>OZ000487.1:4033750-5377500 GCA_963922655.1 Cardamine chenopodiifolia | reverse complement strand
TGAGGAAAAGTCAAGTTTGGAGATGAGTCATGTGTAGATATCAAAGGGAAGGGATCGATAATAATCCAATCAAAAACCGGTGAACAAACAATCATCAAAGACATCTATTGGATTCCATACCTTAAAAGCAATATCATAAGCCTAGGACAGGCTACGAAAGCAGGATACGATGTAAGGTTAAAAGAAAACTACCTTACCATGCATGATTCCGATGGTAGACTACTCATGAAAGTACTTCGATATCCTAACCGTATGTACAAGATACAACTTACGATTGGAGTTCCGGAAAATTTACTCACCAAACTTGATGATGAAGCTTGGCGTTGGCATGCAAGGCTGGGACACGTTAACTTTAAAACGATGTCAACAATGTCCAAGAAGAAGCTAGCTTATGGGTTACCCAATTTTGAAGACGAGAAGAGAATATGCGAGTGCTGCCTTATAGGAAAACAAACCCGGTAACTGTTCCTGCAAGCTACAAAATTCAGAACAAAACAAAAGTTAGAACTAATTTATGGTGACTTGTGCCGCCCAATCACACCATCAACCACAGCAAGAAATCAATACATATTTGTATTGATTGATGATTTTTCAAGATACATGTGGACTATCTTGTTAAAAGAGAAGAGTGAAGCTTTCGAAAAATTCAAGAAATTCAAAAGCTTGGTGGAAAGTGAAACCAGGAACAAAATCAAAATGCTTAGAACCGATAGGGGGGAGAGTTTACCTCTATCGATTTTCAAACATTTTGCGAAGACAATGGCATCTCAAGACAGCTCAAAGCACCCTACACACCTCAACAAAACGGTATAGTTGAACGACGAAATCGCACCTTGCTTGAGATAACGAGGAGTATGTTAAAAAAAATGGTTATGCCGAATCACCTATGGGGAGAAGCAGTGAGACATGCCACTTACTTGATCAATAGAGTGACCACAAAAGCATTGAACGATCAAACTCCATACAAGTCATTCAAAGGAAACAAGCCAAACTTGGATCACCTTAGAGTTTTGGTTGTAAGGCATATGCAAGGATAGAAGCGATCAACTTAAAGAAGTTGGATGATCTATCTAGATCTCTTGTATATCTCGGAATAGAACCATGAACAAAGGCTTATCGACTTTACAATCCTTCCACCAACAAAATTTATGTGAGTCGAGATGTAGTCTTCAACGAGGTAAGTAGCTGGGAATGGAGAAAGTCACGTGATAATGATCACGATGAACAACCTGGAATGTTCAAAATGGATTGGAGAGAAACCATAGATGATGGGAAAAAAATTCGATCAATCAATAAAGATGGAACCAACTCTGTTTCGAGCTCTGTTCCAAACAGAGAAGGAGACTCTGTTTCGACCAGTAGAGAGAGAAACACGAAAACTGAATCTTCAAACAGTGCTTCATCTCAGATTTCACAAAGGAGTATTGAAGGTCCAAAAGAGATTTCGCAAGGCCTTGATCATGAAACCAACCCAGTTCTAAGAAGATCAAACCGCAAAACAAGCAAACCTAAATACCTTGAAGATTACGTGTTACTAGCAGACATACTCAGTGAAGAACTTCTGCTTAGCATTGATGGAGAACCGAGCACATATCAAGAAGCTGAAGGTTCGAAAGAATGGATGGAAGCAGCACAATCCAAGATAGATTCAATTAACAAAAACAAGACATGGGAGCTAGTAGACAAACCATCAAACGTCAAGCCTATAGGATTAAAATGGATTTTCAAAATCAAGAAAAATTCAGATGGAAGCATCAACAAATACAAAACTCGTCTTGTAGCAAAGGGATATGTTTAAGAACATGGAATCGATTACGATGAGGTGTTTGCGCCTGTAACTCGATTAAAAACTATCTGATTTCTCTCGTCCCTAGCCGCAATAGGAGGTTGGGAGATACATCATCTTGATGTCAAGACTGTGTTTCTACATGGCGAATTAAAAGAAACAGTCTATGTACATCAACCGGATGGCTTTGTAAGAGATGGAGAAGAGAACAAAGTCTACAAACTTTACAAGGCTCTATACGGACTGAAACAAGCTCCGAGAGCTTGGAACACCAAGCTAGATCAGATTCTATGAGGAATGAATTTCGAAAAATGCTCTAAGGAACAAGTTGTATATCGGAAAACAGAGCATGATCAAGATCTTATAGTGGCCGTGTATGTCAACGATTTGTTTGTTACAGGAACAACGTTGAAAATCATACTAGATTTCAAGAAAGGAATGGCTAGCGAATTTGATATGACAAATCTTGGAAGGCTTACGTACTATCTTGGAATCGAGTTCTCTCAAAGCTCTAGTGGGATTATGTTGAAACAAGAAGCCAATGCGGCAAAGATTATTAAAGAAGCCTCAATGGAGTCATGTAATCGAGCGCATGTACCTATGGAATTAAGTTTAAAGCTACATAAAGCTGAAGATGAAGAGGAAATAGACAGCCACAAATTATCGAAATATTATCGGGTGTCTAAGGTACTTATTACACACACGTCCGGATCTTTCTTATTTGGTTGGCGTATTGAGCAGATATATACAGAGCCCTCGGACGTCACATGAAGCAGCCATGAAACATGTGTTGAGATATTTACAAGGAACCAAGAGCTATGGTCTTAATTTCAGCGATAGCAGTCACAACATAAACCAGGACAACGGGAAAAGCACGGCTGGTCATGTCTTCTACTTCGGGACATCACCAATCTCATGGTGCTCTCAGAAACTTCCCACGATTGCGTTATCTTCCTGCAAGGCAGAGTTCATGGCGGCAACAGAAGCAGCAAAGCAAGCAATATGGCTTCAAAACCTTCTATGTGAAGTGACGGGTTGGAAGCATGAAAGTGTGACATTGTTAATCGATAAAAAATCCACAATAGCCTTAACCAAGAACCCTGTTTTTCACGGCCGGAGCAAACATATCCACAAGAAATATTATTTTATTCGAGAATGTATCGAAAATTGACAAATCAATGTGGGGCATGTTTCCGGAGAAGAACAACGAGCAGATATTCTCACAAAACCTCTAGCTCGAGTCAAGCTTGCAGAAATGAGAAGTCTAATAGGAGTTGAAGATTTACGAAATTAGAGTGTTCGAATTACGGGGGAGAATGTTAGGCAATTCGAATAGGATTAAGATTTCTATTTTAGGAGTTCTAATAGAAATAGGAGTTGTCTATTTCTAATAGGAATAGGAGATGTCTATACCTATAAATAAGAGGCTATGTTGAGAGGTGTTCAACAAGTTAAGAGACAAAGGTTTTAGTTTTGAAAATTTTCTAAAACCAATAAAAGATAATTCGTTCTTTTACATAAGTTTGTTTGAGATTTCGGAATCAAGATCATACGATCACAAAGTTAATCAACATGAAAGCAACATCATGGTACCTAGCAATTCTAAACGGGAAGGAATGCAAGCTGAGACAAGTTCTAAAGATGCTCCCCCTTGTCCCATAAATTGAATCTTATGTTGGCCCTGAACGGGCTTTTTGTCTATAATTTGAACCCATTTTTTAACTATGTCTTGCTTAGGTTTTAAGCATGTTACGTTTAAATTTAAAATTTGACGATTACGATAAACCAGAGTTCATTATATGAACAATGACAAAGACTCAAATTCTCCTATAAGATTTGATCTCATTATAGACTATAAATTCCCAAACTATGAGTTCATTATAAGGATGAATTTGATTCAACTAGAACGGGACCCATCGCGTGAAAAATAATTGAAACTTAATATCTTTGATAAATACTTTTGTTTGGGAATTTTCCAGTGGTTGGACTGTCATCCATAATTTAAAGGTACTTATGAAATGGGCACAGTCATATATTCTTGGTTTTACAAGGGAACGACTTTTCGGGAATGATGCACAAATTAATCCAGCATATGTCTATTCCCATATCTTCCAATAAATGACACCTTCTAGGATTTTTTCTTGTGCCTATAAATAAACGGTGAAATGCCCTTTCATTCTTCATTATTTCACGAAATATATCTTATTGCGATAATGGATGATTATGGAGAATCCTCATTTGTCTATCGACAAGATTCCGCGGTGGGGAGCGGCGGCCAAATTTCCTGTAACTTCTTAATACCCAAATTTCTGAAGGTCTACTTAAACATTTTCAGCCATCTGGAGGGAGAGGATGCCGACAACGCAAACAAATTCTTAGACAAGGTGTGTGACAATATTTTCTTGGTTACGCCCCTCTCCTAGATTAACTCGTACAACCTTCTTCTCTCGCATGTCCATGACATATACTGCAAAAACCTTGTAAGCCCCCATCAACTAGAGGATATAAAGGAGGAGGTGAGATAAGCCAATCATGAATGGGTAAATATGTGGTTTATGGCTTAGAAAAGTATAAGTGAATATAATTCTACTATGTTAGAAACCATCTCAAGGATGATACTATGTAGAGAAACTATTTCTGATTAAGTGATAATTAAGAAAACATTCCAAAATTTTCATCCTACAAATGTAATCATGCGAAAAAATATCGAGCAAAATATTATTCTTGATATTATAAGTTAATGCAAGTCCTTCAAGTTTTTAAACAAAATAATAAATATGTGATGATTAACAATCAAACTAGTCCAATTGGATTAACTCCACTGCCATAAGTGAATGTTACTTCATCTAGTTTTAATAATAGGCAAGGACGAGGATGTGGACGGGGTAGAGGTTATGCTCGTGGTCGTGGTCGTGGAAGAGGACGTACACGAAGAAGAGGAAGGATTTTCCATCCCAAAAATTTCAATGCTTGAAAACCCATCAAAAATATTTAAGTGAATGATGTTGGTCGTGCTGTGAAAAAGCAAAGTGAGAATATTTGTTAAAGATGGGCATGAAAGAAAACTGATATCAAATCTGTCGTATACCAAAAGATATGGTCGATTGGCACCAAACATCATAAAATCAAATGAAAAGGATGTCAAAACCAACATCTTCTTCTTTGAGCATGGACTTTCCTTTCATGGCCTAAATGATGAACCTCATCTTGATATTGCAGATTTTTTTATTGATCGTGACAACAAAAAATAGAAAGATCAACATGACATGGTATTGTTATGTTTGTATCATATGTCTATATGTATTTCTAAAAAGCTTTTTGAATAATGGTTTCACCGTAATATATCATAACTTCTGATTTTATCAGTTTATTGTAAAATAGTTTTGTTATAACACAAATTTAATAAGTTTATGCGTTTTACTGTATTAATGCATTCTTTACAAATGTTTTATCTCATAAAATGTTTAGAGGGAGTGCTACAAATTATACAAAACTTATAGATAAAATATATTTTGCCTCTCTCAAAATAAAAGATTTTGATGGAAGTGAATAATATTTCTGGAATTGCAAAGATTATTATAGGCTTTAGAATAGCCAATTTCTCAATACCAAGGGGAACAAAATATGAAATAAATGATGCATTATATTTTCTTTAGTCTCATAGAAACAAGATAGTTTCAGAGATATCCGCAGACATGGATATCATAGAGAGACCATGAATAAGAATAATATTAAATATCTTTACATTAAAAAAGAGAGAAAATATATATTAAAAGAATTGCTAATGTTATCCACTAAATTATATTGCATCAAGATTCATATGGTCGCATTATATGTTACAATAAACTCGAAGTTTACGGATACAATTAAAGTTTGATATGAATAACTTGGACATATCATGGTTAAGTCATTATACAAAAAGTTATGCAAAATTTTATTGGTCAACCATTAACAACAAGAAGATTCTTCTATCTGGTGAGTTTTCATGTAATGCATGTTATGAAGTAAAACTCATAATTTGGCCATCATAACCAAAATGTGAAATTAATCTCTAGTATTTTAATGGAGAATTTGGTGATATATGTGTACCTATCCAACCTTTATGAGGACCATTTTGATTTTTTATGCTATTGATTGACGCATGTGGTCACGTGTTGAAAGCAAGAAACAAAGATTTCGTGAAATTCATTGCCCAAATAATCAGGTTGAAAACACAATTTCCTGATTATGGCATAAAGAAAATAAGATTTGATAACGCTAGTATATTCACATCACAAGCTATTAATGACTATTGTATGTAAATGGGAATCGTATGTTGAGCATTTGGTTCCTCATGGTTATACACAAAATTGCATGGCTGAATATTTCATCTCCGTGTTTTTAGATGAGCGTTTTATGTTCCTATAGCCCCACCACAATGAACAAAAATGAGATCACAAAGGAGATTGGGTATATACGTTTGTTATGCATCATCGAGTATAATTCGATATCTTGAACCACAAATTGGTGATATGTTTGTAGCATGTTTTGCCGATTGCCATTTTATTGAAGATGAATTTTCAGTGTTAGGGGAAGGATAAGCAAGCACCAAAAAATATTACATGGTATTCACCATTTTTGGTATATCTTGATTCTCCTACGAAAGAACTCGAAATGGAAGTACAAAAGATTGTACATTTACAAAATATGGCAGATCAAGTACTAGATATGTTAAAAGATACAAAAACAATGGCCAAGTCATATATATATCTGCTCCAAATGCAACATTAAGTGTTTAAATCCAAAGAGAAATTTGATGGGAGCAACGCAAATGAACCAAATGTTCAGTTGAAATGCTGGAGGCCAATGAGCTCTAAAGTTAAAAATCCCCGAAAAAAAAATGGGAGAATAAAGTGAAAAGGTTGAAGAAAAACCAAGTATTGAGGAAAGTCCTCAAGGCAAAGATGATACATAAAATTTGAGATTCTCTATTAACTATGCCCAAAATGAAAATTTATAGGCTAGAAATGAAATTGATGATGATTGTGGAATATTCTTTTTTTCTATATCCCAAGAGATCGATCATGAATATGACAATCCAGATCCAAGTTTCCATATTCGAATGTCAGAAAAGACGATTTGAGGAAATGGAAAAGTGCCATAAAAATTGCATTGATCTCCTTTAATAGAAGAAATGCCTTTTGATCTACTGCCACTGCATTTGATGATGTAAAAAATGTCAGGTGCAAGTGGATTTTTGTACGAAAAAGAAATCAGAAAAATGAAATCAAGCGATATAAAGCCCGACTTGTTGCACAAGGTTTTTCTCAAAGACATGGAGTTGATTATGAAGAAACATATTCTTAAGTCATGGATACAATTACATTCATGTACTTACCGACATCTAGAAATCTAGAAATATACCTTATGATTGTAGTGAAAGCATATTTATATGGATCATTGGATAATGACATTTACATGAAAATCCCATATTGATTTAAAATCCAGAGTGCACTAGACTCAAAGTCTATCGATCACTATACGGATTAAAACAATCCACAAACATGTGCTATAATCGTTTAAGCGAATACTTATTGAATTACAATATGTAAATAACAAAATATTCCCTTGCGTCTTTATTAAGAAATCTCCCTCGGGATTTGTGATCATCATTGTATATGTTGATGACTTAAATATAATTGGAACTCAAAATATTGATGATGTAAGAACTCATATGAAAGAAGAGTTTGAAAAGAAATATATTGGAATTTTTTTTTGTCTAGGACTCTAGATAGAGCATTTCCAAGATGAATTATTTGTGTATCGATCAAATTATACTAAAAGGATTTTAAAATGCTTTTGTATGGATAAAGTGACTCCTTTGAGTACTCCAATGGTCAATAGACATTTGAATGTTGAGAGAGATCCATTCAAACCTTGTGAAGATAACGAGAAAATACTTGGTCCCGAAATATTTGGTCTCAAAGTACCTTATACGAGTCCTATCGGTGGACGTACGTATTTTGCAAACTGTACACGATCAGGTATAGTATTTGCTACTAATTTTCTTGCAAGATACAACACATCTCCTATGCAGAGACATTGGAATGGTATCAAACGCATCTTCTATTATCTTCTAGGTACGATTGACTTAGGATTAGGTTATCAAAAAAACTTGGAGTTTGGTCTAGTTGGTTATTTAGATGCAAGCTATTTATCAGATCTACATAAATTTTGATCCCCAACCAGATATGTTTTAAAAATTGGAGGAACTGCAATCTTGTATCTTTCACAAAAACAGACGTTGGTCACCACTTCATCAAATCATGCATGCATAAATCATTGTGCTTCATAAAGCATGTAGAGAATATGTATGGTTCAGATCTATAATTCATCATATATAAGAAGCAAGTGGAGTAGCTACTAATAAAGAGCCGACAAGAGTATACAAAGATAATGATGCTTGTGTCACCCAAATAAAAAAAAAGGTTTTATCAACAACGACAAAAAAAAATGTAATCCCCCAAGATATTTTTCTTATACTCAAGAACTTCAATAAAATCAAAATGTTGATGTTCAGTACATTTGTTCAAGTGACAATACTGTTGTTCTTTTTACAAAAGCGGCTCCTACTACAATATTGAAAAAAAAAATTTAGAATATAAGAATGCATAACCTACTTGATATGTGAAAAAATATTATACTTGTATTTTTAAGAAGAGATTTCACACATTGCACTCTTTTTCTTTTGTCATAGTTTTTATTTCAATAGAATTTTCCATGATAAGATTTTTAATGAAACAGTACACAATATATTACTACTAATAATAGATACTTAAAAGGGAGTGTTAAGAAAAATAGTGACAATCCATCATATTGTCAGCACATAATATACTTCTCATTTCCTTATTCTCATCATCGTACACTTGTCTTTCTCATTCACTACTTCCTACTATAAATATGTGACAATGTGTGAATGAGATAATGCAATAACAAGAAGAAGATATTCCTTCTCTACCTCTAAGTCCATTTTTCCTCTTTTTGAATTTTTACATTTATATAAATTATCTATATATATATATATTATTTAAATTTATTATTTACAACACTTTTAATGATCTTTTTAAGAGATATATGGGAAGGTGCCATTTGCTTGAAGGTTATTAAGGTTATTTTTGCTGTTCTTCGGAAAGTTTAGATCTTTATCAGTTAATCATCACTCTAGAATATTATTTTAAGTATTGACCACAAGTTTGTTTGATGTAAATGTTTGTTTAGTGTAGAAAAAAGTTTCTTTATAAGATTAGTTTATGTGAAACTCAGTATGTGATGTTTAATTGTGTTTTTTGTTTCGATTTTGATAGTTGAAGGATTGCCAGCTAGATTTTACATGGGTCATTCGATTTACAAAGATAAAGCTGGCTTAGCAGTGAATAATAGTACCAGAGTTTGTGGCTTTAGACGTAAGTCTCTCTCTCAAAGATCAAACAGCGTCTAACTGTTACAAATTATGATTTTGATTTTTCCATTTGGTTTATGTTGTTTGCAGTGTGGAGCTTTCAAAATTTTCAAAGATGGTTTCCTATTGCTCGAGTTTGCTGCTTCAGCTGGTGTACGACAATACGACTGGAGCAAGAAACAAGTTTGGTTATATATATCCACTTCAGATGATCCCGTGAACTGTATTCTATAAACTTTTCTTAGACCAACTCACTGGACTTGGTGTAAAAAGACAGTCATTATTCAAAATAGGAAAACCTAAAAATATTCATGACAAGAAAACAGCGTGAAGCTGAGGGTCATATTTATCGGAAAGGACATTTCCGACGGATAAATCCGTCTGTTTAAAATGGTCGTAAATGAAGTAATCGTCGGAATTTTGTTGGTATTTCCGACGGATATCTGACATCAACATATCTGTCGGAGTAGAACCAACGAAGTTCCGATGAGGCTAATCTAACGGCTTTCCGACTAACGTGTTTCCAATAGATTTTCGACGGACGTGTTTTTGAAAAACTTTCAACAGACATTTGCCGACGGATCCATATTTTTTTAAACAAAAAATTAAAATTAATTTTAAATACAAATAAAATTCAAATTGATAAGAAATTAA
This sequence comes from Cardamine chenopodiifolia, assembly GCA_963922655.1. Lineage (NCBI taxonomy): Eukaryota > Viridiplantae > Streptophyta > Magnoliopsida > Brassicales > Brassicaceae > Cardamine > Cardamine chenopodiifolia. Next base: position 5,367,622 of record OZ000487.1, on the reverse strand, counting down.
TAGGAATATGTAAATTAAATTAAAATTTCAGAAAATAAAATTATCCAAATAAAAATAAAAATTTAATAAAAAAATTATAACAGTTTAAAAAATAACCAAATTCAATCTAAGAAATTTAAAATCAATTTAATAACAATTTATAAACAATTAAAAATAACAAAATTCAATCTAAAATTTTAAAAATAATTAAAAATAATAATATAAAAAATCAACTGATATAAAAATAATATAAAACATTCTAATAATTAAAAACAATATAAAAATCCAATAATATAATAACATTCAAATGAAAAATCTATCAATTTAAACATTCTTAAATAATATTTTTAATCTAAAGTTATAAATCCTAAAAATCTAAATCCAAAATCTAACACACGTAACTATAAATTAAATTCTAAATCCCTAAATCTACATTCAAATTCCTAAATCTAAAATTTAAAAATCCTTAAAAATCAAAGAAACTTAAGAAACTTACATGTTTGATTGATTTGGATCCATTAGAATGTTTGGATGTTTAATTTCAAAGAGTGTTGTGATGTTTTGAGAGGATTTGGTGATTTTGAACTTTTTTTACGTTTTTCTAAATGATTTCACGAAGAAGACAACATGTTTATGAAAAAAAAATTTTGACGGAGACAGCCGTCAGAAATCCGTCGGAAAGAATTAAAATAATTCATTTACGGTGTTCTTTGGCAATGCTAGAGAGAGATTTGCAAAAATTTAAGAAACACGGTATGCACAAAATTAATTCCCGGGTAAAATTTTGCGAATCCATCAGAAATTTTCGATGGATTAGCAAAATTTGCATGTCTAGTCATTGGGTTAGTCAAACTTTAAAACAGTACACGCAAAATATATGTATCATTATCTAACATGTAATCTTAATCATGCTAATTTTTAATAGTTCTAATATAACTTGTTAAATATTTATTTTGTCAGACATGTTTTTAAATAAGTATTACAATTGTGTATATTACAATAGATTGATATAATTATATGAAAATGAACCTAAACTCCAAACCCGTCAAAAATTTATCGTCTGAAATTTGTCATTCGTTAAACCACTCATCACCGATGGATTGAGATGAATTTTGAATACAATATAGTTCTATGAGTTAGCTTTCATTTGAAAGTGGTTTGAAGTCGAATGTTACGCCAATGGTGCGATCGCAAGTTATGTCGATTTCTGTGAAGACATTCCAAAGGTATACCAATTTTATCAAAAATTTGTCATTTGAAGTTTATCATTTGTTAAAGTACTTCCCACCGATGGACTGAGATGAATTTATGACACATGATAGGTCTTTGAGTTAGCTTTCATTTGAAAGTTTTGTTTCCGTCAGAAAACCGTCTGTAATTTTGACGGATTCGTAGACCGTCGAAAATATGTCGGAAAATATCGACGAATTTTTGATGGTTTGTAATAGTCGCAAATCCGTCGCATAACCGTCGGAAATTTCTGACCGAATGAATGTCCATTGTAAATTCTGTTGGTTTTGCAGTAGTTTTCTTGTAGTGATTGATGATGAAAATTTATTCATACACTTCTGATATATCTATAGACATAGTAATTTCTTATTGTAATGACAGGAGCATCATACAAATAGAAGGACATTAAGAACAATTGCATAGACAGAGGAATGCGAATATTATTATCTGAAGGTAATAACACAAACCTATCATGTTTAATAAAAGATGCAATCTTTGTAATTTGTTCAATTTCGTTTAAAACTTAACATGAATACTAAACATAATATGTCTCCACCAATAAGAAGAAAGATGAATTTATTTATAAAAATAGAATTATAATTTAGAAAAATGAAAACATAAATCATACTAAACTGAAATTGAAAAAAAAACTAAGAACTCAACATAATTAAGTGATATCCTATACTTCCATAAGAAGGACTCAACGTAAAAGTATCAATGATCTTCCATTCACCGACTTTAAAAACATTTGAAATCGAATAATATATGTCTTCCTAACGGTACTTGCATCTTAGAACCCTATAACGAACAAAATCACATAATAAAACTTTAGTTAGAAAAATAGAAAAGTAAAATTCTATAAATCATCAAAAAGACTATAGAGTAAGAAAATTACAATTTTATCACAAAGTTTTATGTCTAATGTCTCTCTTGATCTAGGAATACGTCCACATATGGAACACTTTAACTCGAATGTGGCATTCTATTTTGAAAGGCTTGATGTCAATAAGGTATGTTAAACCAATTGGAGCAGCCATTTCTGAAATTATCGACGTGTAAGAGTTTGTTTTCTATGAAATGAAAATGGTAGGATTAAGATTTATTTATCGTAAACAATGACTCGGCCATATAGTTGGAAATTTGTTTAGGGTTGTTAATAATAAATTTTTAGTAAATATTAAGGAAATGGAGGTCATATGGTTTAAAATTTGGAATATTCATAAAGATTCCAAAATACAATCGAAATAATATATTCTGAGGTGATATTATTGTCTCTTCAATTCGGTATGGAATGTCGTTTGGTTAGATTTCTTAAATCTAATAGCTTTGATTCTTTGATATAGAGGCGGGAATTCTAAAATTTTAAAGTTATAAAATGTGAATCTTAAATGGATCGGCGCGTAATGAAATGGGTCGGATATGGATCTGATTCCGTTTGACAAATGTTATGTCATATGAAACTTTCTATATATGACCAATTAGAATAACTTGTTTTAAAATTATAAAATAATTAATTAATTCATTTGTGCCCGTATACTTAAATTCAACTTTGGCTGAAGTAGAAAAAGTACTGTTCTTCTGTAATGATTTTATTTTTAAGATATGACTATTACACCCGTCATTTTGTAGTGATTTTTTTTGTAATGATTTAAAAAAAATCTGTCCATGATTTGTAAGCAACGAGTCTAAGCATGTGACTTGAAACTATGTCAAAGCATAATGTATGTTGATTATAACATAATTAAATTGACATGAAAATATTAATTTTCCAATAAGAATAGAAGCTCCACAATGTATTATATATCCATAATTTAACGTGCAATAGTTACGTGATTAACATATCAATTAACCTATTGTCCAAAGTAGTTTCGAACCACAAAGAAACAAAAATCAACTCATTAGGAATAAATGCCATTAATCTGAGCAATATAAGTGGTTTTGGTTCGTGACTATCAAAAATTAAGCAACGTTATTCGAGATTAAACAAGAGAGTGTTAAAAATAAGATTGATAACAATATTATAAAGCAATGAGTCAAGGATAAAACAATGATTTAGATGAGATTATGAATCTCTAATGATACCAAGGACAACCTATGATCATAGACGTGGAAGAAAATTTTAAAGTATAGAGCAGTGGCGAAAACCTTTTGTTGAGTTGACATTAGAAATGGAAAACCTTTTGTAGAGTTGACTTGATAACTGGTCTAGTCTGGGTTACTTGATCTATGTGTTAGGTGTGAGAGGATTTATTGATTTGAGGATTGGCCGACATGAAACAGTAGCAAAGGCTTGTCACCATCGTAGAAGAAGAAGGCATAAAACAGAGGATCTAAAGAAAATAGAGGATGCTATACTATTGCAGCCAAATAGCAAAATGGGAGACATTGTGGATGTGGTTCTATGGAAAGGAAAGGGGGATAAATTCAAACCATCTTTTAGCAGAAAGAACACATGGACTCATATATGTGCTTGTTCAAATAAGGTTGTGTGGTACAAGGAAATTTAGTTTGCTCATGCAAAACCAAAATTTTCTTTTTGTTCTTAGCTTGCGATCCATAATCGACTATCCATAGGGGATCGTATGATAAGTTGGAATGGGGGACTGTTGGAAATGTGTGTTTTTTGTTCTAACTCGCTGGAAACACGCGACCATATTTTTTTCTCATGCAGCTATTCGACAGAACTTTGGAAAACAATCTCCAGAAGTTTATTCAAATCAAGGTATTCGACTAATTGGTCATTGATTATCACCTATATTTCAGATCATGTTCTTGATCGAGTCTTAAGCTTCCTTGTGCGCTATGTTTTCCAAATATCGAATTACACATTATGGAGATAGAGAGAAACGCAAGAAGACATGGGGAAACTCAAAATTCAGAAACCACTCTAATATGATGGATTAATAAACGGGGAAAATGTCAATAAATTCACGAACTTACATATTTAGACTATTTAAAACATGAATTTATTGTAGGCCATTTAAATCATCAACTTTCGTTGACTACGTTTTTTATACATGAATGTTCCTTGACCAAGCCAAACAAGACATGTCGTTAAATTAAATAACAGAACAACTAACGGGTGTTAATATGTCGTTAAACACTCTCTGTCAGTAACAAAATATCGTTGTTTTTGGAAGAGAAAAAAATGTCAATAAAATCACAAACTTTCAAATTTAGGCCATTTAAAACATGGAACTGTTGTAGGCCATTTAAATCATCAATTTTTGTTGCCTACGTTTTTTAAACATGAACTTTCATTTTCCCAACCAAACTATTCAATAGAACAAAAATTGCAAAAAAGAGTGCATTTAATCATTATATCTATACAATCATGAAATAATTTACAAAAATCAAATTCAATTAATTACAGTTAAAACTGTTAAAACCATAAAACAAAGAAAATCAAATTGTACCAAACCGTATTTCAATCGGTTTTTAAATTGTTCAATTTTTTATAAAACCAAAAACCGTTAAATATGTATTGTTTTCTTTCTCAATATGTATTGTTTGTATTTTTTATAAAAGAGTTTCTTTAATCATTATATCTATACAATCATGAGATAGTTTACAAAAATTGAATCCAATTAATTATTGTTAAAAACCGTATTTCAATCGATTTCTAAATTGTTTAGTTTTTATAAAACCAAAAACCGTTAAATATGTATTTTTTTCTTTCTCAATATGTATTGTTTGTATTTTTTATAAAAGAGTGTCTTTAACCATTACATCTATACAATCATGAAATAATTTACAAAAATAAAATCCAATTAATTACGGTTAAAACTATCAAAACCATAAACCAAAGAAAATTAAACCGTACCAAACCGTATTTCAATCGGTTTCTAAATAGTTTTAACAGTTTTAACCATAATTTACTGGGTTCAAGTTTTGTAAATTATTTCATAATTATATAGATATAAAGATTAAATGCACTCTTTTTGTAATTTTTGTTCTATTGAATAGTTTGGCTGAGTCAATGAAAGTTCATGTTTAAAAAACGTAGGCAACAAAAATTGATGATTTAAATGACTTACAACAAGTTCATGTATTAAATGGCCTAAATTTGAAAGTTTGTGATTTTATTGACATTTTTTCTCTTTCAAAATGACATCGTTTTGTTACTGACGGAGAGTGGTTAACGATAATTAACGACCGTTAGTTATTCTGTTATCTGATTTAATGACATGTCTTGTTTGGCTGGGTCAACAAAAATTCATGTATAAAAAACGTAGTCAACAAAAGTTGATGATTTAGATGGCTTAAATATGTAAGTTCGTGATTTTATTGATATTTTTCTCATTAATAAACAGGTCCTTACCAAAGGAAAGAAGAATATAGTTTCTCAATCTCTCTTAGACAAGCCTTGGGGAGACAAAAAGCATATAACCAAAAATTTGAGATGCTCATCAAAATAGAGGTAATGAGCTGCAACCGTCCTGCCATCAATAAGAAGCTTGCTTACCAGCTGAACTGATACGGTTTCTTATTGATTCTAGCAAAGACTGATAATTTCTCGATATCATTCTCTTAGTCAACAATGATAATCCCAAGTATCTAATTGGAAAAGTTCCAGAAGAGAAAACAAACCGTTGACTATTCTCGTTTTGTGCCGCTTGATTAAGACTCGTTAGATAAATCGTTGATTTTTTCAAGCTAATTCTCAGCCCAGATATCTTAGCAAAAACTTCAAAGACGGAGACTATCCCTTCAATGGAGCGAAATTTCCCATCTGTAAACACCAAAATATCATCTGCAAAACTCAGGTGCATTAGTCCAATGTTTTTACACTTCAGGTGATAACCCATCTGACGTGCATTGGCTGCATTATCCAGTAATTTTGAAAGCACATTCATGGCAATAACAAACAGCAACCTTGTCGAAGTCCTCGTTTGATTGGAAATAACCAGTTAACTCACCATTTACTTGAACCGAGAATGAGGATGTTGTAATGCAAATAGAAATCCAATGTATGAATTCATCCAGAAAATCCATAACTTTCAGAGCATTTAGTGAAAAGGACCATTGAACTGAGTCAAACACTTTCGATTTATCAATCTTAATAGCACAATGAGAAGAATTCGAGTCCTTATGATAGTCTTTTACTAACTCCGTAGCAAGTAGCAAATATCTCAATTAACAACCTGTCTTTCACAAAAGCGGACTGATTAAGAGAGAAATGAGATGCGGGACGATAGCTTTCAATCTGTTTGCCATAATCTTTGAGATAACCTTGTAAATAACGTTACATTAAGATATAGGTCTATAATCCTTCATTAGTGCTGAAATTTTTCTTTGGTATGAGGAATAGAATCGTTGAGTTCCTTCCTTTTGGCAAAAAACCTTAACGAAAAAAGACAGGATGGAGATGGTAAAATCCTTACCAATTAGCTGCCAAACCTTCTTATAAAAATCTGCATTAAAACCATTTGAAACTGGTGATTTATTATTTGGCATCAAAAACAACACCTCTCTAATTTCCTCATCTGAAACTCTTGCGACTAGCCTGTCTTTTTCTCCTATGGAGCACATGTTCGGAATCGGCTCTTGTACTTGTTCTATCGACATTCCCTCATAATCATCAGGGAAAAATTGCAAGAATTCCCGGAAAAAAACTTCAGCTTCATCCTTTAACTTCTGACTATCCGCCACTACACTCCCATCTCTGCACTTTATTTCTCGAATGGTATTTTTTACTTTACAGACAGCAACCGCGGTATGGAAAGATTTATTATTTTGATCACCAATTTTCAATCAGTGTAGCTTCAATCTCTACTTTAGAAAAATCTCTTCAAGACCCGCAACATGACTCCATCTATGACACGCCTCATTTTCTTCTTCCAAATGTTGTGGTGTTGAAAATTCAAAATTCAGACTTTGCTTCTCACACAAAAACGTGTAGGCTTCCGCCGTTTTCCCAAGTTGATTACCCAATCGCTGCTTCTTTAAACACCTTAGTAATGGTTTAAGTTCTTTTAACTTCTTTGAAAGACGGAAAAGGCATAAGGTCAAGAGAAAAAGAGGCTGTGTTTCACCCGAAAACTTCTCCACCATCGGCCAAAACTCATCTAATTCCATTAGGGAATTTATAAATTTGAACGGCTCCTTTGCGGTTTGTAAATTGTCTTCAAGAAGAATTCTACCTCTTAGATTATCCGAGCATCCTCCCACTTCTAAAACACAGTAAGCCCGAGGAAAAGTAAGATCCCATTGGTCATTTTTAGTACTCTATCCAACTTCTTCGAGATTAAACCATCACTTAGTTTATTACACCAAGTGAACAAAGGTCCATGATAGGCCATATCCTCGAAAAAACAGTTTCTTGACAGCACTTGGAAGTCTTGCATACCTGAAGAGAGCATAGACGAATCCTCGAAACTTGAATGCTCTTCACCTCTTAATATTTCGTTGAAATTCCCCATGCAGATCTATGGTTTCTTCTAAATGATTGGAGAGTTATGGTGATCTCTCAGATCATTCCAAAGCTCTTTATGCTCTTCCAAAAAATTTGAAGCATAGATAAAAGAGCAAAAATATACCTCCTCTCTATCCTCCATCTTTATTGAGCAAGTAATCAATTGACCGCTCTTGAAAAAGGGAAACTCGAACACGAGGATTCCAAATAACCAAGATTCGCCCTAAGTGGTTGAACTCATAGTTCGATAATATCAACCAATCCCGAAAAATTGAAGAACCAATACTGCTCACTTGACCTTCCTTCACTTTCCTTTCCAAAATACACCCAAACTGAAAATCTCTAGAATTTACCCAGCTTCTGACTACCAAATGCTTAGACAATTTGTTGAGTCCTCTAATATTCCAGAAAAAAAAACCCTGACATATTAATTCTTTGTGGACTTCCTTTCCCCAACACTAGGCAAAGTCTCCTTCGTCATGAGATTAACAACTGATGATTTATCATATTTATGCCCTTAGATTTTTGAGGCAGGGATTGTCGAAGAGATATTTCACCAATGATTAGCTTCTCTCTTCAATCCATGCAACGAAATTCTCTTTCTTCATTTTCAGCACCCAATTTTAATTTAGTCTCTATACGTTCCAAATGATTTTCTCGGATTTCTTCTTGGGTGTCAGGAGCGACCTCCTCCACATCAAGAACTGAAAAACAAGAAGGCAAACCAACTATACCGTGCATGGGAAGAGACTTACCCCCTGAATGCGTTCTTTTTCCTAGCGAGACTAATGACCAGCTATCTTTTTCTGACCATAAATTTGCACCCCCTTTTGAAATACCTAAGAGCGAAGCCTGCACCATAGGCAAAATAACTGAATCCTTGCCACCATTGATCGGGGTATTATTTTTTTTTGACAGCATAACCGATGGAGCACTCCTTGGAGCAACATCCCCGCCACAGACTAAACCACTCAATGGCTGTGGCAAATTTTGTTGCGGAGGGCTCAAAATAGTAGGTACAACCGACACTAAACCATTAAAAGGTTCAACACTTTCGTCACCCACATCTGCACCTTCACATGCAGGATGTGAAGAAACTTAGTTTTGCTTAGACCCATTCGTAGCTGCTATAGAATTCATAATGGTAGCATAGGCTTGAACAACTGGAATAGAAGCGGATTTTACCCCTTTTGATTGAATACATGGCTCCACTCGCTTGAGTATTGTAGGTATGGAAATCATGGAGTTCTCCTTAGCTCGACAAGTGTCCCTAGAATGACCCCACTTGAAACATACGTTACATTTAGGGGGCAGCCACGGGTAATAATAAAAAACTCTGAAGTTACCTCTTCTTCGTCTTAAAGCGAACAAGTCTAACAACGGTTTAGTTAAATCCACATCAATAAAAACTTCTACCTCGTCGAACTTGGTGAAAAGCTCTGTGTTCGGATGAAGTCGCTTAGGCTCACCAACCATGGTTGCTAGGAAACTTAATCTCTTCTAGGAGAAGTACGAAGTAAGAAAATCCTTAAGAGTAACCCAAAGAGGCATGGAACGGAGGGCTGATTGTTCTTCTTCGACAACATGCTCATACTTAGAAACCATCATTGGCTTATTAGCGATATTCCACATGTCTCTTCTTAAAAACTCTCTCTCTTATCACTCTATCTCAAATAAGAAATTTTATGGTAGAGAAATTCAGCACATATGCGTCAATCTTGATAGATTTATTTCCATAGGACCAGATTTTATTCACAATGACGTTAATTTTTGCTATGTGTGGAGATCCTTCCGGGAAATTCCCAACAAGCAAATCTTCCCAAAGAGGAGCTTGATCATTTATTATATCATCAGGAACCATGATACTCTGACTACCATCTTCCACTGAAATCATCAGATCATGTTTTATTAAATTAGGTTTTTCGTGGACTACTTGCAAAAACAATTTTTGACCCATCGTAGCAGGCGGAGCTACAACCGTAGCAACTCTCGCACCTAGATTAATACCCAAGTCTCAAGTTGTACCTTCCGTTAAACCTGAGATGATACGAAGGCTCTCCAAACCCGAAACCTTCTTTGAGATATCAATGGTAATTGCTTCTCCTGCAGCCACTGAGACTGATATTGTCTCCTTCGGAACCTTTGAAACTGTCACTACCTCAGAACCTGAAGCTACCACGCCCATCTTTGAAGCCAAAACTTTCTCTAAGACCTGCAAATCCTCTGAAATTGTCCCTCCATCAAACCCTTAAACCGCCGCAAATACCTTCGGATCCTCTGAAACTATCACAACCTCAGAGCCTGAAGCAAAAACACCAACCTCTGAAGGCAACACTTTCGCTGAAGCCTTTGATCCAACTAATACGGACCCTGCACCAGACCTTGAAACTACCACTCCAACCTCTAACATAGAAACAACCGCTCCAACCTTTGGAACTCATTAACTCTCACACCCTCAGACACTGAAATAACCACGCCATCTTCTAAAGCCTTCGCTGAAAACTGCGATTCAATTGATATTGACCCTACAACAGACTCTGCAACTGCTATAGAAACCTTCTTACACTTTGATCCTGTAACGAACCCAGACGCTAACTATACCATCGATCTCATAATCCCTTCTGAAGTAGTCTCTGACACCGATTTAACTACTAACCCTGTCTCTATCTCCGACAGCTCTGCTTTTCCTCGATAAATATGTATCCTGCTCCACCCGAACGTCACCACTCTGTATAACCAAACTTGATGAAACCTCAGCGCCCAAACCAGACTGAACCACTCCATTCGCGACGACAAGTCGTGATCTCTCACTGGCCACCATTCCTTGTGGCAAAGCCATCGTGAGACTTATGGCACAACCCTAGCACTTGCGATCGCCCAAAAATCCCCTTACCTAACAGCTCCAAAAACAAGCTCCTCTCATCCTCTTTCTTTCTCTATATATTAATGGTACGAAGCTAGAAAAAATGATTTCACTATCTTATTATGATAACTTTAATGCAACAATTTAAATGGGGGCATTTAAAGGAAACTTGTCGGGCTAAGCCAAAACATATAGAGGTTTCTAGATTTCTCTCAAGGGGAAGAGTGTCGAGCTCTAGTAGTGATTTTCCACATCCCATATTCGTTTCAGTGTCGCAAGCTTGTGTAATCTATTGCTAAATTTTGCTGCAGCGAATAAGCAATCTAATTATCGAAACAAAACAAGCACTATTGATAAAGTTCAAGCTTTGGTTTTGGAGAGTAACAAGGAGGTTCCAAGTGTAACACTAGAGGGGAACTGACAGTTACTTTTTCACAGAATACACAGCCATTGATCCTGGCTATGGTTGGGGATGCAGGAAAAGAGGATGTTTGTAAGGAACGGTTCCAAGGTACAACACGTCTTGTATATAAAGATGTAGATGAGGGTGTTGTATGAGAGCGTTCTGTAGTAAATGAAAAATCAAAAGAAATATGGGAAAAAGTTTCCCCCAAAAAAGTGAAAAAGGTGGGTGTTTATGTGAGAAGGATTTTTATTATAGAAGGATTCAACTTGTGATACATTGGTGGAGTTGCAAGCTCAAAAAATGGAGGTTAGTGGCCTTAAAAGTGGTCAAGTGAAAGGGGATGAAGAGGTTCTAATAAAGACTGACCATAAAGCTTCACATATACTCCCCAAGAGCGACTAGATTAGTTTATAAGTCAACCCAAAACACTCTTTTGAGTGTGGCGAGTAATAAGTCAGCCAAACATAGATAATTTATGTCGAGTTTCTTCTGGCATATTCGTGGTTTTAATAAATTGACAAAGCGTTATGTTGTTAAAAATTGGATTAACTCTGGTGTGATGCAGTTTGGAGCTTTATTGAAAACAAGGGTGAAGGAAAATAAAATTGATATAATCGTTGAGAAGGTCTTCAAAGGTTGGTCAGTCTTGGCAAACTATGACTCAAACCATTTGGGTAGAATTTGGATTGTTTGGAGTCCTCAAGTAAGGCTTACTCAATGTTTTACTAGTGGGCAACTGATCACTTGTTCAATTCTTATTGATGGAGTTGAGGATGCATTTTTCTGTTCATTTTTTTTTCCTTCAAACTTTGTAGAAGAAAGGAAGCTTTTTTGGGAGGATATTCAAAATCACACATTCACCTTTGTTTAGGAATAAACCTTGGATGATTGTTGGAGATTTTAATGAGATAGTGGATTTTCAAGAACAATTGAACTATGCGTCTTCACCGTCATTACAATGGGAATGCGAGATTTCCAAGATGTAATTAGATATTGTTCTTTCTCTGAGATGTCAACTCACGGTTCTCCTTATACATGGTGTAACAAAAGAGATGAGGGATTAATTTGCAAGAAATTTGATAGAGTTCTTTTTAATGATTCATGGCTTCAGGATTTCTCACAAGTCCATTGTTATTTTGAAGTAGGAGGATGCTCAGATCATTTGCATTGCAGAGTTAAGGTTAAAGCTCCACTTATTAAGCCTAGAAGCCCTTTTAAATTTATGAATGCTTTAACATCGGTTTAGGGGTTTTTGCCAATGATAAAGAGATTATGGTCCGATACAGATGACCTTATAGTTTCTACTTCAGCTCCGTTTTGGCTCTCAAAGAAATTAAAATTTTTAAAACAAAAAATCCGAGAGTTGAGTAAACAACGCCTAGGCGATTTACAAAACAGAACCAAAAAAGCTTATGATGAGCTATGTGATTATCAATCCAGAACTTTGCGGAACCCGTCCTAGGCCTTAATGGAAGAGGAACAAGAGCTTATAACAAGTGGAATGATCTCTTGGTCCTAGAAGAGAGATATTTGCGACAAAGATCAAAATTGCACTAGTTAAAGGAAGGTGATGGTAATAACAGATTTTTCCATTAAGATTCTTTGATTTTTAAAACGCAAAATGAGATTAAAGAGGAAGTTGAAGGTCACTTTCATTCTTTTTTTAACTTTCTTGGATCCATATTGTCATGGTATGGAGGAGAATAATTTACGAAATCTTCTAGGTTTTTAGTGTGATAAGGAAGACAAAAGGAAATTGATAAAGGAAGTTAAAGAGGAAAAGGTTAAAAAGTCTTGTTATCAATGCCGGCTAACAAATCCCGAAGTCTGGATGGTTTTACTTTAGAGTTTTTTAAAGAAAGTTTGGAAATCGTGGGAAAGGATGTAGTTGCAGCCATAACATCATTTTTGTTAAGGTTTTTCTTCCATAGGACTTGACCTCAATAATCTTGGCTCTTGTACCAAAAAAGAAAGAAGCAGTGGAGATGAATGATTATAGGCCGATATCTTGCTACAATGTCCTCAACAAGGTTATCTCAAATATTTTGGCGAATAGATTGAAATTATTTTTACCTAAATTCATTTCTCCAAACCAATCAGCCATTGTGAAGGATCGCCTTCTCATGGAGAACGTTTTGTTGGCATCAGAATTGGTAAAAAATCTCATAAAGAATCGTTCTCACCTAGGTGTGTGATGAAAATTGATATCTTAAGGCGTTCGATTCAGTTCATTGGCCGTTTCTTTTCTCAAATTTAAACACATTGGGAATTCCAGGAAAGTTTATTCATTGGCTCCGATTATGCATCTCAACGGCTTTGTTTTCAGTTCGGATAAACGATGAACTAGCTGGGAATTTCCAAAGTTTGAGAGGCCTTCGACAAGGTTGTTCTTTATCATCTTATCGTTTTGTAATTTGCATGCATGTTTTATCAAGATTTCTAGATAAAGTAGCTAATGAGAAACGTTTTGGTTATCACCCTTGTTGTCAGAACCTCGGTCTAACCCAGTTATGTTTTGTTGATGATTTATTGGTCTTTTTGGATGGGAAGGAACAGTCGATAACTGTTATCTTACAATTTTTCAAAGAGTTTGTAGTTGCCTCAGGTCTAAATATTAGTCTAGAAAAATCAACTTTGTTTTTGGCGGGAGTTTCAGTGGAAAAAATGGGTGAAATTCTAGAGCGTTTTCCTTTTGATAATGGCACTCTACCTATTAGGTATTTGGGTTTGCCTCTTTTAACAAAGCGGATTAACTGTTCAGGATTACACACTGTTGTTGGAGAAGATAAGGTCGATAATATGATGTTGGACTGCGAGGTATCTCTCTTTTGTAGGACGGTTACAGCTCATTTCATCAGTCATCCATAGCCTCACGAATTTTTGGATCTCTGCATTTCGTCTACCTAAAGACTATATAGGAAATTGATAAATTATGCACTGCTTTCTTATGGTCTGGCCCCGAGTTGAATTCAAAAAAGGCAAAAGTTTCATGGAAGGACGTACGCAAGCCAAAACTGAGGGATGGTTGGGATTAAAGTCGATTTCAGAAGTAAATTTGGTGAGTTGTTTGAAACTCTTTGGCGGATCCAGTCTGGCCACTCGTCTCTTTGGGTTAATTGGGTCCAAAGGTATCTAATTCGTAAAGGCTCCATTTGGTCAGTTAAGAAGAGTTCTTCCCTAAGGTCTTGGACATGAAAATATTTATTGAAGTGTCGACAAGTTGTAGCTTCTATGAGCAAGGTTGAGGTTCACAATGGTGCGTCAAATTCATTTTGGTTTGACAGCTGGTCTCCATTGGGCAGACTCTTAGACATCACGGGAATAAGAGGAAGCAAAGACTTGGAGATTCTTCTAAACTCATCAGCGAGAAGTGTATTAGCAACACACATTATTCAGCACCACAAGATAGATGTTTTGAATGAGATTGAAGACATGATCCTTAAGTAGCAGCAACCAGAATATTCAGAGGAGCCGGATGTAGCTTTATGGAAAATCAAAGGTACAAAATATAACATCGATATTTAATTCCAAAGCTACTTGGGAATTGATTCGTGAACTGAAGCCAATAATGGCGTGGGCTCAAGGTATATGGTTCAAACATAGTACACCAAAATATTCTTTCATGGCTTGGCTTGCGATAAAAAATAAACTTTCAACTGGTAATCGAGTATTCCACTTGAATAATGGTGTTACAATAGCATGTTCTCTTTGTTTGGAACCAATGGAGACACAAAATCATCTTTTCTTCTCTTGCCCCTACTCATCGAATGTTTGGCACTGCCTTACGCTTAATCTTCTTGGACACAAGTACTCGACTGAATGGGACAATATCCTTGAACTCATTGTCGATAAAAGTCTTGGTAATCTCAAATTATTTTAATTGTGTTATGTATTTCAAGCAGTTTTACACTTGATTTGGAGGGAGAGAAACCAAAGAAAACATGGAGAGCCGGCTTCTCAATAAGCTCATCTTGTAAGATTCATAGACAAGCAAGTCCTTAACCAACTATCGACTATTCGGACAATGGAGGATTTGAGATATCGATAAGGAATGGAGACATGGTTTACAACAAGATAGCATTTTGCAGGGGTCATTTAGCTCTTTTGAAAATGGTTTGTATGTTATCAAAGAATAGGAAGTCATCGTACCAGAGTGAGTTTTGGCGGCTGAGCAACGAGAGAGCTGGACCAATGGTGGTTGATTGCCAATTATTTTTGTGTTACCGGCGGACAAGCTTTGTCAGAGCTAGACCGCCTGTGTTGGACAACAAGTATCTTTTGTGCTACCATCTGTCTACCTTTGATAAAGCTAGTTCGACGAGGGTGGACTACTACTTTCTGTTCCATTTTTTCTGATTTTTCAAGTCTATCGAAAGTGGTGTATACTCTTTTTCTCTAAGACTGGTTTTGTCCCAAATGGGTTTTCCAGTCTTGGGTTTTAATGAGGGCACCACTTATCGATCATCAAATTTAGAGCTCTTGTTCTTTTCAAAAAAGATTAAAAATGTTTCGAAAATAGTAGCACTTGATGTAAATAGGTTTCTTTGAATATAATTTAACATAATATTCAAAAAAGAAAAGTTAAGTGTCAAGTTTTTGAGTTTAAGGATATTGTGTAATACAAGTGTTTTATTGTTGTATATTTTATTCAACTACTTTATGTAGTTAGGAGAAATTCTTACCTGATTAAATACCAAATTTTAAATTCTTACAGTAATTAGAATAATTCTAAATTGATTTTTAATTGACTTTAATATTCAACCTAAATTGTATGATATTTTATTAATTGTACTGTAACATGTTTATTTTTAACAAATGTTTCTAATTGTTTTCTTTTAAGCTTCAGTTAACATATTATGCAATGTGCACAACAAGGAAACGATTAGGATTGATGATTAGGATGTTTAGTGGTTATTTAGACTTGATTAAAATGCTCATTGAGATTTGGTAGCTAACGAGAGTTATTGATCATTGAATGATTAGTGCCACGAGAGTAGATTATTTAATATTAGTGATCTAAGATCAACAGATTACCTTATTGAATTAGATGAAGCTCCATTAGTGAGAAATTGATTACCTTATCCATCTATTTCATTCTAAATTTTTTTTTCTCTTATTTAAATTTCTAAAACCGATTTTACTCTTGTCTTGCTTTCATTTAGATTCGAACTTTTTTTGAAAACCACAAACTTTTTTATTTGCTTAGATTGAATCGAGATTTATATTCTTAGTGAGCTATTATTGGTTTCTTGTGGATTTTATCCTGAAGTGATATGCACGATAGGTTTAAGTGATAGACCTTAGGAATCGCTTTATCAATTTGGCACCATTCTTGGAGAAACAAAGCAATAGCTATTAGGATTTGGTCTTTATTTGAGACTAAACCTTTTTTTCATTTGTTATCTAACCTTTTTGTTTGTTTTTTATCTATCTTTCCTTGTAGGTGCATGAACTTGTGAAGCCGAGTTGAGGACGTTCAACGGTTAGAGAGAAAGATTAGAAGAACAACAAGAGAGCGTTAGCACGTCTAAGCATGTGACAATCATGCTCCACCTAGTTTTGCAAGTAATATTACTTAAGATGAGGTTGAGAGAGGTAATGAAATGGTCGAAGCACCGAATCATCCTCCAAGGAACCCACGTGTGATTAGAGCATAGGATGAACCGAATAATCATGGTCATATGACTTGGATTAGACCTCCTCCGGTTGAGAAAAAAACTTCAAGATCAAAGCAAGTATAATCAACAT
Source organism: Cardamine chenopodiifolia (assembly GCA_963922655.1). Classification (NCBI taxonomy): domain Eukaryota; kingdom Viridiplantae; phylum Streptophyta; class Magnoliopsida; order Brassicales; family Brassicaceae; genus Cardamine; species Cardamine chenopodiifolia. The sequence continues at coordinate 5,350,981 of OZ000487.1, read as the reverse complement.
GTACAAAGCTCGAAGTTTCATGGACTTGCTATGGAGGATCCACTTGATCACTTGGATCAATTTAATCGATTTTATGATACGGTGAAGATCATTGGGATCTCAGAAGATGCATTCAAGCTTAGGATCTTCCCATTATTACTTGAAACAAAGCTCATGTGTGGGAGAAGAACTTGCCTCACAACTCTATCACTTCATAGGATCAATACAAGAGGGTGTTCTTGGCTAAGTTTTTCTCTACTTCTCGCACAGCTAAGCAAAGGAATGAGATCTCAAACTTTGCACAATGAGCTAATGATAGTTTTTGTGAAGCATGTGAGCGATTCAAGGTTACACTTCTCAATGCCAATACCACGGTTTCTCAAAGGAGTCTCTCTTGAGTATACTTTATCGCAGAGTTTTGCCAAAGTATCAGATGTTATTGGAAACGGCTAGCAATGATAACTTCTTGCAACAAAATAAGGATGATGGGATGTTTTTTGTTGGGAAAACATAGCTCACAATGATGTCAACTATGGTGAAGATTACGATCACACATCAAGGGATAGTGTTGAACAGAATAATCATAACCGTAAGGAGATTAAGGCGTTGAATGAGAAAATTGATAAGTTCCTCCAAACTAATCAAAGGAAAATCAACTATGTGGGTGAGAGTGCGGGATTCCAAGGTTATCAAGAGGTTGGAATAGAAGGTTGTGTTGAGCGACAAGAAGAGATAAACTCTATAGGTGCCCAAGGCCAAAGTTACAACAAAGGGTTCAACCCAAACTATAGGAATCACCCCAACTTCTCCTATAGGAACCCAAATGCGAATAATCCCCAAGAACAAATATACCCACCCATCAACCAACAAGAAAGCTTTCAAGCCAACAACCAACAAGGGTTTCAATCAAAGCCTCAATTCTCCAACCAAGGAAAATCTTTTATTCAACCTCCTCCTAAAGGCAATGAGATTAATGCAATGTTGAAGCAAATATTAAAGGGACAAACTAAGGGTCGTGAGGATTTTGTTAAGAGATTCGTTGAGATGCACAGCAAGATGGATGGGATTTACAATGATCTTGATAGTAAGGTTAATAGTTTAGTTTCTCATATGAAAATCATTGATCTTAAGGTCACTCAAGATTCTCCTACTTCAAAGAATCCAAGTGGAGCATTACCGGGTAAACCCAAAGTCAACCCCAAGGATATTTGCAATATTATATTCACGATTGATTCGAATATCATGGAGAATGAGAGTTACGCACTAGAAAGAAGGGAAGATAGGATTACTGAGAATGAACATGCCATCGATAAATCTCACAACTTCTCTATGGTTCAAATATTGATTGGTTTGTTTAGTGAAAGTGAAATGAGAGTGGATATGATCACTAAAAAGAAGACAAAGGTTCCATGAGGATTGAAAAGAAAGATTTACCACGAGTTGATCCTCCTCCTTATGAGCCTTCACTTCCATTTCCTGGGGGATTTCTTCCAAAGATTAAAAGAAAGTCCTCTCAAGCTTTAAAACTAGCATGAGCAAGATTGGAGTACATTTACCTCTAATGAATAGCTCTCACTAAGTTAATCTCCATATAGAGTTTATTAAATCCATTTTAGCAAACCGAGAGAAAGTGGAAGAGGTAATGGGAGTGTTTAAACCACCAAATGCAACATCGCTTGAACTCAAGTCGCTTTCCAAGCTTGAAGAGCCAGGTACATTCATCATCACTTGCTCTCTTGGTGATTTGCAGATTGATAATTGAAACGACTGCACCCGTTTTTTTTTTTGGCACCGAATAATTACTATTTTCATAAATAATAATTATCCTAACCGATCAATTAAAATTCAACTAATCCTGAATAATAATTAACCGTCCCAAACAATTCTAAATGTTAATCCGGAATTATACAATAAATTATCCAATTTATTCCACCAGAAAATTAACCAATAAATCCTAAACCTAATAATTTCTGAAAAATAATTAGATCCAACCAGCGAGTCTAGATCATCCCCTCTTCCTCGCCTCGATCCCATGGTCACTCTTTTTCTTTTCCTGCATCAAATAAACGAGATGCATAAGTATTTCGACAAATACTTAGTGAGGCAATCCTCCCATCTACAGGTTATACACACAAACAAATAAATTTATTAAACGTAATTAAAAACAAAAATACCGAAATAAATCAACCATCTCATGAAACACTCGATCTAGATCCACCCGAGATCATACTCGGCCTATAATCATGTAAAACACATCAAAAAATTATTTGCTCAGATAAACCTATGGTCCTGCACTCACCTTAGAGAAACGGTTGACTCCTCGATATAAACTCGCAACCGCAGAAAACCGGCTCAACGTTAGAATTATGATCCAACCATTGAATCCTTAGTCTGAAGTACCCTCAATAACTCCACCAATTTTCAGCAAGATCAGACAACGTTTGGACTTCCAAACGATACCTTAAAACAACCAAGTCGGACTGAAGTTTCCTGCACCAATCAGGTCCAAAAAGACTCACGTAAATCATAAACGAACCGTTAAAAATTCAATCTGTCCGTTGAATCTGGAACCTGCAGTTCCAGAAAGCTCCCCACCAAATTTCACCCTGATCAGAATCCGTTTCATCCTCCAAACGCAGCCTTGAATGAACCATCCCGGAGCTGACCCCTTTCTCATACTTAGCATAAAAACATTTGCTTAAGTCCACCAATTACTTGTCATCCAACTCACCATCACGTCACCATCACCGGAGTACACACACCGTGACTCACAACACCAACGATCCCAACACCAATCGACGTCACCGGCGATCTCGACATTGAGTGAGACACACGCCACCGCTCACATGTACAACCCACCATCACCGACCTCCACATCGCTCTAATGCTCACACGAGCAACAAAAAGGAAAAGGAAGAGCTCGTTACCTTAGTGAAGAGAGATGGCGGCTGCAACTTCCTCCTCACGGCACCTCGACGACGGCACACAACAATGGTCACCACTCCGCTTCCTTGATCCTCACGCTCCAAAGCCTATGTCTCTCTCACGCCACAAGGTTCCTCTCTCAAAATCACACCTCTGTAAGAGGTTTTTTCTCACGATCATGGCGGCTGCGCTTTTAAAGAGGAGGAACGTAGGTTTTTTTTTCACATTCCTCTGTATTTGCAGCTTGATCCTTGAATTTTCCAAAATTCACAAATAAACCTTAAACTTCCAAATTGATCAAAATCAACCTCCGAAACAACTTCCAATTTGATCAATTTAACCCATAATTTTCGAAATCTCAATCGGACCCAAACTTTTAAATTGATCAAAATCAACTTCCCAAATCGGCCCAAAATTCTCTAATTGATCAATTTAGTCCAATCCTCTTGCGATTTATTTTATGGTTAAATTAATCCAATCCCGGATTAAAAATTAACCCAAAATAATTAAATTCTTCTTAATTTAATTATTTAAATTCTCCAACCCAAAAACCGGAGTTAACCGACTCCGCTCCGCAACTCAGTAACCTGCACAGTTCCAATTTTCGGAACACGGGCATTACAATAATGCATTATGTGATTCCACAGCAATTGTGAATGTGATGTCGCTTGAAATGATGAAGAGCCTAGGGATCAAAGAGATGAAGGAAAATTTCTCTTCCATCATGTTTGGAGATGCTTCTTCAAAACGTCCACTTGATTTGATTGAGGACTATCCTCTTATGGTTGGGAATTGCTTGGACACATGGTCCCAACGGATTTCATGACTGTGGTCAACCCAATAAGCTTCCTCTCATTCTACGAACTCCATTCCTTAATACTTTGGGACCAAACATCAACTTTCCAAACAAGAGAGTGACTCTTCTCCACGTTAATGCCAAAGTATTTTACCCAATCAAACGTTCTTCTTCAGTGTTTTGCCATACAATCACTAATGAAGAGGTGGAAAACAAAAAGCCTAGGGATGTGAAGTATAGAGAGACTCTTAAGCTTGATGAGGATATTTTGGATAGTGAAATATTATAATCCCTGTTTGATGAGCATAAAGGATGTGCTAAAGAGGAGGATTTGGGTAAACTGAAGCAAATGATTGAAAACTACAAGAGGAAGAAGAAAGCAACCATCCTCTCACCCTTTTCAATTCCCAAATGCCTATCTCCACTAAACTTAACACCTTGGAGGTTTATTGATAGAATGCTTGAGTATAGAGTCAAGAGCAAGGCTCGATCCAACCCTTTTGCGTCAATTAAAGCGATCCTCACACCGGATTTGAAAGAGAATAATACTAAAGGTGTCGACGAGTTGATGAAGCCGGTCCTCACACTCACATTCAAGGACACACCAAGGAGTTCCACAACTCCTCTCCACCCTCTCCCTAAGTTTTCCGACTAGGGCCAAGGTATGGCCTTTCTTTCCCTTGTATACCATTTTCTTTAGTTCATTTATAATTTTCCTTTTTCATTTTGTGTATTTTGGTTTCTTTATTGTTTTTTATTTCACACCGACACGGTGTGCAGTAAGTTTGGGTAGAGACTCATCTACTAATCGTGTGTTTTGTTTTGATTTTATTTCTCTTGATTCTTGCATAGTGCCCAAAAAAAATTGAAAACACACAAAAGAAGCATGTAATTTTATTTGCATACTAGGATTTAGTCTAGAAGCATATAGGTTTACATATGCATTTGGGAATTTTGGCTTGTAGAAGTTCACACCTAGGATTCAGATCGTTGCCATTAATCATGGTTATTTGTTGCATGAAAATCTTTTAAAAATGAAAAATCCAATTTTGGAACTTTGCATCTTTCGAAATACAACTTCTACTTTCATTAGGCTCACATGATTTTGGAAACATCTCTATGAATTCGAACTTAATTTGAATATAATATTCTCGCTTAGGGTGATTTGAATGCATTTACATGGTAGAATATAAGTCACATTTGGGTTTTTTTATCCACTTTACCACCTTTGTGCTAACCCGAATGGTCACTCTCACCTTCAAAATGGTTCCCCTACCTTTAACCTTAACCATTTCTTTCAAACCATTTGATTGATTTGATGAGTGAGGTCTTTTGTTGATAATGCTATGATTTTACAAAATCTTGAGAGTATCGGGAACGATAAAGGATTAGCTCTCGTTTTACCTAGGTATAGCTTATGATTGGAATGAAAGACTTAGATGGTTAGATTGAGTAATTGGTTTGGGTGTTGTAAAATAAAAAGGTGAAAAGAAAGCTTGATCAGTGTAATGAAAGAAGTCCCTAGGAAGACTAAGTAATAAGACAAAAAGATCTAAGTCTCAAAGTATGAATAAAAAAAGAAAAAAATGTAGCAACCCTAACATTTTACAAAGAAATAAGTGTTGGGAGCAAAAGAAAGCAAAGAAAATAGATAGGAAAAAGCTAAGTGTTGAAATAAAAGGTTTTCTCTAGGAGTCTAAAATAAAAGATTGATCATGAGGTTGAGCATTAAATGGACAAAAGAGTCCATTGATATGGGGTTGGAAAGAGAATAAGAAATGTATACCAGGGTAGAGACTACGATGCATCTCATGAGATGGGGTAGAATAAGGAGAGTTAAAATTTGTATGCATCAATTGTTTCCTTTCTTAGATGGATTTTGCATTTTACTAGCAGTCCTATGTTTTCAGAGAAACCACCCAAAGAATAATTCTTTTGAAACTACTTCGGAAAGCTTTCACCCAAAAAACGATTGAGGACGATTTAATTTCCCTTAGCGAGACCGTACTAAACACCTTAATGAATTTTAAAGAGATATCTTCGATTTTGATTGTGAGTTTTTGCTTAACTTTAAGGGTTGCATTAGAAATTTGCATTAAGATGAGCAAGGAGAAGTATGGAAGAGTAAGATGTTTTTTCTTGCACCATCTAACTATCTTTGAAGACAATGCGTTTAATCCTTTGTTTGATACTTTGTGGTTTTTGAATCCCCATTTTTACACCTCTTTCTCGACTAGTCCATTATTGTGTGCTTGCGGACAAACAAGAGATAAGTTTGGGGGATTTGATATCTATACATTTTACATAAGATTTACATTGGTTTTGATCACTATTTCTATGCATTTCACACCATATAGCATTGTAAATATGCATTTCACACCATATAGCATTATAAATATTCATTTCACACCATATAACATTGTAAATATGCATTTCAGTTATGAATTCACATATTTCACATTCTAAGATCATATAGTGTTGTTTCTAGCATATCGCATATGGGTTGAGTCATTTTTAGGTCAATGGTAGCTTGGAGCTTGGATGAAGGAGTTCGAAGAGGACAAATCAATTATACAAAGCTGGGATCGATTGATCGATTGATCTACATCCAGACCGATCAATCCAAAATGCCGTAAAATTTAAGATCGATCAATCTATAACCAGATCGATCGATCTAACACACCGTGAGATTTCAGATTGACCAGATGAGTCCATATCGATCGGTCTCACATGCCATAAAATTTTCAGATCAATCAATCCACCTCAATATCAATCTATCCCCGTACGCTCGAAGCTGCTTTTTTCTTTTAGTTTTCAAGATCTGACCCGGTTTATCCTAGGTCAATATGCTACACATTTGATTTAATATAAATGGCCGTTTAGACCTAATTCTTAGGGTTATGCTTTGTTTTATAATCTCACTTTGCCTCTTTGGGATATTTGAAGAAAATTGTATCAAGTTGAATCTTTTAAGCTATTAAATCTCTTTTTTATCTTTAAATCTTTCATCTATTCTCTTAATAATCATGATTATGCAAAGATCAAATCTATTGCTTTATGTTTTTATGGGTATTAGTAAGTAGTCTTTTTTGAGCTTTTGACAATGATAGATCTAGGGTGATTAGTTGTACATTAGTGGAGTTTAGACTTGTAACAACTAAGATTCTTGCTTGATAGGTGTTATTAATCCTAGATTCTTGCGTGTGCACAAGGTGTTCGATGAAATGCTCGAACAAAAATATCAAGAGCTTTACATTCCTAGCCAATGAGAATTGATGATTAGGATGTTTAGTGATTATTTAAACTTGATTAAAATGCTCATTGATCATTTGGTAGCTAACGAGAGTTATTGATTATTGAATAATTAGTGAAAAAATTAGTCCCACAAGAGTGGATTAGTTCAGATTAGTGATCTAAGACCAATGGATTAGCTTATTGAAGTAGATTAAACTCAAATAGTTAGCAATTGATCACCTTAGCCATCTATTTCATTCTCAAGCATTTTTTTTTTCTCTTATTTGAATTTCTAAAACCGATTTTACTATTTTCTGCTTTCATTTAGATTCGAATTTTGTTTGAAAAACACAAATTCTTTTTTTTTTGCTTATATTGAATCAAGATTTGTATTCTTAGTGAGCTGTTCTTGTTTCCTTTTGGATTTGATCCTAAAGTACAATGCATAATAGGTTTAATTGATAGACCTTAAGAATTGTTTTATCATTGGTCTTTTCAAGAACCTTCTTACCTTTCCCCTTCTTATTATATTTACCACTTCCTTCATACTTATCAAATAAGGAGTGTAGATATTCACCATCTAAGATTTCCTCATCAAGCATTAGAGTCCCTTGGTTCGTCACATTCACAACCCATATCTCTTCATGTTGGTCCTTCAAAATTTTAGGCTCTTCTTTAGTTTTGACTTCTTCATTAGAGATTTTCCACCAAACTTTTAGAGGAAGGCTTATTTGGATAAGAGACATTTGCATTCACGGGGAGAAGAGTCACTCTTTTATTTGGAAAGTTGATGCTTGCTCCCACAGTGTTGAGAAATGGAGTTCCTAGATGAAAGGAAGCTTATTAGGTTGCACCCTCTACACAATCATGAAATCTTTTGGGATTAAGCAATTTTCAACCTTAAGAGGGTACTTCTCAATCATACCAAGTGTAGGTTTCGAAGAAGCATCTCCAAACATGATGGAATATGAGTATTGCTTCATGTCTTTGATCCTTAGGATCTTCACCATTTCAAGAGACATCACATTCATGTTTACTCTCAAATCACTTAAAGCTTTATCTATCTCCAAATCAACCAGAGAGAAAGTGATGATGAATTTACTCGGGTCTCCAAGTTTTCGAATCAATTTGGGCTTAGTTGGTGTTGCGCTTTGTGATTCAAACACTTCCATCTCCTCTTCAACTATTTCTCGGTTTGCTAAAATGGCTTCAATGAACTTTGTGTGGAGAGGAACTTAAGATAATTCATTCACATAACACAAAGTTGCTCTAACTCTATTCTTATTAGCATTGAAGCTCGAGAGGACTTTCTTTTAACCATTGGTAAGAACTCGCCCGCGAAATGGGAGTGGAGGCTCATAAGTATGAGGCTCAACTCGTGGTGAAACACTCTCGGGTTTACGTCCTAGGTAGGAGGTTGGGTTGATGGTCCTAGGGTTTGGTATTTTTGGTTCACTTGGTTTGGGAAAAAGGGTTGGGTGGAGTACTGTATTGATGCTTAGGTTAAATGTTTTCTTGGTTATTGCCTTGTGGATTTGGTTGGAAGTTTCCTTGGGGGTTGTAATGTGGTTTGGGTTGGAAATTCCCTTGGTTATAGGTTATTCCTTGGGGCAGGTTTGGTCTTGTGGGTTTTTGACATTGGTGCTTTGGTATGAGAGGTTTGGGTGATTTTAGTAATTGGGGTTGAAATCTTGTTGTTGGTAACCGCCAATGAAGTTCACTTTCTTTTTTACCTCTTGATAAGTGATCATATAGTAAAAGTTTATCATTAAACATATCGTGCATAGCATTTTAGGATCGAATCCACAAGGAAACAAGAAAAATTCACTAGTAATACAAATCTTGATTTAATCTGAGTAAATAAAAGAGTTTGTGGTTTTCAAACAGAATTCGAATTTAAATGAAAGAGGGAAAAGAATAAAATTGGATTTAAAATAAAATAGAGAAAACAAACTCTTGGGATAGAGGCATGTGACTTGGGTGATCACTTGTTAACTAGTGGAGTTTAATCTACTAGACATAAATATTTTTTATGTTTAAGATCACTAATCTAAACTAATCCATTTCCATATCACTTATCTCTTTCTTAATCACCTAATCATCAATTTCCGTTAGCGATAAAATAATCAAAGAGCATTAGTTACAAGTCTAAATCACCACTAAACACCCTAATCAACTATTTATGTAGGCTAGGAAGGTAAAACACTTGGTATTTTGGTTATGATATTTTATCGAACACCTTGTGGGCGTGAAATTGCCTAACTCCTAAACTAGCATTTCAAGGCTAATCTATCATTAATAACACCTATCAAGCAAGGATCAAAGTTTTTACAAGCCTAAACTTTACTAATATACTCCTAATCACCCTAGCTTTACTATTCCCAAGAGCTCTGAATCCACTATTCACTCATATCCATGAAAACAGAAAGCAATGAGTTTGAACTTTGCACAATCATTATTAGAAGGGGATAAATTAAGAATTTAAGAAGAGAAAGAGGTTTGGATAACTTGAAATCAAGAGATTCATACAAATTCTTAGCAAGCTCAAAAGTGGCTAAGAGAAATCTCTAAAAACAAGCATTCCCCGAACAATTAGGGTAACGAGGTATTTATAGGACAAAGCAAAAGGGTTTGGTCAACATGTAACCAACAGGGTCAAACCTGGTTTAAGAGTTAGGTAATGAAACTCGGAGGTGTCTGAAGGGTGTTCTTCTAGCTGATGCACTTTGACACCAGGCTTATGATTAGCTGAATGGAATGAGTTATTCTTATTGAAGGTGAAATTTGACTCTTCTAGGTTTCCAATGACACCAAGAATGTTGAATTTGGTGCACGGAAAAGTCTTAAAAAAAGGTTTTCACCCTGAAGCTCCGAAACTATCATAAAACGTGTTTTGCTCCTTTTTATCTTTTTCTTAGAAACATGTAATGACTTCTTGAAACAAAAAATACTTGGAAAATGTCTTAAAACACTTAAATAATGGGGACACATTTGTTAAATTATCATTAAAACATCGTTAAAATAGGTAAATATACAATTTTATCAACTCCCTCAGACTTGAAATTTGCTTGTCCTCAAGCAAACAAGAATGTAAAAACATGGAAAAGAGGTTTGAAAATCATGAGAACTCTCTTATCATTAAGGACCATCTTCAACTATTATCTATAGACCATGTTAAACAGAAATTAATGTTAGAACTTTCTCACCATTGTCTCATGACTTTTTATACTCTTGTCCATCGATCCCAAACCTGCAAAAACTCTGGATTCATGCCTGTTAACTCTCTACATTCAATAAATTTTGCATGAGCTTTCTCATTGAATGGTTTTCATTCATGGTATATGACGCTCGATATAAGGGGAGGTTTTTTTGGTGTTTTGTGGTGGAGTTTAGGGTGATTAGGGTAATTGACAGTAAAGAGAATGCGACATTTTATGTAAAACCGCAAGAGAGAACAGACATGTTAATGTCCACAGTCTCCAACCACTTCTTCGTCTTGATCCTTTCTTCGTCTTCTTTTTTATTTCTTTGCTTTCTCCTAGACTTAGATTTTTTGCTAGGATTTTCTGTAAAAGGGCTTCTTCTTCTTGTAGATTAATCCATGCCTCTCCTTGGGATTTTTGTGTGATATGAGACTTTTATGAATGGTAACATGTTCTTTTCCCCTCGGTTTTCACTTTTCCGAAAGGGAAACAATATGTTATATGAAATAATTTCTCATAAGCACGAAATTAGTACTTTATTTTGTGAACTCATAGGTAACTGTGTATTAAATTTGATCTTCTTACTCTGTCTTATTTTCTGAAATTCTTCATCTTTGTGGTTGGAGGACTGTATTGTTCCTTTCTCTCCGAAGTTTTTGCACATATCTGCACAAGATGATGATGGAAAAGAATGGGATGGGGTTGGAAAAGAGGTAATGGTTAAGGGTAGGGAACCACTAAAAGTGAGTGGTCATTCAGGATCGATCAACAAGAGGGTGGTAATAAAAAGGGTAAAGATGTCCAGAATTTTTTTGCTCGTTTTCCTGATCTAACAACTTCACTGAAAAAAATTAAGTCAAGTAAGGTTTCCTATTAAGATAGAGTTGATGTTTTATGTGTCATGGTTTTAAGGGTTTTACTTTTGATTCCATATGTTTATTGAGTCTTTTGTGGAATCTAGGATTATGTTTTGTGTCTTTTTTTTTGTTTAGAGTTTTTACATGTTTTACAAGTCGTTGGAGTTAATGGATGATTTGGACCAATTTTAGGCATTTCAAGACTTCAAAAATCAAATGAAGAGCATAAAGTGATGGACCGATCTGACTTCAGATCGACCAATTCATCGAATTAATGAAGTGAAGCATTTTGAGCCTGGGATCGATCGACGAGAAAAATTTATCCAAATTTTAACCGACTTAGGACTAATGTTTTGTTGTAAATAAGGCTGCTCGATTTCTGACAGTTCCAACTTGTTCGCATGCTTTTCTACAGATTTTTCTTTCAAATTTTGTAGCTTTGGGAGATAAAATATCTCTCTTTCATAAGTTCTTTCCAAATATTGTTATCGTTATTTTGATATTTATGCAATCATTCATTTTGTTTATTATGATTTCTTCATGTCTGAGTAATCCCCTTGTTGTGTTTAAGTGTTGTTCAAGGGGATTTGATGATCGATTAGATTCTAAGTTATTATATTATGGATTTACCTTTAGTATTCTTCATCTATTGTGTTGTCAATGCTTATGTTAGTTTGATCACCTAGCATATGATTTCTAGGTTACCTTATGCGCCAAAATTGATTGTTAGGTTGCTTGAATATACATTAGATTAGATTAGCTTAGTATCCTTAGCCAACAAGATTTGAAGTTAAGTCATCTTAGTGAACATATCAAACTTGTTTAGAATACCGACATGTTTATTAGGGCTCATTCGAGAGTTTAGTACTTTGGAATTCATGTTTAGATAGTTAGCGTTACGAGAGTGTTCTAAAACAGTTCGTTACCAAATCCATGACTAATTAGATAGCTTATCAATCGTTGATACATATGATCTTCCCTCCGCCCAATGCTCATCTTCATAAGTTTACATCATTTTTATTGACTGCTTTTTTTTATTTACATCAATCATTACAACAACAATCCATATTTTTGTCTTACTCTATTCGATTATTTGCAAATTCATAGCATAACTTTGGTCTATGTAGATTCGATTCTCAATATATACTATTGTGTGTCTTGTGCACTTGCAGTGATAGTGAAGGTTTAAAACCTGAGGCATCAACGTTTGAGCTTCTAGATATTGTCCGCTCTTAGTAAATTTTGCAATTTTCCCTAAGGAAAAACAATTATCAACATATAACGGTGAAGTATCCTCATTTGAAAAGGTCTTTATTCTTTACTATTTTTGGCGCCCCAAGCACTAGCTATTCATCAATAGAAACATTTCAATCGAATTATTCTTTTTTTAATTTATTTTTGCATCTTTTCTTAGAAAAAAAACTAAAACCATCAATATTAAAAATAAATAAATTAAATAAAAGTGTATCTAAATAGTTTATGCAATGATGATGATGGGCTGGAATGGTGGGTGATGAAATATGTTGTGTTAATGCAATGGTGGTGAATGATGATGTGTGAATGCAACGGAAGTGAATTGTGGTGGAAATGAGATGTATGGATGCAGTGGAGATGGAGGGGTGATGAATTTATGATGTTTTATGCAGGTTGGAGTGGAGTGTTTGTCCTTAGACAAACTCTCTTTGGTCTTCCTTTGTTGAAATCTTTGAGTTTTTCTTCTTCATGATCCTCTAGATATTTCGCAGCCATGACACTTTGTCTATTTGATCTTCTGGTCTATCAATACATTTAGCCAAACACACATGAAAGCAAAGTCATAGTGATCACACAAATTATCCAATCTTTGATCCCATTCCTTTTTTCATTGGCACTTTAATCGAATTCTTTCTTGTGTTCATCTTGTTCTAGTATTACCCTTCAGAGGATTGTCTGAAAGAATGTCAAGTCTCTGGCAATTTGCTTCTCTAAATCCGAGATATGATCTGATTGGTATGCGATCCTCCTAAAGTTATCTTCTTCGATTTCATCGATCCTTGTTCTTATGGCCAAATACTTCATAAATTTTTTTCTTTGCCTAGATGAACTCAAAACTTGTTGATCTTCCAAACCTTGGTGTCGAGAGAGAGTACTAACTCAGAATTCATTAGATATGGGCTGAAGTTGATGCTTAAACAGGTAAGGTGTGTAACGTCTTCGATTGGGTAGTGATGGACACCTAGTAGACATAATTGGTGTTGGTTTCCAATCGATGTTATCACCATGTTGTGGTGATTGAGTCAGTAGATAAAGAGTGCCCCGCCGTAAGTTTCTTCATGAGGTAGTGGCTCTCCAAGAGTGTTGTTTTCATGAAATACCACGGTACATAACTTTATCGCATCGTTTTCTTCTAGAGAGAAATCTGCTTCAACATTTTCTTCTTCAAAAAATCGATTTTCACCTTCTTGAAATTGATTCTCAATGACTTCCTCTTCTAAATAAGATTTTTCTTCTTCTTGATAAGCTTGATCAACCTTCAATTAGGTGTACTTATATGGATTTCTAAAGCCTTTTTTTAAAGCCTCAATCTTCCATTAATTTTTTCCTTTTATAGCATCCATCAAATAACTCATGCTAATGATCCTTGTGTTGCGATCTTGAATGTCTTCTTTTTGACTATGAAAGTCAAACTCGATTAATTGCACCTTCTGATCTATCTTTGAAACTCGTTTGGTGATAGCTTTGAACTTAGCATCAAAATCGGTCTTCATCTTGTCAAACTTGGCATTAAGAGTTTCTTCAGTCTTCTCTTGTGGTTTGATGATCTCTTACAAAAATTTCTCAAGTTTTTTCTCCATGTGAGAACTTCATGGCATAGGTGTTTTATAAGTCTCAAACGAAGAGTTGTTGTTGACATCTAATCTCATCATCTCTTGTGGATAAAATTCTTGGTCCATAGCAAAGCAAAAATGTTCTGATTGGTACGGGGAAGCTGTAGCTTCAAAACATGAAGTGCAAGTTTGTCTCATGGATCGAATTCCATAAGGCTGACTTGATGGGCAACATAAACGCCTATTTGATGACAAATGTGTTGGTCGTTGGTGACTAATGGAAGAGTCATGCGTCAAGTGAGCTATTGGTTCAAGGTGTTCTCATGCCAATGCTTGGTAGTGTGACATGAGCTGCGCAAGAGAAAGGTTACGAAACTTTTCAGGGAGATCGTTGAGATTCATCTTCATGGTCTCTTGAAACAATTTATCAAAAACTAAAAATTAGTAAAACAAATGTTCTACACTAGGTTCTACTCTCAGACTTGTGAGCAACAAATCACTCCCCGGCAATGATGCCAAAAAACTTTCATGTGTGTGATTTTTCACTTCAAACTTTTACCTTATAAACCACACAAATGTTTTAAGTGCACAACTATTCATATGTAGTATTTAAGGATCGAATCCCACATAGAGTGATGTTGCTCGGATGAGTCATATAAAAAGAGAAGTAGCTAGGGCGAGAAATATTATTTTGGTTTTGGGATTTATGGTGAACGAAAATAGTAATTTAAGTAGCCGAAAGGAAATCAATAAAATGAAACTTTGGGTATTAGGAATCTCACAGGGGATTCACCAGAGTGGTTTATTCAAGGAATCAAGGAAGAGAGATCAGTCACTATCAAGTCCTCAATCTACAAAACACTAATATGCAATAACCTTATTTTGTAAGAAAAATCACATATATCTAAACTACTCCGAGACACAATTGATTAGCATGCAACAACGCAGATAGATATAAATTAATCGATCAATTTTGATTGGTTCACTAAACTCCATGACTCAGCAAAAATATTTGCAATGAGTTCTTGAAACCAAAAATATTTGTAAAATGGATTATTAAATCATGTCGAAACACTTGTTAAATAAACGTAAAAATTGTTAAATAGGTAAAAATACAATGTTATCATCTACTCATTTTATGGTAAGAGTTGCAGAATTAGTAGAGGAGACAATACTTGATCAATTCCCTTTTGAGTCAGGTGTGTTACCAATAAGATATACGGGTTTGCCTCTATGGACAAGGAGAATGAGAGTGGAGGATTACACTGTACAGCAAGGAGAATGAGAGTGGACAAGGAGAATGCTGGACAGCAAGATACTTTTCTTTCGCACGAACACTACAACTCATTGGGTCAGCGATTCTTAGCTTGACGAACTTCTGGACTTCTGCTTTCAGATTATCAAAAGCATCCCTCAAAAATTAATGATTGTGTTATGTTTTTCTTTGGTTTGGTCCATAGTTAAATACAAAGAAAGCAAAAATAGCGTGGAAAGATGTTTGTAAACCTAAGGAGGAAGATTGCTTGGCTTTAAGACCATTGTTGGAAGTAAATAAAGTCTTTGTCTCTAACCAAACCTGGAACCTAGTACGAGAAGTAACTCCTATGAAAAGATGGTGGAAGGGATTATGGTTCGCTTATGTCATGCCCAAGTTTGTATTTAAATTGTGGTTGGCAACTCACAATCGTTTATCTACTGGAGATCAGATGTCAGAATGGAATACATGAGCTAATGGTTCATGAGTGTTGTGCCAAAATGACTTGCAAACTCTAAATCACCTCTATTTTCATGTAGGTTATCAGGGACCAGACTTGTCAAAATTTTACTCTAGGCAAGATATACAAAAGAATGAAATCAAATTATAAGGTTGTTGGTGGATACATCGCTGGAGAAGATCCATCTTTTTCTTTTGCGTTAAGTTTTCCAGGGCATTTTACATATAATTTAGCGAGAAAAGAACAATAGTCTGCATTACAAATCGCTCAAACCACCAAAAAGTAAGTTCGAAACAGATTATTTTTAATTCGTGAAATAGATGATCAATGATACCAAAAAAATGGAAGTCTTGTTTGCCACAAGATAATCTTGTTTACCCAAAAAAAATGGAAGTCAACGATACCAAAAATTAGCACTTTGATTTCAAAATATTTTTTTGGGTTGAAATAAATTTAACATTCAATTCCCCAAAAAAAACAAAAATGTTATTCCTAAAATGTAAAGTGTATTCATAAATAAAATATACAAAATCACATTACCATACAATTTTTCTAAATCTCGTTCGAAGTTTGAAAACTTGAAGACATCTTATGCCGGTTCTAATTAAATGCCAAAACCGAAAATACTTTCTGATGTCCGGTTTGATTCTACTTAAACCGAGAAGTTATTTCATTACTATATAATAAGTACTGAAAATTAACAAACCAAGATGACCTTCAGACCTCTATTCTCCGGTGAGCCGGGGCATCCAATGCGGCAACGTTGTATTCGTCGACTGGATTAGGGTTCCCGCATTTACTTCTCCAACTCCATTCTTGTGTGATGTATCCCTGTACGTAATACATTAATTCATTTCATAAAACATGATAAAAAAATCCTTCTAGCTACTTATATATCAAGGATACATTAGCTTATATTTATTAATCAACATTAACGCATTCTAATTTTATTTTTAACATATATTCTTAGCCAAAGTGGAATCGATTTATAGAATCTTGAAAGCTTACAATACCTAAAAGATTGAGGAGGAAGGGGAGATGTAGGTCCGGGCAGCCGGTGCTGTGGCTCACATTGTGGCGTTGCCAAGGAGGCTAAGCCTTGGCTGAGGTTTTGTGGCTCAAAATCTTCTATTGTATCAGCCTGCCAAATTAATCACTTGTTATAGTTACTATTTCCACTCTGCGATTGATTTAACATTAAAACATAAATCGACATGAGTTAATTGGGAGATTTTAAACTAAATCCTTAACTAATCTCTTTAAAGGCTATGTAAAATTCTATATTTAATAGGAAGTCATTTATAAACATATAGTCAAAGATTATGACATCCATTTCACCTTCTTTGTTAGCTGTTTCTTCAGTTCTTTTAGCTCCTTCTCCTATGCAAACAAAAGAAAGTCGCACATTTATTAATTTAACTCGTTTTGGAGACTCGAGTATTCTAGATCTAGAATCTGTATTTGCGTTTCTTATATTCGAAAACGAAGACTAGTAATTGTGATGATCACATATATATAGTCCAATTATTATATTTTACCTTTTTCTGAAGCTGCGCTATGGACTCCACCATGAGCTGGTTCTGTGCTCCCAAATCAAAATAATAGCTACATGATTAGATGTATTGTATCTATATATCTGTATATATTTTTGTATATACACATTGAACATTATTAGACATACACATTTGTGTATAAATGATCGATCATACAAGATAGAATATATATAATGCTATTTTGGATATGAATAAAGAACCTTTCTAGAGCGAGTTCTCTTGAGGGCAGTATCAAGTTGGATCTCCAGACCATGAAGCTCTCTGATACTTAGAGCTTCCACCTCTTCTCCTCTTAAGTGCCTTTTGATATGATATAAAGAGAGAAATAAAAAAAAGATGTAATTCATTATATTTTATATATTTAGATACAATGTATATATGTATAGATGAACCATTAGTAATAAGTTTCTAACCTTACGCTTCTTTGCATAACATCAACCATCCTCAAGAGCTTTGAACATTCTGTTGAACACTCTCCCTACAAACAAAAAGTTAGTAAATTTTACAATACTTAAATGATTCATATGTAATAGATATTGATTTCTTAAGAACCTGTAAATCCAAACTTGGTGTAGGAATATCTTGACCCGCGTACGAACTTCTCTCATATCGATCAAGAATTCTCTCCATGCTAAACATCGTTATAAAAAACTTGAATGAATGTATACTATCATCGCACATAATAAGAAACAAAATGACGGATGTACATATGTTTTGGAAGGGGTAGTTGCGCCTATACTTTTTTCAAAATTACCTTAACTGCTTAAGAATTTGTAATAATGACTCCTTATTGATGTATTATTTTACATTTTATTTTTGTTTTTACGTCGGATAAAAAAAATTTCTAAATCTGCTCCTGATTATTTAAACATATTGAATATATATATATTCATTTTTCATTTTATTATAAACACATTTTTTGTTTTAAGTTTTGGAGAAGTTAAAAAAAAACACTTATAAATTAATATGCATCACGCAAATAATGTTTAGAAATATCGAGAAATTTGATATACATGTGCATACCATTTTATACAGTATTTTACAGTATTTATTACACTAACTTAAGCAATAGATCAAGATAAATCAAGAAGTTTGCAACATTTTTGCAATCAATTTCATTTTTGGGCATACTACTTGAACTCAGAAGCTAGAAAAGTAGCATATGGGGGTTTGCATATTTTCATGTGAAGATCGAGGTTAGTCCTAGGTTCGACCAACAAAGAGACAAAAACAAGGCACAAAGCTCCATGACAAACGATTGTCATGCTTCCAATACAATTTTGCTGTATATGTTAAAAGTTTATTATAATGAAAATGTTACTTTCATGTTTACAGCTACTATTATTACAATCATGATGAAAAGCTCACTCGTCCTATTTATAGTAGATTTGATATCTATCTTTAGTATATTTGTGTACATTAATGACATTTGTTCAGTACGAAATCAATGCCTTGAAAGATAACAATTTCAATACAATAAAAGATAATAATTTGCACCAAAAAATATTTATTTATTATATTTTCAATTTAGATGTAATACACTTATATGTGTATATATATATACGTAGTTCATTTGCACTAATGATAGCATTACAGAATATACATGAACCTAGTATCTGGACGGTCTCAACATAATTTGTCTCATATTATCTTTTAACTGCTCATTTTTCGACAATTACCATTCTAAATTGTGGTTTATTGTCACTACATCATGTAAGATCCCCAGATTTTTATTGGATTGAAGAAAAAATGAATTTCCGTCTTAGAAATTTTTTATTTAATTCTTTATATTGAATCACCAGATAAATTATGTTTGTACGTTCTGTTATTACCACAATATGTTTAGGTAATAAAACTCATCAGACTTATTTTGTTTAGTAAATTTTATTAGTGAATTTTTTTTTTCAGTAAATGTAAATAGTTGAATTGTGTCTAGGAAAGAACTTAAAATGAATTTAATTCAAACTCACACCCCCCCCCCCCTTTCCCTTAACTTGTTTACTTGAATTTTAGTTTAATCTTTAAAATAAATATTGAACGTCAATCTAACATATAAGTAATAGCCTATAAGTGATCTACCTTTGAACATTTGATCTACTAATTGATCTAAGCCCTATAAATCTAAAATTAATGTGTAGACTTTCCATCAAATTTGCTCTTCAACCTTATGTTGATCACTTTTTTCTGTAAATCAACTTTTTCCATTAGATTGAAGTACAAAAACTCACACAAAACCTAAAAGAAATATTTTTGATTATTTCATGGTCTATATAACATATAGCCTCGAAAATCAATTTTTGTTTTTTAATAGTTCGTCTTATTTCGGTTTACATAGAGAAAGTTAAGACATTCATTTACCATATATTTCTGGATAGTTCATATAATCAAAGAAATTGTTATATCTCACAATTTTGGTATGATGATATCACCTTACTTCTTTTGGTTTAATATATATAGCGGATAATATTTCATTTTTCTTATGTTTTTCTCTAACTAAGATGCAAAGAACTAAGCATCTGTATTAAACTCCTACCCACAGTATACATAACTAGAAATTTCATCTATATATTTAATCAAAATATCTCAGCCAATTTAACATCAATCTCCACTAGCTACATGCCTACCAATTTCCCCAATGAAATATAAAGTTGATAGATATGCGATCTTAAATAAAAATACCAGAGGGTAAAATAGTTCACTTGGCTTAAAAAGAGATTCAAACCTCGAACCAGCAGAGTACTCAAAGAGTTTGCCCTTAGGGGAGAAGACAATCAAAGCAACATCAGCATCACATAACACAGAGATCTCTTGAGCTTTCTTCACTAAACCCGTCCTTCGCTTTGAAAATGTCACCTGCCTCCTTATCTTGTTCTCGATCCGCCGTAGCTGAACCCTTCCCCTTCCCATCTCTTCAAAAAATTCTAAGGTCAGAACACGTTGAAACCTTGACCAAGAAAAAAGAAGAAAAAAACCCTAGATTCTCTCTCTCTCAAAAAGAAAAAAAAGTAGAGGAAGATGAGAAATTACAGAAGCTTTTATGTAAGTTTATATATTTGTGAACTTAGTTTATATACACAAGGAAGGCATTTGGAGGAAAAAAAAGAGAAAGTATCAAATGATACAATTAGGGAAAGTGAAAGCAGAAAATTATTATGTATGTCTGTGTCTGAAATAGTCTTGGCTTCAATTATTATAATTAGTTAATGAAGTAAATGATTAATTCAGTAATGGTTTTTCTTGTACGGAGGTTGGCTCGTTCTAATTCAATATATATACTGTAATTATCAAGATCAATGTTTTACTAACAAATGCTGTGAATCCATTGGATCTTTTGACCGTATGGTATAAAATATAAGAATGGATAAGAAGATACAGATTAAAATATTCCTAATAAATAACTTGACCTATCACAATGTTAACCACCACATGATAACTAATAATCAATTTGTACGTTAAGGACAAAATTACAAACCCCTTAAATTGAAAATAAAGATATAAGATAAATAAAAAAGGGTACAGATGGGAAGATCAACTAACAATTTACAAGTAATTTTACGATAGTCGACGTTATGTTCGCATTTAAATTCTATATTTGAAACAGAGAGACGAAATGCATAAATAAAGAATCTTATCAAAATCATCACTATTTTGTTTTAATCTTGTTAAGTTTATGGACTTCTAATCCGGAATGACATTAACATGTAACACGAAATACCATTATAAAACAGATATTTTAATCAATTCATTAAATGTGAAATAGTCTATCCATTTCTAACTATTAACTCAAAAATACATTATTTAATATCTTTCTATATTTTAAATAAACATATTTATTTATTTCTATTGTAAATATCTGTCTAAAAAATACTTTCTTTTTAATAAAAAATAAATAAAAATCGTAAATATGATTAGTAAAAGGTTAATATCATAAACTAATTTTAATAAATGTATAATTTACTTAAGCAAACTATCTCAGAGAAGTAATTAACATGTTTTAAGAATCATTTAAAAATTTGATACATCCATCAAAATTTTCATATAGATTTCCAACATTTAGTAACTTAAAGTTTTTTAAAAAAATATTAAAATCGGATTCATGAGCGGTTTTGGCTACCATTCCTCTCGATTAGTTATGGCTTCCATAAATTCTCTTAAAACTAAATTTCGAGGGTTTATTAAAATTGGTTGCATATATACTTAAGGGTTTTGACCAATACGCTTATTGAGCAATTATTTTTCAAATTTCAATCCCTAAACTCTAAACAATTTCTACGGATTTCTAATGGACTTAATAAATTCCAATTTATATTTGATATATTCAATAAATTTCTGCAAATTTCTGATGGACTAAAAAAATTCTGGCAGAATTTAATAAATATTTTTCAAAAATTCTGGCAAAATTCTGTCAAAAATTTGTCTGAATTTAAAACTTTCTAAAGTTTGATGGATTTCCACAGAAATAGGATATTAACACTAAAAATTTGTCTGAGGCAAACTAAATTTAGTCTTCAACGGATGTTTGATGGAAACAAACTTTAAACCGCCAAAAAAATAATTTTAACTGCCAACATGTTTTTATAATTTTGACCTCCAAGTTTTGTGTACATATTAAATTGAATTTTAAATTTTATCTCTAAATTTTGTTTTATAAATTAATTCGATTTACCTGTCACAAATTAATGTTTTTAAAATTTTGACCACCAAATTTGCATTTACATATTAAATTAAATTTTACGGTTTTGGCCAAAATTGAATTTTAAATTTTGACCTACATATGTTGTTTACATATTAATTCGATTTATCTGTCAAAATTTAATGTTTTTAAAATTTTGACTTCCAAATTTTGTTTACATAACTGAATTTTACGGGTTTGACCAAAATTGAATTTTTAATTTTGACCTCCATATTTATTTTTACTTATTAAAACGATTTATCTGTCACAAATTCTCCTATGAATTACATAGATCACTTACTTTTCTTTTCATTTTCTTCCTCATTTTCTCTCTTTGAAACCGCTCTACCTTCTCTCCGACTTATTTCTACATTCCATTACCCTAAAGTGTAAGTTTCTTTCATTTATAAGTTTACATTATGTTTCAACTGAGATTAGGGTGTTAGAAAATAGGTTTTGAAATCCTTTTTTGTGTTAAATATAGGTGGTTAGAAACGAAATTTTAGATTAAGTTGTTGGAAATTAGGTTTTTGTTGATTTTGGATTAGATTACGTGTCAATGTTGTTTCATTTATTTATTATTAATTTTAAAGAAAAAACCATTTTAACGGATTTTAAACCTTGTAATAGTGTAGAAAAGCTTTTACATAATTGGAGACGTTTTGAAGATTTTTTCAAAATTTAAAAATATATAAAAAAACATTTTTATAATATTTTCAAATATTCTACAAATAAATAAACATTTTGTAATAATTGGAAACGTTTAAAACTGCTTTTGAAATTTTAATTCTTTTTACGAAAATTAAAAAGGATAACCAACAAAAAATAAAACAAAAATGATAAAATTGATACTTTTTAGTTTCTATTTTTTTGCCTAATATATGTTATGTTTTATTATTTAGTTTTCAATAAAATATAACTTTCCTTTCATATTTAGATTTTATTATTTTCAGATTATTTAGTCTTCAATAAAATTTTTCACATGCTACTAATTATTTTAACAAAGAAAATAGATTGAGAATAATTAAACCTAATTCATTATGCTAATTAGATGAATGTTAAATAAAAGTTACACTATATTAACTAAATTAAAACATGAATCTATAAAATTTAATGGATCAAAATTTTAAATAGGTCGATCCATGAAAAAATAAACTTAATTGTAATAACTTTATCATCATATTTAATAATAATAAATTAATTCATAATTTCAATAAATTGGAAAAGCACAATTTTAAAGGAAATTATAAGTTTAGAACTTCAGTCAAAAATATTTGGCCTGCATGCAAAAGAAATCAAACATCATACAAATTACAATTGCAAAAATTTCCAAATAATGAACAAACCAGAATTTATCACAGTTCTTTAAGGAAATTATAAATTTAGATTTTTAGTCAAAAATATTTGGCCTACATGCAAAAAATCAAACATCATACAAGTTACAAATGCAAAATTTCCAAATAATATGAACAAACCTGAATTTAAGACAGAATAATAGAAAAAATAAAAAAATGAGAATTTAAATGACTTATAAGAGAATATAAGTTATATCTCGACACGAGAAGAGAAGCATCAACACCAATATCAGTAAGCCAAAAAGATAAACTAGTGGTAACAAGAATGTTAAAAAATTATCTCATGTACAAAATGTCAGAAGTACTGAAATTATATTCAAAACAATCACTAAACATTTTTGTCTAGTTCCTCAACACAATTTACATATAATTGGTGTAAGATAAGAAATTTGTTAGAAAAATTGCATAGTAATCTCCATGTATAAACCGAAGAAACAACGTTTTTCTTAGAGAGGAAAATTGAAGGAAATGTTTTCTCTATAGAGGAAAAGGATTGTGCAAAATGATCTTCCCACAGGGAAGAAGTAATAATTGATCTCCCACAAAGGGAAGAAGTCTAAACAAGAGGCAGAGATCCACTCCGAGAGAGTTGCTTCCATCGCAGTCAATTCTCATGCACAAATGTAGATCCGAAGGAGTGAGGAATACGGTCAGATTTCTGCTAGATATTGTAAAAGATGGTTGAATCCGATCCAAACATAGATCCCAAAACAGGAATAAACAATCCAGTTAGTGACAAAAGAGCTGAGAGCTAGAGGATGTGATCGGGAAACGTCAAGAGACAAAGAACGGCAAAAGATTTTGAAGAATGAAGGTGCGAGAGAGAAAAGATTTCTGGTTAAAAATCAAGACAACAAAAGAGCAGAGGGAGAATAGAGATCTTGTTAGAAGAACGTATCACCCAGATTTGAACAATTTATATGGTACGTTCATAATTATCTATTTTTTTCTGCAACTAATTATGTGTATGGTTAAAATATATTTAACATTATTCTCCATTCATATATAACAGATATATTAAACATATGGAAAAAATAATATGCATGCCAAAGCTACACCTACGTTAATTTAAAATTTTACAATAATCTTTTTTTTTATTTTTATCTTAAATTTAATTATTTTAAAATTTAGATCCCATCCATCCGACGGATCCTAACCTAGTATCATATATATATATACTATTTGATAGATTAAAAAAAAGAGAAAGAAAAAGATAAAAGAATGGTCATTATCTTCTAAAAACCCTCTATATCTTCCTAGAAGTACTTCAAAAAACAAATAATATGTGTGTGCCATTATAGCTAAGCTTTATAACCTAGAACCATTAGATGAAAAATAATAATAAAGGCAATATACTTTATATTATTTTTTTGAATAATATGTAAAATTATATTCAAGAAAACATTTTTGTACAAAAATGTTTGCTGAAAAAAATATGACTGAAAAAACTTAGACAAAAAACTACAAGTTCAAGGAGCTCATAATCTATTAGAGATGTCAGAATGGTTGTCTCGTTAAAACCCAAGAACTGGAAAACTTATTTGGAACAAAACCAATAATTGGGAAAAAGAGTACATCCACCACCGACGCCAAAATAGAGCTGAAAAGAGAAAAAATAAACCAAAGGGTAAAAAGAAAACAGCTGCTATAATCTTGTGTCAAACCAATCCTGTAAGCGCTTCATCATGAAACCCTGATGTTGCATCGCTGAAAGATGATTCCGAACTGTATTGTCCATCTTCTGAACCAGCCCATCAATAGAGGATGAAGGCTCCCCATGTCTTCGTAAATTTCTCTCCCTCTATACGAAATAAACGACCACTTGGAAAGCGTACTTAACCATAAAATATCGAAACCTCGTGGTACCTGAAACCAAAAGAGTTGGTAAAATATTCGAGAAGTGGTGAGTATACATGTGTTGTAGGAGACTGGAGGTGAGCAAAAACCATATTTGAGATCTAAAAGGGCACTCAAAGAAGAGATGATCCCTAGTCTCCAGCGGAAAGCTGCAAAAAAAAATGCAACTATGGACAGCATTTGACGCCCAAAGAACCAATTTTTCACCCGTGGAGAGACCATCGAGGACACCCAGCCAAACTATAAATGATAATTTCGGTGTAGCGTAAGAGAACCAAACACCGTTAGGCCATCGCTGAACCGGATTTACTTGACGGAGTTGGTTCCACGTCTCCTTGGAGGAGAAAGATGTCTTAAACTTATCTTCTTTTCCTCTCCATAACACTATATCAACTCCTTCATAACAACAGTCCTTTATCTTCTAAATCTCCTCCTTAATCTGAATGATAGTAAGATTACAATGTCATCTACTGCGATGAGTAGCAAACACATCCCCTAGGGTGTCATAAGCTGAATTCCCAAGTCGATGTGCCCTCGCTCTCTGAGGACCTCAATCAGCCTACCAAGAGAACACCAGTTATCAAACCAAAATGATGTATTGAAACTATTCCTAACCTCAACTTTGTGAAACACCTTGGCATAGTTGTGATATTTGAGAAGTTTTTGCCACATAGATGAACCAGCTGGTGCTCTCGTGTTTGTTGACCAGAATGAGCCCTTGCGAACCAGATTTTTTTGGATCCAATTTATCCACAGAGAAGTCCGAGATGAGACTAGACGCCATATCAACTTATAGCAGGAAACAATGTTTGGAGTCGCTAGAGGCTTTGGATTAAGTCCCCCTTCTGCTTTTGGCTTACACACATCACTCCATGCAACTTTCGCTTTCTTTGAATTTAGATCAATTCCAGACCAAAGAAACGGTGAGCTAATCTTCTCAATCTCAATAACACATACCTGAGGTAGCCAAAATGCTCATATCCAAATATTTGTTAAGCTACCAATCACAGAAGGGAGAAGTTGAAGGCGATCTGCAAAATATAAAAAATGATTCTTTCAAGAACCAATACAAGTTCGAATTTTGTCAGTTAGTGGCTGATAATCCAAGTTAGTCATTCGCTTTGTGAGTAAAGGTAAACTCAGATAATGCACCCGCAAAGTGCCTATAATAAATGGAAACTCTGAGAGGGAGGCTCTAATTTCTGTAGAAATTCTTGTGATAAACAAAGAATTCTTCTCCAAATTAATAATTAATCCAGAATAACGAGCAAACGCATCCAAAACATCAATGATACATTTGATAGAGTGTGGCCGCCCATCTGAAAATATCATTACGTCATCCGCAAAGCATAGGTGAGTAAGGTTTAGAGTTTTATAACCCGGGTGAAAACCATACTTGCCCTCCATCACTGCCTTATCCAAAATTAAAGACTAAAATTTCATACATATAACAAACAAATAGGGTGATAGAGAACAACCTTGCCATAGTCTCCACTCACTTCTGAAAAAACCTGTGGGCTCACCGTTTATTTAAACCAAGAAAAATAGTCACACAGAGCTTAATCCACTTAACAAAAAGTCTTCGGAAGCTTCATAGCTATTAAAATGTTTTTCAAAAAGCCCCATTGAACCGAGTTGAAAGCTTTCGAAATATCGATCTTCATCGCAGAGCGGGGAGCAATATGAGGTTTATTATAATCTTTGACTAATTCAGAGGCCAGAAGCAATTCTCCATCATGTAGTGATCCTCAATAAAAATCTGACTGATTTGGAGTGATAAAGCGAGGAAGAATAACTTTACGATGGTTTACCAGGAGTTTTGAGATAACTTTGTAGATCATGTTACAACATGAAATGAGACGGTAATCTTTCACTCCAATGGTGCCATTCTTCTTAGGAATTAAGGCCAAAATGGTGGTGTTGATACCCTTGGGTAAGAACCCAAATGTAAAAAAAAGACTGAGCAGCCACACAAAAATCAATGCTAACTATAGCCCAGATATCCTTGTAAAATTCCACTGTGTAGCCATCCTGGCCTGAGGACTTTTTTGAAGGCATCAAGAATGAGACCCTTTTTATTTTTTCATCTATGATCTCAGTCAAGATGCTAGACCTGTCCTCACCTGAGCATATGTATGGAAGGTAGGTAGAGATATGAGCCGCCGACAAACCTGTGAAATCAAGAGGATGGCAAACAAACAACTCAGTGAAATAACGGATAGCTTATAGTTTAATGTCCTCCGGCCTTGTGAGCACATCACCATTAGGTGCCTTGACCATATTAATAGAGTTTCTTGTTTTCCTCTCTTTAACTGCACAATGAAAAAACTGGTTATTTCTGCCATCCACTTCAATCCAATGAAACTTAGCCTTGTGTCTGACGTAGTTCTCCTCGAGAGAAGCCACACGCTCCCAAGCCACATAAGCTACCGCTTCATCTAAAATAGCATGATGGTCCAGAGTGGTTAGAGTGATATTCTGATTTTCACAAAAAGCCTTAAGAGCTTCCTCAGTCCTCTTAGTAAGGTGTTGAAGCTTATGAAGATTGAGCTCACGAATCATTGGCTTAAGAAACTTGAGCTTCTTAAAGAATCTAAACGAATCAGACGTGGAAGCAAAGAGAGCTGAGGTGTTATTCCAATAAGCTTGAACCAGCATTGACTATCTTAAAGGGACTTCACGGCTTATAAGTGACAGGGCCAAGCGTAATGATTCCACATAAATGATCGGAACAACCCTTCGCCTCAAACACACAGAAAGACCTTGAAGGACAGTGCAGCCAATGACTATTTATAAGAACGTGATCGAGCTTTTTACAAAATAAACCCTCCTCACACTTGTTGCACCAAGTGTAACAATCCATCTAATTTGTAAGTTTTCTTTGTTTAATTGTGTTTTACATGTTTGGAACCTTAGATTTAGGTTTAGATTTAGGTATTGGAAGTTAGATTGAGGTTTTTGAAGTTAGATTTAGTATTATGGCAATTAGATATAGGGTCTCTATGGTTAGATTGAGGTTGTTGATATATATTGAAGTTTTTGGATGGATTTTGATTTTATTTATATGCTTAGATTTAGTTTTTTGAAAATCTATTGAATTATTTTGATGGTTTTTATTTTATAAGAATTTCTATGGTAATAAGAATTTTTATAGATTTTATTTGAATTTTTAGAAATATATATGATTTTAATTAATTTTAAAAAACAAGATTAAAGGTTTTCATTTTAATTTTACTTATGTAATGTTTTATTTTTTTAAAGAATTTTGTTAAGTTATTTCAATAAAATTTTGTTTATCAATTTTATTACAATTATAAAAGTTGTTTATGAATTTGTTAATGAATTTTATTAAAATTATAAAATTTGTTAGAATTATTTGAAAACTTTTGTTAACTTATTTCAATAGAATTTTTTTTCATTTTACTTTTTATTTATTTATTTATTCATATTTTTTAGATTTACTAATTTTAATTTTGTAATGTATATGATTTCTAAATATATATTTTTTTTTTTTACAGGGATTACGATCACTATCATTCCACATTGTCGCGTTCTTAACGAAATGGATCGAGTGGAGCTACGGGTATGAGGAGTGAAGCTAGACCGTCGAGTTCTCAGAACCCGCCAAGCCACATTCCGGAGATGCAACCACCAGTATCAACGCAAATGAAAGTTGAAGATTTTATATCTCAACCCGGGAGAAAAAGTCTCCAAAAAATTGATCCACGACTTGCTGAAGGCGCTATTTGGTAATTTTATTTGTACATTTATTTATATATTTTCATTTATTTTTATTACTTAACAAGAATTTTTTTTTTGTAGGTTTGGTTATTCCAATAACGGAATAACCAAAGCCATGAACATGATGCTGAACGGGACAATCAAACATCCTTACCCGACTTTCACAGGCATGCCTCCGCAAGACCGCTAATTATGGTTTTGGAAATTTGCGGTTAGTTTTTTCATTTTGAATACTTCACTTTATATTATTTTATTTGAATTTTTACTCTAATGTTCTATTTTTTTGCAGGAAGAGTTTAACTGGGATATGGAGCATCATACACAGATAAGAACAGAGTTCGAGTCGAAAGCTGCACGTATGTACTCCAAAAAGTTGTACGAGTGGAAAGACAAGTGCAGACACAATAACATGCGTAGAGAGTTCATCCACAAATCCGAGATGTGGAATGGGTTTGTCAACTAGTAGAAGCAAGATGAGACGGATAAAACTTCTAAGACAAACTCCGCCAACCAGTTTAGCAATCGTGGAGGCAAAGGCTGGAGTGACGACTTTGTTGTCCCGGAAAGAGCAGTTGGTAAGTTTTCAAATGTTTTCCTTCTTTATCTTTTATTACTTTAACTTTTTGGTTCCTTTCTTTTCTAGTTTCATATCGACGGTGTCCATCCATCGTATCTTTGGTTGGTGGAGGATGTTCACACTAACAAGAAGACAAAGAAAATTCAAGATCAACTCGCGTGGGAGCTCTCGAGACCGTGAAGTCGCTCGGAGATGAGTATCTTCAGTCTCAACCTCAAGGAGAAGGAGGCTTTTCCAATGACATTCTAATCAAGAAGAGGAATGAATTCGTCAATGAGGTTAGTTATCTTTTTTATTGCAAATTTTGATGATTATATCATTTAAAATCATAATATTTCATTTCATTTAATTGTAGGCAACTCTGAAGAGCAAAAATCGTGTTTTTGGGGTTCTAAAGGATAGCACGACTCTTCTCAAGCCACTTCACAGTTTTCAGAAGAAGCCTATCTTTGGACCTTACTTGCAAAGAGGACTTCAGAGATTCCGGATTTAAAGGATGAGATCCACACCATCAAAAAAGCATCGATGCAAAATGATAAACGTTATCAAGAATTGGCGACCACTAACGCAGCGACAAAGACCGAGATGAAAACAATCAAGGCAAAGATGGAAGCAAGGTTTGATGGAAACTTTCATGGCGGAGATGCGAGGTCGTCGAGATTGATCGATTTATGTTTTTTTATTTTATGTTTTATATTTTATGATTATTATTTTACTTTTGGATTTTAAATATTTTAATTACATTTTAATTTTATTTCATTATTAAAATTTATTAAATTATTAAATACAATCAATATTTTTTAAAAATATAAATAATTTCCGTCGAAAATTCGTCAGTAAATTACCTATTGGAAATCTGTCGGTTTATGTTTCCGATGGATTTCTAATGGACTATATTCCGACAGATTTCCAATGTTTGTTTCTAACGTCACGTACAGCATATTTTCTTGTAGCGAGAAAAAAGGAAACAAACAAAAAAACACAAGAGAAGAAAAAAAAAATGAATAAGAGAGGGAACATGTAGTCTAATTAATAATTGTTAGAATCAATTATGTAAAACTCAGAATGGTAGATGTATGAAGCTACAATTAGCTAAAATCAATACGTATATATTGTAATTGGGAAATTGCGCTGGATTTAGTTATTTAAAAAATGTTTTTTTCTATATAAAATTTAATTAGCTAAAATTATGTTTTTTCTATAAAAAATATGTTTTTCCAAAAATAAGCTCTAAATTTTTATATACAAATCAGTATAGTTACGTCAACCATCTATTATTAACTGGCTTATATATAACATATTAGAATTTAGTTTGATATATGGCGTACGTATATATTAAATTGAATATGACCATGACGAAATTTATAAATCTACATTAATATATCGCGTACATTCATATAAAACCTTAAATTTCATTATATATATAGGCATTTTCGTCTTTTTTATCAACCATAACAAAATGCAAACAATTTTTTCCTTTTACAACAGAATGTAGATACTAGAAATTATCAATGGTTACAAAACTGTAAATATTGGAAAAAAAAAAGCCATTAGTTTTAATAATAAAAAATATATATGTAAGTATTTCGATAGCTGGATGATGATGAATATGAGTTTGCTAGTGGTTTCGATATTTTATTTGTTTGTGGTCATCGTCCACTTGCATATAATAACCGAGCTTATTTTCCAACAGAGGGTTCGATTCATAATTATTGTAATGGATGCTCAAAAGGAAAAAAAGGTTGATGGTGCAAATTGGAGCATGCAAGAATGGTGTCCAATTATATGCATAGCATCTTCCCCAATCCTCAACTATCTCTTCTTAATTGGGTTTAAGAATCTTCTCATCATTTAATTATTAATCAATTTTCTATTGTTTTCTGTAACAACTTGTGTTATTAAAGAAGTTCTACTTCTTTGTACTCTTGTCCTCCTTGTCCTCCGGTGAGCTTGAATAGAAAATTTCACCTATAATAAGTGTTATGACAGATATTGAAAGACAAAACAGAGGTAAAAAAAACCAAACACAAATATACTGGTCATTCAACGTGAGTTGCCTATGCCCACGGGAAAAGGAGAACGATATTAGTTCAAAGTACAACAGAATGAAAGGAGAACGTCAAATGAGAAAACACAAATAGTAATTACAATTAATTACTTCGAATTGTAAAGATGGTATCTACACCGACTTATTGATATGCATTTTCGATACATTTAAAATATTTCTTTAGATAAGAGTCTTTCTTTATCTTTTTTTTCTATAATTTTCACGTAATGTATATTTTATAGCGTTTAAAACATTACGAAATGCAAGACTTTATCCGTGATATATTATTTATGTAAACTTTGTAGTATCGGATTAAATTTATAACCTGTTTTAAATAATATATAACCATTGACAAAAAGAAAAGGGAACACTAATAAGTACACCCCCTAATTCATCAAGATCCTCATGCCTACCATAAGCAATATGAGATCAAATTTCAAGCATATATATAAAAATTAAGTCTTATATTTATTTTCTTTCATATATGAGTAGGAACTTTTTCGCAAATAAACATACAAAGTGTTTTCCGATAATCATATTCAAAATCATATTAATACCAAAGATTTGTTGCTGTTGGTTAACGTTGTAGACTACGGTTCATCTTGCATCATAAATTACACGTATGTAACTTAAAACGTTATTCTTGGATCTTTGCATCTATATATATTTTGATTGTAGAGATTTACGTATTTTGTGTAGGACAGTATTTACCCTTGAAAGAAAGAACTTACATGTACAGAGATTAGAGAGCGTTACGTCGGGAATTAAAAAAAAAAGGAAATAAAAGAAGCTATGTCCCTAAATCTCATCAAAGGGTCAATTGCAATATTCAAACTTGTCCAAGGAATTGCGACATCGTGTAAGAGTTCCCCTTTGGCCTACATTTGTGGTACCACATCTACTTGATTCTTATATATATCTATACCAACTAGTTGTTCCCAAGGAGCATGTCATCCATCATCCTAGTAACCCATGTCTTATAATCCCACTGATGGAAAAATGTAAATAGTATTTTATGAAAGATCGTTTTCTACTTTACTTTGTCTGAAAAAATTATATTCTTTTATATACTTTTATTATTCAGACCGCGAAATCGGATGGTCCCCAACCTTTGAAAGCTCAGCGTGAGATTTGAATATTAGGGTTTAGTACAATTTGGAAGCCTAATTTATGCAATATGGTCCCCATACTCTTCAATATATAAGTTGGTAATAGTACACTAAATATAAGAATTTTCAAAAAACAAAAGTGACTAAATATTAATATATATTAGCGCAGCGGACCACATTTGAATGCGAACCCATGAAGGGTCTATCGCGCTCAAGTTTTTATTACTAATTTAGTACTAAATCGCAATAACCCAAATTTAGTTATTTTTAATTTGCAATGGACCACTACTTTTAGGAACGTATATAAATACAACTAGGCACTTACATTTATTTCTATAAATAACTACAACTTATGTAAACGTATACATGTATATATATATATATATATGATCTCATGCATTCGTATACAGTAGATAAACTTAAAACGTACGTGTCTAAATTAAATATACATCTTGTTTGCAAACCCTTTATCACAAAAAAATAATAGTATATATAGATCTTGCTATGTCAATTACCAAATTTCCACCCCTATAAGTTGGCCTTGTATGCGACGTTCAATCTTCTTAGATGTTATGGTCAAAGTTATTTTTAACGTTTTTCAATTATATTAAAATTTTGGTTGCGTAAACGATAATATAAGCCAAATTTCAAATAGATTTCTTGTGTTGTGCACAAATATTTTCCTGGAGGTGGAGGAGGGTGCTGAATATTTGTTCTTGAGATGGAATTCTATTTCCAATAGATAGCTTTTCTTTTTGAAGATATTATCAAATGTTGGTCAAGACCAGGATACATTAGGGGGAGAAGACTTGAATTTTTTTTAATCGTAAATGATATACTTTCTCCGTTCCATTTTATACGATGTTTCAGTTTTTTTTATTTTGTTTCATTTTAAAAAATATTTTCTAAGTTTTATGCAAACTTTGAATATATTTGATATTTTATGACTATTTGTATTATGTTGTCTTCTTTGTGATTGGTTGAATTGATTTAAATAAAAGTATTAAATGATATTTTTGTAAAGAATAATAAAATTTTAATATGTGTGCTTTTACCCAAAACATTTTATAAAATGGAACAGAGAAAGTATATAAGTATATATAAAATATTATGGGTAATTGGCTTGTGATTCACATGGTCGTCTTTTAATACGTGCAAATGTAGCAGTCGAACATGATTTTGATTCAGAATTTTTTGAAAGAAAATTTCAAATATATATATTGGAGCTTGTAATTTTAAGAAAATGTTAAATATACATATAAATCGAGATTTATAATTTTAAAAAAAAATATACATATAAATCAACCTAAAATATTATTAAACATCTAATAATTTTTTTGATAAGGATCTATAAATAGTTTTAGACAGTCATGCTGATTGATATGTCATCCTTTTATGGGTTTTTTATATTTGATTCATAAGTTTACTGAATATTTTCTACAGTGTAGTTCACGTTTTGTGTATTTTTGGTTTTGTTCATAGATTTTACAGGTCATTGGAGTTAAAAGATGATTTGGACCAGTTTTTAACGTTTGAAGTCTTCAAGAATCAAGGAAAGATAAGGTAGGATCGACCGATCCTACTCATGATCGACCAGTTCATCAAATAAATGATGTGCGTCATTTAAGGATGGTATCAATCGATCTGTGAGACAGATTTTTCTCTTTTTTTTTCTTTTCCAATCGACTTTAGGACTAGGTTTTTGATATAGAAAAGGGCTGCTCGCTTTTTAGCAGTTACACCTTGTATTTTTACAGTTTTTTTACTTCTAGTTTTCATAGCTTTGGAAGACAAAATCTTTTGCTCTTTTTGAAATGCATTTGATTCCCATTATCGTTATTTTAATATTTATGTAATAAAGTTATTTGTTTATCATGATTTCATCTATGTTTGAGTAATCCACCTATTGGGTTTATGGGTTGCTCAAAGGGATTCAATGATTGTTTATGTTTAGGTTATAAATTAGGAATTTATCTTTAGAGTTCTTCATAATTTGTGATTAACACTTATGCATAATCAGTTACCATGTATAAGATACGTAGGTTAACATATGTGCCAAAAGCGATAGCTAGGTTGCTGGAATCAAAAGTTTATGAGTTTATTATCCTTAGTTAACGGGAGTTGAAATTACTTCATCTAAGTAAACATATCGAACATTTTCTTCATATTTTGTGATCTTAATGGTTATGCATGATTAGCTACCCTGTGTAAGATATGTAGGTTAACCTATGCGGCGAAAGCGGTATTTAGGTTGCTGAAATAAAAAATTGATGAGATTAATATCTTTAACCAACGAGATTTGAAGTTAAGTCGTTTAAGTAAACATATAGAACCTTTTCTAAGCGCTAACATGTTTACCAAAGCTTATTCAAAAGTTTAATGTCTTATGATTCATATTTAAATATTTAATACTACGAGAATGAGAATAAGATAACTTTACATTAATAATTTGAATTCTAAAACGGTTATTAGCAAAATCCATATTAGCAATTAAATTATCGGTCATTGATCCCTCCTACAAGAAAAACGTACATACTTATCTCACAATAAGCGCTACTATACGATTTGACCAATGCAGCTATACTAGGGTCAACCTCATACGATAGCAGTTTTCGTATAGGGTCAACCCCATACGATAGCAGTATTCGTGTGCTATTAAAAACTCATCTATAATAGCGTTACAAAAAAGGTTGTAATCTATTTTCTTATAGCTCATGTTAAATGTTGTATTTATATTTTATTGTAGCATTTTGTTTTTATTATATTAAATATACTTATAGCTCTTGGTTTATGGTATGATCTCTTGTTATGTGCTATTTTATTTTATTATATTTTATTGAAGACACTAAATTATTGGATTTATATATAATTTCTATATTTCATAAATCATTCAAAACATACATAACAATAATATTATATTAAACAAACAAGTCTTACATAACATCATCCAAAATCTTATACAGTAAAACTTCTATAAATTAATAATATTAGGACTAGAGTATTTATTAATTTATAGAGGATATTACTTTTATTGATATTAATATAAAGAGTTTTCCGAATTTCAGAAAAATTTTAATTGAAAAAAAAAAGTTAAAAAAATATTTCGATATTTTTAGAGGCAGTTAGATATTAGGAAACAATCATTGCATATAAATTTTTTTAAAATTTTTTAATGCAATTTGAGAAGATAATATATGTTGTTTTTGATATAATAAAAAGAATTAGAGATAATCTCCAACAAAAATACAAATTTAAGAATAAACAAATGGCACTAAAATCATATTTCAATAAAATATTTTATTTATATGTCATAAATTTATATAAATATTATGAGACCATATATTTATATAAAATTTTCAAAAAAATATTATTTTATGAATTTATTGAATTGTGGTAATTATTACACTGACCCAAGTTGTGGCCATATAAATTTCTAAATTTATACAGGTTCGACCGTACTAACATCATCCAAACACTTATATACAAATGCGATTTACATACCTCCTAAGCCAGGTCGGTGTCTTTCAAACTTATAAGTTGGAGGGAAAGTGATTATAGCTTCACGCATTCCTTAGAAAACTCTTCCAGCTTTCATCTCTGCCCTGGGCTGATATTGTTCTCTAAGCCAATCAAAGCTTCTTTGTGATACAAAATCCCTAGCTTCATCATATGATATACCAAAGAGCCGGTAGCTAAAATCACCAAAAAATTACAACCATGTCCGCCTCTGGAAGGTCCTGTTTCGTCTCTTCCGTGTTTACGTTTGCATTCTGCAGAAAGTGCGATGAGTGACGGGTATAAGATAAGCAAGAAACCTAAACAAAAGGTAGGAAAAATAATGATTGATCTGTAAACTTTGATCATTAGCTTTGTGTTAAACTAGACATGATAAAATAACAAAAAGGAACTTACATTTGCGCTCTTTGTCGAATGAGAACCGGTAGATACACCAGCTGCAACAGTTAAAAGATGAGCTATATACAGGAAAGATGGCTTCAAGAAAGATAAGTGAGGTGAAAAACTGGGCGTAGAGATATACCGGCTGGTGCATTATAAGCATTTGATGACCGGGTGAAGGACATTGTTTTGTAGATATGATCAAAATCAGCATTTCTGCGGTTTACAGCTTCAAGATGTGCGGTCAAGTGACAGTTGACGAAGCACATAATCCGATCAAAGACCCTAATTTTCAAACCTACACCTCTCTGATTTGACATACAAAAGTAAATCAGATAAGATGCCGCTATATCAGAAACCAAAATGATCCACATTGTTTTCTCTTCTAGTGTCTGTGCTGCAAGTTCAGATTGACATTTGACTTGTAAATCCAACAGAGTACAAATAGATGGCCATTACTAACCTTAATAGTGGCTGATTCAGATTTAGAAAGATCACTAACCATAATAGTTGCTGATTCAGATTTCACAACTTGCCGATGAAATATCTACATCCAGATAGAAATAAGAAGTTAGAATTAGCTTAAGGCGTTAAAGGCAACTAAAACCAGATATTCAAGTTTCTATAATAAGCATGGAGGGCTAAATTCTACTTCATGGTAGTACTAAAACATGTATCAATTATGGCACCTACAACACCCAATCAATGCAAACAATGGTCTTATGCGAGTTAAATCACTTACCTTCCGTAGAGACTTACCGTATAGGAAATGCTCATACTCACCGTCCGTAGAAGGAATTCTCGGATACGGTTCAACGATCGACTAGTTGGTTGCACTCCACACACACGATTCAGGACGTTGTATATCAGGTATGTCCGCT
The DNA here is from genome assembly GCA_963922655.1 of Cardamine chenopodiifolia. Classification (NCBI taxonomy): domain Eukaryota; kingdom Viridiplantae; phylum Streptophyta; class Magnoliopsida; order Brassicales; family Brassicaceae; genus Cardamine; species Cardamine chenopodiifolia. Next base: position 5,313,776 of record OZ000487.1, on the reverse strand, counting down.
CATGTACACCGCCCAAGTCTTCTCATATACATAAATATATGTATATCATATCACTAACACCACAACAAACAAAACAATCAATATGTGAATTCCTCTAAATCACCTATCTCCGGTTTACACACAAGAAAACAGACTGGATCATAAAAAACATTCGATCATAGAGACAATACATATTCTGGTGTTGAACTATCAATGGAAGAGTATAAGCTAGGCAAGATGGGGTTGCGTGGTTAGCCCTCACCTTAGCTACGGAGAAAGGCGGTTACTAACTCTCGGATGTTCGAACGGACTCTGAATTTGAAACCAGAAAAAAAAAACTGATCAAAAAGTTCCTTACATGTTAAACCATCTCAAGCCACTCAAACCGGACAAAAATGGTCAACCCGGATCAAACCAATCAACTAGTCAAAGTCAACAGTCTCACAGATCAACGGTCAACAATCAACAATTTAGGCCTAAGCCTGACCAGCGAGTTGACTAGTCGACTGAGTCAACTGAGTGAACTAGGGAATCAACAACTCGACCGAGAAAACCAGGCGAGCCACTAGCAAGTCAAGGAGGAATCGGCAGCTTACCGGCATTTTCACCAGCGGCGACAAACGACAACGCGTGCGCGTCACATGCCAAACTTCCAGCAGCCCATGGGGGCACGTGCGGAGGCGACGATGGTGGCGATGGCGAGAGATACACCGGACTTCTTGCGACGATGTAGTTCAATTGGTGGCCTCGATTTCGTGAAACTTCAAGCGGTTGATAAGATTTAACTGTTTGAATGCGACGGTGAATCTAGGCTCAATGAGTAATGGCTAAGGCAAATTGTTTAGGGTTTGTTCATAAGATCTAATTTCTGAACAAGTTCATACTCGAGTGAGTTTCTCATGCAGAAAAATATATGGAGGCTCTTTATTAAATAGGAGACTAACCTAGTGTGGATGAGATTGGGCCTTGATGGGCCTCAGTTTCTTCCCGTGAAAATAGTGGGCCATTACAATTCTCCCCCACTAAGGAGGAATTCGACCTCGAATTCAATCTCGGAATGGCATGTTCGTCCTCCTCTGCAAAACGTTTAGGGTAGTCCATCTTCAACCGAGTCTCGGTCTCCCAAGTCTCTTCTTGGATTCTGTCTTTCTCCCAACAAACTCTGACCATCATGGTCTTCTTCCCCTGCTCTTTTTTCTCATGTTGTTCCAAATCTTCTATTGGTTTTCTAGGTGCGGATAAGTTCCTCCTGAGGTCACATGGCGGCTGCCGAAAAATAAGCTCATGCTCTCTGACAACCTTCCTCAGAACTGACACATGAAACACATAGTGAAAGTCTCACAATTTTCTCAGTAAACTCAGGCGATAAGCCACTACCCATCTCCATTCAATGATAGGATACGGTCCCATGTATCTTGGCTTAAATTTCTTCAGCTTTCTCATTTCAGATCCCTATTGAAATGTCCTCATTTTCAGATACACTAAATCCCGATTTTTTCTATGCATAACTCTTTTCGCGATCATGGGCTTCCTTTAGCCAACTTTTGAGCATTTCCACTTGCTTTGCCATTTTCTGAACCAACTCTAGTTCCAACTCTCGTATCTCCTCCAGTTCTTTCCAACACAGTGAGGTACGACACGAATGTCATCTGCTCAAATGATAATTGTTATTGTACGTGAATTCTGCCAGCGGTAGATGTTTTCCCCAGTTCCCCCTCTAGTCTAATACACAAGCCCTTAGTATTCCCCATAGTCTAAATAGTCATCTCCGACTGACCATCTGGAAAGCTCGCCGAAAAATAGATGTGACTTTTCTGTCACGATCTGAGAATATACTTACAGGCACCGCATGCAGCCTCACGATCATATTAATATACTTATGTGCCAACAGCTCTGCCCCATACGTCTTCTTTATTGCCAAGAAATGAGCAAAATTGGTGATTCTGTCCACGATTACCCATATGGCATCCTTTCCGCCACTCAAATTTGGCAGCCCAGTAATAAAATCCATAGTCACCATATTCCATTTGCACTCTGGTATAGGTAAGTTCTGCAGCAACCTACTAGTTACTTTGTGTTATGCCTTAACCAACTAGCAAGTTTGACACTGCGATACGCAAGTAGCCACGTTCTTCTTCATTCCACCCCAATGATAATACCACTTCAAGTCTTGGTACATCTTCATACTTCCCGGGTGAATATAAAATTTTGTGTGACGGGCTTGTTGTAAGATTTTCTTTCTTAACAGCTCTTCATCCGGATTACGCACTCAGTTCCGGTACAGACATGTCCCATTTGTACTCGTATGATACTTAACACCTCCTCTTTGTCCTTTCCATGAGCCTGTTGTATTCTCCCCAAAAAGTCTAATTGTTCACCGCCTCAAGACCACTGTCTCTCCTTCTACAGTAGTTACAAACAATCTAAGATCACCGAGTGTGCTGAATAACTCCTGAACCTCTTTAGTTTCTGAAACATCACTCTGACCCATGCTCAGTGGATCGGGTCGGGATCCCATACTAATTGGGAAGAGTGTCGAGCAGCGTACTTGAGTCATTTGTTCACCAGGCTAGATCAGCTGCATTCAAGAACAAGATAGCAACTTTTCAGCAAGTTCTTAATGAGTCTTTCTATGAGGCGTGAGACCATTTTAAGGAGTATCTCAAAGATACAGACAGAATGAGCTTCTTTTACAATGAGATTAGTGGAACTTCCAAATGGCTCTATATACAACAAGTAAGGGCGATTTTGTGAGCAACACGCTTGATGAAGCGACTTAACTACCCAAATTATTAGAGGGGATCAAGAGGAGCTGGATACTATAGGGCTATCGATGAGGTAAATGTTAAGATGAACTTTATTCTAAAGACATATATGAGAAATGTCAACTTTATTGAGAATCAGGTTTATCAAGAGTGTAGCATTTGAGGATAGGACTACATTAGAGGTTAACTATATATGCAGACAATTGAATTTCCAGAATCATGGATTCAATCAATACTATAGGAATCACCCAAATCCGTCTTACAAAAAAAATAATATCGCAAATCCAGTTGATAAGTTATATTCACCATGCAACGGCGAAGAAGGTCAGAAGTTCCAAACCAAGCCATTTATTCCAACTCTAGCACAAAATAACCTTACGCAAGGAATTCAAAACATGACCGCTGGTTATAATAATATGAGATTTTAGCCTAACCAACAATTTGAGAATGTTGGTTCTCAAGATAGGGTTAAGCTCATGTTTCAGCAAGTTCTTGATGGTCAAAAGAAGTTTGCTACTGAAATCAATGCTAAGCTTGATGGGATGTATAGTGACCTTAATGGTAAGATTGAATCCTTGAGTACTCACATGAAAGTTTTAGAGACTCAAGTTGCTCAGACTGCATCAATGGTTAAGAGATCTCTAGGAACATTTCCAAGAAAGCCAGAGACCAATCCTATGAACTACGCTAAAACCATTACGCTCTGAAATAGAAAAGAGAGTGCTCCAAGGTCACAGAACACTGAGATCGAACGATCCATCCCAAAGATTGATCGATCCCAGCATCAGATCGATTGATCCTCTCCATCTATCAATCGATCTCTAGAACAAATGTTGATTCCAAAAATTTTGGATGATGATGAGGATCGATTAATCCAATGAATCTTTATACGAAAATAGTTATGGAAATCACTTCACAAATGCTAAAGGTAAATTATTATTTTGTATTATTATTTATGAAAATAGTTATGGAATTTAATATTTTTTCAATATGAAAATAGTTATGGAATTTAATATTTTTTTCAATAGTCGTAATGATTGTACTTCTTGATCTCTGATATTTCATATTTTGATTTAGGTTGAATAAATAAGTTGATTCTATCTGCTAAAAATTATGGGTCTAAGCTGTTGCTATTAGGTTTGTGTAATCTGCTGGGCTTGTGGAAAACTTTAAATAGATTAAAGTTAACATTTTGGCGTTTTAGAAATATTGTTGTAGTATATAAATTCAAATTGGAATTTGAATTTCATAAAAATAATAATAGTGATATGCTATCTTAAAATTTTTTATTTAAAAGCGTAATTATTTAAATATTAGTAGTAATTTATAATCAAATTAAGTAAGGAAGTTAAGTTCTAAGCCTTTTATTATTTTATTTATGTAAATTAAAAGTGGATGTAAACTGTATCTGATTTTGTTGGTTATTGTTTTGAGACTTAAAGTGTACCACATTGGTAAATGAAGCTTCGCGAAGATTTCGTTTTTGTTTTTGTAAATTCATGTGGATGTTATTAAAAATGGATCATTGGTTTTTATTCCCAAAACCTTTAAAAGGAGAAGTGTATGTTTCATTATTAGTGGGTCTAGTCGTTTTTGTTTTTGTGAATTCATGTGGATGTTATTAAAAATGGGTCATTGGTTTTTTTTCCCAAAACCTTAACAAGGAGATGTGACAGCTTTATATGAAAGCTGTGAATATTAGTTTCTAAACTAAAACATGATGATGTGACTAGATAGTCAATTTATAATAATGACGTGTACACTTCTTCGAACCTCAAGAAACTACTTTTATTAATATAAATTTTGAAGTTATATTTTAAATATATTTCCCTAATATCATACGATTCTAATTTTGTTTCGCAAAAAATAGTCATTGGCAAACGGCTTACGAATTCGGGGAAAACCTAATTGGATTCATGTTTTTGAGTTTACATATTTATTTTTCAATGGAATAATTTTATAATTTTGGATCGGTTTCAGTTCTGATACTCTCGGGTTCGATTCTAGTACTCTTAGATTCGAATCAGTTCGGATTCAAGATTTAAAATCATATAAAAACTCAAAAAGTCGGATATCCGATCGGATTAGGGTAATTTATACCTAAAAACTCGAAATTACACAAAATTACCCGAAATTTCCGCAATTACCTTAAAATCAGAAATTTCCTACAAAAAATAAATATGAAACTGCAAGTCTGAAACATTGATAGAATAAAACTGCAAGTCTGAAACATTGATAGTAGAAAATGAAACTCCAAGTGTGAAAAATGAAACTGCAATTCTGAAACATTGAAAGTACAAAATGACACAAAATTCAAGTGCAAGTTTGTTGTGAAATGAAAGTGGAAGTCTGAATTCTAAAAACTAGAAGTAGGGTACTGTAAATACGGTGAACAAAGACGATTGATGACATAGTTTTCACTTTTGATCTCTCCTAAAATACAAGTAAAAAGATAAAAAAAATATCAGTTTCATGGTTAAAGTATAAACAATGTCAAATACACCTTAGAGTCAAGAATTGAGTTGAGTCAAGTGACACATAATTAGTTAATTACCTTAGTCTCAGTATAAGACTCATACTCACTCTAAAGACCACCAGCATGTTTGAATTCATGTTCAAACTCTATAGGAAAAAAAAATTAAAGAACAAGAAGTTAGAAATCAAACTTGTTAAATATAATTGTTGAACTTGTTCAAAGGACAGTAATTACCTCTCATAAGTTCATCTTCCAACTTTACTTCATCAAGCATTTGTTGAATTGTTGAGACTCCTTTTTCATTGATATGAATTTCACATTTTAACCATTGTTGGGTGCAAATCAACACTTCAATCATGTAGTATGTCAAACAGCTTCTGTAAAGATTTAAAACTCTTCCACTTGTGCTAAAAGCAGCTTTGGATGCCATTGAAGAAACTTGCATTGCAAGTATATCCTTAGCTATTAGCAATAGCACTGGAGACATCCCACTATTGACCTTCCACCAAGATAACAAATCATATTTTGTACCATTTCGAATTTGTTGAGTTTGCACATTCTCATTCAAGTACAAATCCAACTCATTAGATGAATTTTGAATTCCGATTTCTTTCACAATCTCATCATAGATGTTTTCCATATTCTCATATCCTAGAACTGATCTCTCACAAAAATCACTTCCAACTTGATCTTGTGATTGAGACTGACACAACAACTAAGACTGGGACTGAGTATATGTCACTAACCCACTACCAATTTCGTTCAACAAATTGGCTCTGCTATACTCATCATACAAATCCTTTAAGATCTGATGCACTTCATCAAAAAGATGAGTAGACTCCACGTTATTTTTTTCCATATAGGGTATCAAAACAGAGCCCATCAAACTTCATCTTCTTTCTAGGGTCAAAAACACTAGCTACATTTACAAGCCTATTCATTTCAACCTTATCACCAAAAGGATCTCAATACTTCCCCAACTTTGTTAATATACCTAAAGCTTTCTCTCGCAATTTTGCTTCAACTCCTAGACTTGTGCTTAATGCACTTAGATTTTTGGTAATATTGACTATATGATTGTAGAGATTATGCAATGCAACAAAAGTTGAAGCAGATAGGACTAATGTAGATTTAAAAAATAGAGCAAGAATTTGAACTAACATATCCACTACATCCCAATCATCTCCCATAGGTGGTCCAATCCTTTTCTTTCCCTTCTCATTTTCTAGAGAGTAGTCGCTATAGCTTTTATCTTCAGCCTCCATTTTCTCAAATGTCAGTCTTAACTTCAGAGCTTGTTCTATCATGAGATATGTAGAGTTCCATTTTGTGTTCACATGTAAAGGTAGGTTACTCTTTTTAATCTTCCCCGTTTCAACTCGCAAATCCAATGATTTGAGCCTATTTGGTGAAGACCTCACAAACTGAATCCCATTGCGAATAATAGCCACACATAGAGAGACATGATCTATCAGACCTTCAAACATTCCAATACAAAAAAGAATACCAAAACCTTCAAACTCATTTCTATGAGACCCTAAATTCTTAGGCCAAACAAAACATAGAATCCAAGAGAGATCCACTCACAAAACAAAACAATCATTATCACTAGAATCTAAAGATAATCGTAAAATCATAAGTCAACTCGAAGTCTAATATACATAAGGCAAGCATGTTTCACAGGTTCATTTCAGGATGAACAAATAACATCTATAACATCATTATAACACATCAGTAGAACACATCACTATAACATCACTATCACTATAGCACAACAGAGAACACATCACTATAACATCACTATCACATGTTTCCCATTCCCATATCTAAAACTAGTAAACTTCAACTGAGCTTCAATAGCAGATATTCCAAACTGAGAGACCACAACAACAATCACAACAAACATAAAATGCAGCCAAAGCATAGCTGAACCTTTCTGAATATAAGTAATCATCATTTTTGAAAGTGCATCACTAAATAGAGTATTTTAGGAAAACACAATTGACAACACAAAACCAAGAAAGCTCAATCGAAACTGATAGATTATCAAATCGCGATTCAAAAAAAGCAAGTGGGACTATCTTAAACAGTTAAACCCTAGAACTATTGCAGCTCAATCGAATTAAACATGTTCAAAAACCCAGTTAGCTCAATCGAACAACAGAGGCGAAATAACAAGCTTAGGACGTTTAAGTCGAAATCGAACAACATAGGCGAAATAATAAACTTAGTTTGTTTATGTTAAAATAACAAGCTTAGGTCGAAATCGAACAGTATGCAAATAACAAAGTTACAAACCTCAAATTATTTCGCGACAATGAAGACGGTTGCAGGTTGATCGAATTCGATGACGAGGAGGGTAAGCTATCCGAGAGTTAAGCTTTAGCGGCTAGGGGTTCCAAATTTTTATTGGGATATTAATAAGGATTTAGCGAAGTCTTCAGTAAGTTGCAACGATTGAGCTTCGGAGGACGACTCGAGTGAAAGAGAATGGATCGGAAAACAAAATTCCCAAATGAAGTAAAGAAGAAACCCTAACACCACTAACCTAAATATCAGATACCTGTAAACCCAACAGGGTTTCGATTAAAAATTGATATCCGCGAATTCTATATAACAGCACCAATCGGAGAATTTTGTAGGTTCAGTTTTTGTTTCGAATTGGTTTTATCATGTTCATATTTACCGGATTTGGAATGTTTAACTAGAACCATGCTCATATGTTTCGAATCGGAGAATTGGTTTTAACAACACTTCAATAATGAACATGTTAAACAATGAGTTATACCCCAAAAGTTAAGGATTTGGAATGTTTTTGATACTATGAAATTGATTCATGTCTACCAAGATACCTTAATTTTACCGGAGAAAGAAAACAACTTTACTCTCCAACAGCAGACTTACAATAAATCATTCTGTCAATCTTTGACATATTTAAACCACAACTAAGGTTCTCTCTGTCTCAACATTTTATGTTAATTTCAATGAAAAGACAATTTTAATCAAACTTGTTCCCTCTTTTTTACCTTCAAATTAGAGCTGTGCGCGGTATATGTCTTCCAAGGACTGCAGTCAATGTTCGAAGGCATAGTTCTCTCCGGCGTTCTTAGCTCTACACTGACAACAACTTCACTGGTAATATCACTGTGCTAAGATTCTTCTTCCACAACAGCTTGATATTTTTTCAGATAGTGATAGTTGGTTTGAAGTTTTGCATATCGACATCAAAGTGTTTGATAGTTCTTGAAGCCGCATACTGAACTGTGGTGATGAAGTTTCATTGGGTAGCCAACTATTGTTTTCTTTGTTCAGGTTATCACCTACAATGAAGAGCAAGACCAGGATTTGAACAAAAGATTTCATTTACCTTCTTAGATTAATGTCACAAGACTCACAACCGACCTTCAGTAACAAGAGTTAGATCTTCTTCAATGACTGAATAGCTGTTATCTCTCTCTACTATTTCTGCTGCTATACAAAAAACAAAAACACCTTTCCTTTAACCAGACCCTTCTCTTTCAACTTTCTAGTCTCACCTTTGTTTACAGAAGCATCATCACAGTGAGTGGCTCCTAAAATCTTTTCCTCATGTTTTCGGTGTTTCTCCTGAAGATTAAATGAAGAAATGTCGATACAATTGATATCCAGATGTGAAGACACAACAAACCCTATATAAATTACCTTATTTGTTGTAGTCTCAGCAACTTCTGAGCTTAAAGCTGCACTGGTTGAATAGCCCTATAAATGAAAAGACGCACATATTAGATATGCTACCCAAGCTGAAAGTGAACAAAGGAAACAACTCCAATTCTTTGAATATGTTTTGGCATCTGCTTGAGATGCAGCGAAGTTTCAGATGGACAATTTTACCGGTTTTTTTTGGCTGTTGCAGAACTTGAGAAAGCCAGAGCAGATATTTCCTATAAAGAAATCACCAACAGCCATGAACCACTGAATGTAAGTAATGTCTTGATGATTTTCATTTAGCATTAACTTTGTTTGGGCACCATCTCAGCCTTGATGACTGCTATTATGGTTCCTGTGACTACAAAAGTATCATTATGTGAGCTCTCTTCAACCTGAGATGATCCAACAAAGCCATTGAATCCTTGGCCATTTTACAACGGAAGTGGCTACTTCAAGCCAGGAATGATAAACTTCCTCTGATTGCTATTTCAGGCAAAGCTAGACAACAAAATTGTGGGAGAAACCTGTCTAACATGTATCTGGCTACTTACCAGGCTGTCAAAGACTCAAAACTGCACTTGCATGCCTGCAGCAGATCCCTTATTTCAAGCAAATCCAGGTGGTGCATTACTCCATTCTTTTTTTATCTTCCCTAAAAATGAAAGACAGAACATCCATAAATTGTTTCCAGCAAATATCAAATCCATACAATGCAAACCCAAATCTCATCTCCCTCAAAACCAAAACCCTAAAGATCATATCTACAGACCAACTCACACAAAATCCCTGAAATTCACCCTTTATGATTCAGTATTTAAAACCCTAGCTTTGAGTCACAAAAATCATACCTTCCCGAAGAAGAAGTCTTGTTAACTCAGAATGTAGACCTATTTTTCTAAAAACTCATAAATAATTGCTCTGGTGCTTGTGTACCAACCACAACCAGTTAAATCTTATTGAGCTTTGTGTGTGGCGATTCCTATAAAATTAGGTTTTCTATTGGAATAATCGATAAAAAAAAGTACCTGATCTTGATGGTAATGGAGCGCTTTCTTATAATTCGAATCATTGTCTTCACCATTGTTAGATAATATATCACTACCAGTTATTTCTTTAGACTTGCGCTCTGAACAGTTCTTCTTCCTATAAGAAACACTGAAACGACATGGAACTTTGTTTATGATGAGAAACAAGAAATTATTTTTGTGAAGAAAAACACATTCAAAAGCATAATTAAACCCTAAAGCAGGCAAATTGAGTTTAAGATATACACACATTTTCACCATTACAATTGCTTCTTACTAATCAGTTAATGAAATATAGAAATCAATTCGAGTGAAAAGAGATGGAATCTCCGAATCTTGTTTTTTTTTTGGTTGTCTTCAAGTAACTTGTTGATTCCATCAGACGGCTGAAAATAGATAATCAGAACGAAATCACACTCATCCCAACATAATTGAAATCGAGTCAAACAATAATTTATCGCCGGGACACTACCCCTGGTGAGAACGATTAGCGGCGGTGGAATCGCCGGAATTGTTTCTTTCCTCTCTAACGGGTGATAAAGAAACAAAACGGTAACCGAAACAATTAAATCTAACTAAACCTAAACTGCACCGGCAACAAAGACCCAACATTGTCAATCCCAATTTGAAAGCAAAAAAACTTGTAAATTTTCGAAATTTAATAAGCCCAAAATACATTATATCCAAATTGGAGAAGGAGAAACGGAGACAATGATAAATGTTAAGAGGTACTAGCATAGATTCTCAAATTTTATAAGTAATTACTAATTTAATTTGTTTTTTTGGGTAAATATTAAGATGGTTAAAAAATAATAAAACCAAACTTTTACTTTTACAATTACGAAAATTGTCATATATATTTTTATGTTTTATAATATTTTTTATGTATGTAAAATAAATTTTCATCAAAAAAAAATATCACATTTATCTTCACGGTCGCCATTGTCGTTGCTACCATCATCGCCACCATCGCCATTGTCGCTGCTACCATCACCGCCACCGTTGCCACCACCACCATCGCCACCGTTGTCGTCACCACTGTAGTTGTCACTGTTGTCATCACCACCGTCGTCGCCACCATCACCGCTACCATCGTTGTTGCCGTCGACGACACAGTTCCCACCGTCGCCACCACTGTCGCCACCGTCACTGCCACCGTCGTCACCACTACTATCACCACCACTGTCGCCACCGTTACCACCACCATCGTCGCCACCGTCGCCGAAACCGTTGCCACCGTCGCCACAACCGTCGTCCAAAAAAAAAACTTAATAAGTCTGTCATGACTATTCAATAAGTCTATCGTAACTACTTAATAAGTCTGCCGTAACTACTCAATAAATCTGCCGTAACTACTCAATAAATCTGCCGTAACTACTCAATAAATCTGCCGTAACTACTCCATAAATCTGCCGTAACTACTACATAAGTCTGCGATAATTACTCAATAAGTCTGCCGTAACTACACAATAAATCTGCGGTAACTACTCAATAAGTTTGTCGTAACTACTCAATAAATCTGCCGTAACTACACAATAATTTTGCGGTAAGTAAATAAGTCTTTGATAACTACTCAATAAGTCTGCGGTAACTACTCAATAAATCTTTGATAACTACTTAATAAGTCTACCCTAACTACTCAATAAGTTTGCCGTAATTACTCAATAAGTCTGCCATAACTACTCAATAAGTCTGCCATAACTACTCAATAGTCTGCCGCAACTACTCAATAAGTCTGTTGTAACTACTCAATAAGTCTGTTGTAACTACTCAATAAGTCTGTTGTAACTACTCAATAAGTTTATCGTGACTACTCAATAAGTCTGCCGTGACTACTCAATAAGTCTGCGATAACTACTCAATAGGTCTGTCGTAACTACTCAATAAGTCTACCGTAACCACTCAATAAATCTGCTGTAACTACACAATAAGTCTGCGATAACTAAATAAGTCTGCCGTAACTACTCAATAAGTCTGCCGTAACTACACGTCTGCAATAACTACACAATATGTCTGCGGTAACTAAATAAGTCTGCGGTAACTACTCAATAGGTCTGCGGTAACTACTCAATAGGTCTGCGGTAACTACTCAATAAGTCTGCCGTAACTACTCAATAAGTCTGCGGTAATTACTCAATAAGTCTGCGGTAATTACTCAATAAGTCTGCGGTAACTACTCAATAAGTGTGCGGCAACTACTCAATAAGTCTGCGGCAACTACTCAATAAGTCTGCGGCAACTACTCAATAAGTCTACAGTAACTACTCAATAAGTCTGCCGTAACTACTCAATAAGTCTGCTGTAACTACTCAATAAGTCTGATGTAACTACTCAATAAGTTTGCCGTAACTACTCAATAAGTCTGCCATAACTACTCAATAAGTATGCGGTAACTACAATAAGTGTGCGGTAACTAAAATAAGTTTGTGGTAACTAAATAACTCTGCGGTAATTAAATAAATATGTGATAATTAAAATAAATCTGCGGTAAATAACAAAACTCAATAATTCTGCGGTAACGTGAAATAAGTCTGCGACGAAATAAGTATGCGACAACGTTAACGGAATAACATTTTTGTAATTTTTTTGCCAGGTTGGAATTAAAATTAATGGCACTATCATAATTATTTTATTTTTTACACATTATAGCAAGGGTAAGTTTGGGATTTAACTCAAAATAAACACGAGTCATTCTAGCAATTACACTACAATTTTGAGTCATTCTGGTCATCGTCCCTAAGTGTTAAATATCTTATCTTTTTTATATAAACTAAATGTTAAAATTTATTCAACCCAAAATATTTATACAACTATTTTTTATTTTATGGCAAACCATGTTATTATTCATTTTTCATATTGTTAATCTCATACTTTACATATTAAAGAGAATTTTTTCGAACTTGTTTGTCAATGGTTTAAGCGATTTGTAATGGAAATTGTGGGGGTTTTCCATGCCTTGTATTGTTCCTTTTCTGCCTAAAAATATGTAATGTTATATGAAAAACATTTCGTAAAAAGAAGAGATGAACCTTTTTCAATGATGTATCCACTACCAACATTATAATTTGGTCAAATTCTTTTGAGTATCAACATCATAATTTAGTCCCATTCTTTTGAGTATCTCATATGCAGAAAATTCTTGGTTAGTGTTGACCATATCGCTTCTGAGAATGTGCATGAAAAATATAGGTAGTTTCTGGTTTCCAAAGCATTTTTGCACAATACACATGCACCTTCTGCTCCTGTATTCCATTGCAACATTTGATCCCTTATTGATAGTCGATTTTTTGTTGCCAACCATGCATGAAACACAAATTTGGGTATAGCATAAGCGAACCATCCTCTCTTCCACCCTTCTTTGATTGGGTTTACTTATCGCACTAGGTTCCATGTATGTTTTGATACAAATTTCATGGCAAACGTATCTCCTTTAATTCTCCACAAGACCTTATCTCTGCTACTTGTAAGCTGCTTCCGCCTTTGATTTTCAATAAATTCTTCAATCTTGTTGAAAATGTCGCATCTGTGCTATTTTTTACGATGAGTTTGGATAGCCAATTCCACTATAGGAAACTTTTGAATACCAAAATTGATGAAACCTCTTTCCCCTGTTATATCTATTATTCTTCCCATAGGCGACCATTGATCATATCAGAATGAGGTTGTTGCGCCATTATCGACTTCCATTTTGACAAAAGATTTAGCAAATTCTATGTATTTGAGCAGCTTCCTCCACATCCATGATCCTAAAGATGTGGATTCTCTCACAGTTCAGAGCGAGCCATTTCGGATTAAATAAATATGTATCCAGTTCACCCAAAGAGAAGAATTCACATATAGTATTTTCCAAATCAGTTTCAAACAGCATACCTTATTCACATACAACAAAGATTTTTTAAACCCAGGCCTCCCTCCGCCTTAAGTTTACGCACATCTGTCCATGATAATTTTTCTTTCTTCGTATTTAAATCTGGACTGGATCAAAGAAATGCAGAACATAGCTTATCTATTTCATTCAGACAAGACTTTGGTAGTCAAAAAGCTGAAGTCCAAAAATTCGCAAGCTATAAATCATCAAGCAAATGAGTTGTAACCTTCTTACAAAAGACAAGTATCTTATTTTCCAACATTTTATTTTACCTCAAATCTTTTCTAGAAGAGGGTTGTAGTCTGTCATTTTCATTCTCTTTGTCAACAGAGGTAAGCACAAATATATCACCGGGAGTATGCTTGAATAAAAAGGGAACTTGTCAAGTATATTTTTCTTAAATGTATCCTCAACTCTTGCCATAAAAGAGTAGACTTCTCCAGATTTATGTTCAGCCCCAAAGATTTCGAAAAATATGTGAAGACATTAAAAATGCCTTATATTGATCTTTTCTTACCATCCGTAAATACCAATAGATCATGTGCAAAGCACAAATATGTGACCTTTATATTTTGACAATATAGATGAAAACCAACCAACTTATCCGTTGCAGCCTTATCTAGCATCTTTGAAAGTGCATTCATACTTATCACAAACAAGTATGACGAGAGTGAACATCCTTGTCTAAACCCCGTTGATTCTGAAAATAACCAGCTAGTTTTCCATTAAACTGGACTACAAAGGAAGTGGTTGTGATGCCGAGCTTGATCTAATGAATAAATTTTTGTGGCAATTACAGAGTTGTTAGTGTCGTAAGCAGGAACGACTACTGAAGTGAATCAAAAGCCTTTGAAATATCTATCTTCATAGCAAAACATGGAGATAATATATCCTTATGATAATTCTTCACCAGTTCTTACGCAAGGAGAACATTTTTCATCAGCAGTCGATCCTTAACAAAAGCAGACTGATTTGGCGTAATAAATTTTAGTAAAATCCCTTTTAACTGATTAGGCAAAATCTTTGATATGACTTTGTAAATAACATTAAAACAAGAAATTGGTTTGTAGTTCTTCATTTCCTTCACTACTGTTTTTTTTGGAATTAAAGTCAAGATAGTAGATTTAATACCCTTAGATAGAAATCCTTTTCCAAAGAAAGATTGAACAACCACCACAAAATCTTTCGTTAGCATTAGCAATGCTTCTTTATAAAATTCGACTGTGAAGCCATCTGGACCCGGGGCCTTATTTCTAATCCATTGCAAAAAGCACAGCCTTTATCTTCTCCTTTATAACCACTCTTGTTAAGCGCTCAACATCAGACTCAGCACATTCTAAACCCAACAAGTTCTTCATGTATTCCACTGATTTCTCAGCATAATCAACCACTTTAGAGCCTAAGAACTCCTTAAAATACTGGTCTGCCTCTGATTTAATATCTTCTTGAGAACTCACGATCACACCATCTGGTTTTTGAATTTCTCGCATAGAATTTCTAGCCCCACGAAACTTGGTCGCTTGATGGAAGTATCAATTGTTTTTATTGTCAATGTTCAGCCAATGTAGCTTTAATTTTTGGTGTAAAATATTTTCCTCTAACTCCACTAGTCTTTTCCATCTATCATATTCTCTTGCTTCAATGCCCATTGCAACTTGAAAAGGATTTGTTAGTGTATAAACATGTGCCGCACACAACTCCTCATAAGCTTCTTTCGTCTTTTTCAACAAGTCACCCAACTTTTCCTTACTTAGTCTGCATAGTTATTGTATATGTCGACAGAAACAATTCTTGAGTCCCTCCCCAAAAATCCTCCATCAATTGTGTGAACCCTGAAAACCTTGTTAAGGCATTCATGAATTTGAATGGCCTTCTTGGCTTCAAAATCTCACTATTAATTTTAATACGACAACGCATGTGATTTGAACATCCTCTTGCTCCAAAAACACAATATGAATATGGAAAAGAATTACTCCAAGCATCATTCATTAAAATCCGATCAAGTTTTTTTGCAAATTACACATTCATCTCTTTTGTTGCACTAAGTGAACATCGGACCATGTTACGCTATGTCAGTTAGAGAATTATATTGAATCACCTCTTGAAAATCTCTCATACCTTGAGTTGGGGACGATTGTGCAAATTCCGAATGCTCTTCAACATCTAAAGTTTCATTAAAGTCACCAAGTATCAACTAAGGCTTATTTCTAATCATTGGCGAGCCTTGATGATTTTTGAGGTCATTCCAAAACACTGTCTCCTCCTCCATACAATTAGAGGCATATAAATTTATCCTCACTACTATCCATCAAAACAACAGTTGTTATCATCTGGTCACTTTTAAAATATAGTGTGACTACCGTAGACTTCCAAACCAGCCAAATCCTCCCAAGATGATTATACTCATAATTAGACATGAATGACCAATCCTTTTACACAACAGAAACAATGTGTGCCGATTTATTTTCCTTAACTCGTCTTTCCATCAAACTTCCAAACTGAAAGCTATTCTTCTTTATCCATTCCCGGACCACCGTATGCTTAGTTGATTTATTAAAACCACTCATATTCGAGAAGTAATCTGACTTTTTTGATGATAGCGAGTACTTCTCTTAGTGGAAATGTTAGGATTTCCATTCTTTTCATTTTGAACAGAAGATCTAATGTATGCTTTTAATTATTCTTGGTATTACGATTTAGTAGTAACTGGCTTTTCCAACTACTCACCATCTTTTTTATTTTCTGTCACCTAATTATTTTTGTGATGCACCACATTCACTTTAGTTGCTACTTGTTTCAACTTCTTATTTTCTTCATCTCCACAAACTATTTCTTCCTCTACACCTCTTTCTTTATCCAATTCTTTTCCCTCTAAATCGTCAGCATTCTGTTCTTGTTGGAACCCATATTATATGCAAATGGGTATCACATGGTTGGACCCATATTATATGCAAATGGGTATAAAATGTGAATATGAAATGATGCCCAATGTGGTTTAATGACAAAACATGAAATTGTTCCACATTGGAACTTGAGAAATTTTTCCTCAAGTATAAATATAGGAGTGTCTCCAACATGGTTTAACATGTTATGGAGACACAATGGGGGTTATGCAACATACCACATGCGCGCGCGCGAGCCGTGCCGTGCCATGCCGAGCCGAGCTCGGGCTTGGGCTTGGGCTTGGTCTTGGCTCTTGGTGAATGTGGGTTTTTGGCCCACGTCAAAGATATTCTTTTTGGACCAAATTTTGGACCCAATTAGTCAACATCTTTAGTTGACTTTTAGTCAACCTTTTCCCAAAATTTTGCATACAAAAAATTCGAGTAAAAATCGAGTTAAAAATTTTGCATACCAAAATTCGAGTTAAATTTTTTGCATCCAGAGCGGTTTTGACTCGGTTATATTCGATTTTAACTCGAATTTTTGTATGCAAAATTTTGGGAAAAGGTTGACTAAAAGTCAACTAAAGATGTTGACTAATTGGATCCAAAATTTGGCCCAACAAGAATATCTTTAACGTGGGCCAAAGGCCCACATTCACCAAAACCCAAGACCCAAGATCCAAGACCCAAGACCCAAGACCCAAGATCCAGGACCCAAACCCAAGCTCGGCTTGGCACAGCACGGGGCGTGCGCGCGCGTGTGGTATTTTGCATAACCTCCATTGTGTCTCCATAACATGTTAAATCATGTTGGAGACACTCCTATATTTATACTTGAGGAAAAAAATTTCAAGTTCCAATGTGGGACAATTTGCATTTTGTCATCAATGGCTTGACACCATTCACATTGGCCTCACTTCATATTCATATAATATGGGTTCAACCATTTGATGCCCATTTTATGTAAAAATATGGGTCCAACAATCCCCCACATGAATAGGAATTACTCTAAACATATGAAAACTCGACTGACTCTATTGACTGGACAGAGTTGACAGACTGGACAGAGTTGACAGACTGGACAGAGTTGACAGACTGGACAGATTAGACAGACTCGATAGACTTGATAAAAGGAATTTTCAGGAGTATAAACGAAAATTTATTGTGTCTGAGATGGTAGCGTATTTCAGCCTTGAACCACTCATTGTTAATATCTGTCGGGTTTACTAGCCAGGAGGTGAGCATGATGTCTTGAACCACCCGGATATTTATGTAAACTGAGACAAGAGTTATAACGCATCTCATTTTCTCGTAGAACTTTGTTCTCTATTGTGTTAATTTTTTGCCGTGAACTTGCCCAGTTATTCGTGAGTGAACTTAGAGAATATAGCCTGAACTTTATTCTCTTAGAAACAACCTCATTTCACACTCACTAGGTGTTCCCCATAAGTCTTTTGTTTAAGAAGTATCCTGTAATACTCCACATACAAAACTATGGACTCGAATCATTAAAAGCTAACGCTTATCCTCATTTGTATACAGGAAGCACTGTTTATCATCTTGGGAATTGAGTAATGACATAAAAGTCTATCAGTGCTTTTAGATTTTGTTTGATTTAGTTATCTCTTTGAACCTACATCTTGTGATCTCCAGTCACGTAGGTGGGTTTCCATCAAACATCCTCTTTAGTTTGTAGGCAATAAACTCATTCTCTTTGATGATTTTAAAACTTGATCACGAGCCAAACCTTTTGTAAATGGATCCGCTAGGTTATCGGCTGATTTGATGTAATCGATTGTTATTACACAATTTGAAATCAAGTGTCTAATAGTTTTGTATCGTCTTCTGATGTGACGAGATTTACCATTATAGAGATTACTCAGTGCCCGGGCTATAGCCGATTGGCTATCACAATGTACACGTAATGCCGGAACTGGTTTCTCTCAAATTGGAATATCTTCCAAAAAGTTTCGAAGCCATTCTGCTTCTTCTGCGGCTTTGTCAAGAGCTATGAACTATGACTCCATGGTTGATCTAGCCAACAAGGTCTGTTTGGAAGATTTCCAAGATACCGCTGCACCTCCTAAAGTAAAGACATATCCACTAGTGGATTTCGAGTTCTTGGAATCTGAAATCCATTTTACTCTTGTTATGGTTTTCCATTATTTATGACCTGGATTACTCGTGTAGCGACTTAATACGTTTACCGCATGTGCTAAATCGGGTCTTAAGCAATTTGTTAAGTACATTAGACTTTCGATAAAACGAGCATATTCCACTTGAGAAATTGCTTCACCCAAGTTCTTGGTCAGGTGGAGTTGAGAATCAACATGAGTTTTTGCAGTCCCGGTTGTGTATTTCTTGAATCTATCAAGACTTTTTTCAGCATAATGAGTTTGATACAAGGTGATTCCGTCAGAAGTTCTAGTGATCTTAATCCCTAGGATTACATCTACGAGACCCATGTCTTTCATGTCGAACTGGCCGCTAAGCATGTTCTTAGTTTGTTGGATGATGTCTTTATTGCAACCAATAATGAGCATTTCATCCACGTATAGGGATAACAAAATATACCCGGTAGGAGTAACTTTAATGTAAATGCACTTATCACATTCATTAATGTTGAAACCATTTGACATCATTAGGTTGTCAAATTTTTCATGCCATTGTTTTGGACCTTGTTTAAGTCCATATAATGACTTCACAAGTCTACAGACTTTGTGTTCTTGTCCAGGAACGACAAACCCTTCAAGTTGTTTCATGTAAATTTCCTCTTCTAAATCACCATTTAAAAAAGCAGTTTTAACATCCATTTGATGTATCTCTAGGTTTCTTAATGCTGAAATTCCTGTCATCATTCTGATGGAGGTTTTTCTCGTCATCGGAGAATAAGTGTCAAAGAAATCCAGCCTTGTATTTATCAATTGAACCATCAGTTTTCAACTTGGTTTTGAAAATCCATTTACACCCTAGTGATTTAAACCCTTGGGGTAGATCGGTTATTTCCCATGTATGATTTTCATAATGGAGTCGATCTCACTATTGACGGCTTCCTTCCATGAACGTGCGTCCGGAGTAGACATGGCTTCTGTGAACGTTTTTGGCTCATTCTCTGCGAGATATGCCATTAAAATCGTCACCAAAATATTTTTCCTTTCGAGCTCTCTTGCTCCGTCGAGATTCATCTTCAATCTCTTATGATTCATTAAATGAAGTACCAGAAGTACTTGCCACGTTTGTTGGTTCAACCTCTTCGCGAGTTCGTTTTGGATTTTGTATATCCTTACACGGAAAAACATTTTCAAAATGATACATTTCTTGATTCCATAATTGTGTTTACATGAATATCCGGTATATCTAATTTATGAACCAGAAACCGGTAAGCACTGCTATTGTGTGCATATCCGATGAAAATACATTCTACGGTTTTAGGTCCTATTGAAACCTTTTTGGGAGGCGGCACTGCAACTTTTTCGAGGCACCCCCACACTTTCAGGTATTTGTACGAAGGTACTTTACCCGTCAAGAGTTCATATGGCGTTTTGCCAGTTACTTTGTGTGGTATTTTATTGAGGATATAATTTGTGGTAAGGAGTGCTTCCCCCCACAGGTTCTGGGGTAACCCAGATTCCTACAACATTGCATTCATCATTTCTTTCAGAGTTTGGTTTTTTTGTTCCGCAACTCCATTAGATTATGGTGAGTAGGGAGCGGTTATTTGATGAATAATGCCTTGTTCTTGACAAAATGCATTAAATGGGCCATCATATTCGTCTCCTCTATCACTTCAAACTATTTTAATAGTTTTCTGAAGTTAATTTTCGACTTCGAGTTTATATTGTCTGAATTTTTCCAAGACTTCATCTTTACTATGTAGTAAGTATACATAGTAGTATCTTGTACAATCGTCTACGAAAGTTACAAAATACTTTTTACCATCTTTGGTTTGTATAAACTTTAAATCGCACAAATCTGTGTGGATTAATCCGAGAGGTTCGGTTGTTCTTTCGACTTGAGGTGAAGGTGTTTTAGTGAGTTTCGCTTGAACGCATACTTCACATTTATCTTTAATAAATTTTCATTTCGGAATTAAGTTCAAATTAATTAATCTTTATAAAGATTTATAATTCACATGTCCTAACCGTTCATGCCAAATATTAAAAGACTCGACCAAGTAAGCAACTAGTTTCTTATTCATTGAAACTTCAGAAACAGATACATCAGAGTTCTTAAGGACTGTGATACAACAAATTTTCACAAGTCCTTCTTTAACATATCCCTTACCCAGAAACACCCCATTCTTCCTAAGAATCAGCTGGTCGGACTCAAAGCTCGTGGCGAAGCCATGCTTGCTCAGTAGAGATCCGAAGATGAAATTCTTCCTCATGTCTGGCACGTGCCTCACGTTGGTGAGAGTTATGGCATGTCCAGAGGTGAATTTCAACACCACTTTACCATTGCCTTCAATCTTGGAGACAGACTTGTTACCCATCTTCATACCGGCATCAGATATTTTTTGGAGTTGGCGTCTCAAACACTCCAGGGTAATCATCACGCAAAATTGATGCAACTAACCTTGATGAAACTCTTCTTTTTTGTCTGCTTGTACTAGAGCTTGCGCGTGAGCATATATGGACTTTATTGTAAGTTCTAACTAAGAAGTAAGACGAAGTCTTCGACTTTGCAACTCGTACTGACCATTTACAATTTTTTTCACGATATTTTAAGACGTACTGACCAAATTCTTGACCTATTGTTAACCCAATCCCATCTTCCCATTCAATGTTTTCAACAATATCTTACGGTTGTATATCTTCTATAAGGTTAAGATCATCATATGTTACCCTCGCATTTACACCATCTTCAATGTCGACATCATCGTCAATTGTCAATCCCCTCATTTAGACCATTCAAAATGCAAGGAACAATGTCAAATTCCGCACGTCCTTCTACCGGTCCACATTTTTCTCTACCATCACTTGCAAGCTCTTCACGTGATGTATAATCATTATTTTCACAATACATTCTTGATACTTTCCTCACACTCTAGTTTTCTACAACACTGTCAATGATCTCCACATGCAATACGCATCTACACTGATCTTTGTTAATACTCAAGAGATATCCTAACACATCATCATCATCTACGATATATGATGGCCGCTGAAGATCTTCTACCGACGGACTATAACTTAACCTTAGTTTCATTGTTGATTTATCTACCATATTCTTCTTGTAGATTTTATCAACCAACACCGTATAAGTTATCTCCTCCATATATCCCTTTATAACTAAAGTATACAATTGAGCTTCTTTCCAATTCCATTGTATCTCATCTCCATCATCCACATAACATCCTCCATAATCAAAATAAACAACCGTGCTTCCCATTTCACAGTCACTTTCGTCTGCAAAAAAAAAACCATTAGGCCTACTTATACATACTTATACCCAGTTATACCTACTTATACCCAGTTATACCTACTTATACCCAGTTATACCTACTTATACCCAGTTATACCTACTTATACCCAGTTATACCTACTTATACCCAGTTATACCTACTTATACCCAGTTATACCTACTTATACCCAATTGTACCTCTGTACTTCCTAACTTTTCTTTCCCGATTTCACTTTTATTTTACTATTATAATCCTTGCATTTTAACTATAAACCATATTGGCGAAAAAAATTAAAAACTATAAACCATATTAGCCTTCACACTCAAATTAACTATCTACATATACTCTTCATTTATCCAAATCTTGAGTCAAAAACCTCAACCCACGATTTCACTTCTATTTAACTATTATAATCTTTACAATTTAACGGTAAACTCTGTTATATTACACATTCAAGTTTACTATATACATATACTCTTTGTTTATCAAAATCTTTTAGTCAAAATTCTCAACCCACTTATAAGATGGACTTAATCCCAAATAATAAAAACTAAGATTAATACCTCATAAAGAAAGAAGATGGAGCCGAGGAAAGTCCAGATCCACGCAAGAAGAAGAAAAAAATCGCAGGTATTAACGCCACAAAAATGGAGAATATTTGAAAGAAGAAACAAAGGAAAAAGGATAAAAAAGCTCAACTACTAGCTCATAGGGAAGATCAAAAGAATAAAGAAATGTGGATCCCAATATTAAAACGTCCAACCACTTAGTACAACTCTTTTAATTCTCTTTGTTAATAATATTTTAAAATAAATATTTTATGTTGGTTTATTAATATTTTAATAAAGATGTTTGAATTTATTATTATTGTATTTGAGAATATATTGGGTTTAAAAAAAATAAAAGCTCATATAGCATAAATAAAGTCATTTAAAAACACATTTTCTCATTTAAAGTTATTCCAGAACTCTATCCCAATGGGTTTGTTGGTGCTCTCTCAAAATCTGCTCATATTGAATTTACTTTTTTTCCAATATGTTTTACTCACGTGCTTGTTACGCGAATCTCAATAATTACAGCTCGTCCCTATATATATATATATGCTATTTAGTGAAAATTTGGGAAAACTTTATGTTTGTGTTTAATTATTTGTAAAATACATTTCTATTTTTTAAATAATTAACTAATATAACATCAACAAACTTAATAATAATTTATAAAGAAAGTATACATTTTAAAACTTAAATAATTTTTTTTTGTGGAAATAAAATAAATCTTTATTTTATGCAAAAAATTAGTATCGAGTATTATCACAAATTAGTTTTTAAAACCATATATAATTTTAATTGACCCAAAAAAACATAATACTATAATTTCTGGATTCTAATTATTTCAAAATATTGATTAGAGAGACATACCTTTAAGAAAAGTGAATCAGTCAAAATTAAATAGGGTTAAGAACAATATCATTAAAATCTCTTGATATTGCATAAGGAGCAAATTGATGAAATTGAAGGTAATTAATTGGAGACTATTTCCTTTTATATAAAACATAAAAACGTTAAACGAGAAATTGTATAATATTTTTATATTTTAATAAATTGGTGAATTCTAATACACAAATCAATAAACAATCTTTATCTCAAATGAAAAAAAACTATAATAATAATTATTATTATGATTTTTTGTTTTTATTTATTAAAAATATAACACTTAATTCAAATCAAGAAAAGTGCCCTATCACGTATAAATGTTTTTTAAAAAGAAAACAAAAGAAAATAAAAAGAGTGTATTTTTCAAATTACAAAACATAATTAGGGTATGTTTTTTTCTCAACAATTCTAAATTAATTAAAATAGTTTAAAAATATAAATCAATGGAGTTGATTTTATATGAATAATAAATTACGGATAAAGTCTGGCATTCCATGCAAATTTATCCGATTTTGAATTTAAATTGTATGAAATTACAAAAAAAGCAAAGATTTTTTTTCTAAAACTACACAAGATCCTCCAGGTATGTCGAGAAAGCATACCAATATGCTGGTATAGGCATCATCTTCATATTGAATTTGCGGAATAGAAGATTGGAGAGTGTTTGCAAGAGAAACAAGAGAATAAGAGATAAAGAGAAGTTTCCATTAGAATAAATTTAAGGTTACAGTAAGAGATACATTATATAGAAGTGAAACTCGACTTGTATGAAGGAGAAGTAGCCTCCAACGGTCTGATTGAGTTTGAAATTCAAAATTATCTCCTTCCTTTTCACGGAACCCAAGGAAGCTCTCCAACAACTCTTTTCTTGCTTCTTTGCACTTCAAGTTAACCTTCTTATGATCATTTTCTTCTTTCTTCAACACTCCCCCTCAAGCTTAACCGTAGAGATATCTAGGTTGAGTTGGAACCATGAAGACCCAACTCATTAAAAACCTTATTATGGAAAACCTCATGGGACAAAACCATACTAAGGGTAAAAGAGTGCGGACTTTATAGCTAAGGGTGTCATGGCTGAGACATGTCTATGAGTCCAAGCTTTGAATGGATGAACTCACAAACCTTTAAGCTCGCTGCATTGGTAAAAATGTCAGCTAACTGATCTGAACTTCTTGTAAAACATGGAAGGATTACTCCTTTCTCCACCATCTCACACACCTTTTGACAATCCACTTCAATATGCTTCGTCCTCTCATAAAACACTGAGGTGGACGCAATATGGATTGCAGCTTGGTTGTCACAATGCATTGTGATAGGATCCGGTGATTCAATGCCTAGATCTTTGAGCAGAGACTTCAGCCAAGCCAATTCAGTTGTGAGTTTCCTCATAGCTCTATATTCAGCTTCAATGCTTGAACATGACACCACCTTTTGCTTCTTACTTTTCCAAGTGACCAGGTTGCCTCCAATGAATGTGCAATACCCAGTGGTGGATTTTCTATCCATTTTGTCTCCAGCCCAGTTAGCATCACAATAACCCATAATTTCTGTGCTTTTGTTGCAACCCATCCAAATGCCTTGACCTGGAGCTCCTTTGAGATATTTGAGGATCAGATCCACCATGTTCCAATGATGCACTTTTGGAGCTTGCATATGTTGGCTCACCTGGTTCACAGCAAAGCACAAATCAGGACGAGTAATAGTAAGGTAAATCAACTTACCAACCATTCTTCTGTATTGTTTGACATTATCTAATGGTTTGTCTTCAAGCTCCCCCTCTCGTATGACTTTGTATCCTTCTTCTAGGGGAGTTTTGGCTGGTTTAGCTCCTAGCTTTCCTGCCTCAGTCAATAGATCAAGAGTGTATTTTCTTTGGGATAAGAAGAGTCATTCTTTAGACCTACAAACCTCAATCCCTAGAAAGTATTTTACCTCTCCAAGATCCTTAATATCAAATACAGATTTCAAGAATGTTTTAGTATCTTGAACACTTACCTTGTCATTCCCAAAGATAATTATATCATCCACGTAAATGAGAATGACTAAAATACCTTATTTTCTTTGCAATGTGAAAAGTGTATAATCTGCTTTTGACTTCTTGAAGCCTCTACTCTTGAGTGTTGTACTCAGCTTGTGGTACCATGCTCGAGGAGATTGCTTCAGTCCATAAATGGCTTTCTTGAGTCTTAGCACCTTTCCTGGTGCAATTGAGTCCTCCAAGCCCGGTGGTGGAGTCATATATACTTCATCCTCTAGTTCTCCTTGTAAGAATGCATTCTTGACATCCATCTGCCATAGATCCCATTCTAAGTTAGTAGCTAAAGATAAAATTACTCTTACCGTATGAAGTTTTGTCACCGGAGCAAATGTGTCAAGGTAGTCCTCTCCATAGGTTTGAGTGAATCCTCTAACCACCAGCCTAGCCTTGTAACGCTCTATTTCTCCATCACTTCTATACTTGATAGTGAAGATCCATCTTGAGCTTACAGCCTTCTTTCCATTTGGCAGTTCTGCTTCATACCAAGTGTTGTTAATTTCCATAGCCCTTTTTCCTTCTCCAACTGCATCTCTCCATACTTTTTCTTTCTTGGCTTCTTCATAGTTTGTTGGAATCTCAGCTTTATCCAGCTTGCCAATGTATACTTGATGTTCTAATGGGAAGTGAGCTAGAGTGCAAACAGCTTGAATTGGATGTGTAACTGCCTTGTTGTTGTAATACACCCGGGTTTGCTTCCAATGTTCTGGGCTAAACCTTTGTCTTGTACTTCTCCTTAAGGGTACTCCTTGAGCTTGCTCTTCTTCTTGAATTTCCCGACCCGCTTCATTTTGATCATAAACCGCTTCATTTTGAACTGCTGATTCACTTTGATCATGAATTGCTGAGTCTTCTTGTGCCAAAATTGGCTCCTCTTCTTCATTACCTCCCTCATGATCAAGGGGAATAACTTCTTCAACTTTATGTGATGTGCTTATGCTATTTTCTTGTTGATGCAGACCAATACTTTCCAAGATCCTCCTTAAGTTTGTTGCTCGGTCTGATGGTGAGGATGATAGATTCTTCAATTCTTCCCAGTTTTTCTCACCATAGAATCCCTTGGTTTCCACAAACTTCACATCCCTTGAGACTAGAACCTTTCTTGAGTCTGGAACATAGCATTTGTAACCCTTTTGTGTTGTGGAGTACCCAATGAACATGCTCTTCACACTCTTAGCATCCAGCTTGTTGCGTTGTTCTCCTGGGATTAAAACAAAGCACACACAACCAAACACACGTAAGTGGTTATTAGAGGGTTTAGTGTTGTTTAATACCTCCAACGGAGAATGATCTTGTAGGATTTTTGTAGGCGTTTGGTTGATTAAGTAACATGCTAAAACCACAACATCCCCCCAAAACTTCTTTGGAACATTGGTGTGGAACATCATAGACCGGGACACCTCCATCAAATGCCTATTCTTTCTTTCAGCAACTCCATTTTATTGAGGAGTGTATGGGCAGCTTGTTTGATGGATTATCCCATGTTTTGCTAAGTGTTGTTTGAAAGCATGACTTGTGTACTCTCCACCATTATCTGATCTAAAAATTTTAATCTTTGCGTTATAATGGTTAGTCACATATGCTTGAAAATTCCTAAATGCTTCTAATACTTGGTCCTTAGATGGAAGAAGTGTTAGCCAAGTATATTTTGATTTTTCATCTATGAAAGTGACAAAATATTTATGATATTCTCTAGATTCACACGGTGAGGTCCCAACATCAGAATGAATTAAATCAAAACACTTTTCATAGGTAGTTGGAGACTTGGAAAACACAGACTTGCAATGTTTGCCAACTATACAAGCTTCACATACATCATTTTTAAACGAAATACTAGGTAACAACAGTCCTAATGCTCTAGGGTGAGGATGGCCTAATCTAGCATGCTAAATAGAATTACTAACATCAGAGGAATTTAAACTAAAGTTACAAGATATATGAGAGGCTGACTTAGTGGCTTCAAGAACATAAAGTTCCTCATTGGCAACTCCTTTTCCGAGTCATTTCATAGTCTCAATATCCTGAAAATGTACATCATTAGGCCCAAAGATTGCATAACAATTAAGATCAGATGTAACCTTTTTCACGGATAACAAATTAGAAGTAAACTCAGGCATGTATAAAGCTTTAGAATCTTTACTAAACAACCTAAGATTACCAATTCCTTTAACTAGAACTTTATCTCCATTTGCTATAACCACATCACCTAAAGCCGGTTCTAAGTTGTTTATTAAATGAGAATCACTTATCATATGATGTGATGCACCTGAATCTACATTTAATGGCTTTGTGATGTTTTGAGCATGGAGAGAGATACCAAAAACTGTACCAGAATTACCAGCCTCCTTCAAGGCTTTGATGAGGGCCTCAAGATCTGATTTCCTTACTAG
The DNA here is from genome assembly GCA_963922655.1 of Cardamine chenopodiifolia. NCBI lineage: Eukaryota > Viridiplantae > Streptophyta > Magnoliopsida > Brassicales > Brassicaceae > Cardamine > Cardamine chenopodiifolia. The sequence continues at coordinate 5,285,829 of OZ000487.1, read as the reverse complement.
CTCATGTTGAGATGACACAAGAGCCCTCATTTCTCCTTCCATAGATTGTGTGGATAAACCAGCGTGATTCTCAACAATTTCTTTGGTGAGGTTTGCTCTTGGTTCTTTCCACCAGCTTGGTTTGAGATGGGGGTTGAGGATCCAACATTTTTATTTTTTATGCCGTTCTTTCTTGCAATGTCCACATATTACATGTGGGTTTGTTACCAGCTTTTTGTTATGGTTTGGAGGCTTGTATGTTCCCTTGTTGGCTGTGATTAGCTCTTCTTTTCCCCCAAAGAGTCCGTATGATCCTTGCTCCTTTTGGATCATTGAGCACACTTCATCTAATCTTGGAAGCTTGTCAGCCCTCAAAAGATGCTTGATGAGGTCTTTGTAAGTTGGATTCAAGGTAAGGAGAAGTCCAAAGGCCTTGTCTTGTTCACGCTTCTCATTTAGCATCATTAGATCTACCGAGTTTGGTCTCAACATCTCAAGTTCAGCCCATAGAGACCTGAACTTGCCAAAGCGTTTTGTAAACTCCAAGTCTTCTTGGCTTAGGTCATTGATAGCTTTCTTTACTTCGTAGACCTTGCTCAAATTTGAAGTGTTCCCATACACATTTTGAAGTGTATCCCACAGTTCCTTGGAGTTTTCACAATAAGAGTATGCTTCAAGGATGGGTGCTTCAAGTGAGTTCTGGATGATTCCAAGCACCATTTGGTCCTCTTGAAATCACTTATCTTCATAATCACTGATGGCTTCTTCTCCATCTTTGGTGGCTTCTTTCTCTGCTGCCTTCTTAGGCTCTTTTGGATCTTGTCCTTTCAATACATGGCTCCAAAGCCCACAACCACATAGAGCTGTTCTTATCATTCTTGACCACAGCAAATAGTTGACACCCTTCAAGATGACTGGAATAACAATTGATTTAGAGTTTTCCATGGTGTTTCAAGATTTATTCACCGGACAATTCTATTAACTAGAGGATTAAGAGATTTTCTCAAGAAAATTTTAGAGAAGCTTCAAGAAATACACTTTTTCAGCCTTTTCACAACTCAAGAGTCAATGACTTTGAGGACTAAGTCTCAGAGTGAAAAAGGATTGAAAAAGAGTATTCCCATAATTTTAAAGGAAGAGATTTGAAAAATAAGATGATTTTGAAAAAAAAAGATAACAAGAGCTTGATTTAGTTAAAAACCTTGCTCTGATATCATATTGAATTTGCGGAATAGAAGATTGGAGAGTGTTTGCAAGAGAAACAAGAGAATAAGAGATAAAGAAAAGTTTCCATTAGAATAAATTTAAGGTTACAACAAGAGATACATTATATAGAAGTGAAACTCGACTTGTATGAAGGAGAAGTAGCCTCTAACGGACTGATTAAGTCTGAAATTCAATATCATCTCCTTCCTTTTCATGGAACCCAAGGAAGCTCTCCAACAACTATTTTCTTGTTTCTTTGCACTTCAAGTTAACCTTCTTATGATCATTTTCTTCTTTATTCAACACTTCACTATCTCGAATGAATATGTTGTAAATGTTACTTCTATTTTCTGTTGTACAATTAATCTGTTCATGACCGAGATGAGAGTTTCTAATTCAGTATGCAATACAGAGAAGCACCTACGAGTGTTACATGTCTACGAGTGTTACATGCCCCATAATTATTCTCTCCATGTCATCTGAAAATAGAACCAAGGAAATTATTTCCTAGACAAGAAAATTCCAAATTCCACAATTTCTAATCATAAGACTAAATGGGATGAAAGTTGAGGCATGTCTCAAAGGTCCACCACGTTTCTCGTAATTATCCGTTAATTCATTAAAATCACCTATTATGAACCAAATCAAACCAAGAAATACCTGTACAGGATAACAGTTCCCAAACATGCTCACGATATTGAGACACCGGATCACCATACACAAAAGATATAAATAGCACCACATGGGTCAATCGTAACTAACTTATTATAACTTGAAAATTTTGTATAAAATTGATATCTTGCGGTTTTTAGAGAAACAAACTCTGGTTTATGCCTTTTCCATAATTCATACAAGTAACTTATTGTTAAAGAATTTTCTGGGCTTTGACAATTCCAACTTTAAAATCTCATGCTTCATCTAATGTATGTGGGTATTTTGCCACCCCGACTTGGCACTCCTAGCTTTTGGTTTTCCTACACCTGGTGCTGCAGTTGAGTACAATCCATCACCAATGCGTATCTGATTCTTCGACTTCACGTTCTTGTGTGGAGATGTAAGGATCTAAACATTTCTCTTGTTGGAAGATATATCATTTATAACTTGGATAGTCTTGAAAAGCCTATTTTTGCACCTTGTTTCTTTGTTTCCTTTGTTAAAACCAGATTACCTTCTTTCGCTATAACCCCTGCTGCCTCAAATTGGTCATGAGAAACTACATCCGGCATCACACCATCTTCAGCCAAAAATTCCCCATCTTCTTCTAAGCCAAAACCATCAATTTGTTCCTCCATGAGTGTATCTTATGCATCCACCAACAAAAAACCTTACTTTTTTTACCGTTTCACTCTCAGCTATTGTTTTTGTAGTTTGATGCACCGCATCAGGTTTTACTTGTATAAGAACTTCACCTTCATCATCAACATCCACGATTTTTGATTCAAAAAACAGTTCCTTTCATGCCTTGTCACCTTTCCATAAACCTTAGAAGTTCAACCCTTTTCACTATTTCCTTCATTTGTTATATCCTTTTGAACCAAACAAATCCCATGGAAATCATCAAGCATTGTCTGTTCATGTGCTCAAAAATTCCTGCCAATATTATGATGTTTAAGCTGATTAATCCCAGAAGTAGACATAACATACCTTTGTTTGTTTTCATGATGTTGAATAAGGGTAGATTCTTTAGTCTACCTCGAGTTTCTTTCGTCATAATTCTCCATTTTTTTACCCTTGTACAAGTTATAATATTTCCCGTTCCTATTGAGGCATGGATCTCATTGATAATCTAGCGCATGTCTTTATGATTTATGTATGATTTTTGTCCCTCATGACCAGCTTGATCCATACCGTTATGATTTTCCTGAGCTCAATGAGTTGGTATTCAATCTGAATTTTGTATTATCGCTATTTCATGAGAGGTTACAGCTTTGTAACTGAGCATTTTAGGATCCTTCGATGATCCAGATCCTGCAAACCCACCAGCCATCTCATCAGCCACCTCAACGTCATTGTCTCATGGGCACTTTGTCTCATTATGACACAAACTGAAGCATCTCCGACAATAACCGAACAATCTTTCATACCATAATGAATGCACAGTTTCTTCACCAATATGGAACTCTACAGTGGTTTCAAAAATTCAGTGGTTTGGACCATCCCATTATCCAATCCACACCTTGAAAACCTCCTAGGGCCTCTCTAATGCTTTTGAATGTACCCTCTGACCAAAAATGGAAAGGAACACCCCTAACTTGAATCCATAACATACTTTCTTATGGGTATTTCCTATCAACAACCGGTTCTCCCCGCACCACCAAGAACATTTACTAGATGAAGTGAAACGACGCCATATTCATCACCTAATCAATGTTTTCTTCCTTGTCAAATAAAATTGAAAGCCCCCTATGCCCCAAATTTGCTCCCACCATTCATTCTTCTACTTTCCAAATCCGCGGCAACATGTACAACAAATTTTTCATTTCATGTACACCTGGATTCATGCATCTCCCGTTGAGTGTCCTTGCGTAACCATGAATCAAAGCCAAATATTCAAAATGAGGATCCGTCACTTTTAGCTTAATCACGCCATCAGCCTTACTCTTACCATTGTTATTCTTCCTCACCGAACCACTTTGCGACATTGTTAAGAAAAAAACAAAAACATAGAATTATTTCAACCACCATTGGTTTAACAAACTCTCAAAGAAGAATTAGAAGCGCTCAAGAAAACGAGAAGTAATTGAGAACGCTTATTGATGCCATATTCCGATTGGTGTAGAATCATTTTTACTGCCCAAAAAGTATCAAAATAAGCTTCCAAATTGATTCAAGTAGCTTTAATTGATAAATCCCAATGATTTCCTCCATCATTGTTCTAATCCTTTATTTCCTTTCATGACCAATCAAGAAAAAATGGTTTCATCAAAGGAAAATCTTTTGAACACCACCTCTCTAAAACGGTAAAACCATGAGTCCACACATCGAATCAAATCTCATGACAACCCAAAAATATTTGGATCATTGAAGGTTTATACATTGGGTTTTTATATTCTTTTTGTTTACATTTTAATTGATTTCAAGCATTTACATTGCACACTTAGGAGATTAGTTGCATTGTTTGCATATCTTTCTTGGTTTATAGGTTTTAAAGTGAAATTTGTAATACGAGAGAGAAATTGGAGTGAAAAGGATGAAAATAAGCTTTGAAGTGGAGATTTAGAAGTTAGGCGGGATGTTGCAAGCAGATGTTGGCACCCTTGGAGCCACCGGGATGTTACACCGGGAAACGACACCGCTGAGAGCCACCAGGATGGTGCACCAGAGAAATAACACTGAGAAGGTGACGCTGCTTGAAGCTTGGCAAAGTTTGCTAAATATCTGCCGGGATGATGTACCAGGGAGACAACGCCGCTGGGAGCCACTAGTATATTGTACCAGAGAAACGACACCGTTGGGAGCCACCAGAACGTTGCACCAGGGAAACAACACCCCTGAGAGCGGATTGCTTCAGATTAACTCAGTTTGCTGTGGGTTGACCCAATTCGTTTTAATGCTTCCTATAAATTGATTTTACCCTAATGAAAATGGTGATGTGATGTTTATGATATTTTCTTTGGAGTGAATTACTAAGATAGCAAAAAATGGCTCTTAATTGGTAAAAAGGAAAAGGGATAATTTGTCCATGAATTAAGACAAAAGGATACCGATAAATATCATATCAAACATTTTATTGGCAGGAATATTTCTCAGTGCGAGTGGTGTATACTTTCTCTCTCTATACCATCCACTTGCATGAAATGAAGATTTTCTCCCCAACTATATTTGTAAAAACTTGGTTTCGGCTTATAACTTACTCCACCAATAAACATATCTGTCTCGAATAAATAACAATCACCAATAAGATTCTCCATATGCTCAACAGAAGGATCCCTAACCTCATCATCCCAACACAAAACAACTTCCCCCACGACTTATTCAATGTCTAGTATTATTGATATAACATAAATCTGATACAAATGTGGACCGTTAATTATATAAATAAAATCTAATAAATCAGGTGGACCAAAACAAACATCGTTAACAAAAGTGACCCTCTAACGGTTAATATGAACATGTATAAAAATTAAAATCTTAACGCATCATTGTTAAAAATCGTGATACAAGTGTGAAAGTTATATACATAATTAACACTAATGTTGACAATTATGATGTGGACAATTAGTGATATAAATAACAATCTAATAAAACAGGTTGACCATAACATGCATCGCATACAAAATTTAAGCTCCGCCCAGAATTAAAATTTTACATCCACAAAAATCAAATATCATCGCATGAATATCCAAATTCTTGTGTAGAGTTGTAAAAACAATTATGAAGAAGCATACCGGTTTGTCGGAGTCCAACTTTCACACTCTCTCAAGTTTCAAAAATGGTACCCACATGCTATCATCTTCCCCAGACTTTGGATCAATTATAGTTGGAGAGAAATTCTCCATATTTGCCAACAATATAGATTAGTGCTTTGTTCGACTTACACCTTACTCTACCAACAAACATGTCTATATGCTCAACAGAAGGATTCCTAACCTCATCAGCCCAACTCAAAACAGCTTGCCCCACAACTTCTTCAATGTTTGGTATTATTGAGATGACATGAACCTGATATGAATGTGGAAAATTAATTATATAAATAGCAGTCTAATAAAAACATGTGGACCACAACGAGCATCATTACAAAAAGTAACCTTCCAACATTAAATATAAACATGTACAAAAATCAAAATCATAACGCAAGAATGTCCAAAATTGTTATACAAGTGTGGACAATTAAGTACATAAACAACTATCTAATATAGACAATTAAAATGTGGACAATTAATGATATAAATAACAGTCTAATAAAATAGGTGGACCACAACATGCATCGATTACAAAAGTAAAGCTCCAAACATAAATTTTGACATCCATAAAAATCTAAATATTATAGCATGAATGTCCAAAAACTTTTGTATTGTAAAAAAAATTCTGAAGGAGCATATCTCTTTGTCGGAGTCCAGCTCTCACACTTTCTCAAGTTTCAACAACAGTATTGGCCTGCTATCATCTTCTCCTGGATCAGTCCCATTAGAAAACCCGAGAGTGAGAAGTGATTTGTGGATATCTATTTAAAAAACGAGTACGTGTGGAAATCTACTAAACAATCTGGGTTCGGTAAAGTGATTTGTGGAGCTCTATCAAAACAAAAATAACTTTACCAATGAAGATTCAACAAAACATATACCAATCTACGCCTCTACAACCATCTCCAATAGATCAGTTAATTTACTACTAAAAATAGCAGATCAGTTAATAAAATTGTAAATGTTGAAGAGATACTCCGATGTATTTTCTTAATACAATAAAAATTTATTCAAAAAGCCTTTTTTACAACAAGTGTAACAATTTTATAATATTTTGAATTAGACATTGCTATCTAGTTATGAACCATATCTCTATTCCTTTATGGTATCGTACATCTCCCTTAGCTCGAATTGTCGAAAGTCTGTTATGGACTTGATTATCTATGAATTTGGCTAGAAGGGTGTGATGAGTAGGCTGTTTGCCGTATCTTCTACCATTTCTCTCCCTTAAGTTTGAAAATAATATCTCAATATAAAAAACTTCATCTTGTCTTGAGTTTATGTCCACAAGAAAAGCAAACTATGTATTCCACTGAGTCGTGTACTTTGAATTAAGGAGATTGCGTGTAAGACAGTCCCGAATAGCTTCTGATAATGGACAAGTGATCTCGTGTTTCCATGAACTCCGAATAGAATTTGCAAGCCGTTAGAGCGCCATCATTCTAGTTAAGCATTATATCCCCTGTTGACAATCTGTTTTTAACTGCTAGCCAAGCTATGAAAGAGTATTTAGGCGTGTTGTGGGTAAACCATATGCCTTTAGACCATTCCATTATTGGCTAAGTATCTTTGATTAATCTCCATGTTGAGTGAGAGCTAACATTCGGTTTGAACTGATCTGCTCTATGTTGTCACAAAACTACATCTGCATCCTCCACTAGACCTTGTTGACATTGTAATTTGATTACATCTTTGATTTCCCTCAAGAAATCTGCTCTATGCTGTCGAGTCCTGTGCGTTGACAACACATTCTCCACTATAGCATCGATAGGAATCTCCAAGTATATACTGCCCAAGACTCCTGCGATATCAAAAATTCTCTCCAACGAAGACCATTTATCAAACCAAAAGGAGGTCAAGGCTCCATTATAAACTTTAACCTTGCTTAATACAACCGCCATATGTCTATATTACAATATTTTCCTTAATCGACTATATAGATCCTTTGGGGATGAGATACCTTCTAACCCAAATGAGCTGATTGAATTGCAATATCAGTTTCAAACAAATCACTGTATTTGCTTCAGTTATCGATCGTAGTTCCAAAATTCCTTCTTCTTTTGGCTGGCATACATCTTTCCAAGAAACTTTAGCCTTCTTTGAATTTAATTCCAGACCAGACCATAGAATTGCATCACAGAGTTTATCAATCTCTTCTATGCAAGCTTTAAGCAATCGAAATGCAGAAATCCAGAAGTTTGTTAGACTATGGATAACTTATCCAATAAGTTGCAAACATTTTGAAAAGGAGAGATACCCTGCAGTCCAACAACTTATTCTTGACCGAATCTTTTCTATCAATGGAGTGTAGTCGTTGAGTGTCATTCGCTTAGTCATAGAGGTAATCCCATGTACCTAACAGGTAGGGGTCCACTTTCAAACTGAAACTGCTGAAAGATTTCATATCTTTTCAACGCTGAAACCCCTGCCATGTACGGTGCTGATTTTTCGAGGTTATCCTCAGCCCCAACGCAACCTCAAAATCTTGGAAAACATGGAGAATGCCAGTAATTGAATGTTTTTTTCCCTCCAAAAACACCAACAAATCATTGGTAAAACATGAATGCCTTAGTGTAAGGTTCTGCAATATGGATGAAATCCAAACCATCTCCCACTTGCCACTTTATCCAGAAGTTTGATAGAACATGCATAAAGATTACAAATAGATAAAGTGGTAATGAACATCCTTAATGAAGCCCTCTCAAACTTCTTAAAAAGACCAGCCAATTCACCATTTACTTATACTAAAAACGAGGCCGTTGTGATGCATATTTCTAGCCAATGAATAAATATATCTGGGATCCCCAATGCCTAAAAAGTGGATATAAGAAAAGGCCATTGAATAGATTCGAAAGTCTTTGGAATATCAATTTTTACTGCACACCTAGGTGAAACCGAATCTTTATGATAATTCCTTACCAATTCCGAAGCTAATAAGACATTCTCCATCAGAAGGTGGCCCTTAACAAACGCTGATTGATTGGGGGAGATGAATTTGGACAAGACCTGCTTCAATATATTTGCCAAAATATTTGAAATAACTTTGTAAATGATATTACAATATGATATCGGTCGATAATTTTTCATCTTTCCTGCTTGTAATTTCTTTGGAATGAGGGCCATAATTGTGGTATTTAAACCCTTGGGAAAGAAACCCGTCACAAAAAATGATTGTACATCAATTACCACATCCTTTCTCATAATTACCCAAACTTCCTTGAAAATTTCAAATGTAAACCCATCTACTCCCGGAGATTTATTCACTAGCATAGCAAACAATACTTTTCTCACCTCTTCCTCCAGCACTTCCTTCATCAACATTACCATATCCTCCTCATCACAAACAAAACCCAATAGATCCTGCAAATCATCCACGCCCATTCTCCTACATTTGAGATAACTTCGATTTTAAAATAAAATATCCATCTTTTCCTATTAAAATTATTTATTTAATAAATTGAGGGGTAAGATCTACTTAATTATGTAGAGGATGTACAAAAAATCTGGAGGATGTAATTTTTGAAAACCATTAAAAACTGCAACTCAAAAGAAGTTTCTGGAGAAATCAGGAAAACAAAACCCAAATCAGAGACAACAAAACAAAAAGATGGGATATAGAACACAAAAGAAAATTTAAGTTGTCTTTACAACGCTAGGACCTGAAGATGAAACAGCAAAGAGAGGCGTTGTTGATGAGCGGTAATGATGGAAAGTGTGACTCAAAACACAACTGTTAATGGGGAGAAATATTAGAAAGAAGAAAAAGAATAAGAAGGACGAAGATGAATAAAGATGAATGAGGCGAGATTACACATATGTTCTCGTCAATCGTGCATAATAAATGAAAATTTCATACATGAATGAAATAACCCAGCAGTTCTGCGAGATTAAATTGGGAAACTTTGACCCAAAATAGTTTCTTTGTTCGAACCCAAAGAGGCTTCCACCTTTTGGCTAAATATGCTCCTAAATTTTGTAGATTGTGTAATTATTTCTTTTCTTTGCCTCTTTGAAGATTTTCAGCAAGAAAATTTATGAATCTTGCCATTCTAATTTTTGAAATCTTTTTTTTTATCTTTAAATCTTTAAATCTTTCAACAAGATTAACCTAAGATCAACCTTGTTGCTTTGTGTTAACATCATTGCTAGTGAGTACTTTTTTTAGAGTGCTTTGGAATGGTAGATCTAGGATGATTAGGAGTAGATTAGTGGAGTTTAGACATGTAACAACTTGATCCTTGCTTAATAGGTGTTATTAATGCTAGATTAGTCTTAATCATTCTAGTTTAGCACTTAGGCATTGCATCACCCACAAAGTGTTCGATAAAATGGTAGAACCAAAATATCAAACGCGTTACATACATAGCCTATGGAAATAGATACTTAGAGTGTTTAGTGGTTCTTTAGGCTTGTAATTAGTGCTCATTAATCATTTCATAGCTAACAAATTTATTAATTATTAGATGATTAGAGAAGATATTAGTGCCATAGAAGTGGATTAGTTGAGATTAATGATCTAAAGTTGAATGATGCTTCATTAAGTAGATTAAACTACAATAGTTAGCAAATAGTCACCCTAGTCAACTACTTTCATCCCGAGAGTTTGATTTCCTTTATATTTGATTTCCAAAACCGATATTACTCATTTTCCATTTTTATTTACTTACAAGTTTTGCTTCAAATCAAAAACCCTTTTATTTCTTGGATTCATAAATGACATGTATTATTGGTGTGGAAAATCTTCTTCCCTCGTTAATTGACCCTAAACTACTACAAGTGTGATAGGTTAATTGGTAAATCTCATTATCAATTTTAGGGCCATTTATGGAGAAATAAAGCATATAACCATTAGGATTTGGTCTTTATACGAGACTAAATTTTTATTTTTCATTTGTTATATAACTTCTTTGTTTGGATTTTTATCTCTCTTCCATTAGGTGTATGAACTTACGGAGTCGCGGTCTAATGAACTAGATTGAGCAAATCGAAGATATTTGTCGGTTGGAAAAGGATCTTGTTAGAGCATGGAGAAAACAAAAACGGGAAGCTCACTTGGAAAAGTTGGGAGTGAATATGGATCATAATCCACCTCCGGTTGATGTTGAGCATGAGGACCAAGGGAATGGTCAAGGAAATGTTGGTGAAAATCTAAGACATCCGCCTCATCATGTACCAAGACCAGCTAGACTGATTGAAGTCTATGATGAACTGAATATTCATGGGAATATAATTGGTATTAGGCCTCCTCCGGTTAAGAACAACAAATTTGAGATCAAGATAAGTTTTATCAATATGGTGCAAGGATCAAAGTTTCATGAATTTGTTATGGAGGATCCTCTTCATCACTTGGATCAATCTGATCGGTTTTGTGGTAAAGTGAAGATCAATGAGATCTTGGAGGATGCTTTCAAGCTTAGAATCTTCCCGTTTTTGTTGGAGATAAGGAAAATGTGGGAAAAAACTTTCTTTACAACTCTATCATTTCTTGGGATCAGTGCAAGAGGGTTTTCTCGGCCAATTTCTTCTCCACCGCATGCACGGGTAGGCTTCATAATAAGATCTCAAGTTTTGCACAATGAACTAATTAGAGCTTTTACGATGCATGGGAATGCTTCAGAGGTTACACATCTCAATTTCCAAACAATCTAGCAAAGATCTACATGATTATCCCCTTTGAAAAGTCAACACCCAATGATAGATCTACTCACACATGCATAGAGAATACATGATAAAGATAGATAAAGAAATCATAAGATAATTACAAAAGAATAACAAAAGAGTTTAGGAGAAAGAGCTCCAAATTATAAAACTAAAATCAAGACCTTAAACCATGGGTTCTGAGTATTTTCGTGGTTGCCATAGCTCTGTGGATGAGTCCCTTATTTATAAAAGAGAGAAGAAACCCTAAAAATTAAAAATGGAAACTTTCATAATTCGCATACCGATCGATTATGGGTGTGTACTTGTCAGTTTTCTTCGTCTTGGATGTTTATCTATTAGAAATGTATACATCAGTTCTTAATCTTCATTCTTTCTTCACTTGACGATGTAAAGCTTCAATTCCACTCCAGAGCTCTCTTCTTGAATCCAGCAAGTATGAATACCTTAAAAGACACAAAATCACCGAAAACTATCTTGTTCCTATCGAAAGGACTCAGAACTTGGTGTTAAAAGACTCAAAACTAAGAGAAATAATGGATAACACAATTCCCCATACATGAATCCTTGCTTGTTCTCAAGTAATAACAACTAGAAATTCAAATAAAAAAAGAATGCTTTGAAAAGCGAGAGCTCACATATCCTTATGAACAAACTTACCTTAAGCTTCCTTTCTGCAGACTGCATCAAATCCATGCTAGAGCAGACCTACTATTTATACTTGAACATGAATGTAGCAATAACCAATAATCTAAATCCTGGAATCACAAAGAACTCTTACAATCAATGAACTTAACCTTTTGAAATTCATTAAAAGTGTGTGCACTCTCACAAAGGGAATATGAAATATATCAATGGGTTTTGGTAATAAGGCTTTTTTAATGTTGGCTCATGTATTTTGGATATCCTAGTAATTCTAAGGATCCAAATCATTATGCAAAATCACAGTGAGACGAGGACCAAATGGTTGTACACAACCTCACAAACCTCAGAATATCTGTAAAAGTCTATACAGTGAATTGCATTGGTGCCTAAGATTACACCTTAAACTTTAAAAAGACTTTCTTCCGGTTCTTTCTTTGTCTTCTTTCCATTCTCATTCTTTATTTTTCTCTATTTTTTTTCACCAAAGACAACTTAAATGCATATAACTATATAAAGAGAGCATTGAATATTACTACAGATTCTTTGGACTAGAATGTTGTGTTAGTCCGCATATTCCATATTTTTTTGCACATGAATTCATATGAAAATGTAAACACAAGAATGCATGAAGTATCCAAAGATGATTAGGGTAAAGATGTGGTACTAAAGTAAAGATGAGTCTAGCCATTCAGAGTTAATAAGAGTGGTAAAAATGGTGGAAAAATAACTCTGAATGTAAGATCCATGACATGATTATCAAACCCCTAAGTGAGATACTTTAAGTCTAAGTTCAATGTTCCCTTTAATAAGGTTAAGCTCAATAATCCAAATTACAAAGTGTTTTAGACTTTCCTATTTATTGAGTATGACCATGGTCTTTCCAATATTCTATTTTGACACAAACAAAGCATTAGTAATTCGTGAGAAAGTCTTCCCAAAACAGTAAGTTCGTAAAAAACTCATAGTTCTCTCATTTTAACTCAATAAAACTGTAAAATTACTCAAAAGAAAAGATAAATATCATCAAAAAGAAAAACATGGTTAGTCACACAGAGATATCCTCCCTCAGACTTAAATTACACCGTCTTTAAACATCCAAATAAAAATCCTAAAAAGAAAAATAAATTTCAAAAGAAAGGAAATACAAAGGTTTTACGTCATGCATACCGATCGGTTCTAATGAAGTCCAATACCAATCGGTAGTGACTCAACACCAATTGGTTGTCATGCTGCTGCCTCAGTTATTTGAACTAGTAGATTTCCCCAACTCTCTTAAGTGCAGTGGAGGAAAACGAGCTGGTGCGTAATCAGCAAGATATGACTTCAAACAATTATCATTAACAATGAAATCCATTCCGTTTTCTCCCCACAGAAAAAATGCTCCATAAGCTTCACTTCCTTGATTGTAAACGGTCCAGACCATCATGAACGAAGCTTCCTAGGAAAAATTTTCAGGCGAGCATTGAAAAGTAGAACTTGATCATTTACCTTAAAGTTCTTTGGGATGATATTCTATTTGTGCTACACATTTTTCCTTTCCTTATAGATCCTTTTATTCTAATACATATTCATGAGGAATTTCATCGAGCTCGTTCAACTGAATAAGCTATTTGTCCCTGCCCCCTTTGAGGTTTAAGTTCATCAGCTTGGTTTCCCATAGTGAATTGTACTCCAGTTCCAAAGGGAAGTGAACAGACTTCCCATACACTAGGTTAAATAGAGTAGTACCAATTGGGGGTTTTAAGCAATTTTATATGCCCTAAAGTATCGTCAAGCTTTAGTGACCAATTTTTCATGTCACGCTCATAGTCTTTTCCAAAATCCTTTTGATTTCATGGTTGGAAACTTCAACATGACCACTCGTATGAGCGTTGTAAGGCGTAAAAACCTTGTGTCACACTCCATATTTCTTAAGTTGTCCGAAAAAGAGTTTATTGATGAAATGAGAACCCCCATCACTAATTACCACATGAGGAACACCAAATCGTTGAAATATTATATACTTGAACATCTTAATCACCACTTTAGAATCGTTCGTGGGGTTTGCAATGGCTTCAACCCATTTGGATACATAGTCCACTGCCACAAAAATGATTACCCATCAAATTTGGAAATGGTCTCATGAAGTTAATTCCCAAATAATTAAAAAACTCTCTCTCCAAGATAAAGTTTAAAAATATTTCATTTCTTCGACCAATACTACCCCTTTGTAGGAATGAATCACAGCTAGAAACATACGCATGTGCACACGAAAAAGTGAAGGAAACTAGAGGCCAGCTTTAAGAACTTTTGTTGCAGTCTTGAATGTAGCAAAATTTCTCGCATAATCCAAACTGTGACAATGAAAGAGTATTCGTGCAACCTCTGATTCGGGAACACATCTCCGATAAAGACCATCAGTGCAATGTTTGTAAAGATAAGGATCATCCTAAAAGTAATGCCTCACATCTCGTATGTATTTCTTTTTCGCATATTTGGTGCAATTTGGTTGTTCTAGTTCAGCACATAAATATTTTGCAAAATCAGCATACCAAGAAAAATTGTTGACAATAAACTTTTTTGTTGTAGTTCTCGATTATTGACATTTTGTAAAAAATTTCTTCCAGAAGCCTGTCATCAATAGGAATACCATCTTCAATTCTCAATCTCGAGAGATGATCCACAACATCATTCTCGATTCCTTTATGGTCCTTGATTTCCAAATCAAATTCTCACAACAGGAGAATCCATCCATCTCCGTAGTCGTGGTTTAGCATCTTTTTTGATAAAAATATCTCAAGGCGGCATTATCAGTGTGAACAATCACTTTTGAACCCAACAAGTATGAACAAAATTTTTCAAAGGCAAAAATGATCTCTAAAAGTTTATTTTCAGTTGTGGCGTATCTTGTCTGTGTTTTGTCCAAAGTCCTACTAGCATAGTAGATAACATGATTTTTTTTTTCTTTTTGTTGGATGATCACAGCTTCTACATCAAAATCACTCGCATCATATATAATTTCGAGAGCTAGCTCCTAATCGGGTCGTTAGACGACTGGAGCAATGATAAGAGCGGGTTTGAGTGTTAGGAAGGATTTATGACATTTATCATTGAAGTCGAAAGGGACGTTCTTGCATAGGAGTTGCGTGAAAGGTCTAGCTATCCGCAGAAATCGTTAATGAATCTTCTGTAGAACTTTGCATGCCCTAACATATTTTGGTGGTTGTAAACTTGTCATAACTTTTATCTTCGCCTTATTAACCTTAATCCCCTTCTCTGATATCTTATGACCAAGGAATATCTTCATATGTAACCATGAAATGATATTTCTCCCAATTGAGCACAAGATTTGTATCAACACAATGTCGCAAAACCTTTCTTAAATTCGCCAGGAAAGAAGTGAAAGAGGACCCATATACTAAAAATCATCAATGAAAACCTCCATCACATCTTCTATCATATCCGAGAATATGAACAGTATACACCTTTGGAAAGTAGCTGGAGGATTATATATACCAAGTGGCATCCTGTGATAAGCAAAAGTCCCACAAAAATATGTGAATATGGTTTTCTCTTGATCCTCGGGGTGTAAAATAATTTGGAAAAACCCAGAATAACCATTCAAGAAGCAGTAGTAAGGATGGTTGGCTAAATGCTCCAGCATTTGATTAATGAAAGAGAGGGGAATATGGTCCTTTCCGGTTGTTGCGTTTAGTTTTCTGTAGTCAATGCACATCCGATGTCCAGTTATTGTCCTTGTATGAAGAAAATCATTATTCTCATTAGTGACAATGGTAACTCCACCCCTCTGAGGAACCACATGAACATGACTCACCCAATTACTATAAAAAAAGGATATATAACACCTGCAGCAAGAAGTTTAAGGATTTCCTTCTTTACATTATCAATACCGATCAGTATTTGATCATCATCAGTAATGCTTTAGTACGGATCAGTATTTGATCATCATCAGTAATGCTTTAGTACGGATTAGTATTTGATCATCATCAGTGCCAATTGGTCCAACCCTACCATTGATTGGTAGTAGTTCATTTTCATGTTTACTTCATCCTCATTGACAACAACTTGATTTCCTAGAGCATGCACAAAGTCATGCATATGTATCATCTCGATTGTCTCTCTAGCTAGGAATCCCAATTCGGGTTCTTATGTGGTAAGTGTTATTTCCAAGTTTTCATCAAGCCGGAGTTCCTCATACATTTAACTAACAATCTTTTTTACTATTTCAAGCCAAAAGGGCTGCATGTCAATTGTTGGCTTCTTGATGTGTTCATCGACGTTGAATTTTATGACCATATCGTCAAGATGGAGATCAATCTTTCATTTTTTCACATTAATCATTGCTCCAGCTGTATCTTGGAATGACCTTCCAAGGATGATCAGATCTTCTAGTTCCTCATAAAGTTTAAAAACTATGAAGTCCATTTGATTCTAGCATTATCGTACTTGTACTAGTGTGTTTTCCAGCAATCTTTTTGGGCATCGCATGGACCAATTGGGTTGCACTAGGGTAATTCTCAATGTCTTCAACGTGTTTAGACCCAAAATTCTTGAAATTGATAGTAGCATGAGACTTACACTTGCCCCTAGATCACACAAGCAATAGTGGAATTTAAGATTACTTATCGATCATCGCAATGTAAAGGGTCTTGGATCTCCCACTTTTATTTGCATCTTATTTTGGAGAATAGGACTACATTCGTGTGTCAAATGCATAACCTCATCCTACTGACTCATCTTGTTGTGAAAATTTCCTTCATAAGCTTCCTCAATGATGGAACCATTTAAACTATTTAAGGAAGTCTGAATTGAAGTTCTCCTACCACCAACTTCCTCTTATCATACTATTTCTTCTGAAACTTGTTCTTTCTTCTAGATGAAAATGGAATATATGGGTTTGGTCTCCAATGAGGTGTATACAAGTTTTCATTTTTTTTTGCATCACGACTCTTCTCGGCATTATCTGCGATTTTAGTGGGAGCATCATCAGTTAGAAGTATTTCATCTTATCGATCGGTAATAGGTATCTGCCGATCTGTATGGGTACCATCTCCATATCGATCGGTATCAATAGCTTGTCAAATGGTAGCCAAACCAAAAACGTAGAAACATACCGATCGATAGGTTATCCACTTTCGACTTGTTTTCCACTCCTTATTGTGACTGCACTGATATATTCCTTATGAGTTTCTTCCAATATATTCACCAACATTATTGATGCCCAGATTTCTGTTGAAACTTTAATCTTTTTTCCTCGCTCCTCTAACTTGAAAACCATTAGAGAAGTTACCTTGCGACTTTTGCGGATAAAATTGGTCCTGGGGATTCTCCATGTTGGTGCTTTAGTATGAGAAGTTTAGATGGTTCCGATAGTTTTGGTTAAAGCCTCATTTTTGGTAGTTCCATTGGCCTTGAAAATACTTTACCTTTTAAGTTCCTTTGTACCAAACTCCATTGTCAACTTCATGACTAATCTCAACTCCATTCCCAATAACGTTAACTTCCCTCTTAGATGCTTTCAGAAGATAATCCATTTTCTCTAAGCTCCTTGATCTCGTCAGTCTCGACACTGTGTACAGTAACCTTTAGCTGCTAGTTCTCAATAAAAAATTCGCTTCCATCATACTATTGGTAGCAAAATTGCCTCGACTAGCAGTTTCTAAGGCAACCTGGTACTTTTCTGCTATCCCCCCATAGATATCTACATTAACGTCTATGGAGTGTACCCATGATGTGGACAATATTTTAAGTATCATCTGAACCGATTCCAAGTGCCTCAACTCTCTGATTTTAAAGAATATTACTGATCAATAGAGGTGGATTACTGATCGGTGATGGAACATTGTTGTTACCGAAAGGTTGGTTGACAATACTGATCGGTAGTGGTGGCAGATTTCATGCACATTCTTTAGCTCCAACATGATTTCTTGGGATTTGATCATCAACCATTGTGGTGCTTTATTTCTTTCGTTTTTGTCGTTAGATTCGAGCTAGCTCATAGTCGTCTTTGACTTCTTCTTTGCATGCACCTGAAACAAACACAAAAAACAAGTTAGTAACTAAAAATAAAAGAAAATTCGTAGGCTAAATCTTAACAGAAAACTAAAAGGCACATGTAATTGGTCTCCCCCAACGGTGCCAAAAACTTGTTATCCAGAGGTTTCACCATAGAATAATAGAGCAAGTGCACACTACAATTCACAATAGTATAATCTGGATTGAATCCACAAGGACCTATAGAGTACACTATGAATTTATGAGTGTTTAAACTAAACTAGGATGCAAAGTTTTTTTAGATTTGCTAATTGTTTAGTTTCCAATTTTTCTTGGTTCTCAAATGCATGCAATTACGAAATCAAGGCTATTAGAATTTGTGTAACCCTAGTGCCAACAAACTTTTGAGAATAACCTTAGCAAACATCAAAGCAGCAAGAGAAGCTAGAGAAGCTAGGAAGGATGACGACCAATTGGGTCAACTAGGAGGGTTACAAAATCCCAATAATAATCCCTTTAGGATGTTGCAGCTGAGAAGCATTGCATAGCAGCTAATGCTGCGTGCCAAAGGGGGGGTTCTGCGCGGATACCACTTGTTCTTCCACCTCGATCACCAGAAGCTGGTAACTATAACCATTCCGAATGTCGAGTTACCCTTGGTGAGAAACATGCGTCACATGCGAATTACAAGAACCACTCAGCAATTACTCCATCCGCCAGTGAGAGGCAAGATTACAAGATCAAGCCTAAGATCATCGCACTGGTAGCAGAACCAATTCCATGAGATATCTACCGTGATCCTATGGATCACATAGACATATTCAAGGAAATCTTGAGCACGACTAGCTCAAACGGTGTACCACTGGATTACTTACATTGTAAACTATCCTCAATATCTTTGTTGGATAAAGCCCACTAGTCGTTAAAATCGATGAAACATGCATCTATCACTAGTTGGTAAATGTGCATAGCCACGTTCTTGGATTATTTCTTCACTAAGGCTAGATATGCTGCTCTTAAGAACAAGATAGGTACATTCCAACAAGATGCCACTGAATCGTTCTATGAGACATATCATCGATTCAATAAATACCTAGGGGACTGTCCGCATCAAAGTTACAATGAGTCGAATAGGATGAACTTCTTCTACAATGGTAATGAGTCGAGGGCTTGTATAAAAGTAATATACCAAAATTTATTTTTGGAATAATATATTGTCTAAAAATACTAAGAATTCCCCTTCAAGGGCTTAAGAACTTATTTTTCAAGTAGAGGGTTTCAATCTCTATTGAAAAAACATTGTTTACCACATAAGTTACCATTATTTCCGCCGGATTTGAGAAATTATTTTGGTTACTTCTATTTTTATGGTGAATCTCAAGATTTTTGGTGTTTTACCCTAAATTTTCTTTGGAGTTTTCTAGCTGCCGTTTCTTAGATAGTAAGATTTTTACGTCTATTGGAGTGAGTGTTGTATCCAGTTTCATGGGAACTAAACTTTCCCAAGTAGTCGAGTTTTGGATTTGGTGGTATTTTGTTCTGTGTCTGGTTGTGGAAGTGTTAGTTTTGTTTTCACTTTCCCTGAGTTGCAATGGGTTTTGTCGCATTTATCTTGTGTTGAGATTATTTATGGGTAGTTGTTCAAGGTTCTTTGAAGCTTGCTTTTTGTGGTGAGGTTTCACTCAGTTTTTTTTTGGGCGGGGGGGGGGGGGGAGAAATTTGTTTTGTTTGTGGTGTCGGGTTTCGTGTGTTGGAGGCTAATATGCATATGTATTATGGAGATGGAGCTCACCTTGGATAAGGCTCTAAAGGAGATTTCTATTGAAGAGGATAAACAATTGGTTCGGAAAACAACCCTTAATTTTAGTTCATATGTGATATACGCACGAAGTCACTCCGTATTCTAATCACTTGATGATCAAGAGGATTCCAAGACAATGCTAAGCGGAAGATGGAATAGAAGATAGAGATGGGGTGAAATGATTGATTCACTCAATCGACGAACAAAACCAGAAGTTTGAATCACTCAAACAACTTGATTTGCCGGCTCAAAAAATCTTAATTGACTCACTTAAATAAGAACTAATGAAAGATACAAAAAGAAATCACAACTTGGGGAAAGAGAAAAAACTGTTTTTCTTATTGACTTTAAAATTCGATTTAAGGGTGTTTTACAAGTAGGAAAGAGCTGAGCTTTTATAGACTTATAGTACAATGGCTATATGTCATAATAAATGAAAGATACTGCGAAAATAACAAAGAAAGAGCTGTTGGAGGCTTGATGATCAAATCAGACAAAATAAGGCAAGTTTAATGATGCTTGAGTCTTGAAAGCTTGGGGGCGAAGTTGGGGTTTCTAGATATATTCCGGATGCAGGTGGGAGTCTTCAATAGGCGTGGTAAGTCTTGATGCCTCCTTTGATTTATGTGTGAGAATATATGGTGTGTCGTTTTGGCAGCTTGAAACACCTTGTAGTCTTCTTGCGAGTTAAATAAAACATCAAAACGTCGATCGCCAATTCATTTATGGCTTCACTTAATTTAGACCGGTCGGTATTGGCTAAAATAGTAATTCGTGTACCATATTTGAGTTAGCTCGATCATGGCTTGGTTTTCTTTGATAAGAACTTTCCAAATATGATATTTCCTGATGAAAACGCGAGGAGTGGCTGATTGCTCGTGTGAAACTTGATATGGAACATGCTTGTCTTGGATTCATCTCCGTAATACGATCGTTTAAAGCAGATTCTAACTCGATCAATCTCCTTATAATAGGCTATTTCATAATGAATATTCAAACATAACTCATTTTCTCGAGTGGTTTTAGTGTTGGAACATGATCATCTTCGTTCCTCTTCTCCGGTAAGGCATGCGTTGTCATCGGGTGGCTGGGCTGAGGCTGGTTTGGTTCACTCCAGGTCTAGCATGGTTCTGATTTCCTCATCATACCTTTACCTTGAAAACTTTCGACCTCAAACTGTACAATCTGCAAAAAGAGAAAGCAAGTTAGCTTTCATTCTTCTTTGGGAGTTTAGAACCTTACCTCGGTGTTTTGGTTGTTTATTGATGCATGGTGCATCTGGTGGCTCGCCTTTGAGCTGGATAGATTTAGCTACTTCACGGGTTTCAGCAGATTCAAGCATTGATGGTGTCGCTTGTTTAGCTCTTTTGCGGAGGTGTTTTTGAACTTCTAAGCTCGGTGCTCCTCTTTTGTTCTTGAAATATTATCAACTCCTTTGAAAAAAGCAAATGTGTTATCACAACCATGGTATTATTATAAATATTTGAAAATGGTTGGTTTGTAGAGCTAGAGAAGGGTAGTCTGCTGCTCTTTGAACAAATAGGAGGCGTGGGCCACAGGTCGCACATAAGCCGCCGGGTCGCTCAAGTTTTAATTGTTTGGTAAAACTAGTAATTTGAACCATATGCTTCCTTAAGGCACCAAAATTCTTATCAAATTCTTCTAAACTTAATAGGCTCGTTATAATACTTCTAGAATCATTAAAAGTAAGTCTAAATAGGGTGTTACTTACCTGAGCGAGGCTTTTGTTGGTTTCCGTAGTCAACACGGCACAAGGAAATGGTGTTAGATCTGGAGGCTCTTCTTTGAGCGGTACATTGTTGATGACAACCCTCTTTTGTTAACGTCTAGAAACACATCATGAGCTCTGGAGGTGATGGCATGTGATTGCTTGTTATTGGTTTTTCTATTTGTCGCGAAGTTAAACGCCGATTTGATGTGGTTTCTTTTCGACTTCTATACATGCTCATGGTATATGTCATTTCTTTGACACTTAAAAGAAAAATCAAGTACAATATATTAGTAATATAGGTACTCAAAACTTTATATTTTGAGACTACGAGTGAGCATAAGATGTTCCCAATATTTGATAAACTCATAAGTGTTACTTACTTGAACTTGGCTTGTTATTTCCGAATGTTGCTCCTATAGACTTTGACTTCTTACAAGTTCTTTAACGTCTTGCTTCATGGTATGACCTGCATTATCAACCTTTGGCATAAACAAGAGAATTATACTAGAACATGAATTTCCAAAACTTAGCTCAACAATCTCATTACTTGTTTCTGGTGAACTTAGTTTTGGTTCTATAGAAGCATTGTTTATTAAATGTCTCTTAGGACAAGTTGCTGCAAACTGTCCCTTTTTATGACATCTATACCCTCAGGATAGGATCTTTTGAAACTCTGATACCAGATGATATAGGCACAAAATAAAAACTATTTCCCTTATTGACTTTAAAATTTGATTAAGGGTGATTTATAAGGAGGCAAGAGCTGGGATTTTATAGATTCTGAGTACCACAACTATATGCCATAATAAATGAAAGAAATTGCGAAAATAACAAAGAAAGAGCCGTTGGAGGTTTGATGATCAAATCAGACCAAATAAGGCAAGTTTGATGATGCTTGAGTCTTGAAAGCTTGGAGCCGAGGTGGGGTGTCAAGATACATTCTTGATGCTGGTCGGAGTCTTCAAAAGGCGTGGTAATGATGGAGGAAAGAGCCATTGCTGATTGATCCCTTTTGGCTCTAAATATGGCAATCTTGATGACTCGGTTTATTCATGTGTGAGAATATACAGTGTGTTGTTTTGGCAGCTTATAGACGCCTTGTAGTCTTCTTAGGAGTTAAATAAAATATCAGAGCGTCGATCTCCAATTGGCTTAGGGCTTCACTTGATTTAGACCAGTTGGGATTTGCCAAAATAGGAATTCCTGTACCATCTATGAATTTAGATCGGTCATGGCTTTGTTTTCTTCGATAACAATTTTCCAAATATGACATTTTCTGATGAAAACATGAGGAGAGGCTTATTGTTCGAGTGAAAATTGATCTGGAACATGCTTGTCTTGGATTCTAGTCTTCGGATTGGGCTTCGTGTTCCAAATCAAATGCTATTGTTCAAAGCAGATTCTGACTCGATCAGGTTCCTTAAAATAGGCTATTTTCGAGTGACTATTCAAGCAAAGATCCTGTGCTCGAGTGGTTGGAGTGTTGGAACATGAACCTCTTCGTTCCTTCTATACGGAATACCTTGTCATCAGGTGGCTTGGCTGAGGCTGGTTTTGTTTGCTCTATATATGGCATGATTTTGATGTCCTCATCACTATGAGAGGAACTTCTGCAGCTTGATGGGAAAGCATTTGAACCCTGAGGTTCAAAAGATGTCTAATATGATTCATGAAATTCCTCATCTTTGGCATTGTTATGATAATGCCAAAGACGAGAAATTTCATGAATTCAAAAGATGTCAAATATGATTCATGAAATTTCTCGTGTGTGGTTACACATTGTTTAGAGATTGCTTTCAATTCATTTTTGATTCTGAGACTTATTTACTATACGTACTTGCTTATGGAGCTTGAATGTTTGAGGACTGGAGTATAGTGTCGGAACGTTGGGTGGAACATCCTCATGATGATTATTTCAAAATTCTTTCAATATGGGTGAGAATAAGAAACATTCCAGTAATCATTATATGTAAGAGACCATTAAACAGATTGGAGAGGAGATTGCTCATGTTACAAAGGTAGCTTTTGATCCTTCAAAGTCTTAAAGTAAGGGTTTTGTGAGAGTTCAAGTTATATTTGATGTTTCTCGGCCTTTACGACAATCTAAGGTATTGGTGGTTGATAGGGGTGAGACAGAATTTGTCAATTTCGAGTATAAGAGAGTGCAAAAGAGATGTTTTCAATGTCAGAGACTAACACATTACAAGTTAAAATGTCCTCTGAACCTTGCTAACCGGCATTTATTTGCTACAGGGGTTTCTAAGGCATCGACGGATAGGCTTGGGTTCAAACTTCTGAGTATTAATGAAGATAATTTGTTATTCACCGTGCTTACGAATTCGGATGTGGGTATTGATTTCACAATAGGGTGTCCGGAAATTTCAAAAGATTTTCTTGATGATATGAGACAGCAATTGTCTGTACAAGATGGTACAAAAGACAAGCGCGATGGAGAGGGTTCGAAAACAGGTTTGAGAGCCAAAAGGTAATGTTCTGGGTCAAAGAATGTGCCGCTTGAGGCTACTCCAGTTTTGTCAACAAGCCTAGATAAAGAAAAAGGACTGGTAATGGAATTTCAAGAGGGGAAAAAGGTGAAAGTGGCGGGGGAGAAACTGCATAGTTCAGCAATTAAAGCTACCTCTGATGTTCATAAATTTTCAAAAGGTTTTGATGGTAATGAAGCTTGCTCACATCAAGGTTCGTTCATATATGGTTCAACGGGTAATAGTGATTGTTTTTACTTAGCTAGATCTTTCGAAACTAAGAGTATGGGAAATAAACCTATCGGTCATCTAAGTCAATAGAAGAGAAAAGCACAAACTATTAAAAGGTTGCTCATTCTAAGGAAAAAGAAGTAGCTGCGTATATGGTCGAGTGCAGGAAAGTTGTGTGGTGAAGAAAAAAGCTATTAATGAGGCTTCTATGTCATCAAAGGTCGCTAAGCGCTGTGAGTTAGAGGTAGTTCTGCATGAGGAACCACCATCTCAATTATGAGCATAATGAGTTAGAATTTTCAAGGGATGAGGAGTACTTTGACATATTAAACATTGAAGGAAATGAGGTGTGAGAATTTCCCGGATTTCTTGTTCTTCATGGAGACTTAAAACTCAATTTCTCATGTAGTGAAGTTACAGCAATGGTTGGGTTACAATCATGTTCATATCATTGATCTAGGAGGTTAAAGTGAAGGTTTGTAGCTTTTTTTGGTTAGTGCGTAAGAGATTTATAGAAAGCTGCACTTGAGGTTTCTATTCTCCATTCAGATAAGAAGGTAATTGACGTGTCGGTTAAACTAGGATCCCTAAAATTTTGTATCTCCTTCGTTTATGTTGATCCAGCGCGTCATTTCTGGCGAAGAGTTTGGGACTTGTTAGTGGATACTGGTTATGACAGAAATTAACCTTGGTTAGTGGTGGGTAATTTAAACGAGTTGAAGAATAACTCAGAAAAATTTGGAGGGCCTTGGCAAGAAGAAGCATCATCTTTCCTCTTTCGTAATATGGTGAGAGATTGTCGTCTAAGAGAAATTCAAAGTTTCGGGAATAAGTTTTCATGGGGCGGTGAGCGGAATAAAATTTTGACAAAGTGCTGTTGGATAGAGCCCTTGGAAACTAGGAATGGTTTCTATTATTTCCAAGGGTATACTCGGAATTCCTTGAGAGAATTGGATCAGATCATAGGCCTCTTTTCACACGCTACACAAATGAGAACAAGTCGGTTTATGTTTGATCGGAGATGGATTTCTAATCTGGACACTATCAATATTATTCATGAAGGATGGAACAGCAAAGAGAGTGTAGAGCCTGTGAGTATTTTGGATTGCATAAGGAGTTGTAGGAAAGCTCTATCAAGATGGAAACAATCTACTACATGTAATTAAACGGCTGATTCTCTAACTCAAATTAAACAGCTGAAAGGATTGATTGAAAAAGAAGGTTCAAACATATTTCCTGACTTGTGTTCATTGAAGTATTAGAAGTATGAGTTAGATGATGCGTATTATGAAGAGGAAGTGTGTTGGTAAAAAAGAGTCGGGGAAATTTGTTAATTGCCGTTGATCGCAACACTTGTTTTTCACGGTAGAAAAATAAAATTATATCCTTATTTGATGAGAATGGAGTGGAGCAGTTCGCTGAAGGTTATAAAGTCAATATAGCGGTAGAGTACTTTCAAAAAATATTCTTTACTTCCAACCCGAATAATGGTGGTGAAGTTTTAGCGGGTGGCTTTGCGAGTATCTGTGAGGTTAATCGGGAATTAATCAAGGCTATAAGTAAGTAGGAAATTAGACAAGCTGTTTTTAGTATTAAAGGAGGGAGTACCCCTGGGTCTGATGGGATGAAAGCATATTCTCAATCTTATTGGGAGGTTTCTGGTGACAAAGTGACATCGGAGGTTCCATGTTTCTTTGAGTCTGGATCTTTCCCGCCAGAGCTGAATTTTATGCAGCTGTCTTATACCTAAGAGGCCTAATCTGAAGAATATAACTAATTTACGTCCCATTAGTCTTTTTTTGGTGATGTATAAAATCATTTCCTAGGTTTATGTTCAAGACTAAAGGAGTTTCTTCTAGAGATAGTGTCAGATACTCAAGAAGCGTTTGTTTCTGGGAGGTTAATCTCTGACAACATTCTCATAGTGCATGAGATGGTACACGCCTTGAAGTCTAACCCTATGTGAATGAGGATTTTATGGCTATAAAGACGGATATGCCTAAGGTGTATGATCATGTTGAATGGAGTTTTATGGAGGCGTGTTGACAATTATTTGTCTCAGTTTCTAGAGTCTTTTAATACCGAGTCTTTAGTCTTTTTAGTAAGAAAAATCAGTATGCGCGCTACAAAACTTTTCTTTTCCAGTTTTAGGATTTTCCCTTTTGTTGTATAAATATGTGGTCTCGGCCACACAACAACACGTACACAAAAATACTCAGAAACCCTAGTTTAACCTCATGCTCTTAGTTTTATTCTTTAGAGATTTTTCTCCTAACTCTTGTATTCTTTTGTTATTCTATTATGAATTCTTCATCTATGTCTATCATGTATTCTCTGTGCATGTGTGAGGAGATCTATCACTACATTTTCAGTTTTCTAAGGAGATAATCATGTAGATCTTTGCTAGGTTATTTGGGAATGATTCATATAGTTCTTCATCCAGGATCTCTTCATAGCTTTTCCTAGTTTGGCCAATCAGGTTTTGTCCTTAATCGATCTTATTGTGGCACCAAAAATGTTGTTAAATCGATGGATCTATCCTTGATGTGAAAGTGTTCCTAGAGAACCACAATTGAAGTTATTCTACATTGTGAACATATCAAATTAGGGTTTCATCGCATGCATGGATTTCTATTGACAAACGAAAGTTTAGTTGCGAGGGATTTTCATTGCATGGATAGTTATTACACGAGACAACGAGATAACTTTACATCTATAATTTTAGTTTAAACAAATCATAATTCATAGTGAATTCTATTGGTCCTTGTAGATTTGATCCCAATTATATTACTGTGAATGCTACTGTGCATTTGTGGTATATTTTAGGGTAAAACCTCTATATAACAATTTTTTTGCACCGTTGTCGAGGACCAATTACGAGTATTTTTGAGATTATTGTTTAGATTTAGTCTAAGTTTTTCTTTTATTTTTTAGTTCTTAACTTGCTTTCGTAATTATTCAAGTGCATGTAGAGAGGAAGCCACAATTCTTCTAATTTACTAAATCCTAACAAGTACGAGTTAACAAGAATCGATAGAGAAGGTCTCAAGAAAAAAACTCTGTCAAAACATGCTTGGAGCTGATGAGAATGTGCTGATTCTGCCAGCATTAGCGATTGGTAATAACAATGGTCCACCACCGATCTGTATGGAACCTCCATCGATCGTTATGCTGCCTAGAAATTTGTGAGCTGATAGTGTTCATGATGCAGCTGAGAGACAGAGAACCTTGGGAGAGTACAACACACCTAACATGTTCTATGCTGATATGTATGCAATACATCCACCTTTACCACAAAGGAACGAATATGAAATCAAACCACATATTATCTAACTGGTGAAGAGAACATATTCAGTGGGATCGCTTTAGAGAACCCAATGGATCATATGGTATTTTGAGAAGCTTTGCAGTACGAAAAAAACCAATGGAGTCAACTATTTGTGCTCACCTTGTTTAAGTTCTCACTGGGAGACAAAGCAGCTAGATGGCTCAAGCTGTTAGAGCTAGGATTTATCACTACTTGTGCACAACGCAAAGACTAGTTCATTAATCACTTCTACCCAAAATCAAAAGTCGACTGCGCTGAGAAACAAGATCTCCACGTTTCAAAAAGGTGGTAATGAGGCCTTTTTTTAATCTTGGGGCAGGGCTCCAAGGGTACTTGAAGGACTGTCCTCATCACAGGAACTCCTGAGAGTCTAATGCACATATTTTATCAGGGGATCATTGAGAAGTATCAGCGGATTGCTGAGAAGTATCTCTACCAACACTATG
Source organism: Cardamine chenopodiifolia (assembly GCA_963922655.1). Taxonomy (NCBI): domain Eukaryota; kingdom Viridiplantae; phylum Streptophyta; class Magnoliopsida; order Brassicales; family Brassicaceae; genus Cardamine; species Cardamine chenopodiifolia. Next base: position 5,257,923 of record OZ000487.1, on the reverse strand, counting down.
AGAAAAGCAAATGTTTTGATTGAGAATCTTGCGTAAAAAATAGCAAATAGTGTCCAGACGATGATAGGTCCCTGAAGGTTGTTGTACACAGTGTGGACTGACGAGGTAAAGTAGCTAAGAGAAAAGGATGACTATCTATTGAAAGCATCTAAGAGAGAGGTTCAGGCAGTTTGGAATTGTGCTGAGAACTAACAGGAGACAGATGACAAGGTTGGTACGAATGAAATGATGAAAGAAGTTATGTGGGAGGCAAAGAGAATTATCAAAATCGAGGCTTTAACAAGAATTACAGGAACAATCCGAATTTTTCCTACCATAGTACTTTGAGAACCCACATAATCAAGTGTTTCCGTAGAAACCTTAGGCAAATTTCTCGAATGGATTACAAGGAAGAGGTGAAAGGTACAATGGTTTTAACCCCCAACAAAGACCTAAATTTGATTAGAACAATTTCCATGCACCAAGCAACCAAGCTCCGCAGGAGAGTAATCTTGAGCTTATGATACAACATCTTATGGAGAATCACTAGACAGGTCCTAAGAAGATAAAGACTAAGATACAAAATATATACACTGATTTTAATGGGAGGATAGAAGCCATAAACACTCATGTCCGAATTCTGGAAAAAAGCTGATATGGGTTACATGATGCATTGGAAGAAACTCAGAAAGAATATGTCATGCAATTACTTTAAGGAGTGGAAAACAAATCAAGAATAGATACTTTACCGATCTGTATAGAGTTATGAACAATTAGTACGTTTATGGTCTGGGTGCCTATTGACAGGCTATTAATATCGATAAATATGGAAATATTACGCATACGGATCGACATACACCTATTACCGATCAATATGAAGTTATACTTCCGACCAACAAAATTCCTTCTTCACTCCAATCGAAATCGTAGAGAAAATGTGACTTTACATCCATTTGATAATGTCTCCTCATCATTTGTGCCGCGAAGTCAAAAATGGCTCGTATTGTGTCATGTCTTGATACGGGTGATAAAATTGTTTCAAGTTAATCAACATCATATTCTTGAGAAAATCCTTTTCCGACTAACCTTGCTTTATACTTGAATGGAACTCCATTTGCATCAGTTTTGATGCAATATATTCACTTCACGCTAATGACATTTTTCTTTTCTGGCTTCTCCACGAGTGATCATGTTCTGTTTTTCTCTATCATCTCGATTTCTTCACCCAGAGAATCTCGCCATTCCTTGATTCAACACACATCATCATAAGATTGTGGTTATTCGGAGACAACATAACATGCTTATGGTTCTGAAGATCCTTCTCCTCCTTGATCTTAGTCACTAAGTTGAGATAGAACATGACTAAAGATGACTTTTCTTTTTTCTTCTTGTGGTTGAGAAATACTTATCAAACGCTATATCTCTAGATATCTCAAATTTCTCCTTATCAAGGATTACTCTGTATCCTTTAGATTTGCTGCTGTAGCCAATGAAAATTCCTCGCTTTGCTTTTTCATCTAACTTACTTCTCTTCTCCTTTGGTACATGTATGTAATATATACTCCCAAAAACCTTTAAGTGTTCAACTATTGGTTTATGACCACTCCATTTCTTGATTGGTGTGACATCATCTTCTATTGCCTTTGTAGACAAACGATTTTGTAAGTAATTTTATGTATATAATGTATCTGCCCATAGCATGTGAGGAAGACCTTTATCAGCAAGCAAAATTCTTGCCATGTCAATCAAGGATCTGTTCTTACGTTCCACAACACAGTTTTGTTGTGGTGAATATGACACAACTACTTGCTTCTCGATCCCTCCTTTTTTGCAAAACTCATTGAACTCACTTGAAGTAAATTCACCAACACAATCAGATCGAATCCTTTTGATCTTTTTACCCGATTATGTCTCCACCAAGGCTTTGAACTTCTTAAACACTGAAAATACATCAGACTTGTTCTTAAGAGTAAAATCATACCCATGCCATGTGAGTAAAATCATCTATGAACTACAAGAAGTATCTGTTTCCATCAAGAGAAATAATTTGCAGTGGACCACAAACATCTGTGTGAACAATTTCAAGTTTCTCCTTTGTCTTCGTTTGAGACTCCTTTGGAAACGCTTTTCATACTTGCTTTTTGCATACTCCATAAACTTCTTTGTTTACATGAAACTTTGGTAACCCATCTACCATTTTCTTGTTTTGTATTTGTTCCATCCTTGAATTCCCCACACGGTCTAGTCTTCTATGCAATAACTTCATTACCTCCTCTGCACGGGTAACAAACGCTATTTCTTGTGAAGAATTCCATGTGACTGGAAAATTTTTATTCACCATATGTATTTCCATGATCTTCTTTCCCATTGGATCCAAGATTTTACAACACTTGTTCTCAAATAAGACGCTACATCCAATTAAAATAATTTGCAGAACACTTAGTAGATTCTTCTCCAGCCCCGGCACCAAAAAGACATTCCTTATCACTTTTTTCCCTTGTTTGTGAAGACCGTGATGTATCCTTTACCGGTAGTCATAACGACTTCTCTATTACCAACTTTTATTGGAACATTGATACTTCTATCAAGTCTTATGAAATATCTCTCTTTTTTCGTTATATGATTTGTGCATCCACTGTCGACTAACCACACATCTTCTTTAGTGAATATTGGTGCTTCTTTTGTTGCACTAAACAACATATGATTTTGATTTTCAATATCTTCACCTTCAAGATTCATATGTGCATGTTCATACTTCTCTGAACGACACTCTCTTGCAAAATTCCCAACATTAGCACAATTGTAGCATTCCTTGTCACTTTTCGAATTTTTGCTATCATCCTTCTTTCGTTTCCTCTAGCAATTCGATCCCGTGTGGTTTTCCTTCTTACAAAACCCACACCACTTTTTGCCATTGTTGTCACATCTAACCACCACTTTTCCTTCTCGTGATAAAACATGAAATGCTCCTTCGATCATGCTTTAGTTGCGAGATGACACACGCTTCTCATGTGCCTTCAGATTTCCTATCAACTCTGTTACCGACAAAAAAGTTAGATCCTTCATTTGCTCCATCATAGCCACTATGCTGTCAAATCTTGCGGGGAGATATATGAAATTTTTGGACAATTTGATAGTCTGTCTTTTCTTCTCTATGCACCTTTAATTGATTTCTCAAATCAATTAACTTGTCTGTGAAATCTTTGATGTTATCTCCTTCGTTCATCTTTAAGTTTTCATATTCCCTTCTCAACGATTGCCGGTTAATCAATCGTACTTGTGGAGATCCTTGAAATTCTGACTTCAAAGTGTCCCACGCTTCCTTTAAAGTAACCGCCGGTGCTATGCTAGATAAAATCTGATATCAAACTGCAGTTTGAATAATATGTACCACCATCAAATCCTTTGTATATGCTTCCTCCCCATAGCTTTTCAATTGGAGCACTTCTGGTGTCTCTTCTGTTTGTGTTGGTCAGTTTTGGAACTCCTTCCACCACCGTCTACAGTTTTTTGGTCTTTAAGATGGTTGTCATCTTAATATGCTAGAAATCGTATATATCCCCATCGACTATGGAAATCACGTGTTGTGATGTTTCCTCCATCGTCTCTGTTTTGTTGTGCGGTTTCTTATGCGATTACTTATGCAATTTGTGCTTCTCTTGGCTGTTGAATCAATAAAGCTCTAATACGATATTGATATTTGTTGCAGAAGAGTATAAGAGATGAAACTCTTAAATCAGAATAAGTATTTCACAATCTGATTCTTTTATGCACGAAACACACAAACTTTATTTAATTGAAAATCTATAGTTTTTACTATACAACGACACATCTTTATACAACGACACGTATTTATATAGACGACACAACATGATGAAACAACATGAAAAGATGTAGCTTTTCACTCATGACTATTGACATAAAACTACATGTGGACAAGACCCTTAATACATACACTAAACAAACTTTATACATTACTAAAATTTAATTATCGTCCAACAGCGTTCCCCTATAAACCTTTACACGATGCTACTGAAATATGCATCAACAGTGTGTTGTATTACTTATCTCAGTACGGCCTTGGCCATGTAGATCCACACAAGTTTATGGTAGTGTTTTTTGACATCAGGTCTGAGAAATTTAAGTTTATAGGTGTGGATGACAGATTTTGACATCAGGTCTGAGAAATTTATGTTTTATTTTGACAAACATCATATATTTTCGGAAACTGTATCCATAAGGATATCTGTTGTTGTAAGCTATTTTTTTTGTTGTTTTTTTTTGTCTTGATTTTGTTGTTGTTAGCTATCTTTAACTATTTTAAATTTTCTCTTAATGATCAACTAAGAATTTCTTATCAGATATCTGCTCGGAGAAGAAAGTGAACAGTTTCATCCTCATAGACTAAAAATGTAAATATGATTTTTTTTTTTACAAAAGCACACAGTTGTGAGTTGTAAATCAACCGTCTAAAAATACAAAACAATAGAATGCTGCCAAAAAAAAAAAACTATAGAATTTTAGTTTATCAAAATTTTCACAAATCAGGCTACCAGTAAAACGCCTAGGAAAAATCGAATTTCAAATTTTTAACCAGTTTTATTTTCTTCCTAGATTCCATTTACTGTTTAAAAAAATCTGAATTTTCTACACCAGTTTCTTGTCGAACAAGAAAACAAGATAACGATAGAAACAAATGGACTTGTGAAAAATGTTGTTACTGGATTTGTTTTCCTTCTACATTTTTGGAATTTGCTTAATTCTCAAGATACATGGCCACGTACGTATTCATATATTGCTGTGCACTTATTTAATTTCAGAATTTTACAAACGCCACTCAGAGTTTCACACATTCAATCACACACTATCACATGAGTTACCCAAAAGGTACGGGTTATAACTATGAGATTTGTGTTGAATTCGGTTTTCAAACAAAGTATTTATAGAAAGAAATTTAAAAATTTTTGTTATTATTAAAGTTTTATTTTGAAATAGCTAATTGTCGAATTGACTTTTAGATGTTATAGATGCATCTAGAGAAATGTTGTCTCGATACCTTTGAGAAGGAATCAAGTCATTCATAGTTCATATTACAAAAATGGTTTAGGAAAATTAGGGTTTTTGGATATGTTCATTTGGATCTTTCGTAGAAATTTTTGTATATGTGTTTTTCTCTGTTTCTAAATGAATTATGTGTACGGAACACTTATTCTTTTATAGTGATTTGAACAGGTTGCATATTTTCTTTTCCTTCTTAACTTTAATTTTTTTTCTCTTCAAGTTTTTCCTTGTTTAGAACAAGACTTTTAGTTTTGGTAAATAAAACTTTCCTTTTTCGTCTGGGGTGATTTCTAGAGGGATTTTGTATCTCCCTAGGTCTCTTCTCCATGGTGGCGCCGCTGCCGCCTATGGCACAGCCTGCGGCGATCGGAGGTTCACCTCATCTCGGTTTTACTCACCCCAGGACTACCACTGCAAGCTCCAGTACTGCTATTCTCCATGACCATGTTAAAAGACCCTCAGCTGTGGGATCATCGATGATATCCCCGACATCCTCGACACCTACACCGTCGATTACAGTAAATCCCTGTTCTACGTCCACAAGCCCCAAATCGCCAAATACTGCTGCCATCGAAACGTGTAACCTTGACGCGGCTATCGAGCAGAGTGAGCATATTCAAAAAACCACATGTCTGGATACCTCTCCTCGTTACGTTTCAACGACTGGAGACAATCCTACTATGACTGAGATTAAACCAGTAGAATCAGTGGCTAAGCCAGAAAATGTTCCATCGGAATCAGAGCACGGACCCCACTCAAACAGGGGACAAGAACCTAAGAAATCTTGGTTACAAGTTCTTGCAAAGAACTCATTATCAAAATATCAATATCAAATCACCGAATCTGATGGTAAGGGTGTCGTTTCCGTACCAGACGATATCCTTCAAGACTCCCCGTTATGGGACAAATTCCTGGTGGGTCGGTTTGCTACGGTTGCACCACATATAGCGAAGATACATGTGATTGTTAACAAAATCTAGGACCTTGATGACAAGTCTATCAAAGTAGATGCATATGAGGTAAATGAAAGCACCGTAAAATTCAGAATTCGTCATGCTGGAACGAGAAGAAGAGTGCTCCGACGTGGCATGTGGAATATCTGCAACATCCCAATGATGGTTTCCCATTGGACGCCAATCTCCGAAGATGATGAACCTGAAATAACCTCTATGCCAATGTGGGTGGAGGTTTCAAACATCCCACATTCTCTCTATTCTTGGAAGGGTCTCAGCTTTCTAGTAAGTCCTTTGGGATCACCATTACGTCTCCATCGCGACACAAAATTGGTATCAAACTTCGAGGAAGCAAAGATTTTTGTTGATGTGGATCTTTCACAGCCACTCCCACGACACTACTTCTTTAAAATCCGGGATGAAGAGGTCAAGGTCGCCTACAACTACCCATGGCTACCACCTCTGTGTGATTCTTGTTTCAAATGGGGTCATTCATCTGACAGTTGTATAACAAAATTCCAACAGCAGAGGAATTCAGCAGCTCCGTTGCCAACAGACTCAATCCATTCGCAGAAATAGAGTACCGAAACAAACCAGGAAACTGAGACAATACCAATTGGAAAACAACAAACTATCTCGGCTCCTCAGTCGATACGTCTAGTGGGGCACTCGATAACTCACATAACAACCACCAATAAATAGAGGCCACCGGTAACAGAGCTACGCTCTTCTTTGGAAAATCTCCCTGGAAACTCTGTCACGAAGACGCAAGGCGCGACGAGATCATCTCTGCAGGTTACCATAGCTGTAAAGTCAGTTTCTCCAAAAACAAAACTCCCTAAGCAGACAGAGCTGTCTCCGATATCTGCATCCGCTGCTGGTACTTCATCGGGCCAGACCATAACCGTTGATATTGCGGTAGCGATAAATGCTGCTGCTGACTCGGCTCAAGTAACTGATGAGACAGCTCAAGATATTAAAAAGGGGGAGATCAGTCTTTTATTGCCGGTGCTTACTTCCTCAACAACCGACTGGGCTGTCGTAAAACGCTCAGGAAACTCACCGCACAGAGCAGAGGCATCCTTAAGGCCACCACCTCTTCTATACGGTCAGGTAACTATAGTTTCTCCATCTCGTTTTGCTGTTTTGCAGGCTCACGATGAGGAGGACGCACTGAAAACCGCAACAGATTCTACTCCGTCTGGCTCTAAACCTAGCCTTGAGGGGAAGAGTTTACAGGAAGTAGTGATGCCGCTCTCCGGGAGTGATCAGCTCGTCACGAGTAATCAACTCGCAGAGGTAAAATCGAAAAATCTTCTTTTGTGTGATCATTCTCAGGATCAGGATGTGGGTACCAAGACCAAAACTCTCCCATCTCGCCAAGCTCTTCCTAGATCCTCGAAAGTAGCTCATAAATACTTTGCTAAGACCTCTCATAAGCCAGGAGGTTCCTCTATCAACACATTCAGCAAAAGGTCTTCTTCTCGAAAGCATTGATGTCGTATTTTTCGTGGAATATTCGTGGTTTTAATCAAGTCCGAAAGCATAAGGTGGTGAAGGATTTGATACGTTATACTTTAATAGAATTTGGGGGATTCTTGGAGATGCGTATTGCTGAGAATAAGTCGTCTCAAATAGCGAGTTCTGTTTTTAGTAATTGGTATGACATCAAACTATGAGCATAATCCGCTAGGGAGAATTTGGGTTGTCTGGAGTCCTCGGGTTGACTTCAAGATAATTCGTAAATCAGCACAGATGATCATGGACCTCGCTACACTTGGTGTAATAAAAGGGATGAGGGTTTAGTGTGTAAAAAGATCGATCATGTTCTTATTAATTCTCATTGACTGCAGCTATCAACGCGTTCTTACTCTTTTTTGAGGCAAAGGGTTGCTCGGATCACTTATGTGGACTTGTTTCAATAGGTAACGCTCCCTATAAACCTCGCAGCCCTTTCAAGGTAGTGAATGCAATCGTCAATATGGCTGGGTTTAGGGATGTAATTCAGGACTACTGGAACACCACTACTGATCTCTTTGAATCAACTTCAGCCCTTTTCCGGTTTTCAAAAAGGCTAAAATACCTCAAACCGGTCATTAGGGATCTAAGTCCTCACAAGCTACACCACCTCACCAAAAGGACCGAAGAGGCTTATAAGGTGCTTTGTGAAAAACAAACCAACATTCTTACCAATCCGACCTCTCAAGCTATTCAAGATGAATCGGCAGCCTATATGTTGTGGGATCGAGTGGCTTCTTTGGAAGAGAGTTACCTCCGTCAAAAATCGAAGCTTCATTGGATAAATATAGGTGACAAGAATAACCGGTTTTTCATTGTGCAGTTAAAGAACGACAAATAAGGAATTCGATAGACATAATCAAGACTCCAAGTGATGAGATTCTCACAAACCCGGACAAGATCAAAGCTGAAGCTATCCGCTATTACTCCACTTCGTTTGGTTCTGCTTCTCATGTTTTTGTAGGTCTGGATGAAGCCTCTATGTCAGCCATATTTCCCTACAGATGCTCAGAGGCGGACAGGAGCTGGCTGGTAATGGAGATAACAAATGACGATATCAAGAAGGTTTTATTTGATATGCCTTTGAACAAGTCTCCGGGACCGGATGGATATACGGTGGAGTTTTTCAAAGAGGTCTGGCCCGTAGTGGGAGTGGATTTTTGTGTGGTGGTTCGCTCTTTCTTCACCTATGGTTTTCTCCCTAAAGGTATCAACACGACTATTCTAGCTCTCATTCCCAAGAAAACAGGTACAATTGGAATGAAAGACTACAAGTCTATCTCATTCTGTAACGTGATCTACAAAGTGATCTCGAAACTTCTAGCAAACCGGCTTAAGGTAATTCTTCTCCATTTTATTGCCCCGAATCAATCTGCTTTTATTGAGGACAGGTATATGCTGGAAAACTTACTTCTAGCATCAGAGCTAGTCAGGGATTACCATAAGCTGCGAGTTACTTCCCGCTGCACTATGAAGATAGATATTTCGAAGGCTTTTGATTCAGTCCAATGGAGTTTCTTGCTAATGATGTTAAGGGTAATGGAGTTACCGGATCAGTTCATAAAATGGATAGAACTTTATGTGACCACGCCAACTTTCTCGGTTCAAATAAATGGGGAGTTATCGGGTTTCTTTAGAAGTGAGCGGGGCTTAAGACAAGGTTGTTCTCTATCTCCCTATCTTTTTGTCATTTGTATGAATTTTTTGTCTATTATGCTAGATAGAGCTGCATTGGAGGGTAAGGTAGGCCCTTCTAACCAAGCGAATGAGTAGAACAGACTACCAGCCCCCAATAGAAAAAATCCGCGCCAAAATTGGTTCTTGGAAAAATCGTTTTTTATCTTTTGCAGGTAGGTTACAGCTTCTCACCTCGGTGATAGCGAGTATTACTAACTTTTGGATTGGTGCGTACCGGTTACCAAAGGCATGTGTAAGGGAAATAGAACAAATAAGTGCAGCGTTTCTCTGGTCCGGAGTGGAGCTAAACTCAAAGAAGGCGAAGCTTGTTTCGGATGAGGTGTGCAAACCAAAGGAAGAAGGAGGCTTGGGGCTCAAACCGCTGGGACTTACAAATACTGTCGCCTCCTATAAACTTATTTGGCGCTTGGTGTCTTCTCGTAACTCGCTGTGGGTGAATTGGATACAAAAAAACTTAATTCGCAGGGGCTCCTTTTGGTCATCTACAACACGGAGTACGGCGGGTTCATGGATTTGGAGAAAACTACTCAAACTAAGGTATCATGCCAAGACTTTCCACAAAGTTGAGGTAAGAAATAGTCTTAATACCTCATTTTGGTTTGATGATTGGTGCTCTCTCGGCAGGTTGATTGACGTTTTAGGTGAGAGGGGGTGCATAGATTTGGGCATTAAGATATCAGATACCCTAGGGGATGTGTTTGCCAACCACCGCACCAGGCGTCATCGTCATCAAACTCTTACTCAAATAGAAGCAAAGATAACACAGCTAAGGGCAGAAACAAATGAAGCCGACGATATTGCTTTGTGGAGAGGTGAAAATTTGAACTTTAAGGACAGGTTTTCAACAAGGGAAACATGGAACCAGTTGCGACAGTCCTCTACCCATCAGATATGGTCTAAGGGGGTTTGGTTCTCTTATGCTACCCCTAAATACTCGTTTATAGTATGGATAGCAGTCCGCAACCGTCTTTCCACTAGAGACAGGCTGGTTATTTGGAATGTAAACTCGGCCCACAGCTGTGTTTTTTGTAGCCATCAAATGGAGACTAGAGATCACCTTTTTTTTTAGTGTAGTTTTACGTCTCACATCTGGAATCAGCTCGCCTCCGGTCTCATGCTGCAAAGGTACGCCACTGGCTTCTCCAACATTTTGCTAACTCTCTCGGTCTCAGGTAACTTGACGACTAGCTCTTTCTTGTTCAAATACACTTTTCAAGCCACCGTTTATTCAATTTGGAGAGAGAGAAATAGACGCCGACATGGTGAGCAAGCCATTGCCTCAGCCCAGCTACTAAGAGACATAGACAAGGTCATCAGGAATCGCCTCTCTACTTTGCAGACCAGCGGCATAATGACGACTGACATTCAAGCTTGGTTCACCACAGACCCCAGTCGAATCACCATTAGTTTTTTTGATCTATTCTCAGCTTGTGTAGAGGTCAGTGATGGGGTGTACTCTTTTTTCCAACTACTGGTTTTGTCCCAAATGGGTTTTCCAGTTTTTGGGTTTTAACAAGACACACATCCTGATATTTTCACTATCTCCGAGTTGTTTTTGATTGTTAATTTCTTTATATTTTATTTTCTGTCTACCAAAAAAATTTGTATAAAAGTGTTTTCTTTGAATATAATTTTACATAATATTCAAAAAAAAAAAAAAAATTTCCTTCAAGAATTTTGTACACCAGTTTCTTGCCGAACAAGAAAACAAGATAACGATAGAAACAAAGGGACTTGTGAAAAATGATGTTACTGGATTTGTTTTCCTTCTACATTTTTGGATTTTGCTTAATTCTCAAGATACATGGCCACGTACTTATTCATATATTACTGTGGACTTATTTAATTTCAGAATTTTACAAACGCCACTCAATCACACATTCAATCATATTAAACAATCACAGTTTCACACATTCAATCATACCGGTTAAGTCAAACCGGTTTTGCAGTTGAGACTGAAACCGAGAGGACATAATGGATCATACGAATATGCATCAGCAATTTAGACGATGCTGCTGATCTCTGATCCCACCTACTTGCTTGATGAAATAGTAACATTTTGAATAATATTTTACAAAATAAATAAATATTATTCGATACTAATAACTCTACAAGTTAGAGGAGCCCAATACACAAGATAATTCTATTGAAAAAAAATAACTTTTTGTTTAACATTTTATTAAAAATCTTATGATAACACACTCTTTATAACTTTACAAAGATCTAAGAACTACCCTTATTAATTTAATACCTACGATTTCTAACCTGTAAAAGAGTGATGTAATACTCTTTTCAAAATAAAAAAGTTAGAACTCTACTTTTGTTTTTCTGAAAACGGCTAACTTGAGAACTCAAACCTAACAAGATATGGATGAATCAAAATCTTCATCGACTCCTGTTTTTGTTGAAGGACTAAGTCTTGATTCAAGTCTATCCGACCAAGACTTAGCTTTAACTAAATCTTATAGATATCCCACAAATATATTATTTTATTAACTCCCTAGATTTTCTCTAGATTGAGTATCTTCAAGGTGTTTAGCTGATCCTCATAAGTTCATTAATTCGCCAAGTCCACGTCAGTAGTGCACCACATCACCATCTTGCTAACTCGTTGAGTATCTCCAGAAGCAAACATCTTCTTCTTGTGGTCCCTAAGAAGAAAGGAGTTACTGTCATCACCAACGAGAATAACAAATTGATTCATACAAGAATGTGCATTGATTACAGGAAACTAAACGCATCAAGATGGAAGGATAATTTTCTCTACTCTTTCATTGAAGAAATGTTGGAGCGCTTGGCCAACCAACCATGTAACTTCTTTTTGGATGTTTATTTTGGATTCTTCTAAATCCCTATACACCCGGAAGATCAAGAGAATATGATTTTCACATGTCCTTATGGGACTTTTGCATATCATAAGATGTTGTTTAGTTTATATCATGACCTAGGTACATTCCAATGGTGTATAATGTCATATTCTCAAATATGATGAGGACGTAATGGATGTCTTCATGGATGATTTTTCAGTTATATGAATCTTCTTTCATTTCTTGCCTATCAAATTTGGGTAAGCTTTTGCGACTTTGTGTTGACATGAACCTTCTACTCAATTGGGAGAAGTGTCCTTTTCTAGTTGTAAGTGGAATAGTCCTTGGCCTCCAGATATCAGGAAAAAAGACTAAGGTTGACAAAACAAAATCAAGGTTATGACAAGTTTACAGCCACCAAAATCTGTAAAATATATCCGCAGTTTCTTAGGCCCTGCAGGATTCTACAGAAGATTCATTAAGGATTTTTCACAGGTAGCTAGATCCCTCACAAAAATACTATGCAAGGATTTTGCATTTGATTTCAATGACAGAAGCCATAAATCTTTCCTGACACGCAAACAAACACTGGTCACAACTTCCATCGTTTAGCCACTAGATTGGGAAATACCTTTCAAAGTCCTGTGTGATGCAAGTAATTTTGCTGTATCAGCTATTCATGGAAAATAAAAAGAAAAGAAAATTCATGTCATCTACTATGCTAGTAAAGACTCTGGACGAAGCACAAACAAAGTACCACTGAAAAGGAACTTTTAGCGATAATATTTGCTTTTGAGATATTTGGCTCCTATTTGGTGGGTTTCAAGGTGATTTTTCACACAGACCATGCCGTCCTGAAGTTTGCTACTGAAAACGGATGCTAAACCACGACTATTAAGATGGATCCTCCTTTTACAAGAACTTGATTTAAAGATCAAGGATAAAAAAAGGGAATTGAAAATGGTATTGCTGGCAATCTCACAAGATTATGAATTCAGGATGATATTCCCATTGATAAAGGGCTTTCCAAATAAAATGTTTACAACATGTCATTAGTCGAGCACTGTGACAAAAAGTTTGAAGTTAGCATTTTGAAAAATTTGCCTTGGTACGCTGATTTTACAAACTACTTATGTGTTGAACTAGAGCCACCTAATTTTACTGGATATGCTAAGAGAAAATTCTTTTGGGATGTGAGACACTACTTTTGGGATGAATCATATCTTTACAAGTTATGCACCGATGGCCTTTATCGAAGATGTGTTCTTGAATCGGAAGTTGGAGGAATACTTTTTTGTTGTCACGGTTCCGATTACATATACCACTTTGCCTCTTTCAAAACGACAACAAAAGTACTTCAAGATGAACTCTGGTGGCCTTCACTTTTTTGCGACGCTCATGGATATGTTTCTATCTGTGACTCATGCCAACGGAGAGGTATTATTGGTCAAAGAAATGAAATGCCATTGAACTACATCTTGGAGAAAGATGTTTTTGATTGTTGGAATGCCATTGAAGGTAGGACAAAGGTGTGGTACGTTAAAAGATCATCCCAAAGACTTTAAACGTAAATGATCAGGTTCTAATTTGCAATGCTCGCCTTAAAATTTTCCCTGGAAAGCTTCATTCAAGATGGTCTAGACCATTTACAATCAAAGAAGTGAAACCTTATAGAGCAGCTGTCTTATAGGGAGATTGAAGTTCCTTAAGATTGGCAACCATAGACTCCATCAAATGTGTTCCCAAATTGGAAGTTATCGTTGTCATGGTTCCAATTACACATAACACTTTGCCTTTCAAAACGACAACAAAAGTACTTCAAGATGGACTCTGGTGGCCTTCACTTTTCCGCGACGCTCATGGATATGTTTCTAGTTGTGACTCATGCCAACGGAGAGGTATTATTGGTCGAAGAAATGAAATGCCATTGAACTACATCTTGGAGACAGATATTTTTGATTGTTGGAATGCCATTGAACTATCTTGGAGACAGCGGAAAAGTGAAGGTCACAAGAGTCCATCTTGAAGTACCTTTGTTGTCGTTTTGAAAGAGCCAAAGTTGTATGTGTAATTGGAACCGTGACAACAAAAAAGTATCCCTGCAACTTTCGGGACCTATCATAACCTGGACATTGTTTGCTATTTTTTAACGCAAGATTCTCAATCAACACATTTGCTTTTCTCATAGTGTTGGTAGAGATACTTCTCAGCAATCCCAACAATCAAAAACGCTTGATAGTTCAATGTCATTCCAAGAATTAAAAACGTTTGTCTCCAAGATGTAGTTCAATGGCATTTCATTTCTTCGACCAATAATACCTCTCTGTTGGCATGAGTCACAGCTAGAAACATATCCATGAGTGTCACAGAAAAGTGAAGGCCACAAGAGTCCATCTTGAAGTACTTTTGTTGTTGTTTTGAAAAAAGCAAAGTGGTATGTGTAATCGGAACCATGACATAGAAAAGTATTTCTGCATCTTTCGATTCGGGAACACAATGAGTCGACTATTTGATGCTCACCTTGTTTAAGTTCTCACTGGGAAAAAAAGCAGCTAGATGGCTCAAGATGTTAGAGCTAGGATTGATCACTACTTGTGCACAACACAAATATTAGTTCATTAATCACTTCTACCCAAAGTCAAAAGTCGATTGCGCTGAGAAACACGATCTCCACGTTTCAAAAAGGTGGTAATGCGTCCTTTTTTAAAGCTTGGGACAGGCTCCAAGGGTATTTGAAGGACTGTCCTCATCACAGGCACTCCTGAGAGTCTAATGCACATATTTTATCAAGGGATCACTGAGAAGTATCAGGGGATTGCTAAGAAGTATCTCTACCAACACTATGAGAAAAGCAAATGTTTTGATTAAGAATCTTGAGTAAAAAAAAAGCAAACAGTGTCCATACTATGATAGGTCCCAAGTGGTTGTTGAACTACATATGGGAGGTCTTATCACCTCCCTATGGAACTGGAGTACAATTCATTGTGTGCGACCAAGTAGATGAACTTCAATCTTAAGGAAGTTGGGGATTACTATCTTATTCAGTGAACCAAGCTCGATGAAATCCACAAGAATGTGTATAAGAATAGTAGGATTTATAAATATAGGATAAAGGCGCGACACATTAGAAAGATCATCCCAAAGACTTTAAACTTAAATGATCATGTTCTAATTTGCAATGCTCGCCTTAAAATTTTCCCAGGAAAGCTTCGTTCAAGATGGTCTAGACCATTTACAATGAAAGAAGTGAAACCTTATAGAGCAGTTGTCTTATAGGGAGAAAACAGAATAGAGTTATCAGTCAATGGTCAATGTTTGAAGATGTATCTCGCCAACTGCACACAAACTCATTACCTTCCTCTAAAATTAATTGAGCCACAATAGTCAGCGAGCTTAGACGACTAATTCGTCTACACGAGAAATAATCGGTATTGGGTACTACCAATCGGTATTATACTTTATCAGAACCAATTGGTACTCTTTCTATACTGATATGTATTCAGTCTGTAAACCCATGTATTTTTCTTTCTTTAAAATTTTTAATTTTCTTTTAGGATTGTTTTGATTATTTTGTTATGAGTATTCTTTTCTTTGATTTATTTTTATACCGACTAATATCTTTTTCTTTTTGATGATTTTTCGTTTCCCTTTGAGTCATTTTGCAGTTTTATTGTGGGAAAAAGAGAGAAGTACAAATTTTTCTAGGAACCTACTGTCTTGGGATGATTTTCTCACGGCTTACTTATACTGTGTTTGGTGTTAGAACCGAATAGTGGAAAGAACATGGACACATTCAATAAAAAGGAAAGTCCATATCATTTTGAAACTTAGATGATTAGACTTTGCGTTATTAAGTGAATCATTGAACTTGTACTTAATTGATCTCACTTAGGGGCTTGGTAATCATGTCATGGATCATACATTCAAAGTTTTTCTTTTCACCATTTTATCACTCTTGTTAACTTCGAATGGCTAGACTCATATTTAGTCTAGTTACCTCATGCATTCTTTTGTTTTCATTGTCATATGAATTCAAATATGCAAAAAGTATGGAGTATACGGATCGACATAGCTGACCGATGTTTAGGATTAGTTATGTAGAATGTTAAGAATGTTTAGCCTAAGTATCCATTTTTCCTTGGTAAAGAAGCTAATTTTTGTCCTCGATATATATGTATATCTATCATCTATGTAGATAAAGCAAAAAAGACGAAAAATGAGGACAAACTGGGATGTATTTTAAGAGAAACCGAGAAAATTAAGGGTTAAGTTTGATAGATCTAGTGACTGGAAGACAATGTATGCATCAGTTGGTCTATGTCTCACGGTGACTTTGTATAATTATTTGCATTCCTATTTCTTTTAGGATAACCAAAATACATGAGCCACCATTAAATGAGCCTTATAAAACCCTATGACATGTTCAATATTCCCTTTGTTAGAGCACACACTTTTAATGAATGTCAAAAGGTTAACTTCATTGATTATGAGAGTTCTTTGGGATCACGAGATTTAGAGTATTGGCTATTCCTACACTCATGTTCAAGTAAATATTGTAGGTCTTCTCTGGCATGTTTTTGATGTGGTCTACAGAAAGGAAGCCTAATGTTAGTTTGTTCCCAAGGATATGTGAGTTCTCACTTTTCAAAATATTTCTTTGGATTTTGAATTCTAATTTTTCTTACTTGAGGACAAGCAAGGATTCAAGTATGGAAGAATTGTGTTAACCATAATTGGTCTCAGTTTTTAGAATCTTTTAACACCGAATCTTGAGTATTTTAGTAAGAACAAGATAGTTTTTGGTGTTTTGTGTCTTTTTAGGTACTAACACTTGCTGAAGTCAAGAGGGGAACTTTGGAATGGATTTTGAGCATTACACCTTCAAAAGAAGAAAAGAGCAAACACAAGAACATATCAGTATCAAAGACGATGGCTAACGATATGTATCAAAGACGATGGTATTGATATGTATCATAGACGATTGTTACCAATACATATGATTTATAACCGATCGGTATACGCACTACAAAACTTTCCTTTTTCCATTTTTATGGGTTTACCATTTTTGTATAGATATGTAGTCTCGGCCACATAGCAACACATACATGAAAAAAATACTCAGATGTCCTAGTTTAGGGTCTTGCTCTTAGTTTTATTTTTGAGATTTTTATCCTAGCTCTTTTATATTTCTTTAGCAATTCTATTATGAATTCTTCTTCTATGTCTATCATGTATTCTCTGTGCATGTGAGAGTAGATCTATCATTAGGTTATGAGTTTTCTAAGGGGATAATCATGTAGATCTTTTATAGGTTGATTAGGAATGATATAGTTCTTCATCTAGGATTTGTCTTCATTGCTTTGTCTAATTTGGCCAATTAGGCTCTGCCATTAATTGATCTTATCATGGTACCAAAATGTGTTGTTAAATTGATGGGTCTATCCTTGATCAGCAAAATGTCCTTAGCCAACGATAGTTGAAGTTATTGCACTTTTTGAACATATCGACTGGGTTTCAATGCATCCATGGATTTCTATTGACAAGCGACGGTTTAGTTGCAAGGGATTTTTATTACATAGCTAGTTATTAGACGCAACGACATAAGAACTTTACATCCATAATTTTAGTTCTATTATGGTTCTTAACGTATTCCTATTAATTGTTGCATATATTATCATGATTTCCTGAATTAATTTTCATCACCTAATGCTTTTATATTAGTCAATATAATTAGTTTTCCACACCGAGTTTTACATAAACTCCTTTGCATCTTAGCTTAGTTTAAACCAATTAAAATTCATAGTATATTCTATTAGTGTTTGTGGATTCGTCCCAATTATACTACTGCGAATGCTATTCTGCACTTGCGGTATATTTTAGGGTAAAACCTCTTAATAACAAGGTGTTGTTATTGAAACTCGCTTGTGACAGTAACGTGACTGAACATTATGATGTGTGTGAGATCTGTTTCTTACTTGGTTTTGCTGAATGGCAATCATATGGTGTTATTAAGCCAGAAAGAGGGCTTAGAAAAGGTGATATGTTGCTCCATTCCTGTTTATTCTTTGTGCCAAAGCTCTTGTTCATGTTATGGATAAAGAAGACAAGAATGAAAAACAACGGGTATGAAGCTTAATATGAGTTGTCCGCCGGTACACCATTTTTTATTTGCAGATGATAGTCTGTTTTTATGTCGGCCAAAGCCCCACACAAGAAACAAAAGGAAGATGAGAACTTCGAGGTGTTATTAACATAAGGTTGCTTTGTCAGTCGGGGAGATCATGAAGCCTATATAAAGAAGCAAATACAGAAGAAAGGCGAGCTGCCCTTCTAGTGCGCATCGATAAGCATATAATTCTTCAAACACTTAATTGGTGATTATTAAATGTTTGAAGAATTAAGGTGATGCTTCAGGTCAAGTAATTAATTTTCAGAAATCTTCTCAATTTTTGTGATAAGATGGAGCCGAACATGCGTCACTTGATTGGTTTGCTGGAGCTGGTACATACTTAGGATTGCTGGAGTGATTTAGTGGATCTAAAAGTGAGTTGTTATCATTCGTTACAGACAAACTGAAATTATGTTTAAATGGTTGGTATGTAAAAACCCTTTTGTTGGGTGGAAAAGAGGTTCTTTTGGAGTCTGTTGTTGTGGCTTTACCGGTTTAGGTTATGTCTTGTTTTAAGCTAACAAAGTATCAATGTCAGCATTTAACAAGTGCTATGTCAAGTTATTGGTGGAATGCTTGTGAGGACAAGAAGAAGATGCATTGGGTCTCATGGAAGAAGATGTGTAAGTAAGTCAAAGTATGATTGAGGTTTAGGGTTTAAGGATATTGGTAAATTTAATCAAGCATTACTCGCTAAACAAGCTTGGATACTTATATCTCATTCTCAATCCTTAATGGCTAGAATCTACAAAGGAAGATATTTCAAACGAAAACATTTCATTAGTGTAAGTGTAGGTTCTTGGCCCTCTTATGCTTGGCAGAGTATTATCTTTCGGCGTGAGTTGCTAGAGAAGGATTTGGTGAAGTAGATCGGGGATGGTGAGTCTACCAAGGTGTGGTTTGATAAATGGATTTTTTATGGTGATCCAAGAAGGCCTTTTAACAAACAAATCACCATGAACCTTAACTTAAAGGTGTCGAATTTGATTGATCCACAAGGAACATGGAATACAGAGTTGCTTTCAAGTTTGTTTTATCCGAATGATGTCAAGAGGATTCGGGCTTCACCGCCTAATATTTATATTCAGGATAGTTGGTATTGGGCTCATACAAAGAATGGTGAATATTTCAGTTAAGAGTGGGAATTGGCTTGTTTCTAATAAAATTTTGGGACTGGAACCTATCCTCGATACAATAATGGCCCTAAGCAAGCTTAAGTCTTGGGTTTGGTCTCCAGACATCACCTAACATGAAGGTTTTTGTATAGCGGGTACTCTTGGGTGCTTTGGCGGTTGAAGAGGGCTTAGTAGCACATGGTGTCAATGCGGATTTGAATTGTAGGTTTTTCACTAATGCCTCTGAATCGATTGCTCATGTGTTATGTTTGTGTACTCCGGAGCGGAAATTCTGGGAGATGGCAAACATTACTCTACCTCAACATTGTTTTTTCTGGCACTAATTTTGAAAATATGAGGTATAGTTTTGACCTGATCGATAGTTCTAAGGCTCCAGTTCATTTGTGGTTGGCTCTTCCTTGGCTTCTGTGGGGGATTTGAAAAATTAGAAATGTATTTCTGTCTGAAAATAAGCAAGAGGATGTGATTACATGATGTGGAATTGTGGTAAGATTCTTGTATGGCTTTGTCAGCGATTAAGGAAGCTCAGAAGTGGCCTAGATTTCGATCACACATAGACTGTATTTGCGGTTGTCAAGGCTTTTTCAGAATCTCCGGTTGTGTTTCTCTCATTTCAAAGCAAACTCAATGGCGTGAGATATTGCTAGAAGTGTGACTAGGGATGGTCATCTAAGATCATACCTTTCGATAGGTGGTCTGGATTGGTTGCATTCACGTATTGTGGAAGATAGTCGGCGTTGATTCTTTTATCTTCTACATTTTTCTTTTGGTTCGTCTTGTACGTTTACAGGTTGTGTAGGTATTTTCCTTCATGTTTATTATATCACCCAAAGTTTTTCTTTTTAAAGTTTAATATTTTGTTCTAACTAGATGAATATCCAGGTGTATACATCCAGATTTTTCTCATGCATAATTACATTTAAAGTTTTTATCATGTAAATTAACAATGGTCAATATTTAATAGGTAAAGTAGAATAAATATTATTTGTTATTTGCTTGTTGATCGTTTTGATAAGAAACGAAACAGAGTTTGGAGTTTCTCCATGTCTTCAGGCGTTTCTTTCTCTCCAAATGCTATGAATTGCATATTGAAACCATACTGAGTTAGAAACAGATTTAACATGTCCAGCCTTGTATCCGAGATGAGGTTTTAACATGATGACCCAATATATCTAAATTTATCCTTCAAGAGATCTTGCATTAAAGATTTCAAAATTTTAATAAGCACAAGAGAAAAATAGGTGATATCGCGATTCTAGAGGATCTCCACAGAAAATACACATCATATTTGCTCCCACATTCCAATGTGACATGCGATCCCTAGTTAATAATTGATTATGAATCGATAACCACACAAAAACTAAAAAATTTGGTGTTGAATGCTTCAACCAGACTCTTTTTAACCAAATAACAAAGGGAGCTGTTTCAGGAAATAATAACCAAGTTTGTTTTGAGCTAAAAGTGTTTTTGAATTTATCTTCCTTATAACGCCAAAGTGAGACATCTTTAGTAGCTAGTATAGACCTTCTTTGAACCTCAATTGCAGACTTCATTTGTTGTAAAACCTTTGTTCTATGGCGGCGTCGCTATCTAAATGTCCAGGCCATAGACACATTAGCATTTAGCGAGATTCTCGCATACCAAGCTTTTCAAACAAACAACCCAAATCTGACCAACTATCAAACCAAAAAGATGTAGTTTTTCCACTTTGTATGTCCACCTTGTGTAAAGTAAAAGGTAGAGCACGGTCTTTAAGTAGTTTCATCCACATCCAAGAACCCTTACTAGTGTCTTCATGAATATATCAAAAAGAGTTTTGTCGTATTAAGTATATTTTCATCCATTTTACCCACAACAAAGAGTGAGATAAGACTAAACGCCAAATCATCTTAAGACAAAACATGGTATTAACCTCTGATAATGGTCTTATACCAGCTTACATATGTACTCCTAACCTATTTTTTGCTTTCATTGAATGCAAAACTGGACCTGACTAAAGAAAAAATAGCATAATTTCTCAATCTCTCTAAGACACGCTTTGAGGAGACGGAATGTCGACAACCAGAAATTTGATATACTAATCAACATGGAAGCAATGAGTTGCAACCGTCTCGCAATCGATAAGAACCTTACAGACCATGAATTTATTCGGTTACGAATTGATTCCAGCAAGGGGTAGATAATCATTTGGATTCATCATCTTAGTTAGCAATGGTAGTCTTAAATATCTTACTGGCAAATCCCTTGAAGAAAAAACTAAAACTGCCAAAACACCCACAAAATAAATTGTAGATTTCTCCAAGCTTATTTGCAACCCCTATATCTTAGAAAAATCGTCAAACAATAAGACTATTCCTTCCACCGATAAAATCTTCGCATCCGTAAAACCCATAATATCATCAGCAAAATCTATATGTGTGAGACCAATACTCTCACATTTCGGATGATAACCATTCTATCAAGCACTAGCCTCATTATCCAACAATTTTGAAAGCACATTCATAGTGATGACAAAGAGATAGGGTAACAAGGAACAGCCTTGACGTAAATCATGCTAGCTCACCATTCACTTGGAACGAGAAAGAGGTCGTGTGATACAAAGAGATATCCAGTAGATGAATTAATCCGGAAATTCCATAGCTTTTAGACTATTCCATAGCTTCATTTCAATGTTGGAATCTTCTTTGGAATCAACGGTAAAATTGTTGAATTCATACCTTTCAGGAGAAAGCTTTTAACGAAAAAACACTGGACACATATGGTGAATTCCTTTCCAATAATTGCCCACACCTTCTGATAAAAATCAGAGTTATATCCGTCTGGATCGAGAGATTTATTATTAGATATCACAAATGAAACATCTCTAATCTCCTCCTTTGAAACCTTTTTAACTATTATTTCTTTATCATCTGCCAAAACCCTAGCACTTCAAGATTTTCTAACATGATACCTTCAAAATGCTTTGGAGTATACTGTAGAAAATCCCAAAAAACACCAACAGCTTCCTCTTTTATCTTCTCATCATTCTCCACCAAATCTCCATCCCGACATTTCACCTACCGAATAATGTTCTTTACTTTACGAGTAGCAGTCGCATTATGAAAAATCTTGTTATTACGATCTCCAATACGCAACCAATGAAACTTTGAATGTTGTTTTAAGAAATTCTGTTCTAAAGCCAAGACATCATTCCATCTGCTATAAGCTTCATTTTCATCCTCCATATTTTGAGGGGTTGGGTGCTTCAAATTCATTTCCTGCTTATCACCAAAATCTGGAAAGCTTCCGCGGATTTCTTTGATAAGTTACCAATGTTTTGCTTCGCTAATCCCCTTAGTAGCGGTTTCAGCTCTTTCAACTTCTTGGAAAAACAAAATAATTATGAAGTTGATAAGAAAATAGGCTGTGTTTGACCCCAAAACTTCTCAACCGTCAGCCAAAATTCCTCTAACTCCATCAAAGCATTTACAAATTTGAAAGGCTTCTTTATTACTTGCAGCTTATCATCAAGATGAATTCTACCTCTTAAGCAATCTGAGCATCCACCAGCTTCAAAAACACTATAAACACGAGGGGAAACATGATCACTTTGGTCGTTCTTAAGCACTTTTCCCAACTTCTTTGAAATCAACCCATTTTTCCTTTTATTTCACCATGTAAATAACGGTCCATGAAAAACCATATCTGCAAAAGAAAAATCTCGAACTAGGTATTGAAAATCTCGCATAGTAGAAGGAATGAGGCGAATCATCATAACTCGAGCACTCCTGTCCATCCAAAATTTCATTAAAATCACCCATACAAATCCATGGCTTTTGTTGAATTATTTGCTAATTACGGTGATCCCTCAAATCACTACAAAGCTCTTTACGCTCCTTGAGAGCATAAAGACTTCCTTCGCTCGATCATCTAGCTTCACAGACAAGCTAATCAATTGACCACTCTTAAAGAAGGGTGTTAGCCTAACAGATGGTTTCAAAACAACCCAAATACGACCTTAGCAGTTGAACTAATAGTTTGATAAAATCGACAAATCACCAAAACTCGATGAAAAAATCCTACTTACTTTTTCTTCCCTATCTTTCATTTCCAAGATACAATCAAACTGAAAATCAAACTTCGGAAACAACACCCTACTTGGTCTTAAAGTGAAACAATTCTTTTAACGGTTTTGTCATATCAACCTAGACAAAAACCTTTGTCTCATCAAATTTGTTACAAAGCTCTGTATCCGGATGAAGACACTTAGGCTCACTCACTGCACTTAATAAAAAACTTAACCCCTTACAAGAGAAAAAAGAAGCTAGAATTCTTTTTAGAACAACCCAAATAGGTATTTTGCGAAGAGTTGATTGATCCTCTTGAATGAGTGGTCCATATTTTGAAACAATCATTGGTTTATCCACGATATTCCACATACCTCTATGTAACACTCTCTCTCTAATTACTCTATCACGAATACAGAATTTTATTGTAGTTGCATTCACTAAATATGCATCGATTTTGATATTTTTATCACCAAAGCACCAAATCTTGTTCACTATCACATGAATCTTTGCTAAGCGAGGAGCAGCTTCTAAGAACCTTTCCATAGTCAAATTATCCCATCAAGGAACCTGATCGTTGATGATTTCATCCGGAAGAAAGATAAATGAGTTACCACTTCCAAAGAAACTGTTATATTATCTGTCAACAATGTCAGTTGCTTCTGAACCACTGATAAATAGGATTTACGAGCTTAAGCCAAAGAACCACTTGAGAAACAAGCAAAGAAGACACCAGAGCTACTCTGTTCTCACAACTTAATTCAGAATTATGAATCAAAACTTCATCAGAAACAGAGATGATTTCCTTACCCAAAACCTTCTCATGCGCCAAAACCGAATCACCAACACGAATAGAGGCCACAGCACGAACGGTACCCACAACACGACTCTCAACACAGCCCAGAACCTCCTCTCTCGCTAAACCCACATCAGAACCTGAAACAACAATAGAGTTATCACGACAAACCCCATCATGAACCGAGATAACATTCCTCACGAAACCCTCACCGCGCCTATCAATCTACACAGAGCCCGAAACATTCTTTTTCTCTAAAACCTTAGAAGAACAAAAAACCATGATAGGTTTATCTCTACATACCCTATTTTCTCTCCAGAGTGGAATCCCGATAGCCACTGAGGTCCTCTCTGGCAGCAGAGCCGCCATCATGGCGCCCACGAAACACCCTAACCCTATCACCTTACAAATCGCCAAATTGCTTACCTTACTAAAACGCTTCATTTTCCCGCCAAAAAGTACTGTAAATATTGTTTACCAATGAGGACGCAATAGTTGAAATTGGTGATTCTTCCACCATTCAAAATTTACTGTTATTAGAATAGGTAACTAGCATGTTTTAAATTTGAGCTAAACGTTTAGATGTTCCAAGAAATGTGCGCACGAAACTAGAGATCATCAAGTATCACGGCAACAATATAGTGTTTTTTTTGGAAAACTTATATTTACAGAAAAAAAAGAATATCATAATGGTTAACTTCACTATACTATGTTCGAAAGTGTTTTAGTGTATTCCGCTTTTAAATTTCTCTAAACTTATAACATATACAAGAAGATAGCTACAAACAGACGGTCAAATCCATGGAAAATTTGTCGCAAATGGCGATTTCGATGGATTAGGCCTTCTGATGTAGAGCATCAGAAACGAAAGTCCCATCAAACTATTGGTAATTCTAACGGATGTCCGATGGTAGTATTTCCATCTGAAATCCGTCGGTTTAAATCTCCTTTGAAATCTGTCGAGCAATCCGTCGGATATTGGACATCGGATATTTGTCAGAAATCAGATATTTTTCAGACATCCATTGGTATTGTTTCAACGGGAAAACC
The DNA here is from genome assembly GCA_963922655.1 of Cardamine chenopodiifolia. NCBI lineage: Eukaryota > Viridiplantae > Streptophyta > Magnoliopsida > Brassicales > Brassicaceae > Cardamine > Cardamine chenopodiifolia. The sequence continues at coordinate 5,232,710 of OZ000487.1, read as the reverse complement.
AACGGACATGTTTCTGCTGGATTTTCAACGGATATGTTTCCGACATATACGTAATTAGACTGATGAAATGCACCATAATCCCTAGAAGAAAAAACAATTAAAATATAATACATTTAAATTTTCAAAAAATAACAATTAATTGAAAATAATTATTAGAACAATTATAAAAATTTTAAATACCTACAACATTTATAATTTCCTAAAAATTACAAATTGAATATAACCTAAAAATTAATTTCAAATCATTATAAATTCCTTTCATCTTTATAAGCTTAATAATATAAAAATCATACATCTAAAAATCCAACATTCCAAATCAAAATCCAAAATTTAATAAAATTTCAAATCAAAATATCAAAATATCAAAAAACACAATACTTCATAATTCATTCGAAATCAAATTCTATCAATTCAAACATTTCAAATCAAAATCCTCAATCTAACTATCTATATCTTAAATCTAACATTCCAAATCCTAAATCTAAAAACCTAACTTATAAACCCATAAAAATCAAGTAAGAAAGTGAAGAAATAAAATTTGGCGTGTACTTTGGCAAAACTCGAGAAGGTTCGCACTTATATTTTTGCGAATGCATCAGAAATTTCCTACGGTATTCCGATGGACATGGAAAATTTAGTAAATGCGGAGACAAAAACTTATTACCCGGGGAAAAATTTTTGTGTCCGTCGAACATTTACCAGAGTTAGGGTTTCGGAGTTATCTACGATCTGTTACACTTGAAATATGTGTGTAATATGATATATTAATCAGTTTAATGATAGAATACTAACAAAGATCTTGTTTTGTTTTATATTTACAAAACAAAAAAATTTAAGTTGTTATGGTTATATAAGTTTCCTTAAGTATATTTTTCATTATCTAACATATAATCTTAATCATGCTTAGTTTTATATACTTCATATATAACTTGTTTAAATATTTATTTTGTCACACATGTTATAAATAAATTTTACAATTGTATTAGAATTATTTGAAAAGTGACCCTAAACCCCAAAACCATCAAAAATTCATCGGAATTTTTTGACGAATATAGTATATCCAAAATCGATCGGAAATTATCGACGGTTTTGGGTTTTTGGGTCTAATTTATATTATGATAATTTTTAGTAAAATTTTATATATAATTAAAATTAATTCATATATTTATGTATATATATATAGTATAAAGTATCCAATTTTAATGTGAAAATATATTTGAACCAATTCCAAAAAAAAAACATAAATAATATTCAAGAAATAAAAATAAAAATACATAAATACTTAACTATCTACTCGGAATCTTCAAATGATCCTTTAGTTGAAATTAAGTCTAAATCGTCATCAAATTATCCACATGATTTTTCTGAGTATGAATGAACTCTATCATCACCGATTTATGTGAAATCAACTATAAGTTCAATGTCAAACGAATGCTCAACAGAATCCATTTGAACACTTCTCGTTGGCTGCAAAGCATAATGTTCTGGAAATTCATATATTCTTTCTTTTGGGTTAATTGCAGTCACTGTGATCCAAGGGTCTAAACGATAAGTAATTTGAAGGTAACAAATATAGGAAACCTAAATCAAATAATGATAATTTGTTAACATATATAAATATTATTAAGTAATAACACACATATTTTTAATTGACCCACACTTGATAGGCTTGTGACGCAAAGATGAATGGATCGAAGTTAAGTTGTCTTCTTCTTGAATGTACAGATCTCATGCCAAATTGGTCAATTTGAACACTACGACCAATGAATGGATCATACATATCGCACATAAACACAATGCACCTGAAATCAACCATTACGGGGTAGCGGACTTCCATTATTTCATTCAGAATGTCGTCGTAAACTACAGCACCAGCTTGAATCAAAATACCATAATCTAAATTGGTCCCGTTCTTCCTTCCTCATGAATTCTAACCTCATATCTCCTAGTGCAATACCTAGGGTATGAATTTGTAATGTTGTTTGGATCGTTAAAAAACTCCACTAATTATGTGGGAAATGTTTGCACACATTGTGTACCTTCATAAACCTTAAAAATTAGTACCGAATAATTAAAATACAGTAAATATGTTTATTCCAAATTATTATGTGTATTTAATTACTTACGTAAAATCGTAAGCAAGACGCAAATTCTGTTTTTTTAGGAAGTCAAGTTTGGGATATACATATGCAAGTGTGCAAACACCTACTCTAATAATTTGTGTTTCTTTCTTTTTACAGTTACTCGACCAGAAGACATCTCTTTTCATTGTTTTTGGTTTTAGTAATGAATTGCGTTGTGCTTGAATGAAAGAGTGTGGAAACATATATATATATATATATATATGTATATAAAATATTGTTTCCATTGGAAATCAGTCGGAATGTCAAAAGTTCAACCGGCTATAACAACGACTATATTATGGTTCATATTTACCGATATCCGATGGAATTCTGACGAGGTGCTATAGAAAATCTGTTAGATTAACGTTGATAAAGCCGTTGTAAAGCCATTTGAATTTTGGAAATACTAACCAATTTTCAACCGATTTGCGTGTATCCGCTGTAAATCCGTTGGTAAATTTCTACAGACATCCGACGGATTATAGCTGTCATAAATTCGTCTCAAAATTGACAGAAATTTTATCAGTTTTGTTGTAGTTTTCTTATAGTGTTTTAATTAATTTTGGTCAGTCTAATACAGTTTTAGTGATAACAAAGAACTCAAATGTCTATGATCCTCAGAATTATTAAGGGATGGGGAGAATCAAAATTTTCAACCAAGTACTACAATACGTATCTTATACCAAAAACTATACGTTACTTACTTGATAATGTAGTAACACATGTTTATCTTGAGGAAAGGAAAAAAAATCTCTCTCTTTACATTCCAAATAAGGAAAGTTGGTGTGATTGCCCAAGCGAAAAGGGGACTCACCCCAAACCTAGCCGTGATGGCTGCACTGCCGCCAGATAACGGCGCCAGTGTGGCTAACGAATGGCGAAATACAGGCGGTGAACCTGTTGCACCTGCTACCACCCTTGTTTTGCTTCTCAGCTCTTTTTCGGAAGGTCCCTTGCAGTCTTCTAGTTTGGCTTTGCAGACTATGACTTCAGCGCCTTCGCGAGTTACACTGACAGTTGCAGACGACCATGAAAGCTGTTCACCCAATCCCTACTCTGGGGATAAGCTCTGTTCCAGGAAAATCTCGAAACTCTGTATCGGAGAGTCCGAAGCCATCAGACAAAAACATCCAACTTCCGACATCGTCACCAGATATTGTCGAAGTTCCAGTCGACTCCCTCACAGTCAAAGTGGGAGCAAGCACGAATATATGGGCTCAGGTTGCTTCTAAGTCAGCTTTATCCAAGTTTGATTACGAAATCGTATCTGTTAATGGCAAAGACACTCTCCGTTCCAGATAAAATTTTCTCTAAACCACCACCGTTATGGGAGGATCTCCTAATCGGCCGGTTCGTATCTAAGGCTCCCCATATAGCAAAAATTCATGTCATTTTCAATAAGATATGGACATTGGGAGACAAAACCTTACGTATTGATGCTTATGAAATCAACGAGACAACCGTCAAGTTCCAAATCCAAAATGCTGCAGCTCGACGACATGTCCTCCGTAGGGGGATGTGGAACTTATGCGACATCCCTATGTTGGTAACCCAATGGACACCTATTGCAGAAGACGCACAACCAGCAATAACATATATGCCCATGTGGGTTGAATTGAAGAATGTTCTGCATGCTTATACTCTTGGAAAGGGCTAAGCTATTTATCCAGTCCCCTGGGCATTCCTTTGCGATTGCATCGTGATACCGAATTGGTCTCCACTTTTGATGAAGCTAAAATATTTTTCGATGTTGATCTAACGAGTAAACTTCCAACACAATGTTATTTTAAGGTTCGTGGCCAGGAGGTTTGTGTGATGTATGAATATCCATGGCTTCCACCACGCTGTTCGAACTATTTAAAATGGGGGCATGTTGACGACACATGTGTGTAGAAAACACAGAAACATATAAATCATCAGTTTCAGCCTTCGAAAGATCAGGCATCGGATTCTACGACAAAACAGGGGAACCTGCCGTTTAACCCATCAAGTACTGCAACCAGTATCAGAAGTTGGAATAGATGCCCTAGAGGTTCAGTTCATAACTAAGAATGTTACTCAGAACCCTCTCGACATCAAAGTAGTGCCGGAATCAGACATCAAAGATGGTGAGATAAGTCTAATGTCCCTTGTTTTAAAGAACACCAACAAAAACTAGTATTTGGTTACTCACTCCCATGGTATGAAGTCTCCTCAGCCTCAGCTTTCGCCACTTCACCAATCTCACTCTCCCAGCTCATCACGTTTGGTCTATGTCCAAGTTCAGATTGCCCCTCCATCGCGTTATGCGGTTCTAGCAGATCACGAAGATGATAATCCATCGGAGGAAAACACTAAACTGAGTCACTCGCCTGCACAACCCTTAGTAGTTGCTATGCCAAACTCTTTAGTAGGTTCAGCACAGAAAATTAATGAGTAGATAACTGTTAGGCATGGGAAACCCACGCATGCAGACCCGTTGTCTACAGTTTCTGGTGACAATGAAGCTCCACTTACCACCAATGGATCAAGTATTAGCATCATGGAAACTAAGGCTGAAACAGCTACTCGGGTAACTCTTTCGCGATCTTCTAAGGTATCTCATAAATACTTTACGAAGACTTCTAAAAAATCGAGTCCTCATCATAAAAAAAATTAATGTCGTGTTTCTCTTGGAACATTTGCGGTTTTAATAAATTAAGAAAGCATTCGGTGGTGAGGAATATGGTTCGTTCTCACTCTATGGATTCTGGGGCTTTGCTAGGGACTCGGGTTACTAAGAACAAAGCTGCTCATATATCGAATTCGGTTTTTCGTGGATGGTCTATGGCTACAAATTACGAGCATAATTCTCTTGATAGAATCTGGGTCATTTGGAGCAATAGAGTGAATCTTGTTGTGGTTTTTAAGTCGGCGCAGATGGTGTCTTGTTTGATTACGCTGCCGGGAAGTTCGGATGATTTTTTTTGTAGTTTTATTTATGCTTCTAACGACTTGGCTGAACGGAATGACCTTTGGCGGGATCTTAAAGCTCATCAAGACTCCTCTCAGTTTTGGGGTAAAGCTTGGATGTGTGTAGGTGATTTTAATGAAGTGCTAAATTTGGTAGATCACTCTCTTTCGTCGGTTACGCCTGTAGCTCTTCCCTGTATGAGATTGTTTCAGGAAACAACACGATACTGCTCTTTGATGGATACAGGTTTCTCATGGACCTCACTTTACTTGGTGTAATAAGTGAGATTTCGGGTTGGTGTGTAAAAAATTGGATAGGGTGCTAATCAATAGTCACTGGCTGCAGCATTCTACTCACTCTTCTTGTGTATTTGAAGCTAAAGGGTGTCCAGACCACTTATGCGGGATCATTCAGCTGAAGCCTCTCTACAAGCCTAAAGCTCCTTTCAAGATTGTGAATGCTATTCTTGAGAAGGTCGAATTTCATGAGCTGCTAGTACATTACTGGAATCACACTCAGCCTATATTTAATTGCACATCAGCTCTATTTCGGTTGTCAAAGAAGCTAAAGATGTTAAAGCCAGCAATCTGCACTTTCAGCCGCAGATTCATCATCTTTCCCAAAGGACTGTGGAGGCTTATAAGCTACTTTGTGAGAAGCAGCAACAAACTCTCTCTCATCCCGACACCATTTCAATCCAAAATGAAATCACAGCCTTCGATGATTGGGAAAAAATCGCAGCTCTAGAGGAGAAATATTTGAGGCAACGCTCTAAACTCCATTGGTTGAAGGTTGGCGACAAAAACAATAAGTTCTTCCACAATGCCATCAAAGAAAGGGAAGTCTATAATTCTATTCATATGGTGCATTCACCGAGTGGGGAGTTGTTAACCCATCCGGATTATATTAAAACTAAAGCAAATCGTTACTTCACTGATTTGTTTAGGTTGAATTCTTAGGTCACCTTAGAGCATCTATAGAAGAGCTCTCCGAGATCTTAAGTTTCAGCTGTACGGATGAAGATAGAGCACGGTTCATGGCTGAGGTTACAGATGATGAAATCAAGAAGGTCTTATTTGCCATGCCTTCTAATAGAGCTCCCGGCCCGGATGGATATACGGTGGAATTCTTCAAAGCAGCTTGGACAATTGTTGGGAATGATTTCATCTAAGCAGACAAATCCTTTTTCATTTTTGGGTTTTTACCAAAGGGACTCAACACCACGATCTTAGCTCTAATCCCCAAGAAGACCGGTATCATTGGAATGAAAGACTATCGGCCCATATCATGCTGCAACGTGATCTATAAGGTCATCTCCAAGCTCTTGGCGACTCGTCTTAAGCTGATCCTACCGAGTTTCATCACTCACAATCAATCCGCTTTCATAGAAGACCGTTACATGATGGAGAACCTGCTCTTGGCTTCTGACTTAGTGAACAAATACCATAAAGAGAATGTCTTGCCTCGTTGCGCTATGAAGATCGACATCTCCAAAGCTTTCGACTCTGTTCAATGGGGATTTTTACTCAATATCTTACACGCCATTAAGTTTCCTCCATGCTTCATCCGCTGGGTTGAGCTTTGTGTTACCACTCATTCTTTCTCCGTCCAGCTCAATGGTGAACTCACAGGATTTTTCCGTAGTGAGAGGGGTCTACGCCAAGGTTTTTCACTTTCTCCGTATCTATTTGTGATATGTATGAATTGTCTCTCTCGGTTGTTAGACAGCACAGCGCGTGGTGGCCGGTTTGGGTTTCACCCGGGATGTAAGAGTCTAGGCCTTACACACCTATGTTTTGCAGATGACATAATGGTTTTTACAGACGGGAGAGTCAGCTCGATTCAAGGTATTCTTACGGTTTTTGATCATTTTGCTAGTATTTCTGAACTCACCATTAGCTTGCAGAAGACATCATTATTTATAGCAGGAATTTCTTCCGCTACTCGCACATCTTTGGAAAGTTTCCCATTTAACATTGGTGCCTTTCCGGTGAGATATCTAGGGCTGCCCTTACTCACCAAACGCATGACCACAGCCGATTATCATCCCCTCCTAGAAAAAATTCGGTCTCGTATTGGTTCTTGGAAAACTCACTTTCTCTCTTTTGCAGGTCGCCTACAACTAATCTCTTCCGTTATTGCCAATCTAACCAACTTCTGGATATCTGCTTTTAGACTTCCCCGGGCATGCATAAGGGAAATAGAACAGATAAGTTCAGCATTTATTTGGTCCGGGACTGACTTGAATCCAAACAAAGCTAAAGTTGTTTGGGAAGATGTTTGCAAACCGAAAAAGGAGGGGGAGCTAGGCCTCAGATCTTTGGAGCTTGCTAATAAGGTGAGTTGTCTCAAGCTGATCTGGAGATTGGTTACTTCGAGGACGTCACTTTGGGTTCGTTGGATTCACAAACATCTCATTAGGACGGCTACTTTTTGGTCAGTAAAATCAACAACACAAGCAGGTTCTTGGATGTGGCGCAAACTTTTAAAGTATCGTGATGTAGCCAAGGGTTTTCACAAGGTTCAGGTTGATAATGGCACTCACACATCATTTTGGCACGACCATTGGAGTAGTTTAGGAAGACTGGCTGATATTCTAGGGAATCGAGGATGCATAGACATGGGTATTAAGTCAACGGAAACTCTGAGAGAGGTTTTTGACAATCGTCGTCTTTGTCGCCATTGCACTGCAATTCACTCTCAGCTAGAAGATGAGATCCACACGCTCAAGGAGAAGCGAACTTCAGACCTGGATGTCTCTTTATGGCGTGGCAAGGGAGACAAATAATTCAGGTCTCATTTCTCATCAAAGGACAGTTGGACCCATCTCCGAGTGCACTCGCTGGTTCTGGCCTGGGCTAAAGGAGTATGGTTCTCATTCTACTCCAAAGTTCTCTTTTATTACGTGGTTGGCTATCTTGAACAGGTTATCCACAGGAGATCGTATGGTTATATGGAATCATAATACCCCATGTGGTTGTGTTTTATGCTCTAATTCGATGGAGACTCGAGACCATCTTTTTTTTCTCTTGTTCTTATGCTTCATAGGTTTGGCACGGGTTCTCCAACACAGGTATACAGATTGTTTTCACAGTATTCTACTCATGATTCTGTCTTCAGGTGGAAAGGAAACACGTGACTTCATTTCAAAATACGGGTTCCAAGTTGCGGTTTACTTCTTGTGGAGAGAACAAAACAAGAGAAGGCACGGGGACAATCCATCAACCATTGACTACTTGGTATACGACATAGGGAGGACAGTTCGTAACCGTCTCTCCACACTCCAAAGTCAAGGCATAATGAAGTTAGGACTTCAAGAGTGGTTCGCCACACGACTATGATCACCACATTGTAGAAGTCTTTAGCCTCTTTTTTTAATCTTCTCTATATTTTTTTCAACTCTATCGAAAGTGAGTGTACTCTTTTTCCAATGAACTGGTTTTGTTCCAATTGGGTTTTCCAGGTTGGGGGTTTTAACGAGACAACCACTTTCGATAAATTCATAAGAGCAGTCCTACTTGTTTTTAATTACAACATTCAAACAATCTCTAAAAACAGTTTGTAAAAAAGTTTTACTTGAATATAATTTTAAATAATATTGAAAAAATAAATAATGTAGTAACACACCCTTTTTATTTAAAAAAAAAACAAAAAAAAAGGAACACGCCCAAATAAAAATATTGGTAAATAAGAGTTATCAAATTTTTTTTCTTTATATAAACATGTGGATGTTGATATATTTAATTAATTCAAAAATATTTATACTACACATCGCCTGTGTATATAAATTAAACAAGCTTTTTAGACTATATCCATCGGATATAACCGTATACGATATTGTTGAAGATGGGTTTCCCACCATCTTATAAACCCGATACAAATCAATAATTGGTCCATTTAAGTGAACGGTAAAACTTATTGATCCATTTAAGTGAACGGTAAAACCCACGAAACTCCGCCCATCTGATTGTTGATATATCATGATTTTACCACCCTTTCCATTACACTTTCATTTGTTTTTTTGCATTCACCTATCTATCATGTTTAGTGTTTAGGTGCATGTTTTGCATTGTGTTCTTGCTTTGTGTGTTCCAGAAATGGAGTGGACAAAAATAACGATCAATCGAGTGAAGAGGACACAAAGAAAAAAGTTTGATGAAGCCGGAGACTTCCAGCAGTCACAAGAAGCGGCCAAGAGATGTTGATAGGCTTTAGAGTTCAGATGTCACATGATGACAAAACCAAAGGCGAGCTGAAGATTTCACCTGGGGAACTGGAGGGGTCATGAAGATATGTGGGGTGTTAGCGTCCCAAAGCAGCTGTTTTGTGTAACTGCAAGAAGGCAGCGATTTTAGCGGCCTCCTAACACCGCTCAACTGGACCGAGAATTACCTTGATTTATTTTTAAACCAAATTGACCCAAATTATTTTTGTTTCTTCCTTGTAAATACTAGTAAAAACACTAATACCATAAGTTTTCTTCTATATAGAGTTGGTTTTGATATTTAAACTCTCTTTAAATATTTTAGATTAATATTTATCATATTATGCAACTCTAATGAAGTGTTTTTCACTTCTATCTTAGTGAATCCATGTTTATCTCTTTTCCTTTTTCCTTTTTTCATTTAGGTTGATAATATTTTAGTTAGAACATGGATTATGCTAGGTTAGGATGAATTGATGGTTAGATGATGATTACTTAGGTTTATTATTATTAGATCTTTCATTCAGGTTGATCATAATGCCAGATTTGACTTATCACTCACTAGAGCTTAGGCAATTCACCCCCAAAAGATATTCGATGAAATGCGTGAATAAACCTTTTATGAGCTTTACAAACTTAGCCAATAAGAATTGATGATTAAGGTGTTTAGTGAACTTATTGAGATTGTTTATTAATGCTCATTGATTATGAGATTGCTCACAGAAGTTGTGTTAATACTTAATTAGTGAAATGATTAGTGCTATAAAAGTGGATTAGTCATAGTTATGAATTTCATGTTCTAGGATGATGTTTAGTTTAATATATTAAATCATTATTTGATTGTTAGTTCACTATGATGATAGTAGAGCCCATTGTCCAATGTCATTCTTTTTGTTCCTACTAGAATTTCACTTCTTTTTATTTCCTTAGTTACAAACCCATATTTCTATGTTGCTCTAGATTAGTTTGAATCTCACATATCTAGTGTGTAGTCTTTAATCCTTGAGGATTCGATCCTAAAGTGATATGCACGATAGGTTTAATTTATAGGCCTAAAACTTCTTTATCAATTTTGTCACTGTTGTCGGAGACTAAACGATTTCCTTTGTTTCTTGTGACCTTATCTCTTAGATATACAACTAGGAGTAAAGAGAAATGCAAGGAAGGAGTGGATAAGAGGAAGCAACTGTTAAGTTAACAACGTTAAACATGCCATTGGGAACTCTCCCCACCCTCTCCCTATTCAAACTATTGACACAAAACAAGCATTTGAATAAGGAGGATCAAGCCTTTTATTCCCATCAAGCTCCAAAGATGGATTCCATTAAACAAAACATCCCTCACTCTCCCTCCCATCAATGGACTCACCCGAGTCCATTTCTTTGATATAGGTTCGCTTCACTTCCCTTGTAAATATTTCTCTTTTCCTAGTTTTATTTTTTGTCTTTTGTGTTGTTGGTCTCTTCCTTGATTTATTCCTGCACCGAGACGGTGCAAAAAAGTTTAGGTGAGACACATGATATCTAAAATTGTGTTTTGTTTTGATTTTTATTTCTTTGAGTCATGCATTGTTAATATCCATGTTTTAGAGAAAATTCAAAAAACAAATTTGGAAATGCAAAAAAAACCAAAAATATTCATATATTTTGGGATTTGCATATGCATATTAAGATTGAGTCTATAAGTATCTAGGTTTGTATTTGCATTTGCATAGGGGATAATAATTAAATTTCCTTGATAATTTTCAATTTAAGAGTGATTTAATGTCCGTGATAAGAGTTCTTAAGTGCATGTGAGTGATATCAAAGTTAAGGACCAACCATACTTTGAACTCTAGGTTTGAATATCTTTGTCTTCATGGAAACTTGATTTGATTTGATGCCAAATCTATCTAATTTGTACTTAATTAAACATTAATTTTCTTGCTTATGGGCTTGAAATTCATTTTCATGGTTTTATTGAAAATTACTTAAGTGATCTTATCCACTTTACCGCGTTATCGTTAACTCAAGTAGCTATACTCATCATTAGGATGGTTCCCTGCCTATTACCTAAATCTTTCGTTTCAACAAATGCTAATTGTTGACTCAGACCTCTTTATGTGCTTTCAATCGAGTGAAGAAGACACAGAGGAGAAGGTTTGATGAAGCCGGAGACTTGCAGCGGTCACAAGCAGCAGCCAAGACATGTTGCTAGGCTTAAGCGGTCTGATGCCGGGGGATGTTAATACCAAAGGCGAGCTGAAGATTTCACATGGAGAACTGGTGGATCGTGCACGCGGGAAGGCAACATCGCTAAGATCCAGCGGGGTAAATCAGCAAGGAGAAGACACCACCGGGTGGTAGTGGTCAGAAGCAGCTGTTTTGTGTAATCGCGGAAAGGCAGCAGCCAGTTTTAGTGGCCTCCTACCTTGATTAGTTTTAAACCAAATTGACCCAAATTATTTTTGTTTTCTCCCTATAAATACTTGTAAAAACACAAAAACTATAAATTTTATTCTCTGAAGAGTTGAGTTTTGTATCCAAACTCTCTTTTGATGTTTTGGATTGATATTTATTATATTATGCAACTCTAATGAATGAGCCTTTATTTCTCTCTTTGTAAATCCATGTTTATCTTCTTCTTTTTTCTTGATTTAGGTTGTTAGTCTTTTAGTTGGAACATGGTTTATGCTAGAATATGATGAAATAATGGTTAGATAATGATTGGTTAGATTGATTAATATTAGATCCTTCGTTTAGGTTTATCATAATGGTAGATTTGACTTGATCTGTCAATATCTAGAGTTTTAGGCAATTCACGCCCGGAAGATGTTGAATGAAATGCTTGAATGAATTTTTTATGAGTTTTACATACCTACCAATGGGAACTGATGATTATGGTGTTTAATAAACTTATTGGGATTTTTTATCGATGCTCATATTATGTGATTACTAACAGAGTTATTAATACTTAATTAGTAAAGTGATTAGTGCCACGAAAATGGATTAATCATAGTTGTGAACTTCATCTTCTACGATGGTGTTTAATTCAATATATTACATTATTATTTGATTGTTAGTTCATTCTTATGATAGTAGAACCCATGCTCCAATGTTTTTTTTTTTTTTTTCTTTGAATTTCACTTTTTTTTTATTTTCTTATTTACAAAACCCAAATCTCTATTATGTTTTACATTAGTTTGAATCTCGCATCTCTACTATATAGTTTTTAGTCTTTGAAAATTCAAAAAGTATTATGCACTATATGTTTAATTGATATACTTATAATCTTTTTATCAATTGTGGCTGACCTACACGAACAAAAAAGAAAATGAGATAAAAGAGAAAATTTCTTCATAAAGAAAATTCGTCAAAAAGTTAAAAAAAACCTATACCTAAAAGTAATTGGAAACCCCGCGATCAGCCAATTCAAGACACCTATAAAAAAAGGTACCCCTTTTTTAACTTCAGAAGCCATCCATAAATTGGCAAAAGAGTTGAGAGCTCAAAGATTATTAAAACTCTAGTTTTTGTTTTTCTTATAATCGGCTAATTTTACGCTTCAATAACAACAAAAATCTTCGGATTTCCTATCTAAATTTTATTATTAATACCCTAGTTCAACATATACGACCCATTGTGAGGACAAAAAGGCTTTTACTCACTGCCATCGGACGTCACACTCATGAACATTGACGACAACTTGCCCCAAAGACAATTACTTTCTAATACACTGAGCAAAAAAGTTATAAGCATATTTATCTGAAAAAAAAAGTTTACTTGTATAGTTTTCCAAAACCAATTGGGATACTACTAATTTTATATGTGAAGAAACGTAAAGGAACCGAATTGAAAATAAACAAATGAGAGATACTTAGAGATAAGCAAATAAGCATCCCATTTTGAGACAGGATTTGACGCGTTATTCTTGTCTCCATTTACAATTTGATAACTCATGTCAAATCTTTATAATCTTTATAATGTAACATATATATATATATATATATATATATATAAGATTTCACCGAAGAAACAAAGTATTGATGCTTCTTATTGTCTGATCAGATCTCTACTTTTTATTGAGAATCATATATCAAATATGGTTCTTTATCAAATATGTTAATATATTTGTGAATAAATATACTACTAATTTTTAGCATTCCAAATAATAATATTTATTCTTAAGATAGTATATCACACGTTTATATTAAAAAAATCTATTGGATACAAAAATAAAATAATTATGTGTTCTGTTTACATTTAATCGACCAAAATTAAAAACATCCAAAGTTTCTATTTGATAAACTAAACATCTACATAAAAAACTATAAATTACAAAAATATAATGTGCCATATAATAGTTAAATTTTAAAAAAATTTGAAAATTTATTTATGTTAATTCTTTGTCATTTTTAATCCACTATTATATCCTCCTATATATTCTCTATATTAAAAGATAAAAATTGATACTCAAGTGTCAAACCAACATATTTTCTCTACATTTTTTATTTACCTAAATAAAAATCGTTTTTAAAGTATAAATATGATTAATTTATATATAAATGAATCAAATGGATATTGAAAATTATATGTCATTTGAAATTAAATATTAAATATCTTTTACATCTAAAATAACAAAATATATGACCTCTTATAGTAGATCTGCTATTGTTAAAGAATAGTTTAGAAATAGGATAACAAATAATATACATATACACATAACAATAAAATAAATAATATAGATATAAAACATAATTTCATAATTATATATTAATTATACATAAAATTACATGAATGAAAAAATATTTTTAATTTCTCAATATTCTAAATTTACGAAACTATAGATATATAGAATACCAAATACAACATTTTTCTCTTGAATCGTATTAAAATTTTATACGAGTAGATTAATAACATGTATATATTCTATTATATAAAATTAAATAGCGTAGGTTCTTGCCTAATTTTTCATTATATGGTAAACACACCACACTATAAATTAAAACCAAATTTATTTATAATAATATAAATGTATATCTTTCATATTAATAACGATCCGAACGTGGGGTGAGAATTCTAAAAGGATCAAAATTAGTTTTTAAAATTAAAAATTTATATTGACTGCTCGACAATCTACAAGTTTATGTAGTTCAAAATATTATTAACAAGTATAGCTATACTCTTTCGGTTTTTTAAGAGTGTTATTTTAACATTTAATTTTTCTTTCAAAAAAGTATTATTTAATGTTTTCAATGCAGATTTTTAAATTAAATATCAGTTTTGTTCTTCTTATTTCAGATTATTAATTAAAGAAAGAAACTTATTTAGTTATTATTAAAGAATATAAATTTTTTTTTACATATTTTTCTTAATTTGTGTGAAAATGTCAGAATGACACTCTTTGAAATTTTTAGAATAGTATGTTTTTAGATTAATCATACTGATGTCTGTTTATGATGTCACGTTATCATGATGGAAGCTACATGAGTTTCCATTAATAAAATCTCTCCCTCTCTTTATTGTCATAAATAGTTGAATCAACAATGAGAAAAAGGCAAGTTCAAATTAAAATGCGATTGATTAAAGGTAAATGCAATAATGATACGATTCTGAGCATTAAGGGAGTCACAATATATAGTCTCACACCCTCATCAAATCTGTATTGCTTACTACTTCTGAAAACTACATAAAAGAGAAGTGTATACATATATTTATATACACACGCGCACATATATATCGATATACCTATAATTGTTTTTATAATTATGGTGAAATTTGATGCAAAGCTATGGAAAGCTGTGTTTATGATGTCGATGATCAACATTGGACTAAGCGTTGTAAATGTTATGTTCAAGAAGATGCTTGATCAAGGTATTAATCGTATGGTCGCGACCACTTATCGACTTGCCGCAGGAACTTTGTTCTTGACACCATTTGCTATATTCTTGGAAAGGTATATGTTTGTATAAGTTTCACTTTAGTCACTTGTCTTCTTCGTCGTTAACGTTCAATTCATCCAATCTTTTCTTGGTTTTTTTGATTAGTTATAATCTTCTTTAAAATATATATATATACCCTTTACACTATAAGTGGTTGTCTTGTTTATTCCATTGTCGAGTTGACTGTTATTTTCAATCTATTTTCTCTTTTGTACGAGTCATCTTATATTCATATTCCATTAAAAGAGTTGTCATAAAAAACTATTGAATTTTTTTATTTTACTTTTTTAGACATAACAGGCCAAGAATCACGGGTAGGATCTTGTGTTCACTCTTCTTTAGCGCTCTTTTGGGGTAAGTTTATATACATGAAAATAAATTTCGACATTTCTCTAATCATTAAGGAAATTATCTAAATCATGATCACTCACAAATGCAGGACAAGTTTGGTGCAATACTTCTTTCTTATTGGACTACAAAATACATCTTCCACTTTCGCCTTAGCCTTTAGCAACATGGTTCCTTCTGTCACATTTGCGTTGGCTCTTGTCTTTAGGTAATGAAATCGATAAAACACATTGTTTACACTATATACCTTCTTATTTTCCTATCAGTTATCACAATTATTTTATCAAACTTTACAATATAAATGTTTTCATTAACAATATATATATATATATATATATATATATATATAAATGATTTTAGGCAAGAGACGTTGAACATCAAGAGCAACATAGGAAGAGCCAAAGTGATCGGTACAATGATGTGCATTTGTGGAGCTTTGGTAGTTTCACTATATAAAGGAACCGCTTTAACTCCACAACATAGTACTCAAATGCAAACACAAACAAGAACAGATTCAACCGGCGCAACAACACAAAAGTGGGCAATGGGTTCGATCATGCTAGTTATATCGATATCAATATGGTCAGCATGGTTCATCGTTCAAGCCAAAATAAGCCGTGCTTATCCGTGCCAATACACAAGCACTACGATCCTGTCATTCTTTGGTGTGATCCAATCTGCTTTGTTGAGTTTGATCTCAGAGAGGAGCACGTCAATGTGGGTCGTTAAAGATAGGTTCCAAGTTTTATCTTTACTTTATTCGGTGAGTAATCGTTATTACTATTTAATTTGTTTACCAAATCTATTATATCTATAAATTATATGCATTTTTAAGTGTTTTAATAACATATAGGGGTCTTATTGTTTTAGTGGATTTACATTAATATATAAATTCTTTTCATCTTTTGAAAGTAATCCAAATTTTTTGCAAGTTCTAAAAAGCAATCTCTTTCTGTTTTGCATTTGACGTTTGGTTTTATTACAACACTAAAAATTATGTCTTTTGGAAGCAATTATAAGTTTTTAAAAGAGTTTTACACGAAAAGAAAATCTATTTCCTTTTTTTAAAAAAAATTATTTGGTTTTATAACATCTGATCTTTTTTGTTATACCACTATAAACTTATAATTTTTTTAAACCTTGAGAAAGTTAATATATGCGTATGCATGTACCACCAACTATGATCCGTAATTGAATAGGGTATCATTGGATCGGGATTGTGCTACGTGGGAATGTCGTGGTGTCTCCGACAAAGAGGTCCAGTTTTCACGTCCAGTTTCATCCCTTTGATTCAAGTTTTTGCTGCCATTTTCAGCTTCTCTTTTCTTCATGAGAAAATTTATTGCGGAAGGTAAACTATTATTTTGTTCCTACTTATTTATATCATTACGTTATTATGCTTTATATGGCTAATATATTAATGAACAACGTACGTTACAAACAAACGCATCATATATAATAATATATTGGATAATACATAATTAAATATTTATTGACTGATATAGAATATGCCTATACCCTATTATATGAATTATAATATATATTGATGTACCTTTTGAATGTGGAATTCGAATTCGAATTAAATAGCTTTGAACCAAGTTCTTGCATGCATCATATTGCATAACAGAAATTAAAATATTATCTATTTTTCATGCATAATACTATTGAAACTAAAGACCTTTAGTCTGTGTGATATATACCTTTCATCGGTCTGTAGATTGAGTTAAAACTGATTAAATATTAGTCTAAAAATATTACACAAGGGACACCTAATTATATTGGTTTCTTTCGCCTAACGGTAGATATTAAATGGTTCTTTCTGACTTTTGTTACTAATAGTTTCTGACAAATGAAATTTATATTGGGCACGACAAAAAGTGTTGTAGGATCAATGGTTATCATCGTGGGACTTTATATACTTTTATGGGGCAAAAGCAAGGACAAGCCTGCTCCTGTAACCAAACAAGAACCATTAAATCTCGATCTTGAAGGTTGTGGGACAGCTCCAAAGGATGTCAATAGTGCTGCCAATCCAGTCTCTGCAAAATCATAACTTCAAGATATATTTTTGCTTTTGCATTTTGTCTATGATTTCTAACTCGAAGTGAGTAACTGTCTTTTAGAGAATAAAATTAGCAAATGTTATACAGAAATAAAAATATGAAGTTACTGAAAAGAAAAACTTGATTTAGTTCTTTTTGCCAATTAAAAAGTTACATTATAGATTGCGAAGAACTAAAAGATTAATACAAAAATAACATCCAAGGTCCCTCTAGCCCTGCTGGTAGAGCGCAAGCGTCTTAACCTTGTGGTCGTGGGTGCAAACCCCACGGTGGATGCTCTTAATTTGCTTATATCTATTTTGCCTTTTCTGGTAATTATCGTCAGATTTTATTTTTAGCATTCATTTGAGTAATCGTCAATGAAAATCTCAAACCTCCCTTTGTGTGTATTTCATTTCTTCTCTTTTTCAAAAAGAAAAAAGATCATATACTTTCTTCCTATAGGAATTTTGATATCAAAAAGCCTAAACTACAAAAATAATCGTAAAATGAGTTCTATATTGATATAAAAATAAATTAACGACTAAGGGTTATACAAACCCAAGAAACACCTAAACTACACAATAATCTCAACATGAGTTCTTTATTTATATAAAATTAACTAACGACTAAGGGTAATACAAACCCAAGAAACTAAAGAGCTCTCCTCAATACTACCTGGAAGTTACTATTAGTCTATTACACAACACGAGGTGTATGTCCCTACACCCTATACATAACAACAAAACTGGGACCAACATAACATCTATCAAAATTCATCGTCATACTTTGTTGATCCATAATTCAAGTTTTTGTTCGACCAATCTGCGATCATTTAAATCTTGTTAGGAGCTTGAATATTGATCGGCTTAATACTATGGATCGGATAATCACTGTGTAATAATCGAACTTGTTTCCTCATGTTGGTGTTTTATTTAATTATTATGATTAAAATAAATTAAATTTATAGAAGAAAAATGTGGCAGTTGAAAAACATACCAAAAAAGTATTTTTATGATCGGTTGTGAAAAACACCGCTTGAGTAATTATATAAAAACAGAGGATCATAGAATATGTAGTTTTTCTTTTTTTCTTATTCTTCTTAATCAAGTTCTGAGAAAATCATAGTATAGTTTGCTAGGATCTCTAGACGGTGTGTAATCCGGAAATCGATAGTTGGATCCTACAAAAATAGACTCATAAGAGATTACGAACACCATCATAAGGGCAAAATTATGTTTCAGCAGATTGCTTAAGCAAGTCTCTATCATTCTCCAATATGTGTATAACTCGAAGACGAAATCATCAAGTTAGTTTTTTGTGCTTTATAAACATTTGTATCTGTATTTGTATCAATATAAAAAATAACATATTTGTTTATGTTTGACTCATTTGCATATATAATTTGACAATAATCTAAGACATAAATTTATCTCTTTGTTTTCGAAATTGATAGATAGATCAATCGTTGAGGTTGTGAAAAATCACATATTGAGAAGCTTTTTGTGTTCCGGGGAGTGGATTTCAGAAAATGACAACAAAAGATGTTGTTTTATTTTACAAATTTGAATCTGTCCAATACTGGACTTCAGAAGGACCAAATTACATGTTGAAGGTCACATTTCTGATGAAATCATCAAGGCATCAGATGCATGGATACAAAACGAGTTTTTAATGCCTTGGACAATTCCCTCTACAATGTTTATCAAATATCCCAAACTCCAAAATAGTTGTGGAAATCACTAGAGAAAAAGTAAAAGTCCGAAGTAGCAAGTGCCAAGAAGTTCATCATTATAAAATTCTTAAATTTCAAGTTCAACTCTATTGTGAAACAAGTGGAGAAAATCCAAATTATTACTAGAATT
The DNA here is from genome assembly GCA_963922655.1 of Cardamine chenopodiifolia. Classification (NCBI taxonomy): domain Eukaryota; kingdom Viridiplantae; phylum Streptophyta; class Magnoliopsida; order Brassicales; family Brassicaceae; genus Cardamine; species Cardamine chenopodiifolia. Next base: position 5,213,276 of record OZ000487.1, on the reverse strand, counting down.
GAAGAATGAGGGTATGGGGCTGAATGGAGTATTTCTTGTTGCTATTATGGTTGAAAAGTTGCCTCTAACTTGGAAAGATTTCAAGATCTATCTGAAACACCTATATGACATGAGTTTCAAAAAAATAATTCTCAAGCTTTGTGTCGAAGAAGGAAATCATACAAACGAGTGGTCTTAATTTTCTTCTATGGAAGCAAAGGCCAATGTAATTGTAATGAACATCTGTTGGAGGTAACCTTGCTGGAAAATCATTTTATTGTTGTTATTTTAGAGCCAAATAAGGTGACAAACTACAATGAGTGATGGGTTGGTACTGGTGCAACGAAATATGTGTGCTCTGACTTGAATATGTTCTTAACAAATGATCAAAGTTCTGGTGGAGAAAAGATCTACATGGGAAATGATTGCACTGCTACAATTGAAGGAAAATGCAAAGTGGTCTTAAAACTCACTTTTGAAAAGGAACTTACACTTACAAACATGCTCCATGTCCCTAAGATTCGAAAGAATATGATTTCGGGTTCTCTTCTTAGCAACAAAGGCTTTAAGATTGTATTGAATCTGATAAGGTTGTACCTACTAAAGGTGGGATGTATGTCAGAATAGGCTATCTAAGCAATGGTCTTTTCAAACTAAATGTTGTATCAGTCGTTAATAAATATGCATGCAATAGCGCTGCTTCTATTTACTTTAGGATTTTTACCAAAATACAATCTTAATAATAGTAAAAGAAGTAAATGTGAAGTATGCATAAAATAAAAATATTCAAGGCAGTCTTACAAATCTATGAAAAATCAAACGAGTTACTTGGATTGATACATAGTGATCTATGTGATTTTCAATCAACTCCAAGTCGTGGAATAAAGAATTATGATATTTCTTTCCTTGATGATTACAGTAAGTGTTTTTCCATATCTATTTGATTGATACGAAAGATGAGGCTTCGAATATGTTTAAGAAATTCAAAGTAGAAGTTGAAATCAATTAGATAAGAGAATAAATATTCTTAGAACTGATCATGGTGGAGAGTACAAATCAAATGAATTCTCAGATTTTTGTTCTATACATGGAATTATTCATTAAAGTAAGACACCTTAAACTCCAATGCAAAACGGAGTTGCCAAAATGAAAAATAGAATGCTTAAGAAACTGAAGAATTCCATGTTAAAAAATTTCGGTGCCCCACTTAGTTTATGATAATATTCATGACGACTCATCGAATTTGTGGTAAGCTGCAGACCCAAATATTGGATAGGTAAAACACTGCTAGCAAGTCCTAGCCAGTTCGCCGCATTCATCGACCTAGACTTGTCCAAACCCGCTGAAAAATAGAGGAATTAGATGCATTGATGTTAAGACCGTAAATGAGTGCAAACATGTTGAAAATGTCAATAACATCTGTTATTGATGCTGGTTTCCCATCAGTAAAGACCAAGATATCATCAGCAAAACTTAAATGAGTTACTGCCACCTTTTGACATATTGTGTGATATCCATAAATTCCATCTTGAGCTGTTTTGTTAAACATTCTAGATATCACATTACTTGCGATAACATATGGATACAGAGATAGGAAACAGCCTTGTCGTAGACCTCTAGCATTGTTAAAAAAACCCACAAGTTCACCATTAATAGAAATTGAGAAAGATGCTGTCGACATACATTGATGAATCCAATGGATAAATTGCTCCAGAAAAAGCATGGAACGTAGAGTTTAGAAGATGAAATCCCACTAAACCATGTCAAAGGCTTTTCAGATATCGAATTTAATCGCACAAGCTCTATAGCCAGCAACACATCTCTAACAATAACATGTCTTTAACAAAAGCACTTTGATTCCATTTGATCATATTCGGCAATGTACCCATCAAGCGGTTTGTTATGTTCTTTTATATAACCTTGTAAACTTTACTACAACAAGAAATAGGTATATAATCCTTCATGGTAACGGGATCTTCTTGCTTAGGGACAAGGATCAAAATCGTAGAGTTTACACCGCGAGGCATAAACCCGTAGAGAAAAAAAGATTGCACAACAGTAATTGTATCTTTACCCACAATAGATCAAGCTTCATGATTAAATTCAACAGGATAACTATCATATCGTTCCAGATTGTTGTAGCCTCAAAGATACTAGCAAAACTCTGAGGGGAGGGACTTTGTAATGCTAAAGCTTGAGCCTCACAAAATATATCAAAAGCTTTCTTTGAATGCACAGTAAGAACTCCGTAGATAGTTTTGTTGAGACTTTGAATCTGGTACTTTACAGCCTTCATTTTCCCATGGAACTAGTAGAGGGCCAAGCGAGAGTGAAACAAATTAGGCAGAGCAGACCATTGTTGACTCATAACAGGGAAGAACTGCAGAAGCGACACCAGATAAGTGGAGAACTTAAAAGGCTTCCGAGCTGTTGAGATGACATTATCAAGCTTAACCCAACTTCTTGTGTGATCCGAAATGCCACAAGTCTCAAACAACGCAAAAGATTGTGGACAATTAGAGAACCATTCACCATTTACCAAAACCCGGTCTAATTTATTTCCTATGAGATTTCCAGCTTGACTATTCCACCATGTAAAGGTAGGGCCAATGGATGTGATATTAGCTAACCCACAAGAAGAAACTGTATTTTAAAACTCTAACATACCAGACCGATTAAACCGATAGTCATGGAACCAAGGCTCTGCCGAATTCGAAAATTCATTGAAATCTCTGAGCACAATCCATGGAATTTTTTGTTGTAAAAATGGTAGACTACATCCACTCTAGCTCAGCCCAAAGAACTCGACGATTAGCCTGAATGATGGAAGCATAAACACACGAACACACAAAATCTTAGAGATACCCCAACCGTTATAAGATTTGCGCTTTTGGAAATTAGAGAAACCTCAACATTGTCCACCAAAATAACCCAGATATGCCCTAAGGTGATACTAATAATTCGTGATAGTATAACCTCAATTATACTGATTTGAAATTTTCCTCTTAATCTCTCGTCTCCAGAATACAACCAAAGCTTGGCTTGAGAATTTTAATCAATTCCTTTACTACATGATGCTTACATGGATTATTAAATCCACACATGGTCTAAGAGAAGATAGACGCTATTGTTTATTCTCGTACGTATCTGAATAATATCTTTCTTGTTTAAGATTAGTTTTCCTTTATTTTTTGGTTTTCTAGATTGCTTGACTTCACCTACCTTCACAACCTCTATGCCAATCACCTATGGAATATCTGGTTGCTGATCAAGAATCTCACTCCCTTCGGAAATATCACCCCCATCAGTTAAAGTAGCCAAAACTTTAAACCCCGATGGAGATTTAGAGCCAGACCTTTGATCCTGTAATTGTACAAACCATGTCCCAGTGGGTTTCGATGGCTAGCGTCTAATAGTCCTAGCAAACACTGACCAATTGCTATGTAACAAACACCCCCTTTGTGGCATCCCTAACCACCTCTATTATTACCATCCCTTGCTCTGTTTTTACGGACTTAGAACCCCTACCCACAAGCATATTCGCAAATGATTTGATTATAAAATGTGATTGCTCCAACTCAGACAAGAGATCTTTCACCACCTCTCTCGCTTGACTTTCGGTTCATGGCGATAAAGGAGCCACATCCCCTGTTTTCTCACCAGAGCCGCTCTCCCTTATTAAGATAGAAATTTTTTTGGCAGCATTCACTCCTTATCACCATGTCCCCTATTTGAGACAGGTTGAGCAGCGAGGGGGAAGCCATAGGTAGCAAAAAGAAACTAAAACTGTTGAACAAATGTTATCAGTAAAATGAATCACCTCTATTAAATTTTTCTGCAAATTAACCTACACTAAAACACGCTCCACGTCGAGTCTCATACAATGCTCCGTATTAAGGTGAAGTCTTACATATTTTTCTCTGTTGTTCGCCTGAGCCCCTTATGAGAGTACAAGTGTCCAGGAACATTTTGTAAATCCACTCACATAGGCATGGTCGAGAGATTAGGCTATTCCTGAGCAGATTCAAGAGTCCATTCACTAACAAGCAGGGGCACATCAGTGAAGTGCCAATACTTACACTTCAGTACATGAGCCCGCATATGAGATTCTTCGATCCGAAACAAAATCGACGTTTTACTGATGAACTGAACATTGATCTTTGTAGGCTTCCCTGTCGCAACCCAGGTCCTATTAATAGCGGCATGGATCTTACTTACATGAGGAGCTTCCCCCATGAATATTAATCACGAGAAGTTGTTCTGCATTCTCCAGACAAAATATCAATCACGAGACTACATTCACAACAGAGGAATCTAAGTTTTTAGAGACCAAACAAGCAGACGACAAACCCAACTCAGACAAAAACGATCAGAGAGTCCCCAACAGCGACGGAGGCTCCATGGCACCAACGAGGTCAAAGGCTTTCGTAGGAAGCAGCAGAGAAATTGTACAAGCAGAGGTGGCTCTGCTAGGGGTTTTATACCAAACTTTCATTCTCAAAACATTATGAATATAAGTTTGAAAGATGGAAAACTTAGAAATTTGGTGGGTTTGATGTACTGTTAGAAATTTATGAGAGATTTGGAGAAGAAATCTTAACAATCGTAGGTGAAATCGATCTTGTGTTATAGAGAAAATTTTGTTAATGTATTGATTCGTCACTCAACTCCCAAGTTTTTTTTTGTATGGTTGGCTGCTCAAAATCGTCTGTCCACGAGAGATGAAATGCTCGCTAGGAACAATACTGTCACTTCTGATTGTATCTTCTGCAATGGTTCGATGGAGACTCTGGATCAACTCGTTTTCTCTTGTCTTTTCACCTCGCAGATAGCTCACCTATGGCCTGCTCCAACAGAGGTATACAACTCAGTTGCATAATCTCCTTACAACTGTTTTGATCTCCAGTAATAAGGACACTTCGCGATGTGGAAAGGGCAGTTGATAATCATCTCTCTACATTGCAAAACCAAAGAATTATGAAAGATGGGATGCAACAATGGTTCGCAACAAGAGTTTACGCTCTGATTTTTCTATAAGTTTTGTTGGATAAACATTTTAAAACTAATTTCGGCTCAAGGATGCATATAATGTACCATGGTTTTTTGTTGACTAAAATTTTACATTCATACAAAAAAAAAATTTGACATAGATTTATTGAAAAGAAATGTATACTTTAGGATTTAGTGTGGATGAATCTTTTTATTTAAGATAGACAAGACTCTTGTGACCAGTATCTCCACCTATAAATACAAATAGAGATAAATAATCTAAAAGAAAGTTATAAGTAGATATTTTTGATAAGCTAATCTTCAGAAAAAACTTTTATGCAACAAAAGTAAGGTAACGAAAAAAAGAAAAATTAGGGATCTTTATGTAAAGGAACCTTCATGATCATAGACTAGGATATGTTCATCTTCTAGGGATTGTATACTTAAAAGGAAAGCTATTACAATGGTTCTGAATCTTATTATGACTATCAAAGATATATTCTTCCAAATTCTCTCGCTCTTTATTTTGAAGAAGAGATCAATAAATATGAGGGTGACGATGCTAAATAAAATATTTTAGTTACGATTTTTCATTTCTTTCTGTGGTCTCATTGAGAGGCAAAGAGTAAGACCCAAGTCAAAGGGGCACAGTTTCTGTCGTCTAGTAATAACAAAAAGAATATTAGTACTTCTAGGTGCATCTTTAGTATAAATGATCAATAACATATAGTTGTTGGCACCCTCGAAATCATAAAGAAAAAAAATAGGGTAGTTGTAAAACCTCACAGTCCAGACACAATGACCCAGTTATCTAATAGTAGTAAATGTATAGGCATTCATACCGATTTATACGACTAATACAAAATGTAATTTGAATATATATATATTTTATTTAATATTATGTAAAATTATAATCAAAGAAACCTTTTTGCAATAATTGTGGCTGAGAAGTTTAACAAAAAATTAAAAAGCTCTAAGAGACATTATCAAAAGTGGTTGCCTCATTAAAACCTAAATCCGGAAAATCTAATTGGGACAAAAATCAGATTTTAGGGAAAAGAGTACAAACCACTTTCAATTGAGCTTCAGATGTTGAGTAAACTAAAAAAGGAGCTAAAAACATTAGGCTCTTGTTGAGAACCAACTATGTAAACCATCCAACAAAATCCTCTTTTGCTGCAAAGTTGAAAGTGTATCCGCACTGCTCGATCTATATTGCAAACCAAACTGTCCACTGATGAAGGAAGCACACCATGACGCCTTTGATTTCTTTCCCACCATAAGGAATAAACCGCGAATTTAAATGCATATTTGACTAGAAAAGCCGTACTGCCCCTACTTCCAGAAATCAAAACATTAGTGAGAATACTGTGTATACAAGTGGTATACTTGTGATGAAGCAAGGCAAACACCGGGCGATGCCAAACTTGAGAGCTAAATGAACAGGAGAAAAACAGGTGCTCTGCGGACTCCATCTCAACCGAACAAAAGTTGCAACATGAATGTGGACTCCAAAGGAGCATTCTATCACCTGTTGACAAGCGATTAAGAGCAACTAACCATACAATAAAAGAGAATTTTGGGGTTTTGTGGGAGAACCAGACTCCCTTATACCAAGTCATAACCTGTGAAACTCTCGAACTTGATTCCAAGTTTCCTGAGAAGAGAACTTCGGCTTAAACTTACCCTGCTTCCCTCGCCAAAGGGGAATATCTAGCTCAGAGGAAGCCAAGTCTTTTTAGCTTTATAATCTCAGCATCAATCAAAGAAAGAGTGTGAATTCGCCTATGCCTAGGGCAATGAGTAGCAAAAACCTCCGCCAAAGTTGCTGAAGACTTATTCCCCAAATCGATACTGCCTCGGTCTCCTAACAAATCATACAACCATCCATAAGAACTCCATTCATCAAACCAAAAAGACGTATAAGCGCCACTCCGCACCTCGACTTTATGAAACTCCTTCTCCAGAAAACAATACTTAAGTAGGTTTTTCCACATCCATGAGCCAAAACTCATACTTATCTTTACCAACAAAAATGAGTTTTCCCAAATCAGATATTTGTAGACCCAATTAATCCAAAGATAATTCCGTGCCGAAATTATTCTCCAAATCAACTTAAAACAGCTTACCTGTTTGCGTCCACCAAAGCTTTTAGACCAAGCCCCCCTTCGGCCTTTGCCTTACAAATATCTCGCCAAGCAACTTTAGCCTTGTTAGAATTAAGAGCTATACCCGGCCATGAGAATGCCGAAAAAATCATCTCAACTTCTTTGATACATGCACTAGGTAGCCTAAAAGCCAAAATCCAGAAATTCGTCAAGGTAGCAATTACCAAAGATAAGGGTTGTAACCTTTTCGCAAAAGATAAGAATCTGTTTTTCCATAAGCCTATTTGAGCACAAATTTTCTCAATGAGGGGCTGAAAAGCTGAAGTTGTCATCCTCTTAGTCATAAGAAGCAGCCGTAAATATTTTACCGGCAAAGTACCAATATTAAACGGAAAACTAGCAAGAGAATCTCGAGTAACCGAGGAGATACCCATAATAAAGAGTGTTGTTTTCTCCAAGCTGATGGAAAGGCCCGAGACTCTAGCAAAATTATCAAAAACCTTCAGAATACCATTGATTGATCGAATTCTCCCATCCGAGAATACCATGATATCATCCGCAAAATACAAGTGAGTGAGGTTTAAATTCTTGCAGCCCGGATGATAAGCATAAAGACCTGCTACAACTGCCTTGTTGAGCATACAAAATAAAACATTCATGCACATAACAATTAAATAAGGGTAAAGAGAACAACCTTATCGAAGATCCTTCTGACTACCAAAAAATTCGGCGAGCTCATCATTAAGCTGAACAAGAAACGATGGAGTAGTCACACACAGCTCGATCCAATGGATGTATTTAGGCGAAAGCTCGATCCAACGCTTTTAAAATACTGATTATAAAGCCCCCAATGAACCGAATCAAAAGCTTTCATTAAATCTATCTTCATTGCATAACGCGAAGCTATATTCGTCTTATGGTAGTCTTTCACTAGCTTAGAAGCAAGTAGAAGATTCTTCATCATATAACGGTCTTTAATAAAAGTCGATTGGTTTTACGTAATGAAACCCGGAAGAATAGTCTTAAACTTGTTCGCCAAAAGATTCAAAATCACCTTGTATATCACTTTACAATACAAGATTGGTCGGTATTCCTTCATTCCAATTGTACCCTTCTTCAGAATTAATGCTAAAATAGTTGTATTTATTCCTTTCGGTAAGAAACCAAAGGCAAAGAAGGACTAGACTGCCACAACAAAATCCTTACCAATGATCTACCAAACCTCTTTAAATAACTCCACCGTGAAGCCATCCAGATAGGGAGATTTATTCAAAGGCATGGAAAATAAAACTCACTGAATCTCCAACTCAATCACCTCCACTAAGACTGAATCTTTTTCCTCCTCCGATCATGTATAGAGTTAAGTAAGACAGCCACCTCTTCCACCAAACTCCCCGTTAGATCTGGAGTCTGCAAAGAAAAAAGATCCGTATAATACCATATCGCCTATGCCTCAATCTCCTCGCGATTTGTAAGCAACACACTTTCTGAAGATTTAACTACATTGACCACATTACGAGCTTCCCTCTCCTTAACAACAATATGGAATAACTGTTATTTTTATCCCCCATGTTAATCCAATGCAGCTTACCTTTCTGCCGTTAAAATCTTTCCTCCAAACTTGATATTGATTCCCAAACCTCAAAAGCTTTTGATTCCTCCTGCATTCTCAAAGTATCAGGTGCATCTAAAGTTGCAAGATGTTTAACATATAAATCTTGAAAAGCCTCAGTAGGTCTCCTGGTCAAATGGTGGAATTTCTAAAGAACAAGATCATGTATCATAGGATTGAGGAGCTTTAGCTTCTTAGAAAACCGATATAAAGCTTAGTTAGAATGAAACAATGGATCCGTAGAATCCCATTAAGCTTCCAGAGTGGCTTGAACTCCACTCCACCATCAAAATAATGGCGTTGGCAATCTTAAATGGACTGTTAGGTTTATGAGGCACTCCATTAAGCAAAACAGGAGCACAAATGTGGTCCAAGCAATCCTTTGAAGGTCTCTGGAGCCAATGTGAGTTAACCAACACTCTTTCCAACTTCTTACAAACCAAACCATCATCTCTCTAATTGCACCAAGCATAAAGAGGACCATAATAAGTCATATCGATTAATGAGCAGTATCTCATTGCATCTTGAAAATCAACCATACCCGGCAAAGCAACTTGAACATTCGATGACAACGAATGCTCTGATAAATCCAGCACTTCATTAAAATCACCTAGACAAAACCAAGGCTTACCCCAAAACTGAGAAAGGTCTTGAATTTGTTTGAGGTTCCGCCATAACTCTCTCCGTTCTTCCAGAGCATTAGAAGCATAGACAAAGGTGCACATGAACTCCTCGGAAACATTAGAAATCTTAATTAGACTAGTAATATGTTGATTTGTTTTGAGAACCACCTCTAACTTTGCCGATTCTCTCCACACTACCCAAATCCTACCGAGAGTGTTTTGCTCATTTCAAAACCATGGACCAGCTCCCAAAAGCAGAACGAGCAATACTCTGAGCCTTCCTCTCCATAACACACATTTCCAATAGACACCCGAAAACCATAGAATTTGAACATATTTGCTACATATATAAATAACATATGTGTTGATTTTCCATCTGAGTTCAATATATAATATGTTACGTCGAATGTGAAAAATTTGACACAAAGTGTACATGATACTAATATAACACTTTCTTTAAAAATATATGGTGATAGAAACAATATCTTTCCAAATGTGATAAACAAACATAGACTAGTTAGAAATTTTGATTAGAATATAATGAGCAATAAGAAACATGAAGAGGATTCATTGCATGTATCCGTTGGAATCATGATGAGAGTAAGAGCTAAGGAGATTAAGAAAGCATTCAACGGGCTGATTCAAGAGCTTATGGACAAGGAGAACATCAAAATTCTATTGGGGATGTTAACTATCAAGTCCAGTCCATTTTAAGCATACTTACAAGTCAACGAAATCCAAAAGTAGTGACTTAATTTTCTGGTCAACGAGAGTGACGAAAATAAAGTTTAAGAGTCACTTTTAAATGCATGTATTAAGGATTCCAAGAGTTTAATCCACAAAAAAACCCACTATCTTTATTTTTTTATTTCCAAGAAAATTTATTTCTTTTTTGGCTTTTTTTCAAGCCATCTGTTCCATTAAATAGATGTACTCTCCATTGGAGAAGATATCCAATTTTTTCTTAAAATATTTTCATGGTGAGAGTGATTCTCCTTGATTTCTTTGTAAACTTTTCGATCCTTCGGTGTGTAATATCCGAGTTATCAAACCGGTTTATCAAGTGTTCTCCATCACGCTTGTGTGGCCATTCGCTGACCAAAGTTTCTTAGTTGCATTTTAAGATTGTATTTGATCTTGGGTTGATATACCCAAGTTTTTTGCTAGATGAGTTACTTGCTGAGGTTTCCATTGCTTTGTTTCTTTTGAGCATTTTAAGACAGTATTTTTTCTGATCGGTGCGATAATGCGCAAGTGTTTGCTCGACAAGTTGAGCAGGAACAATATTTTGATGGAATAATGTGATAAATGTATCAATTAAAACCTACACACTAGGATCGATCCACGGAGAACAAGAGAACTACACACTAGGAGTGCATGTATTCAATTAAGCAAATAAAATAGGTTTGCTTTTTTCATTAAGAATGCAAATTAAACTTAACAAAAACTAAACAAGTGAAACCTAGAAAAAAGATTGATACTAAAATGATAAAAAGCGATGGGTCAAGGGGATAAAATTATTTAGATGAGATGATGAATCTTTGATGATACTAAGAACATATTAAGAACACAATCTTTAATTATAGATCACTGATCAAGACAAATCTACTTTAATGGTAGTAATCTCTTTACTAATCACCACCAACAACAATAAAATTCCGTTTGTGAAAAGTGACCAATGAGCATTAATAATCAATTCTAAGCCAACCAATAATCACCTTAATATCAATTTCCATTTGCTAAGGAAAAAAAACTTATTTAAGTTCTTTCTAGCATTTCATCGGAGACCTTCCAGGCATCAAATACTATTTATCTGGATTCAAGTTACAATCTGAAATCTACCATTACTACCAACCTTAATGAAGGATAACCTATGATCTACTCCTAAACATCACCTTTCACTAATAAAATCATCATTATCAACCAACCCTTAACTAATCTAAATGAATACTCATTAATCATAATTAATATACAAATCAGTTTGTATGATTTTTGCCTAATCATATTAGATTAGAGAAATGAAAAGTAAATCTAAAATACAAATAAAATTGATTGCATAAAAGATCAAGATCCAACACAATTGTTCTTTAATATAAAAGAGGCAATTAAAAAGGATAAAAGATGGATTATCCTAACATATTAGGTTTAAAAATCTATAAATACTAAAGTATATGCGTTATAGGTCGACAAGGGACAAACCGAAACTATGCAATATTCGATGGTTATGATTATGATTTATGAATCGATAATGAATGTCATAAATACTTCAAATAGGAAAATGAAAATTATAATTATGATTAATATTCGATGGCTATGATTATGATTTATGAATCTATAAAGAGGCAAATGAAAAGGATTAAAGATGAACTCACCTTGTGTCTTCAAATTCTTAAAATAGAATCAAAACTATGCAGTATTCGATGATTATGATTTATGACTCTATAATGAATGTCAAATGCATGAGTCTAACTAAAAGATATTCTAATGAACCTAAATGATGCAATGTGATGAGAAAATAATTGAAAAAAGGTTTTTAAACACAGAAAAACCATAGATATCAACCCCCCCCCCCCAACTTGTCATTTGCTTGTCAACAAGAAAACAAGAAGGAAATGTTAAGCAGAGGTTGAAGAGCGATAACTCAAAATCAATAGTATCAAAAAAATAAAAGGTGCAAGATCAAACATCTTACTCTTTCGTACTTCTTTATGCTCATCTCAAAACAAATTTCTAACACAACCCTTAGACTTAGGTAAAAACTCACTATCAAATTGAAAACATTTTCTTTTCGGTTTTTGAAGTATTTTGTGCCGTCCCACAGATGGAAACTAAATCGTTCTCAATCAATTTTGGGTTAAAGCTTTTTGAGGTGGTATCAAGAGAGTTTTTCTTTGCGTGGTTGCTCTCAAGACATAGGAATGCTGGTAATATGCAAAATCCATCTAAGAAAGGGAACAATCGATGCATACAATGTTTAACTCTCGTTATCCTACCCCATCTTATGAAATGAATCCTAATTTCCACCCTTCACATTCTTCTTATTCTATTTTGAACTGCAAATCATTAGACTCTTTTGTTCTTTTAACACTTAACCTATAATCAATTTGTTATCTTAGTCTCATAGGGAAAAAAATTTTGTTCAACACTTAGTCCTTTTCTAATTTCTTTTACTTGCTTTCTTAGTTCCCAAAACTTATTTTCATTGTACATTTTAGGGAATTTACACATTTTGTTCTTTTATTCATACCTTAAGAGTTAGGGTTTTTCTAGGTTATCACTCAGTTTTTCTAGGGATTCCTTTTCATAACATTGATCAAGTTTTTTTCAATCTTTTTTCCAACACCCAAACCAAATAGTCAACCTATCTATCCAAATATTTCATTTCCATCCTAATCACTAGTCTTACCATTGCTATCTAAAACGAGAATTAATCCTTTATCGTTCCTAATACTCTAAAGTTTTTGTAAATTCATAGCATTATTAACAACATACCTCACTTATCTAGTCAATCCAAGGGTTTGAAAGAAATTGTTAAAGTTGAAAGTATGATAACTATTCTAAAGATGAGAATGACTATTCGAGTAAAAACCCTGAACGTGACTAATAGCCAACCATGAGAACATATTTAAATCATAATAACTGAGAAGATTATATTCAAATTAAGTCCAAATTCATAGAGATGTTTCAAAAATCATGTGAGCCTTACAAGAGTAGGAGTTATATTTCAAAAGATGTAAAGGTCCAAACATGGATTTTTATTTTCCAAGATGTTCAAACAACAAATGCCCATGACTAAGGAAAATGATCTTAATCCTAAGTGTGAAATTCTACAAAACAATTATCCCCTATGCATGCATATGCAAAAATATATGCTTATAAAATCCATCCTACTATGAAAATGAAACTACATGTTTCGTTTTGTGTGTTTTCCATTTTTTTTGATTTTTTGTTTTTTTTATGAAAACAAGTGTATGCATGAGAATTAAAAAGGAAAAAAGGAAAATAAGAACACAAAACGTAAAATCAAAAGACACAAATCCCTCCCCTAACTTGACTTACACCGTCATGGTATAACAAAAGTCAAAGAGTAGGTAAATAAGAAAACAAAAATAAAGGGTATTTACAAGGAAAAGGAAAAAATACCATACCTTGGACCTAGTCGGGAACCTTAGGGAGAGGTATGAGTGGAGTTGTGGAACTCCTTGATGTGTTCTTGAATGTGAGTGTGAGGACCACTTTCATTATCCCTTGAAAACCTGTTGATCCTTGTTCTTTAAGCTCCAGGTGGAGAATCACTTGTACCATGGAAAAGGGTTTTAACATTCACTTGCTCTTTACTTTGTACTCCATCGCTCCATCAATATGCCTCTAAGGTGTTAAGTTCATAGTATGAGACAACTACTTTAAACCATTCACAAGGGTGGAAGTGTGGGTTTTTTGGTGTCTTCAATATGCTTCATTCACTTTTGAAATAGAAACGCTAAACAACCACCATCTAAAACCTCAACATATTTGCTTTGTTTCACACGAGGAATCCTCACATTCTTTATGCTCTCAACTTGTGCTTCTTCATGTTCAATGGTACCATAAATTTTGGTATGTAATGACTCAATGGGGTAGGAAACCTTGGTGTTGATGTTTAGGGGAACCACTCTCTTGTTGGATAAATCTATGCTTAGTCCCATGGTGTGGAGAAATGGTCTTAAAAGAGGAGATGCACTCAATGGTTTTGAACCATTTCTACTACCGTAAAATTCGTTGGGACTAGACAATTCCCAACCGTAAGATGATAGTCCTCATATGACCTCATTACTTTCTCTACATTCTCTCGGTTATCAAGAATAGCTTTAATGAACTTATTGTGGATATGTACCTGGTGTAAGTTATCCATATAAGGGAATGGTACTCCAATTTCATTTATACTAGCCTTGAAGCTCGAGAGGACTTTTTTTAGTCTTACTCAAAACCGCTTGGGAAATGGAAGTGGAGGCTTGATGTCTCAGGTTTTAAACCTTCTCAATCACTGCAAGTGCATAGAGGTGCAATGTAGTAAAAATTAGGGTAAAATCCCACATAGATCAAAGTTACACCAAAAGTTGTGATGCAACAAATAGAGGTAGAATGTAATGTGATTGTTTATATAGTAATGACTATAGTAAATAAAAGCAGAAAGTACAACAATGTAAACTTAATGGAGAAAGACGCTTGGCACATGGAATGTCGCTGGTATCAATGATTGATTAAGCTATCTAATCAACTAGGGATTTGTAAACAGTCCGCTCTCGAACTCGAAACATTAAGGTAAAGCTAGCCTACACCCGCAATACTAACGATCTAAACATGAATATCCAAAACATCTAGACTTATGAATGATTCCTAGTTATTCATGCTACCAAATTAAATAAGTCTGATAAGTTCACTTCGACGACATAACTTCAACTCCTGTTGGCTATTCCCGGCTAAACTTATCATGTGTTGACTATGGTACACTCACTATTGCTTAGGACGCATAAATTAAACCTACATATCATAAGTAAGGTGATTAAGCTAACTTAAGCATTGAGAACACAAAGATGAAGAACCTTGATGCATCTCTTTTGACACTTGAAGTCTTGAATACGTCTTAAGCAACTCCAAATGTTCCTTTCAGCTCCAATGACTTGTCATACCTGTAAAAATATAAATAACACCAAAAGGACAAAAAAACCTAACCTAGACTTGATTAATGAGACTTAAAATATATGGAATCAGTGGATGAAAGCCATTAAAACCATGACACATCAACTTTCCCAGACCTGAATCTTTGCTTATCTTCAAGCAATAACATAGTAATTTGACCTGAAGAATTTATGAAATCTACATTGTCGACTCTTAAACATTTATTTGTTATGTTTAAGTGCAGTCTCACAAAGAAAATATCAATCACAACAAAGGGCTTGGAATGGAAAGTTATTTAATGGTGGATGAAGTGTTTTATGCTCTAATGATGAACATGGATGCAAGTCATTGTGAAAAATCACAGTGAGACGAAGACCAACTGTTGCTACACAACCTCATGAACCTTGGAATCTCTGTAAACCTTACAGATGTCCTAACTAAGTTGCAATGGTTTCTAAGATTACATATTAGACTCTATAAAGACTTTATTCAATTTCCTTCTCTGTCTTATTTTCCTTCTTGTTCGATTTTTTTTCCTTTTTTCTCTTTTTTTTAGGGTCGGTTAATGTGGTCTGAATTAGTCAATCTCTACATTCTTTTTTCTTTTTTTGATTTTTTTCTTTCATTTTCGTAAGAAAGGGTAGCTGGAACCGGTTATAGTCATACATTTATGCACCAATGACAAAATCAAGCGTGTATTAACTATGTAAAGAAAATATTGAAAGTTACAAGAGATGCTTAGAAAAAGCTGTGTTGGTCCGTTTACGCTGTAGTTTTTGCATATGATTAATGTAACAAAGAATTGTGGTTTGAAAAAATGGATAGAATAAAGGTGTGGTACCAAGATAAATATGATTTTGTCCATTCAACGTTCTGAAAAGGGTGGTAGAATAACGCAAAATTGAATTCTGAATGTTGTGATCTAATGCATGATATCAAGCCCCTAAGTAAGATGTTAAGTCAGTCTTAAAGGTCCTGTAAGATAGAGTCAACATTAGATCATTCAAATTTCTAAAAGATAGGGAACTTCCAGCAAAGACGATATGATTATGGTGTTTCCAATCTTCCTAAACAGAGAACCGTCGATGTTAGAATTATGTTATAAATTTAGTCAATACTAATAATGATATCCAAGAAAAACATAAATATTCCCAAATTTTTGACTCCATAAAACAAAAAATGACACTAAAATAAGATAACAGAAAAAGTTTTAGTACTGAGCACCCACCCATCCTCAAAACCTACTTCATTGAGTCTTGTTGTGAAATAAAATCAAATAAAAAAGTGTTCGAAGAAAGGCAGTAAAGAAACTACATGGAAGGAAATAACATAAATGAAAAAGACAAGGAAAAGGATAACCAATCCCAAACTGATAGACCCAACGCTAGATGTGTCACCTCATGGATCTCTCCTAGAACTCGTCAAACTCTCATCATCATCAAGTATATCATTACCTGCAACATCTCCAAACACCTCAGTAACAACATCACTCTCACTGTCTACTGTACCTGTTGTGGTTGATGCAACTGCCGGAATATCCTCATCAGTCATATAATCATCTGTTGTAGATGGAGCAATGCCGCAAGGAAAAATCTGAGAATGTACTCCCCAAATCTTCTACATCATAGTGTTGTTCTTCCTCGTAGACACAACCATCCATCGCTCAAAATCTCACGGAGTTCCATATCAATGATTGCTTAGTCTTCCATGACTCGTAGCTACGAGATCCAATCAAGTGCTAAAAATTCGGTAGCATGGTGGTGCTCAAACATGGAAGTCCCCTCATGCTTCTCGAACCCAAACACGTCACATAAGCCAAAGAGGATCATTGTATGCTCCATTAACGAAGAAGCTGATACAACTTGTAGAAGCTTTTGGATCATGTGGATCCTCGAAATGTAAATTGACCAAGCCCAAAAAATCTTGCGCGAGCGTGGTTCAAATAAGGCTCTATCCACAAGAGATTTCCCAATCCCATACCATCTATAAGGCTGAAACAATCATCCCTGGTTCTTAAATCGATCAATTCCTACTCATAAGTAGGAAGCATCTTGCAGCGTGAAATTGGTATCAGTCGTTGTCCATACTCGTGTCACATCAACCTTTAAAATGTGCCTACGACCTTGTCCTTCTTCAATCGTGGTTGAGGAATATTCTGAAAATATACAAAACCAATCATCAAAAACACACAAGTGAGCAAAATATGGAGCAAAATAATGCAGAAATGTAAATTGATGAAAGTTAAAGCTACAACACCATATTTGTGTCAATTTATTCTTCCGCAACAACCCAATTAAGAAATAGTCAGATCCAATTAAGTAAAATGAACAAATTTCGCTGAAAGATTTTGGCAAAAATTCAATTTGCATAATTGGACAAAATTAACGAAGCAATTGCTTATTAAAACATCACATGAGCATCAACTATCATAATCAATTACCAAATTACACCAATCATTACCCAAATCATCCAAAAGTGGAATGAAAATTCATGAAATCAATGATGAAACTAACCAAAATCATGCCTATTCCTTAACAAATTCAAGTTTTCTATCCACTGTAACCAACAACTTAAGCCTTAATCTAAAAAGAACTAGTGAAATTCAAAGAGAACAGAGACAAATCTAAAACTTTCAATTGCCAATCCGATTCTTAGACAGAAAAGGTGAAATTTGGATTTGATACCTTTGTATATAAAGGAAACAAAAATGGAAATGGATAGAGTATGAAATTTTAATGATTTAGGGACTTGAATCATTGAATATGATGAACAATTGAGAGAGATATGGAAAGTTAAAAATTTTTGGATCAAAATGAAATGGGAGAGAGATCGAGGGCGGTGCAATTTATAATCGCAAAACCTTAATGTACCTTTAATATGGGATTGATCTATCCCATGTGGATCTGTCGATCTTAGTAACAGATTGTTTGATTGATCATTTATGGATCGGTCAAACCCAGCGACTGGAATGTTTCTGGATTCGCATACATGGTTGATTACTCCCTGAAATATCCTAAGAAACAAATTAAAAGCAAAAATGAATACGACAAAGAAAAACATAAACCTAAGGGTTACCTCCTAGAACTGCTTGTACCTACACCTAAGTGTGGTGAGATTGCATATACCTACACCTAACCATGGTGAGATTGCATATACCTACACCTAACCGTGGTGAGATTCCATTAGAGGATTGGAGACATACTCTTCTAAATCACAGTGTGATTGATTTTGGTTGTTATGTTGTAACGTTTCTGAAAACATTAAGCACAGAGCCTTCCTCGGTACATGATCTTCTGGTCTTACAGTTGTGAAGTTATTTTGATCACTACTCTTCCTATGTGCTGGTACTGTATACTTTTGAGTCTTATGCTTGCTCCTAGTATAACACAAAGGATCATCACTGAACACCATGGTCTTGCTTATATCCAAAATTGGCTGAAGGAAAATACATAAATTATTAGAACTGAGATCGAACGATCCAGAAGGTGGATTGGTTGATCTTTGCAAACAACTTCTTGATCCAAGTTTTACATATGAGATTGGTTCTTTCTGTTGTTTCTCGTTGAAGTTAGCGAATGAGTTTTTCTTAACTCGTGTACCAGAGTCTAGAGAAAGGTGTACAAACCTAGTTGTCTCCATCTTACAGTACCCAAATTCATCTTCTTCCTAAACCAATGCAACGTCTAAAGGGTCTTCCAAATGCATTTCCTGCATTATATTTTATGTGATTTCATCAACAATATCTACCAAGAAAGTCAGGCCCTCTATAGCTGGCTTTTTCATTTTCTTCTTCATATCAAATTTCATCACAAATTAACTAAGATGAAGACCAATATATCCTTGTTGCACATTGATGATTGCTCATACGGTGGCTAATAATGTTATTTCGAGGATGATACGATCTTGTGGCTCTTCATCTAGTTCCATTACAATGAAATTTGTCAAGATCCAGCATCCACCAATTTTTACAAGAATATTTTCAAGTAAGCCTTTTGGGTATCTTATGGAGGTGCCTTCCTAATGCAGCGGTATGAGCAACTCTTTTTTCTAACATACGCATGTGAGTACTTAAGCTCTCAAACTTCGTGTTATGATAACTGTAAATACCATCAACCTTAGCATTGATATCATTGGAAATTTTTTGTTGTGGGTAAACGGGTGTGAGTAGTTTGACATTGTATTGACATTGTTGGTTTGTGCATGGAGGGTATACTTGATCGGCTGGGTTCTCCACATTGGTGCTCCTAAAAGAGAGATCATTTGGTAGTTTTGATTGATTCTTTGATTCGGAAAATTACCACGTCCTCCTATAAAGTTAGCCTCCTCACTACCATCAACTCCTTCCTCTATACTACACAAGTTTATAGCCCCCGCTTTGCCTTCACCAACATATCAACCTTATCATTAAGTTCCTCGATAGCATTGCTTTCTACTAGGTTCTCAATCAACATAGTTTCTTCCTCTAGCATATTGCTTATAAAGTCACCTCTACTTGATGTATCCAGTGCCACTTGATACCTTGATTCTATACCATTGTGTAAGAAGTTCATCCTTTCTGATTCAGTGTAGTTTTGCTGCGGACAGTCCCTTAGGTATTCTTTTTATCGATCCCATGCTTCGTAAAAAGACTTAGTGGCGGCTGGCTGAAAAGTGGATATCTTGTTCTAAAGAGCAGCATATCTAGCCATAGTAATAAAGTGGTTCAAGAAATATGGCTCTGCACTGTTCCCAACTAGTGATAGATCTAGACTTCATTGATTTATGCCAAAGTGGGCTTTATCTCAGGAAGAGAACGGGAATAGCTTACAACATTGGTAGTCTGGTAGTACACCATTTGATCTAGTCGGGCGGCAGATTTCCTCAAAAATAATTATGTGATCCAAAGGATTCTCGTAGATAGCCCATGGAACTGATTCCGCTTTACTATTACGATGACTTGAGGATTGGTTTTGTAAACTTGGCTCTGAATGGCGGGGGGGGGGGGGGGAGTAATTGCTGAGCGATTCCTATAGTTCACATGTGGTGCATCTTGCGCTAGGGCTGGTTGTGGTGCCCAGCTGGTGGTGGCCGAGGTGGAAGTCGCGTAGTAAACTCACTTTGGCATGTAACTTCAGCTTCTGCGCGTTGCTACTCAACAGCAGCGTCATGATCATTATCATGATTTCTCAATCCTCCTATTTGACCCAATTGATCGTCAGCCATCTCCGCTTGTCTAGCTTCTCTGGTTGTTTTGATGTTTTCTTGGATTGTTCTCGAATTCTCGTCGACATTTAGATTCTGCAAGTTCTAAGAGCTCTTGCTTCTTAATTGCATGTACACGAGAACCAAGAAATATTGAAAGCAAAATGATTAGCAAACAAAAATTCAGAAACATGGATTGGCCGAGGATAAAAGGTGTTTTACAACCCAAATTTTACACGGAAGTACCAATTCATGCCTACACTTTTGAATAGTGCTAAATCATACGATTAAATTTTGAATTTCATGCCTAAATTTAAGATATTGTGCCAAATTGCAAGTCAGTCAACCAACACATGTGTATTGAGTTGTCATACACGATGTCGTTTTATGTTTGGAAGCTTATAAGTTCTTTAAAAAGAAAATTGTTACAACCTAGAGTTGATACCGCAACCTTGAACTCATTAATAGCAAGGTGTAATCATTTGAAACAAAAAAATTGTTGTCAACATGTTAATTAATAAATCCAATAATGTTTTAGAAAAAATAAAAAAATACAAATCTAAAATCGGTCTAAATACAAATGAGAAACCAGCCAGTGTTGATAGTCATCTTCTTCGTCGAAGATGTTCAACTGGGTTTCAATGGAGAGCCAACCAGTGTTGCCGAGTCTCAGTCGTAATCTATCACAGGAT
Source organism: Cardamine chenopodiifolia (assembly GCA_963922655.1). Lineage (NCBI taxonomy): Eukaryota > Viridiplantae > Streptophyta > Magnoliopsida > Brassicales > Brassicaceae > Cardamine > Cardamine chenopodiifolia. Next base: position 5,192,434 of record OZ000487.1, on the reverse strand, counting down.
TGCCTTTTAAGGGACAAGTCAACAAGACAAAGCATCTTCGATTAGGCTCTGAGCTCACACGTCTCTTCGCGACGCCGTCAAATTCTAACTTTTTCGGTGGTTAACATCGCCGGCTCCGATAAAGTAGTTATTCTCTGAAGAAATCCCTTGATTCAGTTTGAGCTTGTTTGAATATCTATTAGAGGAGATGAAGAAATGATGAAATTGTTTTGGGCAATAAATGTCGAAGGAATCTCGCCGGAAAAAGTGTTTCCTTGGAGATACAAGTAACAGAGGAGAGTTAAACATTTAGATAAATTTTCGAGATCTGTTATGCAATGGACTCTGTCACGGAGAGCGACAAGAGCTCGTGGATCCAATATCACCAACTTGCAATCACCAATCCTCCTTTTCTTCTTCTTCTCAGAACAAGAAATTTCATTAAGCGTCACACTTTATGTCTTCACAGCCACAGCCAGATCTAATATATACTCCTGCCGGTGCCTCTTACTACGGTGACCGACGGCGAGGACTAATCCTAACCCACCACCACCTCCTCCGTAGTCTCCTTGTAACTTATATATCATCTCCGTAGTCTTCTTGTATCTTTCCGTATACACTCTTTGACCTCTCTTTCTCCGACGACTCTTTCTTCTTCATCTTCTTCTTCTTCGTCTTGGTTCCATTTATACGCTGTGTTTCTAAGCGGAGAGAGAGATCTAGCTTTGTGGTGAACAGATATGCTCCTTAATTTCAGATTTCTGATAAGGTCATGGAAACGCCGCCTAAAGGACCACTTCTCGAAGACGACCAAGACGAGAAATCAAACTCAAAGTCACCGTAGGATGAAGACGAAGAAGACTCAAGATTTCTCCGATGAAGAAGCTATGAGAAAGTCTGAATCTGTTATCAAAAATCAATTATGTTCTTTCTTCTCTCTCTCACGAAAACTGTACAAAAGAATTTATATACATTTGATCTAAACCACTAAACCAATATAAATCATTATATAGTCAATCTTAACCGAATAAAATGACTTAATATAAACTAGGTATAGCCTTGATATTGCCCCTCAAGATGCAGGTGGGAAGATGTTATGAACTCCCATCTTGCACATAATATCTCGAAAAGACGCTAGATATATTGGTTTAGTAAGGACATCAGCAACCTGTTGAGCAGTCCTTACATACATTGTCTTGATCAAACTTTTATCAATGTATTCACGAACTTTGTGACATTCACGTTCTATGTGTTTAGTCCATTTGTGAAAAACAGAGTTACTAGCAATGTGTAGAGCTGTTGTACTGTCACAATAAAGATAAGCTAAAGGAGAAAAAGGAACACCAAACTCTTCCAGTAACTGAGATAACCAAACCTTTTTTTAGCAGCAATGGACATAGCCCTATACTCTGCTTCACCTGAACTCATCGAAACTGTATTCTGTTTCTTTAACTTCCAAGTAACAAGAGAGTCACCTAGAAACATTGCATAACCTGTCACTGATTACCTTGTATCAGGACATCCTCCAAAATTTGAATCACAATATCCACGAAGATCAAATTTATTATCTGCAGCATAGAACAGCCCTTGACCAACCGTACCTTTGAGATATCGTAACACCTTATGAACAACATTCAGATGTGGTTCTCTCGGGTCTTTAGAGTATTATGCCAACTTGGAAACTGCAAAACTTATATCTGGTCTTGTAATCGTGAGATACTGTAATTTTCCAATCAACCTCCTGTAATGTTTTGAATCATCTATAACTAATCCATCAGTTTGTGAAAGTTTGAGACTTGGTTCCATGGGAATCGAGGATGGTTTACAATCAGAAAACCCACTTGATTCTAATAAATACAAAACATACTTCCTCTGATTAACTGAAATACCCTCTTGAGACCTTGCAATTTCCAGACCAAGAAAGAACTTTGGAGGACCAAGATCTCTCAACTTAAACTGAGATTCCAGCTGAGATTTTAGAACAATGACTGCTTCATCATCTGTACTCGCAATCATTATATCATCAACATACACTAATACTACAAGATATTTCCCATCCCATTGTTTGAGAAACAATGTATTATCTCCAAAACACTTTTTAAATCCAAAACCAGTTAAAGTATTTGAGAACTTAAGAAACCATTGTCTAGAAACCTGTTTAAGTCCATATATGGATTCCAAAGTTTACAGACTGAATTTGATGTAACTGATTCCCCCTTAAGTGCAACATAACCAGGTGGTAGCTTCATATAGATTTCTTCATTTAAGTCACCATTCAAGAATGCATTAGACACATCTAACTGAGTCAATGACCACTTCAACTTCTATGCAAGAGCTAGAAGAAGCTTCACAGTTGCTAATTTTTAGTCACATGTGAAAATGTGTCTAAGAAATCTATGCCTTCTTGCTGTGTAAAACCTTTGGCAACTAACCTGGCTTTATATCTGTCAATACTGCCATCTGCATTATACTTCACTGTATAAACCCACTTACATCTTATAGCCACTTTTCCCGGAAGTAATTCACAAATCGACCAAGTATTAGTCCTTTCCATAGCTCCCATTTCTACACCCATAGCATCACACCAAACTTTAAAATCCTTAGCTTCAAAAAATTTCTCTGGTATTGGTGTATTTGTAAGTGTATGAAGAAAAATATAGAAAGGCTCAGAGATATATGAATAAGAAATATAATTGGTAATAGGATAAGGAGTTGTTACTTTAGTAAGACTATTATTATAACAATAAAAGTCCTGCAAATGTTTGGGTGGATTGATTTTTCTGCGAGATTTAGATTCAGAAGGAATCAAAATCTCAGAGGATGACACATCAGAATGATGATGTGCATCAGAAGATGTCTACACAAGAGTCAAATGACCATCTGGATTAGCAGGAAACTGTAATAGAGGAAAGAAGTCTTTAGTATCATCTGTGATATTAGATGATACAAAAGGAAAAATATCCTCATGAAATATGACATGCCTTGAAACAGAAACAGAATGTGTCTCTATGTCTAACAGCTTATATCCCTTGTAACCTGAAGGATACCATAAGAAAACACAAGCTCTAGCTCTAGGTTCAAATTTATTTCTCCCTTTTGGTGAAGTTGAACTATAATATAAACATCCAAACCTCTTTAAATGATTATAGTCCGGAATTTTGTTTGTCAATTTCTCATAAGGAGATTTATTTCCTAGGATTGGAGAAGGTAACCTGTTTATAAGGAACCCAGCTGTAAGAACACAATCCCCCCCCCCCAAGAGACTGGAATAACAGGGCTCTAGCAACATTCAAAAGATGCTGATGCTTTCTCTCTACCACCGAGTTTTTTTCAGGTGTTTTTGGACATGAATGGTATGAAATTATCCCTTTAGATGCATAAAGAGCACTAAAACTCAACTCATAAGCATTATCAGATCGAACTGATTTAACTTTGACATCATGTTGAGTTTCTATCATGTTAAGAAATGTAGGAAATATTTGCAGAACATCAGATTTAGCATGTATCAAGTATAGCCAAGTTGCTCGACTATAATCATCTACAATTTTGAGAAAATATTTATAACCATCAATTGTAGGAACAGAAAACGGACCCCATGTATCTATATGTATTAACTCAAAAGGATTAACACACATATTATTTCTAGATTTAAATGGGAGTTTCTTCTGTTTTGACAAATGACACACGTGACAACAATCATTAGTTCTTTTATTATCCTTATTCTTTCTCAGACTCAATACATCAGCAAGAACATCTGTTTTGGACTGAGATGGATGAGCCAATCTCCTATGACAAGTTTCAATATCAACAATAAAACTATTGCAAGAAGAAGAAATACTTGAAAAATCTGACAAAGACATTTTCTTATTTGTTTCATCAAAATGCAGAACATAGAGACTTCCAACTTGACTACCTTGACCAATCATCAATTCCCATGTAATTGCCTGAATAAAACATGCATCAGCAGTAAAAGTAACTTTAGAATTTAAAGTTCTAGTTAAAACACTGACACTTAATAGATTGAACTTGAATTCAGGAATATACACAACATGGTATAAAGAGATTGCATCAGTCAATTGAATGAATCCTATGCCCTCTATTTTTACTGTGTAACCATTGGGAAGGGTAACAAAAGTTCTTCCTAAGGTTTTATAACTCGAAAATAAATCCCTACAGTGAGTGACATGATGAGTTGCCCCTGAATCAATTACCCAAGCCCTAAGAGACACATCTGATTCTTTTGAGATAGATGAAATCAGTATATCATAGTAGTCGTGATTGTGTTTGAATAGATTCAGAAATGTACCTGATACCGATGAGATAAAAGGTGCAGAAGTGGAAGTTGAAGCACCAGAATTTTCAGGTTTGGACATGATACTAGGAGTGTGAAGTTTAGAACTAAAAAAAGATATCATACGCTGGATTTGATCTTTAGTCATGTTATCTACACTGCTCTGGAAATGGTCCTTGGAAACTTCTGACATATGTTCTTGCTAAGAAATAGGATTGTTGTTGATAGCTGTCATGTTTGTTGTTCCCACACTATGTACTGGTTTATTCTTAGGATGACCAGGAGGAAAACCATGAATTCTGTAACATCTATCAACAGTATGTCCAACCTTGTTACAGGGTGAACATTTTGGTTTCTTGAAGTTTCCATGTGCTAACATGACCTGAGAAGAATCAGCCATGCTTAATTCTTGAACTTGAAAAGTTACTGGAGCATGCACCACTTTATTGCTCAGACCCACAACCCGCTAGCTTTCATCTTGATCCAACATATTGTATATTTCTAAAAATCCAGGTCTCGGTCTCATGTTTAGTATCTGCCCCCTAATGTTAGCAAAGTTCTCATTCAATCCCATCAAGAACTGTATAATTCTGCTTGTTTCTGCATCATCAATCAACTCTTTCACATGATCACAATCACATCTCTTTGCAGTATAAGTCTTAGTATTAGCTATCTGCTCCCATAGAGTCTTCTTCTTTGTAAAATACGTTGACAAATCAAGAGAACCTTGTTTGAGATCATGTATAGCTTGTTCGAGTTAATACTTCCTTGGTAAATTGCTAACACGAAATCTCAAATACAGATCATTCCACATCTCAGCAGCATCTTCATAATATAATATGCTATCATATATCTCTTGTTCACTACATTCATCACCCATGCCTTAACCATACTATTGCATCTACTCCAAATCTTGAACAGATCATCATTTACATCTGGTCTAGGCAAAGATCCATCAACAAATGCTAGTTTATTCTTAGCATCTAGACTGATTCTCATCGCAATGTACCAGCTGTTATAATTCGTTCCATCAAGAATATGAGACACAATTGATAAACCTGGATGATCCGCAGCATGCAAAAAGAAAGGACTATAAACATTATCAAATGACTCTGTTCCTCCAGAAATCATACCAGAAACTCCGCGATTCGACGAATTGATATGTGGTGATCTCGCGATGACCTCCGGTTGATTTTCCGAGCGAGAATTATTTTTATTTCTCATAATAGAACCATTTTCTTCAGATTCAGGTGTTAATGATCGATTACGTTGCTTTCTTCCTTGTTTCGCCATAGAAAAAGGTAGATCGAAGCTCAAATGCGTGAATGAACCAAAGATGAAGCTCTTGAATTGATTTTTTTTTTTTGAAGCTTCCGATGTCAATCAAAACATAGATTCGAGATCTCCTCAACAAATAAACGATGAAAATGGAAGAAAAAGAAGAAATCGAACAGAAATCAGAGTGGAATGAGCAAATAAAGCTCTGATACCATATGAGAAAGTTTGAATCTGTTATCAAAAATCAATTATGTTCTTTCTTCTCTCTCTCACGAAAACTGTACAAAAGAATTTATATACATTTGATCTAAACCACTAAACCAATATAAATCATTATACAGTCAATCTAAACCGAATAAAATGACTTAATATAAACCATGTATAGCCTTGATAGAAGCAGCTCAAAAATTTTGATTTACGAATCGAATCTCAAACTTTTTCAATTTCTCCGATGAAAGCAGCATATAAAGACATAGATGACTTGAGCTTTTTCGATTTCTCCAATGACTGAGCTTTTCAATTTAGGAATCGAATCTAATCAACTAAACCAATACCAAAGCTCATTAAAATTTGATTTATTTACTTTTATAATGTAACGCATAAAATTAAAATATAAATTGTGAATCTTAAAAAAAGAAGGTTGCAATCTTTTCGGAGGGAATCAAGTGGCGATTTTGAGGAGGATTTGTTCTCATTGGGATTATGGCGGCGCCGCAAGGGGGAGGGGATCCCCTGCTAGGAGTTAATGGTGGTGTGGGGTTTGTTTCAGTTGCGGAGGACGAAGCCCGGAGTGGGGAGGAGGCACAGGCGGGGCGAACGCGTGACTCTAGTTCTGATGAAGGGAAGGTATCGTCAGAGGAAGGTCAGGAGGAAGCAGTTGTAGTTCATCAGAATCAGGAGACGGGGGAAACGACGGGATCAGAGTTAACCGCGGTGCTGGAGATAAGGAGGAAGGAGTCTGAAACGGAGAAGATTGATTTGGACAGGGAATCAGAAGAAATCAGAGTACAGGAAGTTGGGACAGGGGAGGAAGTAAGGGAAAATATATCAAACCAAAGGAAGGCTCCATTGAAAAAATCATGGGCTAACATGGTTAGAAGGCCAGTTATATCAAATTTTGATTACACGGTGATGGAGAAAGTGGGAAGACAGGTGGTAACGGTTCTGAGTGAAATATTTGATGATGCACCACTGCTCTGGGAGGATTTCATTATAGGAAACTTCGCTTCTACGGGGCCTCATGTGGCAAAACTCCATGTCATTGTCAATAAAAGCTGGACATTAGGGGACAAAAACATTAAGATAGATGCTTATGTGGTTAGCGAGACATCAATAAAGTTTAGAATACAGAATCTAAATGTCCGAAGTCACGTACTTCACAGAGGTATGTGGAACATCTGCGAAATACCCATGATAGTGTCGAAATGGACACCTTTTAAGGAAGAAGCTCAACCTGCATTATCTTCAATGCCAATGTGGGTCACGATTAAAAACATTCCACCTACCTTGTTTTCGTCGAAGGGTCTGAGTTTCGTCGCGAGTCCAGTAGGCACTCCTCTTCGAATGCACCAGGATATGGAGCTTGTTGCGAGTTTTAATGAGGCAAAAATATTCCTTCTTGTTTCACTTTCAACGTCCAAGGGGAAGAGTTTGAAGTTGAGTATGAATACCCTTGGCTTCCTATGCGGTGTGGAAGTTGTCAGAAATGGGGACATGAAGAAGCAGGATGCTTGTCAAGATTTCAGACACAAGAATCGAAGGAAACCCAGAGTGAGACAGTTGAGGTAGTACCAATGAAGCAGTCTGCAACTCGGGTGAACCGAGTGGAGGGAATGTTGGAGAAAGAGGTTTGGTCTCCAGGAAGATCTCCAAAGGAGTGAGAACTGGTTCAAAATGGGAGGTCGGGAAAGAAAATTTTGGTCTACGGAGAGGTCAGAATAACCACTCCATCACAGTTTGAAGTTCTCATGTCTCCGCAGCTGGATGATGACTCGATTTTAAGAATACAGGAAACAACTTAGACAGTGATTGCAGACTCAAAGAGAGGGGAAGAAAGAAAACAACTGGATATTTTGGCTGCAAAAAAACAATCTAAGGACGATCAGAGGTTAAGTATCCCATCAGAAACTAACCTGCAGAGATAGGAGGGATACTCTGTTTCTGGGAAGGAAAAGAGGAAATGGAAGATCACTGGGGAAAATTCAAGTTATGGATACTCAGTGTTGGAGCCGGAACTGGAGAAGATGGAGTTACAGCAAACAAACTTATCGAAGGGAGAAGTAGTAGGTGGTTTGGCAGGCGTAAAAGACAGGAAAGAGGAGTTAAAGAAAGTGGCAAAGGATATTTTGGAGGGCTCTGTTTCGGGGGGTCTAAAATAGAGTACGATCCTGGAAGACCAGAGATCAGAGTTTATTACAGAGAAAAAACAGGGAAAATCTGAACGCCCTGCAAATGGAGTTCCAATACAAAAACAGAGATCAGAGTTTGTCAATGCAAATGCAGTTCCAATACAGGAGAAGTGACGGAGGCGTTAACAGAGACAGATGGGATTGAGAACCCGACAGGGGGGGAAAAATGGTAAGAAAGGAATAGATGTTCAGGAAGAATCAAAAGTGAGACAAACTCAGTCTAAGGAGGATAGCTCAATGAGAGTTCTTTTATTTCGATCGGCAAAGTCAAAACCATCACAACTGGACTCAAATCCGAGTGGTTTAGGACGATGGAACCAACAGAAAAGAATAGTAATGTTGGGGGTTTTTAGGAATATCTGGGGATTTAACAAGTCACAAAAACAAGTTGTGGTAAAAGAGTTGATTAATAGGAAGTCTCTGATCTTTGGTGCACTATTGGAAACAAGAGTAACAAAATATAAGGCTGAGCAGATAGCAAAGAGGACTTTTCCGGAGTGGTATATGGTGTCGAACTATGTGTACAATGTGCTAGGCAGGATATGGGTGATATGGAACAAATCAGTCTCAGTAACGGTGGTGTACAAGACAAGTCAACTAATATCGTGCAAAGTTAAAATTCAAGGGGACTTGGAGGAATTTTTATGCATTTCATATACGCTTCAAACTCTATTGAGGAGAGAATAGAATTGTGGCGTGACTTAATGGATCATCAGAATGAAGCTCAACTAGGGGGCTTACGATGGATGTGTGCGGGGGACTTTAACGAGATATTGGACAGCTCAGAGCATTCTCTAGACATCACAACACCAATCACTATTTCGGGGAATGATAAACTTTCAAAATATGGTAAATCACTGTGCTTTGGAGGATATGGCGTTCCAGGGTCCAAAATTTACGTGGTGTAATAAGCAAGAAGAAGGCTTGATAAGCAAGAAACTAGACAGGGTTCTTGTGAACTCAAATTGGTTGCAGCGTGTTCCTAACACATACTGTGTATTCGAAGCTCGAGGCTGTTCATATCATGTTTGTGGAATAATTTCTCTATTCGGTCAGCTCCATAAACCCAAGGTTCCATTCAAGGTAGTCAATGTAATGGTTTACTTACATGAGTTCAAGCAGTTGGTGGAAAGTAAGTGGAATGATACAGAAGCGTTTTACCCCTCGACCTCAGCCCTTTTCAGATTTTTGAAAAAACTAAAATACCTAAAACCAAGCATCCAAGGGTTAGGAAGTTAGAAGCTTCACCGGTTGACACAGAGAAAAGAAGAGGCCTATAAAATGTTGTGTGAAAAACAAGGTGAGAATTTCCTGCAACCGGATCCTCAGAATTTGAGAGAGGAAAACCAGGCTTACGAAGAATTGGAGAGGGTGGCTGGCTTCGAAGAGGTATCTTTTTCAGAAAGCAAAGCTCAAGTGGTTAAGGGTGGGAAATCAAAAAAATTGTGTTTTCTACAATGAGATAAAAGAAAGAGAGGCACGAAATAAGATACATGAAACTAGAGATCAGGATGGGGGTTTTCACAACACAGGAGGACATAAAGGCTGAAGCGGTGAGGTTTTACTCAGCTTTGTTTCAGGAACCGCAAGGACAAGAGGGGGAGGAGACTCAAAGTTCGGAGTTGCTCCGGGTTTGGAACAGTAAATGCTCGGAGGAAGAGAAAAGTGGATTAATGGAAGAAGTATCCGAAGAGGAGATAAAGAACGTCCTATTTAAAATGCGTTTAAACAAGTCCCCCGGAACAGACGGGTAAATGGTCGAATTCTACAAGGAGATGTGGCCAAATAATAGGGAGTGACTTCGTGGTAGCAGTCAAATCGTTCTTCCTTTATGGTTTTCTGTCGAAAGGGATAAATTCTACCATACTAGCATTAATTCCTAAGAAGATGGGGACTATAGGTATGAGAGATTATAGACCGATATCATGTTGCAATGTGGCATATAAGGTCATTTTGAAGGTGCTAGCAAATCGCTTAAAGAGCATACTCCCGGGTTTCATAACAAAAAACCAGACAGCTTTCATCAAAGACTGATATCTAATGGAAAACCTCCTCTTAGCATCTGAGTTGGTAAAGGATTACCACAAATCAGAGATAACCCCAAGATGTGCTATGAAGATTGACATTACAAAGGCTTTCGACTCAGTAAATTAGAGATTTCTTGTGAGCTTGTTGAGAGCAATAGAGATGCCTGAAAAGTTTGTTAAATGGATTGACCTATGCATAACAACTCCCTCTTTTTCAGTGCAAGTCAATGGTGAGTTGGCGGGGTACTTCCAAAGTGAGAGAGGTCTGAGGCAAGGTTCCTCTCTATCCCCATATTTTTTTGTTATTTGTATGAATTACCTCTCTTTAATGTTGGATAGCGCGGCAAGGAAAGGGAAGTTTTGGTACCACCCGCAATGTAAAAGTCTGGGGGTTACTCATTTATGCTTCACAAATGATATTATGGTGTTTGGAGATGGAAAGGAATGGTCTATTAGGGGGATTCTCGCTGTCTTTGATAGGTTTGCATCAATCTCGGGTCTGAATATCAGTTTGGAGAAAACCACTTTGTTCATCACGGGAATAACGCCACAAGTAAGGGAGTTAGTGAATGAACTACGTCTGGATGACAAAATCAGATTACCAACCGTTTATAGACAAGATAAGAAGTCGCATTAATTCGTGGAAGAACCGCCAGTTATCTTTTGCGGGAAGACTACAACTCCTCTCCTCCGTGATTACAAATTTGGCAAATTTTTGGATGGCGACATTCAGATTGCCAAGTGCATGTATCAAGGAGATAAAAAAATAAGTGCTGTGTTTCTTTGGTATGGTCCGGAGTTAAATTTTAGGAAGGCTAAGGTGGCTTGGAAGGATGTATGCAAACCGAAATCGGAAGGAGGATTGGGGCTGAAATCTTTGGTGGAAATGAATGGGGTGTGTTGTTACAAATTGATCTGGCGCATAGTATCCGCGAAGGATTCACTTTGGGTGAATTGGATTAAAAGAAACTTGATAAGAGAAGGTTCGTTCTGGTCGAAGAAGAACAAGAAGACGAGAGGCTCTTGGATGTGGCGAAAAATACTAAAATACCGCGAATCTGCTAAGAAGTTCCATAAGGTCGAGGTACGTGGTGGTGCTAACACATTCTTTGGTATGATGACTGGAGTTCCTTTGGCAGATTAATTGAGGTCTTGGGAGAAAGAGGTTTCATTGACTTGGGCATAAAAGCAAGTGCCACACTGGAAGAGGTTTTTGCTCATCAAAGACCTAGAAGAAGGAACCGTAGATGCTATCGCAGATAGAGGCTGAAATCGAAAGGTATCGGGACAGGGCTGAAGCTCAAGAGGATTTTCCACTCTGGAGATGTAAAGAGAGCAGGTTTCAACCAATTTTCTCATCAAAGGAAACTTGGAATCAACTAAGGAAACCAGGTTATCGAAACACTTGGTATAAAGCGATTTGGTTTACTCATGCAACGCCAAAGTATTCTTTTATCATGTGGCTAGCAGCTCTCAATCGCTTGGCAACGGGAGATAGGATGATGGTTTGGTCTAACACGGTTACTACTAAGTGTGTTTTCGGTCCACAAGTTATTGAGACTCGCGATCACATTTTTTTTCGCTTGTCCCTTTACATCACAAATATGGTACAAGCTGGTTCATGGCCTGATGCAACAAGAGTATACTGCCCATTTTGACGAGTTGATAGCCCACTTCCAAAGAACAGATAGGAGATCAACGAAGGACTATGTAGCAAAATATACCTTCCAGCCACCACATATATGCTTTGGAGAGAACAAAACCAACAAAGACATGGTAGTGTTATGACTAACATGGATTGACTGGTTTGGGAGATAGGAGGTATGGTTCGTAACAGGTTATCTACGTTACAAGTGCAAGGAGTCATGATAGACGGGCTTTAGGTCTGGTTCGCCACAAGATTATGATGGGTTTCATTGGCTATTATTCATCAGTTTTTTATATTCAGCTAAGTCATAAGTGTGTGCGTACTCTTTTTCTCGGGAAGTGGTTTTGTCCCAAATGGATTTTCCACTCTCAGATTTTAACGAGGCGCCCGCTTATAGACGAATTTTAGCATAGTTTAAAATTACTTTTCTATAAAATGTTGCACTTGATGTAAAAAACGATTTTGTTTTGAATATATTTTCACATACTATTCAAAAAAAATAAAATATAAATTGTAATATTGTAATTTACAAACGCAGATATATGGAAAAGAAATTGATGATGGTTGTAGATTAACTAGTTAATGCTTGCAATAAATTGGTTAGAGGTTGTGTTTTCGAGTCTAGGTTGTAACAATTTTTTAAAAAAATTTCTAAGTTTGCAAACACAAGACGACGTCGTTTATGACAACTCAGTACACATGTGTCGGCTGACTCAACGTCTTTAACGGTTGACTAACAATTGTTAACGACGACTTGCAATTTGACACGATATGTTAAATTCAGGTATGAAATTTATATATTAATCATATTGGGATATAATTTACAACTATTCAAAAATGTAGGCATTAATTGACACTTTCGTGTAAAATCCAAGTTGTAAAAGACCCTTTACCTGATCGAGCTATCCACCCAATGGATCGGTTGATCTTTGTATTTTTAAAACAACTAATTTGTTTTTTCCTAACTAAACCTGAAATAAAACCTTGTAAGCAACGTTTTGGTTCCAAGCCACGACACCAAAAAATCGATGTCTCAGGTTTTAATCCTTGTCAATCACTGGAAGTGCACATAGGTGCGTTGTAGTAAAGATTAATGTCGATTCTCACAGAGACCAAAGTTACATTACAAGTTGTGATGCAACGAATAGAGGTAGAACTTAATATGGTTGTTTGTATCATAATGATTTAGTAAATAAAAGCAGAAAGTAAAAAGATGTAAACAATCAAGAAAGACGCTAGGCAAAAAGAATTTCACATGTATCAATGATCAATTAAGCTATATAACTAACTAGGGATTTGTTAACTAACCGTTCTTGAACATGAAACGCTAAGGTAAAAACTAGCATACTCCCACATCGCTAACTATCTATATATGAATCTCTAGAACACATAGACTTTCAAATTAGCCATATTTATTCATCCCATCAATCTAAATAAGTTGGATAAGCTCACTTAGACAATATAATTTCAACTCCTATTGGCTATTCTAGACTAAGCTCATCAATTGTTGATTTTGGTAACCTGAATATCGCTTTTGGCCTATAGATTAAATCTACAGATCATAAGATAGATGATCAAGATAACTTAAGCATTGAGAACACAAAGATGAAGAACCATAATGATAAATCCATAATCTAATAGCTTAAATCTACTTAATCATTGAATTTCTTTGAACAAACGCTAAACCCAACTAGTGGATTACTCAGATAAAGATGCAGACATTAAACTATTGCATACATATTAAAATAATAATCAATAAATGTTCGCAAAGCACTTCTAGAACATATGAGATTTCTTCTCCCTTATCTAAGAAAATAATAAGCAAAAGCAAAAAATACAACTTGTTACTACATAAAACTCGTGTAGTACTAATTATATAAGAATCTTAAACCCTAAGGTCGGTTAGAATCATCCAAAGTCATTTGGAATTAGAAAAAGGAAAATCTGATGTGTGGAATTGATTGATCCCGGGAACTGGATTGGTCGATCCATGCTCCAAAATGCACCACTTCATTTGTGGATCAATGTAGTCGATCTCTAACCAATCTTGTCGATCTCCTTTGTTATAGTTGATCCATCTTGTTATGGTCGATATCTGATGAATCTCTTTTGACTCTTGAAGTCTTGAATACGTCTTAAACAGCTCCAAATGTTTCTTTCATGTCCAATGACTTGTAAAACCTTTAAAATAATAAGTAATACAAAAGGATAGAAAACCTAACCTAGGCTTGATTAATGATACTAAAAGAATATGGAATAAATTGATAAAACCATGAAACATTAAGGCTCATAAGGAGGAGGCTCAACACGTGGAGCATCTTTCTTTTCATCCCTCTTGGACACCTTATATTCTTCTTTAGTAATCATCCTCACTTGCACTTCACTCTCACTAACAAAACCATCGATATTCGAATCGTAGAGAAGGTTAGAGATTTTATCAATAGCTTATTTATTCTCATCAAAAAGCAATCATTTTTTCTCTTATTTGGCTCATGGTGTCAATCCAATCTTCATTACTCGAGAAGATGGCATTACAAATATCCTTGGGGTTAACTTTGGGTTTACCAGGAAGTGAAACAATATGCCTCTTGGATGATAAAACTACTTGAGCCACATAGTTGTCTAGATACTTCACATGAGATGCCAAACTCTTGTAGATCATTGTATGATCCATCCATCTTAACATCCATCTCACCCATCAACTTGTTCATCTCAAGGATTCTCTTAATTTGACCCTTAAGTAGTTCTTAAGAAGGATTTTGTTTTCATCCTCTTTAGGTGGTTAAGTCCATGGTCCTACTTCAGTTTGTCAGTTTTTGTTGGTTTAGTTTAGGCTGAAAAGTTTTGTGGGGTTGTTGTATTGGGGTCTTGGTTTGAAGTTTCCTTGGGAATTATAATGTGTGTTGGTTTGGAAAGTTCCTTGGTTGTAGGTTGGTTATTGGGGTTTAGTGTAGGTTTGGTCGTGTGAGTTCTTAATGTTGGTGTTTCGGTATGAGAGGTTAGGGTTATGGCAATAATTCAGGTTGAAACCTTGTTGTTGGTAAGCACTCATGAAATTTACTTCCTGTTGTATCTATTGATAGCATTGTTGTCTATCAAAGTCTCCCACATAATTCACTAGCTTTTAAGAGGCTTACATCATCTTTCCAAATTTCTCACTAAAAGCATTCATCTCTCTTCTGGTTTGATCCTCATTACCTCCACATTCGCTAATGGACCTATAATAGTCTTCACCATAATTCTCATCACCCATTGCAATATTCTCAACAAAGATCATGCCTTGATCCACTAGTTGATCCAAGAAGTAACCGTTACTTGTGGTGTCTAAGAGCATCCTTATCCTTGGAAACACACCACAATATAGATTAGAAATTATGTATTCTTGGAGAAACCGTAGTGAGGATATTTTTCAGGTGTAGCCCTTTAACCTTTCCCATGCTTAATTAAAGCTATTGTTCCCCGTTTAGGAAAATACGGAAATCTCATTCCTAAGGCAAGCCATATTGGAAGTAGAAATGAATTTCCCCAAGAATACCCGCTTGCATTCATTCCAAGACATGATGAAATTGTGAGGAAAATGCCTTTCCCATTGGTGTTCCTTCTCACCTTGAGAGCATCGGAAAAGTCTTAGCATGAATACGTCCTCTGAGATACCATTGATATTCAATATTCAATAAAACCGATCAAATTTATCGAAGTGGTCTACATGATCCTCCATTAGCAACCCATGAAACTTGCTACCTTATACCATGTGGATAAGGTTAGTCTTGATCTCAAAATTGTTGTTCTCCACTGGTGGTGGACAAATTTCGGCTCGGTTTTCTTGAATTTTTGGCTCATCAAAAAATCCTATCACATGTGGTGAGGATGATTTGTTCCTTGACCTACTCCATTACCTCTCTCAACTCCAACTTGATCAAATAACCCTTCCAATGATAGAAGATCCAGAAGGGCTGGAAACAGTAGGGCTATTGATAAGCTAAATTCTAAGATGGACATGATTCTAAAGGCATATACAAGGAATGTGAACTTTTGTGAGGATCAGATTTATCAAGAGTGTGGTATTGTGAATGCAACATAGGTTAACTATGTGGGTGGACAATGGAACTTCCAAAATAAGGCATTGAATTAGAACTATGGGAACCACATGATTTTTTCCTACTGAAGAAATAATGTCATAAATCCTTCGGACAACAACCAACAAGGGCAGAAATTCCAAGCTAAACAATTTTCCCCAGCTTAGCCACAACAGACTTTCATGCAAGGATTTCATAATAAGAATCCTGGTTATGGTTATACTGAGTTTTAGCCTAAGAAACAATTTGAGAATGTTGGTTCTCAAGACAGAGTTGAACTTATGTTCCAGCAAGTTCTTGATGGTCAGAAGAAGTTTCCTAATGAGATCAATGCTAAGGTTGATGGAACATATAGAGACTTTTATAGGATGTTTGACTCCTTGAATACACACATGAGACTCTTGGAAACTCAGGTTTCTCATAAAATTGCGACAGTAAAACAACTCTCATGAAAAATTTCAGAGATGTTAGAGACCAACCCAAAGACATATATCCTACCCATCACACTCAAATCTCACAGAACGCTGAGATCAATCGATCCTCCTTAGCGATCAATCGACCCTAGAAAAAGATCGATCAATCCACATCAACAATCGATTGACCCACAAAACAAAACATGATTCTAAAAAAAAATTAATGATGAAGAGGATCGACCAATCAATAATAGGATCGAACGATCCCATTACTCATCGAGTTAAAATAGATCCAAAATTCAATCTACTAGTGCTAAATGGTATGGAAACAATGTTGCTGAAAAGGAAACACATATATACCACTGCCACCCTACAAGCCTAAGAATCCATAAACTTTAAGAAGATATAACAAGATTCAAGAGAATGAGCTCAAAAAGCTACAGAGCATTTCAAAAGAACTGCAAGTAACAATGGTCCCGACCTTGAAGAAGTATATGATGGTTATCCTTACTAATAAGATGACATTGCAGAAATGGGTGATGAGTCTTACACATGAGTGCAGTCCCATTGTTTAGAAAAAGCTTCCCGAGTAGCGTTATAATCAAGGAAGCTTCACATTGCGTTGCACTATTAGTGATTTCAAACTCTACTGTTGCTTAAGCCATCTTGGAGCATGTGTGAGCTTAATTTTTTTATGCATTTCACAGCGACTGGGGCTGCACATTTTCACGCCATGCAACATCTCCTTAGTACTAGCTAGTCGATTGGTTTGGTATTTAGGTTGCCTTCTTGAGAATGTGCCTGTGCGGATTGGTAAATGTTGGATCTTAATAAACTTCGTTGTGTTGGAACTTGAAGAAGAACAATAACATCTTATCATTTTCGGTAGACCATTGTTAGTAACCGCATGAGCAATCATCAATGTTCAGAAGGGCAAAAGTGATATTAATCTTAGTGATTTTGTAATGAAATTATATTTTGAGAAAATGATAAAGAAGCCTAAAATTGATGGCCAGACTTTCTAGGTAGATACCATTGATGAGATCACGAAAGAAATATTGCAAAGTGCATTCGAAGGACCCCTTATAGATCATATTCGTACAAGAGGAGGATGAGTTTGTGTATTGCACGATGGAGAAAACTTGGTTTGCACGAATTCTGGATCTGCTAAAGGCGTAAAGACTGTTTCATTTAGCAACATCGAGGAGACATATTAGAAAGGTCCAGTTTTCTCTACCAAATTAGGACCTTTTGAAACAGTGCAAAGATCAATTGATCCATCCCCTGGCTTGATCGATCCCTGTTCTTTAAACTCACATCCGAAAACAAAAATCTCATCGCAGATTGATTGATCCATAACATGATTGATCGATCTGAGTGACCTTAAGCCAATTCTAAATGATAACAACTCTTAAGTGTGTCGAGCTGATCCTTTGGGAACTAATTGGAGCGAGAAGTCTCTAAACTACATTATACTTTTTCTTTTGAAATCTAAATGATCTAAAGTTGACTATATCTTACCGAACCTTGAACACTTACTTAAATTCTCACTTAGGGGCTTTATATCGTGCATTGGATCACAAAATTTAGAGTTTAATTTCATGTTTTTCTACCATCATGTTCAGAAATCTGAAAGGGCAAGTTCACCTCTAGCTTGGTAGAACACCTTTAACCAATCCATTTATTCAGATAACAATCATTTGTTACATCATTATTTATGTGCAATCGTATACAAAAACTACAAAGTATGCGGACGGACACAACTTTTGTTATGAGGATTTCTTGTAACATTCGATGCTCTTTACCGAGTTAACATACATATTGAGTTTGTCTTTGGTACATAATTGTATGTTTTGAACTGGTTCCAGTCTCTCCTTCCTTATAAAAAATAAATAATAAAATTGGAAAACCAAATATGTAGAGATGGACCGCTCCTTGTAAGAAAAAGAGAATAAAACAAGAAGAAAAAGAAGACAAAGAAGGAACCAGAATAAATTCTTTATAGAGCCTAATGTGTAATCTTAGGCACCATTACAACTCGTTAGGACATTTAGAGAGCTTTACAAAGATTTTGAGGTTTGTGAGCTTGTGTACCAACATTTGGGTCGACCAACTCCAAACAATGTCAACTCATGCATCATTTCATAGCTTCATCATTATTTAGTATTTTAAGAATTTGTGTCAATGAAGATTCAGTTTCGAACGAGTAAAATTCCCTATTGTCTATGTACATACAACTTTATCAATCGTTTTAAGAGTTTTGATCGAAGAAAATTACGAAAAGAATGAATGAATCTCGGTTTAGTGGGATCGTGCGGCCTATAAACTCATCGAATAAACATAGATCTACTTGAGCTGAGAGTGTCTAATGCAAGTATGCAATTTAAATAAGGAAATAAATGTTGTACAAGTACTTGTGGGATCTTTGCATGGATTGCTTAATAAAATCTCACGCTCCTTGCACATTTCCTTTGTGTAATGAGAAAAGAACAATTGGTTCTTGACTCAGAGGCGTAAAATAAAAACAGAAGGTTTAAGAAGAGAATAGGGGATGATCCATGGTCTTGAGTTACCATGTTTCTTGTTGCTTTAGAGTGGTGGTGCTCTGAGAACCTTATTGATCTTCTCTGCTTCTTCCTTTTCTCTTCTTAACTGTTCTCTCTTTCTTTTCTCTACCAGCTCGTCTAATGCCTCTCGTCCTTATATTGGACTATCCTAGCTTGCATACCAGGTTGTGGTTTCCTTCTTTGTTGCGCCAAGCAATTATTAGGGTTCGTTATTAACCCTTGAATTATTTCTCCTTTCTTTCCTAACTTCGGTCGGCCTTGTCATGTCATCCTTGACATTCCTTTTCTAGCTATCAACCTATTAACTCTCCCTATTAATCAGCTAGATCCTAATTAATATTATTCTAATTATAATTTCCATATTTTCTCGTGCATATTTTCTCCTACACGTTTTGCTTTCCGACTGAGTTTTCTATTTTGTTCCTTCTATTTCCTTACCAACGCCATTACTACTTCTTCTTGGCTAAAAAGTTACTCTTGATGGGCCACCCCACGTTTATTTTCTCCTTCCTTACTTCCCCATGGAATGCGGCCCAATTGTTTTCCTTCCTAGCCTTGGGTTCGGGTGTTACAGCAAACCACTTTATACCCATCTAGAGGACATTCGGCCATTTCTATATCATCTCCTTCTACCTAGAACATTTAGCTCTTTGTAGTAACCCAAATGCAGCATCGTTCCCAAAACATCCATTTTAACACCATATGTCCCCGAAACTATCTCATTTTACATGTACATAGGAACTCCAGATTTCACCCAAAGGTCGATCCATATCACACAATAGGCAACACACAATATCTAACCACAATATTCACCCTAACATGCTATCGTACGACCTAACCCATGCATGCCTAGTAAGATTTAACCCTAAACAATGTCAACTTGTGCATCACATCATTAACACAAGTTTTAAACCCAAGTATATGACTGCAAGTGTACAGACAAAAGTAGTAGTATAGAAAGGATCGAATCCTCAGAGACCAAGTTGCACTACGATTCTATCAAAAGAATGCTAAGCTAAGACAAAAAGAAATATTTTTTGTTTGAGAATGAAACTAAAGAAAGCAATTGAAAGTAAATAACAAAGTAAACTAATGGATTAAAAGTGCTAGGCTTTAGGGAATTCTCTGGAATTAAAAAATAACGAACCAGATAACTATTCAGGGCATTAATTAAGAACTATCTCGAACTCGTACAGAAACGTCTAATCAATCCACTTTTGTGCTAGGCTTTAGGGAATTCTCTGGAATTAAAAAATAACGAGCCATATAACTATTCAGGGCATTAATTAAGAACTATCTCGAACTCGTACAGAAATGTCTAATCAATCCACTTTTGTGGCATCAATTACTATGTCTGACCACCTAAGTATCTAAACTTTCGCTTCAACTTAAAGTCCTAAACAAGCATTAACTAATGGGTTCGATATGTTCATGTATCGTCTTAACATCAGCTTTCGTTGGCTAAGGACGATCCGCTCATCTATCTTATATCCGATAACCTATAAGCTTTTGGAGAATAGATTTAATCTAGCATCATAAGACTAGGTAGCTAATCTATTCTAAGCATTAATAATAACAATAGATGAAGATAACATAAGATAAAAGCCCTATTTGTGTATGATTCAGTGGTTCTTCATTCCTTCGAAATCCTAAACCCTAACTAGAGAACTACTCAGCCATGGAAGCTGAGAAACAACCAAGGTTTGATGAAGAACTCATGAAAAAATCCAATAATAATCCAAAAGATGTCTTTTAACAATATGTCTCAAATAAAAGAAAGGTTAGCCTAAACAATGACTTAAAACAAGTATTTATAGGTTCAAAAATTTCTAAGTCAAAATCACAAACAAATTAGGAAAAGAGCAATTTTTCAGACTACACTCAAGAAGAAGCACACAGGATGGTTGGAGTTCATAGCACTTTTCCTTAAGTGATCAAATACACGAAGGGAAAAGAAAACGTTTTGGCGGATGGTTTTCAAGGAGATACACTCTCATTGCAACAATGGAAGTTCAGATAATGGGATTTGAGCATATTAAGAAGATCTATGAGGATGATCCAGACGTTCAAGAAGTCTACAAAGAGACTACTAAGGTCGCCTTTAGAGAGTTCCACGAGAGGCGACTTTTCATTCTACAAGGTTCTATTTGATAGTTACTAATCAGGGAGGCCCATAGAGGACGCCTAATGGGTCATTTTGGTTGAGATGAGACATTAACTGTACTAGTGGAGCATTTTTTTTAGGCCGCACTTAAAGAAAGATGTGGAGAGATTCTGCTACAAATGCATCACTTGTGTAAAGGCTAAATCCAGCTTACATCCATATGGTTTATACATGCATTTACTTATACCCAACATTCTTTGGGTGGATATTTCTATGGATTTTGTTCTTGGTTTACCAAAGAAAAACAACAAGGACATCATCTTCGTAGTTGTAGTCAGATTCTCAAAAATGGCACACTTCATTATGTGCAACAAGACTAATGATGGGACTTAAACTGTTGATCTCTTTTTCAAGGAAGTATTTCATTTACATAGAGTGCCCAAAACAATAGTTTCAGACCGTAAGTCAAAGTTTCTAAGCCATTTCCAAAGGAATTTATGGAAGAAGTTTGGAACCAAGCTTCTCTTCTTAACTACTTGTCATCTTCAGACTGATGGGAAAACAAAGGTAGTAAACCGTACACTCTCAACTCTGTTGAGGGCCACAGTTGGTAAGAACTTAAGAAATTCATCATCATGCTTGCCTTACATTGAATTTGCATATAATCATGCCAAACATTCAGCTACTAAGCATCCTCCTTTTCAAGTTTTTTACGGGGTTAGTCCCATGATCCCCCTAGATCTTTCACCATTGCCACATCTGTTTATTCTAGTTATGAAGGAGAAACAAGAGTAGATTTCGTGAAGAACCTACACCAAAATGTCAAGGAAAATCTAGAGAGGAAGACCGAGAAGTATAAAAAAGAAGCTAATAAGGGCCGTAAAGAAGTAACATTCAAACCATGAGATTGGGTCTGGCTACACATGGGACATGAGAGATTCCCCAACCAAAGGAAGTCCAACTTCTCACCAAAAGGATATGGTACATTTTGGGTGTAAGATAAAGTCAAACGATAATGCATACAAGCTTGAACAACAAGGTGAGTAAACAATTTCTTCCACCTTTAATGTTACTGATTTAGGTCCTTACCATGCAGATAAACCTGTTCTGAGGTCATAACCTTTTCATGAAGGAGAGAATGATGAGGACATCAATGCTAGCTTACCTGGACCGAGGGGAGAGAGGAGCCTTTTCCACATAATGCTCAGATTGAGAAATGCAGAGAGTCAGCCCATTGAACCACCACTTTGATCTACCTCTTGGAGTACCACTTAAGCACCCTTCTTGGGCTCACCAATCTTGGGTACCCCATACTTGGCTCCTCCCTAGGGTCATGGGCCATGTTGGTTTGGCCATTTGGGATAGCAACTTTGGTTAGTCAAACGGTCTGTATTTGAACATCCCCTCTCAAGATCGGCTTAAGAATGTAAGAAAGTCAATTTTTCATGAAGAAAGTTTGCACATCATCCGCTATCAACTCCACGTACAGTCTATTAATGATTGATTTGAGCAGCACCAATGGCACTGCTATCACCCAACTATCATGTCTTTCTAAAATTCATTGGCTTCATATTAGGATAGAGAATCCAAAATTTTTCTTTGTGGTACTCTTTCTTTTTGCAATGATCACACAATATATTTCCTCTTTCACTACTTTCTGCTACTTTGTAAACAACACAGGGTATGTGAGAAGACTCAATTCTTCCTTGAAATAGGCCAAAAAAATCTTTCTCATTTCGAATCAGCGTACATACCTCATTCAAGTTGGAAAGCTTGTTTAACATGAGAATAAGGTGAATCAACCCATCAATTGAACAGTCAAGAGTAGAGAGAAGTAAAAAAACCTTATCTTGTTCCCTTTTTTCATAGAGTACTTGCAAATATGTTTCGGGAGGAAGAAGAGACTTCATTTAAGCCCTCAAAGCTATGAACTCACCAAAGTGTTGAGAAAATTTTCTTCCCCTTTGCTCCAGATTATTCAACTCCTTTTTTTATCTCAAATATGCGATTAAGATTGAAAACATTCCCAAACCAAGTTTAAGAGGATCCCACATCTCCTTGACTTAGGGGGTATTGTGGCTGTTGATACAAGAGTTGAGTTACAGTCGAGTTGAATCGATATCAAAACAAAGCTCAAGCTACGCATACCAGACTTACCATAGTTGATGGCTAAGAGTTATACGTGGAGTCTCAGAGTTTGTGTCCTTCTTTTATATATGCTTGGCAATAATAGGGTTTCGTTTATGTTTGGCTTGTTATTAGGCTTGGTTTTGGCCTCCAAAAATGAGTCGTTACAATTCTCCTGTGCTACAAAGAAATTCATCGAGGAATTTTTGCTCGAATTTGACTCATCACGCAGTTCATCACCTTGGTGATGTCATAGGTTTTATACATTCACTATCATTGTAAGTGCACAAGGCATGCAATAATATAGATATGGTATCATCAATTGAAGGGAACAAAGAATGTAATACTATATATATGATATTGAATTAACAGACACCAAAGTTACACTACGAATTGTAATGAATCTAGTAGTTATATACAGACATATATGGTTTTGCGCTATGTGATGTGTTTGGCTTTCAGTGCCATGAGGCTGTTGTTATGTTTGGGAATGAAAACACTGAGGAATTCTGGAGCTTCATTTGTTTCAGTGGCTATGTTTTTTGGAAGGAAAAACAAACTTTGATTAGGAATCATGTGATTCGAATCGTTGCAAGTGTAAAAATTTGTTATAGCCCCAGATTTGAGGCAGACGCTCTTGAACAGAATTTATGTTCTTAGATAAAGAGATTGATAGCGGAAGATTTATTTTAGAGTATATGAACGTGCTGGAGATTAATAATATGAGAGAATAAGAGAGAATATTAAGTATGAGACGAGTCTGGGGAAATGGAGAAGAACATTGATCAGAACAAGCTCTATTAGAGCTGTTTATGATCTAGTGTCACAGGACTGTTTAAGGACGAATTATACTAGAGAATATGCTCTCTAGAACTGAATATTTATGGAGAATAGAGTATAGGACGAGCTCAACAAAGCTGGTTAAGTTTATTTCATGACGGAAAATACACACTTATAGAGAAAATATTCTAACTTGTTCAACAAACTTAATTATTCTAGTGAATATAACATAATAAATAATAACTCGACTTAATACTACTTCAAATTTCGTCCATCATGCATGTAGGAGAGAAAGGAGCCTTTTGCACATAATGCTCAGACTGGGAAATGCATAGAGTCAGCCCATTGAACCAACACTTTGATCTTCCTTTTGGAGTACCACTTAAGCACCCTTCTTGGGTTCACCAAGCTTGGGTACCCCATACTTGGGTCCTCCCTAGGGTCATTCTCTTGGGCCATGTTGGTTTGGCCATTTGGGTCAACCACTTTGGTTAGCTAAACAGTCTGGATTTGAACATCCCCTCTCAAGATCGGCTTAAGAATGTAAGAAAGCCAATCTTGTGAGAAGACAGTTTGCACATCATCCGCTATCAACTCCACCTACACTTTATTAATGATTTATTTGAGCAGCACCAATAGCACTGCTATCACCCAACTATCATGCTTTTCTAAACTTCATAGGCTTCATATTAGGATAGAGAATCCAACATTTTTCTTTGTGGTGCCCTTTCTTTGTGCAATAATCACACCATATGTTTCCTCTTTCACTATTCCAAGCAAACTCAATTCTTCCTTGGAATAGGCCGAAAAAACCTTTCTCATTTCGAATCAGAATATACACCTCATTTAAGTTGGATAACTTGTTGAACATGAGAATAAGGTGAATCAACCCATAATATGAACAATCAAGAGTAGAGAGAAGTCCAAAAACCTTATCTTGCTCCCCTCTTTCATAGAGTACTTGCAGATCTATTTCTGGAGGAAGAAGAGACTTCATTTTAGCCCTCAAAGCTATGAACTCACCAAAGTGTTGAGAAAATGTTCTTCCCTTTTGCTCCAGATTATTCAACTCCTTTTTTTTTTTATCTCAAATATGCGATTAAGATTGAAAACATTCCCAAAAAAAGTTTGAGAGGATCCCACATCTCCTAGGCATTTTTTATGTATGAATAGGATGTAAGGATCTTCGGACACAAAGAATATTGCAGGAGGGATAGAACAATCTTGTCACCTTGGATCCATTGGGCATTTCCTTGAATTGAACCAGATCTATTGGGCACCTCTTCACATATTCGTTAGACACATTACCCATGATATATTTCCATATGCCACGACTGCAAAGAGAAATGTTAAGA
Source organism: Cardamine chenopodiifolia (assembly GCA_963922655.1). Lineage (NCBI taxonomy): Eukaryota > Viridiplantae > Streptophyta > Magnoliopsida > Brassicales > Brassicaceae > Cardamine > Cardamine chenopodiifolia. Next base: position 5,167,381 of record OZ000487.1, on the reverse strand, counting down.
GTTATCCCTCCGAGAATAACACGAAGAACAATATGTTAAGATTTTTTCATGTTTTCCTTTGAAAATCACATATCATATTTTTTAGAATGAAGAATAGCAAATACGAAAAGAAAATAAAGAATAAATAATGGAGAATGAGAGTAGTTGGATATTAGATCATCTGGAACAAACCTGCAGAATCTTATTGCTCTAATACCATGTCAAATTTGTGATAGCGCAAGATTTGATGCAGACCCTCTAGAACAGAATTTATGTTCTTAAGTAAAGAGATTGACAACAAAAGAGTTATTTCAGAGTATATGGACGTGATGGAGAGTAAGAATATGAGAGAATGAGAGAGAATATAAGTTTGAGATGAATATGGGAATCATGGGGAATAAGAATGATCCAAACAAGCTTTACTAGAATTGTTTATGATCTGATGTCATAGGACTGTTTAAGGAAAAATTATACTAGAGAATATGCTCTCTATAATTGAATTTTTTGAGAATAGAGTATAGGATGAGCTCAATAGAGCCGCTTAAGTTTATTTCATGAAAAATACATTCTTATAGAGAAAATATTCTAACTTGTTCAACACATTTATTCTTGAAAATATAACATAATGAATCATAAGTAGTATTACTTCAAATTTCTTCCGTCATGCATATACGAGAGAGAGGAGCCTTTTACACTTAATGCTTAGATTGGGAAATGCATAGAGTTAGCCCGTTGAACCATCACTTTGATCTTCCTCTTAGACTATCACTTAAGCACCCTTCTTAGGTTCACCACGCTTGGTTACACCATATTTGAATCCTCCCTTGGGTCATAATCTTGGGCCATGTTGGTTTTGCCATTTAGGTCAGCCGCTTCGGTTAGCCATACGGTCTGATTTTCAGAAGCCAGAGGCTACTGCGGTAGATAAAAAGAAGTTATGGTTGTTGTATAGGTGTTTACAACGGTTACCATAAACCATGTTTCTATTGATGATAAGAACCACACTTATAGGGTCAATATGAGAGAACTCCTCACTACAACTTTTGCAGAGATAAAGACACGACATGATGTATCATCTAAGAAGGTGATAGTCATTTGTAGCCCTGTGACTCCAATTCTAGAGATTTGAGGATTGATGTTCCGAACCCTACTATAGAGGGAGTATTTAACTATTGATAGGCAGTATTTAGGTAATTGCGACATCTTGGTACTAAACTTTCTGGGTTATAGCATTCAGGACCACACATGCCCACCAGTTTATGAGGTTAACACAGGTTGGCCACACATCTTTCATCACTAGAGAAAAAATGGATTTTTTGCCTCCTGCAACTGCACTTTGCAAGCGTCCAACACACGTTAAAAAAGGTACCTAATCAGATATCAAAGAGTGTTACCTAATCACCCCTTTCCTTAGATTTTATTTAAGAGCGGGACACAGTAAAGTAGGTATTAGGGAAGGGTGTGTGTGTGATATGTTGGGTTTTTATCGTATTTTTACTTAGATTTAATATGTGTTTTTGATTCTTTTAGGTATTTTAGAGTCTTATCAGGTCAAATCTTATTAAGAAGAGTTCTAATGCATTTGGGAGAGAGATTTGGAGAAAAAGATGCAGAATTATGTAGAGACGTATGAAGTTCGTCATTTGTTGAGGCAGTTACCATCGATGGATTATCTTTCATTTGGTTTTATGCTATGTTATTTTTTCATTTGGACAAAAGTTATAAATTTGAGTTAGCTTTCATTTGGAAGTGGTTTGAAGTCGATCCAACGCTGCGATCAGAAGTTATGACGATTTTCGTGAACACGGTTCAGTCTAGCGAGCAGATGAAGTATGCGCAGGGCTAAGCTGGTGTGAAGAACCAGATCGATCAATCTTGAGTCAGATCAATCGATTCCGAAACGCCCTGAAAAAAACAGATCGACCTGTCTAGACCTGATCGACCGACCAGATCGATCTGTCCAAACCAGATCGACCTCCTACGGAAAAAAATGGAAATTTTGCTCTGTTTCCTAATTGGTTTAGGATTTTGACCTAGAAGAGTTTGTACCTATAAATACTTGTTTTAAACCATTGTTTAGGCTATGCTTATTTTATTTTAAGAGCTTTTGAAGACTTATTGTGAAGAGATATGGTTTTTTTTATCTATTGGATTTATCTATTGAGTTCTTCATATATCATGTTTTGTTTAAACACAACCATGAGTGAGTAGTTCTCAAGTTAGATTTAGGTTTTTTCAAAGGAATCATGAATCATTGAATTAGATACAAATAAGAAATAATCTTAGTAGATCTTCATCTATATTTGTTCGGAATGTTTAGACAAGATTAGCTACCTAGTTTATGATCTTATGTTGAACCTATTCTCCAAAATCTTATAGGTTGCTGGATAGAACATAGATGAGCGTATCGGCATTAGCCCTCGAGAGCTAATACAATTGCGATACGTCAATATATTGAACCTAATCGATAATGATTGTTTAGTATTCGAAGTTAAACTACAGTTAGATACTTAGATTGCTAGATGAAGTAATTAGTGCTTGAAAAGTGGATTAGTTATATATTTATGTTTGAGTTCGAGATAAGTGCTTAATCATTTCTTGAATAGTTGTGTGGTTCATGATCTCTGATTCCTGAGAATTTCCCGAGACCTAACGCCTTTATCAATAGATTTTACTTTGTTGTTTTATTTCAATTGCTCTCTTTTTCGTCTTAGCTTAGTTCTAGTTTCCAAGATTCGTAGTGCAGGTTGGTCTTTGAGTATTTGATCCCTATTATACTACTGCGTACGTGCATCCGTTGCCAGGGACCAAATATTGCCTTCGAGTATAAGACTGGGACTTAGTTTAAGACCTGCTAATTTTGCTTTTAGATTGGCTTGTTTTTGTTTCTCAAGTGTATGCAAAGGAGAAGTGACGGTTCTGAAGGTCTCATACAGCTAACCAATCCAAGAACTAGCTAAAATAGAGTAGACTAACAACAGAGAAAAAAATGAACGGTCGAACCTAGCCATCATGGTCGATAACATCGACACCAATGCGCTTGCTGAAGCTTAAGCCGCTGCACCTGCTCATCTCCAGGACTTGCAATAATACATGTAGCAGTTGCGTCAACCGCAACAACAACAAGCTCAGCAGTGTACTATTGGGGACGTGGATACTCTGCTCACTTTCTATCAGAATTGAGCTGCTATCTGTCCACCAAAAATTACGAGACAAGATTTTGAGATCAAGTCACAACTAATCGCACTGGTGAAGTAACATCTCTTCCATGGGTTACCGGCTGAGAATCCAATAGATCACATAGAGAATCTTGAGGAAATCTGAAGCACGACTAAAGCAAATGGGGTACTCGCTGATTACCTCCGTTGTAACTTGTTTTCCTTTTCTCTAAAGGATAAAGCTTTGAGGTGGCTTGAATATCTGCCTTCGGGTTCTTTGAGGTCTTGGGCTGAATGTAGGGCAGATTTTCTTGACCAATTCTACACCTAGTCAAAGATAGCCACTTTGCAGAATAAGATCACAAACTTCAGACAGCTTTCCGGAGAATCTTTTTGTGAGGCTTTGGAAAAATTCAAGGAATATCGTCGAGAGTATCATCATCATGGGTTTTCAGAGGAGCAAATTCTTAGCATCTTTTATGATGGAGTGGATATACTTTACAAGAATTCCTTGAATGCTTCTAACAATGGGGATTTCATGACTCTAAGTATCACAGGTGCTTACACGCTTATAGAAAACTTGGCTGCCAGTTCCACTAACCGTTTTCCTGGGTATGATCGCTCTCGAAAGGTAAATGTGTGGAGTCTCAAAAGATCGATGAGCTGAACGATAAGGTGAATTTGTTGATGAAAGCCAATTAGAGAGGAGTGAATCGGTGTGAAGACAGTTTAGATTTTGTTTGCTTTCAGGGTATTGTAGAGGGGCATAATGAAGAAGTAAATTATATGCAATGGTAGGAGTATGTGCAGAACAGAGGGTTCAATCAGCTCTATAGAAGTTACCCCAATCTCTCCTACTGCAGCAACATTGTCGAGAATCCTCAACATCAAGTATATCCGCCTCAAGGTCAATAATTCCCGCAATCCTCTGCTCCTACAAATGATTCTCACACTAAAGTCAAGGGTATGATGCAGCAACTCCTTTTTTCTCAGCATAAATCCTCCAATGAGATCAATGCAAAAGTGGATGCCATGTATACGGAGCTGAAGGGTAAGTTTGAAAGCGTCTACACTCATCTTAATTTTCTTGATACTCATACACAAACAGCAGAAGCAGTTTAGTGTCAACAAGGAATCCTTCTAGCAAAGAGTGAACAAAACCCAAGGAATGGAGAGGGTTCAAGGGCAAATGTGCATAGGGTTAAAGAATAAGCACAACCTTCTAAAGAGATTATATTTGAAAACATGGTGAAGAAGATATTGGATGGTTAGAAAAAGAGTGCATAAGCCTGTAATAGAATTGATGATCTAAAGTAGAAGCTTGTGTATTCAGTCTATGCAACAGTCTCAGATCGATCGATCCACTCACCGGATCGATTGATCCTATCTCTAACTAGGTCTATCAATCTCACCAGACCGATCAATCCATGACCCAGACCGGTTGATCCACTCATCGATCGACGGTCCCCTGAAGCCATTCTAGACCATAACCAGCCTGCTTGATTGATCCTTTCAGTGATTGATCGATCCGATCATAACACCTCCAGTTTTAACAATTCAGATTGGTAGATCCAACCTTTAGATTGATTGATCCAACCTTTAGATCGATCGATCCAATATCAGGATCGATCTCCATCTACCCAGATTGATCGATCCCAACCATCTAAGTCCAGCCGTAACATTTTAGATCGAACAATCCAACCTAGATCGATTGATCCAATTAGGCCAAGGATCCCCGTAAGAATCCAGATCGATCAATCCGATCACACGATGTCAATTTCTTCAACAAAACGTGCCTATGTTCCTAAGGTACCTTTTCCTAAGTGACTACAACCCGCCCCAGCTCTACCACTTAAGGGACTTCCTAAACTAACGGATCCATGAAAGTTCAATGTGTTATGCTCCATCTTTGGCATTGATTTCGAAAACTCCTTCTATGTTTTTGGGTCGTGTGTGAACTTCATGTTAGCTAAACTTGCTGAGTGTTCGGGTATTGCATCTATAAAGCCTTTGGACACGACCTTTTGTTTCATGGATGCCACATCATCAAGTTCCTAAGGCTACATCACCAACCATTAGGTACAAATTGTCAGGTTGTCAAGATGAGCAAGGATCCCTCTATGCCATTGGTTCTAGGAAAGCCTTTCCATGCCACCATAGGAGTTGTAGTTGACCTACCTAACAAGCAGATTTATCTCTCAAACATAGACAAAACGGTCTTCTACAATGTTGTCTCCACAAAGCCCATCAAGGATTATGTTTCCTATGTTGGGATTGAGTAGATGGTTGATAAGTGTGTCAAGCTTAAGTCCAGGAGAGTATGGGTGAGTTCTAGAATTACTTTGACATGATAGAGACGTATTGGTGATACCATTGAGTATCGTCTAAAATGCAAAGGTATGCCTACATCTTTCTTTAAAGCCAAAAGGATCATAACTCATGAGCTCAAAGCCAAAGGACAAGCGTTGTGGATAACGTGTTTAACAAGGTTTTGACACATGATCTACATGAAAATCGTTCACTTCATCCACGTCTCAACCCACCACCATCATACCCAGATCCATCTACGGCTTCTCATAACGTCTAGGCATTGCTGCAGTCGACCTAATGACGTTAAACAAGTGCATGGTGGGAGAAAACCCACTGGTACGTATTTATTTTATGGTTATTTTACTTAATTGTTATCATTATGTTATTTTTCCATTTCTGATGCCTTTAACAAGGCCTATTTTCACACCAAGAAGGTGTGAAATAGGTCTTGGGGGAGGTTTTTCTCGACTAATGTCATTTTTGTTTTGGTTTTATTTTCAGTCATTGTGTCCTTTTTATTGAGTCAAACATGGGAATATTATTATGCTATTCTTGGTTTTCATCTGGTGTTGACTAACTTTCCGCAAAGTTCTAGCAGTGATTGTTCTCAGCATAGGAAGATTAGAAACACCATCGGTGGATCAACTTACCTGAAGTTCCTTATCCTTTGGAATTTAGAATGATCTTACGTTGACTCTATCTTACAGGAGCTTTAACTTGACCTAATCTTCTCACTTAGGGGCTTGATATCGAACAAGGATCACAACATTCGAGTTATATTCCACCATTTCTACCACTTTCTTCAGAACTTCGAATGGCTAAGCTCATCTTTAGTTTGGTACAACACTTTACCCTTATCCTTTCATTCAAAACACATGCCTTCTATTTCATCACTATCATGTGCAATCAAGTGCAAAAACAAAGGAGTATACGGATCCACACACCTCTTCATTCCAAGGATATTTAGTAAGTCTTATACTCTCTTTTACTTAGAATGATATTGGTTGAGTTGTCTTTGGTGCATGCAATGTATGAGTAGGACTGGTTCTGCCTTCCCTTTCTCGAGAAAAGAAAAAAGAAAAAACGAATAAAAAAACAGAAAAAAAACAGAAAAAAAATCAAAAAAGAAAAAGAAATGAAAGAAAAGATGAGAAGGGAGAGAAGACAAAGAAAGAACCATAATGAAGTCTTGTATATGTTTAATTTTTTATCCTGAGCATCTTTGCAACTGGTTTAGGATATTTACAGAGCTTTAACAGAGATTCTAAGGTTCAAGGGTTGTGTATCAACATTCGGTTTTCGTCTCAATATGATTTTGTGCCATGATTTGCATCCATCTTCATCATCAAAAAAGCTAAACACTTAAGCCACCATCAAACTAGCCTTCCTTCCCAAACCCTTGTTCTGATTGATAATCCTTTTGTGAGACTGCACGTTACAAAGAATTCAATGTAGTACTAACTAGTTCTTTGATATGTTCTAAATTCTCAAGGATTGGAAGTTCAGCATAGTGAAATCTAAAGGAGTGCGTAAGTTCCCATTTTCAAATCTTTCTTCGAACTTGTCATTAGAAATTGTTCTTACTTGAGGAAAAGCAAGGATTCAAGTATGGGAGAATGGATATGTTGGATTTTTTCAAATTTTTAGTTAGATTTAATATGTGTTTTAGAGTCCTTTAGTTACTTTTAGAGTCTTATCAGGTCAAATCATGCTAGGAAGAATTCTAATGCATTTGGGAGAAAGATTTGGAGGAAAAGATGCAAAATTATGCAGATACATTTGAGGTTCGTCATTTGTTGTGGCATTTACCACCGATAGATGTGGTTTAAACACTTCCCAATTTTGGACACACGATAGACATTTGAGTTAGCTTTCATTTGGATGTGGTTTAAAATTAATCCAACGGTGCCATCAAAAGTTATAATGATTTTTGTCAACACGGTCCAGTCTGGCGAGCAGATGAAGTATGTGTAGAGCTAAGCAGGTGTGAGGAACCAGATCGATTGATCTGGAATCAGATTGATCGATCCTGAAATGTCGCGAGAAACCAGATCTACCTATCCAAATCAGATCGACCGACCAGATGGACCTGTCAAGACCAGATCGACCTGCTGTGGAAAAATTAGAAATTTTGCTCATTTTCCTAATTGGTTTAGGATTTCAACCTAGAATACTTTGTACCTATAAATACTTGTTTTAAGCCATTGTTTAGGTTATGCTTATTTTATTGTAAGAGCTTTTAAAGACTTCTTGTGAAGACATACGATTTGTTCTATCTATTGGATTTATCTATTGAGTTCGTTATATATCATGTTTTGTTTAACCACAAAAATGAATGAGTAGTTCACTAATTAGGTTTAGGGTTTTTTAAAGGAATCGTGAATTATTGAATTAGACACAAACAAGGAATAATCGTAGAAGATCTTCATCTATAGTGGTTCATAATGCTTGGACTAGATTAGCTACCTAGTTTATGATCCTAGGTTGAACCTATTCTCCAAAAGCTTCTAGGTTGTTGGATAGAACATAGATGAGTGTATCGTCCTTAGCCAACGAAAGTTGATGTTATTGCGATACGTGAACATATTGAACCTAATCAATATAAATCTCTCTTTTCCATCTTAGCTTAGTGCTAGTTTCCAAGATTCATAGTGCAAGTTAGCCCTTGAGGATTTGATCCCTATTATACTACTGTGTGCAATCGAGCACTTGCGGTTATATACTTGGGTTTAAAACGTGTGTATCAGTGTGCTCGTTACTAACACTTTTCTTTTTGTTTTCTTATTTTAGAGTTAGTTTTTGTTTTATTGAGTCAAACAAAAATTTTCATTGACTAACTTTCTAACAGAATTCTAACATTGATGGTTTTCAGTTTTAGGAAGATTGGAAACATCATAAGTGGATCGTCTTTGCTAGAAATTCCCTATCCTTGGAAATCTGAATGATTAAACATTGACTCTATCTAACATAATCATTAACACTAGCTTAAACATATCACTTAGGGGCTTGATATAGCATATTAGATCTCAACATTCACTTAGAGTATGCGGACGGACACATCATTTTGTTCCAAGTATCTCTTGTACTATTCAATGCTTTCTTTACACAACTAATACATGTTTTGAGTTTGTCTTTAGTGTACAAATGTTTACTACAACCGGTTCCAGCTTCCCTTTCTTAGAAAGAAAGAAAGAAGAATCGATAAAGGAAAAATAATAATGCAGAGATTGGTCAATCCTTGGCTAGATCTATCGATCTTGTGAATGAAAAAAAGAGAGAATAAAACGAGAAGGAATTGATGACTAAGAAAGAAGCGGAATAACGTCTTTATGGAGTCTAATGTGTTATCTTAGGCACCAATGCAACTCAGTTAGGACATAAATAGAGCTTTACAGAGATTCAAGGTTCGTGAGGTTGTGTCCCAACATTTGGTCTTCGCCACACAGTTATTTTGCACAATGACTTGCATACATATTCATCATCAGAGCCTAAACAGTTCAGCCACCATCAAATAGCCTTTCATTCCAAGTCTTTTGTTATAATTGATATTATCTTTGTGAGACTGCACCTAGAGAAAATCAATGAATGTTAAGGGTCGACAATGGAGATTTTGGAAATTATTTAGGATCTCAGGATCCAGAGTACGCTCATGATCGCTATGTTAATGGTAAAGTAAATGTTGTACTAACTGGTACATGAATTTTTTAAGTTCTTTAGGATTGGAATTTCAATGCGGTGAGGTCTAAAGGAGTGTGTTAGTTCCCATGTTTTCAAAAATTTCTCTTTTATTTTGACCAAACCATGAAAGGATCGACTAAATTGATGTTCAATGACATAATGCATTTTGGAGTAGGGATCGATTAAACAAAGATTCATGATAATTGAAGAATCTAATTCCAACCGGCTTTAGGTCTTTGAATTTACCTATAAATAGTTGTGCACAAATTTTTCACTGTTACAACTTGTTATTATTGCTCTTGCTTATTATCTTCATAGCTTAAGGGAGAAGAAATCTCATCTCTTTAAGAAAATTTTTCTGAACCCTTGTTAAACAGATATCCTTACTTGGGATTTATTTTATGGAATCATTCTATTTATTTATTATGGTTTCATCATCTATGTATTAGTAATCCACCAGTTAGGTTTAGGGTTTGTTCAAATGGATTATGTGATTAATTAAGTTTAACTTATTAGATTAGGGATATACTTTAAGGGTTTTTCATATTTTGTGAACTTAATGCTTAGGTTAGCTTGATCACGTAGATTATGATATGTAGGTTTAATCTATGCACCGAAAGAGATAGTTAGGTTACCAAAATCTATAATTGATGAGCTTAGTTTCCATAGCAAACATGAGTTAAAGTTATGTCATCTAAGTAAACTTATCAGACTTATTTTGATTGCTAGAATATTTATTTAGGGCTCACATACTAGTACTACTAAGGAAGTTTTGAGATATATGGTTATATAGTAAGTACTGTGGGAGTATGCTAGCTTACCTTATTGTTTTGAATTTGAGAGCAATTCGTTAACAAATCCTATTTAGTTAGATTGCTTAAACGATCATTGATACTTGCAAAATTCCTTGTGCTCAGCGTCTTTCTCCATTAGTTTACGTCGCTTTAATTTACTGCTTTATTTACATTATGCAATCGTGACTACAAACAACCTGTTTATTTTATCCTAACTCTCTTTGTTGCATCATTTCTTGTAGTGTGACTTTAGTGTCTATGGATTCAACCCTAATGTTTACTACTACACACAATTGTGCACTTGCAGTATTGATAAGGTTTAAAACCTAAGACAACAAGTTTTCAATCGATTCACAAATATGGTGATCATACTTGTACGGTGCCAAAGTTCAAATCTTTACGTATCATGAGAGTTTAAAATACATATTTACCCAGCCAAAGTTAAACCTAAGGCAAAGGAGATGGATGGAGTTAGTCGTGGCTACGATTTGGACATTGCCTACCATCCCAGAAAAGCAAGCAAGTCGTACATGACAATATTGCTGCCTAGTACGTCGATGATATAGTCAGATTACATGGGATTCCGAGAAGCTTTGTCTCCGATAAGGATATGCTGTTTACTTCACATTTTTGAAGGCGTTAGGAACGAGAGTAAACATGAGAACCGCGAATAACTTGCAGATGGACAAAAAATCAGAATGAATCATACAGACGCTCATAGACATGTTACAAGCTTGCATCTTAGATTAGGGTGGAACTAGGAGAAGTACAAACGGCTTGCCGAGTTTACTTACAATAATAGCTAGCAGGCAATCATTGATATATCGCCCTAGGAAGCATTACATGGTCGTTCATGCCAAACACCATTGTGTTGGATGCAAGTAGGTAACTGGAGTATGCTTTGTCCAAAAAAATTTAATGATCCACAAAAAAATATCAAGCTTCTAAAGGTGAATTTAAAATAAGCTCAAGATCGGGAGAAAAGTTACCCTGACAAGCACAAAAAGAGTTGGAGTATGAAGTGGGAAATTTGATGACCTTAAAGCAATGACATACATAAAAAAGGGACGATTCACCAAGAGGGAAAAGTTAAGTCCAAGGGACTTTGGGTCGTATAGTGTGATTGAATGGGTTAGGGTGGTCGCGTACAAACTGCTTTTACCAGCGGGAGTTAAAGCCCTCCACAACGTATTTTATGTATCGCAACTAAAGAAATATCTAATGGATCAAGACCATGTTGTTGCTGAAATTTCTTCGTAATTAAAAGAAGCCAAACCAGTTTGAATCATTGATCGGATGGATAATGGTACTAGATAGAAGAAGATACAAATGATCAAATTCCTTTGGGATTGTAACGACAATGAGGAGGCTACTTGGGAAACCAAAAACAAGATGAAGGTTGATTTTCTTGAGTGGTAAAAGGAGATGGGGAAAACCCAATTAGACACGAATTCGGAGACAAATCCTATTAGGTGGGGGAGATTTGGTGCATTTGCGATCTTCAATAGGTTTGCCGAGTGAAAATTTATCCGAAAGAAGTGAGAAATCTCAGAGCAAGTTAAGAAAATATTGGATCTAGTGGGGTTTCAATAATTAGATCGAGAAGGATGAAGAAAAGATGGGAAACATAGGGATTTCTAAGTTAATACCAGGAATGGAGCTGGAGTATCAAGCTTAGCAGCTCTCGTCAGCTGCTCAACAACTCGTGTCAGTTGCTTGGTAGCTTAATTAGCTGCTTGGTAGCTTAGCTATCTTGGAGGACTGAGTGGTGGATGGATTAGCTTGATCAGGTAAGACACTAATTGGTAAGCTGGATGACTAGATACATAACTTGGCTTGTCATTGATGGTTATCGGAGACAGTTACCTCGAATGGCTGAACAGGAACGAGTGGTAGCGTGTGGAGTAATTGCCGAGCAGTTATCAAAATTTAAAGAATCTGCCTAGGAAGTTTGATAAACGTTTTCTAGGGGGTTTTATCTAAGAATCCTATAAAAAGAACGTCCTAAACACGATTTCTGACACAAAACATAGGAAAATGGCAAAAAATCCCAAAGAAAATCTTTGAGAGAAAATGTTAAGGATTTTGGAATTAAATAGCGAGAATCAGAGAAGAATCGTTGCCTAACACAAGGATCGGCGGTTAGGAGACCGTGGGTTCATGCTCAAAATGGTAACTTATGGATAGTCTAAAATTACTAAGGATTTTGGGATTAGAATACTTAAACAAAATAAGTCATTCATATTATGCATATCCAATCCGATTTCTTTGTGTCTTTGTGTCTTTCAAAAAACGAAGCTGATAGTGGGAAGGATCTGACTTAGGCGCGAGACTCATGACTGGGAAAATGGGTGGTGGTGTAACCGGGTATCGGGATCATAGAACTTGTAATAACTTATATGCAAACTCATAAGTTATATCAAACCGTTACAACAAGCTTAGAACCGTTTACAACAAGCTTATAATTTATATGCAAACTCATAAGTTATATTGAACCGTTGTGATGAAAACATGACCTGAATAATCCCAGCAAGCTTAGAATCATTAAGCGTGGAGCACCGATTCCGAATATGTTTGTCAATGAGAATAGTAAGCGTAGATGGTGACTTTGGGAGATCTCCATGTCTTCGAGCATTCTTCTCTCTCCAAATACTTTGGACTATAGATTGGAAAGCATATCGCAATAAAAACTTAGTAGAAATGTCTATAGTTTGATCATGAATAAGTCTCAACATTATAGACCACTCTGTGTTAAATTTATTCTTCAAGAGGCCTTGCATCAAAGATTTCAAAATTTGTGCAGAATAAACACAAGAAAAGAAAAAGTATTGTCGCGATGCGAAGGGATATCTACAGAAAATGCATGATGTATTCAGCCCGGTGTTCCAATGAGACATTTGGTCTCCTCTTGACAGTGTATTCTTAATCGATAGCCACACAAAAATAGAGAACTTTGGAGTTGAATACTCAAACCATACCCCTTTTGACCAAGTCATATGAGGCGCTTCTTGACATATCAAATGCCAAGTATGTTTAGAACTGAAACCCGACCTAAATTTATCCCCTTTTTAACCTCCATAAGGGAATATCTAAATTATGAGGGACTTGGTAAGATCTTTGAGTCTTAAGAGCTAACTCAATCTGCTGTAAAACTTCTGTTCTATGTCACTTATGTCTTCTAATCGCCCAAGCCGATGCCACTGAAGCATTCAATGGAATCCTAAGGTCAATGAATCCTCTCAAGCCTATCTTTTCATATAAGCAACCCAAATCGGACCAATTATCAAACCAAAATGACGTCGATTCTCCACTTTGTTCGTCCACCTTATGAAAAGAGCAAGCAAGATCACGATCTTTGAGAATCTTTCTCCACATCCAAGAACCCCTGTTAGACTCTTCACGAATAGACCAATAAGATTCTTTGTGGATCAAGTCAAGATGTATCCATTTTACCGACAAAGAGGATTGGGAAGATAGAATGCACCAAATCAGTTTCCAAGAAAAAATCGTAGTCACCTTCGTAAGAGGTCTTAGGCCAAGTCCACCTTCACTCTCCGGTTTACAAACCTCTTCCCAAGCTATCTTTAATTTCTTTGGATTTAGAGCCGGTCCTGACCAAAGAAAAACAGAGCATAATTTCCCAATTTCTTTAATGCATGCTTTTGAAAGACGGAATGATGATAACCAAAAATTAGATATACTCATAAGAACCGAGGCAATGAGTTGTAACCTCCCTGCAATAGATAGAAACCTTGTAAGCAATGAGCTTATATGATTGCGAATAAACTCCAGGAAAGGCAAATAATCAGTCGGTGTCATCCTCTTAGTCAACAAAGGAAAACCTAAATACTTTACCGGTAGATCCCACAACGAAAAAGAAAACCGCTGAATTATCTCATTCCAAACTTTACTAGTAATTCCCCCTAGATAAATTGTTGATTTCTCCATTCTTATTCTCAGCCCTGATATTTTTGCAAACTCATCGAACACTAAAAAAAATTCTTCAATCGATCTGACTTTATCATCTGTAAACACCATGATATCATCAGCAAAACTTAAATGAGTAAGACCAAGATTCTTACAATTCGGATGATACCATATCTGGCGACAACACCCACTTTGTCCAACATCTTTGATAGAGCATTCATAGCCATGACAAAAATATACGATAATAAAGCACAACCCTGACGCAAACTTCTGTTACTTTGAAAAAATCCAGCCAACTCACCATTTACTTGAACCAAGAAAGAGCCTACTACGATGCATAAAGAAATTCATTGAATAAAGTTATCCAAAAAATTCATAGCTTTTAGACTATTCAACAAAAAAAAACCATTGAACTAAATCAAAAGCTTTTGAATATCAATCTTAATAAAATAGCAAGAAGAAATAGAATCCTTATGATAATCATTGACTAACTCGGTCGCCAACAATAGATTCTCAATCAGTAACCTATCGTTTATAAAAGCTGATTGGTTAAGAGAGATGAGTTAAGGGAGAATACCTTTCAATCTATTTACAAGAATTTTTGAGATAACCTTGTAAATTACGTTGCAACAAGAGATGGGTCCGAAATCTTTCATTCCTAGCGCTGCTATCTACTTCGGAATCAGAGCCAAAATTGTCGAGTTTAAGCCTTTCGGAAGAAAACTTTTGACAAAAAAAGACTGCACAGCAACGGTGAAATCTGTACCATTAATCTGCCAAACTTTCTTATAAACTCATAATTAAACCCATCCGGACCTGGAGATTTGTTGCTTGGTATCGCAAACAAGACTGCTTTTATCTCTTCCACCGAAACCGATTTTATTAAGCTTAATTTATGAAATTCAGAAACTCTATTCGGAACCAAATCTTTTAGATCTTCAACTGTAATTCCTTTGAAGTCATCTAGCGTATTTTTTGCTTTTCGGGCCACTACCGCACTATGGAAAGCCTTATTGTTTTTGTCACCAATACTCAGCCACTAAAGCTTTGATCTCTGTTTCAAAAAAATTTCTTCCAAACACGACACTCAACTCTAACGAGCAAATTCTTCATTTTCTTCCTCCATACGCCCAGCCATAGGATGATCCATGTTTAAAGCCTGTTTTCACACAAAGTCTTGAGAGTTTCTGCTGATTTTTGAGTCAAATTTCCCATCTTCTGCTTCACTAAATTCCTCAAAAATGGCTTCAACTCTTTTAGTTTCTTAGAGAACCAAAAAGAGACGATGTTGATATAAATAACGGTTGAGTGTTCCCCAAAATTGCTCAACCAACGACAGAAACTCCTCTAACTCCATTGTGGCATTTATGAATTTGAATGGTTTTTTTTTTGTTTTCACATGTTTAGTATCAAGATGTACTCTTCCCCGTAGATAATCAGAACATCCGCCAACTTCAAAAATAGTGTAAGAACGAGGAAAAACAAAATCTCGTTTTTCATTCTTTATAACTCTATCCAACTTGTTCGATATCAAACCATCACTCCTTTACACAACGTAAAAGAAGCTCCATCGAAAGGCATATCCTCAAATTAACAATACCACACCAGATCTTGGAAGTCACGCATCCCAGCAGAAATTTGAGGAGAACCCTCAAAACCCGAACCACTAAACCATCAACTGAAGAAGAATCCATTCTTATTTGGGTAATTATTTATTCTCGGAAGAGACCCTTCTTGGACTTAGACAGTCCAAATTGAGGTTTTTCAAAGACATTCTTATTTGGGTAATTATTTATTCTCAGAATTCAATCAAGTTGTGGTCTATAATTTGTAGAAAGAACGAATTGCAAGAGTAAACCTCTCTGCATCAAAACCTACTGCTCTTCTTATCCGAGAGATTCAAAAAACTCTTCGCTGTAATTATTATATTATATATATATATTTACTAATAGTAAAGATATAATTACTAATAGTGAAGATTTTTTTCCATATGTTGTAATTCTAAATTTTAAAAACAGAGATACATTATTCAATCAATGTAATTACATTATAAAATAATATTATAATATAATAATAATATAGTATAGAATTAATATTACAATTCAAAATAAGTTAAACATAAAATAGTCATATGGCATATTACAAAAAATGCCACTGTATTTTAAAACATTAAAAAACAATAAAATATCCAAATAATTTGAGGAATGTTAAAAGTAAAATAACCAATTGTTATGTGTCATATTACATCAAATGTCATTTTTAATTTTACTTTTAAGAACAATAAAAAACGTTTAAAAGATAAAATTGTAAACAAATATTCTATCCACATCGAAAGTACGCGGATCTTATAAACTCGGTTAAAGAAAGTTATATGACCTGATTCAATCTATTAGATACATATCTTGGACGCCCCGTAAAAAGTTGTTTCAAGTTAATATGCCAAATATGCATTGATTATAATTATTTCTCGATTCCTATATATCGAAGCTCTGTCGTTTTTCTGGAAAAAAAAATTTAATAATATTTTCATCAAATTCATAGCGTCAAAAATCATTAAATGTTTACCATTAGTAATTATATGTATATAATTAGGAAGTGTTCTTCCTCTTATATGTAAAACTTTTATAATTACTAATAACAAAGATTTTTTTGTATATGTTGTAATTCAAATTTTTAAACAACAAAGATATATTACTTAATCGATGAAGAAAAAAATGTGTGTTTAATGGAAATAAGAGGAAGAATAATACTTATTTAAATCAACAACTATCAAACATCCGTGTTTATCTGAAAAATACTTACTATAAAGGGTCCATCATATTAAAGAGTCCATCATATTATTCATTTTTACTTTCATTACTAATTTATAATTAACACAACACAAAGTACCTATAAAATTAATAAAACAAATTCTAAAAACAAAAAATAAATATAATTTAAAACGCATTAATATTAATATATGATTATGTATACTAGCAAACAAAAAATAAAACAAACATTACTCTCTGCTGCACAGTGTAGATTACTATCTCGTTATACCTATTTTTTTATTGTCTCGTTTACCGTGAATTCTTGCGTCTTCAAAAAAATTTGGAACACACTCCATTGTCCGGAATAATATATTTTTAGTTCATGTAAAAACATTTTCACCAAATTCCACGACCATCACCTTCTATGGATTTGTTTATAAACAACATAAATTTTCAAAAATTTGCTAATGTAGATTTAAATACCTCAAAAGTATAAAAAATATAAACTATCATTCGTCTTTTTGTTTGTCTATTATTTCATATATGTTTTATTCCTAAAATTATAAATTAATTTTTCAAATTTTTATTGTTTTATGCAATCTAAGATTGGATATTTTAGTTATATTGATTGATTGTTGAATATTTATAATCAATTATATTATCTTTCTAATGTTTTTTTTAATAAACTATACTTTCTTTTATGTCTCAAATATAACGACGTACTAATAATGGCATATATGTTAACTATAAACGTCTACTTTAGAAGGTATATTTAGTAACATATTAGAGAGTAGAAGTATTGGACGCACTACAAAAAAAAGGCATAAAACAGATGGGCATATCCATCGGAAATCCGTCAGAAACAGCCATTTTCGATGGATTTATGATGGATATATCCGGATGTTTTAAATGGTCAGAAATGATGTCATCGTTGTAAATTCGTTGGTATTTCTGACGGATTTCTGATGGATTTCGGATATCTTATATCCGTCGGAAATTTGTCAGAATTCCGATATCTAGATTCCATCAAAAACCCATCGAAAATTCTCCGTTGGTTTCTTTTCCGACGGAATAAATGACTGACTCAATTCCAATGGATTTCTGACAAATTTTGATATCTTATTTCCGACGGATTACCGATATTGGATATCAAACGAATTTCCGATATCGTAGATCTGATAGATTCCCGACAGATTTTCGATATCGTAGATTCAACAGATTAGTTTATAATGGATTTTTAATTGATTGAAAATAGATATTTTTAAATATATAATTAAAATTAAAAAAAAAATTAATTATTCAAAATAAAATAAAATTTATCCAAAAATAAATTTAAATTATTAAAAAATAAAAAAAAAAACATGAAACTGGAAATCTAAAAATTTCTAGTTTTGAGGAGGCGGTTGGAAGGTACGAAAACAACCATTCATCTCATCATGCATTGCTTTGAGTTGTGCAGCCGTGTTTTCTTCGATAGTCTCAATCTTGTTGTTAAGAGCTTTGATCTCGGCTGACTTTTTCATCCACTTGCGCTCTAACCTGAGAATCTCCGTAATACCTTGAAGTTGTCGAAGATGGCGAGGAGTACTCCTCTGGAAGTTCAAAAATATGACCTTTGGATTTTGGAGTAACCTACAAAACAAAAGAAAGTAAATCGCTAGAAAAATATTAAATCGACAAAAAAGGAAAAAAAATACAAACGTTACTTACTTCGTAGAAAAATTTGTTGATTTTAACGGTTGGTGTGCACATATTGTACCAAAAAAGGATGTGAAGGTCAGAATGCCCAAGCTAAGTCAGTTGAAAGATCAAGATCCAATAGCCTCAACCCTTGGTGAACCTATCATACCTGGGTGGGGCTCTTGGGTATTATTCTTTATTCTCTAGGCTGCCTGCTTTATCCTCTAAGCAGAAAGAAAAAGTATTCACCAATGAGATGTCTTTCTTGTTCCACTAGCTACACAAAATTTGCACATGTCAGTTCCTTATTACAACCTTCTTTTTCGATGTCAAGGACCAGAATCTACACGCAAATTCTCATTGGCTCTTGGTTGTTCTTAACAGTGATGGCCCTCCGGAACAAGTCTTCCATAATATCAAATAAATCTTTTTTTGTTTTTGGTAAATTTATCAAGGGCTACACATTCTTGACGTAACTGAAAAAAAATTAAAACTTTCAATAAGTTAATAAAGTGAAAAAGTTAAGAACAACCAAGAGATGTTCTAGGAGATGTTCTCCGGTTGCCAATTGAGTTGAGGCTTCCGCTTTGGATCGAGTGGAGTTATGGGGTGATATTAGACGGTCTTTCGCATGGCTCTTTAGTGGTGAATGGAGTTCTAAAAGTAGAGATTCCGTCTGAGATTTTCCAAAATGTTGAGCCGCTATGGCGGTGTTTCCTAGTGGGCTATTTCATGGGGGATGCACCTCATATTGGTAAAATGCATGCAGCTGTTAACTGAATTTGGGTGGAACAAGGAAAAAACACTCGAAGATTGATGTGCAGATTCTAAGCAAGACATCGGTTCTTTTTCGAATATAGAATGCTCAGATGCAAGCTCGGGTATTGCAACGTAAGTATTGGCATTTGGGTGATGTGCCTCTGGTAGTGAGTGAATGGACTCCAGAATCGGGCCATGAAAGGCCTTATCTCGCGGGAAGTAAAACTTTAATTGTAAATGAAGTGAAAATTGAATGTGAGGTGAGGGTTGGTCACAGGCTAAGCCTGGACGACGATCACCACTGAAATCAAAGGAGGCATCCCAAGGTCAGTTGGAGTCTCCAAAAACAATGGTATCCCCATCAGGATTCATGGTTTTAGCAACTTTGAGTGATACGGAGGAGAAAGCAGAGGAAGGGGAGATTCTCGAACATAACTTAGTAAATCCAGAGGGGGTTAGAACTACAGAATTTATGGGTGCTAAAGTAAAGCGGTCTGAAAAACAGAAGCAAAAAGGGAAGCCTTTCTTACATAAAAAATTCATAATTCAACTGGGTAGGAGAAGAAACAATATTAGAGCTTCCAATCGGAAGCAATGATGCCGTCTATCTTTTCTTGGAATGTGGGTGGATTTAACAAGACATGTAAGCATCATGTTGTAAAGGAGTGGATTAACATTGCGAAACGTGAGCTTTGGTTGTATCGTTGAGACAAGAATTCAAGAGGAAAACTTTAATTCAGTTTTCAATGCATTGTTTCATGGCTGAAGATCTATTACAAATTATGATTCTCATCGGTTAGGCCAAATCTGGGTGGTGTAATCGGATAATGTGGTGATCAATCTTATTTATAAGAGTGCACAATTTATAATTGTTGCATTTTTGATGGGTTCTAATTTTCAGGCAGAACGCTGAGTTCTTTGCGCTGAGTTGGAATGGATATAAGCAAACTTTGTGAGAAAGAGAGTCCCATGGATTGTACTTGGAGAATTTAATGAGATCTTATGTACAGTGGAGCATTCATGTTTTCAATCTTCTCGTTTTAATCAGACTGGGATGGTTGAGTTCCAAAATTCAGTCTCTGTTTGTGGTTTTACAGATATAATGTCAAATGGACCTTCTTTTACTTGGTGGAACAATCATGCGGAGAACCTTATTGGTAAGAATTTGAATCATTTTATGGTTAATGTTGCTTGGATCTCCATGTTTCCACTATCTTTTGCAATGTTTGAAGCACGTGGAATTTCAGACCACATAAGGAGTTGGGTCAAGATGGATAATCTTGTTTCAACAAGTCAGATGCCGTTCAAATTCTTTACCTATTTGGGATCGACTCCACAATTCCTCCCTATTGTAAGTCAGCATTGGGCAGCTCTTATTACTTTGTTTCATTACCGTACAGCCCTCCACAGGTTTCATGGACAAATGAAAGCATTAAAACCCCAACTTTGGAGTCTAAATAGAACAATCTATGGTGGTCTTTCTATTTGAACTAAGGAGGCTTTCAATAGGCTACGCGCAGCTCAAGTGACAGCATTACAAAGCCCATCTCGGAAGTTACTACAATTTGGAACCACTATGCTGAAGTAGAGGAGAAGTTTTATTGACAAAAATTACGTGTTACTTGGCTTGCTGCAAGTGATCACAACTGTTAAGAGCTGAGAGTCAAAAAATACCATTAGGAGAATCACTACGGCTGATGGGAGGGTGTTAAGTTTGAAGCATTGAGTCATTTCATAGTATCCTTAATCCATCTACACAAGAACTAGAAGTAGGTTTGGAAGCTTATCTACAATAGCTTATAGACTACTATTGTTCTTCACTAGAGGCTGCATGCCTTGTCCGCCCTATTTCAGCTGAAGAGATCCGGCAAGTAGTGTTCTCGATGCCATCGGATAAGGCCTTGGGACATGATGGGTATCATATTGATAACAGCGCTTCAATTGTTTTTTCTTCATTGAAACATGCCTCGTGGCGTTAACTCAACCATCTTGGCCTTGATACCTAAGCAAGCTCATCCAATTTCTGTAATACCGTTTACAAAGTAATATCAAAGATCATAGCCAACAATTTGAACAATAAATTGCTCAACATGATCGAATGGAATCAAAGCGATTTTGTCAAAGATAGACTATTATTGGAGAATTTCTTATTAGCTACAGAGCTTGTTAAGGATTATCACAAGGATACAAGTCCAACTCGATGTGCGATAAAATTTGATATCTCAAAGGCTTTTGATACGGTTTAGTGGGGTTTCATACTCTCAACACTATGTGTCGTGGGTCTCCCGGAACAGTTCATCTATTGGATTCACCAATGTATGTCTACTGCCTCTTTCTTAATATCTATTAATGGTGATCTTGTGGGATTTTTTCAAAGGACAAGAGTTATGCATCAAGGATGCTCCCTTTCTCCGTACCTCTATGTTATTGTGAGTAACATGTTGTCTCGTATGTTAAACAAGGCAGCCTGTGATGGAATATTTGGGTATCACCCAAAATTTCGAAAGGTTGAAGTAACTCATCTAAGTTTTGCTGACGACCTCTTGGTCTTTACGGATGGGAAATCAGCTTCAATCACGGGAGTCATTGACATATTTAAGAGGTTTTCACTCATTTCTGGTCTTAATATAAATAATTCTAAGTCCTCTGTTTTTTCTGCTGGTTTGGACAAGTCAAGGGTGATTAATGAAGCTCAACGATTAGGTCTGACTAGTAGTGTTTTACCTATCCGCTACTTAGGATTACCTGTTACCATAAAGTCGATGAAGCCTTATGACTGCAAGCCTCTCATTGATAAGATCAGAACCCGGTTATTATCTTGGACTACTAAGAGTCTTTCTTATCAAGCCGCCTCTAATTAATTAAGTTGGTGATAAAGAGCATATCGAATTTTTGGTGTACATTTTTTCGCTTACAACATAAATGTCTTGATGAGATTGAAGGGTTGTGGGGTAGGTTTCTATGGAGTGGCTCTCCAAACAATCAAAACAGAGCAAAATTTTCTTTCAATGATATTTGTTGTCCGTTTCAAGAAGGTGGTTTGCGAGTACGCCGGTTGCGTGACTCCTCAGGTGTTTTATCACTCAGTTTGATTTGGAGGCTCCTCATCAACATAGGTTCTCTTTGGGTTGCTTGGACACGTGCCTATCTTTTGAAGCAACAATCTTTCTAGAGTGTAAATGAGAGAAGTGCGGGTTCTTGGATTTGGAGAAAATTTCTCAAGCTTCGAGGAGTCGCGCACAATTTCATTAAGTGGGATAACTGGTTACCGATAGGACAGATCCATAGTAAGGTGGGTAGAGCTGGACCTTGAAACGCAGGAGTTGGTTTATTTTGTAAAGTTGTCGAGGCTGCAGTTGAGAACCAATGGCAGGTTCGAAGAGGTCGTTCCCCAACATTTCAGCTACTAGATACAGTAGTTCAAGCTCATCCTTTGCCTAATCCATCAGCTTGACCGGATATTTCACTTTGGCAACACGCTATGGATGTATTTAAAGACCGTTTCTCTGCTCGGTGTACTTGGAACAAGAATTTTCGAGTTCGATGTCATGTCCCTTGGAATCTCCAACGTCTGGTTCCCCAAGGCGATACCAAGGTATAGTTTTATCACTTGGCTTGCGGTTTGTGATTGGTTATTCACAGGGTCTCGTGCTTGTTTATGGGGTCAGTAAGAGGTTTGCTCCTTTTGTGGTGATCTAGACGAATCACGTGATCGTTGTTGTTTCGCATGCCTGGTTTCGTACATGGTTTGGACAAATTTTTCTGGGAACTTATTTGGTAATAAGATAACCCCAGATTGGACAATTACGCTGAGAAGACTCAGTTCTAATCGGCTTCCTATGCTCGATAAAATTCTTTTACGGTTGGATTTTTAATCCACAATTTAGAGAGAAAGGAATGGTAGATGTCATGGACAAGCAAGCAATTCTCAACCTCAGCTTATTTGCACTATTGTTCGAGTTATACAAGACCGAATTGTATCTCTTCACACACCGGACAACAAGCTTAGCGGACTTCTACAACCGATGGATCACAACTTGAGGTTAAAAAGATGTTAAGAATTTTTCAGTCTTTCCTTGTAAAAGGCAGATTCTTCCTTTGTAAATAAACCTTTTCGTATTAATATTAATTTAACATTTCATAAAAAAAATTAGAAGATTTGACGGAGTTTTGGAGATTTTAGAGATTTTAGAGAAATTTAACCAATTTTTGCGAATGGTTTAACGAAGAAGACGACTGGGTATATAAAACAAAATTTCTGACGGATATATCCGTCGGAAACACTTAGATAATTAATTCATCATGTCCTTGATGGTTTCCAATGGATTCACGACATATTCACGAAATTTTTATGTCACATCATTGGTTAGTCAACCTTAAAGATTTACATGTGTATCTTCATATCCGTCGGAAATTTCTGATGAATTTAGGGGTTTGGAGGTTTTTCCAAAAAGTTGCGATTGAAATACGTTCGTACGAAGCCGTAGTAACCATTTCATTGAGTAAACTACAACATCAACCTTATATAAGTTATTAATTTACAAAAATGAAACTTCAAATTATTTTACATATATATGTTATAGGATTGATATGTATCAAGATCTATCATTTAATCCAAATCATCTTGAAATGTTAGAATTTCTAAAATATGTTGTTTACTAGGATATTATATGACTCTAATGTATAACCAAGTGTTACAAGTTGTTTACTATACCAATATCTACCAATTCCAGAAAAAAAAATCCCAAAACCCCAAGTCGATAATTTTCTAGTGTTCCAACGGATTTCCGATGGATTTGGGGATTTACAAAAAAATAGTACTCCATTGGAAATCTGTCGGAATGTTCGTAAATTCCGACAGATTTCCGACGGTACTGGGGATTTTGACAAAAATAATAATAAAATACCAAACAAAAATCTAAAAACATTAGAATAACAAATTAAAAATACAATTTACTACTCAATAAACTAAAACTGAAAAAATTCTAACTACTCCGACTCTTGAGATGATCCTTCTGAATGTATTGAGTCTGAATCGTCCTCGAATTTTCCATGTAATTCCTCTGTGTCTGAATCTACTATATCATCACCAGTTTGTGTGAAATTAACTAGAAGCTCAATGTCAAACGATTGCTCAATAGGATCCATTTGAAAAATTCTAGTTGGCTGCAGGGCATCGTGTTCTAAAACTCCATCTATTCTTCCTCTTAGATTAATAGCAGTCACAGTAATCCAAGGGTCTGAGCGATAAATAACCCGAGGGTAACGAATGTAGCAAACCTAAATGAAATGAGAATAATTTGTTAAAAA
Organism: Cardamine chenopodiifolia; assembly: GCA_963922655.1. NCBI lineage: Eukaryota > Viridiplantae > Streptophyta > Magnoliopsida > Brassicales > Brassicaceae > Cardamine > Cardamine chenopodiifolia. Next base: position 5,143,036 of record OZ000487.1, on the reverse strand, counting down.
TCAGATATATTAGTAAGTTAAAATACAATAAAATATATTAATTGATTCATACCTTGTCTGCTTGTGACGTTAGGATAAAAGATCATAATTAAGAAGTCTCTATCTTAAATGTATCGATGTCACGTCGATTTGGTCAATTTGAACACCACGACCAATGAAAGGATCATACCAATAGCACTGAAACACAATAACCTCAAGTCCAACATTTCTGGATATCATACTTTTAAGATTTCATTCACGATGTCGTAGTAAACTACATCACCTGGATTCAGCTAAAACACCAAATTCTGTATTTGGTCTTGTTCTTCCCTCCTCATGAATCCTAAATGCATATCCCCTAGTGAAATACCTAGAGTATGAACTTGCAATGTTGTTTGGATCGTTAACAAACTCCATTAACCATTGCGGAAATGATTGACATTTTTCTATATCTTAAGATACCTATGAAAATAGAAATAAACAATAAACATTGTTGTAAGATTATTTAAAAACTTACGTAAAATAGCAACCAAGATGCAAATTCTTGTTCTTTTAAGATGTCAAGTTCGGGTTCTGTCTTATTCGTATAATAGCCCCGTACTAGCGCCATGTACATCCTGTAAGATAACCAAAACTTAATAATCACATATTAAATAATTTTAAATAATTGATAATTGACAAAAAAATTGCATCATTACCTTTGATAATCCACATTATCCTCACAATTTTGTGAGGATATACATATGCAAGTGTGCAAACTCTAGCTCTGATAGTTTTCATTTCTTTCCTTGTAAACTTACTCGACCAACTTGCACAAACAACTCAGGGACATACAGCAAATAAATCTCTCTCACACCTCTATCATCATGCCGCGCCATACATCTACCCTTAGTACACACTTCCGATGGAAAGTAAGATTCAGCAAAGTTTGAGGCTAATATAAATATATCTATTATGCTAAATAAATGGTTAATTAATATTATGGAAGTAACAATATACCGGCAATTGCTTCATGGATATTTTTTTGATGAAGATGTGCAAAATTAAATGGAAGAAGACGTTGCATCACAACATGAAAATCATGACTCTTATTCCAATAAATTTCTCTTTGACGGAATACACGCAATTTCGCAATTTAGATGTGAATATCCGTGAATTTTACATCTCGCAATTCCAATGAAAAAAATCTTCTTTCTCAGTTGCGTCTAACCGGTAGGCATAACATGAAATAAATCGCGGGAACAAATCAGTAACAAGTCTAATTTAGACTTTATATTGTCTTTCGTCTTTCCTTGGATATTTAAAACAATGTTCATGAGGTTGTCAAAAAAGTTCTTCTCAACGTGCATAAGGTAAATCCCTTAAACTACTCTAATAAGGTAAATCCCTTAAACTACTCTTTTATGATAGTTATAAACTTCAACGACACCATCAACCGGATCATGTACATTACCGACACAGTACGGAGTCCTCTCAGCATCAAAATCTCTTAATTGCTCTAATATACAATGTCCATCAATCTCTGAGGTGCACAGTCAAACACTTGCATGTTCTTCGTAAACAATGGTCTAAACCGATGATAAGGGTGATCACTTGGTATAAACCTTCTGTGGCAATCAAACCAACATGTCTTTCTTCCGTGATGTAACTGAAATGCATCAGTGTTGTCTTTTCAATATTGGCATGATAATCATCCATGAGTTTTCCATCTAGATAACATACCATATGCTAGGAAATCGCTTATGGTCTACATAAGAACCATACACATCTTAAAATTTGGCTGCAATGAAACATCAAATGCTTAGACCCCATGCTTCCATAGCATTTGTAACTCATAGATCAATGGCTGGAGGAATACATCAAGTGACCTCCTTGGATGCTCCCGGCCAGGAACTAGCATTGAGAGGAACACAGACTCTCTACGCACGCACAAAGATGGTGGCAAATTGTAAGGTGTTACAATTACTAGCCACAACGAATATTGTCTTCCATTTTTTCAAATGGGTTGAAACCATCAATACATAACCCGAGGTATACATTTTGTTGTTCATACACAAAATCTGGATACATTAATTGGAAATGTTTCCACGCTCCTGCGTCCGAAGGATGCGTAATATCTTATTGCCTCAGCTGTGCGCTGAGATTGGTAAATACCACATTCTTTTATAAGGAAATGAAACTCTCCCAATATATTTTGAAATCGCGGTTTTGACAAAATTGACATGTTTTCGGTTTTTGTCTTTTCTCCAATATATCATATTGTTGTCGATGCACATATCTATCATCTGATACCAACAAGTTTCTGTACCTCATAGTATAATGCTGGTGAAAGATTATCTTCAGCCAAAATATCATTTACAAAATTTCCTTTTGCATGAACACATTCTACCGCCAAATTATATTTCGTCTTATTAGCCATCATTCTACTTGTAGATGATAACAGTGAATGACCTTCTCTACAACCGCTATACAGCATCTCTTGGGTTTTGTTTGTTCAGAAGAGGATAGTGAAATGTTAGGGAGTGATGTTACAGAGGAAGAGGTGAAAAAGATTTTGTTTGCTATGCCACTTAATAAATCTCCAGGACCAGATGGTTACACTTATGAGTTTTTTAAGGCGGCTTGGGGAATATTTGGAAAAGATGTAGTAATTGTGGTGCAATAGTTATTTGTGAATGGGTTTATTCCTAAGGGCCTGAATTCCACCATTTTAGCCCTAATTCCGAAGAAGACCCATGCGAAAGAGATGATCGCCCAATCTCATGTTGCAATGTTATGTATAAGATTATTTCAAAGATTTTGGTAAACCGACTTAAAATAATAATGCCCAGTTTTATCTTCCCAAACCAATCAATATTTGTTAACGGTCATCTCTTCATGGAGGACGTCTTACTAGCTTCTGAGTTGGTGAAAATTATCACAATGATAGAGTCTCAGCTAGATGTAAGGTAAATATTGACATTTCAAAGTCTTTTGATCCATTAATATGGTTGTTCTTTCTCTAAGGATTTGGCGTTTCCTGAAAATTTTAATCTTTGGATTAAATTATGCATCAGTACAGTGTCTTTCTTAGTTTAGATGAATGGTGAACTAACAGGTTTTTTAGAAGAACAAGAGGGCTCTGTCAAGGTTTCTCTCTATTTCCATATCTATTGGTGCTTTGCATGAATGTTTTATTAAAATTGCTAGATAAAGAGGCAAGGGAGCGACGGATAGGTTACTATTCGTACTGTCAACATCTCCCACTCACACACATGTTTTGCGGATGACTTGTTTCTTTTTTTGGATGGTAGAAAACAATCTATAGAAGGTATTCTCTGAGTTTTTAATCATTTTGAAGCTATGTTTGGGCTGAGAATTAGTTTAAAAAATTTGACTTTTTTATGGCAGGGGTTTTAGCACAAACAAGAGACGACATTCTTCAGCAATTCCCATTTGGTACTAGATCACTGCTAGTTCGATACTTGGGGTTACCACTATTGACAAAACGAATGACACTAAATGACTACACTCTATTGATAGAAAAGTTACGTTGTCAAATAATTTGTTGGATAGCGAGGTATTTATCATTTGCAGGAAGATTACAACTTATTGGATCAGTTATCCATAATCTCACAAAATTTTGGATCTTGGCGTTTTGATTGCCTAAGGCTTGTATTGTGGAAATTGATTCATTATGTGCTGCATTTTTATGGTGTGGATCACATCTTAATATGAAGAAGGCAAAACTTTCTTAGGCTGACATTTGCAGACCGAAAGAAGAGGGAGGTTTGGGGCTGTGGTTGATATCATAAGTAAACAAAATAAGTTGTTTGAAGTTTTTATGGCATATTCAATCAGCGCATTCTTCTCTTTGGGTGATTGAGTTAGAAGATATCATATTCGAAAGCGATCTGTATGGTCGATAGGTGAAACCTCAGCTCTTGGCTCATGGACATGGAGGAAAATATTAAAGTTTAGACATCTGGCAGCAATTGTAAGTAAGGTCAGAGTTTATAATGGAGATACAACTTCTTTTTTGTTTGATAAATGGTCTCCACAGGGGCGTCTTTTGGATAAAGCATAGAAAAAAAGTAGAAGACAAGAGGCTGGAAAAAAATAAATACATTGACTATATTACTCTAAATGAGAACCAAACTTGCAATCCGTCATACGCCCCTTTCTCTGCAAAGTTGATAGGCAATTATGTATTGCTCTTCCCATGTCTCGAACTAAAATTTCAATGAGAGTTGGGACTTCCCATGTCTCTGGTTGCGCTCCCGCCATAATAGATTGAGATTAACTTGGAAAACATATTTGAAAATAAAAGCATGAGTAGCACGTCCTAGGGTCAAAATAGAAGAGATAATATCATGGAACCGAGTTGTTTACTTTTGTTGGAATAAACCAAAAGTCATTTTATGCCAAACTCGAGAAGTGAGAGGACATGGGAAGAATAGGTGATATCGTTATGAATGAACATTATTATTCCAAGAACACATTCTATCACCTATTGTCAACCGGTTTAGAGCAGCCAACCATACTATTAAAGGAAAACTTCAGTGTAGCATGGGAAAACAAGATAGCCTTGTGCGAAGGAGTTTACAGATAGATTTTTAGAATCTGGTTGCAAGTATCCTTTGAAGAGAACTTCGGCATGAACTTATTCTCCTTACATTGCCATAAAGGTAAGTCTAAATCCGTATAGGCGCAGTCTTGAAGCTTAGTAATCTTGTCCTCTATGAAAGATAAAATGTGAGATCTTCTCCGCCTAGTACGGTGGTCCTCTAACACATATTCTATTGTATCCGTAAGCTTAATACCCATATCAATGAAACCTCTTTCACCCAACACCTCAATCAACCGACCCAAATAACTCCAATTATCAACCCAAAAAGAAGTAAGAGAACCGCTCCTCTCCTCAACTTTATGAAACTCAGGAGCCGAGTCATGATATTTTAGGAGCTTTTCTCCAAATCCACGAGCCAACACTCGTACTTAACTTATTCGACCAAAACGAACTTTTTCTAATAAGATCCTTATGCATCCAATTAACTCATAGAGACGTATTTGAAGACACCAGGCACTATATCAACTTAAAACAACTAACCTTATTCGCCTCTAACAGAGATTTAAGTCCAAACCCCCTTATAACTTTGGTTTACAAACATCACACCAAGCCACTTTAGCTTTCCTTGAGTTTAAAAGTTGGGCCCAACCATAAAAAAGCAGAACTAATCCTTTCAATCTCTTTAATGCATGCACTAGGTAATCGAAAAACCGTAATCCAGAAAATTTTCAAGCTTGATATTACCAATAAAAGTAATTAGAGCCTCCCTGCAAATGATACGAACATGTTCTTCCAAGAGCCAATACACAATCTAATTTTCTCAATAAGTGGCTGAAAATCAGAACTAGACATCCTTTTAGTCATCAAAAGCAGTCGTAAATATTTAACCGGTAGCGTTCCAATGTTAAATGGAAAGCAAACTAGAGAGGACCGAGTAGTAGGAGAAATAAAAGTATTAAATAATGAAGTCTTCTGCAGACTGATGTTCAGGCCGGAGAAGCAAGCAAAATCATCAAAAACTGCAAGGATCCCATTGATTGATCTAATTCTACCATCACAAAAACTATGACATCATCCCCGAAGCATAAGTGGGTGATATTCAAAATCTTGTACCCCGGATGGTAACCATAGTTGCCCTCTAACGCTTCTTTGTCCAAAAGACGAGATAAAATAGTCATACACATAACAAAAACATAGGAAGGAAAAGAACAACCTTGACGAAGCCCCTTATGAGTACGGAAATAACCAGCAAGCTCTCCATTTATTTGAACCAAATATGGAGTAGTTACACAGAGCTCTATCCATCAAATAAATTTAGCTAGAAGCCGTAGAGCCTTCAAAATATTGATAAGGAACCCCATTGGACATAATCAAAGGCTTTGGAGATATGAATCATAGCACACCTAGAAGAGATATTAGGCTTGCGGCAGTCTTTTACTAGTTCATAGGCTAAGAGAAGGTTTTCCATCATATAACGTTTCTTGGTAAAAGATGATTGGTTCGGCGATACAAAACCTGGGAGAATAAGCTTCAATCTGGAAATTTTCAAGATAACCTTGTAAATCACGCTACAACAGGAAATTAAACGATAGTATTTCATCCCTATAGTTCCGATCTGCTTGGAGAGTAGAGTTATGATTGGTGAATTCTTTTGGTAAAAATCCATAGTGAAGCCATCCAAACTCGGAGATTTTTTTGATGACATCAAAAATATACCCTCTTAATTTCCACATCCTTGACCTCTACAAGAACACTTGCATTTTCCTTCTCTAATAAGCTATAATTCAGGATCGTAGCCATCTCTACCTTGGAAAAATTCATAAAACCTTGAGGTTGACTTGAGAAAAGGTCCAAAAAATACCTTACCACTTAAGCTTTAACATCTTCTCGAGCAGTTAACGGCTCCCCCTCTTTATTCTTAACCATGTTTATTGAATTTCTAGCCTCCCTTTCTTTAATCGCATTGTGAAAAAACCGATTATTTTGATCAGCCACATTAATCCAATGAAGTTTTGGTTTTTGTCTCAAATATTTTTCCTCCAAAGTCGACATTGATTCCCAAGTATCAAAAGCCTTAGAATCCTCTTGCAACGCTAGAGCATCCGTATTTGCGAGAGCAACAGCTTGCTTGTCACAAAGAACTCGAAAAGCTTCATCACTACGCTTAGAAAGGTGATGCAGCCTTTGATGGCTAAGACGACAAATAGCTAGAAAATGTTACATTAGAAAACGGTAATATGATCCTTACAAACAAATGTAGCATGCTATTACAAAAAAAATGCTAGAAAAGTGTGAGGATCCAACAAGATTCACTTTGCCATGCAATATCGGGGAACTCAAATTGGATCGATGCTTATGGGATTTCGAAGTTTGTGTCAGCTTAATGCCATTGTTTATATCACAAATATTGGGGTTACATACATTTTAGCCATGCAAGATCTCCCTTGATATAAAAGAATCGATCAATTTGGTATCCTGTATGCCTTCTTGAACATGTGCATATGCGGATTAGTGGATGTTGGATCTTATCGGAATTCATAATGCTGGAACTTGAAGAAGAATCACAAGATCCAATCATCCTCGGTATATATTTTGTAGCAACTACAGGAGCAATCATCAATGTTCCGAAATGCAAAATTGATCTTCATGTAAGTGGGTTGATAATGAAGTTTAATGTTAAGAAGATGATAAAGAAGCCTACCATTAATGGCCATACTTTATGGAAATATGTTTTTGATGAGACCACCAACGAGATAATTCAAGAAGTGTATTCAAAGGACCCCTTAGAAGTCACATTGGTAAAAAAAGAGAATGAGTTTGGTATTGTAGGATGGAAAATACTTTGTTTACATGCATTATGGACTCTACTGAAAGCATAAAACGGTGTCATTCGCCAACATTGAAGAGACACAACAGAAGGGTATGATATGTTCAGTTGAAATCAGATCAAACCAAAACATGCAAATATCAATTAATCCACCACCTCGATCATTTGATCCCAGTTACCAAAACTTAAAATTGTAACAAGCAAGTACCTGCAGCAATTTCTGGATGCCAACAAGACCAAGTTGTGCAAGGATTATCCTTTGGGTACTAATAGATGAGAGCTAAAAGTGCCTAAGTATAGTGTGTCGAGATGCTGGAAGAGCAGTGACCATAAGAAGTTCATTGGTGCAACACAGGAGGATCATTCTCCTCGAAAGGTTATGTATTTTGAGTTTATAGCAAACAGGCAACGCCTAAACCACCTCAAATACACCATTATTTTAAAAGATGATATCTCAAATCCTCATATGGATACACCATGCCAAGGTGTCATTACATTAAGGCTCGTGATATTAAAAAGCGCTTTTAGAAGGCAACCCATGAGTTATTAATTTCATTATTTCTGCATTTATTTTGGTTTTTGTATTGTTTTTTCTTAGGATTTTTAGGTATGATCACGTCTACATGTTAAGTACAAAGGAACACTAACTAAACGCAAAAGATGTAAAATTTTTGTTTTTCAGATATTGGAATCGATCGATCTGCCATTGGGATTGATCTATACTTCATTAAATTTATGCGGGTTCAAGGGTTTTAACACCCAGCTGCTCGAGCCCACTCATATTTTCACTAAAATCAACCCGTTGAACCCCCTTTTATCTCTCAATTCTTGCTCGATTTCATCAATTCAAAACTCTAAGCTCATTATTTTCACCCTCTATCCATTCTCATCATCTATTTTATCGATTTATGAAGGTATGGCAACCAATTTTTGCTTTTATTTACAAATTTTGGGTTGGAATTAGTGGGTTTTGGATATCTCTCTTTAACTCTTAATTGCACTAGTTCTTGTTAGATTGAGACTAGGTGATTAGTTAGGATTGATGGGAAACCCAAATATGATATGAATTGGGATTGATTTTGGTTGATTACAAAATTTATGTTTGTGAAATTTAAATTTTGGATTTGTAATGTTTAAGTGTTAATTTTTGGATTTAGACGCTTGAGTGTTCTTAATCATGGTTATTTTATGTTAAATTAAGAAATGGTTCCATCAATTCCTGCGCAATTTCTTGATTTGAATTTTTGTCGTAGTTATTAGCCATAGTTTTTTTCAAATTGGCTAATTGGATTGATTATTGTTTAGTAGGCCTGTTCTAGGAGATTAAATTGTTTCTATTATGATGTTGTAGCTTTAGCTGTGATCAATATTATTTATTATTATTTTTCTACATTTATGCTCAGTTATGCATTTATGCTAATAGTGATTGTTGCAAAAATAGTACCTCAACCGCAAGTGAACAAAGGCAAGGTCGTTGCTAATGACACAATTTAAGGCATTGACCGGGTATGGACATCTGCTGATTTCAGGTTCACGAAGATGCTTGGTCTCATCACTTTAGTTCTTACTCGTCTCACTAATAAGCATACATTGATCGATTTGCGTCTGAGGGATGACTATTTTCCCTTATGGATTCATTGTGCTTAGGATTTCTCACGAGGATGTTACCTCTTCTGAGCATCAAGATCACTAAGGAGTTCCTCGTTACAGTGATTCTGAATTTTGATAATCCATAAAATCCTAGGGCTGATAAGGAGAGTCTCAGTTTCTTCATGTTTGTCTCATAGCTCCATGTGCGCCTCAGCGTGAGCCATTGGCTTCCAAAGCTATTATGGAGGCATATAATTCTTATGCTCAATAAACTCTGCCTTGGATTTCTAACCTAGAAAGTTGAAGTTAAGTCGTGTATATAAACATATCGAAGTTTATTATAATACTGGAATGTTTTCTACTGCTTATTCGAGTGTTAATGTTCTGGAATCTATATTTAGATAGTTATCGCTGTGAGAGTAGGTCAGATTTACAATATTGATTCGAGTTTCAGAACGGTTTGTTAATAAATCCCTAACTAGTTAGATAACTTATCGATTATTTTATTTCTATAACGGTCTGTTCACAAATCCATAACTAGTTACATATATCAAATGCTTGTCTCATTAGTTTGCATCACTTTATTTACTAGCTTTAATTTACTTTTATTGCAATCAACAACACTATATATTATGTCTTATCTTTATTTGATTCATATAAATTCGTAGTGTGCACTTTTTCTTTATGGATTTGACCCCATTCTAGACTAATGCATGCTTTCTACACTTGCAAGAATTAATGGTTTCAAGAGTGATAACACATACGTATCATGCGGCCTTGAAGCGTTTGTTGGTGAAAAAAGATGCAAAGCCAATACTTCTTTGATGAATCTTGCTTTTACAAGAGTCTAATTTGGATATCAAAGATGAGAAAGGCATTAAAAATGGTGTAGCATATCACTTTTCAAGGTTGAGGATTGAATAAAGCATTCTTATTGATTATTCTATGCCTGAGGAACAACTAATGGCCATTAGACTTATAATAGAAAGTTTCTACACGAGAAAGAAATTTGAAGAAACGATAGGTTTGAGTGATTGGTTACCTTGGTACTGGTTATGGGAACTTCTTCTCTTATGGGAAAGAACCGCCTGATCTTGAAGCTTATCAAAGGAAGAAGTTCTTCAAAGATGTGTGTCGATACTATTGGACTGAGCCTTACTTGTATACACTTGGCAAGTACAATATTTATAGGAGATGCGTTGCAGAATACGAGATTGATTGAATCTTGATGCATTGCCATCATGAAGTGCGATTCTTTCCAAGGAAGGGGAACATAATTAAAAGGAATGATATGCATCAAAATCCAATTCTTGAGGTTGGAATCAATGATGTATTGGGCATGGACTTCATGGGACCATTCAGATGGCTCATTGTTTGGATTGTTTTTACCAGTTCTATATGTTTTCAGTTTCATAAATCGAGTCTAGGTTAGATTCTGTCTTTTTAGTTTTTTATACAGTATATACATGTTTTACAAGTTGTAGGATCTAAATGATCAATTGGACTTGTTTTAGATGTTTCAAGACTACAAGATTCAAAGGAAAAGAAGTTAGGATCGACCTATACAAGAACAGATCGACCAGATTGACGATTTAATAAAGTGATTTTTTTTGAAGCAAGGATCGATCGATCATCCCAAGAACTGATTGATCCGTGAAACGAGATTTTCCAAATTCAACTGAATTTTAGGATTTCTGTTTGCAAATAAATAACATGATTTTTGCAATTCCAACTTGTGTTTATTCTTTTCAGCTTTTTTTTATAGCTAAGGGAGAAGAAATAATTACTCTTCTACAGGTCTTTTCTCTGTTAATCGTTATTTGGATATATATGTTATCACTGAATTTACTTTTAAATTCTTCATATACGTCTAAGTAATCTACTAGTTGAGGTTGGGGTTTGATCAAAGAGATTTAGTGATTGATTAGGGTAACTTATTAGATTAGGGATTTACCTTTAATGCACTTTATCTATTATAAAGTCAATGTGTATGTTAGGTTGACAAATCAAACATATGATCTCTAAGTTTAATCTATGTGCCAAAAGAGAATGTTAGGTTGCAGGAATCCATATTAGATGAGCTTAGTATCTTTAGGTAACGAGAGTTGAAGTTAAGTCGTCTAAGTGAACATATTGAACTTGTTTAGATTGCTGATATATTTTCTAGGGCTCATTCGAGAGTTTAGTGTTCTGGAATATTGTTTTAAAATACTGATTCGAGTTCTAGAACGGTTTGTTGACAAATATTTTACTAGTTAGATACCTTATCGATTGTTGATACGTGCGACATTTCCTGCGCCCTTCGTTTCTCTCCATTATATATATACCATTTAGATACAAAGTTTTTTAGATCTACATCAATAGGTCCGTTTCCTATTTTAGATCTATATATATATATATATCTCTAAAATTGGAAACAAAATATATATATCTAAAATGGTTTGTTAGCAAACATTGGATACTCAGAGACTACCATTGGCTCCGATACCATTGAGGAAACGAAAGTAGAGATTATGGAAACGAAAGTAGAGATTATAATTAAAAGCATATGTAAAATGATAAAAAAATAAAAATATATATTAGACGGATAAACTACCCATATAATTAAAAGCATATAACAGTTTTATATGAATAATAAAATATAAACAATTATAAGAGAAGTGGGAGATGAGAGATGTGGGAGATATTGAGAGAATGAAAGAGAGAGATGAAAAAATTGGATAATGAGAACTTGAAGATTACAAACAAGCGTACACCCCTTTATATAGGAGTTTCACACAACTAATAGGAGATAAACTAATAATAAAACATATATTAGTGGTACAAGTTGGATGAATCCACTAAGAAAGTGAGATTCCATTATGAAAGTGGAAACATAAAATAATAAAAGAAAATATTAGTGGTACACTTTGGATGATTTCACTAAAGAAAGTGGAATAAGTGGAACTCCCACAAACAAAGTCAAGTTTAATATATAAATTATTTATTTATTTATTTATTTATTTATATTTTGTTTTTGAATTTTGTGGGTCTTCTTTGTAGCTGTAGATTGCACTCAAAGATTCGTAACAATGTTTTTGTTGGCCTTTGTTGATTTTAGTGGAGGGAGAGATCATGTTTCTTCATTGATGTTTGCGATATTAGAATATGTTTCACTTCCCAAAGCTTGAGAATTGTGATCCGAAATCTCCTTAATTTCTTCTTCTGACTTTGCGGTTGCCAAAATAGATATCATTTTTGATTTGTGGGCCAAGAATTAGGCTGTTTCTGGTGTTTGGTTTGGAGATTGGTGAGCCATGTTTATTGCAATTAAGATCGGCACCCATGTCAAAGAGAGCGATCTTATCAATTTTGGTAGATCTTAGAAGAAAAAAATGTAATTTTCGTTTTGTATTTGCAAGGTATAATTTCTCTTAAAACATATAGAAATTTGTTTGGAACAGAATCTAAGGACTGTATTTGTTCTTTTAGTTTGCTATCTTCTAGACTTTCATTATAAAGTTCATCAGAACTTGAGCTATGTTTGTCGTTGAAAGAATATTATATGGAACGAAAATATTCAGAATCATGTTTTTGTTTTTCTTTTAGAAGGTTAAGCTCATTTTTTACTTATTTTATTTCAGACCTAAATTCTTAAATATAATGTTTTGAAATATCTTTCTTTCTTTTGTTAAGGATGGTGGTGAGATCATAAGAAGATTTATAGTTCGCTGGGGTATTCGATTTTTGTTGGTTTTCTGTTTTATTTGTTTCTGTTTCAGTCATGGATGAAAAGATTTTTGCGAGATATTTTTGTTTTATTTTAGGATCTGAGATGGATTTTAGAATTTCAAGTTGAAATTCTTGATCTTTTGTTAGAACATTGAGTTTATTTTCATCTGATTCCGAGTCAGTTGATGATTGTTTTAGTTCAACAACTTGTAAACCTTTTTCCAAAGATAAGGAAGAAACAAAATTAGATGATGAAAAAGAAGATTCAAGTAGGAGGTTTGATAATTTATTAGAGATTTCTCCTCCTAAATCGATTTCTTGGGTTTTCTTGGTTTAGACGACATAATTTTGAAGTGTTGCTTTTTTTATGATATATAAAGCAAGTGAGATTTCTATAGAAAGGTTTGATAGTCGTGGCCCCTTTTGGTTGAAATTTCCTACAAGATCTTAGCCAAAACTTTTCACGAGGTTTTTGTTCGTTATGGTTTCTAGAGAAATTCCTTCGTTTTGATTTTGAGTAGTAGGATTTATTGCAATCTCCTAAGAAAGAGGTGCTACCTTTTGTGTGATCTATTTCAAATTGTTTACAAAAGATCCTAGTTCTACTTTTGTTCTTTTAAGTTCCCATTTAAGATGTTTTTGGAGGTCTAGATCTTGACAGATTTTTAGTCCTTTTTGTTGGACAATACGGATCAATTCTCCACAAGTGAACTCATCATAAGGGAAGATCTGTGTTCCAGTGGAATTTCTAATTTTATTTCTAATTTTTTCTCCTAAAAGAGTTGGGAGTTCTGCTATGAATTTTTCTTTCCAAAATTGTTGGTTCGAGTCATGACGGAGTAAAATCCTAGTGGAGAAAGTGTTTTGGTACCATTGGAAATCACTTAATTTTTTGCATTTGAGGTTTGGAAGAACTTCAGCATTTTTATCCCTTAAGACTGAAGGGTCTCCTATAAAATGTAAAGTTATTGCTATGACTAAGGTTGCTACTGCATCTTGTTGGGGATTTCCAAGATCATCTAGTATTGGTATGTTATCCTCATCCGTTTTAACGGCATTAAGGATCTCTGCACATTGTTGACTGTTTAGGTAGTTATCTCACCATCTTTTAAGTTGTCTCGAAAAACCAGCTATAAGGAGTTCAGCACAGTTTTATCTTCATTTCATATTTGGGTTCTATAGGAATTTGCGGCCATTGTCATTTTTTGGATGAAATTTAAGATATTGTATTCCATTAATATACCGAGAATGAGTTGAACCTAGATTGTTCTATTTGTTGAATTTTTCCTAGATTAGGGGCTGAGATTATTTGGTGATCTTGGTTGTTATTCCAATTAATACTGTTTATTTTAGGGGTTTGATCATGAAAATAATCCGTGATTTCATTAATATCTGAATCTTGGGCTAGAGTATTTATTTGAATTTTTGAAGTAGGAGTGTCAGGAATGTTAGAATTTAAGGCATACTACTATCTCCTATTTTGATTCTACTTAATTTGCTTTGGAGAGCACAAATAAATTCTATATTTGTATCTTAATAATTTTTTAGAATATGATATTTGGAAAGGTGTGAACATTTGTGTTTTGATATTTTTCTGAGGAGAAGGCTCTTTTGGAGAAACATATTGTTTTTGAATTGATTTTTCAGTTCTATCAATCTCTTTGCTTATCGTTCCAAGATTCATGTTTGAATAATTATTTTGTGCAATGATGTTTTTGATATTTACTTTATCATCAACATTTGGGCGTTTAAAAGGAATTGCTTCTATTGGTATACCAAATAATTCCAGCTTTTTAATTTGTGGAGGAGGATGGTTGGAACGGAAAATTTTACCATTGGCAAGCTTTCCATTCAGGAAGTTTATTACGATTTGTATAGGATATATGGTTTTAGAAAAAGGGATATTTATTTTATTATTGGCTGCATAATCTTCAAACTAATTGAAAAATAAGACTTGAATTTTATGCTTTTGAAGGTATTAATAAAATTCTTGATTAATTAAATTTCTTGTTTGTGTAAAGTTTTTAAAAAACCAAATTCTCTTATTAGTGTTATTTTTAGAATAGAAATCGTCTCCTATAAATTGTTTATTTATTTGAAAATATTTTTCTAAAACATTTAACTCCTTCAAAGTATTATCTATAATAGCCAGAAAAGTCAGACTATTTGGCTCAGAATTTGAATAGTTATCGATTTTTGTTGTATAAAGTGGTTTTTGGTATTTGAGATTGAAAATCATCATTTCTCATGATGGAGTTTGGAATGTTAGAAGATGAAATCTTGGCTGAAATTTTGAAGATTTTCTATGTTAGGAAACTCTCGTGCTATTTGGGATACTCCTCCTAAATCTATAGTCTCTTGATGAGACGGGAATCCACATGAATAAATATACATGTAACCACAAAGGTTATTTTGGAGGAAGGAAAGTTTGACCCTTCTGTCTTGGAATTGTTCAATGTGTTTTAAACGTGTGTATGACACTATAGGTTCTAGAGGTTTTAAAGTTTTTTGTTGAACCGCTCCTTCAAGAACCCATTCATCAGGAAGATATATACGTCAGTTTAAATTAATAATGTTTCTTCTTTTTTACCTGAAATTTTAACTTTCGAAGAAAAAGTAGTTGTCATTGCTTTATAATGAACTCTGAAAATTAAAGCAATTGGGATTGATCCTTCAATCATTTCATAGTTATGAGTTTTTACTTGTAAAACTAGAGATTTTAAAATATTTTTGTCATTTAAAGAGGCTGTAAAATTTGAGTAACAATCAAAAGAGATTGGTCCGGTGGAAAGACTCGATTCTATAAAAGATAACAATGAATCTTCAAAAAAATTAAATCTTGTATCTCTTAAGATAGGTAGAATTAAAATGTCTAATCTTTCTTTTGAAAGTGGTTTAATACAAACTTGAATTAAACCAATGTGTATATATTTAAAACTATTTTCTCTGTGTCTTTGTACGCATTTTCCAAAAACAAAGCGATTGTTTCAAAAGGTTTGGTAAGTTGAATATATTGTTTTCGGTTTTTATTGAGAAATCAGTACATAAAAAATTATTTTTGAAATTCGATAATTTTAATCTTAATGAACTTTTGTAATTTTTCAATTATCAATTGACCCTTGGAAATCATCTATAGATGTTTCATGACTAGTGATGATTCTTTTTGAACTTCTCAGCGACTTCTTTTCTGATCTAGAACAAGATGAGGCGGACTCGGACCTATATGTAAACGGTTTTGGCAGTTCAAATATATATATTGATTAGGTTTCCTTATATATATAACCATTCACTAACTCCTCATCAAATGAAATAATCAATATATGAAATCCTCTAAATCCTTTTTCAACATTGTTGATATAAAATCCTTTTTCAACATTTATAATATTTTGATAAATCATTTTTTCAAAATACTCCAATGGAGGAGTTTATGAAAAATCGTTCAAAATAATTTGTGAGTTATTTGAAGGTTTTGAAATCATTTGTGCAGCCTGATCTTTTACAGAAATGTATTTTGGAAAGATTTCGGGGATATTTGAAATTATTTGGGAGGAGAATTTTTTAGAGGAATTACCCTTCTCTTGATTTGTAAAACTTTGTTCAAGGGGTTTTTGTAGTTGTAAGATTTGTTCCATGATTTTTTGTGGGGTTTGAGGATTTGGTGAAATGTTTAGGATTTTTCTTGTTTTACACTCTTTTTTGTAACAGTAATGTAGGATTCTATTTTTGGTTCTTTGGAAGTGTTTGTAGAGGTGGTTTTTTCTTGTATTGTTTCCATAGCTAGGATTTTGCCTTTGTCAAGATTCTTCAGATGCATTGTACCTGTTTTGGAGAAATTTCCTTGTCAAAAAATTTGGAACAAAGTTTGATTCTACTTTTGTATATTCGATATCAAAATCAAAAACACTTAATATTGCTTGCCATCTTACAAATATTTTTTTTGAGGCAAGGCTTTTAACATCCTTTTGTAAAAAATCTTTTGCATTTTTACAATTGATTCATAAAAGAAAGTGTTGATTTAAAATATAACTTTGAAATTTTTATATACATAATACATATTTAATATTTCTTTTTAATAGTTGAATAATTCCTCTCAGTATCATTCCAATGGGAGGACGTAAACTAGACTATTTTTTCATTTCCGTTCATATCATTTTGCTTAAGTATACCCCCATACCCTATATCTGACGCATATGTTTCTACGATTTTTTGGGAGATCTGGGTTTGCTATGTGAAAACATGGGATTTGAAAGACTTGTTTCTTAATATTTTTGACTAAAGTTATATGCTCGTTTGTCTATGGAACCGGGTTCTTTTTTAGATGGTTATGTAGTGGTTTTGCCATCCTATTTATGTTGGGACAGAAATCTAGAACATATTTAATACTTCCAAGGAATCTTTGTAATTGGGTTTTGTCTAAAATTATGTCTAGGAATTTATTTGCAAATTCTAAATATTGTTCTATTGGCATGAACATACCTTGCGAAATGTAGTGACCTAAGAATCTGATCTTTGTTTGGAATAAAGACATTTTTGTTTTTGAAACCACAAGGCCTTTTTTCTCGCAATATAGTAAAATACTTTTAGATGTTTAAAATGTTCATTAAGAGAATTTGAAAATATTATTATATCATCAATATACACAAGGCAGAATTTTGTGTAATCCGAGAATATGTCATTCATAATTCTCTGAAATTCTGAAGGTGCATTTTTATCCAAAAGGCATTACATTCCATTCGTATAGACCGAAAGGAACAATTAATGCTGTTTTGTATCGATCAGTTTCAGAGATTTGAATTTGCCAAATATGTGTGCAGAATAAAGTCTTTGCAACAAATATTTCTTATTTGGTATAGGGTATTGTATCCATTTTAAAGCTGTGTTTATAGTTGATTACTAATCTTGGAGTTCCTCTTTCTATTTCAGAGTTTTTATTTACATAAAAGGCTGCACAAGACCAATGGGTTCTAGATTTTGAAAGTAAACCTTTGTTTAGGAGGTCATTTATTTTTTTCTACAATGCTTCTCTAATTCAAAATTCATTTGAACTGGTCTAGCTTTCGTAGGAATTTCTTTTTCATTAAACCTATTTTCATAACGTAAATCAACAATATCTTGTTTACGATTCCAAAAAGCAGTTCGCAAATCAGAACAAATTTCTTTTTCAATAAGTTTATTAAGATCTGAAATTTTATCTTTTATGTGTGTTTGTGTCTAGTGTTTCTTTTGTTTTTTCTAACCAAAAATCTGTCTTTAGGTTTTGTAAATGGAAAGATTTACTTTGTATTATAATACATAGAAAGTTCTCTTGTATAGAACAAGCTTTTATTAAACTGAGACTTCGTTTTTTGGACTTTCAAGAAATTCAAAATAAACCTTTTTGTTTTGAATTTTAAAAGAAATATAAGCATCCATAACTTTATATGGAGTGATTAAATTTATGAATGGTGTTCCTAAAATGATATTTTGGTAAATATCGTCAGTGAGGAAAAAAGCAGTTTTGATCAAAATGTTATCTTTTGAGATTGAAGCTTCAAATTTTGAGGTTATACGATGTTTAGAATTAGTTGCTGCCAAGAGTTTTTTATGGGTTTGAAGGTGAAAATTTTTTGGGACGAGTCTAGATCTAATGCAGTTAAGATCGGCGTCCGTGTCGAAAAGAGCGATCGCATCAGTTTTGTAGTTCTCAGAAAAACCAAATGTAATTTTGATTTTGTATTTTCGAGATGTAATTTCTCTTAAAACATATAGAAAATCTTTTGGAGCGGAATATAAGGATTTTATTTGTTCTTTTATTTTGTTTTCTTCAATATGTTCTAAACTTTTATCATCAAGTTCATTAGAACTCTAGCTATGTTTGACATTGAACGAAGATAATATCGAATGAAAATTTTAAGAATCATGTTTTTGTTTTTTTTTTGAAGTTTAACCTCGTTTTTTACCTCTTTTATTTCAGACCTAAGTTCTTGAATAGAAGGTTTTGATATATCTATCTTTCTTTTGTTAAGGATTGTGGTGAGATCATAAGAAAATTTAGAGTTGGATGGAGTATTGGATTTTGGTTGGTTTTCTATTTCATTTGTTTCTGTGTCATTCATGGATGAAAGGATTTTTTTAAGAAATTTTTTTTTATTTAAGGATCTGAGATGGATTTTAGAATTTCAAGTTGAAACTCTTGATCTTTTGTTAAGACTTTGAGTTTCTTTTCATCTGATCGTGAGTGAGTTGATGATTATTTTAGCTCATCAACTTATAGACTTTTTCCAAAGATAAGGATGAATCATAATCATATGATGACGAAGAAGTTTGATAATTTATTAGAGATTTCTTCTAAATCGAGTTTTTGGATTTTTTTGGTTTTTCGACGACAAAATTTTGAAGTATGGCCTTTTTTATGAAATTTTAAGCAAGTGAGATTCTTATAGAAAGGTTTGCTATTCGAGGCTTCTTTTGGTTAAAATTTCCTATGAGATTTTTGCCAAAACGTTTCACGAGGTTTTTTGTTCTTTATGGTTTATAAAGAATTTTTTTGGTTTTGATTTTGGGTAGTCGGATTTATTGCAATCTCGTCATAAAGAGCTGATACCTTTTGTGGGATCTATTTGAAATTGTTTACAAAAATATCCTAGTTCTACTCTTGTTCTTTTAAGTTCCCACTTAAGATGCTTTTGGAATTTTAGATCTTGAAAGATTTATAGTCCTTCTTTTTGGACAATACAAATCAATTCTCCATAAGTGAAATCATCATAAGGGATTATTTGTGTTCCATTGAATTCTCCAATTTTATTTCTAATTTTTTCTGCTAAAAGGGTTGGGAGACCTGCTAAGAATTCTTCTTTCCAAAATGGTTGGTTCGAGTCCTCACGTAGTAAAACCCTAGTTATGAAAGTGTTTTTGTACCATTGGAAATCATTTAATTTTTTGCATTTTAGGTTTGAAAGAAGTTCAGCAATTTTGTCTCTGATGACTGAAGGATCTCCTATAAAATGCAAAGTTATTGCTATGACTAAGGTTGCTACCGCATCTTGTTGAGGGTTTCAAATATCATCTAGTATTGGTATGTTATCCTCATCCATTTTAATGACGTTAAGGATTTCTTCACGTTGTTGACTATTTATGTAGTTATCCCACCATCCTTTAAGATGTCCCGAAAAACCATCTATAAGGAGTTCAACCACAGTTTTATCTTCATTTCCTATTTGGGTTCTATAGGCATTTGCGGCCATTGTTATTTTGGAAGAAATTTAAGATATTGTACTCGGATATACCGTCAATATTCCAGTCATATATCGAGGAGGAGTTGAACCTTTGTTCTATTAGTTGAATTTGTCCTAGAACAGGGACTCAGATTATTTGGCAATCTTGGTTGTTATTCCAATTAATACTGTTTATTTTAGGGGTTGGATCATGAAAATAATTCGTGATTTCATTAATATTTGAATCTTGGGCTAGAGTATTTATTTAACTTTTTGAAGTAGGAATGTCAGGAATGTCAGAAGTTTGAGGCATACTATTATCTCCTATTTTGATTCTACTTAATTGGATTTAGAGAGCACGAATGAATTATATATTTGTATCTTGATAAGTTTTTACACTAGAATTTGATATTTGGAAAGGTTTGAACATTGGTGTTTTGATATTTTTCTGAGAAGAAGGCTCTTTTGGAGAAACAAATTGTTTTTCAATTGATTTTTCAATTCTATCAAGTTGTTTGCTTATCGTTCCAAGATTCGTGTTTGAATAATTATTTTGCACAATGATGTTTTTGATATTTGCTTTATCATCATCATTTGTGCGTTTTAAAGGAATTGCTTCTATTGGTGTACTCAATAATTCAAGCTTTATTCCTTGTGGAGGAGGATGGTTCGAACGGACAACCTTACCATTGGCAAGTGTTTCCCATTCAGGGGTTTTATTACGATTTGTAATAGGATTTGGGGTTTTAGAAAAAGGAAAATTAATTTTATTATTTGCTGCATAACCTTCAGACCAATTGAAAAATAAGACTTGAATCTTATGCTTTTGAATATTTCCATAAAATTCTTTGTGAATTAAATTTCTTTTTTTGTGTAAATTTTGAAAAATCAAATTCTTTTATTAGTGTTGTTTTTAGAATAGAAATCGTCTTGTATAATTTTTTATTTATTTGTATAAACCAGTTTTGGTATTTTAGATTGAAAATCAACATTTCTCAAAATGGAGATTGGGATATCGGAAGTTGAAAATCTTGGCTGAAATTTTGAAGATTTTTCTTTGTTAGGAAACTCTCGTGCTATTTGGGAGAATCTTCCTAAATCTATAGTCTCTTGATGACACGGGGATCCACATAAATAATTATCCATTGAATCACTATAGTTATTTCGGAGGAAGCAAAGTTTGACCTTTCCGTCTTGGAATTGTTCAATATGTTTTAAACGTGTGTTTGGCTCTATAGGTTCTCTAGGTTTTAAAGGTTTTGGTTGAACCGCTCTTTAAAGAATTCATTCATCAGGAAGATTAATATCTTTCCATTGTATGGATCTTGGTGACACGGAGTTGGATCTCGAATGATTTGTTTGAAGTAATAAGGTTTCTCCCTTTTTACTAGAAATTTTATCTTTTGAAGAAAAATAAGTTGTCATTGTTTTATAATGAACTCTGAAAATAAAAGAAATTGGGATTGTTCCCTCAATCATTTCATAGTTGTGAGTTTTAACTTGTAAAACTAGAGATTTTAAGATATTTTTGTCATTTAAAGAGATTGCAAAATTTGGGTAACAGTCAAAAGAGATTGGTCTGGTGCAAAGAATCGATTCAATAGAAGATAACAACGAATCTTCAAAATTTTTAAATCTTGTATCTCTTAAGATAGCTAGAATATAAGTGCCTAATCCTACTTTTTGAAAGTGGTTTAATACCCACTTGAATTAAACCAATATGTATATATTTACAATTCTTTTCTCTATGTCTTATTAAAGCATTTTCCGAAAACAAGAAAGATTGTTCCAAAAGGTTTGGTAAGTTGAATATCTAGTTCCTTGGTTTTTATTGAGAAATCAGTACTTAAAAAATTTATTTTTGAAATTTGATAAATTTGATCTTTATGAACTTTTGGAATTTCCCAATTATCAATAGACCCTTGGAAATTATCTATAGTTTCATGGCTAGTGTTGATTCTTTTTGAACTTCTAAGCGACTTCTTCTCTGATCTAGAAGAAGAAGAGGCAGACTCTGACCTATATGTAAAACGGCTTTAGCAGTTCAAATATATATTTGATTAGGTTTCCGTATATATATATATATATATATATATATGACTACTCACTAACTCCACATCAAGTGAAACAATCAATATGTGAAATCCTCTAAATCACCTATGTTCGATTTACACACAAGAAAGCATACTCGATCACAGAGACAATCCATATTTTGGTGCTAACTCTCAATGGAAAAGAGTAAGTGTAACGCCCGTGTTCTGGAAATTAGAACTGTGAAGGTTACTGATTTGCGGAGCGGAGTCGGTTAACTCCGGTTTTTGGGTTGGAGAATTTAAATAATTAAATTAAGAAGAATTTAATTATTTTGAGTTAATTTTTAATCCGGGATTGGATTAAATTAACCATAAAATAAATCGCAAGAGGATAGGACTAAATTGATCAATTTAAAAGTTTGGGTCCAATTGAGAATTCGAAAATTAGGGGTTAAATTGATCAAATTGGAAGTTGTTTTCGAGGTTGATTTTGATCAATTTGGAAGTTTAAGGTTTATTTGTGAATTTTGGAAAATTCAAGGACCAAGCTGCAAATAAGAAGGAATGTGAAAAAAAAACCTACATTCCTCCTCTCTAAAAGCGAAGCTGCCATGATCGTGAGAGAGAAGCTCTTACAGAGGTGTGATTGTGAGAGAGGAACCTTGTGGCGTGAGAGAGACATAGGCTTGGGAGCGTGAGGATCAAGGAAGCGGAGTGGTGATCGTTGTTGTGTGCCGTCGTCGAGGTGCCGTGAGGAGGAAGTTGCAGCCGCCATCTCTCTTCACTAAGGTAACGAGCTTTTCCTTTTCCTTTTTGTTGCTCGTGTGAGCGTTAGAGCGATGTGGAGGTCGGTGATGGTGGGTTGTACATGTGAGCGGTGGTGTGTGTCTCACGCAATGTCGAGATCGCCGGTGACATCGATCGGTGTTGGGATCGTTGGTGTTGTGAGTCATGGTATGTGTACTCCGGTGATGGTGACGTGATGGTGAGTTGGATGACAAGTAATTGGTGGACTTAAGCAAATGTTTTTATGCTAAGTATGAGAAAGGGGTCAGCTCCGGGATGGTTCATTCAAGGCCACGTTTGGAGGACGAAACGGAGTCTAATCAGGGTGGAATTTGGTGGGGAGCTTTCTGGAACTGCAGGTTCCAGATTTAACGGACAGATTGAATTTTCAACGGTTCGTTTATGATTTACGTGAGTCTTTTTGGACCTGATTGGTGCAGGAAACTTCAGTCTGACTTGGTTGTTTTAAGGTATCGTTTGGAAGTCCAAACGTTGTCTGATCTTGCTGAAAATTGGTGGAGTTATTGAGGGTACTTCAGACTAAGGATTCAACGGTTGGATCGTAATTCTAACGTTCGATTTTGTTGTTGAGCCGGTTTTCTGTGGTTGCGAGTTTATATCGAGGAGTCAACCGTTTGGCTAAGGTGAGTGCAGGACCATAGGTTTATCTGAGCAAATAATTTGTTGATGTGTTTTACATGATTATAGGCCAAGTATGATCTCAGGTGGATCTAGATCGAGTGTTTCATGAGATGGTTGATTTATTTTGGTATTTTCGTTTTTAATTACGTTTAATAAATTTATTTGTTTGTGTGTATAACCTGTAGATGGGAGGATTGCCTCACTAAGTATTTGTTGAAATACTTATGCATCTCGTTTATTTGATGCAGAAAAAGAAAAAGAGTGACCGTGGGATCGAGGCGAGGAAGAGGGGATGATCTAGACTCGCTGGTTGGATCTAATTATTTTTCAGGAATTATTGGGTTAGGAGTTATTGGTTAATTTTCTGGTGGAATAAATTGGATAATTTATTGTTTAATTTCGGATTAAAATTTAGAATTGTTTGGGAAGGTTAATTATTATTCATGATTAGTTGAATTTTAATTGATCGGTTAGGATAATTATTATTTATGGAAATAGTAATTATTCGGTGCAAAAATAAAAAAAAATCGGGTGCAGTCGTTTCAGTAAGCCAGAGAAAAAAGGAAGGGAGTTTGCGTGGTTAGCCCTCACCTTATCCAGGAAGAAAGGCAGTTCTGGACTTCTAGGAACCAAGATAGAATTTGCAAAAAAACAAAAAGCAACTGGAACATTAAACAAGTCAATAATGAACAAAATTCCATAAAGAGAACTTAAAAAAGGAAAAACCAGTAAAACAGGCTCAACTAGGTTAATCCGGACCAAACAGCTTACACCGAACTAATCTTGTCAAACCGGCCAAAGTCAACGGCTAATTATCAAGTCAATGGTCAATGGTCAAGTCAATGGTCACGAGAAAACCTGTTAACTCGACCTGACCTGCTAACATGACCAACTCACTAAGCTGATCCGACCCACTAACCTGATCTAACCCGCTAGAATGATCCAACCAACTAACTCGACCTGGTCATTGGTGACCCAGATACAAACAGGTTGGACCAACCAACTAAACGAAAAGAAAAAGGAGATGATGGTTTTACCGGAACTTACCAAAACCCGCTGGGACACTCGACGGAAAGCAGTAGAAATTCTTTAGGAAACTCGTCAAAACTCATTAGTGATTGGCCGGTGGGAGTATGCCAAACGGCTTGCGACCTCTGCAAAGCACTATTTTGACTGAAGAAAAAGAGAGAGGAGAAAGATCATATTTATAGGGGAAGGAAAAAAGATAAATTTATGATTATCGGATGTTGGACAAATCACTTAAAAACATATGGGTTTAGGCATGCAGGAAAATAAAAGGAAATAAATAAAAGGTAGAATATAATTCTTGTTGGTTTGGGCTTGGGGTGTTACAGTTCTTCCCCACTTGGAACGAATTCCTCCTCGAATTTGGGGGCTAGTTCCCCCCCCCCCTCCAACTTGATTTCTGATCTAGTCTTGAAGTGTTCTTGTTTGTTTACATGGCCAATCACACTTTCTATGAAGTGAAGATGCTTCGCAACTCATTTTTCCGTCGACCCATCCTCAGAATAATCCCAGTTGGCATCAAATTTCCATTTGGAAACTTACTTAACTAGACCATCCACTTGCATTTACCATTCATGTCAAAGTAAGCCAAAGCAAAAAGAAAGGGGGTTTTGTGTGGTTAACCCTCACCTTAGCCACGAGAAAAAGCGGTTCTTGACTTCCAGGAACCTGGACATCATTGGCCGAAAAAACTGAAACTGGAATAGGAAACAAGTCAGTACTGAACAAAACTCAATTCATACTAAATTGAAAAAGGAAAAACCAGTAAAATAGGCTCAATTAGGTTAATCTGGACCAAACAACTCAGACCAGACTAATCTGGTCAAACCATCCAAAGTCAACAATTAATTCAATGGTCAAGTCATCGTTAAACGGTCAAGTCATCGTTAAACGGTCAAATCAACGGTCAATGGTCAAATCAACAGTCTAACTTGTAAACCCAACCTGACCAATTTAACCCGACCTGACCTGCTAACCCGACCTGACTAACTAACCTGATCCATTCCGCTAACCTGACACAACCAACTAAATTGACCCGACCAACAAAGCCAATCTGACCCCGTCGGACCAACCAACTAAAAGGAAAGAGAAAAAAGATGATGGTCTAACCAGAACCCGCTAGGACACGGAAAAACACGCTAGAAAACTCTTGGAAAACTCTTGGAAACTCTCTGGGAAAAACTCAACAAAAGTCGCCGAGAACTAACACGAAACACGCCCGCGGCTAGCTGGAAAACTCGCTAGTGACGAGTGGCGGGTGGGAGCTTGCAAAAAGGCTGGCCCACTCTACAAACACTTCTTTGACTTGAACAAAAAAAGAGAAAAAATTGTCACATTTATACAAAAAGAAAAAAGGAAAATTAATGATTGTCCGATGTGGGATAAATCACTTTAAACAGATGGTTTGGGTCTGTAGAAAAATAATAGGAAACAAATAAAATACTAGAGTTCAATTTTTGTGGGCTTGGGGTTGGGGTGTTACAAAGTCACCATCTAAGAAGCTTTCCAGCTCTCCATTTGGAGTTGGACGCCCATGTAAGTTATGAAGAGCATCATTAAAAATTAGATAAATGTTTCCATTTTGTACATGAACTGTATGGATCTAATCAGGATTATGCCTGCATTTGCCAAGTGGCCAATATTCTTATCGTTTTTAAAAAGTTTACATATTGGTGGTACACTGAGTGAATTTCTTTCATAAAATTAATCCATGATATTCCAAGTATCATGTTGATCCACTATCAACTATTATGAACTCTACAAGCTTTGTAATCTCTGGAAATCAATTGTTTTCGTAGACATCATGGTTTATTTTTTACACATAGATAAAGGACTGATGGGGCAGGGGGGGGGAGGTTATGACCTTGCATCTAACGTTGTGTCACTTTTTGTGTAAGATAATATTGCACAAATGTAGAAGTTCTATTTCTTTTTCTTCTTTATCATTGGCTTTCTCGTTTTAAGGTGAATTTTATCATTCTCATTATTTTCTTTTCTTCCGGTAGTTAGGTTTAGTGTCTTCTATCTAAATTTTGCTTTTGCTTCTTTATAATTTAGTATTTGAAATTTGTTTTTTGTATACTATGTAAATTATATTCAAAGAAACTTTTTTACAATACTGTTTTTTGAAAATTTTAGAACAGAAACAAGATCTCTAATACTAAAAATCGATAAGTGGTTGACTCATTAAAATTCAAAACTAGAAAACCTAATTGGGACAAATCCAGTTCTTGGAAAAAAGAGTACACCTATTTTTGATAGAGCTGAAAAAAGAGAAATTATTAGAAGCATGTGACGAAGACTTTAAATTCTTGTTACAAACCTTTTTTGTAACACATTCTTCATAATTCTCTGACTTTGCATTGTTGAGAGTCCATTTCGAACAGTCCTCCCTACATCTATAACAAGCTTATCAATGAGTGATGGAACTTCTACATGTCTCCGCTGATTTCTATCCCGCCATAAGAGGTATATGGTAACTTGGAATACATACTTAGCAATAAAAAACTCGAGTCCCCCTGTTACCTGAGGCCAGAACAGTTAAAAGAATATCCTGAAACTGATTTGTGTACGTTTGTTGGAGGAAGCCAGAAGTGAGCTGATACCATATCTGAGAAGTGAAAGGGCAAGAGTTCCCTAGTCTCCAGCAAGGCAGTACATAAGACACAACCATAGGAAACATTAGAGTTCCACAAAATCATTCTGTCACCCATTGTCAAACCATTAAGAGCGCGCAACCACACAATAAAAGAGAATTTTGGAGTAGCATGAGGGAACCAGACACCCTTAAACCAAGCTTTCTCCAGATATACATCTCTTACCTGATTCCAATTATTCTTTGAAGAGAAATTTGACTTAAATTTACCTTTCTTACATCTCCACAAAGCTATGTCTAAAGCAATATAAGCACAGTCCTTAACCTGTTGAATCTCTACCTCGACATGTGAGAGAATGGGAGCTCAGTGACGTCTACATCGATGCAATGCAAAAAAATCTGCTAGAGTATCCAAGGATATAATTACGATATCAATGCAACCTCTCTTTCCTAACACTTCAAATAGTCTACCAAACGAACACCAATTATCAAACCAAAAAGACGTGTGAAATCCGCTACTCACTTGAACTTTATGAAACTCCTTAACTGAATCTTGATACTTTAGAAGTTTTCGCTACATCCATGATCCAACACTCGTATTCAACTTTATCGACCAAAATGATCCCTTCCGAATCATATTCTTATGGACCCAGTTCACCCACAATGAAGTCTTTGACGAAACTAATCTCCATATCAGCTTTTGGTTTACAAACATGAATCCATGCCACTTTTGACTCTTTGGATTTAAAACTATTACGGACCATAAAAAAGCTGAACTTATCTTCTCAATTTCTTTGATGCAAGCCCGAGGAAATCTAAACGCCGCTATCCAAAAATTTGTCAAACTCGCAATCACCAATAAAAGTAACTGTAGTCGACCCAAGAACATTAAGAAACGATTCTTCCACGATCCAATACAAGTTCAAATTTTCTCTATTAGTGGCTGAAAGTCTGAGCTTGTCATTCGTTTAGTGAGCAGAAGTAACCTCAAATATCTCACCGACAAATTTTTTATGTTAAATGGGAAACTCGAAAGTGAAGCCCGAATAACTGAAGAGATACCTGTTATAACAAAATAAGTTTTCTCCAAGCTAATATTTAGACCAGAGAAACGAGTAAACTCATCAAAGACTACGAGAATACCTTTGATAGAGCGGATTCTCCCATCAGCAAACACCACTATATCGTCCGCAAATCACAAGTGAGTAATGTTTAAACTGTTACAACCTAGATGAAACCTGTATTTGCCATCAATCGCTGCCTGGTCCAATATGAGAGATAAGAGATTCATACAAGTAATAAACAAATAGGGAGAAAGAGAGCAACCTTGGCGCAACCCCCACTCACTTATCAAAAATCCCGTGAGCTCACCGTTGTTCTGAACCAAGAATGATGGAGTGATAACACACAACTCAATCTATCTAACAAACTGAGGTGGAAGTTGCATAGCCTTCAAAAAATTTATTAGAAACTCCCATTGGACTGATTCGAACGCTTTGGAAATACCAATATTCATAGCACATCGAGATGCAACATTAGGCCTATGATAATCCTTTACCAAACAGATACAAGGAGTAGGTTTTCCATCATATAACGGTCCTCGAAAAATGCAGACTGATTTTGTGTAATAAATCTAGGAAGAATCAGGTTAAGACGGTTCACCAATATCGGAATAACCTTATAAATCACGTTACAATAGGATATAGGTCGGTAATCCTTCATTTCAATAGTGCCACTCTTCTTTGGAATTAAAGCAAGAATCGTTGTGTTGACTCCTTTTGGTAAAAAATCATAAGTGAAGAAGGACTTAACAGCCATGATAAAATCCTTTCCAATAATATGCCAAGACTCCTTACAGAATTTCACCGTATAGCCATTCCTACATAGAGACTTATTAGAAGGCATAGAAATAATACCTTTTTGATTTCAGACTCAGTTACCTCTATCAAAACACTCGCCTTCTCCTCCTCTGAGCAACTGCACTGCTAAAGATTAGAAATATTTTTCGGTGTCATACGAGAATAGCCTTGAGGCTTCATACTAAGCAAATCAGAGAAATAACAGATGGCTTCTGATTAAATGTCCTCTCTACTGGTAAGCATGTCACCATTAGGAATAGCCTTGAGGCTTCATACTAATAACCGCATATGCTGCCTCAGTCCGTCTAGTGATTAAATGGAGTATTTGAAGTTTAATAAACCAGAATCGTCAATATGCCTTGTCTTGATTAGATTAAGCTCATCTAATATGAAGCATATCCTAAACAATTTATTGATCTGTTTAGTTGAGAGTTGAGTTATTTAATTAGTATGATACATCAATTTTGGTACTACAGCTAGGATTTCTGAAAGAGATTCACGTTTTCTGGGTATTTTTGGTCATTTTAACTGAAACTTTTGGACACAAGTCTAGATATGAGCTATGCATTTCATCCTCAAGTCAGATGACTAGAAAAAAGTCCCCAGCCATTCTTTTGAAACATTTTACATTGCCTGATGAGTGATTCGATCAAATCATGGGATTCCAAGCTTATGCAAGCTAAGTTCGAAATAATCATGCTTGTAGTCGCAGCTCATGTTTTATTCTTTTTCTAATTAATCTATGGCATAGTTCCTTTCGGTCCCCTTTATCTTTCCGGTCTCTTTGTTTGTTCTCATATTCACGTTGTTGTTGTTGATTAAGCCTGGACTAAATATATGAATTTGAAAAACCGAACCGGAATTAATGCAAATTGGAAAGTACCAAACTGAATCCAAACCGACAGAAATACTCGAATGAGACCAACAACCCTTAATCCGAAGAACCAAAGCCAAACTTGAACCAAATCAAAAACCGAATGGATATGAAAAATACCAAAATATAATTATATACCAACAAATATTAGTTATATTTAAAATCAAAATATTAGAAATAATCCACGTTCGAAAATGTGGCGATTAAATGCTCGGCGACCAGAAGCCGCCATGATTGTATATAATCAACTAAAAATGTGAAATTGTCATAAACAAATCTTACTTTTTTGTTTTACAAGCTTTGATACATAAATTTTAAGTTTAAATAACAAAAAATCCAAAATCAATGAGTTTGATGTTTTTTCCGTCTATTAAATTATTACTATTATAAATATTTAATCAATTCCTAATCTGATGTTACTCTATACTACATGCAGTATATGTGATAATGATGACAACAACCTCTTCAAATAACAATTTCATGCACTACCCAATTTCTCCTGACAAACAGTTATGCATGTACGACATTCCCATAATAGACATGCTATCTCCGGAAAAATCGGATCTATGAGAGATGGTTTGATATGTACGACATCTCTATAATGAAAATGCTCTCTCTACAACATAGAGACAACGACAGACAATTTTATTTGCAACACTCTCGAACTTCAGATAAAGTTACATTCATTAATTTGTAAGAAACTTTATCATTTAAAGTCACCTATTTATTTATGTCGTGTATGAGGTCATATGCTCTTCGTTTCCTATGTTTTCATCTCTGGTTCTGAAAGAGTTACCATTTCCAATTTTCTTTGGTTTAAGATTGCTTTCTGGAGTTGTTATTTATGTCACCTCGTTTTGAGAAACTTGTCGCAGTCATTTCGAACAGATAATTCCTAATGGAGAAGGAGAAGTGAATTGCAGGAATCCTTAGGATTTGTCGATGTTCTTGGTACACATTATGGCGAGTGATAACTTTACGCTAATTGAAGAGAACATACTCACGTTTTTTGGGATAATCATTAACCCTTGGATTTAGCGACTTAAGGTAGTAGTGGACTTCATATTGCAGCATTTGAGCCTTGCTAGCAAAATCATGGGTGGAGATCACCTTCGCCATGTCACACAAAAATTTAGAATGGATAAGGAAAAATGGATTGCTAAAGCCTTAGGACGTACCGGTATTATCCGGTATGCAATCCGACGAGTGACAACTTTGTGCTGATTGAAGAGAACAAACTGAAGCTCATTGGCATAATCACTAACCCTTGGATTTAGAGACCTAGAGGGGGTAGTGGACTTCATGACACAGTACTTGAACTTGGATAGAAAGTTTACAGGTAATGAATTAGACCCAAAAACTTTCCAATTTCGTTTTGGGTAGGAAGCTGGCATTTTTTACTCATCATAAAGAAGGTTCCTTACCATTACAAACGTTGGATGTTAATTTTGCGACAATGAGGGCGCATCATATCTTTCCAGTTTTTTGCTAATATTCCATTTTGGATCAACATTATTGGCATCTCCTTTCCACCATTAGACTGATCAAACTATCTAAACTATCGAGAAAGTTGAACCACCTAACAGATAGAGACGTGGAACATGGTCAAAGCGGAGTTAAGGTAAATGGTTTTGAGCCTTTGGAAATGAAGCTTTTTATTCGGCTACCCACCAGAGAGATCACTACGACCGAGTTGGAGTATGAATTGCTGGATAATCACTGTTTTCAATGTCTCTTTCTCTCCCATGAGAAAAAAATTGTCCAAGGCTTTGAAACTTCACGGAATCAGCCGACATGAACCTGGAAATATGTATACACACAACCTTAAATGCATTAAAACTGCTAGAAGGCAGCATGATGATAGAATAAGTCAAAAGGGAGAATTACATCTTCATGATTTCGGATTGAAGAGTATTTAAATAGAGAAAGAGAATCTAGGCGCTATGCTAGGTCCCTTAGCTACCAAGAAAACCGCTATGCATGCATCTCCCATAATGACTCCACTCAAAGCCACTTGGCTGATCCTTGCTTTGGTAATAAGGCACAATCTAGATGCTATACTTCATCACATAATGGACAGTTCCCCACCAATCATGGAGGTTATTGAATCGTAGAAAAACTCTCAAGTGCTTCTCTTGAGGATCATTCTATAAAATAATTAAGAATATGATCAGAAAGAACAAAAAAATTTTAGAAGTTTATCGCTCGCACTAATCTTATCGGTCATGAACATCACATCCATGCCTCCTAAGGGAGATAATGCTCCTGCCTACTCCACCTCTGATGGAAATTAGAGAAACTTCTAGTACACCCAGGTCTTGCAAACTGGATTTAGAAATATTACTTAGGACAGTCCTCTATTTTACCTTCGTCAAGTAACAAAGCACATGATGATATCTACGGGAAACTAAGGTCCGTAATGATGCACATAATATCAAGAAACATTTCCCATGTGGTGGCTTAAGATTGACATCACTACTCGGATCTCTATGCACATTAAACCTGCCCTCCAGTTAAATCTATTATCAAAACGAAACCCTCCACTTGGTACGATTTGGCTTTACTCATTTACTTTTCCCTATCTCTGAACCAAGAGTGCATAGATCTATACATATGGGACCTGCATGTGCGACTTTACTAAGTCTGTTGTGGGAATAAGAATAAAGTTGTCTGTTCTGCTCGACCTTTCTCTTATCTCTCTCATTTACTTATGCAACGCTCTACAATTTGTATGATCGTATCTTGCTTTCTTGGTATAATGAAGAGATACTTTCTGGATCTGGATGGATAATTTATTGATACAAAATGAGTGTAAAATACAGGTGAAGAGTCACAAGTGTAAAGGTGTCTCTTTGACATAACCAACTAGTGGATATGTTTACATGATAACCAACTAGCGGTTATTTATGTTATTCGAAATATAATACTACGTTATAAAAAAAAAATATGAAACTCAGTTATAATCTAACACTCCCCCTTAATTGAGTTTTATCACGCCTAAGTTCATTCGTAAGTTTCCAAATCTTGCCGTGTTCAAAGGCTTCGTTTGAATGTCAGCGATTTGAGTTTTTTCAGCCATCATCAAACACATCTCATGTGTTTGAGGCATCTCCTCTATTTTATTAGACCGTTGTATCAACTCGTTGATTGAGTTGAATCCTCTTGGTGTCATTGGAGATTCTTCTTCATCTCCAACCTGTGGAAACACGATTACACTTTGTAGTATTTTTTATGATGAACATTCTTCATCATTCATGTTTTCAAATACACCATTGTGATTGTGTCCTTCATCATTCATGTTTGATGATGAACATTCTTCAATTGCAATTATTAGCATGTGACTCTCTTCGTCATCATTTGTATCTTCTATAATTAGGTTCGCTCTCTCGACCATCCTAAGCTTGCAGTCCTTCGCTAATTGTCCCGGTTTGTCACACACGAAACATTTTCTCTGTGAAACTACATCTCTATTATTCCAACAATCACTCTCATTGTGATTTTCTATTTTGCAAATTCCATACCATCTATTGGTATTTTTTGACGTTTCTCAGAATGTTTGTTTCCAAAATTTGAAACAAACCTTTCTCCATAGAACGCACCTTCCACTAATCGTTTTTCTCGAAGTTCTACATGCTTCTTATGCACCTTTAGTGTGCCTATCAATTATGTTATTGATAGCACTGATAGGTCTTTCATTTTCTTTTCACCATTGCAATGCTTTCAAACCGCTCTGGGAGAGAAATCAATATCTTCTGGACCGTTTGATAGTCAGATTTTTCTTCTCTGTGCACTCTAAGTTGATTGTTTATCTTAATCAACTTTGTCGTGAAATTGTGAGCGTTTTTTATTTCATCTATCTTTCAAATTCTCATACTCTCTTGGTAGACTTCCTTGGAAATCCATTTCCAATGCATCCCATGCACCTTTTACACTCTTTAATGGTGCTATGCGTGGAAAGATGGTATCTGAAACCGCCATTTGGAGTATTTTTAGTGCCCCTTAATTCCACATGACTTGATCCTCCTGATCCTTTTTCATTTTTGGTGTGTTCTCGGCTGAAGAAATGATCGATGGCACTCCATTCTCAACAACTTCCCAAAGTTTTCTCTTCTTTAGAATTGTCTTCATTTTGATGCGCCAAAACCCATAGGCCTCTCCATCGAAGATCAGAATACTTGTTGTGATAATGTCCCTATAGCTCTGATACCATGTGAAACTTTACTCAAAGTCTATTGTGGAAACAAAGAACAGAGTTGTCTGTTCTCCTCGTCCTTTCTCTTATCTATCTCTTTTACTTATGCAATTCTCTATGATTTGTATGATTGTATCTGGCTTTCTTTGTATAACAAAGAAACATACTTTCTAGATCTGGACGGATATTTTATTGATACGTAATAAGGGTATAAATACAAATGAAGAGACAAAAGTGAAGAGGTGTCTCTTTGACATAACCAACTAGCGAATATGTTTACATGATAACCAACTAGCGGTTACTTATGTTATACGAATATAATACTAAGTTATAAGAAATTATATGAAACTCAATTATAATCTAACATTGCAATGAGTTAAGCAAAATAAAAGGTTATTATGAAGAGCAAACAAAACTCGCATAAGTAGCAAAGTCACTGGAAAAAAAGAAAGGAGTAAAGCCAGTGATGAAAAAAACGAGTAACACGAGCTCTGTCTCAAGGAGTTGGCATAAGGAAGATGAATATAATCTAGAGAAAAAAAATTCTCCAAAGAAGAAGCCTTTCATTGAGAGGTCAGACCATAATGAAGAATTACTATGTAATGAGAATTTTTCAGTGGTTAACCAAAATGGTGCTTATACCAACAAGTTGTAAGGGAAATGCGGATTTTTAGACCTTCCCCAACCCTCTTTCTTTGTTATTTTGAGTTGAAACTATAAAAGGCTCGTGAGCACCTCATATTCTGAGTTAATAGAGAAAATCACGGCAATTTTATTAGATGCATATATGGCTGACGAGATCCTTTGTGAGGAGCAAAGTCGAGTTCTCTGGTCTCAAAGAAAAGATAGAAACACAGGATTTTTTCATGCAGTTACTAGATTTTTTCGAGCACAAAACATAATGGATATTATTGAGGTGAACACAACAATGTCTTCCACAATGAAGAGCAAATCACTGAAACTATTGCCACATATTTCTAAAAATCTTTAATGACAGGAGGAAACTCAAACTACCAAGTAGCAATTGATGTCTTACAACCTTTAATATATGATTTGATAAATGCAGCTCTTATTTCCACCTTAGATCTCCAAGAAATTCAAAGGGTTATATTATGATTCATCCTGATAAGGCCTTAGGCCTTAGGCCTTGACGACTTTTTGGCAAGCTTCTTCCATGGCAATTGGGATATCATTTGAGGTGATGCTTCCTATAAGATCCAAAAACAAATTATGGTCTCTAATTCATTTTTACCAAGCGCAGAATGAGACTCATATCTGACTTTACCAAATGATTTTTCGCCAAAACGTGTCACAAATTACCAACCAATCGTGCTTGTAACATCTATTACAAGATATCAACTAAAATCTTGACTAGCTGTTGAAACCTTTTCTTTCTTGGATAATATCTAACCATAGTTGTTGAAACCTTTTCTTTTCTTTCTTGGACAATTTTTTGATAACACATGAAATTTTTTATTATCTTTGTATCTCGGTAGCTATCAAAATTTATTTTATGGTGG
Organism: Cardamine chenopodiifolia; assembly: GCA_963922655.1. NCBI lineage: Eukaryota > Viridiplantae > Streptophyta > Magnoliopsida > Brassicales > Brassicaceae > Cardamine > Cardamine chenopodiifolia. The sequence goes on along the minus strand of OZ000487.1, from coordinate 5,107,659 downwards.
TTAAAACGAATATGAGTAAAACCTATGATCATACCAAGTGGGTTTCATTAGTGCAGTTTTGGAGTTTCATGAAAGTGAATTATTTGGATTATGGCATGTGTTTTCTCATTTACATATTCTTTCCTCATTAATAATGCTCTCTAAGGACGTGTGAGTACTCCTACTAGAGGTCTCTATCAAGGCAATTTATCTCGCTTCTTACCTTTTTCCTTTTCACAGAGGTCTTTTATGGTCTTTCTAGGAAAGATCAAGAGGTTGGACTACTTTCGGGAACTAAAATGGCATATGGAGGCCCTTGGTTATTCATCTTTTCTTTGCGGATGATACCATATTATTTAGAAGATCAAATCCCTCAAGGTGTGGCTCTCTTATAGATATTCTTTCAAGATATGGGATGGCATCGTGGCAAGTGTTAAACATGGAGAAATCAGCCATTATCTTTTAATCTAAAATCCCATTGGATGGTAAAAGTCAAGTGAAGTACTCTCTGAAGATCAAAAATGAAGGGGGCGTTGGCAAGTACTTAGGTTTTCCCGAACAATTTGGGCTCTAGATCATGAGGACTTGAATGTTCTTATAGAACGCACATTAGACAATTATAGGCATCCAAATTACTCGAACAGTTACTGATATTTGTTCTCATGTATGTGTAGAGTGGAAAAGTTGAAGGAATATTATCCGAAACGTTGTACAGATGAGGGGGAAAATGAGATGTACAACTCCGCGGCGATATTTGAGGAGAAGACTTATGCCGCAGCCAAAAATAAGGTACTCAAATACAAACGGTATTTATCTATGCCGCAGCCCCTTCCTTGGTCTCAGGATGATTACTTACGGAAACTAAGTGAAAAGATGCATACGATGGAAAAACATACCTAAATAATAAACATTTAGGTTCTTCAGTCAATGCAACTATTACTCCATATCCAGGTAATAAGATTTTATTGTTGTTTTGGTTTCAGAAATGATTAATTAGCTTTGCAATAGAACTTCTTTGTCTATACTTAGAGATTGCTAGCTTAATTTTTCTTTTACAAATTTAATCTAATACCATATAATCATACTAATAACCAAGTTAGTCTGATCTGTTTCAGATAATGTTTTTGGAAATCAATCTGTTTCTACGAATTTATCTTACGGGTTAGAGCTTTAATACGAACAAATTACTTACTATTGTTTGCTTTCTATGCCTTCATCTGAAAAGCAGCTCAAGTTGTGAATCAAGCGCAATCACTTCCGACCTTGTTACCATATATGCAGACTCTTACGATGATGGTCTTGTGGTTTGCCACTCTGCCACCTTGATCTTAATTGATTTCTTGCTAAGAAACGTTTCTTCTTGCTTTTCTAAATTATTTTCGATATTATATAATTTGTATATGATTTTATGATGATATTCATTGTCAAGACAATTTTTTGATAAATAAATTTAACATTCATTCAAAAACAAATAGCTTCATCGAAAGATAACAAGAACATTGATAAGGAAGTTCATAGTTTGTAAGTTCGAGTCCATGAAAGAAAAGATAAATTCACAATATAATAGTCTAAACACTGTTTCTAAACCAATACAGATTAGGACCTTAATCCGAACTTCGAAGTTATCAGAAAACACAACATATAGACCTAACGTTGGACATCTAAATGACCGCTAATATGCCATTTTGTAGATACACTAATATTAGGATGCATAAGATTCTGTTTCGGTAGTGAACAACGTTTTATTCTTAAATATCTCAAACTAGTAATGACAATCTTAAGATATGTTTCAACTTTGTATTTAAACACAAATAGACAAGGAGTTGAAAACTATCACAATACAAATTAAACATAGTATTTCCAAGAGCAACTCAATTTTTTTTTTAATTACTAACATAAAGTTTATGATAAGGTAACGATTTAGTTGTTCTCTTGAGAGAAGAAACGGTTGAGAGAAGGCATGACTTGAGGTGGACGAGTCCTCAGATACTTGCGAAGATTGTGTTGTGCATACTTCTCTCCTTCGTCTTCATTCTCAAGAATTCCAATTTTTCTATTCTCTTTATTTATTCTATAAAATATGTATAGAAAGACACTAGAAATTAGTACATATATAAATATTAAAATATATATTTTAAGTTAAATTTCTTTTTAGAAAAAACTATATAACCCACATAATAGCAGAGTTCTAATATGATTAAAATTTACAAACTATTGCTGACCACATATAAACGAGTAGTAGCTCAGTTCGATTATCTATTTTTGATCATTTATACAACTATTTTTAAAACAATGTAACTATGCATATATATTAAAAAGCATACGTTAGATTTACCATAAGGAAAAAAAATCAAATTGATTTGATAAAGACTAACCTGCAGTCAGGGTTTAACAATGCATTCCTTGTGAGTTGAAACACAACCATAGATGTCACAAATCCCATAGCTCCAAGAAGAGGGAACACCTAATTATTTTTGTTTAATTAGCAATAATATAAAATTACTGTTCCGTATTTTACCTTTCTTTTCGCCGCACAAAATATGATTATTTGACTCTATTTCATACCAAACATACGATGGACATATATATTCCTTACCTCAGGTCTCAACCAACGCCCCATTTCAGTTGAATCCTTTCCTCTCTCTCTATATATATTTACGAACTTGTTTGGTATAAACTTTTTGGATCTTTTAAAATATTTTTGTGTGAGAAATGAGAACAAATACGTATACGATATATATAGTGTAGAGCTTTGACTTGCTAATACAGAAGTCCACGCCCTCGGAATTTGAAAATTTTAAACCCACGGACTTGTTTCTGTGGGCAGATCTTGTCAATTATGCTTATTGGTTCAATTTTTAATAATTAGTATGACGAATTTACTATCTAAGAAATGTAACTATTTTTAATGAAAACATGTTTTATATTTTCTTCTTATTGCTGAGCAGCTTAATAAAGTAATAAATCTATTTAAAAAATACATATATATATAAATATATAATTATCTATTTGAAAAATTATAAATTATATATATATATCATAAATTATAGAAAAAACATATATTACATTGAGATATATCTAAGGTAAATTATATAATAAAACATATTTAAGTTTTTTTTGGGTCGTCTTTATTGAGAAACCAAGTCAGATAAACCTCACCATAAGTAGCGTAATAAAAAAAAACACATATTCAAGTTTTTCTGGGTCGTCTTTATTGCAAAACCAAGTCAGATAAACCTCACCAAAAGAAACAGAGTAAAGAGCTCAAAACAGAACAAACAAAGCAAAAAACAGAGCATGAAAAGCTTAAGTTCGAAACACAAGCACAATTCAATTAACGCCTGGTCATGGAACCTCATTTGTTTTGTCGGTACATAAGCAGAATGCAAACATATTGAACGTTTATAATAATTATAATATTTATTAAACATTTTTGGTGATGGAACCTCATTTTGTTTAATGTAATTCCCACGTAAATAGACATTGTAAAGATCTAAGCTATGTTTGTAGTTTGATTAAGAATAAGACACATATTTTGGTATATTTTGTTTGTAAATAGTTATTTATTTATATCTGTAAATGCTCTAAAAGTTGTAATTTCTTACCAAACTATGCTAAATTTCTTTTTCTTTTTGGTTTTAATGTTACACTATTCCAAAATTTGTGGGCGTTTGAGCCTTTTTTAATTTTTTGATGACTTTTTATTTCATTCTGAATTTGACGAGGTCAATTAATCCTGGCCCTTCATCAGCTTTGAAAATAAGCTTAGAATAAATAAACAAAACTGACGTGTTGTTGTATAGTGATATTGGATATAAGGATAATGATTGATGCGTTTGTATTTTGATGGTTTTAACCACTTGGTTTACGTCATTCCTTTCTGTTTTTTATTTATTTTCTTTGCATTTTCTTTTGTATTTTAGTTCCTATTTACATTTAGAGTCTTAAATCATGCATTATATAACTTTTGTTTTTTTAATTGAATGTTAAATTTGTTAATCCATGAACCCAAGGAAGATGATTCATGATTTTACTAAAAAAGCCAAACTCGGTAGTGATAGTTTCGATTTCGATAGAAGCAAATAGAGTGAAAGGTTGGTTCTTGGCCTAGCAAAAAGAAAAAAAGACAAAAATAATCATAACGCTGTCTCGAAACTTTTTTTTTTTGAATTCTGGGCGATTTAAAGGTTCTCTAGGGATCTTCGAGATGTGGAGGAGCTGCCGCCGCCTTCGTCCACAGAGGTGGCCGGAGGAGCATCATCAAAGACGACTCGTGCAGACCATCACTCGAACTTCTCTGCAACTTGCAAAAACAGAGTGATTATTGGCAGTATGACAACTCAACCATGTGAATCTTCAGGGCTTCCTGCGCCTATCTTGTCCGTCCACGGCAGTCCTTCAGGTTCACAGCCGACATCATCAGCGGGAGTGGATGCGGCCATTGATGAAATGGTCTCAGCTTCTCAGGTCCCGTCGGAATAGAGAGTCTCTTCCGACAGAGTGCAGACTATTTCAGCGCATCATCAAACTTCAGAAGCAGGACAACATTTAAAGAAATCTTGGCTACAGGTTGCTGCAAAAAATTTCTTATCAAAGTATAACTGTGACATCGCCCTGGCTGGGGTAAAGGATATAGTCTCGGTACCTGAAGAGATTCTTCAACATGCACTTCCACTCTGGGATGAATTTCTCGTAGGTCGGTTTGCTTCTGTTGCACCTCATATCACAAAAATACATGTGATTGTAAACAAAATTTGGAACCTTCGTGACAAAGCTATCAAAATTGACGCTTTCGAAGTGAACGATAACTCGGTCAAATTTCATATTCGACACGCAGGGGAGAGAAGTAGAGTTCTCAGACGTGGTATGTGGAACATTTGTAATGTCCCAATGATTGTATCCCATTGGACTCTTTTTGTTGAAGAAGCTCAATCAACGATTGCTTCAATGCCAATGTGGGTTAAGGTAACAAATGTTCCGCACTCACTTTTCACTTGGAAAGGGCTCGGGTTTCTAGTTAGTCCTCTGGGCATTCCCCTGCGCCTTCATCGAGAAAGAGAACTTGTATCTAACTTTGATGAAGAAAAGATATCTGTCGATGTTAATCTCTCTCAACCTTTGAATAATTCTTACGTCTTTAAAATTCAGGATGAAGAAGTTACGGTGTTTTACAACTATCCTTGTCTCCTTCCTAGATGTTCATTATGTTCCAAATGGGGGCATACCTTTGAATCGTGTGTGATGAACAAGCAAACGACTAAGATTACTGCGCCTTCGCTGAAACAGAGGTCCATGCCGGCCTCTGCTGGGGTAACTTCAGACAATGGTTCTAAAAAAACAAAGTCATCTCAGGAAACAACTGACGCCAAATGTTCCAAACAGATTAATCTTGGTTCGCCAAAAGTCAGAGCAGACTCTGGTTTGAAATTAAAAAAATCACGGAAGTCAGGACAAAAAGATTTGGTAGCAGATTGTAATGTGGAACCTTCGGAAGGGACTACTCTGCAGTCTGGGACTACAGGGCCAGAGGTTTTAATGGCTAGTGCAAAGGAGGTCAAGCTGCAAAGTTCATCAGTCTAGGTTACGAAAAAGGGTACAACACAAGACACAATTCAGAGGAAGTCAGAGGAGAGTTTCACTCAGTTACCAATGACCTTAGATATTGAGGAGGGTGAGATCAGCTTGCTTTTTTCAGTCCTTAAGTCTTCTGAAAATGACTGGGCCATCGTTACTCATTGAGGAAACAAACGCAATTCCCAACATAAGGCGGACGCATCTTCACCAAAATCTAGTCCACTCCTCTATGGTCAGGTAACTATACCTTTTCCATCACGGTTTACTATTTTGCAAGAACAGGAGGAAGATGACGCGCGGGATATATCAGCTACTTCCATGTTAGTTTCAACGCAAGATAATCAAGATATAGCGAAGGTTACTGCTGTGATGTCACGGGTTGAAGAAGATCATGATTCCCATATCTCTGACAAAAAAAGCTTTAACTTCCGAAAGGACAGAACATTCGAACCTTAATGGCTCCAAACTGACTGAGGGTCCATCAGTTCGTCCAACACTCCCAAGATCTTCAAAGGTGGCCCATAAGTACTTTGCAAAGACCACTCAAAAGACTGGAGGTACATCTCTCAATGGTTTAAGCAAAAGGTCATCATAAAGAAAACCTTAATGTCTTGTTTTTCCTGGAATTTGCGTGGGTTTAACAAAAGTCGGAAGCATTCGGTAGTCAAGAATTTTATTCAATCTCACTCTATGGACTTTGGGGGCTTGTTGGAACGAGAATCTCTGAGAGTAAGTCGTCTAATATTGCAAATTCAGTTTTTCGGGACTAGTTAATGGTTTCAAATTATAAGCATAACCCATTGGGGAGGATTTGGGTTATTTGGAGTAAGCGAGTTGAGTTCAAAACAGTGTACAAAACAGAGCAGATGATTATGGGATTGCTAAGCTTCATTGGTTCGGAGGAGTTTCTTTGCTCTTTTATTTATGCTTCAAATGATTTGGTTGAGCGTCGCCCTCTTTGGCGGGATCTCAAGGATATACAGGATTCTACATAGTTTCAAGGGACTCCATGGCTTTGCTTAGGTGACTTTAATGAGGTGTTGAGTCGAGCGGATCACTCGCTCTCATCCACCTCAACTGTTTACCTTCCAGGAATGACTGAGTTTCAAGATATAGCTCGCTATTGCTCTTTTATTGATATGGCTTATCATGGTCCTCGCTACACTTGGTGTAACAAAAGGGAGGAGGGTATAGTTTGTAAAAAGCTCGACCATGTCCTCATTAATTCTCATTGGCTGCAGCTTTCTTCTCGATCCTTTTGTTCTTTTGAGGCGAAGGGATGCTCTGACCATCTATGTGGAATCCTTTCATTAGGCCGCAGTCATTATAAGTCGCACAACCCTTTTAAGATAGTTAACGCAATAGTCCACTGAGTTCAAGTCGGTAATTCATGAGTTTTGGAGCAGAACTTCGGAGCTTTATGAATTGACATCGGCTCTGTTTAGACTCTCCAAGAAGCTCAAACCCCTAAAGCCAATAATCCGGGAGCTAAGTCGACAAAAGCTGCACCACCTTACCAAGCGGACAGCTGAGGCCTATGAGTTGCTTTGTGAGAAACAAAAAAATACTCTTTCTAACCCAGATACTCAGACTATCCTTGAAGAATCAACTGCTTATACGGAATGGGACAGAGTGGCATTGTTGGAAGAGAGTTACCTTCGTCAAAAAGCTAAGCTCCATTGGGTGGAAGTGGGTGACAAAAATAACCGTTTTTTTAATTGTGCAGTTAAAGATGGAACACAAGAAACTCCATTGATATGATTAGGAATCCGAGTGGTGATGTGCTGACAAGGGCGGAGGATATCAAGAATGAGGCAATTCGATATTTTGCGGATTTGTTTGCAACTCACCCTACTATTTTTACAGGATTAGAGGTCGCAGATATGTCAGCTCATCTTCCATATAAATGCACCGACGAGGACATGGCCGGCATTCTAGTGGAGATCAATGATGACGAAATTAAGAGGGTTTTATTCTCCATACCTTTGAACAAATCCATGGGACCGGATGGATACACGGTTGAATTCTTTAAGGAAGCTTGGACTATTATCGGACGGGATTTCTGCGTCACTATTCGTTTTTTTACCTAAAGGTATCAACACGACCATCCTATCTCTTATTCCTAAGAGGACTGGCACCATTGGTATGAAAGATGACCGCCCTATCTCTTGTTGCAATTTAATTTACAAAGTCATTTCTAAGCTCTTAGCAAACCGGCTCAAGATTATTCTTTCGCACTTCATCACTCAGAATCAGTCCGCATTTATAAAGGATCGATACATGTTGGAAAACTTGCTTTTTGCTTTTAGCGTCAAAATTAGTCAAGGACTATCATAAACCACATGTCGCCTCTCGTTGTGCAATGAAGATAGATATTTCAAAAGCTTTTGACTCGGTTCAGTGGAGTTTTTTGAGGAATATACTAATCGCCATGCCCTTACCAGATTAGTTCATCAAATGGATTGAGTTGTGTGTGACTACACCTTCTTTCTCGGTTCAAGTTAATGGGGAACTTACGGATTTTTTCAGAAGTGAGAGAGGGCTTTAACAAGGTTGTTCCCTATCGCCTTATCTATTTGTGATTTGTATGAATTTTTCATCTCTTATGTTGGATAGGGCAGCAGCAGAGGGCAAGTTTGGTTTTCACCCGAGATGTAAATCCCTTCGCCTAACCCATCTTTGCTTTGCGGACGATATTATGGTGTTCTCGAATGGTAGTATTCGCTCCATCAACGGTATCATCAAAGTTTTTGATGCTTTTGCTGAATTTTCCGGACTAACAATTAGTTTCGAGAAACCTTCTTTGTTTGTAACAGGAATTACATCAGGTTCTAGAGCCTCTCTCTCTGCATTTCCCTTCACCTTAGGCACCTTACCAGTTTGCTACTTGGGGTTACCACTGATCATGAAGCGGATGACTCAATCCGACTATCAACCACTAATAGATAAGATTTGTGCTCGTATTGGTTCTTGGAAAAATCGTTTCTTGTCTTTTGCAGGCCGTCTACAGCTCCTCTCTTCTATGATCAAAAGTCTTACAAACTTCTAGATTGGTGCGTTTAGGCTCCTTAGAGCGTGTGTGACTGAAATCGAGAAAATAAGCTCTGCGTTCCTCTGGTCCGGAGTAGATTTAAACCCGAGAAAGGCGAAAGTACCTTGGAGTGATGTTTGTAAGCCTAAGGACGAAGGAGGACTAGGTATTAAACCTATTGATATTGCAAATACTGTAGCTTGTCACAAGCTGATTTGGCGTTTGGTATCATCCCGAAACTCTTTGTGGGTGAATTGGATCCAAAATAATCTAATTCGTCGGGGTTCATTCTGGTCATCACGAATGAGTAAACGGGCAGGCTCTTGGATGGAGGAAGCTTCTCAAAGTTCGAGATGTTACTAACGCTTTTCACAAAGTCTAGGTAAGGAATGGATATACAACTTTTTTCTGGTTTGATGACTAGTCCTCTTTTGGCAGATTGTTCCATGTTTTAGGTGAAAAGGGATGCATATATATGGGTATTAAGCTGACCGATACCCTTGGGGAGGTGCTTACGAACCACCGAACTAGGCTACACCGCAATCAGACGTTAACTAAAATTGAAGATGAGGTAAGGAAGTTACAGGAACGCGCTTATGAAGATGAGGATATAGCGCTTTGATGAGATGGTAACTCAAAATTTAAGCCAAAGTTCTCAAGTAGGGCAACTTGAAATCAGCTCAAACATAAGTCTCCGGTTCAGCCATGGAAAAAAGGTATTTGGTTCTCTCATGCTACACCAAAATATTCGTTTATCACTTGGTTGGCAGCTCTTAATCGTCTCTCCACGGGGGACAAGCTGGTTATTTGGAACATGAACATGATTCACAGTTGTGCTTTCTGCAACCATCCGATGGAGACTAGGAATCACTTGTTCTTCGAATGCATCTTCATATCCCAAATTTGGTTCCAACTCACATCCGGCCTCTCCCAACAAAGGTATACTCCTCTTTTTGATGCTATTTTACTAACTCTTCCAAATCCAGGTAGCACAAAGACTCAAGGGTACTTGCTGAAGTACGCATTCCAAGTGGCTGTTTATTCACTATGGCGAGAAAGGAATAGGAGGCGACATGGGGAACAACCAACCACTATGGACCGGCTTGTTAGGGACATGGATAAGACGGTTCATAACCGTCTTTCAACGCTGCAATCTAAGGGAATTATGATGAATGCCATTCAAGACTGGTTCGCTACGAGACTATAGACGTCCGCCCCAAACATTATTTGGCTTATTTTTTCAGCTCCTTTGTGGTCGGTGATGGGTGTACTCTTTTTCCCAACTAGTAGTTTTGTCCCAATTGGGTTTTTCAGTTGTTGGGTTTTAACGAGGCACATGTCCCAACAAATCCTATTTTAAAGCTCTTCTTTTGGTTTAATTCTATTTAATCTAGTTAGTCCTATTAAAAACGATTTTGTATAAAAAAAATTTTTTAATATAATTTTACATAGTATTCAGAAAAAAAGAAAAGTTGGTTCTGTGTTTCTTGACACAAACGAAGAATAAAGTTGAATGCAAACATAAATCAGAGTTTCTTCTCTTTAAATCTCGTGCTTGTTTCTTTTGTTCATCTATTTTTGTGTGGATTCTCTTATTTAAAAATAAGTATGATTCTATTTCTTACGTGTGCATTGACTAAGCCTAGATTCGTGAACTCATTACAAGGATTTTCTTACCTTTGAATAGTGTTCTTTGATCCATCCACTACTTCTATATTCGAAGTCTTTTGTAACAAAGTGAACATCTCCGTCAGAGCTTATATCAAATAGTGAGATTGCAAATCCACTACTAGTTTTCAACTAGGTCAGGATTTCTTGACTTCAAAGCAAGTATGTATAACCAAGTCCACTTAGTATAATAAATGAAAATTCGGTTTTGGAGCTTCATTGCCCACATTCAAGTAGTTAGATTAATCTGTAAAAAGCTTCTTATTAATTGTGTGGTTAATCCCTAAAAACTATTTCATTACAAAATCTCTACAACAAAAATTTGTCAAAATACCCCTATTTAAAAAATATTTTTTTGGCTAATGGCTAATGCCAAATTATTTATTTCATAAATATTGGTAGCATCATTTTTATTTTGTTTTACAATTTTCTTTTTGAGGGTCTGCTTCTGCATGTTGCCCTCTAATTTTTTTTAAATATTATGTTAAATTACATTCAAAATAAAGTTTTATATACTACACAACTAAAATTTGAAACACTTTTGAAAAACACAATAGAAGATCGATAAGTAATTAACTAGTTAAAACCCAAAATTAGAAAACCCATTTGCGACAAAACCAGTTTTGAGAAAAAGAGTACAACCACTATCGAAAGAGCTGAAAAAATCGAGATAAAGATTGATAAGAAAATGCTGAAATCGATTGGGATCAAAAGTATCCGTGTGTAACTCCTTGGCGTTAGGCTCTGGAAGCAAACCATTGCTGAAGAATTCCATCCAATTCTCTATCTTTTATCGTTGAACAACGATTTCTAACTTGCTTGTCTATCACTTTAACTAGAGAATAAACTGAAGTTGGAGCTTGTCCAAGACATCTTGAGTTTCTCCCTCGCCAAATGTTGTGTAACGCTGCCTGAAAAGTGTAATGTGTTAAAAACAGCGCTAGATTATCTAAAGAGGTACCTGACATTAGGTGAAACAAGTGATTCCAATCTATGCTGAATTTCTCCTTCAAGAGGCCTCTCGTTAACATCTTCCAAACAGCTCCTGAGAAAACATATAAAGAAGATGGCCGATTGATTCTAGAGGAGCTCCACAAAAAAAAACAATCCGTAGCAGCTCCAACATTCCAAGTAACCATTAGATCCCCCGTAGATAGGCGATTTTTAACCGATAACCAAGTAAAAAAAGAGAACTTTGGTGTAAAATACTTGAACTAAACTCCTTTCTAACAATCAATCATAGGTGAAGGATTTCATAGACACAACCAAGTACTCTTTGAGCTGAAAGATGTTTTGTATTTGTCCCCCTTATATCGCCAAATTGAAATATCCTTATCGGCTGGAATAGCTCTACTCCGATGAGCCTCAATGACTGCCTCTATTTGCTGAAGAAACTCCGTTCTATGCCTTCTCCTTCTTTTAATCTCCCAGGCCGAAAAAACAGATTCACTAAGAGGAATTCCAAGATCAAATTCCATGCATGCCTAGTTTTTCAAACAAACATCCTATGTCCGACCACTTATCAAACCAAAAAGAGGTACTATCTCCATTCTTTACTCAACCTTATGCATTAAACGAGTTGTAGGACGGTCTTTTAGAATTTTTTTCCACATCCAAGACCCATATTTGTTTCATCGCTGATCGACCAAATGGATCCATGTCACAATAAGTAATTGTGGATCCACTTCAACCATAAAGATGAATGAGAAGAAACCAAGCGCCATATCAGTTTCAGACCAGACATTGTATTCACCTTTGATAAAGGCCTTATTCCCAGCCCCCCTTCAATCTTTGGCCTACAAACTTGATCCCAGTCTACTTTCACCTCTTTCGAATTCAAATGAGGACCAGACCAAAGAAAGGAACAACACAGCTTCTCTATCTCTCTAATGCAGTCTTTAGGAAGATGAAAAGTGGAGAGCCAAAAGTTTGATATGCTGATCAATACCGAGCTAATAAGCTGTAACCTACCAGCAATAGATAAATAATATACTATCCAAGAGCTAATACGATTACGGATAGCTTCCAGCAAATGTAGATAGTCATTGGAATTCATTTTTCTAGTGAGCAACGGAAGACCCAAATACCTTACTAGCAAAACCCCGCAGAGAAATTGAATTGCTGTGAAATTAAATCTCGAGCTGCTAGCATAACACCCGCCAAAAAATAGTAGACTTCTCCAGACTTACTCTTAAACCTGATATCTTAACAAACTCATCAAAAACAGCGATAACTCCTTCTATTGACCTAAATTTTCCATCCGTAAAAAACAAAACATCATCCGCAAAGCTTAATTGAGTGAGACCAAGATTCTTATATTTAGGATTGTAGCCGGTATGACGATTACTAGCTGCACCATCGAATAATTTCGAAAGGACGTTCATAGCGATAACAAAGAGATATGGCGACAGAGAAAATCCTTGCCGCAGACCACTCTTACTCTAAAATAACCCGCTAATTCTCCATTGACTTGAACCGAGAAGGAAGCCGTTGTGATACAAAGGGATATCAAGTGGATAAACTGATCCTGGAAATCCATAGCCTTTAAGTTGTGTAGAAGAAAATTCCATTGGACCGTGTCGAAAGCTTTTGATATGTCTATCTTAAAAGCACATCGAGAGGATACACAATCCTTATGGTAATCCCTAACCAATTCCGTAGCCAGCAGTAAATTTTCAATCAATAATTTATCTTCCACAAATGTGGACTAATTTAGAGAAATTAACTCGGGAAGTGTGTCTTTCAACTTGTTAGCTATAATCTTAGATATGACTTTATAAATCACATTACAGCACGAGATAGGCCTATAATCCTTCATCTCCAACGCTGAACTCTTCTTCGGAATCAAAGCTAAGATCGTTGAATTCATACCTTCCGGGAGAAAACCTTTGACGAAAAAGATTGAATAGAAGTTGTGAACTCCGTCCCTATTATTGGCTAAACTCTCTTATAAAATTCTGCGTTAAATCCATCTGGGCCTAGGGATTTATTATTTAGCATAGCAAACAATAATTCTTGAATCTCCTCCTCCAAAACCCTTTTAACCAATCGAGATTTTTTCTGTTCGGAAACTCTATTAGGAACCAGCTCTCCTAGCTTATCAACTGAGATACCGTCATAATCCTATGCGGCTTCCCCTTTTATCATAGCCTTGGTCGCCACTATAGTACCATCCCAACATTTAACTTCTCGGATTGAACTTTTCGCTTTTCTCACTGCAGCCGCAGCGTGAAAGACTTTGTTGTTTTGATCCCACCTGTAACCAATGGAGTTTTGAGCACTTCTTTAGATAAATCTCCTCTAAACCCAAGACAAAATTCCACCAAGCAAAAGCATCTTTCTCTGCTTCCATATGTTCTATCGATGGATGTTGTAAGTTCAACTCTTGATTTCGACACAAAATCAACAACACATCAACAAATTTCTTTGAGAAATTACCAACCTTCCTCTTTCCCAAATCTCTGAGTAAATGCTTTTAAATTTTTTAGTTTATTTGAAAACCGAAAGAGAGACGAAGTCGGCAGAAATATTGTTATTCAACCAAACTGAAAATCATTATTATTTACCCTATGCCTAATCACTGAATGTTTTGAAGGTTTGTTTAATTCTCTCACATTCCAAAAGAATCCTGACATTTAATGTTTTGGCGTTTTTTCTTCTTCCTACACTAAGAATTGAATCTTTTGCGATAAGAGTACTATTTGCAGATTTTGCCTTTTGCATATCTCTTGACTTTCTTGGTAAAAATTGACGAAAAGGACAATTCCGATTTCACCTTCCTCTCCCTCCATCACTCGCTGAATGATTTTGTTTTCTGATTGCTTCAAAGTTTTACTCAGACTAACATGAAAGAGATGGGGTTCCAGGTTTTGTTCTAATTACCTTATAAAGAGAGGCAATGACACTAGTATCGCTGGTCTAAAAGAACACTCAATTTATCGTTGGTTTATCTCGCGTTTTCCATCCTTTAAATACTGATTTTAACATTAGCGACACTTCACAAACAAATATAAAGGATAGAGCGTGCTTTTCGTTGTTGCCCATTTCTGTGGCTGCGGCTTGGAAAACAATAAGCATATATTTCAAAATGCATTAAAATATTATCCTCCAAAATTTTGTTTTTGCATTATACACAGTTTTTTGGCTTTAGCACGTGTTCATGCATGTAATGAAAAATATTTAGATTGAATTGAAATTAACTATGTACTGATTTAACCTAGTTCTAGTACTAAACGAACCAAAATCGAAAAGTAACTAAAATTATAATCAAATAGGGACACTACAAGAACACTGTCGCAAAACCGACGGAATTTCCAACGGATCTACACTTCGTCAAAAAATTCTGACGGTTTTGTGATTGATAACATTCGTTTTCATTGCATAAATCCGTTGGAATTAATGAACATTGACTTCCGACGGATTTCCGACCAATCTCCATCAAAAATTCGTCAATAAATAAGAACGTTAATATAAACATTGACATAGCCGTTTGAATTTCGTGTCTACTGATAGATTTCCGATGGTTACGACATCTATAAATATGTTTCCATATTTTTTCATTCATTCACATCACTTATTCATTCAATCTCTTTATAGAAATTGTAAAAGTTGAAAAATGTCCTATGGTAAATATTTTTGGTCAAGGATGGACGAACCTATGATGGGTCCAGAGTTAAACTTACTGAAAGATGACTATGCACGAGGAATCTGCGAGTTCATGAGATTTTTGGAAATTCAACGAGGAGCAACAAAAATGGTAAGATTAAATATCCAGTATATACCGGAATTCTCATAATGTTAAGGTTTAGTTAGGTGGACATCACTTATATAATAATAAGTTTATGCTGGGTTAGAAGATTTGGTATTTACATGGAGAAACTAAGTATGATTATGGTAGTAGTAGTGAACCAAATGTTGCGGATATTAGAGAAGATAGAACAAAAGTAGGTTTAGGGAAAACATGCAGTCGGCCAATTATGATGAAGATAGGATAGAAGAACCAAATACAGAAGCGCAAATGTTTTTTGATATGTTAGATGCAGTGAAACAACCACTATATAGCGGCTGTAGAGAATATCATTCATTGTTATCATCTGCAAGTAGAATGATGAATATTAAGATGGACTACAATTTGGCGGAAGAATGTGTTGATGCGATAACAGATTTTGTGAAAGATATTTTGCCTGAAAATAATCTTTTGCCAGCATAATACTATGAGGTACAAAAACTTGATACATGTGTGCATCGACAACTGTATGATATATTGTCGATTTTGTCGAAAATCGCGGTTTTAAAAAACTAGTAGGAGAGTTTCAATTCTTTATAAACGAATGTGGTATTTACTATTAACAGGGAGGTTGAAGAGGTTATATCAATCTCAGCAGAACATCGTTAATATGGAGAGATTACACATCCTTCGAACGCAGAAG
Organism: Cardamine chenopodiifolia; assembly: GCA_963922655.1. NCBI lineage: Eukaryota > Viridiplantae > Streptophyta > Magnoliopsida > Brassicales > Brassicaceae > Cardamine > Cardamine chenopodiifolia. The sequence goes on along the minus strand of OZ000487.1, from coordinate 5,091,978 downwards.
CGAGGAAAAATTTCCAATAAATGTATCCAGATATGAGCGACGAAATGACACTCTGATAGAAAATATTGAATCTCAACAGTATTTTATAAGTATTTGATATGTAAAATCTCAAGCAAATGACCCTTTGATAGAAAAGATTGAATCTCTATGAGTTCGACCTAAAAATAGAGAGATTCCCAAGCAATCCCAGGTTTGCGAATCTCAAGGGATCAAACCTGCACGCACAAATTTTCAATGACTAGGGTTGATAGACAGTAAAAACAGCAGGAAATTTAACAACAATATCAAGGCTCCATAGATCCAATGGTGTCTGTCCAATCCTCTGGTGAGAAATCAAGAATTAACTTCTTCACTTGTGTGGAGATGGCAAATTCAATAAGAGACTCCATCTCTGCCTTGAAGCCCTATTGGTTTGAGAGATAAAGTTCAAAACTTTTGATAACTTGACCGTGAACTCTAGAGATCCATTAAAACATATAGCGAACAAATGAAATCCTTGTGGAATGACTGTTGGAAGCAAATCGGTCCACATATTCGGATTTCTTAAAAGATATCTTCCTAGTTTCATAACAAAGATTCCTCCAGTGTCTTAAGAGAACATTCTAGAAGGAATTGAGCTCATGAATGTCTGTCTCTTTCATGGTGAAATGATTACAACATATACAGGAAGATGAGGTACGATCTCCTCTGATACAATGAATATTACTATACAGATTTTATGGGATCTGATTAAATGGTAAATGCAGATATTTCAGAGAGACTTTAGGCATTGAATCTCTAATACCCCCCCCCTCAAGTTGGAGCATATAGGTTTCGTATGCCTAACTTGCCTCTGAAAAACAAGAACCCATCACGATCAATATGTTTAGTAAAGATATCCGCTAACTGAGAAGTCGTGACAACATGACGTGGGATAATGTTTTCTCGAGTAATCTCATAATGCACAAAATGATAATCTAACTCTATATGCTTCGTTCGTTCTTGAAACACTAGGTTCGTCGGAATATAGATTACGGATTTACTATCACAACACATGATCATAGGTTGACGATGTCGGACGCCTAATGTTAGCAAGAGCTGCTTTATCCATTTCAATTCTTTAGTAAGAAACGCCATTGCCCTTTATTCTGCTTCAGCAGAAGACATATTTACAGTAGCTTGCTTGCGTTTTTTCCACGAAATAGGAGTCTCCAAACTGCACAATGTATCCTGTAACAAGCATCTCGTTAATGGACACATACTCCAATTACTACAAAGATTTCCATTACTATGAAGCCAAACACCCTAAACTGGATCTGTTTTAAGATACCAAACAATTCTCAAAGCTGCTCCCTAATGATCTTCTCGTGGCTTTTGCATAAACTGTACTAAAACGTGTACTAAAAAGATAAGTCTGGACGAGTTACTGCCAAGTATATGAGACGTCCTAGAAGACGACGATACCGTAAAGGATCAGACAGAAAAGGAGATGTGGACAATGCTAACTTGTGACTTTGCTCAAGTGGAAAATCTGCCGGTTTAGCACCCAACAGACCAGTCTCGGAGATGATACCCAATGCATACTTTTGCTGCCAAATATATATCCCTGTCTCATTCCTTGCAACCTTAATTCCCAAAATATATTTTAGTGGTCCCAAATCTTTCATGTGAAAGAAAGAAGAAAGATAATCCTTAAAGCCTTGTGTCGCTTTGAAAGAACTTCTTGTAATCACTAGATCGTCGACATATATGAGAATGTGAATGGTAATATCATTTGTTTGAGAGTAAACAGAGAATAATCAGCCGGTGACTGCTCAAAATCTTATGCTTTTAACGCCATTGTCAACTTCTTAAACCAACATTTTGGAGCTTGTTTAAGACCGTAAAGAGACTTACGAAGTTTACATACCTTAGTTGTTTTGGATGATTGAAATCCTGGTGGCAGCTTCATATAGACTTCCTCTGTGAGATCTCCATGTAAAAACGCATTGTGAACATCCATTTGATGGATTTTCCAGCCATGTTTTGCTGCTACGACTAAAAACAGTCGAACTGTCCCCATTTTCACAACCAGAGCAAATATTTCACCATAGTCATCGCCTTCGAGCTTCTTGTTACCAAGAGCTACTAAGCGCGCCTTATACTGCTTAATTGATCCATCAGAGTTGTGCTTAATTTTGAAAACCCATTGGCATCCAATGCCCTTTTTGCCAGGTGTCAAATCTTCTATGGTCCAAGTGTGATGCTGTTCCTGATCATATATTTCGGTTCATATAGTTGTTTGCCATCTTTCATCAGCCATAGCCTTTTTATACGAACGAGGTTCTATGGTATTAAAAATTGCGTCCACATATGCTTGATGTGTAGTTGAAAATCGATGAAAACTATCTCGGTGGGAGATCGAATAGACAACAGAATTAAAAGTCACAGATTGGTCTTCACAAGACACAAAATTGATGATAATCATTCAAAATTACCGGTGGATGTGTTCGGCGTTGGCTCTGGCGAACTGGTGGTGGCGCAACCGAAATAGGAACCGGAGCTGGTAGTGGAGCAAGTTGTGGAGGAATCACCATCGGACGAATATGTGATGGATTCGTAACTGTTCCTGGAGCTGATGCAGATCACGAAGAAGAAGAAGTTTCACCGGAGGGCATAGTCTCTGCAGTTGTCGGAGGTTGTGCTTCATCAGAGACAATAATTGAAGTATTGGGGGCTGATGACGAAAGTGGACTAATTGGTGTTATTGGGCTTGTATGTTAGCCCAAAAATTCTTCTTCATTAGTATTCGGTCTAGTGGACAAAAAAGCCCAAAACATAGCAGCAGGTTCATCGTCACATGTTCTCGACATCGGATTTTCAGAAAAAGGGAACTGAGTTTCTGCAAATACCACATCTCGCGAGGGAAAGAATTCCTCCTTCTCTAAATAAAATAATCTCCAGCCCTTTTTACCATGTGGATACCCAATGAAAACACAACGTCTACTTCTTGTGACAAATTTATCGCTATCACAAAACTGATTATGTGCAAAGCACATACTGCCAAACACATGCAAGTTCGAGTACTGTGGTGATGCGTTATACAAAGGCTCATAAGATGTCATATTTTGTATAACCAAAGTCGGTGTTCGGTTTATTAAGTACGCGACCGTTAGAACACATTCTCCCCAAAATTCAATCGGTAAATTAGCTTGAAACCGCAGTGCGTGTGCGACATTTAGAATATGTCTATGTTTCTTCTCAGCTCTTCCATTTTGTTATGGTGTTCCTATATAGGAGGTTTCGTGTACTATACCATTTTCTTGAAAAAATTTCGTCAAACACAAGAATTCAGATCCATTGTCGCTACACACGTTTTGAACTTTCAATTTGAATTGTCGCTCTATTAATGCAAAGAAATTCTTCAATTGTACATGTGCTTCGGTTTTCTGTTTCAACAAGAACAACCAAACTCCTCTTGAGTAATCATCAACAATGGTTAGAAAATATCTCGCACCAGAGAATGATTATGTTCTATACAGCCCTAGATATCACAATGAATTAACTCAAATGCTTTGGAAGTTTTATTAGAATTCAACGGAAAACAGTTTCTTGTTTGCTTGGCACGGAAACAGACTTCACACGTCTTATTCATCATTGAAGAAGAACTAGAAACAGACATCTCTGGAAGTGAACTAACTATTTTTGTAGACGGGTGACCCATTCGATTGTGCCATAACTCATACTTTTGTTTGCAACCAGAAAGTTCCGCTTAAGTTGCGGAAGTCTCGAGCCACACATGACAAAAAAAATGTTTCTTCAAATGTTCCCACAAATCCTGCGCAACACTCTATGAGAGATTGTCGAACAAAGATTTGGATCAATTGTCATCTTTATCCATGAAACAAAAAGCGCCTAGATTTTCTTCCAATCTTCTAAGTCTGTTGAGTCTATTGTTGGTCTCTTAATCCACCATCAAGAAAACCAAAATTTTTCCTTAATGTCAAAACTGTCTTCAATCCACACGCTCATTATCATAGTTGCTACATTTGAGAAGGGGATATGATTAGGACCAGGATTGTCTGCAGAAGACAAATCATAGGGTGAGATTGTTCTCTCACCTTAGTCGTAGTCAATGAGCCCGAAGAATCTGTTCTATTCGAAGGTGAAGTCGACATGTTCAATCACGAAAAAAAAATCAGTGTTTCTATTCAAAAAGTTTCTGACTCTAATACCATAAAAGGAATTGAGTGTTTCTATTCATTCGTCTCAAAAATCAGTGTTTCTATTCATTCTTCTTGTTTTCCTTTGTGTGAAACATCCTCAACAGCTCAGCAAACTGGGTTGTGAAGTCTTGTCGGAGCAAGCCATATGCTAGCTTGTACCAATTCTATGATGCAAAGTGGCAAGAGAAAAATAGGTGGTCCCTTGTCTCTATTGGTTCTGAGAAAAATACGCATTTCACCGATATGTTGGGAGACTAAGCAAGTATTTTGTCCCCAGTTGTCAACCTGTTTCGAGAAGCTAACCAAACAATAAAAGAAAACTTGGGGGTAACGTGTGAGTACCATACCGCTTTGTGCCATGAGTTATGGCTGCATGTATGTCATAGTTGGTTCCATGTTTCTTTAGATGAGAATTGTGCTTTGAATCTGTCCTCTTTATGCCGCCAAAGACCTTTATCCTCATCCGAGTACCCCCCCTCTCTTACCTTGTTGATTTCATCTTCTATTTGCGCAAGAACTGGTGGCCTTCTTCGCCGAGGCCTATATGACCCATTAGCACATCCATCAGCGTGTCTCCAGCCTTTATTCCCATGTCGATAAATCCCCTCTCCCCTAGCACATCAATCAACCTCCCCAGAGGGCACCAGTCATCATACCAAAAAGATGTTCCAGAGCCATTACGTACCTCTACCTTGTGAAACGGTTTTGCTGAGTTTCGGTACTTTAATATCTTCCACCACATCCATGAACCACCCGTCTTAGTAGATTTGGCCGACCAAAAGGAACCTTTACGTATTAAATATTTCTTTATCCAATTCGTCCAAAGCGAGTCTTTTGTCGAGACTAGCCTCCATATTAATTTATAGCAACTCATCTTGTTTGCTTCAACCAAAGATTTTAGACCTCCTTCAGACTTCGGTCTACATACTTCCTCCCATGAAACCTTCAATTTCTTTGAGATTAGTGTCGGACCCGACCACAAGAAAGCGGAGCTGATTCTGTCTATCTCCCTTATGGAAGCTCTTGGTAGCCTAAAAGCTGAAATCCAAAAATTCGTTAAACTTGTTATTACCGAGGAGAGGAGTTGCAGCCTACTCGCAAAAGAGAGAAAATGGTGTTTCCATGAGCTAATGTGGGTACGAATTTTCTCTATGAGGGGTTGATAATCTGTAGCTGACATTCTCTTGGTTAGGAGAGGAAGTCCCATGTATTTTATCGGTAATGTTCCAATCTCAAACGGGAACTCATTCAGCGATTCCTGAATTCTCGGAGAGATACCAGTGATAAACAGTGTTGTTTTCTCCAGACTGATGTCAAGACCCGAGTACCGAGCAAACCTTTTAAATACCTCCACTATCCCCTTTATTGATCGAATTTTTCCATCTGTAAACACCATAATATCATCTGCAAAACAGAGATGAGTTATGTTCAAGCTCATGCAGCTTGGATGGTAACCAAACTCACCATTCCTAGCAAAGAGATAAGGTGATAGAGAACATCCCTGGCGCAAACCTCTCTCGCTTCAAAAATACCCAACCAACTCCCCATTTATCTGGACTGAGAACGACGGAGTGGTAACACATAGCTCAACCCATCTTATGAAGGTTTCCGGCAGCCTCATTTCGCGTAAGATCTGAATGAGAAACTTCCAGTTCATCGAGTCAAAAGCCTTCTTGATATCAATCTTCATGACAGATCGTGGTGATATGTCCGACTTATGGTAGTCTTTTATCAATCCAGATGCAAGTAGGAGATTTTCCATTAGGCATCTGTCCTTTATGAAGGTTGTTTGATTTTGGGAGATGAAGTCTGGAAGCATGCGTTGGAGACGATTTGCTATGATTTTTGAGATCACCTTATACATCACGTTACAGCAAGATATTGGCCTGAAGTCACTCATCCCTAGGGTTCCCATTCTTTTGGGGATTAGAGCCAGAATCGTAGAGTTCAGACCTGTCGGCAAAAACCCAAAGACAAAGAAACCCGCTGTGGAGAAGTCATTCCCGATGATGGGCCACATTTCTCTGTAAAACTCCACCGTGTATATGTCAGGTCCCGGGGATTTGTTTTGTGGCATGGAGAAGAGAACCTGTTTTATTTCCATTGTTGTCACCTCTGCAACTAACTCATTTCCCATGTTCGCAGGACATTAGTGATTCCATATCCGGGGCAGCTCACTCAAGTTGTTCGCAAAATCAGGTGGGGCTGGGTCCTTGAAAAACTCATAGTAGTATCTAACCGCTTCAGCTTTTACATCCTTTCTCGTTGTGAAAATTTCATTTTTCACAAATCTTACTTCAAAAATTGAGTTTCTTGTCTCTCGTTCCTTGATTGCATTGTAGAAAAATTGGTTGTTTTGATCTCCCACCTTAACCCAATGGAGCTTAGCCCTTTGCCTTAGGAACTTTTCCTCTATCCCCGTCACTCTTTCCCAGGCCTCATGAGCTTTTGCTTTGTCTCTCATATTTTGCTCGGTTGGATTTGTTAAAGTTATCATCTACTTCTCACATAACAGAGCATAGGCCGCATCTTTTCTCCTGGTTAGATTGTGTGTCCGCTGTTTACTGTAGCTTCTAATGAGCGGTTTGAGAAGCTTTAGTTTTTTCGTAAACCGGTAGAGTGCAGAAGTTGAAGGGAAAATGCCAATTGTGCTTGACCAATAGTCCTCCACAAGGCCCTTGAACCCTGACATAGCTATTACTGCATTTACCATCTAAAAAGGTGCTTTCGGTTTATGTGGGGGTCCGTGGAGAGTGATTAATCCACATACATGGTCTGAGCATCCCCGGCTCTCAAATCTGCAGTAGGATCTTAAAACCCTATGAATCCATCAACTATTAACTAGAGTGCGGTCTAGCTTTTTGCATATCAGCCCCTCCTCACACTTGTTACACCAAGTATACACAGCTCCATGAAAGAACATATCCACAAGGCCGGACTGTCTTATTGTATTCCGGAAATCCAACATACCAAGGTAGTGTGATTGTGGTATGGTGGATGATGAGTGCTCTGAAATATGCAGAATTTCGTTAAAGTCTCCGGCACATAGCCAAGGTAAGTCACTGGTTCAAAAAGTATCGCAATGAGCCTTTAAATCACTCCAAAGGTCGCGCCTCTCCTCCATTGAATTTGCCGCATAGACAAAGGTGCATAAAAACTCCTCCATTTGACCCTGAAGCTTAAAAAGGCAGGATATTAACTAACTGGTTTTGTAGACTACCGTCAATGAGACCGACTTACTCCACACAATCCAGATTCTCCCAAGGGGATTTAGCTCGTAGTTCAATTCCATGGACCAGTCTTTACAATCGCATCCGCCTTATCTTTCACTACTCTTGTTTCTAATAAGGCTCTGAATAGCAAAGCATTTTTATTTATCAGCTCCTTGAAGATTGAATGTTTTCTTAGATTGTTGAATCCGCGTATGTTCCAGAAAAAACACGACATTATTGTTTTTCCTTTGATTCTTTCTTCCTAGTGTACTCGGGTTTTTATCCTCGGCTTGTTGAGATAGAGTCTGGCTCTGCTTCTGCATCTTCGCCGATCTTGGTATGGAGACATGCAGCGTTGCGGGTTCAGGGGAAACCCGTTGTTTCAGACTCTCGTCCCTCATAGTGTCCCCAACCTCGGCTATAACTCTCCCATGATTACCTCCTTCCTCTAAATTATGTTGGTTTTTTAATCCGTCCAGCATAGTTTCAGACTCAGTTAGCCCCAAATTTTTGTCCTCCTCAGGCCTTGGAACTTCTCTCCCAGCTGAGAGGTACAATTCGTTGATAATTAATGGTTTTTCCTTCTCCATATTTCCTGGACAAAGATCGTGACCTGCACTCTTCTTAACCTCGCCTGTTATCGATACCTGTAACATTTTTCTTCCCTCCTCTACAGTCTGAGCTAAGATAGCAGGTTTTTCCTTAATATCAATCAGAACCCCCTGAGTAGCTATCAACTCCACTGCCCTCGAGTGAACCAAATTTTGCTCCTCATTTGACCCCTTGTTCTTCGATTATCTTAGCCGGTTTTTTTCTGAAACTTGAGCCGCAGTTGCAGAAGCCTCTTCCACTCTAGAGTTCTGTTTTTCAGGCTGAGTATGCAGTACTTTTAGGCCTTTAGACCATTCCTCCTCCGCTCCTAGATACTTTAGGACCTCAAATCTTGAAGGTTTGGCTATCATTACCTCACCGTAAACCAAGCTTTGCTTACCTGACCTATTTCTCTGATTTTTTGCGACAGAGCTCTAGTCCTGTTCTGAGTTGACATTCTCCACCTCGTTTATTCCTCCCTGTGATTTCCCAGAAGCTAATAAAACCGTCGGGGCTGAAGCAGTTTCCGGTCCTGTTACTTCCTACTATGTTTCTTCATTTTTTGGCATAACGTCTTCCTTGTCCGATACTTTCAGTGATTGTGAACAAAATTTCTCAAGACATTCAGCTTCCATATGTCCCCATTTCCTACAACTTCCACATCTCATCGGGAGCCAAGGATAAGAGTAGTTCACCTCAAACTCCTTTTTTACGTTAAAACCATAGCTTGTTGGAAGGTCTGTTTTGAGATTAACATCAATGAAGATTTTTGCTTCATCGAAACTCGTGACCAGCTCCGTTTCCTTATGCATTCTAAGTGGGATGCCCACCGGGCTTGCAACGAAACTCAGACCTTTCCAGGAGAAAAGAGCTGGCGGTACATTCTTCAGAGTTACCCACATGGGCATTGATGTTAATGCAGGTTGTGCCTCTTCTTTAATAGGTGTCCACTTTGAGGAAATCATGGGAATATCGCAGATGTTCCACATGCTTCTCCTCAGCACTCTAGTTCGAGCATTTCGATCATGGATTCGGAATTTGATGGTTGTGTCGTTCACCACATAGGCATCAATCTTAATGGCTTTATCTCCTAAGTTCCAGATTTTATTGACTACCACATGAACCTTTGCGATGTACGGAGCCGACGAAGCAAAGTTCCCTATCAAAAATTCTTCCCAGAGAGGTTCGTCGTCGAAAACTTCATCCGGCACCTGCACCACCTGTCGACCCTCTGTTTCCGAGACTGAGTATTCAAATCGTGTAAGCGATGGCCATCGAACAACGTTTGTCCAAGACTTCTGTGATGGCTTCTATGGCAACCTTTGTTTATCAACTGAAGGTTTGTCCATAGATTTTTCCACTGCAGTAGCCGTGATCCCCTCTGATTCACTCGCCACGACTGCATCAACTAATCCCTCCTGAGACGCAGATACTGCTCCTTAGATTCCCCCCTCTACCGATCTCGATGGTCTTGTGGAGGTTGATTTCTCACCCTGCCTTACGACCACCCCCCTTGATTACCCGATGCGATGTGATCACTCTCGCCCCCTGCTTCAACTCTTACCCGAAACTCCTCAGACCCAACTGCAATCACACTCTGCTCTTTTCCCTGCCTTTCGCTCATCTCCCCTTGGATGCCCGATGCAATAGTATCACCCTGATCCCCTGCTTCAACAACCCCTATGCCCCATCAACGATCATACTCTGGTCAATCAAGCTAGCTATGTTCTCCTTCATCCCACCTGAACCTTGACGACTCGACAGAGTCTCTGGAGTGCATGGCGGTGGAGCCACCATGCCTGGCAGCGCAGCCCTGAAGGTTAAACCTTGAATCTCCTTTGCGATCCCCCTTGAGATTTGCCTTCGACAAAATCGCCTCCTACTTTCTTTTTAATCCTCGATCTGAATAACTTTTTGTCCAAGAGTTTGGTATATTTTTCAAAAATTACTCTCGGTCCTCTCTCGGTATTGTTAATCTTAACTGAATCTTTAGATTCAATGAATTGTAAATTTTATAATGTTATTATATTGATTTTTGTGAGTTAATGTCAGACTCAATTTTCATAAAAAGTAATGAGTCAAGGTTAATTGTATTATAATCTATTCAAATTAGGCAATTAATTTTTCATATATTATTTTTTGGTCTGAATACCGTTGGAGTCGAGGAGTAGCATTAAATTGATTAATTCTATAATGAATGAGAGTTATAATTTTCTTATGGGCATATTAAACAAATAAGAAAATCTATGATAAATTGATAATCTTTTCTTTACAGCGATAAGGAACCAATCCATCGGTCAGCTGCCTGATGGACCCAACCGATGAGCCTGATTTTCTCTTTGGTTATTTTGGTTTTTAGAACCGGTTAGTTCTTCGGTCAACCTGATTCTCTTAGGATTTATATATATAAATGTAAAAGATCTAATTTTAAGGTTATTGTTCTAATTTCTTTTGAAACACTTGGCCTCTTGCAGTCTCTAGAGAACTTTGAATGAACTTGCTTTCTTTTATATAATCTATCTCTTTTCCTTCTTAGATTTCAATTTCTAAACACTAACCTATCGTTATTAAATTTCTCCATCATTATTATTTAGTAGTCTCATTATAACCCTTGGATTTGGTAGATTAGAGTGATTTGAGGTTGATTGATTAGAGGCTCTTCTGAAGATTCAAATCTCATTAGTGACCCGAGTTGTAGACCGTATTTTGACCGACTTTAACTCCGTTTGTCAGATCTGATATGTCCAGAGCTCTTACAACCTGCCAAAAGAGAGATTCTCTGGATCCGTCAGAGAGTTTGTTTCTCTTTCCAGCAACTTTATAAGATCGAGCAAGAGATTTGATATTCTGACCTGAACCATACGAGGTCGTTTTACAGCAGAATGCCTAACACAAGACCCTACCGTTTTGATTATCCTAAAGACTTCACTTTCAACGTAACGCTTCTCCAGCCGTGGATCCACTACTTCGCTGATGTCACCCTTTTCAATGGCCTCGATTAGCCGCGGACGTGCCTGCCAAACCAACAACAACTTAACCCACTTTGAAATCCCAATTATCATATGAAAACTAAAAATGAAAATATCCATTCAAGAAGACTTTTTTTTTTTGAATAATATGTAAAATTATATTTAAAAAAAAAAAACTTTTTTACAATAAATGTTATCGAGTTTTATAAACATGAATAGCAGAAAAAAAAACTCAAAATAAATGAAAAGTGGTGGCCTCGTTAAAACCTAATTCCGAAAAATTTAGGTGGGACAAAACCGGGACTTGGAAAAAATAGTACACACCATTGATGATAGAGCTGAAAGAGAGGAAAAAGATAAAACCCAAAACCAACATGCCATATAATTGAAGATTAGGCGTCTCTACCTCCAAACCAATCCCGTAGAATGCAACTGAAATGTTCCTTCCTTTCAATGGTGAAGAGATGATTGCGGACAATTCGGTCGATGTCTTTGATAATAGCTGCTTGGTCCCGAGGTAGTTCCCCATGTATGCGCCGATTATGCTCATGCCATAGAGTGTAGACCGTTGCTTGAAGGACGTACCTTAGAATAAACCTGCGATTACTAGCAAACACCTAGGCAGATATAATAGTAATAATCTCTGAAAACTGATCAACATACCTCGTCTGAAGATGAGCAGAACTAAGATTGACCCATGTGAGCGACAAAAACCTGCATTCAAAGAAGAAATGGTCTCGTATTTCCAATGCCCCGTGGCAGAGAACACAACCCGAGTTTGCCCCATGGGCCCAACCTAGCATCCTATCTCCCATCTATAACCTATTCTGAACCGCAAGCCAAACCATGAAAAAGTATTTTGGAGTAGCTAGAGAGAACCACACACCTTTGTACCAGTCTGTGATCTCATGAACTATCCTCAACAGGTATTCTTCGAGGAGAAGACATGCTTGAAAACCCCCGGGGGCGTGACACCAAGAGCGTAAATCCGGCTCCATGCTCCCAATGAGTCGCATTTTTTCTATTTTCTCCTCAATAGTGTTTAATAGAACTGGCCGCCTTCGTCTTACTCTATGAGTTGCAAAGACGTCGGCTAAGGTAGACGAAAGAGGGATCCCCATGTCAATGCATCCCCTATCTCCTAGAAGCTCATGGAGACGACCTAGGTGAGTTAACGCATCAAACCAAAAGGAGGTGTCCCGACCATATTGAACCTCCATCCTATAGAAAACCTTAGCCTGGTCACGGTATTTAATCAATTTCTGCCAGATCGAAGAACCCGCTGAAGAATTCACGTTGACAGACCAAAAAGAACTGGCACGAATCAGATTCTTCTGCACCTAATTAACCCACAAGGAGGCCCTGGCTGAGGCGATACTCCAAATAAGCTTGAAACAGCTGACCTTATTTGCATCCTCTATTGACCTAATACCCAACCCTCCCTCTTTTTTGGCCTACATACATCTTTCCAAGCCATCTTAGCTGGATTTAGATCCAGATCCGATCAAAGGAAAGCACTACTGATTCTTTCAATTTCCCTGATACAAGCACTTGGCAAATGAAAGGCAGAAATCCAGAAATTTGTTAGACTAGAAATAACAGAAGTGAGGAGATGAAGTCTACCCGCAAATGAGAGAAATCGATGCTTCCAGGATCTGATCTGAGTCATGATCTTGTCTATTAGTGGCTGGAAATCTATCCTAGTCATCCTCTTCGTGAGAAGTGATAGCCCTAGGTACCTAACCAAAAGGCTCCCCATATCTAGCGGAAAGCGAGTGGAGATAGCTGAGCGGAGTGCTTCCGAGACCCCCACCAAGAACAGAGTTGATTTCTCAAGACTTATCTACAATCCCAAGAACCTACCGAACTCCTCGAATACCTCCAGGATACCTGCAATAGACCGAGGTCTACCATCCGAGAAAACTAGAATATCATCTGCAAAACAGAGGTGAGTAATAAAACGACTACGACAACTTGAGTGATATCCAAACTTCCCAGCATCCGCCGCCCTATTAAACATCATCGAAAGAGCATTCATGCATATAACAAAAGATAAGTTGATAAGGAGCAACCCTGTCTCAAACCTCTGGTGCTCTAGAAAAACCCCGCAAGCTCACCATTTACCTGAACCGAGAAGGATGGAGTAGTAATACACAGCCGGATCCAATGAATAAAGGCGTCCGGAAGTTAAATTGTGGTAAGCAGTTGGAGAAGAAAAGGCCATTGGATAGAGTCAAAAGCTTTAAAGATGCTAATCTTCATGGCACAACGGGCCGCGATGTCCACTTTGTGGTAGTCCTTGACCAATTCCTATGCTAAGAGTAGATTTTCCATGAGGTACCGGTCTTTAATAAACGCAGATTGGTTAGGAGCAATAAACCCTTCCAATATCTTCTTTAGACTATTTGCCAGAATCTTCGAGATCACCTTGTAGAGCATGTTGTAGAAGGAAATGGGCATGTAGTCTTTCATTACCGTTGCATCCATCTTCTTTGAAATAAGAGCCAAAATTGTCGCATTTACCCCCTTGGGAAGGAAACCATATGCAAAGAAGTATTGGATCGCCACGACAAAATCCTTGCCGATTAGAGGCCATATCTCCTTAAAGAAATTTACCGTGTAACCGTCAAGACCTGGGGATTTGTTTGACGGCATGGAGTAGAGGACCCATTTAATCTCTTCCGGTGAAATTACTGCACAGAGTTGGGTCTTCTTGGTTTCAGAGCAGCAGAACTCAAGGAGTGTGTCCAAATCCTAAGTCGTAGCTCCTGTAAAATCTAAAGGAATGTGAGTAAAAATATCAGTAAAATACCTTACCGCCTCTGACTTGATCTCCTCTGGTCGCTTTAGGTTGACTCCATTTTGGTTTTGAATTTCTCTAATCAAATTTCGTGCTTGTCGTTCCTTAACCGCATTGTGGAAATAGCAGTTATTCTTGTCTCCTACCTCCAGCCAATGTAACTTGGCTCTTTGTCTAAAAAAAACCTCCTCTAAGTGAGAGACCTTCTCCCATCTCTCATAAGCCAAAGCTTCCAAAGCCGATGCAGAAGGTTCTGGATGGGCAAGAGTGGATGTTTGGCATGTGCATAGGTCAGCATAAGCCCCTTTAACTCGCCTAGACAAGTGATGGAGCTTTACTCGGCTCAACGCTCTAATTTGTGGTTTCAGAGCCTTTAGCTTCTTCGAGAACAAAAACAGAGAAGATGTGGACACAAATAACCCCTCTGTATTGGTCCAATAGGTCTCCACCGTAGGGTAAAATTCCTCCACCTACAAAAGCGCATTAGAAAATTTGAAAGGCGTTCTAGGGTTTAAAGGAGTACCAAAGAGATAAACGTGGCCTCAGAGATGGTTCGAGCAGCCTCCCGCTTCAACAATGCAGTACGAGTCCGGATGCGTGTATAGCCAAGCATCATTAACTAAAACCCTGTCGAGCTTTTTACAAATAAACTCGTTTTCTCTTTTGTTGCACCAGGTGAAAAGGGGACCATGGTAGACCATATCAACCAACGAACAATCGCGGACTGTCTCATGAAAGGCAAGCATACTTGAGAAAGCTGCCAGTGGAAGTCCTCCAGAATGCTCTCCACTAGCCAAAGTGTAATTAAAATCCCCTAGACACAGCCACGAAATATCATGGAACGTAGGCAAGGCTTTTATTGCTTTTAAATCTGCCTAAAGAATGCTCCGCTCCTCCCCTGCATTAGAAGCATAGACAAAGGAACAAGGAAAACCTGTTCCATCCTCCACGGAGATCAAGCAAGAGATCATCTGCGCACTCATTGACACCACTCTCAGAGAAACCCTATTATCCCAAAGAACCCAAATACGACCCAAGGGATTGTAAGCATAGTTTAAGATCATTGACTAGTTAGGAAAGATGGAAGAGACCATCGGTGCCGCTCTAGCTTCACGGACTCTACCGCACCAAACAGCATTTGCTTCGAAATAATCCAATTCTTCAAGATAGAGTGCTTGCTCTTCTTATTGACGCCCCTTATATTGCAGAAGAAAGCAAACATTTAATGTTTTTTGTGGGAGATCCTTTTGCCAAGACCGCCTTGTAAGGGGTGTTTCTGTTTCTTTAACCTTTTCGTTTTCCCTTTATTCTTGGATGAGCGGGGAAGGTAGGCTCGTGTCAAAATCCTTCTAGAGCAGAACCCGGACTAGTGATCTCTACGTTCATCTTCGAAATTCCAGCGCTTGGAATATGGTCCACCAATTTTGACATAAGCTCCATCGCGTTTCCATGTCTGAACAACACAGTTTGGATGGAAACACCCGCAGCCTTACTTGCACAAAACTCTGAATTGTTTTTGTGTTTTCTTGATGCAACAGAGTTTGTCGCACACTTCCACCAGAGGTTATCCCAGCCTTCTAATGAGCGCCTTGAACCACTACCAAATCTGTTTCAGCATTACCCTTGTTTTCCACAGAAGAAGAACCAAGAGTTGTCTCATTCGCTGTCGGATATAATGAATGTGAAGCTGCTGCATCATTCCCAGGAGTGGGCGTCGACGTCTCTATAGTCATGGAATGGAGAGGATTCACATCAGCAGCAGAGGTAGACCCCAACATTAAAGTAGTAGCAGATTTAGGTGGATAAGATTTTTAGTGATGGGATTCGAATTAATTTTAGAAGTATCCAATATCGTTTGGGACACCAATGGCTCTGAACCAGGTCCCGACAGCAACATGGTTGGGGACTAAGTTGACACAGGCTTTGATGTATCGGAAACCTGATAGTACTGTTTTACATTTTCTGAGAGATGCAGAGTTTGTTCTCGCCAAGCTGAACTCATGTTCGAAACAGGGGCCTAAGGAGATGCAGTAGCAGCAGACTGAGGTGCAGATGTAGGGTTCCTCGGTGACTTAGACAGAGCAGGCTGAGAATAAGCAGAGATCGTCGTTGACACAAAGGCTGCAGACGGAGGAACTGAAGCAGACTGAGACACAGAAACAGGCTGTATTATAGGGATTAACTCAACGAGATCCAAGGTTTTTCGATATTTTTCTAACTAGGATGTAGCCGAAGCAGAGTTCAGCGGTTGTTGTTGTTCTAGTCGGCCTGAAGTGATAATCAAAGCAGATGGTGTTGATGACTCAGAAGCAACCACATGTGAAGATTGGAGGTTTGTCGAAACAGGTTTATTTTGCTGCACTCTCGCACCAGAATCATCATCTTGTTCTGTAAAACGAAGGGCCTCAAACCGCGACGGTGAACCTATTTTGTCATTCCCAACTGAACGGTTCAATTTTTGGGTGTGTTTTTTTGTACGTGAAGGCGAGACCAGAGTCCAAGAAGACTTTCTTCACCCAAAGGTTGAGAGGTATCAACAGGTTTGTAATCAGTGTTTATATTAGTTTGCTTGACTTGTTTATATTGACAGCCTTTGTTTAGTTCAAGTTTCGTTTCTCACCTTGTTTGAATTCAAATATTATTAGTTTTTTTTGCTTATTGGTTATTATTGCTTAGTTCTTGCAATTTACATCTTGTTTATTATGCTTTTAGATTTCATTTGTTGAGAAAACAAAAAATAAACTTATTGTTCAGATTAATAGGTTTCATGTATTTTAGTGTGTATTTCTAATTTTCCATAGTTTCGATCCTTAAATGCTACATTGAACACACCATGCATTTGTGGTATTTTGTTGTTTAATGTTTAAAACTTTGATCACATCATGTTTTTGGTGTCGTTTCTGAGGAAGGAACAAGTACCATTAGGATTTAAAATCATGCGAGACTAAGATTTTTATATTCATTGCTATTTAATCGAATTGCCACAATATTTTTATTTTTAGGTGCAAGAACTTGAGAAGGCACGGACAACACAACTTGGTTGATCAAGTAGACACATCTGCATGATAGAACGAGAGAATAAAAAAGCAAGATGGGAGCGTGAAAAAATTTAGCATTTGTAACGCTTATGAATGGGTGACAATCAATATCCACTAGGTGTTCCGGGTAGTTTGAACCAAGACGAAGTTTAGCATGGAAATGGAGTTGGTTAAGGACATATTCATCAACCTCGGAACCCACATTTGATTGAAACTTTTGATGAACCGCATATTTATGGAAACCGAACCGGTATTCCTCCATCATCCATGGAGAATAATAACTTTGAGATTAAAGTGATCCTCATTAACAATGTTTAAGGTAGTAACAGAATTATACGATGCAGATCATGTTATCTTTTCTTTTTTTTGAATAAATGTTAAACTTATATTCAAAGAAAAATCTTTGTACACATGTGTGCTAAAGTTTGATAGTGATCTAGATGCTTAGCTCTTATAGATGATCAAGGGCTGTGGCCTCGTTAAAATTCACGGCTGGAAAACCCATTGGGACAAAACCAACGCCTGGTAAAAAGAGTACATCCACCCTCGATCGAGCTGAAACTTAGAAAAAAGAGAAACTGAAAGTTACAATAGGAAATTAAACACGTGATGCAAACCATTGATGTATTCCTTCCTGTCATATTCTTTGCGTCTGAAGCGTTGAGAGCCTAAGTCGAACTGTCCTGTCCACTCCTCTTATTACACCAGCGATGCTCAATGGGACTTCTCCATGCCTTCTTTGATTTCTTTCTCTCCATAAGAAGTTAATACAGGTTTGTAAAACATACCTCTTCAAGAACAGCTTGTGATCCCCTCGTCTTGTTGTTGATAGATATGCTAGTATGGTGGCGAAATTTTCCGTGAAGTCTTGGTTGAACAGCCGGGATGCTACATTATTCCAGACCTGCTTGGTGATGGGACAAAGGAAAAACAAGTGGTCCCTTGTCTCCATATGATTTGAACAGAACACACATCCCGCAGCCCCATTTGCATTCCAGACAAGCATTCTATTTCCCGTTGATAAGCGGTCCTGAGCTGCTAACCAAACAATAAACGAGTGCTTCGGGGTTTCATGTGAGAACCAAACCGCTTTTGCCCAAGTTTTCTCCGATGTGCTGGCTCTGATTTGATTCCATGTATCCTTGGATGAGAACCGGGGAATGTATTTATCTGCCCTGTTACGCCACAAAGCTATATCTTCATTCAAGGAAGCCTCTTCCCGAGCTTTTTGAATTTTTTCTTCAATCTGAGCTAGAATATGAAACCTCCTACCCCTTGGCCTATAGTTTTTTATCACTTCCTCCAACGTGGCTGATCCTGGGATACCCATGTCAATGCTTCCCCAACTGCCTAATATCTCAAATAGTCTTCCAAGAGATCTTCAATCGTCATGCCAGAATGATGTTTGAGCCCCCCCTCGCACTCGCATCTTATGGAAGTATTTCGCCGTTTCCTTGTATTTTAGGAGTCTTTTCCATATCCATGAACCCGCATTTGCATTTGAGCTTGCCGACCAAAAGGAGCCTCGTCGTATCAAATTCTTTTGAACCCAGTCTACCCATAAACTATGTTTTGCTGAATTCACTCGCCAAATCAACTTGTAGCAGCTCACTCTGTTTGCTTCGACTAGAGATTTTAGACCAAGACCTCCTTCCGCTTTCGGTTTACATACCTCTGTCCAAGCCACTTTTGCTTTATTTTTATTTAGGGTCGGTCCTGACCATAGAAATGCTGAGCTTATTTTCTCTATTTCTTGGATACAAGCTCGTGGTAGGCGAAATGCAGACATCCAGAAGTTTGTTAGGCTGACTATTACCGAGGAGAGAAGTTGAAGGCGTCCTGCAAAAGAAAGAAAGCGATTCTTCCAAGAGCTGATTTTACCTCGGATCTTCTCTATTAGTGGTTGGTAGTCTGAGATAGTCATTTTTTTGTCAACAACGGCAGCCCCAAATACCTTACCGGGAGTTCTCCAATGGTGAAAGGAAACCCTGAAAGGGATTGTCTCCCTGTATTTGATATCCCCGCCGCAAATAGAGTTGTTTTTTCCAGACTTATTTTCAGACCTGAAAGTTCTGCAAACTCATCAAACACTTCAAGAATACCTTTTATTGATCTGCCTCGACCATCAGCAAAAACCATTATGTCATCCGCGAAGCATAGGTGTGTGATGTTTAAGCTTCTGCATCCCGGGTGGTAACCAAATCTCCCTTCCCTAGCTGCCTTGTCAAGCATTAAAGATAAAATATTCATTGTTATGAAAAATAAATAAGGCAATAGGGAGCAGCCTTGCCTCAAACCACGCTCACTCCTGAAAAACCCCGCGAGCTCTCCATTTATCTGAACTGAGAATGATGGCGTCATAACAAACAGTTCAATCCAGTGAATAAATTCAGCCGGTATATCGATTACCTTCAAAACTATTATGAGAAACCGCCAGTCCACTGAATCGAAAGCTTTCGATATGTCTATTTTCATCGCACTTCGGGGAGCTACATTCAGTCTGTGATAATCCTTCACAAGTTCAGATGCTAACAGCAAGTTTTTCAACATATAACGGTCTTTGACAAAAGCTGACTGATTCGGCTTTATAAAAGTTGGGAGTATCCACTTCAGACGATTAGCCAAGATTTTCGATATTATCTTGTAGATAACGTTGCAGCACGATATCGGTCTGTAGTCCTTGAGCTGAATCTCCCATCGGAGCTGAATATCTTCCCGCATAAGCTGTTCCGGAGCTGAATCTCCCATCGGCCTTGCTGAAAACAGGTCTGAAAAAAAACTTACCGCCTCTGGTTTTATTGCTTCTCTTTCAGCTATAAGTCCCCCCTCCGCATCTCTAATCACATGAATAGAGTTTCGCATTTGTCTCTCCTTTATGGCATTGTGAAAGTACCTATTATTTCTGTCACTAATATTCATCCAATGGAGTTTTAATCTTTGCTTTAGGTACTCTTCCTCCAAGGCCGAGATTCTGTCCCATTTCTCAAAGGCTGCCGCTTCACCTAATATATTGTTTGAATTTGGGTTCAGCAATATTTCCTCTTGCCTCTTACATAACTCCATAAACGCTTCTTTTGTTCGTCGAGACAGTTGATGGATTTTTCCGCGACTAAGGCCCCGAATGATAGGCTTTAACCGCTTCACCTTCTTTGAAAATCTGAATAATGCTGTTGTCGAAGAATAAATTCCTCCCGTAGTATTTCAAAAAGCTTCCACTGCTGGCACCAAGTAAATCTTACTCAAGTAAATCTATTTTTCTGGATATTTTACTTTTTTGATAACTTTTTTAGAAAATGATATCTTGAAGAAAAGAAGTAAGCATAGAAATCAAACGAGAATAAGTTTATTGGCACCAAGAAAACAAATACACGAGAATAAAATATTTCTTCACCGACTCATCTTCACCGGTCTCACTAGTCTCTTTTTATGATTCCCACTTTGTCTCTATTAAATAAACCTTCCTTGAACCACTTCATTACTTAAGCAAAGAAGGACCGGAAGCAGCACAAGCTGTGGAATCCCAAGACTTTGTTTAACAAAAGTGTGGCCCACAAAGGCTCTACCCGCTAGATTACGCACTATGCATTTCCTTAAAAAGTCCCAAGCAATCGGCGATGGGTCCTCTGTCAAGTAAGGACTTATTCCTCCTATAAGCACCCCAACATCTTCATTATTATAACATTTAACGACCATGTATCAACCGCTGACGTGACAGTTCGACATGGCCCGCCCACCTCTTGAACCAAATACTCTGGATTTTCCTCAAACAGAAATCAATCCGGAGGATTAGGCCCATTAGGCTCCTTAACTAAACCAAAAATCAACAAGCTTAAGATAACTATTGGGCCACATTGGGCCTTCATATATATCTTAGACGTACAACTCTTTGTAACTAGGTCAAAACACAATATCTTTGTAATTTAAGGCAACACTTCTGTCTCATATTGAATAAGAAAACTTTTACACGAGGTTTCTTGACATGGTATCAAATCATTAATACTTTATATACGGTTTTCTGGTTATCAATTTCTTTTCTGCATAAACTACTATGTTTTTAATCGATAAACTATCCCTTTTTCGAGTTTCTCTGAATCAAATTTTCATTCGTTTCTTAACCTCTATTTGTTTGATTATTCTAATGACAAGCCCTTTCCCTAAAATGACAGATGATACCTCTGCTTCTTCGGTTAAGTCTAAGCTTCATGTTTAGGTAACACGAATGACAATCTCCCCCTATGATTTAACCTCTGGTGATAATCCTGGAAAAGATATCTCGTAAACTTTGTTACTCCGTCCAAACTATGATAAATGGTCTGCTAGTTTACGTTTGGCCCTGAGAACGAGAAAGAAATTTGGTTTTGCTAATGGCTCTATTCTACAGCCTGATGCAGACTCTGAAGATTACGAAGATTGATGCGTTAACAATACACTATTAGTGTCTTGGATTAAGCTCACCATTGATGAATCATTGTGTTCATCTACTGCTCATAGCGATGATGCTTTCAGTCTTTGGACTCAGATTCAAAAACAGTTTTCAGTGAAGAACACTCAGTGTGTTCAGAGACTCAAAGCTAAACTCAAAAACTATAGACAAAAAAGTTCGGGGATCATATTACGGCAAACTCACCAATCTTTGGACGAGTTTGGCTGATTATCAACAAGCTAAAACACTCGAAGATATTGCAAGAGAACATGAAGAAGACAAAATTCATCTATTTCTCATGGGACTTGATGAAGCAATTTCTGGCTCTTTAAAACCACCCACGTTATCACGTACTACTCTTCCATCTCTTGACAAAGCATACAATGTTTTAACAAGATGAGGAATCAAAATCACTTGGACGTAAGCAGGCAGAACGTATTAATGATGGGGTTAGTTTCGCTATGCGATCTGTATCAAAACCAAAGTTAAACTTTAACACTCGCAAGAGAACATGAAGAAGACAAAATTCATCTATTTCTCATGGGACTTGATGAAGCAATTTCTGGCTCTTTAAAAGCACCCACGTTATCACGTACTACTCTTCCATCTCTTGACAAAGCATACAATGTTTTAACAAGATGAGGAATCAAAATCACTTGGACGTAAGCAGGCAGAACGTATTAATGATGGGGTTAGTTTCGCTATGCGATCTGTATCAAAACCAAAGTTAAACTTTAACACTCGCAGCAATCCAGTTGTAAGTGCAAGCTGTGGCAAGAAGGAACATCTCGCAGAGAACTGTTTTTGCAAAATTGGGTACCCTCCATGGCAGTTTGTAGTGCAAGATGAAATCATTTCACTCGAGGATAGTAGCACATGGAAAGTTGAAGATCTTCCTCCTGGAAAGAAAGTGAGTGGTTGCAAATGGGTTTTTCGTCTCAATTTCAAAGCCGATGGTACACTTGAACGTCATAAAGCTCGATTAGTGGTTCTCGGGAATAATCAAATAGAGGGTGAGGCTTATACATAAACATTTGCTCTTGTGGCTAAAATGTTTACAGTAAGAGCATTCCTTTATCATGTAGTTTGTAAGGATTTTGAAGTACATCAAATGGATGTACATAACGCATTTTCACATGGGGATCTTGATGAGGAAGTTCTTATGTGATTTCCTTCAGGTTTCCGTACTAATGATAAGAACAAGGTATGTCGTCTTCATAAGTCTTTATATAGTCTCAAACAGGGCCGGTCCAATGTTATGTACTGCCTAAAGGAAAACAAAAAATTTGGTCCATTAAAAAAAATAACTAATGATGTTAGTGGGAATTGAACCTAACACCTCTACACTTAATGATACAAATATTAACCACTGCACTAATAAGAAATTTTACAAATATTGATGCCCCTAAACTTATATTATAATTTTGGCACCTAAAACCCATGCTTGTTGGGTTTTACCTCAGGGTCGGGCCTGATCTCAAACAAGCTCCAATATGCTGGTTCACATAGCTTGGCTCATCCTTGATAGACTATATCTTCGAACAAAATCTCTTTAATTACTCTCTATTCATTTTTAAGAAGGATAATACTCGTCTTCATGTTTTTTTTTATATGGATGATTTGATCATTTCAGGGAGTTCTATTGAGGTTATCATATTCCCTGTTATGGATGCAATTACGTTCACATTTTTAATGACTCTAGTGGCTAATGAAAATCTAGAGATGAGTCTAATGGATGTCGTTACAAAATATTTATATGGATCGTTAGATACTAATATCTATATGAGAATTCACGATGAATTTTAGAGACCATAAGCATTAAAATCCAAACCTAAATAGTTATTTGTAATAAAATTCCAAAGATAATTATATGCGTTAAAAAAATCTAAACGATGTGGTATAAACATATTTATGAATATTGAAAAAAAGAAGAATATGTGAATAATCTTATATGGTCATGTGTTTTCATAAAGAAAGCACCAAAGTTTTATTAGTAGTCCATTTGGGGATTTTCTTACAAGCTGAGTTGAATCCTTTTACATTTGGAGTGACCTCATTAGTACCGCTTATGCCACTAGGAACCATTTGTGTTGAAAATTCTAGAAATTGTGTTGTTTGAGATGAATATGACATCATTGATACATAATATGGATGATACATAATATTTTAATAATTTGGAATAGTTGACGACATTGTGAAATTTGATACAAACCCATAATTTGATACAAATGACATTGTGGAAGATTGATTTTGAAATTATAATTGTTGGAATTTTGAGATCGATGCATAATATATATGATAATTTGGTACTACTGAAGACATGATAAAAGTTAGTGCGAACCCAAAATTTTGTATATTTTGGGTATGCAATTGGTTGGAATATTGATTTTAAAATTAATAATTGTTGATATTTAGGTAGTAAAAAGAGTAATTAGTATAATTTTGGATGTTGAAAAGGTTATTGTTGGGATTCATTTTACTATGTTTAAATATTTAAAAGAACAATTTATAGAAGGATAATAGAAAAGTTATAGTGAAAGTATGTTTTTCTGTTTCCAAATTAAATGAAACAAATATCTATTTATAGTGAACAAAAAATGATAAATTTTGGTATATATATTTTTATTACTATGTAACGATTGATCTCGAATATCTAGGAAGAAATACAAATTTGAAAAAAGAAACAGCAAATTAGAAAACAACACATGGCCAGTAGTAATCTTTCTCCTCATGTGGGTACGTTAGGAAAATATACCTGACACACTCGCACCCTTGATTGATCCAGGTGACGCTGTATCCACTTCACTCTCATTTTCAACATTTTCAACATCGATTAATCCACTTTATTTCGAACACCTAAAATCAACATCCTCAATATACCAACTTAACTCTTTAAATTTTCGATTCATCACTACATTGTAAATGGTCTTATTATGATTTATGCATACACTATTTCAATCTCATCTAGTTTTACTTGACTTTCACTTTGTAGTGCACCATGGATTCCTGTGAGCTATGTAGGTTCTTCCAACCTCTTTCTCTTTGTAAGAGAAGCTGAACTCAATTTTATTCTCTCTCTACGAAAATACTCTATAGATTATTTCGTTTACTGTAAAATAGTTAAAAAAACCTATGATAATATACTTCACAAATATTTCATATACCCGTCATAATTTTATCATGCTTTTCTTCATTTTTCTGATTCCTTGTCATTTTTGACCCAATCATGTAGTCTAAACCCTAACTTCATTGTTTGGTAGTTTTCAAAAAACATAAAATCAGTGTTTTCAGGCTTCCACATGTCTGTTCTCACTCGTAAAAAACTTTTCCTCACAGAGTCACAATGCACAGTTGAGTGATGCAGTAGTATTTATGCAATTGAACTACTAATTGTTGCATAATAAAGTTGTAAGAATCAATTTAAACTAAGACAAAAGAATTTAATTTGTTTATGGAGTTTTACTTAAGATTAAACATACATAAAAATCAAGACAATTGATTTTTTTTTGTTAAAGATCAAGACAATTGATTCCACACCAAGAAACTAAGCAAAATATGAAATAAGAAACTAAAAATCATAAAATAAGCATCATAGAGATTAAGACTGTAGGTAAGACAGTGAAGCAAATGCAAGCAATACGAGAACATAAATCGCGAAATTAGATATCTCCTATCATCATGCATTAACGACTATGCTCAATATCATGAATACTAAATTTTCTTTTGCAATAAAATGGTAAGCAAGCATTAATCATAAATCTAATCGGTTCACAATTCTTCAAAACATCAATTTTTATTAGTTATGATAAAATTGCTAATTTCTGCACTTTTGGAAACTTTTGATGCATAAATTACCCTAAATTCTAAAATCAGATGCTCATGACAATTCTAACATTAAGATGAAGTAACAATGAAGGACTAATCAGTAACATCATATAAACCACTCAATCCACCAATCATTTTGTTTACCCTAATGACCCAATTAAAAATTTATTCACTCATGCTTGTGATAACCTATTGAAACGATAGGATAAAAAGAAAAATGTTTGATTGAATAAAATATAAAAGGGATATGAAATTTTTTCTAACTACTGCCAAACAGAGATGGAGATTTTCATCCCAAATTGATAGGAGTTCTTTCTCATGAAAACTATAAACTTGATATGGATCAATCCAAAGTAAAATGAGTCGAATTAGGAGAGAAAAATCTATATGTAAAGAGAACTGATCGATCCAATAAAGAGACCAATTGATAGCAAAGTTTCATCAAAATGTTTCTATTTTCCTCAAAGAATGTAACTGATCCGTTCTCTAATGATACACTCATGTTTTAACCTAAATAAGCACTGAAAGTGTATAACAAATCGCAGTAATAAATTGCAATGAACAAAATAAAAGAAAGCAAATAAACGATCATGTGAAATCAATAGATTAAAGCATTGGATTTAGAAAATTCGCAGGGAGTTATGATGATTTAAATTAAAAAGTCAAACTTTGATCTACTTGAAAGGTTATTGGGTCTATGTATTTATTTGATTCTTTTCTTAATTTTCACACTTATTTGTCTTTAATGAGATATTACAATTTGGTCTTTCTGTCTAATTTTTTCAATGGTATATCTAGCAATATTCTTTTTTTAACAGAATGTAAAATTTATTCAAAAACCATTTTTACATCAAATGCATCAAGTTTTATAAACACTTTAGAAAACACATTATTATCTTATTGCGAAACACATCTCCATTCTTTTATGATATCGTGTACCTTCCATAGCTCGAATTGTCGAAATTCTAGTGCGGACTTGCTTATCTATGATTTTGACTAGTTAATTAGGATGAAGATCTCGTTCCCCCTGTCTTCTGCCATTTCTCTCCCTCCATATCGTGTATATTGAAGTTTGGAAAACATATCGCAATATAAACAATTACATCTTATAAGACCAAACATGCTATTCCACTGAGGCGTGCACTTTTTATCATGAAGATTGCGTGTAAGACCGTACCAAATAGCTGCTGAGAATATACATGTGAAAAAGATGTGATTTCGCGTCTCCATTGGCTCCAAGCAGAATGAACAAATTGTTTAAGCACCGTTATTCCAGATAAGCATTTCTATACCTTTTTGATAATCTGTTTTTAACCGCTAGCCAAGAAATTAAAGAGTAGTTAGGCGTACTGTGGGTGAACCATATGCCACAATACTTTTTTTTAGACCACTCCATTATTGGTTGCTTTTCTTTAATTAATCTCTGTGTTGCTTGAGATCTAAACTTTGGTTTAAACTTATTTGCTCTATGCTGCCATAAAACTCGCTTCATCCGATGGAACTTCTTGGCGCTGTGAAGTGATGACATCTTTAATCTCCTACCAGAAATCAGCTCTATGATGCCTAGTTCTATGCGTTGTTAACACATATTCACTTTAGCATGAATAGGAATCTCTAAGTCTATATTGCCCCGAACTCATGTGATATCAAAAATTCTTCCCAACGGGGACCATTTATCAAACCAAAAGGAAGCCGAGGCTCCATTATAAACTTTAACTTGCTTAAAGATGCTACCAGATTTCTATATTTCAGTATTTTCCTCCATGTCCATGAGCCAAGAGATGTAGTTTTCTTAACCAACCATAGAGATCTTTTGCGAATGAGATATATTTGAACCCAATTAACTCAAAGTGATGATTGAGCTGAATAAATTTTCCATATCAGTTTCAGACAACTCACAGTGTTTGCTTCCAAAAACTGTTTTCCCATGCGGTTGGCAAACATCTTTATAAGCAACTTTACCCTTCTTTGAATTTGATTTTAGTCCAGACCATAAAAACATCGCACATAGTTTATCAATCACTTATATGCACGCTTTTGGCAATCAAATTGCAGAAATCCAGAAGTTTGTAAGACTATGGATAACTGATCCAATAATTTGGAGACGCCCTACAATAGAGAGATACCTCACACTCCAACAGGCTATTCTTGACCGAATCTTCTCTATCAATGGTGTGTAGTCTTGGAGTGTCATGCGGTTAGTCAATAGAGGTAATCCCAAGTATCTAACCGGTAGAGAACCACTATTAAAATGAAATTGCTGAAAGATTTCATTTCTTATTCCTGCTGAAACCCCTTCCATGTACAATGTTGATTTTTCAAGATTTATCCTCAGGCCGACGCAACCTCAAAATCTTGGAAAACATGGAAAATACATGTGATTGACTGCTTCTTCCCATTCAAAAACATCAACAAATCATTCTCAAAACATAAGTGCGTTAGTGTAAGATTTTGACAATATGGATATTATCCAAAACGTCTCTCACTTGCTGTTTTATCCAAAAGTTTTTGATAAAACATGCATACAGATTTATAAATAGATAAGACTATAAGAAGCATTCTTGACGAAGTCCTCTCAAACTTCGAAAAACTAGTCAATTCGTCACTTACCTATACTAAGAAAGAGGTTGTTATAATGTATAATTTTAGCCAATGAATAAATCTTTCCGGAATTTCTAATACCTTTAAAATGTACTGAAGAAACCACCATTGAATAAAGACGAAAGCGTTTTAAATATCTAGTAAAATTCCACATGAGTGCTGACTAAAGTATCCCCAGTTTTTCTCAAAATAACTCCCGGTTCTTTTTGAATAGATTACATACGCTAACAATAGAGAAACACCTCAAGACATCTATATATAATGAAAACTGTGTTTTAGCTGT
This sequence comes from Cardamine chenopodiifolia, assembly GCA_963922655.1. NCBI lineage: Eukaryota > Viridiplantae > Streptophyta > Magnoliopsida > Brassicales > Brassicaceae > Cardamine > Cardamine chenopodiifolia. The sequence goes on along the minus strand of OZ000487.1, from coordinate 5,064,052 downwards.
GTATGATTTGTTTTAAAAACAAATATTTTACAGAATAAAAGTCTTGAATATTTATGGAAGATTTATTCAAGAGTTAAAAGAAGTTAAATCACAATTTGATTTGTACAAGGATGATAAATAAAGAGACAAACATGTAGCGGACCTCTACAATATTGATTGTGGATATATTTAGGCCCACTACTTTCGGTTTGGATTGAAGTTGAAGTTTGCGTTGACTTTATAAAAAATGAAAAGGTAGAAGCAAAGTTTGTTGGAAATTGATCCATAACTTCTATGATTCTCTTTCAAAGGAATTTCTTTATCCGATTTTTCCATTTATACTTTCACACACTAAAAAAAAAAGTTCAAAGATTTTTTCAATACTAAACACATTTGGCAGATAATATGACAAACACGACAAACATTCTCATATGTAACTTAGTTAAAAAGAGTTTGGTTCAAGCACGCAATATTGTGGTTGTCAATTTATAATTGTTTAGCGACAGGAGATCGTATACCTATTTAGAATGTTGGAGCAAATACATCATGTAGTTTTTGTGGTGATCAGTTAGTACAAACACTTATGAAAAATAGTTTTAGCACAGATTAGACAACCATGCTCAACCTCGTCTCAAACACAACACTTGACAGATTAACTATTTTTCTAACTCGTTATACATTTTAGCCAGTGATTCATTTTTTTTTTTAGAGAAAGAAATACGCGACGTCGTGGAAAGCCACTGATATCATGTTTTGTCCTTATCAAGAGGATTGACAAACAAGTAAGAAACCGATGTAACACGATTCATGATCGAAAAATGGAGGAAATTTTTCAACATTGGTTTGCTTCTAGGTGTTAATCGGCTTCAACGCTTAGCTCAAATCATCTTTTCATCGGCCGTTTTCAGCCAGCTTGTATTTTTATCGATTTAATCAGTTTTTTCGAAAGTGTGTTGTACTCTTTTTTCCAAATACTGGTTTTATCAAAAATGAATTTTCCAATACTAGGTTTTAACGAATCAAAAACTTTCGATATTCAGCAATAGAACTCATTCTTTTGTTCTATTTTCTAAACATTGTTGTATTTGTTATAAAAAGTTACATTGAATATAATTTAACAAAATATTCAAAAAAAAAGTTCTGTTTCTGAGAGCAAGTCACTAAAACCCTCGGGATGAACTGGAAGGTCCAATTACATGGTTACAATCAAAACACATTTGTAGCCTATGTCCCATTAGGCATTTTCTATAAACTTTATATTTCCGGTGAAAACAGAACAACAAGAAGAAAGAAATACAGACGTAACCTTAAAAAGACAACCAAAGAAACAGAAACAAAATCACAAAATGAAACAAAAAAAAAAATACAAAGGAAGAGAGATCTGATGAGCCACTTTGAAACACCAGTTAGTGAGAGGTTAAGTAGGGCTAATCCTGGCGATCTCAAGTAAAATTTTATGCAAAGCTTGTGGTTTGGAGAAGAAAGGAGCATGGTCAGCGCCTTTTAACCGGTAAACTTTTTCTGGTGGACTACTATTGATCATGTTTTCTTGAAGAGTCGCAGGTATGGCGTTGTCTTCTAACGTCTCTATGTAGTAACGTCTAACTGATCCATACTTAGCATCTGAGAGAGAGAGTTTCTCAAGAACCGGCGCAAATGGGATTGACCTCATTGATACTGAAGCTAATGCAATGTCCTTTGAAGGGCTTTGATTGAACAAAAGATCTCTGAGAAGAGATTTGTCTAACTCAATAGCTGTTGGAGGGTTTTCATTACCATTTTTGTAGATAAAAATCTGAGCTGTTCTCATTAAATCGTTCTGACTGGCCTGCAAAGTGTGTCGAAATTGCAATTAATCTATGGCACGTAACAAAGGTTGAAACGGGAGAAAAGATAAGTGCGAAAGTATACATGAAAGGAGAACATATCGAGTATACTTTGACCATTAGTTAACATTGCCGCAGCGAGAAAAACCGCTTTCGAAATCTTCGAAGGAAACAGTTCCATAGCATAACACATACATGCTCCAGCAAAATCATGACCGACCAATATCACCTGCGATTTTACATAAAACATTTTCCAGTTTTCGAAGACGAAATCAAAGGGAAAATGGAGTAGAAGTCGAAGAAGAAACAGAAACAGAACCTTCTCTTCTATGGGAAGCTTTTCAAGAATATCGGTAAGCGGCTTCACATATTGTGACAAACTGGCGATACCATTTATATTTAATGAGTTAATACCGCAACCAGCTAAGTCTAGCGCGGTAACTTTGAAACCATCTTCCTCAAGAAGTGCAATGGTTTTGTACCAACACCAAGCACCAAATCCTCCTCCATGGATGAGAACAAAATGGTTTGTTTCCAAGTCAACTAGCTTTATACCCTATTCAAAGACCAATAAATTTTTTTTTAACTTTCACATAAATAACGAACCTAAAGAAAATGTTATTAGTTCATTTCCTTATTTGCAGGTCTGATCGGTTTGTTTGGCCCTCAGAGAACACACAAATTGAATCATCTATAAGAGATAGCTGAACAAATTGTCAAAACACTATAAGAAACAACACATGAAGAGGTTTAAAGTTTGAATGTTGACAACATTGTCTTTCTCTATATTAGGATATAATCTCGTTGTCACCACAATCACACCATTGACCATAATCAATGAAACAAAAACAGAGGCACCAGGTCTCAAGACTCAACACCAAGACTTATTTACATCACTATATTACTCAGAAGACTCGCATTGAGTTGTAACCATTACATCTTTCGAACCAAACACTAAAGAAACTACAGAATAAGAGAATCCAAATTTCAGCATTAAATGCCAAGAAACCATACTAATCAATACTTATCACTTATCTCACCAAATTTAATATCACACTACTTTCATATCATAAATTAAGATACCGTACACAAGTCAAATTCTTTTTTGGCCGAGATTTTTAGTGATTTGTGCTGGTATGCTCGCTATGTCACAACTAGATTTTTTTAAAAACGTCTCTATTCAAATAGCATTGATCTCAATGATAACATTTTATCACCCATGTCATGTTTAATCTCAAGTTAAGACATAAGATATTTGACTTTGACCAATAAAGTCAAATCAAAGTCAGAATCAAGAACCTGATTAAGAAACTGATAAGGCTGTAACAGAGGATCCGTAGAAGACCTTGACCTCGTGCTCGAACTCCGAGGCAATTGATTCTTCTTCGAACCTGGATAACGTTGGGAAGTAGAACGATCAAACGGAAACGATCCACCGCCGCTTTGCTGTCTGAACAAAGCTGCAGCAGCAGCAAGAGCATGTTCTCGAGTCATAGCATCTTCAAACTTGTTGTTGTCTCTCCTGGAAGAAGATGATCTGACCCGGTTCCAACGGTTACTATTAATACCCGACCCGGAGGAGGAGGATTGTCGTTTTGTGATGGGTCGTTTCTTTTTCACGGGCTTTGGCGGAGTAAACAAAGAACAGAGATTTCCCATTTCTTGAACATGGCAAAGAGAATGAAAATGAGAGTCTTGTGTAAAAGTTTGAGCTTTAGAGAGAGAGAGAGAGAGAGTGACGTGAGAATTCAGGTGAAGTGGTGGCGAGAGAGTGGAATGAAGAAGCTGGCAACTTTTTAATGGTTTTCTCGGAGGTTCCTATAACCGTGAGGGGAGAGGGACCATCGTTAAAAGGGGAAAGTGTTTATAAAAAATATAAATTTTATAATTAAATTTGTTTTTTTTTATAAAATTTTTTGTTTAACTTTATAGTTTTTCAATTATTGTTTCTTTTTATATATAAGAAGCCATGAAGAAGCTGCAACTTTTTTTCTTTTTATGTAAATTAAAAATATGTCATATTTTGTTAGTTTTTTATTTTAATTTTATTTAATTATATTTTTAATTTTTATTGTAAAGATTGCCTCATTAGCATTTGAAATTAGAAAATGAATTAAAAATTGTTCTCCTAAAAACGTAAGTAAATATTATAAAACTAAGTTATTAATATTAAAATAGATAAAATTAAAAGATTCTAATATATTATCAGGTGTTATAAAAAAAGTTTATAACTCAGTGAAAAAACCTATATTGCATAAAACCAGAAACGCATATGTAGAAGCGAACATATAAAAACAACTTTAAGAAAATAAAAATAGAGAACAATTATATGTTGGACATGTGAATACATATATAGATAATACAAATATATATTATAACACCAAAAAAATCTTCTTTTAGAAAATATTGAAACAACACAAATTCAATACATAAATACTAAGCGGTTTAACTAAAAATAAAATATCATAATCATCAAAATCAAAGAAAATATCATATAGATAACTCAATAAGCCTCTCTAGCTTAAAAACAAATTGGAGAAGGTTTGCTTTGCATTATAATAGAGTGAGATCACCCTGTTGCGGACGGACATCTCTGGTGACGTCTCTCGTTTTGCTCCGCATCGGTTCTTGAAACGCGCAAGATAAATGTGAGATTCTACTTATGTGAGGTGAGACGTTGCAGGGTAGTTGCCCAGTCCGGATCAGCTGAAACATCCAATATTGAAGCGTAATCCAACCTTCTATGGACCCCTCCAGATTAATGTAAGTTTTCGAGAATTAGTCTGGTTTAGGTTTGGCTCGAGATTCTCCAGTTAATGTAAAAGAAAAACCTTTCTTATACGCATGCAATCCATAATTAATGATATGTGTATGTAGCCTGTTTATAACAAAATGTAATTAACATGTAACGTCAAATTTATTTAACTTTCACAATATGTAAAATTTACCAAACATAATTTTATTTATCCTGAATTATGAAAGTATGATAATTTTACATCAGTTATACTATTATAATTTTACATTAATTTTTCAATAAGTTATTTATGTAGTTTAATTAGTCTGTCGAATTACTGATGTAAAGACTATAACTAAAATAAACAACTTCTAAAAAAACAAAAAATGAAAAACAAACAAACCTCAAGAGGAAAGAATCGGAAGATTCAAATAAAATAATCTCTCTCTAAGAAAAAGTAACTGTATTTCCTCTTTCCAAAGATGATTTGATGTTTTAAACATTTTCTATTAGTGTAAGTGCACAGTTCTATGTAGTAGTATGTATTAGAGTCGAATCCAAATAGAACGAAGTTATACTTACCAATTTCTATTAATCAAATAGAGCTGAAACAGATTGTTGTTGTTACGATTGCAAAAAGTAAATAAATAGTAAACTAAAACAATGTAAATGTATGGAGAAAAATGCTCGATATAAAGAATATCACATGTATCAGTGGTCGATAAACTATCTAATTAGAAAAAGATTTGTTAATGAACCTTTCTCGAAATCGAATCACTAATACAAAACTAGCATACTTCCGTAGTATTAACTATTTAAACATAAATATTAAAACACTAAACTCCCGAATAAGTCTTAGAAAGTATCAGTATTCATAACAAGTCAGGTAGGTTCACTTAAACAATTTAACTTCAATTTCCGTTGGCTAAGAATACTAAGCGTATCAATTGTTGATTCCGATTATCTAACTATCGCTTTCGGTGCATAGATTAAAACTATAGATCTGATGTTAGGTGGTCAAGCTAATAAAAGAATTGAGAACACAAAAGATGAAGAATCACATGATAAATCCCTAATCTAGAACTTAAATTAATCAATCATTGAATCACTTTGAACAAACCTTGTACCCAATTTGTGGATTACTCACACATGGATGCACAATAAAAACGAATTCCAAAATTGCATAAATATTCAAATTAATGTTAGCAAGGTTCAAAAAGAACTACTAAAAGAGATGTGATTTTATCTCCCTTACCTATAAATACAAAAAGCAAAATCAATAAGAACAAGCTGGAACTGTTGTGAGGTCGAGCAACCCTATTTATATGAACAGAAAGGTAAAACCTAATCAAATTAAAAAATAAATTATATGTCCCAAGGATCAATTAATTCTAGCGAGGATCGATCGATCATGAGCTTCATGGCACACTTTCTGCATCTGCTTCATTTGCTCGACAGAATGACATGTTTTTAGTAAAACATACATAACTCTTGAACCATGAATGAAAATAACATGAGCCTGTTCCAAATGAAATCTAACTCAAAAGGATATTTTGTGTACAAATATTATCGTAATCTGACATCAGGAAGGCCTCCACCGAATATGAAACTTCTGATGCTTATGCATGATTCTGCATCTCCAAATCCACATTTTCATCTTAAACACCATGTTTTCCTCAAAAGCAACCTAAAACCTTTAAACACTCGATAGATGACTAAAAGACTAAAGAAACAATTTGAAACAATAAAATACTCAATAAGTTAGTTGAATTAAGGGTTAACAACCGATAAAACCATAGCTCATCAATTCCTCCAAACTAGAACATTTGCTTGTCCTCAAGTAAGAACAAACAAATGAAATCAAATATAGAAGAAAGGTTTGAAAATTGGAACTTAAAACTCTTTTAGATTCCAACGCGCTGAACTTCCAATTCTTGAGAACTTATAATATATCAAAGAACTAGCTAGTATTGCATGTACGTTACAAGAAGCATAGCCAATATTACCGTACTTTGGATCCCAAAATCCTAAGGAATCTCCATTGTCGACCTTTTAACAGTTATTGATTTCTGTAAAGTGTTGTCTTACAAAGAGAATATCAATCACAACATGGGCTTAGAATGGGAGGCTAGCTTGATGGTGGTTGAACTGTTTAGGCTTTGTTGATGTAGAAGGATGCAAGTTATTGCGCAAAATCAGAGTGAGACAAAAACCAAATGTTAATACACAACCTCACAAACTTTGGAGTTTATATAAAAGCTATGTATATGTCGTAACTGAGTTGAATTGGTGCCTAAGATAACATTTAGACTCACAAAGACTTTATTCTGGTTCTTTCTTTGTCTTCTTTCCCTTTTTGGACATTTTTTTTCTTTTTTTTTCTTTTTCTTTCGTTGAGGAGATCAATAGATCCAGCTTTAAATCAATCGATCCTTGCTTTTTTTAATTGTTAGAGTCAAGTAGGGGAAGGTGGAACCGGTTCTAGTCATACATTTTTCTACAACAAAGAGAAATCAAACACGTATTATCTAAGTAAAAGAGAGCAAAAATCTTACCTGAGATCCTTATTAAAAAAAGTTGTGTCAATGAGCATACTCCATAGTTTTTGCACAAGGCATGTGGTCTGAAAGAATGGATGGGGTAAAGGTGTGCTACCAAGCCAAATATGAGATTAGCCATTCGGAGTTCTGAAAAAGATGGTAGAAAAAGTGGGATTGAACTTGTAATCCATTGCGTGATATCAAGCCTTTGACTGAAAAGTTAAGTCAGTGTTAAGCCTGTAAGCTAAAGTCAATGTTAGATCATTCAGTTTTCCAAAGAGTAGGGAACTTCTAGTAATGTTGATCCACTGATGGTGTTTTCATTTTCCTAATCTGAGAACAATCATTGTTAAAAAGTTAGTCAACACAAGATGAAATCCAAGAGCATCATAAACATTCCCAAGGTTTGACTCAATAAAAAGAAAACAACCAAAACAAAACACAATGTTTGTAACAAAGCAGACACCCTTCCCCATAACCTACTTCACTGCATCCCACTGTGAAATAAAATAAAAAGAAAAAGTGATGCGAGTGACAACACATAAAAAACAAAAATTAAAAAGAAAAAGAAAATAGAAAAAACTTGTGGGTTGCCTCTCATAAGCACTTGTTTATAGTAGCGAGCCTAATTGTGATGACATCTAAGCATGATGAGAATCCATAGGAGGACTAGAGACTTCCTCATCTGGATCCGATTGTGGTGGAGGTGGTTCGAGACGCTGTCCAATTGGATTAAACTTTAAACTTGGGAATCAATCCTTTGATGTTGTGGTGCTAAACTTTTTACAATCACTGCTCACTCTTTGCCTTGGCACAATGTACTTTGGAGCTTTCATCTTGGTTTTATTAGTACCCAAAGGATTATCTCGTCACATATGAGGATTTTTGCATTCGGAATTGCCTTCAGAATAGTAGGATAGATCGATATGGTTTTGGCGCGATCGATTTGTTGCATTCGAGGTATACCTAGAATTTTTACTCTGTCCGAGGAACCGAGCACAACCTAGGATCGATTGATCCGTTTTGATATTGTTGTTTCCAGAATTGAGTTTGATTAACTTGGATCAATCGATCCTAGGGGTTGATCAATCAATATATGCACTTATGTACTTGATACTATTTCAACAGAGAAAATTGGACCCTTATACTTCGTCTTCTCCATGTAGGATAATGATGGCTTCTTTACTCTTTCAGCATAATCCAAATTACTTGTAAACCAAGTTGTTTCAATCTTATAATACCCAAACTCATCCTCCTCTTGTACCAATGTGATCTATAAGGGGTCCTCCGAATGAACATCCTGCATTATCTCATTTGTGATCTCACCAATATCAATCCAAAAAGTCTGGCCATCAATAATAGGCTTCTTCGTCATCTTTTCAACATCAAAATTCATTACTATATCTTGTGGTTCTTCTTCAAGTTTCAGCACAATAAAATCAGTCAAGATCCAACATCTACCAATCTTCACATGAATGTTCTCAAGTAGGCCAACATTCATGTGATGTCGTGAAGTTGAATAACCCAAGATGTCGTGAAACCGATAACGGTATTAGACTCACATTAGCCCAATAATTACATAAGCAATGGTTGTAATTTTGGTCCCTAATAGTGCAAGGTAGAGTGAAGCTTCTCGGATCCTCACGCTTCTTCGGAAGCTTGTTTTGCAAAATGTCATTGCACTCATGCGTAATAATCATTGCTCACTTCTTAAATGTTATCTTGTCTTTAAGGATGGCCTAATATACTACTTCAAGGTTGGGAGTATCTTTACAGCATCAACAAAGGTTAATCTTACATGCAACTCTCCTATAATGCTTTTCAGCTTTTCGTACTCCTTTTCTTGAATTTGGTTCTTTTATCTCGTTGGGTATGGTAGCTTAGGCTTGTAGGGTGGTGGTGGCACATAAGGTGGTGGCACATAAGGTGGTGGAGGCACATAGATTGGTTCCTTCTCAGTAACAACATATATTCCAGACCCTTTAGCTTCTTCAGATTGATCTCCAGATTCGTTTTCATATGATGATTCATTGGATCGCTAGATCCTTAGTTGGATTGGTCAATCCTCATCATCATTTAACGATTTTAGAATAATATATTATGGAGATCAATTGATCTGTCGTTGGGATTGATCGATCCCTGGGGTTGATTGATCGATCCCTGGGGTTGATTGATCGATCCCTGGGGTTGATTGATCGATCCCTGGGGTTGATTGATCGATATCAGTGTTATGTGACTTTGGAACAACTTATTATCCACTTTTGATTGGCTTATGGCTTCCCTGGAAGTGTTCATGGAGGTGTCTTAACCTGCAGCGGGCTAAGCAATTTGAGTCTCCAAATATCTTATGTGAGTACTCAGGGATTCAATCTTTCCATTAGGAGCCTTGTACATCCCATCAACCTTAGCATGGATCTTAGTACCATAATTTTGGTAGTAATTATCATTTCTTGATCCCTTATCATAATTTTGGTAGTGATTATCATTTCTTGTTGCTCTGTTCTCAACAAGTTCAGTCGCTTCCTCAAGCGTGTTACTCATTAAATTTGGAGCTTCCACTCAATCCCATTGTAAAAGAAGCTCATTGTGTCAGCATCAGGGTAATTATGATGTGGATAATCTCTGAGATACTCCTTAAAACGGTCTCATGCCTCATAGAAAGACTCATTAAGAACTTGCTAGAAAGTTGATATCTTGTTTTTAATGCAGCTGATATAGCCCTGGTGAAAAAATGATTCAAGAACACTGCTCTACACTCTTCCTTTGTGAGCTTTATCGCTCAAAGAGAATGGGAAGAGTTTACATCACAAGTAGTCGAGAGGAACCCCATTTGAGCTAGTCTTGCTACAAATCTCCTCAAATCTATCTATGTGTTCCATTGGTTTTTCGGTAGATAAATCATGGTGTAGATTCTGCTTGACAAGAACAATGATTTGAGGCTTGATTTTGTAGTCTTGTTGCTGAAGATGAGTGCTACGCGACTCCTATTGTTTGTAAAAGTAGTATGTTGCGCTATAGTAGTAAGTATTCCCACCTGTCATGCGGGTGACCCGGGTTTGATCTCCAACAACGTCACCAAAAGCTTGATGTTTCAGAATTTAAACCCACTAATTCCTGTATAATTTGTGTAAGTAAACAGAGCACATAAAAATATAAAACATGTTGAATCCTCAGAGACCAAAGTCACACTACGAACTGTGATGAAGCAATTAGAGCTAAGACAAAATAAGAGTTGTGATTGTTGTATGACTGCAAATAAAATAAACAAAGCAAATAAGTAAATGATGTAAATATATGGAGACGAGCATTGGGCACATGTTATTCCTCACAACCATCCTTCCTTGCACCTGAAACAAACTCGAAGAGAGAGTTAGTAAAATAGTAAAACGAAAAAATACAAATACGATCGATCAATCTCTGGTGCAAAAAAATAAAATCCTAGACTAGACTTGAAACAAAAATCCGTAGGCAACATATTGAACCCCGGAAACAGCGCCAAAAACTTAAATTATAAGGTTTTAACTGGGTAAAGGGTCGATTTTGACCCGAAATTTTTCCAAAGTGCCTTTATATACCTAAACAATCGATTAGTGCATTTGAATACCTAAACAGCAATAAAATTCAAATTTCAAACCCAAACTTCTAATTTCGTGCCAAAATGAAATTCGTCGTTAATAGACGTTAAAGAATCGTTAATGTTGCTGACTAACCTACCACATCATGTGATGATTTGCACCAAACGATGTTGTTTTGTGTTTTCTAGGAATTTTTTTTTAAATGTGTTAGCACCAACCATTGAACCCGTAATCTCGAACACATTTACACACACCTTTACCGATTGATCCACAACCATTATTGATTATTACACCAACATTTTTATTTTTAAACCCTAAAATATTTTAGAAACAAAGAAAAAAATACAGATCTAAACCATTCCTAAACCGGTTCTTCTTCTTTCCACTAATCTACAAACCCTAGAAATTTCCCCCAATTTTCTCGAGAAAATCCGTGTTGTGGGTGTAACGGCTGTGTAGCTAAAGATCAATCACAATGGCACAAAACCATCCACACTTTAATATTCATCCTCCCCAACACCGATCTGGCCACAAGTATCGTCGTTATCGCCGCAAAAGTGAACTAAAAATACACCAACATTGCCATAAAAAAATACGGCTCCATCGCTGTTCTCTCCACATTCTCGTTCCAAAAATGCCTAATACTTTCAAGGATCTGTAAAGAAAACAAGAAAAAATCAAATTAAAAATCTCACTGAGACATTTTATAAAACACTTTATGTGTATAACCAAATTCAATACCTTAGCTTGGCCCTTGAGGTATCCTTGATCAAAGGAAGGACCACGTGTACCCCAAAAAGGTAAAAGCTCATCTCAAAAAGATCCAACAGAGAAGAACGGCGGCAAAGGCATAAAGAGCCACAAAAGCTGAATTCACAACCCATTTTTTCTTAACAATGGAGGCGTAGAGGATACCAAGACCTGGCATGCTCTGTAGACCAACCAGAGTCACCGTCGTGAGCTGCCACGCGTTGTCTCCTTTGTTTAGCTGAAATTGATCAAGATCTTGACGAAAATGAGAGAGTTGTGGGTGTTTGCCGTCCGCTAAAGAAGCCTGAGCCTCCAAATTTAGAAATTGGTTGGAAAAGAACTAAAGAGATCAACTTGGAGAAACCTAAAGGTTATGTGATAATAGATTTTTTTAGAGAAACTTGAAGGTTTAATGGGTAGAGAGTTCGGATCAAAGGAGCTTTAGCTAAAGCTGGAGATATAGTTGCAGAGAGAACAAGAGAAGAAGCTGAGATTTTGAGAGATGAAGGTAACATTGAAGAGAGATTAATTTCGAAGACGATAGATTGGGTTGATTTTAATTTGGGTTTCGAAGAGCAAAATCCAATTGGGTTGATTTTAATTTGGATTGGTTTTATAAATTAAAATAAAAAATTGGTACAAACATAAAAAATAATTGTGTTTATAAATTAAAATGTTAGTGTAGTACATGACGATATTATGGATCAACTGGTGAAGGCATGAAATAATCAGGTTTGAGTTCATGATTTTGAGTCCTAGATGCAACATGCTTTTTAAAAAAAATTTCTAACTTGCAGAACCAAAACGACGTCGTTTTGGCCAAATCATCACATGATGTGGCGGCTTAGTCAACAACATTAACGATTTTTTAACGTCTCTTAACGACGAATCTGATTTGGCACGAAATTATAAGTTCGGGTTTGAAATTTGAATTTTATTGATGTTTAGGTATTCAAATGCATTAATCGATTGTTAAGGTATATAAAAGCACTTCTGAAAAAGTTCGGGTCAAAATCGACCCTTTACCCATGTTAAACCTTTTCTATCACTACAAGTGAACAGTTGTGTGCAATGATATAAATTAAGATCAAATCCATAGACTAAAGTTACACTACGAATTCCTATGAATCAAGTAGAGTTAGAACAGAATAAGAGATTATTGTTGTCACGATTGTAGAAAGTAAATAAGTAGTAAATTAAAAAATCGTAAACTTATGGAGAAAAATGTTGGGCACAAGGAATGTCGTAGGTATCAATGATCAATAAACTATCAAACTAGACACGGATTTGTTAACGAGCCGTTCTCAAAATAGAATCACTAATGTAAAGCTATCCTCCTAGGTATCAGTGATCGATAAACTATCAAATTAGACATGGACAGTACTAACTATCCAAACATAAATCCTAAGACACTAAACTCTTGAATGAGGCTTAGAAAGTATATCAGCATTCATAACAATTCTGATATGTTCACTTAGGCGACTTAACTTCAACTCATATTGGATAAAGATACTAAGCTCATCAATTGTTGATTCTGGTAACCTAACTATCGCTTTTAGCACATAGATTAAATCTATAGATCTGATGTTATGTGATCAAGCTAATAAAATCAATGAGAACACAAAAGATGAAAAACCATATGTTAAATCCCTAATCTATAAATTAACATAATCAATCATTGAATCCCTTTGAACAAACTCTAAACCAAACTAGTGGATTACTCAGACATGGATGCAGTCATTAAAAACAAATTATAGGGTTAACAAAGGTTCATAGAGCACTTCTAGAAGATATGAGATTTTTGTCTCCCTTAGCTATGAAAACAGTAAGCAAAAGCAATAAAAACAAGTTGGAACTGGTATGGGGTCGAGCATCCCATTTTATATGAAAATAAAAGTAAAACCTAATCAAATTTGAAAAACGAAAAATCCTGGCCCAAGGATCGGTCGATCTTAAGCTTCCCGGGCACAGCTTCTCCATCTGCTTTATTTGCTAGCCAGAATGACCTATTTTCATTAAAACAAGCATAACTCTAGAACAATGAATGATAATGATATTAGATCGATGCAAATTAAAATTTAACTCAAAGTGATATCTTTTTTCCAAATACTATCTCGGGAAGGATTGCAACGAATGTGAAACGTCTGCATTATTCTACATCTCCAAATTCGTGTTTTCATCCTAAAACACCTCATTTTCCTCCAAAGCAACATAAAACTTGTAAAGAATCGATAGAGGACTAAAAGACTCTAAAGAAAAAATTTTGACTCAATAAATGACTCGATAAATTAGTTGAGTTAAGGGTTAAAAACCGATAAAAGCATAACACATCACGATCTCCAAATCATCTTCTCCTTTTTTTCTACCACTTTTGCCAACCAGCATCTACGATGATGTACTCTTTATACTTATACTTTACTTAATTTATGTTTTATCCAAATAAAAACTTCAATATTTGGGGATGAACAATTGAAAAGACATGAGTCTCGTGATTGTATCTTCTTCTTCTCTGGAGGAATTTTGCTGATCTCCATTATCGTTGTTAAGCTCCATTATCTTAGAGGTGGTTATGGGTTGCCGCTGATAAAAATTTCCAAATATTTTTCTTTTTTGGCATTCCCATATTACGGGAAAGGGTTTTTTTTTTCTCTCCTTAGAAGGAATTGGCAAATAATATACAGTTTCAAAATGGGTTATTCATTATCTTATGGGTGATGGTTGTTATGATCTCTGATGTTGGTGTGTTTTTTTGTTTACCAAAATTAACGACCTTCAAATTTTGAAGCAGTTGGAAACTTTGTATTCTGGATTAAGGGTCTGATGTTTATCATAAAAAATAGTTGATAAATTAGAATAGGGGGGATATGTCATATTTTCTACTATGGATTTTGTTGTATTGTCAGTTATTATATGTCTCTCTTCGGTAGAGTTTGATTCTGGCAAATTTATCATTTGTGGTGGTTCTGCTGGTTGTTCTGTTGGTTTGTCAAAGGGTAGACGAGTAATATAAATTTCCTACAAAGAGAAACACTCCATGTGGAGTGAGGAGTCTTCATGCATTGATATTTTAAAAATTGCAAAGTTAATATGGTGTTTTATAGTCGGATGATAGTCACGAATCACAATAGCTTGAGTTCGAGTATGGAGAAGAAAAATAACATATTTTTTTATCTGTTAACGAGTAAGAGACTTTTGGCAAAGAATTTTCGTGTAAACAGTGCCGGTTCGGAGCATAGTAAGCTAAAACTATAGCCTAAGGTCCCTATTTTTAATTTTTTTTGATATATATACATATATTTTCTATAATAAAAATGTAAATGTATAATTTTAAGATAAAGAAGGAAAAAAATGTGAAACCAAAATATTAATAATACATAGTTTTAAAGGGCTCTCAATTTTTATTTTGTTTTGCTTAGGACTCCCAAATTTTCAAAATCGGCATTCATATTTTACGTTGTATTGTTCTTTAGCCTCATTGATTAAAATGTATGTAAATGGATTATTTCTCTGTAACTTTGTAAATTCTGATTTAAAGTGATAATAATCAAATAGAGATTTAAAAAAAAACCCAAGAGGAAAACTAATAACTGTCTTTTACTATTTGGGCAAAAACTGATGATACTTACAAATTTAGACAAAAATTAAGTTTCAAACATCATCTATCTCTTTGAAATTGGTAATTTAAAATTATTTGAATGGATTGAAAATGATTTTTTTAGAGTGTTTAAGTAAGACGATTTTTGGCGATTGAAAGGAGCTGGGGTTTGCAGTTTCTTGGGCGATGGCCTCACGTCAGGGATGGTGGCAGCAACTGAGGAGGGAGAGATTCAGGCGGTCATGGTTACGTCGGATATCTCAGGATGTGTTTTGGAAAACAGAGGAGACATGGTTGGTGAGGTCGTGACTTCGGTGACTCAGGAAGTTTCTTCTCAGAAAGCTTCTGATGTAACAGAGGCTGGAACTTCAGTGATAGAGACAGTTTCATCTCGGGAAGGTTCTGACGTTACAGAGGTTAGGGTTTTGGTGTCAAAGAAATCTTCTTCTCAAAAAGCTTCCTTTGAATCAGAGGCTGGGGCTTTGATGATAGAGAAAGTTCCATCTTGGGAAGTTTCTGATGTTACAGAGGTTGGGGTTTTGGTGAAAGAGAAAGGTTATTTTCAGGACGGTTCTGATGGTTTAGAGGACATGTCAGGTGTTTCTCCGAAATTGGTTCAAGGGTTAGAGAACAGAGTTAGAGTTTTGTCGGTTATAGAGTCTACTTGTGTTACTAGTTTGAGGTGCGGAGTGGAGAAGTTTTCTTCGGTTGTTGCTCAAGTGGAGCCTCAATCTTATTTCTCAATTGTTCATCATAGACATTCGCTAACAAAGCATGATCTAGTTGTTTTAATGGAAGAGGGTGATCCAATAATTCAAGTCCCCGATGGTATCATCAATGATTCAGTTCCTCTTTGGGAAGATTTCATTATAGGGAAATTTTCAGAAGCTTTTCTTCATATTGCAAAGGTCCATGTGATCGTCAATCAAATTTGGAGTTATGGGAATAAGTTAGTAAAAATCGACGGCTATGTTATGAATGCTACCACAATCAAATTCAGAATTCATGATTGCGTGCTAAGAGAAAGAGTGTTATGTCGGGGTATGTGTCGTACATGTTTTTCTAGGCCTGTTTGGAAATATGGTTCCCGCGGAATTCACGATCGTGTGATAAGAGAAAGAGTATTACGCCGGGATATGTGGAATATCGCTGATAAGCCTATGATGGTTTCGAATTACGGACCAATCATTGAGGAGGCGCATCCAGCTTTTCAAAAGATGCCAATGTGGATTGAAATTAAAATAATACCGGTCTCTTTCTTCTCTTGGAAAAGGTTAAGTTTTTTATCAAGTGTGGTAGGAGAATTCAAACATCTTCACCCCGACACAGAGCAATGTAAACACTTTGATGAGGCAAAGGTATTTGTTGAAATTGATCTGAAAAAGCCACCCCCTAACTCATTTTTATTCAACAAAAAGCAAGGAGTTATACCGGAAGTTAGCTATTTGTATCCATGGTTGGCTTCTAAGTGGTCTGCTTGTACAAAGTGGGGACACTTAAAGGACGTGTGTCGTGCACAAATACAGCATGTGATAGAGGTAAATAGGATTCTTGCATGGGGAGAAGAGTTGTGTTCGGAATCAAGTTTGGTGTCAGTCGTTTAAGCATGTGCAACGATTATAAAAACTAATATTATGAATTCAAAACAGCTGCAACGATATTTGTTACATCATGTATGCGAAAATACAAATGTGGGTGGCGAATATGTTTCACCTATGAGTGACCCATCATCTGGTTTTCTTATTGGGAAGTCACAAGCTCCTATTGATAAATCGGAAGGCACTAATATGCAAGCATGGACTCAGGCTTCAAAAATTGTTCAAGTGGCCATAATAACACCATGTATGGGTGGGAAATGGTTCCTGTAAGTGGCAAAAAGCAGGTAAAGCCAAGTTTAAATTCAGCTAATTCTCCTAGGGAAGACTATCAGAAACGGTGAGGCATCCGGTTCATATTTTGGAGTTGGGAGAAGGGAAAGAGGTAATACTCCAAGCTATAGCACAGCCTACATATGAATATACAGATAAGGGTGTTGTATGAGGGCAATTAGAAGCAAAGGAGGTATTTAAGAAAATATGGGAAAAGGTTTCACCAAAAAAATCAAGAAAAGGAGGAGTGTTTCAAGTGGAAACAGTTGTCACGGTTTCACCATCTTGTTTCAATGTTTTGGAAAGTCATGATAGTAGTGGGGACACAGCTGAGCTGGGCTTGCAAAAGATAGAGGCAGAAGCTTAGAAAATTGAGGCTTTACCATCGTTGGATGAAAAATCTTCGAGAGTCATTTGTCGAAAACAATAAGATCAGTTTACAAGTCAGCTCAAAGCACAACTTCAAGTGTGGCGAGTAAGAAGTCTTTCAAACACAAATTTGAGACTGGATAAAGCATAGTGGTATGGGTTTCTTTTGGAATTTTTGAGGATTAAACAAAACAGCTAAACATTCTATACTTTGAGACTGGATAAAGCGTAGTGGTATGGGTTTCAGTTGCTTTTTGGAAAAAGAGTAAAGGGAATCTAGGCTTCATTTACAAAGGGAATGCAAGAGTTTCAAGAGGTCGTTAATCACTGTTTATTGCTGAATCTAGGCTTCCAAGGTTCAAATTTTACTTGGTGCAACAAGAGAGAAGAAAAGTTGATATGCAAGAAGTTAGACCGAGCAATGGTTTCGTCAGGTTGGACTTCTTTTTACGGAGAGTGGAGAGATCAAAGCTGAAGCGCTAAATTACTTTGCAGATTTTTTGAACCATAAACCACAAGATTTTTAGGGGATGTCTATAGATGAGCTAAAAAGACTTAAGAGTTTCCGTTGTTCTAATGGGGATAAATAATTTTTTTCGGGGTTGGTTCAAGAGGAAGAGATAATGACGGTGATTTTTTCAATGCCAAATAATAAGTTTCCATGTCCGGACGGTTATACTACTGAGTTCTACAAAGCTTCTTGGGATATTATTGGAGGTGATTTTGTGATAGCCATACGATTGTTTTTTGAGAAGGGGTTTTTGACAAAAGAAGTAAATTCAACTCACTAATCCCAAAGAAAGAAAAAGCTATGGAGATGAGAGACTACATGCCTATCTTTTGATGCAATGTGTTGTATAAATTCATCTTGAAGATTCAAGCTAATAGACTCAGAGACATATTACCAACTTTTATAGCTAAAAATCAATCAGCGTTTGTCAAAGGAAGATTGTTGATGGAGAATGTGCTTTTGGCGGTAGAACTAGTAAAAGATTATCACAACGAGAGTGTATCCCCAAGATGTTCAATAAAAATTGATATCTTGAAGTCGTTTTTTCTTAACATTTTTCATGCCTTAGACATCCCTGAAGCATTTATCAACATGATTATATGCATAACAATAACGTTGTTTTCTATTCAAATCAATGGTGATCTGACAGTGTATTTCGGAAGTCTAAGGGGCTTACGCCAAGGCTGTTCTTTGTCGCCTTATCTCTTTGTTATGTGTTTGAATAGCCTTTCTCTTATGATTGATGAATCATCACATAAAAGCTTCTAGGTTTTCACCCAAAGTGTAAGAATGTTGGTCTCACACACATATGCTTTGCGGATGACATTATGGTGTTTGTGGAGGATACAAATCATTCGGTGGAGGAGTTCATTAAAATCTTTGAAAGCTTTGGTTCTCGATCTGGCTTGAAGATTAATCTGGAAAAATCGACAATCTTTCATGTCGACATCACGCCACAAATAAAAGAAAGTATTCTTTAATAGTTTCCATTCACATAAGGTATTCTCTCGGTACGTTACTTAGGCCTTACTTTGATGACAAAGAGAATGACTCCATCTAATTATGCACCACTCCCGGAGAAAATACAGTTAAAAATAAGCACTTAGAAATCAAGACATCTCTCTTATGAAAGCCGATTGATGCTCATAAAATCAGTTATTGGAGGATTATAAAATTTCTAGATGTCGGCGTTTCGATTGCCTAAGCGTTCTGTTTTGAAAATAGAGAAACTCTGCTTTTCGTTTTTATGGTCTGGTCCAGAGCTAAATTCTCGAAAGGTAACAATGGTTTGGGCCGATCTATGTAAGCTTAAGAGTGAACTAGGTTTGAAATCGCTCCATGAGACAAACAAGGTTAGTTGTTCAAAGCTTATATGGCAAATTAATTCAAGCAGCATTCTCTTTAGGTATTTATGATATGGAAGTATTTGATCTGGAATGGAACGTTTTGGTTAGTAAAAGAGAATACAACCATGGGATCTTGGATGTGGAAGAAATTGTTGAAGTATCGAGATCTTGCACAAAACTTCCATCGAGTAGAAGTGGGATCAGAAAATACCATTTTTTGGTATGATAATTGGAGTTGTTGTGGTCGAGTTATTGACATCACATGTTTGCGTGGAGTCATTGACTTGGGAATTCGCTTTTCCAGCTCTTTGGCTTTGGTTATAGCTACACATCGTCAAAGAGTGCATAGGAATGATGAGCTAAATGATATTCAACAGGTGATTCTAACCTACCTCAACAAGTGCTGGGCGTTGAAGTACAAGAGAAACATCATTGGTGGTTCTTTGAGGATAAATTAAAGCCAGGGGTTAATACAAAATTAACACACTCTCTTATCCGTAAAAGCTATCCAAAGCTTCAAGGTTATATAGAGTTGTTTGGTTTAGTCATGATAGGCCTATATTCATATATATATCACATGGTTAGTTTTTCGGGATCGCTTGTTGACATGTAACTGATTAGCAGATGGAACACTAATCAAAACACAAGTTGCGTACTATGTGATGGATGTGATTATGAAACTAGAAATCACATGCTTTTTGAATACCCCTTTTCAGTACAAGTATAGAGATTACTCATAGGAACATTGTTGCAATCGAGTGATCAGCACGTAGCTTTATGGGAGCCTACTCAAACAATCAACAAAGTAGTTTACCCAAAACTTTAAAGTTTTTTTAGTTCGGTTTGTGTTTCAAGAGACAGTTTACCGAATATGGAGTGAGAGATGCGCAAAAACATAGTAACCAACAAGTATCATCAACCATGATAGCAAAGCTACTAAAATAAACAAATCTACTGTATTAACAGAACATGAAACCAAGTCTGATGATGACCTTGCTTTTGTTGCGAGTGGAAAAACTCATTCATCTGATGTATGGGTTCTAGATACAAGGCCTTCATACCATATGACTTCGAGGAGAGAGTGGTTTTCATAATACGTAGAGGTACATGACGACAAGGTTAAGATAGAAACTTCACAGGAAGAGTTTTCTTAAGGCGATTCACATAACAAAAGGCATGCTAGATTAAATCTATAAAGACTGTTGGGGTCCCTCCATAGTGGAGTCGTTGAGAAGTCATAGATATTTTGTGTCTATGATTGATGATTATTCGAAGAAGACTTGGATAACATTTATGAAGCACGAAATTGAGGCTTTCAATAGCTTCAAGGAGTGGAAAACATTGGTCGAGAATCAAACTGGGAAAAAGCTAAAGAGGCTTCGTACTCATAATGGTCTGGAATTCTACTCATTAGAGTTCAATCAGTTTTGTAAGGATGCAGAGATTGTTAGGCATCTTACAGTTAGAAAGTCATCACAGCAGAATGATGTAGATGAACGAATTAATTAGACATTGCTGGAGAGAGCGAGGTTCATGTACTCTAATGCTAGTTTAGAGAAATGTTTTTGGGCTGAAGTGGTGAACACGGCTTGCTACTTAATTAATATCAGTCCATACACATAATTTGAGTACAAAATACCTTCTGAGGTGTGGTTAGTTAAGTTTGTTGATTACTCAATTCTTAAAGATTTTGTTATATTGTTTACTATCATGTGAGTGAAGGTAAACTAGCGCCGAGAGCAAAGAAAGGAGTATTTATGGGCTACGGTGATGGAATCAAGGGATTTAGGATTTGGTCTCCATCAGAAAATTGATTGGTTCTAAGAAGGAACATTATCTTCGATGAAATTTCCATGGTTAGAAATTCAACAACGTCCAGTTTTGAAGTAGAAAAAGGTAGCCCTAAGAAACTGGTGGAGCTGCAGGATGATAAGGAATTGGTTGATTTGTAGGAACACACAGAAAATTAGGAGAATCGTGTAGAAGATCTTCAGTCGGAGTCTACAGAGACTCAACCATTTGAGGCTACAAGATGTAGCATTGCTAAGGATCGACCAAGGAGGTTCGATGTCAAACCACCAAAGAGGTGTTTTGAGGATATGGCGGGTTATGCACTGCAGGTTGCAGAGGAAGTGGATGCTTATGAGCTGTCCTCTTACAGAGAAGCAGTTTTTATTCATGAGTCTAAGAAATGACATGCTACAATGGGAGAAAAAATGGATTCTCATGAGAACAATCATCCATGGGATCTGGTCACACTACCATTTAGGAGCAAGGTGGTTACTTGTAAGTAGATCTTCAAGATCAAGGATGGGGTTTCACCCATATAAGGAGTTAAGTATAAGGCTCGGGTTTTTTCTATAAGTTTCATTCAAAGGGAAATGGTATATTACAATTGGATTTCTCACCAGTGTTCAGACATACTTCGACCATAGTGTTGCTAGTAGTGGTGGCACATCATGATTTGGAGCTTGAGCAACTTGATGTGAAGACTGTATTTCTTCATTGAGAGTTAGAGGAGAACATATACATGACTCAGCTGGATGGTTTCCAAATTCCTTGGAAGGAAAATTAGGTTTTGCAAGATGAGGAAGTTACTCTATGGACTTAAAAAGTCTCCAAGACAATGATATAAGAGGTTTGAGAGGTATATGATCAAGTTGGGCTACATCAGAAGTCATTATGATTGATGTGTCTATGTTAGCAAGTTGGAGGATGAATTGTTCATCTATTTGGTGCATTATGTGGATGACATACTGATAGCTGCAGAGAAGATGTGTGATAACTAGTAGTTGAAGGATCTACAAAAAATATCCTAGGAATGGAGATCTTCATAAATAAGGAGGAGATGAAGTTTTTCTTGTCGCAGAGGGCATACATTAATATGGTGTTGACAAGGTTTGTAATGTTTTCTACTAATACTATTGATACTCCGAGTGCTACAAATGTTCATGTCACCATGTATGTTGTTCAGTCTGAAGAAAAGGTAGAGTATATGCCTCAGGTTCTTTATGCTAGCAATGTAGGAAGTTTGATGTATGTTATGATCTGCATAAGACCAGATCTGGCACATGCAATCAGTGTTATTAGCAGGTTTATGGGACAACCAGGAAGAGAACACTGGACAGTTGTGAAGAGAATTTTTTGTTATCTTAAGGGTACATCTTATGTTCGTCTCGTTTATGGAAGCAAGAATCCACACATGATCACATGATATTATGATTCTGATTATGCTGAAGATGTGGTTATGTGTTTACTTTGGGTGGTTCTGTTGTTAGTTGGAAAGCGATTTGCAGTCGGCAGTGACTTTGTTACTACTGAAATAGAGTAATAAGGAAGTATCTGGTTAAGAGAGTTAGTTAATGATCTATATCTACATCACAATCAGGCTACTGTGTGTACTGTGATAGTTTGAATGCTACATGTTTAGCCAAGGATCAGGTTAATCATGAGGGAACATCTGGTCCAAAAGGACATCTAAGGTAAAGAGAGAATTTAGTACATCTAGCACTAGAAGAGTGCATCTAGTACATCTGTATTGGAGGATTCAGGTGAAGGTGGAGATTTGTTGTTATGCCTTGAATCTGGTCTAACCCAGTAGCATTAGACAGCAAAGGGGATCTGGATGTCAGGTCAGTGAGTCAGGGGTCCTGGGGGGGGGGGGAAGGGGGACGTCACCCCAGTGTGGGGGTCTGGGGTCACTCCTATATGGGCTGCGATATTTTGCTTAGTCACCCTTATCGAGCCTAAGTCTGCGAATCCGACATCGATAGGGTTTTAAACACGGAATACTCTTATATATATATATATATATATCTTGTGTTCTTGTAACCATAATTGTAACTTTTTCCTGAAATTGCTCCAATAATAAGCTCTTTCTTTACGTTAATTCTATGTGTCTTTACTTATCGCGTTTATCATCTATTTATGTGTTGATTTTCTCGCATCCGTCATAACAAATTGGTATCAGAGCTTTTTGTGTTTGTAATCTAGTGAGAAGATGTATGGGATAAACGAAAAGATCGACAAGTTTACCGGGAGAAATAATTTTAGTATCTAGCAGATTAAGATATAGGCGGTTGAAGAAAAAAGGAATCTGGGCACCGTTATCAGGAAAAAAGTCTGATTTTGCTGAATTGGAGGCTCTGGAAGAAAAGGCGTTTTTAAAAATTTTGTTGTGTTTAGCAGACGAGATCATCATCGATGTGTTGGATGAGAAAACTGCTACTAATCTGTGGCAGAAGTTGGAGATTTTATACATGATAAAGTCTCTAACAAACAAGCTGCTTCTGAAACAACGCCTATTCGGTTTGCGAATGCAGGAAGGTATTTAGCTTCGTGATCACCTTGAAAAGTTAAATTCGATATTATTGGATCTGAGTAACATTAATGTTAAGGTGGAGGATGAGGACGCTGCTCTGATTCTATTTGTATCTCTGTCAAACTCTTTTGAGATCTTTATGTAGTTCATTGTTGGCAAAGATACAGTCAGACTAGAAGAATTTAGGTCAGCGCTTCATAGAAGGGTGATCAAAGTGATCAAGCTAATAAAATCATTTTGAACGCAAAAGATGAAGAACCATATGATAAATCCGAAATCTATAATTTAACCTAATCTATCATTGAATTCTTTTGAAAAAACCTAAACCCAACTAGTGAATCACTCAGACATGGATACAATCATTACAAATGAATTCAAAGATTGCATAACTATCTAACTTAACGTTAACGAGGGTCCAGAGACCACTTCTAGAAGAGATGAGATTTTGTTTCCCTTAGTAATGAAAACAATAAGCAAAAGCAATAAAAACAAGTTGGAACTGCTATGTGGCCGAGCAGTCCTATTTATATGAAAATAAAAGTAAAACCTAATCAAATTAGAAAAGGAATTAATATGTCTCGAGTATTGGTCGATCCTAAGCTTCATGGGCACAGTTTCTGCATTTGCTCTATTTGTTCGCCATAATGACCTATCTTCAGTAAACGAGCATAACTCTTAAACCAAGAATGATAATGAGATGATATTGATGCCAAATAAAAGCTAGCTCAAAGGAATATGTTGTGCCCAAAAACTATGATAATCCAACCTCAGAAAGGCTTGCAACGAATGTGAAACGTCTGCATGATTTTTACATCTCCAAATTCGTGTTTTCATCCTAAAACACCTCATTTTCCTCCAAACCAACTTAAAGCCTATAAAGAATCGATAGAAGAATAAAAGACTCTAAAGAAACAATTTGACTCAATAAAAGACTCAATAAGTTAGTTGAGTTAAGGGTTAAAAACCATAACACATCACAATCTCTAAATCATCTTTTCTCCTTGGTTGTTTCTGCCATTTTTTCGCTGGCCGGCATCTACTCTGGCGTCGGTTATACTCTTTCTACTTATAATTTACTTAATTTATGTTTTATCTAAATAAAAATTTCAATATTTGAGGATGACAAATTGAAAAGGCTCAAGTCTCATGATTGTATCTTCTTCTTCTCCTGATGAATTTCGATGATCTCCATTATCGATGTTAAGCTCCAGTATCTTAGAGGTAGTTATGGGTTGACGATGATTAAATTTACCAAATGTTTTTCTTTTTCGGTATTCCCATCTTACGAGAAAGGTTTTCTCTCTCCTTCGATGGAATTGGCAAACTGTATACGATTTCAAAACGGGTTATTCGTTACCTTATATGTGACGGTTGTTATGAACTCTGATGTTGGTGTGTGGGTTTTTTACCAAAATGAACGACCTTTAAATTTGGAAATAGTGGAAACTTGGTATTCTGGATTAAAAGGTTCGACGATTGTCATATACAATAGTTGATAGATTAGAATAGGGTGGAAAAAATTTCATATTTTCTACTATGGATTTGGTTGTTATTGTCAGTTAATTTATGTCTCGCTTCAGTAGAGATTGATTCCAGAAAAGTTATCATTTGCGGTGGTTCTGCCGGTTATTTTCTGGTTTGTTAAAGTCTAGGCAAATAATAAAAATTCTTACTAAGACAACCACTGGATATGGAGTGAGGAGTGTTCATGCATTGATGTTTTGAAAATTGTAAAGTTAATAAAGTGTTTCATAGTCGGATGATAGTCACAAATCGCAATAATTTGAGTTCGAGTACAGAGAAAAAATATCAAATTTGTTTATCAGTTACCGAGTAAAGAGATTTATAGAAAAGAATCTTCGTGTAAACATAGCCGGTTTTGAGTATACCAAGGTGAAACAATAGCCTAAGATCCCTATTTTTGTGGGGCCCTGTTTTAAATATTTTTGGATTATATATACATCAATATTATATATATATATATATTCTCTATAATAAAAGAAATTTATGTGTATATTTTTAAGATAAAAAAGGAAACAAAAAATGAGAAACCAAAATAATATTTTATATATAGTAAAGGGCCCACATTTGTAAAGGATTCTCCTTTTTTATTTTTTTTGTTTAATACTCCCAAATTTTCAATATTGGCATTTGTTTTTTACGTTGTATTGTTTTTTATCCTTATTGATTAAAGTGTATGTATATAGATTAATTATCTGTAATTTTGTAAATTATTATTTATAATGATAATAATAAAATAGACATTAAAAAAACTCAAGAGGAAAACTAATGACTGTGTTTTACTATTCGAGCAAAAACTGATGATAATTACAAATTAAGTTTCAAACATCATCTACTTACGATTCTTGAATTCATCTACCTCTTTGAAATTGGTAATTTAAAATTATTGAATGAAAATTTAAACCCTACAAATGTTTTGTTATTGCAAGTGTAACTTTCTCGTGGCTACCCACTTACAAAGACAAAGCACTCTTGCCCAATGAGCTTCATAAAGAAATATAAAAATATTAATAATCACACTTTTATTCAAAATATGATCACAAGATCAAACTTTTGTTTGGACCACCGCTATATAATATTTATAAAACTGATTTTGAGTTAGGAGAACCAGATCCCGAGGCATATGAGTAAATATATAAAAATATGTAGATGCTAAGCTATCATCATCACCTAGCATGCGAGTCCTCTCGCAATGCAATATGTATGCAATCATAGGATAAATAAAGTCTTTTAAAAGTAGTGGAAAATATTGACCACGGCTACTTTTGTCTCCACGCCGCGAAGATAAACTTTCCGGCCACCCACCAGCATCGCCAGTTTTGATTTGTCACAATGAAACATATTTTAAACTCCAATCTGAAATATTAAAAATAATGGTCACATCTATATTGTTTCGCAAATGTTTTATCATATTTATTGGTTACTATTAGATGAACATCTAGATTTAAGGTACATAGCTAGTAGTAATTATTGTTTTTTTCTTTGTGATTATCAGATTATCCAAGAGGTCCAAGATTTGTAGGTCGTCTATCCTCTTGAGTCAGAGCTGACAGTTCAAGTCCCCTCTCAAGCAGTATTAAACCTAGATTGGTTTCTTACTTGTTGATATTAATATCATGATTCACAAAATAGTGAGTTTGCTGTTCCATGATTTTTACTGATTTTTAATGATTTTCAAACATTAAATTCGTACTAATAATGTTTTCTACAGTTCCATGATTCCGTAATACTAGGTTAAAATTTGTCTGTGTTAGATATCATTTTTAATTTAAGTGAATCTAGTAGCATAACGTGTAATTAGTTTAAATGAATCTCTTTCATCATTGTTTAATATAATTCTTGACCTCGTATAGCGATTTAAAAAGCGTATAGGCTTGACATTGTATTGGCCCAAACAACTCGAATATGGTAGATCATCTGTCGCTAGGACCCTTATCACCGAGTAGTATGACCATATTACTCAATAAAAGACGGTTATGGGGCAAAATGGTCAAACATTTAGCAGTTAATATATCCGTCTAATTCTCTTGCCGCTCCTTGATCAAGAACCGGTCTATGCCAGTAGTTTCTGTAAAGATAGAGGTGTGCTGAAACATGTTAGGACAGGAGAACTAATCTGCAGGATTGAGAAAAACAATAGGAAGTCAACTTGAATAAACAAATAGGTATGGACTCTAGCTGGGTAATGACTTAGGCTGCTCTGATCCATTGCAGTAGTTGGAGCAACTACCGAAAGAAGTGAAGCTGTGTATCAAAAAGGTGATGTAAAAGGAGATCAACCTTTACATTAATGAAGAAGTAATGATGGCTACTTAGGTGCCTCGGTAAAACATGGATGGGTGAAGAAAAGAGTTTTGTAGATAAAGACATGTCTCTTGAAGAGAGGTATATGGTAAGCCTTGATGAAAGAGAGCGGTTAACATGAAAAGAAAAGTGATGACCGGCTAGTGAAAGGTTTTGGTGAGTGAACAAAGATTGCGTAAACCGAAGTATTCTTGTGAGGTGGTTGGTTAGGAATCGTTTTCCGGTTCAACTCACTTAGGTGATGTAGTGCAACTTTGATTGACTAGCATATATTATATGTATGTAGTTCAAGAAGATTTCTAAAAATAGGTTTTGTGCTAAGAGATATCTATACCAAAATTTAGATACTTCAATTGGTATCAGAGCCGGATAACCAACTTGAGATAGGAACTCTAACAGGTTAGATCCCGTGTATCATGGAACCTCCTATGGAATTGATTGATAGTATCAAACCCATTATGTGGATACAAAAAGATATGGGTACTGGAAGGTGCGTATGACTCAACTCATCAGAGCAAAAGGTGAGGATGCTTGGACTGTGGTTGAAGACTGTTGATATGCTTTGAATCTGGTCTGACCTGGTAGTATTAGATAGCACGAGCATTAGATACAAAGGAGAGTTGGAGAAGCAAGTGGTGGTCCAATACCGGCGGTGTATCTCTCTGGAAGCTTGACCGCCGGTAACACAGAAGAAACTACTCAATAAGTCTGCCGTAACTACTTAATAAGTCTGCCGTAACTACTCAATAAGTTTGCCGTAACTACTCAAAAAATCAGTCATAACTACTCAATAAGTCTACTGTAACTACTTACAATAAATCTGTAGTAACTACTCAATAAGTCTGTCGTAAGTATTTACAATAAATCTGCCGTCACTACTCAATAATACTGCCGTAACTATTTACAATAAGTCTGCTCTAACTACTCATTAAGTCTGCCGTAACTACTTACAATAAGTCTGCCGTAACAACTCAATAAGTCTGCTGTAACTACTCAATAAGTTTGCTGTAACTATTACAATAAATCTGAAGTAAATACTCAATAAGTCTGTCGTAACTACTCAATAAGTCTGTCGTAACTACTCAATAAGTCTGTCGTAACTACTTACAATAAGTCAGTCGTCACTACTTAATAAGTTTGCCGTAACTACTCAATAAGTTTGTCGTAACTACTCAATAAGTCTGTCGTAACTACTAATTAAATCTGTCGTAACTATTTACAATAAGTCTGCTGTAACTACTCATTAAGTCTGCCATAACTACTTACAATAAGTTTGCAATAACAACTCAATAAGTCTGTCGCAACTACTCAATAAGTCTGCTCTAACTATTACAATAAGTCTCACGTAACTACTCAATAAGTCTGACGAAACTATTCAATAAGTCTGCCATAATTACTCAATAAGTCTGACGTAACTACTCAATAAGTCTGCCGTAACAACTTACAATAAGTTTGCCGTAACTACTCAATAATTCTGCCGTAATTACTTACAATAAGTCTGCTGTAACTACTCAGTAAGTCTATCGTAACTACTTAATAAGTTTGTCGTCACTACTCAATAAGTCTGTCATAACTACTCAATAAGTCTGACGAAACTACTCAATAAGTCTGCCGTAACTACTTACAATAAGTCTGCCGTAACAACTCCATAAGTCTGTCGTAACTACTCAATAAGTCTGCTGTAACTACTTTGTAAGTCTGCCGTAACTACTTACAATAAGTCTAACATAACTACTCAATAAGTTTGATGTAACTACTCATAAAGTCAGTAGTAACTACTCAATAAGTCTGCCGTAACTACTCAATAAGTCTGAAGTAACTACTTACAATAAGTCTGAAGTAACTACTTACAATAAGACTGCAATAACTACTTACAATAAGTCTGAAGTAACTACTCAATAAGTCTGCTGTAACTACTCAATAAGTCTGCTGTAACTACTCAGTTTGTCTGCCGTAACTACTTAATAAGTCTGACGTAACTACTCAATGTCTGTCGTAACTACTTACAATAAGTCTGCCGTAACTACTCGGTAAGTCTGCCGTAACTACTTACAATAAGTTTGCCGTAACTACTTAATAAATCTGCCGTAACTACTCAGTAAGTCTGCCATAACTAATTACAATAAGTCTGACGTAACTACTCAATAAGTTTGATGTAACTACTCATATAGTCAGTAGTAACTACTCAATAAGTCTGCTGTAACTACTCAATAAGTCTGAAGTAACTACTTACAATAAGTCTGCCGTAACTACTCAATAAGTCTGCCATAACTACTTACAATAAGTCTGACGTAACTACTCAATATGTCTGCTTTAACTACTCAGTTTGTCTGCCGTAACTACTTAATAAGTCTGACGTAACTACTCAATGTCTGCCGTAACTACATACAATTAGTCTGTCGTAACTACTCAATAAGTCTGCCGTAACTACTCAATAAGTCTATCGTAACTACTTACAATAAGTCTGCCGTAACTACTTAAAATAAGTATGACGTAACTACTTAATAAATCTAACGTAACTACTTAAAAAGTATGATGTAACTACTTACAATAAGTATGACGAAACTATTCAATAAGTCTAATGTAATTACTCAATAAGTTTGACGTAACAACTCAGAAAGTCTGCCATAACAACTTACAATAAGTTTTCTGTAACTACTCAATAATTCTGCCGTAACTACTTAAAATAAGTCTGCCATAACTACTCAGTAAGTCTGTCGTAACTACTTAATAAGTTTGCCGTAAATACTCAATAAGTCTGCCGTAACAACTTACAATACGTCTGACGTAACTACTCAATAAGTCTGTCATAACTACTTACCATAATTCTGCAGTAACTACTACATAAGTCTGTCGTAACTACTTAATAAGTCAGCCGTAACTACTCATTAACTCTACCGTACCTACTTACAATAAGTCTGACGTAACTACCTAATAAGTTTGATGTAACTACTTATAAAGTTATTAGTAACTACTCAATAAGTCTGACGTAACTTCTAAATAAATCTGACGTAACTTCTAAATAAGTCTGCCGTAACTACTCAATACGTCAGCCATAACTACATACAATAAGTCTGACGTAACTACTCAATAAGTCTGCTGTAACTACTCAAAAAGTCAGTAGTAACTACTCAATAAGTCTGCCGTAACTACTCAATAAGTCTAAAGTAACTACTTACAATAAGTCTAATGTAACTACTTACAATAAGTCTACCATAACTACTTACAATAAGTCTGACGTAACTACTCAATAAGTCTGCTGTAACAACTCAGTTTGAATGCCGTAACTACTTAATAAGTCTGCTGTAACAACTCAATAAGTTTGTCGTAACTACTCAATAAGTCTGTCGTAACTACTAATTAAATCTGTCGTAACTATTTACAATAAGTCTGCTGTAACTACTCATTAAGTCTGCCATAACTACTTACAATAAGTTTGCAGTAACAACTCAATAAGTCTGTCGCAACTACTCAATAAGTCTGTTGTAACTATTACAATAAGTCTCACGTAACTACTCAATAAGTCTGACGAAACTATTCAATAAGTTTGCCATAATTACTCAATAAGTCTGACGTAACTACTCAATAAGTCTGCCGTAACAACTTACAATAAGTTTGCCGTAACTACTCAATAATTCTGCCGTAATTACTTACAATAAGTCTGCCGTAACTACTCAGTAAGTCTATCGTAACTACTTAATAAGTTTGTCGTCACTACTCAATAAGTCTGTCGTAACTACTCAATAAGTCTGTTGTAACTACTCAATAAGTCTGACGTAACTACTCAATAAGTCAGTAGTAACTACTCAATAAGTCTGCCGTAACTACTCAATAAGTCTAAAGTAACTACTTACAATAAGTCTGCCATAACTACTTACAATAAGTCTGACGTAACTACTTACAATAAGTCTGCCGTAACTACTTAATAAATCTGCCGTAACTACTCAGTAAGTCTGCCATAACTAATTACAATAAGTCTGCCGTAACAACTTACAATACGTCTGACGTAACTACTCAATAAGTCTGTCATAACTACTTACCTTAATTCTGCAGTAACTACTACATAAGTCTGTCGTAACTACTTAATAAGTCAGCCGTAACTACTCATTAACTCTACCGTACCTACTTACAATAAGTCTGACGTAACTACCTAATAAGTTTGATGTAACTACTTATAAAGTTATTAGTAACTACTCAATAAGTCTGACGTAACTTCTAAATAAATCTGACGTAACTTCTAAATAAGTCTGCCGTAACTACTCAATACGTCAGCCATAACTACATACAATAAGTCTGACGTAACTACTCAATAAGTCTGCTGTAACTACTCAAAAAGTCAGTAGTAACTACTCAATAAGTCTGCCGTAACTACTCAATAAGTCTAAAGTAACTACTTACAATAAGTCTAATGTAACTACTTACAATAAGTCTACCATAACTACTTACAATAAGTCTGACGTAACTACTCAATAAGTCTGCTGTAACAACTCAGTTTGAATGCCGTAACTACTTAATAAGTCTGCTGTAACAACTCAATAAGTTTGTCGTAACTACTCAATAAGTCTGTCGTAACTACTAATTAAATCTGTCGTAACTATTTACAATAAGTCTGCTGTAACTACTCATTAAGTCTGCCATAACTACTTACAATAAGTTTGCAGTAACAACTCAATAAGTCTGTCGCAACTACTCAATAAGTCTGTTGTAACTATTACAATAAGTCTCACGTAACTACTCAATAAGTCTGACGAAACTATTCAATAAGTTTGCCATAATTACTCAATAAGTCTGACGTAACTACTCAATAAGTCTGCCGTAACAACTTACAATAAGTTTGCCGTAACTACTCAATAATTCTGCCGTAATTACTTACAATAAGTCTGCCGTAACTACTCAGTAAGTCTATCGTAACTACTTAATAAGTTTGTCGTCACTACTCAATAAGTCTGTCGTAACTACTCAATAAGTCTGTTGTAACTACTCAATAAGTCTGACGTAACTACTCAATAAGTCAGCAGTAACTACTCAATAAGTCTGCCGTAACTACTCAATAAGTCTAAAGTAACTACTTACAATAAGGCTAATGTAACTACTTACAATAAGTCTGCCATAACTACTTACAATAAGTCTGACGTAACTACTTACAATAAGTCTGCTGTAACTACTTAATAAATCTGCCGTAACTACTCAGTAAGTCTGCCATAACTAATTACAATAAGTCTGACGTAACTACTCAATAAGTTTGATGTAACTACTCATATAGTCAGTAGTAACTACTCAATAAGTCTGCTGTAACTACTCAATAAGTCTGAAGTAACTACTTACAATAAGTCTGCCGTAACTACTCAATAAGTCTGCCATAACTACTTACAATAAGTCTGACGTAACTACTCAATAAGTCTGCTTTAACTACTCAGTTTGTCTGCCGTAACTACTTAATAAGTCTGACGTAACTACTCAATGTCTGCCGTAACTACATACAATAAGTCTGTCGTAACTACTCAATAAGTCTGCCGTAACTACTCAATAAGTCTATCGTAACTACTTACAATAAGTCTGCCGTAACTACTTAAAATAAGTATGACGTAACTACTTAATAAATCTAACGTAACTACTTAAAAAGTATGATGTAACTACTTACAATAAGTATGACGAAACTATTCAATAAGTCTAATGTAATTACTCAATAAGTTTGACGTAACAACTCAGAAAGTCTGCCATAACAACTTACAATAAGTTTTCTGTAACTACTCAATAATTCTGCCGTAACTACTTAAAATAAGTCTGCCATAACTACTCAGTAAGTCTGTCGTAACTACTTAATAAGTTTGCCGTAAATACTCAATAAGTCTGCCGTAACAACTTACAATACGTCTGACGTAACTACTCAATAAGTCTGTCATAACTACTTACCATAATTCTGCAGTAACTACTACATAAGTCTGTCGTAACTACTTAATAAGTCAGCCGTAACTACTCATTAACTCTACCGTACCTACTTACAATAAGTCTGACGTAACTACCTAATAAGTTTGATGTAACTACTTATAAAGTTATTAGTAACTACTCAATAAGTCTGACGTAACTTCTAAATAAATCTGACGTAACTTCTAAATAAGTCTGCCGTAACTACTCAATACGTCAGCCATAACTACATACAATAAGTCTGACGTAACTACTCAATAAGTCTGCTGTAACTACTCAAAAAGTCAGTAGTAACTACTCAATAAGTCTGCCGTAACTACTCAATAAGTCTAAAGTAACTACTTACAATAAGTCTAATGTAACTACTTACAATAAGTCTACCATAACTACTTACAATAAGTCTGACGTAACTACTCAATAAGTCTGCTGTAACAACTCAGTTTGAATGCCGTAACTACTTAATAAGTCTGCTGTAACAACTCAATAAGTTTGTCGTAACTACTCAATAAGTCTGTCGTAACTACTAATTAAATCTGTCGTAACTATTTACAATAAGTCTGCTGTAACTACTCATTAAGTCTGCCATAACTACTTACAATAAGTTTGCAGTAACAACTCAATAAGTCTGTCGCAACTACTCAATAAGTCTGTTGTAACTATTACAATAAGTCTCACGTAACTACTCAATAAGTCTGACGAAACTATTCAATAAGTTTGCCATAATTACTCAATAAGTCTGACGTAACTACTCAATAAGTCTGCCGTAACAACTTACAATAAGTTTGCCGTAACTACTCAATAATTCTGCCGTAATTACTTACAATAAGTCTGCCGTAACTACTCAGTAAGTCTATCGTAACTACTTAATAAGTTTGTCGTCACTACTCAATAAGTCTGTCGTAACTACTCAATAAGTTTGTTGTAACTACTCAATAAGTCTGACGTAACTACTCAATAAGTCAGTAGTAACTACTCAATAAGTCTGCTGTAACTACTCAATAAGTCTAAAGTAACTACTTACAATAAGTCTAATGTAACTACTTACAATAAGTCTGCCATAACTACTTACAATAAGTCTGACGTAACTACTTACAATAAGTCTGCCGTAACTACTTAATAAGTCTGCCGTAACTACTCAGTAAGTCTGCCATAACTAATTACAATAAGTCTGACGTAACTACTCAATAAGTTTGATGTAACTACTCATATAGTCAGTAGTAACTACTCAATAAGACTGCTGTAACTACTCAATAAGTCTGAAGTAACTACTTACAATAAGTCTGCCGTAACTACTCAATAAGTCTGCCATAACTACTTACATTAAGTCTGACGTAACTACTCAATAAGTCTGCTTTAACTACTCAGTTTGTCTGCCGTAACTACTTAATAAGTCTGACGTAACTACTCAATGTCTGCCGTAACTACATACAATAAGTCTGTCGTAACTACTCAATAAGTCTGCCGTAACTACTCAATAAGTCTATCGTAACTACTTACAATAAGTCTGCCGTAACTACTTAAAATAAGTATGACGTAACTACTTAATAAATCTAACGTAACTACTTAAAAAGTATGATGTAACTACTTACAATAAGTATGACGAAACTATTCAATAAGTCTAATGTAATTACTCAATAAGTTTGACGTAACAACTCAGAAAGTCTGCAATAACAACTTACAATAAGTTTTCTGTAACTACTCAATAATTCTGCCGTAACTACTTAAAATAAGTCTGCCGTAACTACTCAGTAAGTCTGTCGTAACTACTTAATAAGTTTGCCGTAAATACTCAATAAGTCTGCCGTAACAACTTACATTACGTCTGACGTAACTACTCAATAAGTCTGTCATAACTACTTACCATAATTCTGCAGTAACTACTACATAAGTCTGTCGTAACTACTTAATAAGTCAGCCGTAACTACTCATTAACTCTACCGTACCTACTTACAATAAGTCTGACGTAACTACCTAATAAGTTTGATGTAACTACTTATAAAGTTATTAGTAACTACTCAATAAGTCTGACGTAACTTCTAAATAAATCTGACGTAACTTCTAAATAAGTCTGCCGTAACTACTCAATACATCAGCCATAACTACATAAAATAAGTCTGACGTAACTACTCAATAAGTCTGCTGTAACTACTCAAAAAGTCAGTAGTCACTACTCAATAAGTCTGCCGTAACTACTCAATAAGTCTAAAGTAACTACTTACAATAAGTCTAATGAAACTACTTACAATAAGTCTACCATAACTACTTACAATAAGTCTGACGTAACTACTCAATAAGTCTGCTGTAACAACTCAGTTTGAATGCCGTAACTACTTAATAAGTCTGCTGTAACAACTCAATAAGTTTGTCGTAACTACTCAATAAGTCTGTCGTAACTACTAATTAAATCTGTCGTAACTATTTACAATAAGTCTGCTGTAACTACTCATTAAGTCTGCCATAACTACTTACAATAAGTTTGCAGTAACAACTCAATAAGTCTGTCGCAACTACTCAATAAGTCTGTTGTAACTATTACAATAAGTCTCACGTAACTACTCAATAAGTCTGACGAAACTATTCAATAAGTTTGCCATAATTACTCAATAAGTCTGACGTAACTACTCAATAAGTCTGCCGTAACAACTTACAATAAGTTTGCCGTAACTACTAAATAATTGTGTCGTAATTACTTACAATAAGTCTGCCGTAACTACTCAGTAAGTCTATCGTAACTACTTAATAAGTTTGTCGTCACTAGTCAATAAGTCTGTCGTAACTACTCAATAAGTCTGTTGTAACTACTCAATAAGTCTGACGTAACTACTCAATAAGTCAGTAGTAACACTCAATAAGTCTGCCGTAACTACTCAATAAGTCTAAAGTAACTACTTACAATAAGGCTAATGTAACTACTTACAATAAGTCTGCCATAACTACTTACAATAAGTCTGACGTAACTACTTACAATAAGTCTGCCGTAACTACTTAATAAATCTGCCGTAACTACTCAGTAAGTCTGCCATAACTAATTACAATAAGTCTGACGTAACTACTCAATAAGTTTGATGTAACTACTCATATAGTCAGTAGTAACTACTCAATAAGTCTGCTGTAACTACTCAATAAGTCTGAAGTAACTACTTACAATAAGTCTGCCGTAACTACTCAATAAGTCTGCCATAACTACTTACAATAAGTCTGACGTAACTACTCAATAAGTCTGCTTTAACTACTCAGTTTGTCTGCCGTAACTACTTAATAAGTCTGACGTAACTACTCAATGTCTGCCGTAACTACATACAATAAGTCTGTCGTAACTACTCAATAAGTCTGCCGTAACTACTCAATAAGTCTATCGTAACTACTTACAATAAGTCTGCCGTAACTACTTAAAATAAGTATGACGTAACTACTTAATAAATCTAACGTAACTACTTAAAAAGTATGATGTAACTACTTACAATAAGTATGACGAAACTATTCAATAAGTCTAATGTAATTACTCAATAAGTTTGACGTAACAACTCAGAAAGTCTGCCATAACAACTTACAATAAGTTTTCTGTAACTACTCAATAATTCTGCCGTAACTACTTAAAATAAGTCTGCCGTAACTACTCAGTAAGTCTGTCGTAACTACTTAATAAGTTTGCCATAAATACTCAATAAGTCTGCCGTAACAACTTACATTACGTCTGACGTAACTACTCAATAAGTCTGTCATAACTACTTACCATAATTCTGCAGTAACTACTACATAAGTCTGTCGTAACTACTTAATAAGTCAGCCGTAACTACTCATTAACTCTACCGTACCTACTTACAATAAGTCTGACGTAACTACCTAATAAGTTTGATGTAACTACTTATAAAGTTATTAGTAACTACTCAATAAGTCTGACGTAACTTCTAAATAAATCTGACGTAACTTCTAAATAAGTCTGCCGTAACTACTCAATACGTCAGCCATAACTACATACAATAAGTCTGACGTAACTACTCAATAAGTCTGCTGTAACTACTCAAAAAGTCAGTAGTAACTACTCAATAAGTCTGCCGTAACTACTCAATAAGTCTAAAGTAACTACATACAATAAGTCTAATGAAACTACTTACAATAAGTCTACCATAACTACTTACAATAAGTCTGACGTAACTACTCAATAAGTTTGCTGTAACAACTCAGTTTGAATGCCGTAACTACTTAATAAGTCTGCTGTAACAACTCAATAAGTTTGTCGTAACTACTCAATAAGTCTGTCGTAACTACTAATTAAATCTGTCGTAACTATTTACAATAAGTCTGCTGTAACTACTCATTAGGACTGCCATAACTACTTACAATAAGTTTGCAGTAACTACTCAATAAGTCTGTCGCAACTACTCAATAAGTCTGTTGTAACTATTACAATAAGTCTCACGTAACTACTCAATAAGTCTGACGAAACTATTCAATAAGTTTGCCATAATTACTCAATAAGTCTGACGTAACTACTCAATAAGTCTGCCGTAACAACTTACAATAAGTTTGCCGTAACTACTCAATAATTCTGCCGTAATTACTTACAATAAGTCTGCCGTAACTACTCAGTAAGTCTATCGTAACTACTTAATAAGTTTGTCGTCACTACTCAATAAGTCTGTCGTAACTACTCAATAAGTCTGTTGTAACTACTCAATAAGTCTGACGTAACTACTCAATAAGTCAGTAGTAACTACTCAATAAGTCTGCTGTAACTACTCAATAAGTCTAAAGTAACTACTTACAATAAGGCTAATGTAACTACTTACAATAAGTCTGCCATAACTACTTACAATAAGTCTGATGTAACTACTTACAATAAGTCTGCCGTAACTACTTAATAAATCTGCCGTAACTACTTAGTAAGTCTGCCATAACTAATTACAATAAGTCTGACGTAACTACTCAATAAGTTTGATGTAACTACTCATATAGTCAGTAGTAACTACTCAATAAGTCTGCTGTAACTACTCAATAAGTCTGAAGTAACTACTTACAATAAGTCTGCCGTAACTACTCAATAAGTCTGCCATAACTACTTACAAGAAGTCTGACGTAACTACTCAATAAGTCTGCTTTAACTACTCAGTTTGTCTGCCGTAACTACTTAATAAGTCTGACGTAACTACTCAATGTCTGCCGTAACTACATACAATAAGTCTGTCGTAACTACTCAATAAGTCTGCCGTAACTACTCAATAAGTCTATCGTAACTACTTACAATAAGTCTGCCGTAACTACTTAAAATAAGTATGACGTAACTACTTAATAAATCTAACGTAACTACTTAAAAAGTATGATGTAACTACTTACAATAAGTATGACGAAACTATTCAATAAGTCTAATGTAATTACTCAATAAGTTTGACGTAACAACTCAGAAAGTCTGCCATAACAACTTACAATAAGTTTTCTGTAACTACTCAATAATTCTGCCGTAACTACTTAAAATAAGTCTGCCATAACTACTCAGTAAGTCTGTCGTAACTACTTAATAAGTTTGCCGTAAATACTCAATAAGTCTGCCATAACAACTTACATTACGTCTGACGTAACTACTCAATAAGTCTGTCATAACTACTTACCATAATTCTGCAGTAACTACTACATAAGTCTGTCGTAACTACTTAATAAGTCAGCCGTAACTACTCATTAACTCTACCGTACCTACTTACAATAAGTCTGACGTAACTACCTAATAAGTTTGATGTAACTACTTATAAAGTTATTAGTAACTACTCAATAAGTCTGACGTAACTTCTAAATAAATCTGACGTAACTTCTAAATAAGTCTGCCGTAACTACTCAATACGTCAGCCATAACTACATACAATAAGTCTGACGTAACTACTCAATAAGTCTGCTGTAACTACTCAAAAAGTCAGTAGTAACTACTCAATAAGTCTGCCGTAACTACTCAATAAGTCTAAAGTAACTACTTACAATAAGTCTAATGAAACTACTTACAATAAGTCTACCATAACTACTTACAATAAGTCTGACGTAACTACTCAATAAGTCTGCTGTAACAACTCAGTTTGAATGCCGTAACTACTTAATAAGTCTGCTGTAACAACTCAATAAGTTTGTCGTAACTACTCAATAAGT
Organism: Cardamine chenopodiifolia; assembly: GCA_963922655.1. Taxonomy (NCBI): domain Eukaryota; kingdom Viridiplantae; phylum Streptophyta; class Magnoliopsida; order Brassicales; family Brassicaceae; genus Cardamine; species Cardamine chenopodiifolia. The sequence continues at coordinate 5,024,759 of OZ000487.1, read as the reverse complement.
CTGTCGTAACTACTAATTAAATCTGTCGTAACTATTTACAATAAGTCTGCTGTAACTACTCATTAAGTCTGCCATAACTACTTACAATAAGTTTGCAGTAACAACTCAATAAGTCTGTCGCAACTACTCAATAAGTCTGTTGTAACTATTACAATAAGTCTCACGTAACTACTCAATAAGTCTGACGAAACTATTCAATAAGTTTGCCATAATTACTCAATAAGTCTGACGTAACTACTCAATAAGTCTGCCGTAACAACTTACAATAAGTTTGCCGTAACTACTCAATAATTCTGCCGTAATTACTTACAATAAGTCTGCCGTAACTACTCAGTAAGTCTATCGTAACTACTTAATAAGTTTGTCGTCACTACTCAATAAGTCTGTCGTAACTACTCAATAAGTTTGTTGTAACTACTCAATAAGTCTGACGTAACTACTCAATAAGTCAGTAGTAACTACTCAATAAGTCTGCTGTAACTACTCAATAAGTCTAAAGTAACTACTTACAATAAGTCTAATGTAACTACTTACAATAAGTCTGCCATAACTACTTACAATAAGTCTGACGTAACTACTTACAATAAGTCTGCCGTAACTACTTAATAAGTCTGCCGTAACTACTCAGTAAGTCTGCCATAACTAATTACAATAAGTCTGACGTAACTACTCAATAAGTTTGATGTAACTACTCATATAGTCAGTAGTAACTACTCAATAAGTCTGCTGTAACTACTCAATAAGTCTGAAGTAACTACTTACAATAAGTCTGCCGTAACTACTCAATAAGTCTGCCATAACTACTTACAAGAAGTCTGACGTAACTACTCAATAAGTCTGCTTTAACTACTCAGTTTGTCTGCCGTAACTACTTAATAAGTCTAACGTAACTACTCAATGTCTGCCGTAACTACATACAATAAGTCTGTCGTAACTACTCAATAAGTCTGCCGTAACTACTCAATAAGTCTATCGTAACTACTTACAATAAGTCTGCCGTAACTACTTAAAATAAGTATGACGTAACTACTTAATAAATCTAACGTAACTACTTAAAAAGTATGATGTAACTACTTACAATAAGTATGACGAAACTATTCAATAAGTCTTATGTAATTACTCAATAAGTTTGACGTAACAACTCAGAAAGTCTGCCATAACAACTTACAATAAGTTTGCTGTAACTACTCAATAATTCTGCCGTAACTACTTAAAATAAGTCTGCCGTAACTACTCAGTAATTCTGTCGTAACTACTTAATAAGTTTGCCGTAAATACTCAATAAGTCTGCCGTAACAACTTACATTACGTCTGACGTAACTACTCAATAAGTCTGTCATAGCTACTTACCATAATTCTGCAGTAACTACTACATAAGTCTGTCGTAATTACTTAATAAGTCAGCCGTAACTACTCATTAACTCTACCGTACCTACTTACAATAAGTCTGACGTAACTACCTAATAAGTTTGATGTAACTACTTATAAAGTTATTAGTAACTACTCAATAAGTCTGACGTAACTTCTAAATAAATCTGACGTAACTTCTAAATAAGTCTGCCGTAACTACTCAATACGTCAGCCATAACTTCATACAATAAGTCTGACGTAACTACTCAATAAGTCTGCTGTAACTACTCAAAAAGTCAGTAGTAACTACTCAATAAGTCTGCCGTAACTACTCAATAAGTCTAAAGTAACTACTTACAATAAGTCTAAAGTAACTACTTACAATAAGTCTAATGAAACTACTTACAATAAGTCTACCATAACTACTTACAATAAGTCTGACGTAACTACTCAATAAGTCTGCTGTAACAACTCAGTTTGAATGCCGTAACTACTTAATAAGTCTGCTGTAACAACTCAATAAGTTTGTCGTAACTACTCAATAAGTCTGTCGTAACTACTAATTAAATCTGTCGTAACTATTTACAATAAGTCTGCTGTAACTACTCATTAAGTCTGCCATAACTACTTACAATAAGTTTGCAGTAACAACTCAATAAGTCTGTCGCAACTACTCAATAAGTCTGTTGTAACTATTACAATAAGTCTTACGTAACTACTCAATAAGTCTGACGAAACTATTCAATAAGTTTGCCATAATTACTCAATAAGTCTGACGTAACTACTCAATAAGTCTGCCGTAACAACTTACAATAAGTTTGCCGTAACTACTCAATAATTCTGCCGTAATTACTTACAATAAGTTTGCCGTAACTACTCAGTAAGTCTATCGTAACTACTTAATAAGTTTGTCGTCACTACTCAATAAGTCTGTCGTAACTACTCAATAAGTCTGTTGTAACTACTCAATAAGTCTGACGTAACTACTCAATAAGTCAATAGTAACTACTCAATAAGTCTGCCGTAACTACTCAATAAGTCTAAAGTAACTACTTACAATAAGTCTAATGTAACTACTTACAATAAGTCTGCCATAACTACTTACAATAAGTCTGATGTAACTACTCAATAAGTCTGCTGTAACAACTCAGTTTGAATGCCGTAACTACTTAATAAGTCTGCTGTAACTACTCAATAAGTTTGTCGTAACTACTCAATAAGTCTGTCGTAACTACTAATTAAATCTATCGTAACTATTTACAATAAGTCTGCTGTAACTATTACAATAAGTCTCACGTAACTACTCAATAAGTCTGACGAAACTATTCAATAAGTTTGCCATAATTACTCAATAAGTCTGACGTAACTACTCAATAAGTCTGCCGTAACAACTTACAATAAGTTTGCCGTAACTACTCAATAATTGTGCCGTAATTACTTACAATAAGTCTGCCGTAACTACTCAGTAAGTCTATCGTAACTACTTAATAAGTTTGTCGTCACTACTCAATAAGTCTGTCGTAACTACTCAATAAGTCTGTTGTAACTACTCAATAAGTCTGACGTAACTACTCAATAAGTCAGTAGTAACTACTCAATAAGTCTGCTGTAACTATTACAATAAGTCTCACGTAACTACTCAATAAGTCTGACCAAACTATTCAATAAGTTTGCCATAATTACTCAATAAGTCTGACGTAACTACTCAATAAGTCTGCCGTAACAACTTATAATAAGTTTGCCGTAACTACTCAATAATTCTGCCGTAATTACTTACAATAAGTCTGCCGTAACTACTCAGTAAGTCTATCGTAACTACTTAATAAGTTTGTCGTCACTACTCAATAAGTCTGTCGTAACTACTCAATAAGTCTGTTGTAACTACTCAATAAGTCTGACGTAACTACTCAATAAGTCTGCCATAACTACTTACAATAAGTCTACCGTAACAACTCCATAAATCTGTCGTAACTACTCAATAAGTCTGTTGTAACTACTTTATAAGTCTGTCGTAACTACTTACAATAAGTCTAACATAACTACTCAATAAGTTTGATGTAACTACTCATAAAGTCAGTAGTAACTACTCAATAAGTCTGCCGTAACTACTCAATAAGCCTGAAGTAACTACTTACAATAAGTCTGCCGTAACTACTTACAATAAGTCTGCCGTAACTACTTACAATAAGTCTGCCGTGACTACTAAATAAGTCTGCCGTAACTACTCAGTAAGTCTGCTGTAACTACTTACAATAAGTCTGCCGTAACTACTCAGTAAGTCTGCCGTAACTACTTACAATAAGTCTGACGTAACTACTCAATAAGTTTGATGTAACTACTCATAAAGTCAGTAGTAACTACTCAATAAGTCTGCCGTAACTACTTACAATATGTCTGACGTAACTACTCAATAAGTTTGATGTAACTACTCATAAAGTCAGTAGTAACTACTCAATAAGTCTGCCGTAACAACTCAATAAGTGTGAAGCAACTACTTACAATAAGTCTGCCGTAACTACTTACAATAAGTCTGCCGTAACTACTTACAATAAGTCTGCCGTGACTACTAAATAAGTCTGCCGTAACTACTCAGTAAGTCTGCTGTAACTACTTACAATAAGTCTGCCGTAACTACTCAGTAAGTCTATCGTAACTACTTAATAAGTTTGTCGTCACTACTCAATAAGTCTGTCGTAACTACTCAATAAGTCTGTTGTAACTACTCAATAAGTCTGACGTAACTACTTACAATAAGTTTGCTGTAACTACTCATTAAGTCTGCCATAACTACTTACAATAAGTTTGCAGTAACAACTCAATAAGTCTGTCGCAACTACTCAATAAGTCTGCTGTAACTATTACAATAAGTCTCACGTAACTACTCAATAAGTCTGACCAAACTATTCAATAAGTTTGCCATAATTACTCAATAAGTCTGACGTAACTACTCAATAAGTCTGCCGTAACAACTTATAATAAGTTTGCCGTAACTACTCAATAATTCTGCCGTAATTACTTACAATAAGTCTGCCGTAACTACTCAGTAAGTCTATCGTAACTACTTAATAAGTTTGTCGTCACTACTCAATAAGTCTGTCGTAACTACTCAATAAGTCTGTTGTAACTACTCAATAAGTCTGACGTAACTACTCAATAAGTCAGTAGTAACTACTCAATAAGTCTGCCGTAACTACTCAATAAGTCTGCCGTAACTACTCAATAAGTCTAAAGTAACTACTTACAATAAGTCTGCCATAACTACTTACAATAAGTCTGACGTAACTACTTACAATAAGTCTGCCGTAACTACTTAATAAATCTGCCGTAACTACTCAGTAAGTCTGCCATAACTAATTACAATAAGTCTGCCGTAACAACTTACAATACGTCTGACGTAACTACTCAATAAGTCTGTCATAACTACTTACCATAATTCTGCAGTAACTACTACATAAGTCTGCCGTAACTACTTAATAAGTCTGACGTAACTACTCAACGTCTCTCGTAACTACTTACAATAAATCAGCCGTAACTACTGAGTAAGTCTGCCGTAACTACTTACAATAAGTCTGCCGTAACTACTCAATAAGTCTGCCGTAACTACTCAATATGTCTGCCATAACTACTTACAATAAGTCTGACGTAACTACTCAATAAGTCTGCTGTAACTACTCAGATTGTCTGCCGTAACTACTTAATAAGTCTAACGTAACTACTCAACCTCTCTCGTAACTACTTACAATAAATCTGCCGTAACTACTGAGTAAGTCTGCCGTAACTAGTTACAATAAGTCTGCCGTAACTACTCAATAAGTCTGCCGTAACTACTTACAATAAGTCTGCCGTAACAACTCCATAAGTCTGTCGTAATTACTCAATAAGTCTGCTGTAACTACTTTGTAAGTCTGCCGTAACTACTTACAATAAGTCTAACATAACTACTCAATAAGTTTGATGTAACTACTCATAAAGTCAGTAGTAACTACTAAATAAGTCTGCCGTAACTACTCAAAAAGTCAGTAGTAACTACTCAATAAGTCTGCCGTAACTACTCAATAAGTCTAAAGTAACTACTTACAATAAGTCTAATGAAACTACTTACAATAAGTCTACCATAACTACTTACAATAAGTCTGACGTAACTACTCAATAAGTCTGCTGTAACAACTCAGTTTGAATGCCGTAACTACTTAATAAGTCTGCTGTAACAACTCAATAAGTTTGTCGTAACTACTCAATAAGTCTGTCGTAACTACTAATTAAATCTGTCGTAACTATTTACAATAAGTCTGCTGTAACTACTCATTAAGTCTGCCATAACTACTTACAATAAGTTTGCAGTAACAACTCAATAAGTCTGTCGCAACTACTCAATAAGTCTGTTGTAACTATTACAATAAGTCTCACGTAACTACTCAATAAGTCTGACGAAACTATTCAATAAGTTTGCCATAATTACTCAATAAGTCTGACGTAACTACTCAATAAGTCTGCCGTAACAACTTACAATAAGTTTGCCGTAACTACTCAATAATTCTGCCGTAATTACTTACAATAAGTCTGCCGTAACTACTCAGTAAGTCTATCGTAACTACTTAATAAGTTTGTCGTCACTACTCAATAAGTCTGTCGTAACTACTCAATAAGTCTGTTGTAACTACTCAATAAGTCTGACGTAACTACTCAATAAGTCAGTAGTAACTACTCAATAAGTCTGCCGTAACTACTCAATAAGTCTGCCGTAACTACTCAATAAGTCTAAAGTAACTACTTACAATAAGTCTGCCATAACTACTTACAATAAGTCTGACGTAACTACTTACAATAAGTCTGCCGTAACTACTTAATAAATCTGCCGTAACTACTCAGTAAGTCTGCCATAACTAATTACAATAAGTCTGCCGTAACAACTTACAATACGTCTGACGTAACTACTCAATAAGTCTGTCATAACTACTTACCATAATTCTGCAGTAACTACTACATAAGTCTGTCGTAACTACTTAATAAGTCAGCCGTAACTACTCATTAACTCTACCGTACCTACTTACAATAAGTCTGACGTAACTACCTAATAAGTTTGATGTAACTACTTATAAAGTTATTAGTAACTACTCAATAAGTCTGACGTAACTTCTAAATAAATCTGACGTAACTTCTAAATAAGTCTGCCGTAACTACTCAATACGTCAGCCATAACTACATACAATAAGTCTGACGTAACTACTCAATAAGTCTGCTGTAACTACTCAAAAAGTCAGTAGTAACTACTCAATAAGTCTGCCGTAACTACTCAATAAGTCTAAAGTAACTACTTACAATAAGTCTAATGAAACTACTTACAATAAGTCTACCATAACTACTTACAATAAGTCTGACGTAACTACTCAATAAGTCTGCTGTAACAACTCAGTTTGAATGCCGTAACTACTTAATAAGTCTGCTGTAACAACTCAATAAGTTTGTCGTAACTACTCAATAAGTCTGTCGTAACTACTAATTAAATCTGTCGTAACTATTTACAATAAGTCTGCTGTAACTACTCATTAGGTCTGCCATAACTACTTACAATAAGTTTGCAGTAACAACTCAATAAGTCTGTCGCAACTACTCAATAAGTCTGTTGTAACTATTACAATAAGTCTCACGTAACTACTCAATAAGTCTGACGAAACTATTCAATAAGTTTGCCATAATTACTCAATAAGTCTGACGTAACTACTCAATAAGTCTGCCGTAACAACTTACAATAAGTTTGCCGTAACTACTCAATAATTCTGCCGTAATTACTTACAATAAGTCTGCCGTAACTACACAGTAAGTCTATCGTAACTACTTAATAAGTTTGTCGTCACTACTCAAAAAGTCTGTCGTAACTACTCAATAAGTCTGTTGTAACTACTCAATAAGTCTGACGTAACTACTCAATAAGTCAGTAGTAACTACTCAATAAGTCTGCTGTAACTACTCAATAAGTCTAAAGTAACTACTTACAATAAGTCTAATGTAACTACTTACAATAAGTCTGCCATAACTACTTACAATAAGTCTGACGTAACTACTTACAATAAGTCTGCCGTAACTACTTAATAAGTCTGCCGTAACTACTCAGTAGGTCTGCCATAACTAATTACAATAAGTCTGACGTAACTACTCAATAAGTTTGATGTAACTACTCATATAGTCAGTAGTAACTACTCAATAAGTCTGCTGTAACTACTCAATAAGTCTGAAGTAACTACTTACAATAAGTCTGCCGTAACTACTCAATAAGTCTGCCATAACTACTTACAAGAAGTCTGACGTAACTACTCAATAAGTCTGCTTTAACTACTCAGTTTGTCTGCCGTAACTACTTAATAAGTCTAACGTAACTACTCAATGTCTGCCGTAACTACATACAATAAGTCTGTCGTAACTACTCAATAAGTCTGCCGTAACTACTCAATAAGTCTATCGTAACTACTTACAATAAGTCTGCCGTAACTACTTAAAATAAGTATGACGTAACTACTTAATAAATCTAACGTAACTACTTAAAAAGTATGATGTAACTACTTACAATAAGTATGACGAAACTATTCAATAAGTCTTATGTAATTACTCAATAAGTTTGACGTAACAACTCAGAAAGTCTGCCATAACAACTTACAATAAGTTTGCTGTAACTACTCAATAATTCTGCCGTAACTACTTAAAATAAGTCTGCCGTAACTACTCAGTAAGTCTGTCGTAACTACTTAATAAGTTTGCCGTAAATACTCAATAAGTCTGCCGTAACAACTTACATTACGTCTGACGTAACTACTCAATAAGTCTGTCATAGCTACTTACCATAATTCTGCAGTAACTACTACATAAGTCTGTCGTAATTACTTAATAAGTCAGCCGTAACTACTCATTAACTCTACCGTACCTACTTACAATAAGTCTGACGTAACTACCTAATAAGTTTGATGTAACTACTTATAAAGTTATTAGTAACTACTCAATAAGTCTGACGTAACTTCTAAATAAATCTGACGTAACTTCTAAATAAGTCTGCCGTAACTACTCAATACGTCAGCCATAACTACATACAATAAGTCTGACGTAACTACTCAATAAGTCTGCTGTAACTACTCAAAAAGTCAGTAGTAACTACTCAATAAGTCTGCCGTAACTACTCAATAAGTCTAAAGTAACTACTTACAATAAGTCTAATGAAACTACTTACAATAAGTCTACCATAACTACTTACAATAAGTCTGACGTAACTACTCAATAAGTCTGCTGTAACAACTCAGTTTGAATGCCGTAACTACTTAATAAGTCTGCTGTAACAACTCAATAAGTTTGTCGTAACTACTCAATAAGTCTGTCGTAACTACTAATTAAATATGTCGTAACTATTTACAATAAGTCTGCTGTAACTACTCATTAAGTCTGCCATAACTACTTACAATAAGTTTGCAGTAACAACTCAATAAGTCTGTCGCAACTACTCAATAAGTCTGTTGTAACTATTACAATAAGTCTCACGTAACTACTCAATAAGTCTGACGAAACTATTCAATAAGTTTGCCATAATTACTCAATAAGTCTGACGTAACTACTCAATAAGTCTGCCGTAACAACTTACAATAAGTTTGCCGTAACTACTCAATAATTCTGCCGTAATTACTTACAATAAGTTTGCCGTAACTACTCAGTAAGTCTATCGTAACTACTTAATAAGTTTGTCGTCACTACTCAATAAGTCTGTCGTAACTACTCAATAAGTCTGTTGTAACTACTCAATAAGTCTGACGTAACTACTCAATAAGTCAGTAGTAACTACTCAATAAGTCTGCCGTAACTACTCAATAAGTCTAAAGTAACTACTTACAATAAGTCTAATGTAACTACTTACAATAAGTCTGCCATAACTACTTACAATAAGTCTGATGTAACTACTCAATAAGTCTGCTGTAACAACTCAGTTTGAATGCCGTAACTACTTAATAAGTCTGCTGTAACTACTCAATAAGTTTGTCGTAACTACTCAATAAGTCTGTCGTAACTACTAATTAAATCTATCGTAACTATTTACAATAAGTCTGCTGTAACTATTACAATAAGTCTCACGTAACTACTCAATAAGTCTGACGAAACTATTCAATAAGTTTGCCATAATTACTCAATAAGTCTGACGTAACTACTCAATAAGTCTGCCGTAACAACTTACAATAAGTTTGCCGTAACTACTCAATAATTGTGCCGTAATTACTTACAATAAGTCTGCCGTAACTACTCAGTAAGTCTATCGTAACTACTTAATAAGTTTGTCGTCACTACTCAATAAGTCTGTCGTAACTACTCAATAAGTCTGTTGTAACTACTCAATAAGTCTGACGTAACTACTTACAATAAGTTTGCTGTAACTACTCATTAAGTCTGCCATAACTACTTACAATAAGTTTGCAGTAACAACTCAATAAGTCTGTCGCAACTACTCAATAAGTCGGCTGTAACTATTACAATAAGTCTCACGTAACTACTCAATAAGTCTGACCAAACTATTCAATAAGTTTGCCATAATTACTCAATAAGTCTGACGTAACTACTCAATAAGTCTGCCGTAACAACTTATAATAAGTTTGCCGTAACTACTCAATAATTCTGCCGTAATTACTTACAATAAGTCTGCCGTAACTACTCAGTAAGTCTATCGTAACTACTTAATAAGTTTGTCGTCACTACTCAATAAGTCTGTCGTAACTACTCAATAAGTCTGTTGTAACTACTCAATAAGTCTGACGTAACTACTCAATAAGTCTGCCATAACTACTTACAATAAGTCTGACGAAACTATTCAATAAGTTTGCCATAATTACTCAATAAGTCTGACGTAACTACTCAATAAGTCTGACGTAATTACTCAATAAGTCTAACATAACTACTCAATAAGTTTGATGTAACTACTCATAAAGTCAGTAGTAACTACTCAATAAGTCTGCCGTAACTACTCAATAAGTCTGAAGTAACTACTTACAATAAGTCTGAAGTAACTACTTACAATAAGTCTGAAGTAACTACTTACAATAAGTCTGAAGTAACTACTTACAATAAGACTGCAATAACTACTTACAATAATACTGCAATAACTACTTACAATAAGTCTGACGTAACTACTCAATAAGTCTGCTGTAACTACTCAGTTTGTCTGCCGTAACTACACAATAAGTCTGTCGTAACTACTCAATAAGTCTATCATAACTACTCAATAAGTCTGTCGTAACTACTTACAATAAGACTTCCGTAACTTTTCCATAAGTCTAGCGTAACTACTCAATAAGTCTGCTGAAACTACTCAGTAAGTCTGCCGTAACTACTTCCAATAAGTCTGCCGTAACTACTCAATAAGTTTGACGTAACTACTCAATAATTTTGATGTAACTACTCATAAAGTCAGTAGTAACTACTCAATAAGTCTGCCGTAACTACTCAATAAGTCTAAAGTAACTACTTACAATAAGTCTGATGTAACTACTTACAATAAGTCTGCCATAACTACTTACAATAAGTCTGACGTAACTACTCAATAAGTCTGCTGTAATAACTCAGTTTGAATGCGTAACTACTTAATAAGTCTGCCGTAACTACTCAATGTCCGCCGTAACTACTCATTGTCTGTCGTAACTACTCAATAAGTCTGCCGTAAATACTCAATAAGTCTGCGGTAACTACTTACAATAAGTCTGACGTAACTACTCAATAAGTTTGATGTAACTACTCATAAAGTCAGTAATAACTACTCAATAAGTCTGCCGTAACTACTCAATAAGTCTAAAGTAAAAACATACAATAAGTCTACCGTAACTACTCAATAAGTCTGCTATAACTACTTACAATAAGTCTGACGTAACTACTCAATAAGTCTGCTGTAACTACTCAGATTGTCTGCCGTAACTACTTAATAAGTCTGACGTAACTACTCAACGTCTCTCGTAACTACTTACAATAAATCAGCCGTAACTACTGAGTAAGTCTGCCGTAACTACTTACAATAAGTCTGCCGTAACTACTCAATAAGTCTGCCGTAACTACTCAATATGTCTGCCATAACTACTTACAATAAGTCTGACGTAACTACTCAATAAGTCTGCTGTAACTACTCAGATTGTCTGCCGTAACTACTTAATAAGTCTAACGTAACTACTCAACCTCTCTCGTAACTACTTACAATAAATCTGCCGTAACTACTGAGTAAGTCTGCCGTAACTAGTTACAATAAGTCTGCCGTAACTACTCAATAAGTCTGCCGTAACTACTTACAATAAGTCTGCCGTAACAACTCCATAAGTCTGTCGTAATTACTCAATAAGTCTGCTGTAACTACTTTGTAAGTCTGCCGTAACTACTTACAATAAGTCTAACATAACTACTCAATAAGTTTGATGTAACTACTCATAAAGTCAGTAGTAACTACTAAATAAGTCTGCCGTAACTACTCAATAAGTCTGAAGTAACTACTTACAATAAGTCTGAAGTAACTACTTACAATAAGACTGCCATAACTACTTACAATAAGTCTGACGTAACTACTCAATAAGTCTGCTGTAACTACTTAGTTTGTCTGTCGTAACTACTTAATAAGTTTGACGTAACTACTCAATGTCTATCGTAACTACTTACAATAAGTCTGCCGTAACTACTTAAAATAAGTATGACGTAACTACTTAATAAATCTGACGTAACTACTTACAATAAGTATGACGAAATTATTCAATAAGTCTGCTGTAATTACTCAATAAGTCTGACGTAACTACTCAAAAAGTCTGCCGTAACAACTTACAATAAGTTTCCCATAACTACTCAATAATTCTGGCGTAACTACTTACAATAAGTCTGCTGTAACTACTCAGTTTGTCTGCCGTAACTACTTAATAAGTCTGACGTAACTATTCAATGTTTGTCGTAACTACTTACAATAATTCTGCCATAATTACTTACAATAAGTCTGACGTAACTACTCAATAAGTTTGATGTAACTACTCATAAAGTCAGTAGTAACTACTCAATAAGTCTGACGTAACTACTCAATAAGTCTGTAGTAACTATTCATAAAGTCAGTAGTAACTATTCAATAAGTCTGTCGTAACTACTTACAATAAGTCTGTCGTACCTACTCAGTAAGTGTGCTGTAACTACTTACAATAAGTCTGACGTAACTACTCAAGAAGTTTGATGTAACTACTCATAAAGTCAGTAGTAACTACTTAATTAGTCTGTCGTAACTACTCAATAAATCTGAAGTAACTACTTACAATAAGTCTGACGTAACTACTCAATAAGTTTGATGTAACTACTCATAAAGTCAGTAGTAACTACTCAATAAGTCTTCCGTAACTACTCAATAAGTCTGAAGTAACTACTTACAATAAGTCTGCCGTAACTACTTACAATAAGTCTGCCGTAACTACTTACAATAAGTCTGCCGTAACTACTCAATAAGTCTGCCGTAACTACTCAGTAAGTCTGCCGTAACTACTCAATAAGTCTGTCATAATTACTTACAATAAGTCTGACGTACCTACTCAATAAGTTTGCTGTAACTACTCAGATTGTCTGCCGTAACTACTCAATAAGTCTGCTGTAACTACTTACAATAAGTCTGCCGTAACTACTCAATAAGTCTGCCGTAACTACTCAGTAAGTCTGCTGTAACTACTTACAATAAGTCTGTCGTAACTACTCAATAAGTCTGCCGTAACTACTTAGTAAGTCTGCCGTAACTACTTACAATAAGTCTAACAAAACTACTCAATAAGTTTGATGTAACTACTCATAAAGTCAGTAGTAACTACTCAATAAGTCTGCCGTAACTACTCAATAAGTCTGAAGCAACTACTTACAATAAGTCTGCCGTAACTACTTACAATAAGTCGTCCGTAACTACTTACAATAAGTCTGCCGTAACTACTCAATAAGTCTGCCGTAACTACTCAATAATTATGCCGTAACTACTTACAATAAGTCTACCGTAACTACTCAATAAGTCTGTCGTAACTACTCAATAAGTCTGCCGTAACTACTTACAATAAGTCTGACGTAACTACTCAATAAGTTTGATGTAACTACTCATAAAGTCAGTAGTAACTACTCAATAAGTCTGCCGTAACTACTCAATAAGTGTGAAGCAACTACTTACAATAAGTCTGCCGTAACTACTTACAATAAGTCTGCCGTAACTACTTACAATAAGTCTGCCGTGACTACTAAATAAGTCTGCCGTAACTACTCAGTAAGTCTGCTGTAACTACTTACAATAAGTCTGCCGTAACTACTCAGTAAGTCTATCGTAACTACTTAATAAGTTTGTCGTCACTACTCAATAAGTCTGTCGTAACTACTCAATAAGTCTGTTGTAACTACTCAATAAGTCTGACGTAACTACTTACAATAAGTTTGCTGTAACTACTCATTAAGTCTGCCATAACTACTTACAATAAGTTTGCAGTAACAACTCAATAAGTCTGTCGCAACTACTCAATAAGTCTGCTGTAACTATTACAATAAGTCTCACGTAACTACTCAATAAGTCTGACCAAACTATTCAATAAGTTTGCCATAATTACTCAATAAGTCTGACGTAACTACTCAATAAGTCTGCCGTAACAACTTATAATAAGTTTGCCGTAACTACTCAATAATTCTGCCGTAATTACTTACAATAAGTCTGCCGTAACTACTCAGTAAGTCTATCGTAACTACTTAATAAGTTTGTCGTCACTACTCAATAAGTCTGTCGTAACTACTCAATAAGTCTGTTGTAACTACTCAATAAGTCTGACGTAACTACTCAATAAGTCTGCCATAACTACTTACAATAAGTCTACCGTAACAACTCCATAAATCTGTCGTAACTACTCAATAAGTCTGTTGTAACTACTTTATAAGTCTGTCGTAACTACTTACAATAAGTCTAACATAACTACTCAATAAGTTTGATGTAACTACTCATAAAGTCAGTAGTAACTACTCAATAAGTCTGCCGTAACTACTCAATAAGTCTGAAGTAACTACTTACAATAAGTCTGCCGTAACTACTTACAATAAGTCTGCCGTAACTACTTACAATAAGTCTGCCGTGACTACTAAATAAGTCTGCCGTAACTACTCAGTAAGTCTGCTGTAACTACTTACAATAAGTCTGCCGTAACTACTCAGTAAGTCTGCCGTAACTACTTACAATAAGTCTGACGTAACTACTCAATAAGTTTGATGTAACTACTCATAAAGTCAGTAGTAACTACTCAATAAGTCTGCCGTAACTACTTACAATATGTCTGACGTAACTACTCAATAAGTTTGATGTAACTACTCATAAAGTCAGTAGTAACTACTCAATAAGTCTGCCGTAACAACTCAATAAGTGTGAAGCAACTACTTACAATAAGTCTGCCGTAACTACTTACAATAAGTCTGCCGTAACTACTTACAATAAGTCTGCCGTGACTACTAAATAAGTCTGCCGTAACTACTCAGTAAGTCTGCTGTAACTACTTACAATAAGTCTGCCGTAACTACTCAGTAAGTCTATCGTAACTACTTAATAAGTTTGTCGTCACTACTCAATAAGTCTGTCGTAACTACTCAATAAGTCTGTTGTAACTACTCAATAAGTCTGACGTAACTACTTACAATAAGTTTGCTGTAACTACTCATTAAGTCTGCCATAACTACTTACAATAAGTTTGCAGTAACAACTCAATAAGTCTGTCGCAACTACTCAATAAGTCTGCTGTAACTATTACAATAAGTCTCACGTAACTACTCAATAAGTCTGACCAAACTATTCAATAAGTTTGCCATAATTACTCAATAAGTCTGACGTAACTACTCAATAAGTCTGCCGTAACAACTTATAATAAGTTTGCCGTAACTACTCAATAATTCTGCCGTAATTACTTACAATAAGTCTGCCGTAACTACTCAGTAAGTCTATCGTAACTACTTAATAAGTTTGTCGTCACTACTCAATAAGTCTGTCGTAACTACTCAATAAGTCTGTTGTAACTACTCAATAAGTCTGACGTAACTACTCAATAAGTCAGTAGTAACTACTCAATAAGTCTGCCGTAACTACTCAATAAGTCTGCCGTAACTACTCAATAAGTCTAAAGTAACTACTTACAATAAGTCTGCCATAACTACTTACAATAAGTCTGACGTAACTACTTACAATAAGTCTGCCGTAACTACTTAATAAATCTGCCGTAACTACTCAGTAAGTCTGCCATAACTAATTACAATAAGTCTGCCGTAACAACTTACAATACGTCTGACGTAACTACTCAATAAGTCTGTCATAACTACTTACCATAATTCTGCAGTAACTACTACATAAGTCTGCCGTAACTACTTAATAAGTCTGACGTAACTACTCAACGTCTCTCGTAACTACTTACAATAAATCAGCCGTAACTACTGAGTAAGTCTGCCGTAACTACTTACAATAAGTCTGCCGTAACTACTCAATAAGTCTGCCGTAACTACTCAATATGTCTGCCATAACTACTTACAATAAGTCTGACGTAACTACTCAATAAGTCTGCTGTAACTACTCAGATTGTCTGCCGTAACTACTTAATAAGTCTAACGTAACTACTCAACCTCTCTCGTAACTACTTACAATAAATCTGCCGTAACTACTGAGTAAGTCTGCCGTAACTAGTTACAATAAGTCTGCCGTAACTACTCAATAAGTCTGCCGTAACTACTTACAATAAGTCTGCCGTAACAACTCCATAAGTCTGTCGTAATTACTCAATAAGTCTGCTGTAACTACTTTGTAAGTCTGCCGTAACTACTTACAATAAGTCTAACATAACTACTCAATAAGTTTGATGTAACTACTCATAAAGTCAGTAGTAACTACTAAATAAGTCTGCCGTAACTACTCAAAAAGTCAGTAGTAACTACTCAATAAGTCTGCCGTAACTACTCAATAAGTCTAAAGTAACTACTTACAATAAGTCTAATGAAACTACTTACAATAAGTCTACCATAACTACTTACAATAAGTCTGACGTAACTACTCAATAAGTCTGCTGTAACAACTCAGTTTGAATGCCGTAACTACTTAATAAGTCTGCTGTAACAACTCAATAAGTTTGTCGTAACTACTCAATAAGTCTGTCGTAACTACTAATTAAATCTGTCGTAACTATTTACAATAAGTCTGCTGTAACTACTCATTAAGTCTGCCATAACTACTTACAATAAGTTTGCAGTAACAACTCAATAAGTCTGTCGCAACTACTCAATAAGTCTGTTGTAACTATTACAATAAGTCTCACGTAACTACTCAATAAGTCTGACGAAACTATTCAATAAGTTTGCCATAATTACTCAATAAGTCTGACGTAACTACTCAATAAGTCTGCCGTAACAACTTACAATAAGTTTGCCGTAACTACTCAATAATTCTGCCGTAATTACTTACAATAAGTCTGCCGTAACTACTCAGTAAGTCTATCGTAACTACTTAATAAGTTTGTCGTCACTACTCAATAAGTCTGTCGTAACTACTCAATAAGTCTGTTGTAACTACTCAATAAGTCTGACGTAACTACTCAATAAGTCAGTAGTAACTACTCAATAAGTCTGCCGTAACTACTCAATAAGTCTGCCGTAACTACTCAATAAGTCTAAAGTAACTACTTACAATAAGTCTGCCATAACTACTTACAATAAGTCTGACGTAACTACTTACAATAAGTCTGCCGTAACTACTTAATAAATCTGCCGTAACTACTCAGTAAGTCTGCCATAACTAATTACAATAAGTCTGCCGTAACAACTTACAATACGTCTGACGTAACTACTCAATAAGTCTGTCATAACTACTTACCATAATTCTGCAGTAACTACTACATAAGTCTGTCGTAACTACTTAATAAGTCAGCCGTAACTACTCATTAACTCTACCGTACCTACTTACAATAAGTCTGACGTAACTACCTAATAAGTTTGATGTAACTACTTATAAAGTTATTAGTAACTACTCAATAAGTCTGACGTAACTTCTAAATAAATCTGACGTAACTTCTAAATAAGTCTGCCGTAACTACTCAATACGTCAGCCATAACTACATACAATAAGTCTGACGTAACTACTCAATAAGTCTGCTGTAACTACTCAAAAAGTCAGTAGTAACTACTCAATAAGTCTGCCGTAACTACTCAATAAGTCTAAAGTAACTACTTACAATAAGTCTAATGAAACTACTTACAATAAGTCTACCATAACTACTTACAATAAGTCTGACGTAACTACTCAATAAGTCTGCTGTAACTATTACAATAAGTCTCACGTAACTACTCAATAAGTCTGACGAAACTATTCAATAAGTTTGCCATAATTACTCAATAAGTCTGACGTAACTACTCAATAAGTCTGCCGTAACAACTTACAATAAGTTTGCCGTAACTACTCAATAATTCTGCCGTAATTACTTACAATAAGTCTGCCGTAACTACACAGTAAGTCTATCGTAACTACTTAATAAGTTTGTCGTCACTACTCAAAAAGTCTGTCGTAACTACTCAATAAGTCTGTTGTAACTACTCAATAAGTCTGACGTAACTACTCAATAAGTCAGTAGTAACTACTCAATAAGTCTGCTGTAACTACTCAATAAGTCTAAAGTAACTACTTACAATAAGTCTAATGTAACTACTTACAATAAGTCTGCCATAACTACTTACAATAAGTCTGACGTAACTACTTACAATAAGTCTGCCGTAACTACTTAATAAGTCTGCCGTAACTACTCAGTAGGTCTGCCATAACTAATTACAATAAGTCTGACGTAACTACTCAATAAGTTTGATGTAACTACTCATATAGTCAGTAGTAACTACTCAATAAGTCTGCTGTAACTACTCAATAAGTCTGAAGTAACTACTTACAATAAGTCTGCCGTAACTACTCAATAAGTCTGCCATAACTACTTACAAGAAGTCTGACGTAACTACTCAATAAGTCTGCTTTAACTACTCAGTTTGTCTGCCGTAACTACTTAATAAGTCTAACGTAACTACTCAATGTCTGCCGTAACTACATACAATAAGTCTGTCGTAACTACTCAATAAGTCTGCCGCAACTACTCAATAAGTCTGTTGTAACTATTACAATAAGTCTCACGTAACTACTCAATAAGTCTGACGAAACTATTCAATAAGTTTGCCATAATTACTCAATAAGTCTGACGTAACTACTCAATAAGTCTGCCGTAACAACTTACAATAAGTTTGCCGTAACTACTCAATAATTCTGCCGTAATTACTTACAATAAGTCTGCCGTAACTACACAGTAAGTCTATCGTAACTACTTAATAAGTTTGTCGTCACTACTCAAAAAGTCTGTCGTAACTACTCAATAAGTCTGTTGTAACTACTCAATAAGTCTGACGTAACTACTCAATAAGTCAGTAGTAACTACTCAATAAGTCTGCTGTAACTACTCAATAAGTCTAAAGTAACTACTTACAATAAGTCTAATGTAACTACTTACAATAAGTCTGCCATAACTACTTACAATAAGTCTGACGTAACTACTTACAATAAGTCTGCCGTAACTACTTAATAAGTCTGCCGTAACTACTCAGTAGGTCTGCCATAACTAATTACAATAAGTCTGACGTAACTACTCAATAAGTTTGATGTAACTACTCATATAGTCAGTAGTAACTACTCAATAAGTCTGCTGTAACTACTCAATAAGTCTGAAGTAACTACTTACAATAAGTCTGCCGTAACTACTCAATAAGTCTGCCATAACTACTTACAAGAAGTCTGACGTAACTACTCAATAAGTCTGCTTTAACTACTCAGTTTGTCTGCCGTAACTACTTAATAAGTCTAACGTAACTACTCAATGTCTGCCGTAACTACATACAATAAGTCTGTCGTAACTACTCAATAAGTCTGCCGTAACTACTCAATAAGTCTATCGTAACTACTTACAATAAGTCTGCCGTAACTACTTAAAATAAGTATGACGTAACTACTTAATAAATCTAACGTAACTACTTAAAAAGTATGATGTAACTACTTACAATAAGTATGACGAAACTATTCAATAAGTCTTATGTAATTACTCAATAAGTTTGACGTAACAACTCAGAAAGTCTGCCATAACAACTTACAATAAGTTTGCTGTAACTACTCAATAATTCTGCCGTAACTACTTAAAATAAGTCTGCCGTAACTACTCAGTAAGTCTGTCGTAACTACTTAATAAGTTTGCCGTAAATACTCAATAAGTCTGCCGTAACAACTTACATTACGTCTGACGTAACTACTCAATAAGTCTGTCATAGCTACTTACCATAATTCTGCAGTAACTACTACATAAGTCTGTCGTAATTACTTAATAAGTCAGCCGTAACTACTCATTAACTCTACCGTACCTACTTACAATAAGTCTGACGTAACTACCTAATAAGTTTGATGTAACTACTTATAAAGTTATTAGTAACTACTCAATAAGTCTGACGTAACTTCTAAATAAATCTGACGTAACTTCTAAATAAGTCTGCCGTAACTACTCAATACGTCAGCCATAACTACATACAATAAGTCTGACGTAACTACTCAATAAGTCTGCTGTAACTACTCAAAAAGTCAGTAGTAACTACTCAATAAGTCTGCCGTAACTACTCAATAAGTCTAAAGTAACTACTTACAATAAGTCTAATGAAACTACTTACAATAAGTCTACCATAACTACTTACAATAAGTCTGACGTAACTACTCAATAAGTCTGCTGTAACAACTCAGTTTGAATGCCGTAACTACTTAATAAGTCTGCTGTAACAACTCAATAAGTTTGTCGTAACTACTCAATAAGTCTGTCGTAACTACTAATTAAATCTGTCGTAACTATTTACAATAAGTCTGCTGTAACTACTCATTAAGTCTGCCATAACTACTTACAATAAGTTTGCAGTAACAACTCAATAAGTCTGTCGCAACTACTCAATAAGTCTGTTGTAACTATTACAATAAGTCTCACGTAACTACTCAATAAGTCTGACGAAACTATTCAATAAGTTTGCCATAATTACTCAATAAGTCTGACGTAACTACTCAATAAGTCTGCCGTAACAACTTACAATAAGTTTGCCGTAACTACTCAATAATTCTGCCGTAATTACTTACAATAAGTTTGCCGTAACTACTCAGTAAGTCTATCGTAACTACTTAATAAGTTTGTCGTCACTACTCAATAAGTCTGTCGTAACTACTCAATAAGTCTGTTGTAACTACTCAATAAGTCTGACGTAACTACTCAATAAGTCAGTAGTAACTACTCAATAAGTCTGCCGTAACTACTCAATAAGTCTAAAGTAACTACTTACAATAAGTCTAATGTAACTACTTACAATAAGTCTGCCATAACTACTTACAATAAGTCTGATGTAACTACTCAATAAGTCTGCTGTAACAACTCAGTTTGAATGCCGTAACTACTTAATAAGTCTGCTGTAACTACTCAATAAGTTTGTCGTAACTACTCAATAAGTCTGTCGTAACTACTAATTAAATCTATCGTAACTATTTACAATAAGTCTGCTGTAACTATTACAATAAGTCTCACGTAACTACTCAATAAGTCTGACGAAACTATTCAATAAGTTTGCCATAATTACTCAATAAGTCTGACGTAACTACTCAATAAGTCTGCCGTAACAACTTACAATAAGTTTGCCGTAACTACTCAATAATTGTGCCGTAATTACTTACAATAAGTCTGCCGTAACTACTCAGTAAGTCTATCGTAACTACTTAATAAGTTTGTCGTCACTACTCAATAAGTCTGTCGTAACTACTCAATAAGTCTGTTGTAACTACTCAATAAGTCTGACGTAACTACTTACAATAAGTTTGCTGTAACTACTCATTAAGTCTGCCATAACTACTTACAATAAGTTTGCAGTAACAACTCAATAAGTCTGTCGCAACTACTCAATAAGTCTGCTGTAACTATTACAATAAGTCTCACGTAACTACTCAATAAGTCTGACCAAACTATTCAATAAGTTTGCCATAATTACTCAATAAGTCTGACGTAACTACTCAATAAGTCTGCCGTAACAACTTATAATAAGTTTGCCGTAACTACTCAATAATTCTGCCGTAATTACTTACAATAAGTCTGCCGTAACTACTCAGTAAGTCTATCGTAACTACTTAATAAGTTTGTCGTCACTACTCAATAAGTCTGTCGTAACTACTCAATAAGTCTGTTGTAACTACTCAATAAGTCTGACGTAACTACTCAATAAGTCTGCCATAACTACTTACAATAAGTCTGCCGTAACAACTCCATAAATCTGTCGTAACTACTCAATAAGTCTGTTGTAACTACTTTATAAGTCTGTCGTAACTACTTACAATAAGTCTAACATAACTACTCAATAAGTTTGATGTAACTACTCATAAAGTCAGTAGTAACTACTCAATAAGTCTGCCGTAACTACTCAATAAGTCTGAAGTAACTACTTACAATAAGTCTGAAGTAACTACTTACAATAAGTCTGAAGTAACTACTTACAATAAGACTGCAATAACTACTTACAATAATACTGCAATAACTACTTACAATAAGTCTGACGTAACTACTCAATAAGTCTGCTGTAACTACTCAGTTTGTCTGCCGTAACTACACAATAAGTCTGTCGTAACTACTCAATAAGTCTGTCATAACTACTCAATAAGTCTGTCGTAACTACTTACAATAAGACTTCCGTAACTTTTCCATAAGTCTAGCGTAACTACTCAATAAGTCTGCTGAAACTACTCAGTAAGTCTGCCGTAACTACTTCCAATAAGTCTGCCGTAACTACTCAATAATTTTGACGTAACTACTCAATAATTTTGATGTAACTACTCATAAAGTCAGTAGTAACTACTCAATAAGTCTGCCGTAACTACTCAATAAGTCTAAAGTAACTACTTACAATAAGTCTGATGTAACTACTTACAATAAGTCTGCCATAACTACTTACAATAAGTCTGACGTAACTACTCAATAAGTCTGCTGTAATAACTCAGTTTGAATGCGTAACTACTTAATAAGTCTGCCGTAACTACTCAATGTCCGCCGTAACTACTCATTGTCTGTCGTAACTACTCAATAAGTCTGCCGTAAATACTCAATAAGTGTGCGGTAACTACTTACAATAAGTCTGACGTAACTACTCAATAAGTTTGATGTAACTACTCATAAAGTCAGTAATAACTACTCAATAAGTCTGCCGTAACTACTCAATAAGTCTAAAGTAAAAACATACAATAAGTCTACCGTAACTACTCAATAAGTCTGCTATAACTACTTACAATAAGTCTGACGTAACTACTAAATAAGTCTGCTGTAACTACTCAGATTGTCTGCCGTAACTACTTAATAAGTCTGACGTAACTACTCAACGTCTCTCGTAACTACTTACAATAAATCAGCCGTAACTACTGAGTAAGTCTGCCGTAACTACTTACAATAAGTCTGCCGTAACTACTCAATAAGTCTGCCGTAACTACTCAATATGTCTGCCATAACTACTTACAATAAGTCTGACGTAACTACTCAATAAGTCTGCTGTAACTACTCAGATTGTCTGCCGTAACTACTTAATAAGTCTAACGTAACTACTCAACCTCTCTCGTAACTACTTACAATAAATCTGCCGTAACTACTGAGTAAGTCTGCCGTAACTAGTTACAATAAGTCTGCCGTAACTACTCAATAAGTCTGCCGTAACTACTTACAATAAGTCTGCCGTAACAACTCCATAAGTCTGTCGTAATTACTCAATAAGTCTGCTGTAACTACTTTGTAAGTCTGCCGTAACTACTAACAATAAGTCTAACATAACTACTCAATAAGTTTGATGTAACTACTCATAAAGTCAGTAGTAACTACTAAATAAGTCTGCCGTAACTACTCAATAAGTCTGAAGTAACTACTTACAATAAGTCTGAAGTAACTACTTACAATAAGACTGCCATAACTACTTACAATAAGTCTGACGTAACTACTCAATAAGTCTGCTGTAACTACTCAGTTTGTCTGTCGTAACTACTTAATAAGTTTGACGTAACTACTCAATGTCTATCGTAACTACTTACAATAAGTCTGCCGTAACTACTTAAAATAAGTATGACGTAACTACTTAATAAATCTGACGTAACTACTTACAATAAGTATGACGAAATTATTCAATAAGTCTGCTGTAATTACTCAATAAGTCTGACGTAACTACTCAAAAAGTCTGCCGTAACAACTTACAATAAGTTTCCCATAACTACTCAATAAGTCTGTCGCAACTACTCAATAAGTCTGCTGTAACTATTACAATAAGTCTCACGTAACTACTCAATAAGTCTGACCAAACTATTCAATAAGTTTGCCATAATTACTCAATAAGTCTGACGTAACTACTCAATAAGTCTGCCGTAACAACTTATAATAAGTTTGCCGTAACTACTCAATAATTCTGCCGTAATTACTTACAATAAGTCTGCCGTAACTACTCAGTAAGTCTATCGTAACTACTTAATAAGTTTGTCGTCACTACTCAATAAGTCTGTCGTAACTACTCAATAAGTCTGTTGTAACTACTCAATAAGTCTGACGTAACTACTCAATAAGTCTGCCATAACTACTTACAATAAGTCTGCCGTAACAACTCCATAAATCTGTCGTAACTACTCAATAAGTCTGTTGTAACTACTTTATAAGTCTGTCGTAACTACTTACAATAAGTCTAACATAACTACTCAATAAGTTTGATGTAACTACTCATAAAGTCAGTAGTAACTACTCAATAAGTCTGCCGTAACTACTCAATAAGTCTGAAGTAACTACTTACAATAAGTCTGAAGTAACTACTTACAATAAGTCTGAAGTAACTACTTACAATAAGACTGCAATAACTACTTACAATAATACTGCAATAACTACTTACAATAAGTCTGACGTAACTACTCAATAAGTCTGCTGTAACTACTCAGTTTGTCTGCCGTAACTACACAATAAGTCTGTCGTAACTACTCAATAAGTCTGTCATAACTACTCAATAAGTCTGTCGTAACTACTTACAATAAGACTTCCGTAACTTTTCCATAAGTCTAGCGTAACTACTCAATAAGTCTGCTGAAACTACTCAGTAAGTCTGCCGTAACTACTTCCAATAAGTCTGCCGTAACTACTCAATAATTTTGACGTAACTACTCAATAATTTTGATGTAACTACTCATAAAGTCAGTAGTAACTACTCAATAAGTCTGCCGTAACTACTCAATAAGTCTAAAGTAACTACTTACAATAAGTCTGATGTAACTACTTACAATAAGTCTGCCATAACTACTTACAATAAGTCTGACGTAACTACTCAATAAGTCTGCTGTAATAACTCAGTTTGAATGCGTAACTACTTAATAAGTCTGCCGTAACTACTCAATGTCCGCCGTAACTACTCATTGTCTGTCGTAACTACTCAATAAGTCTGCCGTAAATACTCAATAAGTGTGCGGTAACTACTTACAATAAGTCTGACGTAACTACTCAATAAGTTTGATGTAACTACTCATAAAGTCAGTAATAACTACTCAATAAGTCTGCCGTAACTACTCAATAAGTCTAAAGTAAAAACATACAATAAGTCTACCGTAACTACTCAATAAGTCTGCTATAACTACTTACAATAAGTCTGACGTAACTACTAAATAAGTCTGCTGTAACTACTCAGATTGTCTGCCGTAACTACTTAATAAGTCTGACGTAACTACTCAACGTCTCTCGTAACTACTTACAATAAATCAGCCGTAACTACTGAGTAAGTCTGCCGTAACTACTTACAATAAGTCTGCCGTAACTACTCAATAAGTCTGCCGTAACTACTCAATATGTCTGCCATAACTACTTACAATAAGTCTGACGTAACTACTCAATAAGTCTGCTGTAACTACTCAGATTGTCTGCCGTAACTACTTAATAAGTCTAACGTAACTACTCAACCTCTCTCGTAACTACTTACAATAAATCTGCCGTAACTACTGAGTAAGTCTGCCGTAACTAGTTACAATAAGTCTGCCGTAACTACTCAATAAGTCTGCCGTAACTACTTACAATAAGTCTGCCGTAACAACTCCATAAGTCTGTCGTAATTACTCAATAAGTCTGCTGTAACTACTTTGTAAGTCTGCCGTAACTACTTACAATAAGTCTAACATAACTACTCAATAAGTTTGATGTAACTACTCATAAAGTCAGTAGTAACTACTAAATAAGTCTGCCGTAACTACTCAATAAGTCTGAAGTAACTACTTACAATAAGTCTGAAGTAACTACTTACAATAAGACTGCCATAACTACTTACAATAAGTCTGACGTAACTACTCAATAAGTCTGCTGTAACTACTCAGTTTGTCTGTCGTAACTACTTAATAAGTTTGACGTAACTACTCAATGTCTATCGTAACTACTTACAATAAGTCTGCCGTAACTACTTAAAATAAGTATGACGTAACTACTTAATAAATCTGACGTAACTACTTACAATAAGTATGACGAAATTATTCAATAAGTCTGCTGTAATTACTCAATAAGTCTGACGTAACTACTCAAAAAGTCTGCCGTAACAACTTACAATAAGTTTCCCATAACTACTCAATAATTCTGGCGTAACTACTTACAATAAGTCTGCTGTAACTACTCAGTTTGTCTGCTGTAACTACTTAATAAGTCTGACGTAACTATTCAATGTTTGTCGTAACTACTTACAATAATTCTGCCATAATTACTTACAATAAGTCTGACGTAACTACTCAATAAGTTTGATGTAACTACTCATAAAGTCAGTAGTAACTACTCAATAAGTCTGACGTAACTACTCAATAAGTCTGTAGTAACTATTCATAAAGTCAGTAGTAACTATTCAATAAGTCTGTCGTAACTACTTACAATAAGTCTGTCGTACCTACTCAGTAAGTGTGCTGTAACTACTTACAATAAGTCTGACGTAACTACTCAAGAAGTTTGATGTAACTACTCATAAAGTCAGTAGTAACTACTTAATTAGTCTGCCGTAACTACTCAATAAATCTGAAGTAACTACTTACAATAAGTCTGACGTAACTACTCAATAAGTTTGATGTAACTACTCATAAAGTCAGTAGTAACTACTCAATAAGTCTTCCGTAACTACTCAATAAGTCTGAAGTAACTACTTACAATAAGTCTGCCGTAACTACTTACAATAAGTCTGCCGTAACTACTTACAATAAGTCTGCCGTAACTACTCAATAAGTCTGCCGTAACTACTCAGTAAGTCTGCCGTAACTACTCAATAAGTCTGTCATAATTACTTATAATAAGTCTGACGTACCTACTCAATAAGTTTGCTGTAACTACTCAGATTGTCTGCCGTAACTACTCAATAAGTCTGCTGTAACTACTTACAATAAGTCTGCCGTAACTACTCAATAAGTCTGCCGTAACTACTCAGTAAGTCTGCTGTAACTACTTACAATAAGTCTGTCGTAACTACTCAATAAGTCTGCCGTAACTACTTAGTAAGTCTGCCGTAACTACTTACAATAAGTCTAACAAAACTACTCAATAAGTTTGATGTAACTACTCATAAAGTCAGTAGTAACTACTCAATAAGTCTGCCGTAACTACTCAATAAGTCTGAAGCAACTACTTACAATAAGTCTGCCGTAACTACTTACAATAAGTCGTCCGTAACTACTTACAATAAGTCTGCCGTAACTACTCAATAAGTCTGCCGTAACTACTCAATAATTATGCCGTAACTACTTACAATAAGTCTGCCGTAACTACTCAATAAGTCTGTCGTAACTACTCAATAAGTCTGCCGTAACTACTTACAATAAGTCTGACGTAACTACTCAATAAGTTTGATGTAACTACTCATAAAGTCAGTAGTAACTACTCAATAAGTCTGCCGTAACTACTCAATAAGTGTGAAGCAACTACTTACAATAAGTCTGCCGTAACTACTTACAATAAGTCTGCCGTAACTACTTACAATAAGTCTGCCGTGACTACTAAATAAGTCTGCCGTAACTACTCAGTAAGTCTGCTGTAACTACTTACAATAAGTCTGCCGTAACTACTCAATAAATCTGCCGTAACTACTTCGTAAGTCTGCCGTAACTACTTACAATAAGTCTGACGTAACTACTCAATAAGTTTGATGTAACTACTCATAAAGTCAGTAGTAACTACTCAATAAGTCTGCCGTAACTACTCAATAAGTCTGACGTAACTACTCAATAAGTCTACTGTAACTAATTACAATAAGTCTGCCGTAACTACTCAATAATTATGCCGTAACTACTTACAATAAGTCTGCCGTAACTACTCAATAAGTCTATCGTAACTACTCAATAATTATGCTGTAACTACTTACAATAAGTCTGCCGTAACTACTCAGTAAATCTATCGTAAATACTTCATAAATTGGCCGTAACTACTTAATAAATCTGTCGTAACTACTCAATAAGTCTGCCGTAACTACTTACAATAAGTCTGACGTAACTACTCAATAAGTTTGATGTAACTACTCATAAAGTCAGTAGTAACTACTCAATAAGTCTGACGTAACTACTCAATAAGTCTGTAGTAACTATTCATAAAGTCAGTAGTAACTATTCAATAAGTCTGTCGTAACTACTTACAATAAGTCTGTCGTACCTACTCAGTAAGTGTGCTGTAACTACTTACAATAAGTCTGACGTAACTACTCAAGAAGTTTGATGTAACTACTCATAAAGTCAGTAGTAACTACTTAATTAGTCTGCCGTAACTACTCAATAAATCTGAAGTAACTACTTACAATAAGTCTGACGTAACTACTCAATAAGTTTGATGTAACTACTCATAAAGTCAGTAGTAACTACTCAATAAGTCTTCCGTAACTACTCAATAAGTCTGAAGTAACTACTTACAATAAGTCTGCCGTAACTACTTACAATAAGTCTGCCGTAACTACTTACAATAAGTCTGCCGTAACTACTCAATAAGTCTGCCGTAACTACTCAGTAAGTCTGCCGTAACTACTCAATAAGTCTGTCATAATTACTTATAATAAGTCTGACGTACCTACTCAATAAGTTTGCTGTAACTACTCAGATTGTCTGCCGTAACTACTCAATAAGTCTGCTGTAACTACTTACAATAAGTCTGCCGTAACTACTCAATAAGTCTGCCGTAACTACTCAGTAAGTCTGCTGTAACTACTTACAATAAGTCTGTCGTAACTACTCAATAAGTCTGCCGTAACTACTTAGTAAGTCTGCCGTAACTACTTACAATAAGTCTAACAAAACTACTCAATAAGTTTGATGTAACTACTCATAAAGTCAGTAGTAACTACTCAATAAGTCTGCCGTAACTACTCAATAAGTCTGAAGCAACTACTTACAATAAGTCTGCCGTAACTACTTACAATAAGTCGTCCGTAACTACTTACAATAAGTCTGCCGTAACTACTCAATAAGTCTGCCGTAACTACTCAATAATTATGCCGTAACTACTTACAATAAGTCTGCCGTAACTACTCAATAAGTCTGTCGTAACTACTCAATAAGTCTGCCGTAACTACTTACAATAAGTCTGACGTAACTACTCAATAAGTTTGATGTAACTACTCATAAAGTCAGTAGTAACTACTCAATAAGTCTGCCGTAACTACTCAATAAGAGTGAAGCAACTACTTACAATAAGTCTGCCGTAACTACTTACAATAAGTCTGCCGTAACTACTTACAATAAGTCTGCCGTGACTACTAAATAAGTCTGCCGTAACTACTCAGTAAGTCTGCTGTAACTACTTACAATAAGTCTGCCGTAACTACTCAATAAATCTGCCGTAACTACTTCGTAAGTCTGCCGTAACTACTTACAATAAGTCTGACGTAACTACTCAATAAGTTTGATGTAACTACTCATAAAGTCAGTAGTAACTACTCAATAAGTCTGCCGTAACTACTCAATAAGTCTGACGTAACTACTCAATAAGTCTACTGTAACTAATTACAATAAGTCTGCCGTAACTACTCAATAATTATGCCGTAACTACTTACAATAAGTCTGCCGTAACTACTCAATAAGTCTATCGTAACTACTCAATAATTATGCTGTAACTACTTACAATAAGTCTGCCGTAACTACTCAGTAAATCTATCGTAAATACTTCATAAATTGGCCGTAACTACTTAATAAATCTGTCGTAACTACTCAATAAGTCTGCCGTAACTACTTACAATAAGTCTGACGTAACTACTCAATAAGTTTGTTGTAACTACTCATAAAGTCAGTAGTAACTACTCAATAAGTCTGCCGTAACTACTCAATAAGATTGAAGTAACTACTTACAATAAGTATGCTATAACTACCCAATAAGTCTGCCATAACTACTTACAATAAGTCTGACGTAACTACTCAATAAGTCTGTTGTAACTACTCAGTTTGTCTGCCGTAACTACTTAATAAGTCTGCTGTAACTACTCAGTAAGTCTATCGTAACTACTTAATAAGTTTGTCGTCACTACTCAATAAGTCTGTCGTAACTACTCAATAAGTCTGTTGTAACTACTCAATAAGTCTGACGTAACTACTCAATAAGTCAGTAGTAACTACTCAATAAGTCTGCCGTAACTACTCAATAAGTCTAAAGTAACTACTTACAATAAGTCTAATGTAACTACTTACAATAAGTCTGCCATAACTACTTACAATAAGTCTGATGTAACTATTCAATAAGTCTGCTGTAACAACTCAGTTTGAATGCCGTAACTACTTAATAAGTCTGTTGTAACTACTCAATAAGTTTGTCGTAACTACTCAATAAGTCTGTCGTAACTACTAATTAAATCTATCGTAACTATTTACAATAAGTCTGCTGTAACTATTACAATAAGTCTCACGTAACTACTCAATAAGTCTGACCAAACTATTCAATAAGTTTGCCATAATTACTCAATAAGTCTGACGTAACTACTCAATAAGTCTGCCGTAACAACTTATAATAAGTTTGCCATAACTACTCAATAATTCTGCCGTAATTACTTACAATAAGTCTGCCGTAACTACTCAGTAAGTCTATCGTAACTACTTAATAAGTTCGTCGTCACTACTCAATAAGTCTGTCGTAACTACTCAATAAGTCTGTTGTAACTACTCAATAAGTCTGACGTAACTACTTACAATAAGTTTGCTGTAACTACTCATTAAGTCTGCCATAACTACTTACAATAAGTTTGCAGTAACAACTCAATAAGTCTGTCGCAACTACTCAATAAGTCTGCTGTAACTATTACAATAAGTCTCACGTAACTACTCAATAAGTCTGACCAAACTATTCAATAAGTTTGCCATAATTACTCAATAAGTCTGACGTAACTACTCAATAAGTCTGCCGTAACAACTTATAATAAGTTTGCCGTAACTACTCAATAATTCTGCCGTAATTACTTACAATAAGTCTGCCGTAACTACTCAGTAAGTCTATCGTAACTACTTAATAAGTTTGTCGTCACTACTCAATAAGTCTGTCGTAACTACTCAATAAGTCTGTTGTAACTACTCAATAAGTCTGACGTAACTACTCAATAAGTCTGCCATAACTACTTACAATAAGTCTGCCGTAACAACTCCATAAGTCTGTCGTAACTACTCAATAAGTCTGTTGTAACTACTTTATAAGTCTGTCGTAACTACTTACAATAAGTCTAACATAACTACTCAATAAGTTTGATGTAACTACTCATAAAGTCAGTAGGAACTACTCAATAAGTCTGCCGTAACTACTCAATAAGTCTGAAGTAACTACTTACAATAAGTCTGAAGTAACTACTTACAATAAGTCTGAAGTAACTACTTACAATAAGACTGCAATAACTACTTACAATAAGACTGCAATAACTACTTACAATAAGTCTGACGTAACTACTCAATAAGTCTGCTGTAACTACTCAGTTTGTCTGCCGTAACTACACAATAAGTCTGTCGTAACTACTCAATAAGTCTGTCATAACTACTCAATAAGTCTGTCGTAACTACTTACAATAAGACTTCCGTAACTTTTCCATAAGTCTAGCGTAACTACTCAATAAGTCTGCTGAAACTACTCAGTAAGTCTGCCGTAACTACTTCCAATATGTCTGCCGTAACTACTCAATAAGTTTGACGTAACTACTCAATAATTTTGATGTAACTACTCATAAAGTCAGTAGTAACTACTCAATAAGTCAGATGTAACTACTCAAAAAGTCAGTAGTAACTACTCAATAAGTCTACCGTAACTACTCAATAAGTCTGCCGTAACTACTCAATAAGTCTAAAGTAACTACTTACAATAAGTCTGATGTAACTACTTACAATAAGTCTGCCATAACTACTTACAATAAGTCTGACGTAACTACTCAATAAGTCTGCTGTAATAACTCAGTTTGAATGCGTAACTACTTAATAAGTCTGCCGTAACTACTCAATGTCCGCCGTAACTACTCATTGTCTGTCGTAACTACTCAATAAGTCTGCCGTAAATACTCAATAAGTCTGCGGTAACTACTTACAATAAGTCTGACGTAACTACTCAATAAGTTTGATGTAACTACTCATAAAGTCAGTAATAACTACTCAATAAGTCTGCCGTAACTACTCAATAAGTCTGAAGTAAAAACATACAATAAGTCTACCGTAACTACTCAATAAGTCTGCTATAACTACTTACAATAAGTCTGACGTAACTACTCAATAAGTCTGCTGTAACTACTCAGATTGTCTGCCGTAACTACTTAATAAGTCTGACGTAACTACTCAACGTCTCTCGTAACTACTTACAATAAATCAGCCGTAACTACTGAGTAAGTCTGCCGTAACTACTTACAATAAGTCTGCCGTAACTACTCAATAAGTCTGCCGTAACTACTCAATATGTCTGCCATAACTACTTACAATAAGTCTGACGTAACTACTCAATAAGTCTGCTGTAACTACTCAGATTGTCTGCCGTAACTACTTAATAAGTCTAACGTAACTACTCAACCTCTCTCGTAACTACTTACAATAAATCTGCCGTAACTACTGAGTAAGTCTGCCGTAACTAGTTACAATAAGTCTGCCGTAACTACTCAATAAGTCTGTCGTAACTACTTACAATAAGTCTGCCGTAACAACTCCATAAGTCTGTCGTAATTACTCAATAAGTCTGCTGTAACTACTTTGTAAGTCTGCCGTAACTACTTACAATAAGTCTAACATAACTACTCAATAAGTTTGATGTAACTACTCATAAAGTCAGTAGTAACTACTAAATAAGTCTGCCGTAACTACTCAATAAGTCTGAAGTAACTACTTACAATAAGTCTGAAGTAACTACTTACAATAAGACTGCCATAACTACTTACAATAAGTCTGACGTAACTACTCAATAAGTCTGCTGTAACTACTCAGTTTGTCTGTCGTAACTACTTAATAAGTTTGACGTAACTACTCAATGTCTATCGTAACTACTTACAATAAGTCTGCCGTAACTACTTAAAATAAGTATGACGTAACTACTTAATAAATCTGACGTAACTACTTACAATAAGTATGACGAAATTATTCAATAAGTCTGCTGTAATTACTCAATAAGTCTGACGTAACTACTCAAAAAGTCTGCCGTAATAACTTACAATAAGTTTCCCATAACTACTCAATAATTCTGGCGTAACTACTTACAATAAGTCTGCTGTAACTACTCAGTTTGTCTGCCGTAACTACTTAATAAGTCTGACGTAACTATTCAATGTTTGTCGTAACTACTTACAATAAGTCTGCCATAATTACTTACAATAAGTCTGACGTAACTACTCAATAAGTTTGATGTAACTACTCATAAAGTCAGTAGTAACTACTCAATAAGTCTGACGTAACTACTCAATAAGTCTGTAGTAACTATTCATAAAGTCAGTAGTAACTATTCAATAAGTCTGTCGTAACTACTTACAATAAGTCTGTCGTACCTACTCAGTAAGTGTGCCGTAACTACTTACAATAAGTCTGACGTAACTACTCAAGAAGTTTGATGTAACTACTCATAAAGTCAGTAGTAACTACTTAATTATTCTGCCGTAACTACTCAATAAATCTGAAGTAACTACTTACAATAAGTCTGACGTAACTACTCAATAAGTTTGATGTAACTACTCATAAAGTCAGTAGTAACTACTCAATAAGTCTTCCGTAACTACTCAATAAGTCTGAAGTAACTACTTACAATAAGTCTGCCGTAACTACTTACAATAAGTCTGCCGTAACTACTTACAATAAGTCTGCCGTAACTACTCAATAAGTCTGCCGTAACTACTCAGTAAGTCTGCCGTAACTACTCAATAAGTCTGTCATAATTACTTACAATAAGTCTGACGTACCTACTCAATAAGTTTGCTGTAACTACTCAGATTGTCTGCCGTAACTACTCAATAAGTCTGCTGTAACTACTTACAATAAGTCTGCCGTAACTACTCAATAAGTCTGCCGTAACTACTCAGTAAGTCTGCTGTAACTACTTACAATAAGTCTGTCGTAACTACTCAATAAGTCTGCCGTAACTACTTAGTAAGTCTGCCGTAACTACTTACAATAAGTCTAACAAAACTACTCAATAAGTTTGATGTAACTACTCATAAAGTCAGTAGTAACTACTCAATAAGTCTGCCGTAACTACTCAATAAGTCTGAAGCAACTACTTACAATAAGTCTGCCGTAACTACTTACAATAAGTCGTCCGTAACTACTTACAATAAGTCTGCCGTAACTACTCAATAAGTCTGCCGTAACTACTCAATAATTATGCCGTAACTACTTACAATAAGTCTGCCGTAACTACTCAATAAGTCTGTCGTAACTACTCAATAAGTCTGCCGTAACTACTTACAATAAGTCTGACGTAACTACTCAATAAGTTTGATGTAACTACTCATAAAGTCAGTAGTAACTACTCAATAAGTCTGCCGTAACTACTCAATAAGTGTGAAGCAACTACTTACAATAAGTCTGCCGTAACTACTTACAATAAGTCTGCCGTAACTACTTACAATAAGTCTGCCGTGACTACTAAATAAGTCTGCCGTAACTACTCAGTAAGTCTGCTGTAACTACTTACAATAAGTCTGCCGTAACTACTCAGTAAGTCTATCGTAACTACTTAATAAGTTTGTCGTCACTACTCAATAAGTCTGTCGTAACTACTCAATAAGTCTGTTGTAACTACTCAATAAGTCTGACGTAACTACTTACAATAAGTTTGCTGTAACTACTCATTAAGTCTGCCATAACTACTTACAATAAGTTTGCAGTAACAACTCAATAAGTCTGTCGCAACTACTCAATAAGTCTGCTGTAACTATTACAATAAGTCTCACGTAACTACTCAATAAGTCTGACCAAACTATTCAATAAGTTTGCCATAATTACTCAATAAGTCTGACGTAACTACTCAATAAGTCTGCCGTAACAACTTATAATAAGTTTGCCGTAACTACTCAATAATTCTGCCGTAATTACTTACAATAAGTCTGCCGTAACTACTCAGTAAGTCTATCGTAACTACTTAATAAGTTTGTCGTCACTACTCAATAAGTCTGTCGTAACTACTCAATAAGTCTGTTGTAACTACTCAATAAGTCTGACGTAACTACTCAATAAGTCTGCCATAACTACTTACAATAAGTCTGCCGTAACAACTCCATAAGTCAGTAGTAACTACTTAATTAGTCTGCTGTAACTACTCAATAAATCTGAAGTAACTACTTACAATAAGTCTGACGTAACTACTCAATAAGTTTGATGTAACTACTCATAAAGTCAGTAGTAACTACTCAATAAGTCTTCCGTAACTACTCAATAAGTCTGAAGTAACTACTTACAATAAGTCTGCCGTAACTACTTACAATAAGTCTGCCGTAACTACTTACAATAAGTCTGCAGTAACTACTCAATAAGTCTGCCGTAACTACTCAGTAAGTCTGCCGTAACTACTCAATAAGTCTGTCATAATTACTTACAATAAGTCTGACGTACTTACTCAATAAGTTTGCTGTAACTACTCAGATTGTCTGCCGTAACTACTCAATAAGTCTGCTGTAACTACTTACAATAAGTCTGCCGTAACTACTCAATAAGTCTGCCGTAACTACTCAGTAAGTCTGCTGTAACTACTTACAATAAGTCTGTCGTAACTACTCAATAAGTCTGCCGTAACTACTTAGTAAGTCTGCCGTAACTACTTACAATAAGTCTAACAAAACTACTCAATAAGTTTGATGTAACTACTCATAAAGTCAGTAGTAACTACTCAATAAGTCTGCCGTAACTACTCAATAAGTCTGAAGCAACTACTTACAATAAGTCTGCCGTAACTACTTACAATAAGTCGTCCGTAACTACTTACAATAAGTCTGCCGTAACTACTCAATAAGTCTGCCGTAAATACTCAATAAGTCTGCGGTAACTACTTACAATAAGTCTGACGTAACTACTCAATAAGTTTGATGTAACTACTCATAAAGTAAGTAATAACTACTCAATAAGTCTAAAGTAAAAACATACAATAAGTCTACCGTAACTACTCAATAAGTCTGCTATAACTACTTACAATAAGTCTGACGTAACTACTCAATAAGTCTGCTGTAACTACTCAGATTGTCTGCCGTAACTACTTAATAAGTCTGACGTAACTACTCAACGTCTCTCGTAACTACTTACAATAAATCAGCCGTAACTACTGAGTAAGTCTGCCGTAACTACTTACAATAAGTCTGCCGTAACTACTCAATAAGTCTGCCGTAACTACTCAATATGTCTGCCATAACTACTTACAATAAGACTCACGTAACTACTCAATAAGTCTGCTGTAACTACTCAGATTGTCTGCCGTAACTACTTAATAAGTCTAACGTAACTACTCAACCTCTCTCGTAACTACTTACAATAAATCTGCCGTAACTACTGAGTAAGTCTGCCGTAACTAGTTACAATAAGTCTGCCGTAACTACTCAATAAGTCTGCCGTAACTACTTACAATAAGTCTGCCGTAACAACTCCATAAGTCTGTCGTAATTACTCAATAAGTCTGCTGTAACTACTTTGTAAGTCTGCCGTAACTACTTACAATAAGTCTAACATAACTACTCAATAAGTTTGATGTAACTACTCATAAAGTCAGTAGTAACTACTAAATAAGTCTGCCGTAACTACTCAATAAGTCTAAAGTAACTACTTACAATAAGTCTGAAGTAACTACTTACAATAAGACTGCCATAACTACTTACAATAAGTCTGACGTAACTACTCAATAAGTCTGCTGTAACTACTCAGTTTGTCTGTCGTAACTACTTAATAAGTTTGACGTAACTACTCAATGTCTATCGTAACTACTTACAATAAGTCTGCCGTAACTACTTAAAATAAGTATGACGTAACTACTTAATAAATCTGACGTAACTACTTACAATAAGTATGACGAAATTATTCAATAAGTCTGCTGTAATTACTCAATAAGTCTGACGTAACTACTCAAAAAGTCTGCCGTAACAACTTACAATAAGTTTCCCATAACTACTCAATAATTCTGGCGTAACTACTTACAATAAGTCTGCTGTAACTACTCAGTTTGTCTGCCGTAACTACTTAATAAGTCTGACGTAACTATTCAATGTTTGTCGTAACTACTTACAATAAGTCTGCTATAATTACTTACAATAAGTCTGACGTAACTACTCAATAAGTTTGATGTAACTACTCATAAAGTCAGTAGTAACTACTCAATAAGTCTGACGTAACTACTCAATAAGTCTGTAGTAACTATTCATAAAGTCAGTAGTAACTATTCAATAAGTCTGTCGTAACTACTTACAATAAGTCTGTCGTACCTACTCAGTAAGTGTGCCGTAACTACTTACAATAAGTCTGACGTAACTACTCAAGAAGTTTGATGTAACTAGTCATAAAGTCAGTAGTAACTACTTAATTAGTCTGCCGTAACTACTCAATAAATCTGAAGTAACTACTTACAATAAGTCTGACGTAACTACTCAATAAGTTTGGTGTAACTACTCATAAAGTCAGTAGTAACTACTCAATAAGTCTTCCGTAACTACTCAATAAGTGTGAAGTAACTACTTACAATAAGTCTGCCGTAACTACTTACAATAAGTCTACCGTAACTACTTACAATAAGTCTGCCGTAACTACTCAATAAGTCTGCCGTAACTACTCAGTAAGTCTGCCGTAACTACTCAATAAGTCTGTCATAATTACTTACAATAAGTCTGACGTACCTACTCAATAAGTTTGCTGTAACTACTCAGATTGTCTGCCGTAACTACTCAATAAGTCTGCTGTAACTACTTACAATAAGTCTGCCGTAACTACTCAATAAGTCTGCCGTAACTACTCAGTAAGTCTGCTGTAACTACTTACAATAAGTCTGTCGTAACTACTCAATAAGTCTGCCGTAACTACTTAGTAAGTCTGCCGTAACTACTTACAATAAGTCTAACAAAACTACTCAATAAGTTTGATGTAATTACTCATAAAGTCAATAGTAACTACTCAATAAGTCTGCCGTAACTACTCAATAAGTCTGAAGCAACTACTTACAATAAGTCTGCCGTAACTACTTACAATAAGTCATCCGTAACTACTTACAATAAGTCTACCGTAACTACTCAATAAGTCTGCCGTAACTACTCAATAATTATGCCGTAACTACTTACAATAAGTCTGCCGTAACTACTCAATAAGTCTGTCGTAACTACTCAATAAGTCTGCCGTAACTACTTACAATAAGTCTGACGTAACTACACAATAAGTTTGATGTAACTACTCATAAAGTCAGTAGTAACTACTCAATAAGTCTGCCGTAACTACTCAATAAGTGTGAAGCAACTACTTACAATAAGTCTGCCGTAACTACTTACAATAAGTCTGCCGTAACTACTTACAATAAGTCTGCTGTGACTACTAAATAAGTCTGCCGTAACTACTCAGTAAGTCTGCTGTAACTACTTACAATAAGTCTGCCGTAACTACTCAATAAATCTGCCGTAACTACTTCGTAAGTCTGCCGTAACTACTTACAATAAGTCTGACGTAACTACTCAATAAGTTTGATGTAACTACTCATAAAGTCAGTAGTAACTACTCAATAAGTCTGCCGTAACTACTCAATAAGTCTGACGTAACTACTCAATAAGTCTACTGTAACTACTTACAATAAGTCTGCCGTAACTACTCAATAATTATGCCGTAACTACTTACAATAAGTCTGCCGTAACTACTCAATAAGTCTATCGTAACTACTCAATAATTATGCTGTAACTACTTACAATAAGTCTGCCGTAACTACTCAGTAAATCTATCGTAAATACTTCATAAATTGGCCGTAACTACTTAATAAATTTGTCGTAACTACTCAATAAGTCTGCCGTAACTACTTACAATAAGTCTGACGTAACTACTCAATAAGTTTGATGTAACTACTCATAAAGTCAGTAGTAACTACTCAATAAGTCTGCCGTAACTACTCAATAAGATTGAAGTAACTACTTACAATAAGTATGCTATAACTACCCAATAAGTCTGCCATAACTACTTACAATAAGTCTGACGTAACTACTCAATAAGTCTGTTGTAACTACTCAGTTTGTCTGCCGTAACTACATAATAAGTCTGACGTAACCACTCAATGTCTGTCGTAACTACTTACAATAAATCTGACGTAACTACTTAATAAGTATGACGCAACTACTTACAATAAGTATGACGAAACTATTCAATAAGTCTGCTGTAATTACTCAATAAGTCCGCTGTAATTACTCAATAAGTCTAACGTAACTAATCAAAAAGTCTGCCGTAACAACATACAATAAGTTTGCCGTAACTACTCAATAATTCTGCCATAACTATTTACAATAAGTCTGCTGTAGCTACTCAGTTTGTCTGTCGTAACTACTTAATAAGTCTAACGTAACTACTCAATGTCTGTCGTAACTACTTACAATAAGTCTGCCGTAACTACTTACAATAAGTCTGACGTAACTACTCAATAAGTTTGATGTAACTACTCATAAAGTCTGCCATAACTACTTACAATAAGTTTGACGTAACTACTCAATAAGTCTGACGTAACTACTCAGTTTGTCTGCCGTAACTACTCAATAAGTCTGTCGTAACTACTCAATAAGTCTGCCGTAACTACTTACAATAAGTCTGACGTAACTACTCAATAAGTTTGATGTAACTACTCATAAAGTCAGTAGTAACTACTCAATAAGTCTGCCGTAACTACTCAATAAGTGTGAAGCAACTACTTACAATAAGTCTGCCGTAACTACTTACAATAAGTCTGCCGTAACTACTTACAATAAGTCTGCCGTGACTACTAAATAAGTCTGCCGTAACTACTCAGTAAGTCTGCTGTAACTACTTACAATAAGTCTGCCGTAACTACACAGTAAGTCTATCGTAACTACTTAATAAGTTTGTCGTCACTACTCAATAAGTCTGTCGTAACTACTCAATAAGTCTGTTGTAACTACTCAATAAGTCTGACGTAACTACTTACAATAAGTTTGCTGTAACTACTCATTAAGTCTGCCATAACTACTTACAATAAGTTTGCAGTAACAACTCAATAAGTCTGTCGCAACTACTCAATAAGTCTGCTGTAACTATTACAATAAGTCTCACGTAACTCCTCAATAAGTCTGACCAAACTATTCAATAAGTTTGCCATAATTACTCAATAAGTCTGACGTAACTACTCAATAAGTCTGCCGTAACAACTTATAATAAGTTTGCCGTAACTACTCAATAATTCTGCCGTAATTACTTACAATAAGTCTGCCGTAACTACTCAGTAAGTCTATCGTAACTACTTAATAAGTTTGTCGTCACTACTCAATAAGTCTGTCGTAACTACTCAATAAGTCTGTTGTAACTACTCAATAAGTCTGACGTAACTACTCAATAAGTCTGCCATAACTACTTACAATAAGTCTGCCGTAACAACTCCATAAGTCAGTAGTAACTACTTAATTAGTCTGCTGTAACTACTCAATAAATCTGAAGTAACTACTTACAATAAGTCTGACGTAACTACTCAATAAGTTTGATGTAACTACTCATAAAGTCAGTAGTAACTACTCAATAAGTCTTCCGTAACTACTCAATAAGTCTGAAGTAACTACTTACAATAAGTCTGCCGTAACTACTTACAATAAGTCTGCCGTAACTACTTACAATAAGTCTGCAGTAACTACTCAATAAGTCTGCCGTAACTACTCAGTAAGTCTGCCGTAACTACTCAATAAGTCTGTCATAATTACTTACAATAAGTCTGACGTACTTACTCAATAAGTTTGCTGTAACTACTCAGATTGTCTGCCGTAACTACTCAATAAGTCTGCTGTAACTACTTACAATAAGTCTGCCGTAACTACTCAATAAGTCTGCCGTAACTACTCAGTAAGTCTGCTGTAACTACTTACAATAAGTCTGTCGTAACTACTCAATAAGTCTGCCGTAACTACTTAGTAAATCTGAAGTAACTACTTACAATAAGTCTGACGTAACTACTCAATAAGTTTGATGTAACTACTCATAAAGTCAGTAGTAACTACTCAATAAGTCTGCCGTAACTACTCAATAAGTCTGAAGTAACTACTTACAATAAGTCTGCCGTAACTACTTACAATAAGTCTGCCGTAACTACTTACAATAAGTCTGCCGTAACTACTCAATAAGTCTGCCGTAACTACTCAGTAAGTCTGCCGTAACTACTCAATAAGTCTGTCATAATTACTTACAATAAGTCTGACGTACCTACTCAATAAGTTTGCTGTAACTACTCAGATTGTCTGCCGTAACTACTCAATAAGTCTGCTGTAACTACTTACAATAAGTCTGCCGTAACTACTCAATAAGTCTGCCGTAACTACTCAGTAAGTCTGCTGTAACTACTTACAATAAGTCTGTCGTAACTACTCAATAAGTCTGCCGTAACTACTTAGTAAGTCTGCCGTAACTACTTACAATAAGTCTAACAAAACTACTCAATAAGTTTGATGTAACTACTCATAAAGTCAGTAGTCACTACTCAATAAGTCTGCCGTAACTACTCAATAAGTCTGAAGCAACTACTTACAATAAGTCTGCCGTAACTACTTACAATAAGTCATCCGTAACTACTTACAATAAGTCTGCCGTAACTACTCAATAAGTCTGCCGTAACTACTCAATAATTATGCCGTAACTACTTACAATAAGTCTGCCGTAACTACTCAATAAGTCTGTCGTAACTACTCAATAAGTCTGCCGTAACTACTTACAATAAGTCTGACGTAACTACTCAATAAGTTTGATGTAACTACTCATAAAGTCAGTAGTAACTACTCAATAAGTCTGCCGTAACTACTCAATAAGTGTGAAGCAACTACTTACAATAAGTCTGCCGTAACTACTTACAATAAGTCTGCCGTAACTACTTACAATAAGTCTGCCGTGACTACTAAATAAGTCTGCCGTAACTACTCAGTAAGTCTGCTGTAACTACTTACAATAAGTCTGCCGTAACTACTCAGTAAGTCTATCGTAACTACTTAATAAGTTTGTCGTCACTACTCAATAAGTCTGTCGTAACTACTCAATAAGTCTGTTGTAACTACTCAATAAGTCTGACGTAACTACTTACAATAAGTTTGCTGTAACTACTCATTAAGTCTGCCATAACTACTTACAATAAGTTTGCAGTAACAACTCAATAAGTCTGTCGCAACTACTCAATAAGTCTGCTGTAACTATTACAATAAGTCTCACGTAACTACTCAATAAGTCTGACCAAACTATTCAATAAGTTTGCCATAATTACTCAATAAGTCTGACGTAACTACTCAATAAGTCTGCCGTAACAACTTATAATAAGTTTGCCGTAACTACTCAATAATTCTGCCGTAATTACTTACAATAAGTCTGCCGTAACTACTCAGTAAGTCTATCGTAACTACTTAATAAGTTTATCGTCACTACTCAATAAGTCTGTCGTAACTACTCAATAAGTCTGTTGTAACTACTCAATAAGTCTGACGTAACTACTCAATAAGTCTGCCATAACTACTTACAATAAGTCTGCCGTAACAACTCCATAAGTCAGTAGTAACTACTTAATTAGTCTGCCGTAACTACTCAATAAATCTGAAGTAACTACTTACAATAAGTCTGACGTAACTACTCAATAAGTTTGATGTAACTACTCATAAAGTCAGTAGTAACTACTCAATAAGTCTTCCGTAACTACTCAATAAGTCTGAAGTAACTACTTACAATAAGTCTGCCGTAACTACTTACAATAAGTCTGCCGTAACTACTTACAATAAGTCTGCAGTAACTACTCAATAAGTCTGCCGTAACTACTCAGTAAGTCTGCCGTAACTACTCAATAAGTCTGTCATAATTACTTACAATAAGTCTGACGTACTTACTCAATAAGTTTGCTGTAACTACTCAGATTGTCTGCCGTAACTACTCAATAAGTCTGCTGTAACTACTTACAATAAGTCTGCCGTAACTACTCAATAAGTCTGCCGTAACTACTCAGTAAGTCTGCTGTAACTACTTACAATAAGTCTGTCGTAACTACTCAATAAGTCTGCCGTAACTACTTAGTAAGTCTGCCGTAACTACTTACAATAAGTCTAACAAAACTACTCAATAAGTTTGATGTAACTACTCATAAAGTCAGTAGTAACTACTCAATAAGTCTGCCGTAACTACTCAATAAGTCTGAAGCAACTACTTACAATAAGTCTGCCGTAACTACTTACAATAAGTCGTCCGTAACTACTTACAATAAGTCTGCCGTAACTACTCAATAAGTCTGCCGTAAATACTCAATAAGTCTGCGGTAACTACTTACAATAAGTCTGACGTAACTACTCAATAAGTTTGATGTAACTACTCATAAAGTAAGTAATAACTACTCAATAAGTCTGCCATAACTACTCAATAAGTCTAAAGTAAAAACATACAATAAGTCTACCGTAACTACTCAATAAGTCTGCTATAACTACTTACAATAAGTCTGACGTAACTACTCAATAAGTCTGCTGTAACTACTCAGATTGTCTGCCGTAACTACTTAATAAGTCTGACGTAACTACTCAACGTCTCTCGTAACTACTTACAATAAATCAGCCGTAACTACTGAGTAAGTCTGCCGTAACTACTTACAATAAGTCTGCCGTAACTACTCAATAAGTCTGCCGTAACTACTCAATATGTCTGCCATAACTACTTACAATAAGACTCACGTAACTACTCAATAAGTCTGCTGTAACTACTCAGATTGTCTGCCGTAACTACTTAATAAGTCTAACGTAACTACTCAACCTCTCTCGTAACTACTTACAATAAATCTGCCGTAACTACTGAGTAAGTCTGCCGTAACTAGTTACAATAAGTCTGCCGTAACTACTCAATAAGTCTGCCGTAACTACTTACAATAAGTCTGCCGTAACAACTCCATAAGTCTGTCGTAATTACTCAATAAGTCTGCTGTAACTACTTTGTAAGTCTGCCGTAACTACTTACAATAAGTCTAACATAACTACTCAATAAGTTTGATGTAACTACTCATAAAGTCAGTAGTAACTACTAAATAAGTCTGCCGTAACTACTCAATAAGTCTAAAGTAACTACTTACAATAAGTCTGAAGTAACTACTTACAATAAGACTGCCATAACTACTTACAATAAGTCTGACGTAACTACTCAATAAGTCTGCTGTAACTACTCAGTTTGTCTGTCGTAACTACTTAATAAGTTTGACGTAACTACTCAATGTCTATCGTAACTACTTACAATAAGTCTGCCGTAACTACTTAAAATAAGTATGACGTAACTACTTAATAAATCTGACGTAACTACTTACAATAAGTATGACGAAATTATTCAATAAGTCTGCTGTAATTACTCAATAAGTCTGACGTAACTACTCAAAAAGTCTGCCGTAACAACTTACAATAAGTTTCCCATAACTACTCAATAATTCTGGCGTAACTACTTACAATAAGTCTGCTGTAACTACTCAGTTTGTCTGCCGTAACTACTTAATAAGTCTGACGTAACTATTCAATGTTTGTCGTAACTACTTACAATAAGTCTGCTATAATTACTTACAATAAGTCTGACGTAACTACTCAATAAGTTTGATGTAACTACTCATAAAGTCAG
Organism: Cardamine chenopodiifolia; assembly: GCA_963922655.1. Lineage (NCBI taxonomy): Eukaryota > Viridiplantae > Streptophyta > Magnoliopsida > Brassicales > Brassicaceae > Cardamine > Cardamine chenopodiifolia. The sequence goes on along the minus strand of OZ000487.1, from coordinate 4,980,070 downwards.
TAGTAACTACTCAATAAGTCTGACGTAACTACTCAATAAGTCTGTAGTAACTATTCATAAAGTCAGTAGTAACTATTCAATAAGTCTGTCGTAACTACTTACAATAAGTCTGTCGTACCTACTCAGTAAGTGTGCCGTAACTACTTACAATAAGTCTGACGTAACTACTCAAGAAGTTTGATGTAACTAGTCATAAAGTCAGTAGTAACTACTTAATTAGTCTGCCGTAACTACTCAATAAATCTGAAGTAACTACTTACAATAAGTCTGACGTAACTACTCAATAAGTTTGGTGTAACTACTCATAAAGTCAGTAGTAACTACTCAATAAGTCTTCCGTAACTACTCAATAAGTGTGAAGTAACTACTTACAATAAGTCTGCCGTAACTACTTACAATAAGTCTACCGTAACTACTTACAATAAGTCTGCCGTAACTACTCAATAAGTCTGCCGTAACTACTCAGTAAGTCTGCCGTAACTACTCAATAAGTCTGTCATAATTACTTACAATAAGTCTGACGTACCTACTCAATAAGTTTGCTGTAACTACTCAGATTGTCTGCCGTAACTACTCAATAAGTCTGCTGTAACTACTTACAATAAGTCTGCCGTAACTACTCAATAAGTCTGCCGTAACTACTCAGTAAGTCTGCTGTAACTACTTACAATAAGTCTGTCGTAACTACTCAATAAGTCTGCCGTAACTACTTAGTAAGTCTGCCGTAACTACTTACAATAAGTCTAACAAAACTACTCAATAAGTTTGATGTAATTACTCATAAAGTCAATAGTAACTACTCAATAAGTCTGCCGTAACTACTCAATAAGTCTGAAGCAACTACTTACAATAAATCTGCCGTAACTACTTACAATAAGTCATCCGTAACTACTTACAATAAGTCTGCCGTAACTACTCAATAAGTCTGCCGTAACTACTCAATAATTATGCCGTAACTACTTACAATAAGTCTGCCGTAACTACTCAATAAGTCTGTCGTAACTACTCAATAAGTCTGCCGTAACTACTTACAATAAGTCTGACGTAACTACACAATAAGTTTGATGTAACTACTCATAAAGTCAGTAGTAACTACTCAATAAGTCTGCCGTAACTACTCAATAAGTGTGAAGCAACTACTTACAATAAGTCTGCCGTAACTACTTACAATAAGTCTGCCGTAACTACTTACAATAAGTCTGCTGTGACTACTAAATAAGTCTGCCGTAACTACTCAGTAAGTCTGCTGTAACTACTTACAATAAGTCTGCCGTAACTACTCAATAAATCTGCCGTAACTACTTCGTAAGTCTGCCGTAACTACTTACAATAAGTCTGACGTAACTACTCAATAAGTTTGATGTAACTACTCATAAAGTCAGTAGTAACTACTCAATAAGTCTGCCGTAACTACTCAATAAGTCTGATGTAACTACTCAATAAGTCTACTGTAACTACTTACAATAAGTCTGCCGTAACTACTCAATAATTATGCCGTAACTACTTACAATAAGTCTGCCGTAACTACTCAATAAGTCTATCGTAACTACTCAATAATAATGCTGTAACTACTTACAATAAGTCTGCCGTAACTACTCAGTAAATCTATCGTAAATACTTCATAAATTGGCCGTAACTACTTAATAAATCTGTCGTAACTACTCAATAAGTCTGCCGTAACTACTTACAATAAGTCTGACGTAACTACTCAATAAGTTTGATGTAACTACTCATAAAGTCAGTAGTAACTACTCAATAAGTCTGCCGTAACTACTCAATAAGATTGAAGTAACTACTTACAATAAGTATGCTATAACTACCCAATAAGTCTGCCATAACTACTTACAATAAGTCTGACGTAACTACTCAATAAGTCTGTTGTAACTACTCAGTTTGTCTGCCGTAACTACATAATAAGTCTGACGTAACCACTCAATGTCTGTCGTAACTACTTACAATAAATCTGACGTAACTACTTAATAAGTATGACGCAACTACTTACAATAAGTATGACGAAACTATTCAATAAGTCTGCTGTAATTACTCAATAAGTCCGCTGTAATTACTCAATAAGTCTAACGTAACTAATCAAAAAGTCTGCCGTAACAACATACAATAAGTTTGCCGTAACTACTCAATAATTCTGCCATAACTATTTACAATAAGTCTGCTGTAGCTACTCAGTTTGTCTGTCGTAACTACTTAATAAGTCTAACGTAACTACTCAATGTCTGTCGTAACTACTTACAATAAGTCTGCCGTAACTACTTACAATAAGTCTGACGTAACTACTCAATAAGTTTGATGTAACTACTCATAAAGTCTGCCATAACTACTTACAATAAGTTTGACGTAACTACTCAATAAGTCTGATGTAACTACTCAGTTTGTCTGCCGTAACTACTCAATAAGTCTGTCGTAACTACTCAATAAGTCTGCCGTAACTACTTACAATAAGTCTGACGTAACTACTCAATAAGTTTGATGTAACTACTCATAAAGTCAGTAGTAACTACTCAATAAGTCTGCCGTAACTACTCAATAAGTGTGAAGCAACTACTTACAATAAGTCTGCCGTAACTACTTACAATAAGTCTGCCGTAACTACTTACAATAAGTCTGCCGTGACTACTAAATAAGTCTGCCGTAACTACTCAGTAAGTCTGCTGTAACTACTTACAATAAGTCTGCCGTAACTACTCAGTAAGTCTATCGTAACTACTTAATAAGTTTGTCGTCACTACTCAATAAGTCTGTCGTAACTACTCAATAAGTCTGTTGTAACTACTCAATAAGTCTGACGTAACTACTTACAATAAGTTTGCTGTAACTACTCATTAAGTCTGCCATAACTACTTACAATAAGTTTGCAGTAACAACTCAATAAGTCTGTCGCAACTACTCAATAAGTCTGCTGTAACTATTACAATAAGTCTCACGTAACTCCTCAATAAGTCTGACCAAACTATTCAATAAGTTTGCCATAATTACTCAATAAGTCTGACGTAACTACTCAATAAGTCTGCCGTAACAACTTATAATAAGTTTGCCGTAACTACTCAATAATTCTGCCGTAATTACTTACAATAAGTCTGCCGTAACTACTCAGTAAGTCTATCGTAACTACTTAATAAGTTTGTCGTCACTACTCAATAAGTCTGTCGTAACTACTCAATAAGTCTGTTGTAACTACTCAATAAGTCTGACGTAACTACTCAATAAGTCTGCCATAACTACTTACAATAAGTCTGCCGTAACAACTCCATAAGTCAGTAGTAACTACTTAATTAGTCTGCCGTAACTACTCAATAAATCTGAAGTAACTACTTACAATAAGTCTGACGTAACTACTCAATAAGTTTGATGTAACTACTCATAAAGTCAGTAGTAACTACTCAATAAGTCTTCCGTAACTACTCAATAAGTCTGAAGTAACTACTTACAATAAGTCTGCCGTAACTACTTACAATAAGTCTGCCGTAACTACTTACAATAAGTCTGCAGTAACTACTCAATAAGTCTGCCGTAACTACTCAGTAAGTCTGCCGTAACTACTCAATAAGTCTGTCATAATTACTTACAATAAGTCTGACGTACTTACTCAATAAGTTTGCTGTAACTACTCAGATTGTCTGCCGTAACTACTCAATAAGTCTGCTGTAACTACTTACAATAAGTCTGCCGTAACTACTCAATAAGTCTGCCGTAACTACTCAGTAAGTCTGCTGTAACTACTTACAATAAGTCTGTCGTAACTACTCAATAAGTCTGCCGTAACTACTTAGTAAGTCTGCCGTAACTACTTACAATAAGTCTAACAAAACTACTCAATAAGTTTGATGTAACTACTCATAAAGTCAGTAGTAACTACTCAATAAGTCTGCCGTAACTACTCAATAAGTCTGAAGCAACTACTTACAATAAGTCTGCCGTAACTACTTACAATAAGTCGTCCGTAACTACTTACAATAAGTCTGCCGTAACTACTCAATAAGTCTGCCGTAAATACTCAATAAGTCTGCGGTAACTACTTACAATAAGTCTGACGTAACTACTCAATAAGTTTGATGTAACTACTCATAAAGTCAGTAATAACTACTCAATAAGTCTGCCGTAACTACTCAATAAGTCTGAAGTAAAAACATACAATAAGTCTACCGTAACTACTCAATAAGTCTGCTATAACTACTTACAATAAGTCTGACGTAACTACTCAATAAGTCTGCTGTAACTACTCAGATTGTCTGCCGTAACTACTTAATAAGTCTGACGTAACTACTCAACGTCTCTCGTAACTACTTACAATAAATCAGCCGTAACTACTGAGTAAGTCTGCCGTAACTACTTACAATAAGTCTGCCGTAACTACTCAATAAGTCTGCCGTAACTACTCAATATGTCTGCCATAACTACTTACAATAAGTCTGACGTAACTACTCAATAAGTCTGCTGTAACTACTCAGATTGTCTGCCGTAACTACTTAATAAGTCTAACGTAACTACTCAACCTCTCTCGTAACTACTTACAATAAATCTGCCGTAACTACTGAGTAAGTCTGCCGTAACTAGTTACAATAAGTCTGCCGTAACTACTCAATAAGTCTGCCGTAACTACTTACAATAAGTCTGCCGTAACAACTCCATAAGTCTGTCGTAATTACTCAATAAGTCTGCTGTAACTACTTTGTAAGTCTGCCGTAACTACTTACAATAAGTCTAACATAACTACTCAATAAGTTTGATGTAACTACTCATAAAGTCAGTAGTAACTACTAAATAAGTCTGCCGTAACTACTCAATAAGTCTGAAGTAACTACTTACAATAAGTCTGCCGTAACTACTTACAATAAGTCTACCGTAACTACTTACAATAAGTCTGCCGTAACTACTCAATAAGTCTGCCGTAACTACTCAGTAAGTCTGCCGTAACTACTCAATAAGTCTGTCATAATTACTTACAATAAGTCTGACGTACCTACTCAATAAGTTTGCTGTAACTACTCAGATTGTCTGCCGTAACTACTCAATAAGTCTGCTGTAACTACTTACAATAAGTCTGCCGTAACTACTCAATAAGTCTGCCGTAACTACTCAGTAAGTCTGCTGTAACTACTTACAATAAGTCTGTCGTAACTACTCAATAAGTCTGCCGTAACTACTTAGTAAGTCTGCCGTAACTACTTACAATAAGTCTAACAAAACTACTCAATAAGTTTGATGTAATTACTCATAAAGTCAATAGTAACTACTCAATAAGTCTGCCGTAACTACTCAATAAGTCTGAAGCAACTACTTACAATAAGTCTGCCGTAACTACTTACAATAAGTCATCCGTAACTACTTACAATAAGTCTGCCGTAACTACTCAATAAGTCTGCCGTAACTACTCAATAATTATGCCGTAACTACTTACAATAAGTCTGCCGTAACTACTCAATAAGTCTGTCGTAACTACTCAATAAGTCTGCCGTAACTACTTACAATAAGTCTGACGTAACTACACAATAAGTTTGATGTAACTACTCATAAAGTCAGTAGTAACTACTCAATAAGTCTGCCGTAACTACTCAATAAGTGTGAAGCAACTACTTACAATAAGTCTGCCGTAACTACTTACAATAAGTCTGCCGTAACTACTTACAATAAGTCTGCCGTGACTACTAAATAAGTCTGCCGTAACTACTCAGTAAGTCTGCTGTAACTACTTACAATAAGTCTGCCGTAACTACTCAATAAATCTGCCGTAACTACTTCGTAAGTCTGCCGTAACTACTTACAATAAGTCTGACGTAACTACTCAATAAGTTTGATGTAACTACTCATAAAGTCAGTAGTAACTACTCAATAAGTCTGCCGTAACTACTCAATAAGTCTGACGTAACTACTCAATAAGTCTACTGTAACTACTTACAATAAGTCTGCCGTAACTACTCAATAATTATGCCGTAACTACTTACAATAAGTCTGCCGTAACTACTCAATAAGTCTATCGTAACTACTCAATAATTATGCTGTAACTACTTACAATAAGTCTGCCGTAACTACTCAGTAAATCTATCGTAAATACTTCATAAATTGGCCGTAACTACTTAATAAATCTGTCGTAACTACTCAATAAGTCTGCCGTAACTACTTACAATAAGTCTGACGTAACTACTCAATAAGTTTGATGTAACTACTCATAAAGTCAGTAGTAACTACTCAATAAGTCTGCCGTAACTACTCAATAAGATTGAAGTAACTACTTACAATAAGTATGCTATAACTACCCAATAAGTCTGCCATAACTACTTACAATAAGTCTGACGTAACTACTCAATAAGTCTGTTGTAACTACTCAGTTTGTCTGCCGTAACTACATAATAAGTCTGACGTAACCACTCAATGTCTGTCGTAACTACTTACAATAAATCAGACGTAACTACTTAATAAGTATGACGCAACTACTTACAATAAGTATGACGAAACTATTCAATAAGTCTGCTGTAATTACTCAATAAGTCCGCTGTAATTACTCAATAAGTCTAACGTAACTAATCAAAAAGTCTGCCGTAACAACATACAATAAGTTTGCCGTAACTACTCAATAATTCTGCCATAACTATTTACAATAAGTCTGCTGTAGCTACTCAGTTTGTCTGTCGTAACTACTTAATAAGTCTAACGTAACTACTCAATGTCTGTCGTAACTACTTACAATAAGTCTGCCGTAACTACTTACAATAAGTCTGACGTAACTACTCAATAAGTTTGATGTAACTACTCATAAAGTCTGCCATAACTACTTACAATAAGTTTGACGTAACTACTCAATAAGTCTGATGTAACTACTCAGTTTGTCTGCCGTAACTACTCAATAAGTCTGTCGTAACTACTCAATAAGTCTGCCGTAACTACTTACAATAAGTCTGACGTAACTACTGAATAAGTTTGATGTAACTACTCATAAAGTCAGTAGTAACTACTCAATAAGTCTGCCGTAACTACTCAATAAGTGTGAAGCAACTACATACAATAAGTCTGCCGTAACTACTTACAATAAGTCTGCCGTAACTACTTACAATAAGTCTGCCGTGACTACTAAATAAGTCTGCCGTAACTACTCAGTAAGTCTGCTGTAACTACTTACAATAAATCTGCCGTAACTACTCAGTAAGTCTATCGTAACTACTTAATAAGTTTGTCGTCACTACTCAATAAGTCTGTCGTAACTACTCAATAAGTCTGTTGTAACTACTCAATAAGTCTGACGTAACTACTTACAATAAGTTTGCTGTAACTACTCATTAAGTCTGCCATAACTACTTACAATAAGTTTGCAGTAACAACTCAATAAGTCTGTCGCAACTACTCAATAAGTCTGCTGTAACTATTACAATAAGTCTCACGTAACTCCTCAATAAGTCTGACCAAACTATTCAATAAGTTTGCCATAATTACTCAATAAGTCTGACGTAACTACTCAATAAGTCTGTCGTAACAACTTATAATAAGTTTGCCGTAACTACTCAATAATTCTGCCGTAATTACTTACAATAAGTCTGCCGTAACTACTCAGTAAGTCTATCGTAACTACTTAATAAGTTTGTCGTCACTACTCAATAAGTCTGTCGTAACTACTCAATAAGTCTGTTGTAACTACTCAATAAGTCTGACGTAACTACTCAATAAGTCTGCCATAACTACTTACAATAAGTCTGCCGTAACAACTCCATAAGTCAGTAGTAACTACTTAATTAGTCTGCCGTAACTACTCAATAAATCTGAAGTAACTACTTACAATAAGTCTGACGTAACTACTCAATAAGTTTGATGTAACTACTCATAAAGTCAGTAGTAACTACTCAATAAGTCTTCCGTAACTACTCAATAAGTCTGAAGTAACTACTTACAATAAGTCTGCCGTAACTACTTACAATAAGTCTGCCGTAACTACTTACAATAAGTCTGCAGTAACTACTCAATAAGTCTGCCGTAACTACTCAGTAAGTCTGCCGTAACTACTCAATAAGTCTGTCATAATTACTTACAATAAGTCTGACGTACTTACTCAATAAGTTTGCTGTAACTACTCAGATTGTCTGCCGTAACTACTCAATAAGTCTGCTGTAACTACTTACAATAAGTCTGCCGTAACTACTCAATAAGTCTGCCGTAACTACTCAGTAAGTCTGCTGTAACTACTTACAATAAGTCTGTCGTAACTACTCAATAAGTCTGCCGTAACTACTTAGTAAGTCTGCCGTAACTACTTACAATAAGTCTAACAAAACTACTCAATAAGTTTGATGTAACTACTCATAAAGTCAGTAGTAACTACTCAATAAGTCTGCCGTAACTACTCAATAAGTCTGAAGCAACTACTTACAATAAGTCTGCCGTAACTACTTACAATAAGTCGTCCGTAACTACTTACAATAAGTCTGCCGTAACTACTCAATAAGTCTGCCGTAAATACTCAATAAGTCTGCGGTAACTACTTACAATAAGTCTGACGTAACTACTCAATAAGTTTGATGTAACTACTCATAAAGTCAGTAATAACTACTCAATAAGTCTGCCGTAACTACTCAATAAGTCTGAAGTAAAAACATACAATAAGTCTACCGTAACTACTCAATAAGTCTGCTATAACTACTTACAATAAGTCTGACGTAACTACTCAATAAGTCTGCTGTAACTACTCAGATTGTCTGCCGTAACTACTTAATAAGTCTGACGTAACTACTCAACGTCTCTCGTAACTACTTACAATAAATCAGCCGTAACTACTGAGTAAGTCTGCCGTAACTACTTACAATAAGTCTGCCGTAACTACTCAATAAGTCTGCCGTAACTACTCAATATGTCTGCCATAACTACTTACAATAAGTCTGACGTAACTACTCAATAAGTCTGCTGTAACTACTCAGATTGTCTGCCGTAACTACTTAATAAGTCTAACGTAACTACTCAACCTCTCTCGTAACTACTTACAATAAATCTGCCGTAACTACTGAGTAAGTCTGCCGTAACTAGTTACAATAAGTCTGCCGTAACTACTCAATAAGTCTGCCGTAACTACTTACAATAAGTCTGCCGTAACAACTCCATAAGTCTGTCGTAATTACTCAATAAGTCTGCTGTAACTACTTTGTAAGTCTGCCGTAACTACTTACAATAAGTCTAACATAACTACTCAATAAGTTTGATGTAACTACTCATAAAGTCAGTAGTAACTACTAAATAAGTCTGCCGTAACTACTCAATAAGTCTGAAGTAACTACTTACAATAAGTCTGCCGTAACTACTTACAATAAGTCTACCGTAACTACTTACAATAAGTCTGCCGTAACTACTCAATAAGTCTGCTGTAACTACTCAGTTTGTCTGTCGTAACTACTTAATAAGTTTGACGTAACTACTCAATGTCTATCGTAACTACTTACAATAAGTCTGCCGTAACTACTTAAAATAAGTATGACGTAACTACTTAATAAATCTGACGTAACTACTTACAATAAGTATGACGAAATTATTCAATAAGTCTGCTGTAATTACTCAATAAGTCTGACGTAACTACTCAAAAAGTCTGCCGTAACAACTTACAATAAGTTTCCCATAACTACTCAATAATTCTGGCGTAACTACTTACAATAAGTCTGCTGTAACTACTCAGTTTGTCTGCCGTAACTACTTAATAAGTCTGACGTAACTATTCAATGTTTGTCGTAACTACTTACAATAAGTCTGCCATAATTACTTACAATAAGTCTGACGTAACTACTCAATAAGTTTGATGTAACTACTCATAAAGTCAGTAGTAACTACTCAATAAGTCTGACGTAACTACTCAATAAGTCTGTAGTAACTATTCATAAAGTCAGTAGTAACTATTCAATAAGTCTGTCGTAACTACTTACAATAAGTCTGTCGTACCTACTCAGTAAGTGTGCCGTAACTACTTACAATAAGTCTGACGTAACTACTCAAGAAGTTTGATGTAACTACTCATAAAGTCAGTAGTAACTACTTAATTAGTCTGCCGTAACTACTCAATAAGTTTGGTGTAACTACTCATAAAGTCAGTAGTAACTACTCAATAAGTCTTCCGTAACTACTCAATAAGTCTGAAGTAACTACTTACAATAAGTCTGCCGTAACTACTTACAATAAGTCTACCGTAACTACTTACAATAAGTCTGCCGTAACTACTCAATAAGTCTGCCGTAACTACTCAGTAAGTCTGCCGTAACTACTCAATAAGTCTGTCATAATTACTTACAATAAGTCTGACGTACCTACTCAATAAGTTTGCTGTAACTACTCAGATTGTCTGCCGTAACTACTCAATAAGTCTGCTGTAACTACTTACAATAAGTCTGCCGTAACTACTCAATAAGTCTGCCGTAACTACTCAGTAAGTCTGCTGTAACTACTTACAATAAGTCTGTCGTAACTACTCAATAAGTCTGCCGTAACTACTTAGTAAGTCTGCCGTAACTACTTACAATAAGTCTAACAAAACTACTCAATAAGTTTGATGTAATTACTCATAAAGTCAGTAGTAACTACTCAATAAGTCTGCCGTAACTACTCAATAAGTCTGAAGCAACTACTTACAATAAGTCTGCCGTAACTACTTACAATAAGTCGTCCGTAACTACTTACAATAAGTCTGCCGTAACTACTCAATAAGTCTGCCGTAACTACTCAATAATTATGCCGTAACTACTTACAATAAGTCTGCCGTAACTACTCAATAAGTCTGTCGTAACTACTTAATAAGTCTGCCGTAACTACTTACAATAAGTCTGACGTAACTACTCAATAAGTTTGATGTAACTACTCATAAAGTCATTAGTAACTACTCAATAAGTCTGCCGTAACTACTCAATAAGTGTGAAGCAACTACTTACAATAAGTCTGCCGTAACTACTTACAATAAGTCTGCCGTAACTACTTACAATAAGTCTGCCGTGACTACTAAATAAGTCTGCCGTAACTACTCAGTAAGTTTGCTGTAACTACTTACAATAAGTCTGCCGTAACTACTCAATAAATCTGCCGTAACTACTTCGTAAGTCTGCCGTAACTACTTACAATAAGTCTGACGTAACTACTCAATAAGTTTGATGTAACTACTCATAAAGTCAGTAGTAACTACTCAATAAGTCTGCCGTAACTACTCAATAAGTCTGACGTAACTACTCAATAAGTCTACTGTAACTACTTACAATAAGTCTGCCGTAACTACTCAATAATTATGCCGTAACTACTTACAATAAGTCTGCCGTAACTACTCAATAAGTCTATCGTAACTACTCAATAATTATGCTGTAACTACTTACAATAAGTCTGCCGTAACTACTCAGTAAATCTATCGTAAATACTTCATAAATTGGCCGTAACTACTTAATAAATCTGTCGTAACTACTCAATAAGTCTGCCGTAACTACTTACAATAAGTCTGACGTAACTACTCAATAAGTTTGATGTAACTACTCATAAAGTCAGTAGTAACTACTCAATAAGTCTGCCGTAACTACTCAATAAGATTGAAGTAACTACTTACAATAAGTATGCTATAACTACCCAATAAGTCTGCCATAACTACTTACAATAAGTCTGACGTAACTACTCAATAAGTCTGTTGTAACTACTCAGTTTGTCTGCCGTAACTACTTAATAAGTCTGACGTAACCACTCAATGTCTGTCGTAACTACTTACAATAAATCTGACGTAACTACTTAATAAGTATGACGCAACTACTTACAATAAGTATGACGAAACTATTCAATAAGTCTGCTGTAATTACTCAATAAGTCCGCTGTAATTACTCAATAAGTCTGACGTAACTAATCAAAAAGTCTGCCGTAACAACATACAATAAGTTTGCCGTAACTACTCAATAATTCTGCCATAACTATTTACAATAAGTCTGCTGTAGCTACTCAGTTTGTCTGTCGTAACTACTTAATAAGTCTAACGTAACTACTCAATGTCTGTCGTAACTACTTACAATAAGTCTGCCGTAACTACTTACAATAAGTCTGACGTAACTACTCAATAAGTTTGATGTAACTACTCATAAAGTCTGCCATAAGTACTTACAATAAGTTTGACGTAACTACTCAATAAGTCTGATGTAACTACTCAGTTTGTCTGCCGTAACTACTTAATAAGTCTGACGTAACTACTCAATGTCTGTCGTAACTACTTACAATAAGTCTGCCGTAACTACTCAATAAGTCTGACGTAACTACTCAATAAGTCTAATGTAACTACTATTTTGTCTGCCTTAACTACTTAATAAGTCTGACGTAACTACTCAATGTCTGTCGTAACTACTTACAATAAATCTGCCGTAACTACTCAATAAGTCTGCCGTAACTACTCAGTAAGTCTGTCGTAACTACTTACAATAAGTCTGACGTAACTACTCAATAAGTTTCATGTAACTACTCATAAAGTTAGTAGTAACTACTCAATAAGTCTGCCGTAACTACTCAATAAGTCTAACGTAACTACTCAATAAGTTTGATGTAACTACTCATAAAGTCAGTAGTAACTACTCAATAAGTCTGCCGTAACTACTCAATAAGTCTGCCGTAACTACTCAATAAGTCTACCGTAACTACTTACAATAAGTCTTCCGTAAATACTCAGTAAGTCAGTCGTAACTACTAAATAAGTTTGCCATAACTACTCAATAAGTTTGCCGTAACTACTCAATAAGTCTGCCATAACTACTTACAATAAGTCTGCCGTAACAACTCCATAAGTCTGTCGTAACTACTCAATAATTCTGCTGTAACTACTTTGTAAGTCTGCCGTAACTACTTACAATAAGTCTGACATAACTACTCAATAAGTTTGATGTAACTACTTATAAAGTCAGTAGTAACTAATCAATAAGTTTACCGTAACTACTCAATAAGTCTGCCGTAACTATTAAATAAGTCTACCGTAACTACTTACAATAAGTCTGTCGTAAATACTCAGTAAGTCAGTCGTAACTACTAAATAAGTTTGCCATACTACTCAATAAGTTTGCCATAACTACTCAATAAGTCTGCCATAACTACTTACAATAAGTCTGCCAAAACAATTCCATAAGTCTGTCGTAACTACTCAATAAGTCTGCTGTAACTACTTTGTAAGTCTGCCGTAACTACTTACAATAAGTCTGACGTAACTACTCAATAATTTTGATGTAACTACTTATAAAGTCAGTAGGAACTAATCAATAAGTCTGCCGTAACTACTCAATAGGTCTGCCGTAACTATTAAATAAGTCTACCGTAACTACTTATAATAAGTCTGCCGTAAATACTCAGTAAGTCAGTCGTAACTACTAAATAAGTTTGCCATACTACTCAATAAGTTTGCCGTAACTACTCAATAAGTTTGATGTAACTACTCATAAAGTCTGACGTAACTACTCAATAAGTTTGATGTAACTACTCATAGAGTCAGTAGTAACTACTCAATAAGTCTGCCGTAACTACTCAATAAGTCTGAAGTAACTACTTACAATAAGACTACAATAACTACTTAAAATAAGTCTGACGTAACTACTCAATAAGTCTGATGTAACTACTCAGTTTGTCTGCCGTAACTACTTAATAAGTCTGACGTAAATACTCAATATCTATCGTAACTACTTACAATAAGTCTGCCGTAACTACTCAATAAGTCTGCCGTAACTACTCAATAATTCTGCCGTAACTACTTACAATAAGTCTGACGTAACTACTCAATAAGTTTGATGTAACTACTCATAAAGTCAGTAGTAACTACTCAATAAGTCTGCCGTAACTACTCAATAAGTCTGCCGTAACTACTCAATAAGTCTGATGTAACTACTTTGTAAGTCTGCCGTAACTACTTACAATGTCTGACGTAACTACTCAATAAGTTTGATGTAACTACTCATAAAGTCAGTAGTAACTACTCAATAAGTTTGATGTAACTACTCATAAAGTCAGTAGTAACTACTCAATAAGTCTGTCGTAACTACTCAATAAGTCTGAAGTAACTACTTACAATAAGTCTGAAGTAACTACTTACAATAAGACTACAATAACTACTTAAAATAAGTCTGACGTAACTACTCAATAAGTCTGATGTAACTACTCAGTTTGTCTGCCGTAACTACTTAATAAGTCTGACGTAACTACTCAATATCTGTCGTAACTACTTACAATAAGTCTGCCGTAACTACTCAATAAGTCTGCCGTAACTACTCAATAATTCTGCCGTAACTACTTACAATAAGTCTGACGTAACTACTCAATAAGTTTGATGTAACTACTCATAAAGTCAGTAGTAACTACTCAATAAGTCTGCCGTAACTACTCAATAAGTCTGCCGTAACTACTCAATAAGTCTGAAGTAACTACTTACAATAAGTCTGCCGTAACTACTCAATAAGTCTGAAGTAACTACTTACAATAAGTCTGACGTAACTACTCAATAAGTTTAATGTAACTACTCATAAAGTCAGTAGTAACTACTCAATAAGTCTGCCGTAACTACTCAATAAGTCTGAAGTAACTACATACAATAAGTCTGCCGTAACTACTTACAATAAGTCTGCCGTAACTACTTACAATAAGTCTGACATAACTACTCAATAAGTTTGATGTAACTACTTATAAAGTCAGTAGTAACTAATCAATAAGTTTACCGTAACTACTCAATAAGTCTGCCGTAACTATTAAATAAGTCTACCGTAACTACTTACAATAAGTCTGTCGTAAATACTCAGTAAGTCAGTCGTAACTACTAAATAAGTTTGCCATACTACTCAATAAGTTTGCCATAACTACTCAATAAGTCTGCCATAACTACTTACAATAAGTCTGCCAAAACAACTCCATAAGTCTGTCGTAACTACTCAATAAGTCTGCTGTAACTACTTTGTTAGTCTGCCGTAACTACTTACAATAAGTCTGACGTAACTACTCAATAATTTTGATGTAACTACTTATAAAGTCAGTAGGAACTAATCAATAAGTCTGCCGTAACTACTCAATAGGTCTGCCGTAACTATTAAATAAGTCTACCGTAACTACTTATAATAAGTCTGCCGTAAATACTCAGTAAGTCAGTCGTAACTACTAAATAAGTTTGCCATACTACTCAATAAGTTTGCCGTAACTACTCAATAAGTTTGATGTAACTACTCATAAAGTCTGACGTAACTACTCAATAAGTTTGATGTAACTACTCATAGAGTCAGTAGTAACTACTCAATAAGTCTGCCGTAACTACTCAATAAGTCTGAAGTAACTACTTACAATAAGACTACAATAACTACTTAAAATAAGTCTGACGTAACTACTCAATAAGTCTGATGTAACTACTCAGTTTGTCTGCCGTAACTACTTAATAAGTCTGACGTAAATACTCAATATCTGTCGTAACTACTTACAATAAGTCTGCCGTAACTACTCAATAAGTCTGCCGTAACTACTCAATAATTCTGCCGTAACTACTTACAATAAGTCTGACGTAACTACTCAATAAGTTTGATGTAACTACTCATAAAGTCAGTAGTAACTACTCAATAAGTCTGCCGTAACTACTCAATAAGTCTGCCGTAACTACTCAATAAGTCTGATGTAACTACTTTGTAAGTCTGCCGTAACTACTTACAATGTCTGACGTAACTACTCAATAAGTTTGATGTAACTACTCATAAAGTCAGTAGTAACTACTCAATAAGTTTGATGTAACTACTCATAAAGTCAGTAGTAACTACTCAATAAGTCTGTCGTAACTACTCAATAAGTCTGAAGTAACTACTTACAATAAGTCTGAAGTAACTACTTACAATAAGACTACAATAACTACTTAAAATAAGTCTGACGTAACTACTCAATAAGTCTGATGTAACTACTCAGTTTGTCTGCCGTAACTACTTAATAAGTCTGACGTAACTACTCAATATCTGTCGTAACTACTTACAATAAGTCTGCCGTAACTACTCAATAAGTCTGCCGTAACTACTCAATAATTCTGCCGTAACTACTTACAATAAGTCTGACGTAACTACTCAATAAGTTTGATGTAACTACTCATAAAGTCAGTAGTAACTACTCAATAAGTCTGCCGTAACTACTCAATAAGTCTGCCGTAACTACTCAATAAGTCTGAAGTAACTACTTACAATAAGTCTGCCGTAACTACTCAATAAGTCTGAAGTAACTACTTACAATAAGTCTGACGTAACTACTCAATAAGTTTAATGTAACTACTCATAAAGTCAGTAGTAACTACTCAATAAGTCTGCCGTAACTACTCAATAAGTCTGAAGTAACTACATACAATAAGTCTGCCGTAACTACTTACAATAAGTCTGCCGTAACTACTTACAATAAGTCTGCCGTAACTACTCAATAAGTCTGCCGTAACTACTCAGTAAGTCTACTGTAACTACTTATAATAAGTCTGCCGTAACTACTCAATAAGTCTGCCATAACTACTTACCATAAGTCTGACGTAACTACTCAATAAGTCTGCTGTAACTACTCAGATTGTCTGCCGTAACTACTTAATAAGTCTGACGTAACTACTCAACATCTCTCGTAACTACTTACAATAAATCTGCCGTAACTACTGAGTAAGTCTGCCGTAACTACTTACAATAAGTCTGACGTAACTACTCAATAAGTTTGATGTAACTACTCATAAAGTCAGTAGTAACTACTCAATAAGTCTGCCGTAACTACTCAATAAGTCTGCCGTAACTACTCAATAAGTCTGAAGTAACTACTTACAATAAGTCTGCCGTAACTACTCAATAAGTCTGAAGTAACTACTTACAATAAGTCTGACGTAACTACTCAATAAGTTTAATGTAACTACTCATAAAGTCAGTGGTAACTACTCAATAAGTCTGTCGTAACTACTCAATAAGTCTGAAGTAACTACATACAATAAGTCTGCCGTAACTACTTACAATAAGTCTGCCGTAACTACTTACAATAAGTCTGCCGTAACTACTCAATAAGTCTGCCGTAACTACTCAGTAAGTCTGCTGTAACTACTTATAATAAGTCTGCCGTAACTACTCAATAAGTCTGCCATAACTACTTACCATAAGTCTGACGTAACTACTCAATAAGTCTGCTGTAACTACTCAGATTGTCTGCCGTAACTACTTAATAAGTCTGACGTAACTACTCAACATCTCTCGTAACTACTTACAATAAATCTGCCGTAACTACTGAGTAAGTCTGCCGTAACTACTTACAATAAGTCTGCCGTAACTACTCAATAAGTCTGCCGTAACTACTTACAATAAGTCTGCCGTAACAACTCCTTAAGTCTGTCGTAATTACTCAATAAGTCTGATGTAACTACTTTGTAAGTCTGCTGTAACTACTTACAATAAGTCTGACGTAACTACTCAATAAGTATGATGTAATTACTCATAAACTGAGTAGTAACTACTCAATAAGTCTGCCGTAACAACTCAATAAGTCTGAAGTAACTACTTACAATAAGTCTGAAGTAACAACATACAATAAGTCTACCTTAACTACTCAATAAGTCTGCCATAACTACTTAAATAAGTCTGACGTAACTACTCAATAAGTCTGCTGTAACTACTAAGTTTGTAAGCCGTAACTACTTAATAAGTCTGACGTAACTACTCAATGTCTGTCGTAACTACTTAAATAAACCTGCCGTAACTACTAAGTAAGTCTGCCGTAACTACCTACAATAAGTCTGCCATAACTAGTCAATAAGTTTGCCGTAACTATTTAATTAGTTTGCTGTAACTACTAAATAAGTTTGCCGTAACTACTCAATAAGTCTGTCGTAACTACTAAATAAATGTGTAGTAACTATTTACAATAATTCTGCTGTAACTACTCATTAAGTCTGCCATAACTACCTACAATAAGTTTGCAGTAACAACTCAATAAGTCTGTCGCAACCACTCAATAAGTCTGCTGTAACTAATACAATAAGTCTCACGTAACTACTCAATAAGTTTGACGAAACTATTCAATAAGTCTGCCGTAATTACTCAATAAGTCTGACGTAACTACTCAATAAGTCTGCCGTAACAACTCAATAAGTCTGAAGTAACTACTTACAATAAGTCTGAAGTAACAACATACAATAAGTCTGCCTTAACTACTCAATAAGTCTGCCATAACTACTTACAATAAGTCTGACGTAACTACTCAATAAGTCTGCTGTAACTACTAAGTTTGTAAGCCGTAACTACTTAATAAGTCTGACGTAACTACTCAATGTCTGTCGTAACTACTTAAATAAACCTGCCGTAACTACTAAGTATGTCTGCCATAACTACTTACAATAAGTCTGCCATAACTAGTCAATAAGTCTGCCGTAACTATTTAATTAGTTTGCTGTAACTACTAAATAAGTTTGCCGTAACTACTCAATAAGTCTGTCGTAACTACTAAATAAATGTGTAGTAACTATTTACAATAATTCTGCTGTAACTACTCATTAAGTCTGCCATAACTACCTACAATAAGTTTGCAGTAACAACTCAATAAGTCTGTCGCAACCACTCAATAAGTCTGCTGTAACTAATACAATAAGTCTCACGTAACTACTCAATAAGTCTGACGAAACTATTCAATAAGTCTGCCGTAATTACTCAATAAGTCTGACGTAACTACTCAATAAGTCTGCTGTAACTACTCAGTTTGTCTGTCGTAACTACTTAATAAGTTTGACGTAACTACTCAATGTCTATCGTAACTACTTACAATAAGTCTGCCGTAACTACTTAAAATAAGTATGACGTAACTACTTAATAAATCTGACGTAACTACTTACAATAAGTATGACGAAATTATTCAATAAGTCTGCTGTAATTACTCAATAAGTCTGACGTAACTACTCAAAAAGTCTGCCGTAACAACTTACAATAAGTTTCCCATAACTACTCAATAATTCTGGCGTAACTACTTACAATAAGTCTGCTGTAACTACTCAGTTTGTCTGCCGTAACTACTTAATAAGTCTGACGTAACTACTCAATGTTTGTCGTAACTACTTACAATAAGTCTGCCATAATTACTTACAATAAGTCTGACGTAACTACTCAATAAGTTTGATGTAACTACTCATAAAGTCAGTAGTAACTACTCAATAAGTCTGACGTAACTACTCAATAAGTCTGTAGTAACTATTCATAAAGTCAGTAGTAACTATTCAATAAGTCTGTCGTAACTACTTACAATAAGTCTGTCGTACCTACTCAGTAAGTGTGCCGTAACTACTTACAATAAGTCTGACGTAACTACTCAATAAGTTTGATGTAACTACTCATAAAGTCAGTAGTAACTACTTAATTAGTCTGCCGTAACTACTCAATAAATCTGAAGTAACTACTTACAATAAGTCTGACGTAACTACTCAATAAGTTTGATGTAACTACTCATAAAGTCAGTAGTAACTACTCAATAAGTCTTCCGTAACTACTCAATAAGTCTGAAGTAACTACTTACAATAAGTCTGCCGTAACTACTTACAATAAGTCTGCCGTAACTACTTACAATAAGTCTGCCGTAACTACTCAATAAGTCTGCCGTAACTACTCAGTAAGTCTGCCGTAACTACTCAATAAGTCTGTCATAACTACTTACAATAAGTCTGACGTACCTACTCAATAAGTTTGCTGTAACTACTCAGATTGTCTGCCGTAACTACTCAATAAGTCTGCTGTAACTACTTACAATAAGTCTGCCGTAACTACTCAATAAGTCTGCCGTAACTACTCAGTAAGTCTGCTGTAACTACTTACAATAAGTCTGTCGTAACTACTCAATAAGTCTGCCGTAACTACTTAGTAAGTCTGCCGTAACTAATTACAATAAGTCTAACAAAACTACTCAATAAGTTTGATGTAACTACTCATAAAGTCAGTAGTAACTACTCAATAAGTCTGCCGTAACTACTCAATAAGTCTGAAGCAACTACTTACAATAAGTCTGCCGTAACTACTTACAATAAGTCGTCCGTAACTACTTACAATAAGTCTGCCGTAACTACTCAATAAGTCTGCCGTAACTACTCAATAATTATGCCGTAACTACTTACAATAAGTCTCCCGTAACTACTCAATAAGTCTGTCGTAACTACTCAATAAGTCTGCCGTAACTACTTACAATAAGTCTGACGTAACTACGCAATAAGTTTGATGTAACTACTCATAAAGTCAGTAGTAACTACTCAATAAGTCTTCCGTAACTAATCAATAAGTCTGAAGTAACTACTTACAATAAGTCTGCCGTAACTACTTACAATAAGTCTGCTGTAACTACTTACAATAAGTCTGCCGTAACTACTCAATAAGTCTGCCGTAACTACTCAGTAAGTCTGCTGTAACTACTTATAATAAGTCTGCCGTAACTACTCAATAAGTCTGCCATAACTACTTACCATAAGTCTGACGTAACTACTCAATAAGTCTGCTGTAACTACTCAGATTGTCTGCCGTAACTACTTAATAA
This sequence comes from Cardamine chenopodiifolia, assembly GCA_963922655.1. Classification (NCBI taxonomy): domain Eukaryota; kingdom Viridiplantae; phylum Streptophyta; class Magnoliopsida; order Brassicales; family Brassicaceae; genus Cardamine; species Cardamine chenopodiifolia. Next base: position 4,959,577 of record OZ000487.1, on the reverse strand, counting down.
GTCTGACGTAACTACTCAACATCTCTCGTAACTACTTACAATAAATCTGCCGTAACTACTGAGTAAGTCTGCCGTAACTACTTACAATAAGTCTGCCGTAACTACTCAATAAGTCTGCCGTAACTACTTACAATAAGTCTGCCGTAACAACTCCTTAAGTCTGTCGTAATTACTCAATAAGTCTGATGTAACTACTTTGTAAGTCTGCTGTAACTACTTACAATAAGTCTGACGTAACTACTCAATAAGTATGATGTAATTACTCATAAACTCAGTAGTAACTACTCAATAAGTCTGCCGTAACAACTCAATAAGTCTGAAGTAACTACTTACAATAAGTCTGAAGTAACAACATACAATAAGTCTGCCTTAACTACTCAATAAGTCTGCCATAACTACTTACAATAAGTCTGACGTAACTACTCAATAAGTCTGCTTTAACTACTCAGTTTGTCTGCCGTAACTACACAATAAGTCTGCCGTAACTACTCAATAATTCTGCCGTAACTAATTACAATAAGTCTGACGTAACTACTCAATAAGTTTGATGTAACTACTCATAAAGTCAGTAGTAACTACTCAATAAGTCTGCCGTAACTACTCAATAAGTCTGCCGTAACTACTCAATAAGTCTGCCGTAACTACTCAATAAGTCTGATGTAACTACTTTGTAAGTCTGCCGTAACTACTTACAATGTCTGACGTAACTACTCAATAAGTTTGATGTAACTACTCATAAAGTCAGTAGTAACTACTCAATAAGTCTGCCGTAACTACTCAATAAGTCTGACGTAACTACTCAATAAGTCTACTGTAACTACTTACAATAAGTCTGCCGTAACTACTCAATAATTATGCCGTAACTACTTACAATAAGTATGCCGTAACTACTCAATAAGTCTGTCGTAACTACTCAATAATTATGCTGTAACTACTTACAATAAGTCTGCCGTAACTACTCAATAATTATGCCGTAACTACTTACAATAAGTCTGCCGTAACTACTCAATAAGTCTGTCGTAACTACTCAATAATTATGTTGTAACTACTTACAATAAGTCTGCCGTAACTACTCAGTAAATCTATCGTAAATACTTCATAAATTGGCCGTAACTACTTAATAAATCTGTCGTAACTACTCAATAAGTCTGCCGTAACTACTTACAATAAGTCTGACGTAACTACTCAATAAGTTTGATGTAACTACTCATAAAGTCAGTAGTAACTACTCAATAAGTCTTCCGTAACTACTCAATAAGTCTGAAGTAACTACTTACAATAAGTCTGCCGTAACTACTTACAATAAGTCTGCCGTAACTACTTACAATAAGTCTGCCGTAACTACTCAATAAGTCTGCCGTAACTACTCAGTAAGTCTGCCGTAACTACTCAATAAGTCTGTCATAACTACTTACAATAAGTCTGACGTACCTACTCAATAAGTTTGCTGTAACTACTCAGATTGTCTGCCGTAACTACTCAATAAGTCTGCTGTAACTACTTACAATAAGTCTGCCGTAACTACTCAATAAGTCTGCCGTAACTACTCAGTAAGTCTGCTGTAACTACTTACAATAAGTCTGTCGTAACTACTCAATAAGTCTGCCGTAACTACTTAGTAAGTCTGCCGTAACTAATTACAATAAGTCTAACAAAACTACTCAATAAATCTGCCGTAACTACTGAGTAAGTCTGCCGTAACTAGTTACAATAAGTCTGCCGTAACTACTCAATAAGTCTGCCGTAACTACTTACAATAAGTCTGCCGTAACAACTCCATAAGTCTGTCGTAATTACTCAATAAGTCTGCTGTAACTACTTTGTAAGTCTGCCGTAACTACTTACAATAAGTCTAACATAACTACTCAATAAGTTTGATGTAACTACTCATAAAGTCAGTAGTAACTACTAAATAAGTCTGCCGTAACTACTCAATAAGTCTGAAGTAACTACTTACAATAAGTCTGAAGTAACTACTTACAATAAGACTGCCATAACTACTTACAATAAGTCTGACGTAACTACTCAATAAGTCTGCTGTAACTACTCAGTTTGTCTGTCGTAACTACTTAATAAGTTTGACGTAACTACTCAATGTCTATCGTAACTACTTACAATAAGTCTGCCGTAACTACTTAAAATAAGTATGACGTAACTACTTAATAAATCTGACGTAACTACTTACAATAAGTATGACGAAATTATTCAATAAGTCTGCTGTAATTACTCAATAAGTCTGACGTAACTACTCAAAAAGTCTGCCGTAACAACTTACAATAAGTTTCCCATAACTACTCAATAATTCTGGCGTAACTACTTACAATAAGTCTGCTGTAACTACTCAGTTTGTCTGCCGTAACTACTTAATAAGTCTGACGTAACTATTCAATGTTTGTCGTAACTACTTACAATAAGTCTGCCATAATTACTTACAATAAGTCTGACGTAACTACTTACAATAAGTATGACGAAATTATTCAATAAGTCTGCTGTAATTACTCAATAAGTCTGACGTAACTACTCAAAAAGTCTGCCGTAACAACTTACAATAAGTTTCCCATAACTACTCAATAATTCTGGCGTAACTACTTACAATAAGTCTGCTGTAACTACTCAGTTTGTCTGCCGTAACTACTTAATAAGTCTGACGTAACTACTCAATGTTTGTCGTAACTACTTACAATAAGTCTGCCATAATTACTTACAATAAGTCTGACGTAACTACTCAATAAGTTTGATGTAACTACTCATAAAGTCAGTAGTAACTACTCAATAAGTCTGACGTAACTACTCAATAAGTCTGTAGTAACTATTCATAAAGTCAGTAGTAACTATTCAATAAGTCTGTCGTAACTACTTACAATAAGTCTGTCGTACCTACTCAGTAAGTGTGCCGTAACTACTTACAATAAGTCTGACGTAACTACTCAATAAGTTTGATGTAACTACTCATAAAGTCAGTAGTAACTACTTAATTAGTCTGCCGTAACTACTCAATAAATCTGAAGTAACTACTTACAATAAGTCTGACGTAACTACTCAATAAGTTTGATGTAAGTACTCATAAAGTCAGTAGTAACTACTCAATAAGTCTTCCGTAACTACTCAATAAGTCTGAAGTAACTACTTACAATAAGTCTGCCGTAACTACTTACAATAAGTCTGCCGTAACTACTTACAATAAGTCTGCCGTAACTACTCAATAAGTCTGCCGTAACTACTCAGTAAGTCTGCCGTAACTACTCAATAAGTCTGTCATAACTACTTACAATAAGTCTGACGTACCTACTCAATAAGTTTGCTGTAACTACTCAGATTGTCTGCCGTAACTACTCAATAAGTCTGCTGTAACTACTTACAATAAGTCTGCCGTAACTACTCAATAAGTCTGCCGTAACTACTCAGTAAGTCTGCTGTAACTACTTACAATAAGTCTGTCGTAACTACTCAATAAGTCTGCCGTAACTACTTAGTAAGTCTGCCGTAACTAATTACAATAAGTCTAACAAAACTACTCAATAAGTTTGATGTAACTACTCATAAAGTCAGTAGTAACTACTCAATAAGTCTGCCGTAACTACTCAATAAGTCTGAAGCAACTACTTACAATAAGTCTGCCGTAACTACTTACAATAAGTCGTCCGTAACTACTTACAATAAGTCTGCCGTAACTACTCAATAAGTCTGCCGTAACTACTCAATAATTATGCCGTAACTACTTACAATAAGTCTCCCGTAACTACTCAATAAGTCTGTCGTAACTACTCAATAAGTCTGCCGTAACTACTTACAATAAGTCTGACGTAACTACGCAATAAGTTTGATGTAACTACTCATAAAGTCAGTAGTAACTACTCAATAAGTCTTCCGTAACTAATCAATAAGTCTGAAGTAACTACTTACAATAAGTCTGCCGTAACTACTTACAATAAGTCTGCTGTAACTACTTACAATAAGTCTGCCGTAACTACTCAATAAGTCTGCCGTAACTACTCAGTAAGTCTGCTGTAACTACTTATAATAAGTCTGCCGTAACTACTCAATAAGTCTGCCATAACTACTTACCATAAGTCTGACGTAACTACTCAATAAGTCTGCTGTAACTACTCAGATTGTCTGCCGTAACTACTTAATAAGTCTGACGTAACTACTCAACATCTCTCGTAACTACTTACAATAAATCTGCCGTAACTACTGAGTAAGTCTGCCGTAACTACTTACAATAAGTCTGCCGTAACTACTCAATAAGTCTGCCGTAACTACTTACAATAAGTCTGCCGTAACAACTCCGTAAGTCTGTCGTAATTACTCAATAAGTCTGATGTAACTACTTTGTAAGTCTGCTGTAACTACTTACAATAAGTCTGACGTAACTACTCAATAAGTATGATGTAATTACTCATAAACTCAGTAGTAACTACTCAATAAGTCTGCCGTAACAACTCAATAAGTCTGAAGTAACTACTTACAATAAGTCTGAAGTAACAACATACAATAAGTCTGCCTTAACTACTCAATAAGTCTGCCATAACTACTTACAATAAGTCTGACGTAACTACTCAATAAGTCTGCTTTAACTACTCAGTTTGTCTGCCGTAACTACACAATAAGTCTGCCGTAACTACTCAATAATTCTGCCGTAACTAATTACAATAAGTCTGACGTAACTACTCAATAAGTTTGATGTAACTACTCATAAAGTCAGTAGTAACTACTCAATAAGTCTGCCGTAACTACTCAATAAGTCTGCCGTAACTACTCAATAAGTCTGCCGTAACTACTCAATAAGTCTGATGTAACTACTTTGTAAGTCTGCCGTAACTACTTACAATGTCTGACGTAACTACTCAATAAGTTTGATGTAACTACTCATAAAGTCAGTAGTAACTACTCAATAAGTCTGCCGTAACTACTCAATAAGTCTGACGTAACTACTCAATAAGTCTACTGTAACTACTTACAATAAGTCTGCCGTAACTACTCAATAATTATGCCGTAACTACTTACAATAAGTATGCCGTAACTACTCAATAAGTCTGTCGTAACTACTCAATAATTATGCTGTAACTACTTACAATAAGTCTGCCGTAACTACTCAATAATTATGCCGTAACTACTTACAATAAGTCTGCCGTAACTACTCAATAAGTCTGTCGTAACTACTCAATAATTATGTTGTAACTACTTACAATAAGTCTGCCGTAACTACTCAGTAAATCTATCGTAAATACTTCATAAATTGGCCGTAACTACTTAATAAATCTGTCGTAACTACTCAATAAGTCTGCCGTAACTACTTACAATAAGTCTGACGTAACTACTCAATAAGTTTGATGTAACTACTCATAAAGTCAGTAGTAACTACTCAATAAGTCTTCCGTAACTACTCAATAAGTCTGAAGTAACTACTTACAATAAGTCTGCCGTAACTACTTACAATAAGTCTGCCGTAACTACTTACAATAAGTCTGCCGTAACTACTCAATAAGTCTGCCGTAACTACTCAGTAAGTCTGCCGTAACTACTCAATAAGTCTGTCATAACTACTTACAATAAGTCTGACGTACCTACTCAATAAGTTTGCTGTAACTACTCAGATTGTCTGCCGTAACTACTCAATAAGTCTGCTGTAACTACTTACAATAAGTCTGCCGTAACTACTCAATAAGTCTGCCGTAACTACTCAGTAAGTCTGCTGTAACTACTTACAATAAGTCTGTCGTAACTACTCAATAAGTCTGCCGTAACTACTTAGTAAGTCTGCCGTAACTAATTACAATAAGTCTAACAAAACTACTCAATAAATCTGCCGTAACTACTGAGTAAGTCTGCCGTAACTAGTTACAATAAGTCTGCCGTAACTACTCAATAAGTCTGCCGTAACTACTTACAATAAGTCTGCCGTAACAACTCCATAAGTCTGTCGTAATTACTCAATAATCTGCTGTAACTACTTTGTAAGTCTGCCGTAACTACTTACAATAAGTCTAACATAACTACTCAATAAGTTTGATGTAACTACTCATAAAGTCAGTAGTAACTACTAAATAAGTCTGCCGTAACTACTCAATAAGTCTGAAGTAACTACTTACAATAAGTCTGAAGTAACTACTTACAATAAGACTGCCATAACTACTTACAATAAGTCTGACGTAACTACTCAATAAGTCTGCTGTAACTACTCAGTTTGTCTGTCGTAACTACTTAATAAGTTTGACGTAACTACTCAATGTCTATCGTAACTACTTACAATAAGTCTGCCGTAACTACTTAAAATAAGTATGACGTAACTACTTAATAAATCTGACGTAACTACTTACAATAAGTATGACGAAATTATTCAATAAGTCTGCTGTAATTACTCAATAAGTCTGACGTAACTACTCAAAAAGTCTGCCGTAACAACTTACAATAAGTTTCCCATAACTACTCAATAATTCTGGCGTAACTACTTACAATAAGTCTGCTGTAACTACTCAGTTTGTCTGCCGTAACTACTTAATAAGTCTGACGTAACTATTCAATGTTTGTCGTAACTACTTACAATAAGTCTGCCATAATTACTTACAATAAGTCTGACGTAACTACTTACAATAAGTATGACGAAATTATTCAATAAGTCTGCTGTAATTACTCAATAAGTCTGACGTAACTACTCAAAAAGTCTGCCGTAACAACTTACAATAAGTTTCCCATAACTACTCAATAATTCTGGCGTAACTACTTACAATAAGTCTGCTGTAACTACTCAGTTTGTCTGCCGTAACTACTTAATAAGTCTGACGTAACTACTCAATGTTTGTCGTAACTACTTACAATAAGTCTGCCATAATTACTTACAATAAGTCTGACGTAACTACTCAATAAGTTTGATGTAACTACTCATAAAGTCAGTAGTAACTACTCAATAAGTCTGACGTAACTACTCAATAAGTCTGTAGTAACTATTCATAAAGTCAGTAGTAACTATTCAATAAGTCTGTCGTAACTACTTACAATAAGTCTGTCGTACCTACTCAGTAAGTGTGCCGTAACTACTTACAATAAGTCTGACGTAACTACTCAATAAGTTTGATGTAACTACTCATAAAGTCAGTAGTAACTACTTAATTAGTCTGCCGTAACTACTCAATAAATCTGAAGTAACTACTTACAATAAGTCTGACGTAACTACTCAATAAGTTTGATGTAACTACTCATAAAGTCAGTAGTAACTACTCAATAAGTCTTCCGTAACTACTCAATAAGTCTGAAGTAACTACTTACAATAAGTCTGCCGTAACTACTTACAATAAGTCTGCCGTAACTACTTACAATAAGTCTGCCGTAACTACTCAATAAGTCTGCCGTAACTACTCAGTAAGTCTGCCGTAACTACTCAATAAGTCTGTCATAACTACTTACAATAAGTCTGACGTACCTACTCAATAAGTTTGCTGTAACTACTCAGATTGTCTGCCGTAACTACTCAATAAGTCTGCTGTAACTACTTACAATAAGTCTGCCGTAACTACTCAATAAGTCTGCCGTAACTACTCAGTAAGTCTGCTGTAACTACTTACAATAAGTCTGTCGTAACTACTCAATAAGTCTGCCGTAACTACTTAGTAAGTCTGCCGTAACTAATTACAATAAGTCTAACAAAACTACTCAATAAGTTTGATGTAACTACTCATAAAGTCAGTAGTAACTACTCAATAAGTCTGCCGTAACTACTCAATAAGTCTGAAGCAACTACTTACAATAAGTCTGCCGTAACTACTTACAATAAGTCGTCCGTAACTACTTACAATAAGTCTGCCGTAACTACTCAATAAGTCTGCCGTAACTACTCAATAATTATGCCGTAACTACTTACAATAAGTCTCCCGTAACTACTCAATAAGTCTGTCGTAACTACTCAATAAGTCTGCCGTAACTACTTACAATAAGTCTGACGTAACTACGCAATAAGTTTGATGTAACTACTCATAAAGTCAGTAGTAACTACTCAATAAGTCTTCCGTAACTAATCAATAAGTCTGAAGTAACTACTTACAATAAGTCTGCCGTAACTACTTACAATAAGTCTGCCGTAACTACTTATAATAAGTCTGCCGTAACTACTCAATAAGTCTGCCGTAACTACTCAGTAAGTCTGCTGTAACTACTTATAATAAGTCTGCCGTAACTACTCAATAAGTCTGCCATAACTACTTACCATAAGTCTGACGTAACTACTCAATAAGTCTGCTGTAACTACTCAGATTGTCTGCCGTAACTACTTAATAAGTCTGACGTAACTACTCAACATCTCTCGTAACTACTTACAATAAATCTGCCGTAACTACTGAGTAAGTCTGCCGTAACTACTTACAATAAGTCTGCCGTAACTACTCAATAAGTCTGCCGTAACTACTTACAATAAGTCTGCCGTAACAACTCCGTAAGTCTGTCGTAATTACTCAATAAGTCTGATGTAACTACTTTGTAAGTCTGCTGTAACTACTTACAATAAGTCTGACGTAACTACTCAATAAGTATGATGTAATTACTCATAAACTCAGTAGTAACTACTCAATAAGTCTGCCGTAACAACTCAATAAGTCTGAAGTAACTACTTACAATAAGTCTGAAGTAACAACATACAATAAGTCTGCCTTAACTACTCAATAAGTCTGCCATAACTACTTACAATAAGTCTGACGTAACTACTCAATAAGTCTGCTTTAACTACTCAGTTTGTCTGCCGTAACTACACAATAAGTCTGCCGTAACTACTCAATAATTCTGCCGTAACTAATTACAATAAGTCTGACGTAACTACTCAATAAGTTTGATGTAACTACTCATAAAGTCAGTAGTAACTACTCAATAAGTCTGCCGTAACTACTCAATAAGTCTGCCGTAACTACTCAATAAGTCTGCCGTAACTACTCAATAAGTCTGATGTAACTACTTTGTAAGTCTGCCGTAACTACTTACAATGTCTGACGTAACTACTCAATAAGTTTGATGTAACTACTCATAAAGTCAGTAGTAACTACTCAATAAGTCTGCCGTAACTACTCAATAAGTCTGACGTAACTACTCAATAAGTCTACTGTAACTACTTACAATAAGTCTGCCGTAACTACTCAATAATTATGCCGTAACTACTTACAATAAGTATGCCGTAACTACTCAATAAGTCTGTCGTAACTACTCAATAATTATGCTGTAACTACTTACAATAAGTCTGCCGTAACTACTCAATAATTATGCCGTAACTACTTACAATAAGTCTGCCGTAACTACTCAATAAGTCTGTCGTAACTACTCAATAATTATGTTGTAACTACTTACAATAAGTCTGCCGTAACTACTCAGTAAATCTATCGTAAATACTTCATAAATTGGCCGTAACTACTTAATAAATCTGTCGTAACTACTCAATAAGTCTGCCGTAACTACTTACAATAAGTCTGACGTAACTACTCAATAAGTTTGATGTAACTACTCATAAAGTCAGTAGTAACTACTCAATAAGTCTTCCGTAACTACTCAATAAGTCTGAAGTAACTACTTACAATAAGTCTGCCGTAACTACTTACAATAAGTCTGCCGTAACTACTTACAATAAGTCTGCCGTAACTACTCAATAAGTCTGCCGTAACTACTCAGTAAGTCTGCCGTAACTACTCAATAAGTCTGTCATAACTACTTACAATAAGTCTGACGTACCTACTCAATAAGTTTGCTGTAACTACTCAGATTGTCTGCCGTAACTACTCAATAAGTCTGCTGTAACTACTTACAATAAGTCTGCCGTAACTACTCAATAAGTCTGCCGTAACTACTCAGTAAGTCTGCTGTAACTACTTACAATAAGTCTGTCGTAACTACTCAATAAGTCTGCCGTAACTACTTAGTAAGTCTGCCGTAACTAATTACAATAAGTCTAACAAAACTACTCAATAAATCTGCCGTAACTACTGAGTAAGTCTGCCGTAACTAGTTACAATAAGTCTGCCGTAACTACTCAATAAGTCTGCCGTAACTACTTACAATAAGTCTGCCGTAACAACTCCATAAGTCTGTCGTAATTACTCAATAAGTCTGCTGTAACTACTTTGTAAGTCTGCCGTAACTACTTACAATAAGTCTAACATAACTACTCAATAAGTTTGATGTAACTACTCATAAAGTCAGTAGTAACTACTAAATAAGTCTGCCGTAACTACTCAATAAGTCTGAAGTAACTACTTACAATAAGTCTGAAGTAACTACTTACAATAAGACTGCCATAACTACTTACAATAAGTCTGACGTAACTACTCAATAAGTCTGCTGTAACTACTCAGTTTGTCTGTCGTAACTACTTAATAAGTTTGACGTAACTACTCAATGTCTATCGTAACTACTTACAATAAGTCTGCCGTAACTACTTAAAATAAGTATGACGTAACTACTTAATAAATCTGACGTAACTACTTACAATAAGTATGACGAAATTATTCAATAAGTCTGCTGTAATTACTCAATAAGTCTGACGTAACTACTCAAAAAGTCTGCCGTAACAACTTACAATAAGTTTCCCATAACTACTCAATAATTCTGGCGTAACTACTTACAATAAGTCTGCTGTAACTACTCAGTTTGTCTGCCGTAACTACTTAATAAGTCTGACGTAACTATTCAATGTTTGTCGTAACTACTTACAATAAGTCTGCCATAATTACTTATAATAAGTCTGACGTAACTACTCAATAAGTTTGATGTAACTACTCATAAAGTCAGTAGTAACTACTCAATAAGTCTGACGTAACTACTCAATAAGTCTGTAGTAACTATTCATAAAGTCAGTAGTAACTATTCAATAAGTCTGTCGTAACTACTTACAATAAGTCTGTCGTACCTACTCAGTAAGTGTGCCGTAACTACTTACAATAAGTCTGACGTAACTACTCAAGAAGTTTGATGTAACTACTCATAAAGTCAGTAGTAACTACTTAATTAGTCTGCCGTAACTACTCAATAAATCTGAAGTAACTACTTACAATAAGTCTGACGTAACTACTCAATAAGTTTGGTGTAACTACTCATAAAGTCAGTAGTAACTACTCAATAAGTCTTCCGTAACTACTCAATAAGTCTGAAGTAACTACTTACAATAAGTCTGCCGTAACTACTTACAATAAGTCTACCGTAACTACTTACAATAAGTCTGCCGTAACTACTCAATAAGTCTGCCGTAACTACTCAGTAAGTCTGCCGTAACTACTCAATAAGTCTGTCATAATTACTTACAATAAGTCTGACGTACCTACTCAATAAGTTTGCTGTAACTACTCAGATTGTCTGCCGTAACTACTCAATAAGTCTGCTGTAACTACTTACAATAAGTCTGCCGTAACTACTCAATAAGTCTGTCGTAACTACTCAGTAAGTCTGCTGTAACTACTTACAATAAGTCTGTCGTAACTACTCAATAAGTCTGCCGTAACTACTTAGTAAGTCTGCCGTAACTACTTACAATAAGTCTAACAAAACTACTCAATAAGTTTGATGTAATTACTCATAAAGTCAGTAGTAACTACTCAATAAGTCTGCCGTAACTACTCAATAAGTCTGAAGCAACTACTTACAATAAGTCTGCCGTAACTACTTACAATAAGTCGTCCGTAACTACTTACAATAAGTCTGCCGTAACTACTCAATAAGTCTGCCGTAACTACTCAATAATTATGCCGTAACTACTTACAATAAGTCTGCCGTAACTACTCAATAAGTCTGTCGTAACTACTTAATAAGTCTGCCGTAACTACTTACAATAAGTCTGACGTAACTACTCAATAAGTTTGATGTAACTACTCATAAAGTCAGTAGTAACTACTCAATAAGTCTGCCGTAACTACTCAATAAGTGTGAAGCAACTACTTACAATAAGTCTGCCGTAACGACTTACAATAAGTCTGCCGTAACTACTTACAATAAGTCTGCCGTGACTACTAAATAAGTCTGCCGTAACTACTCAGTAAGTCTGCTGTAACTACTTACAATAAGTCTGCCGTAACTACTCAATAAATCTGCCGTAACTACTTCGTAAGTCTGCCGTAATTACTTACAATAAGTCTGACGTAACTACTCAATAAGTTTGATGTAACTACTCATAAAGTCAGTAGTAACTACTCAATAAGTCTGCCGTAACTACTCAATAAGTCTGACGTAACTACTCAATAAGTCTACTGTAACTACTTACAATAAGTCTGCCGTAACTACTCAATAATTATGCCGTAACTACTTACAATAAGTCTGCCGTAACTACTCAATAAGTCTATCGTAACTACTCAATAATTATGCTGTAACTACTTACAATAAGTCTGCCATAACTACTCAGTAAATCTATCGTAAATACTTCATAAATTGGCCGTAACTACTTAATAAATCTGTCGTAACTACTCAATAAGTCTGCCGTAACTACTTACAATAAGTCTGACGTAACTACTCAATAAGTTTGATGTAACTACTCATAAAGTCAGTAGTAACTACTCAATAAGTCTGCCGTAACTACTCAATAAGATTGAAGTAACTACTTACAATAAGTATGCTATAACTACCCAATAAGTCTGCCATAACTACTTACAATAAGTCTGACGTAACTACTCAATAAGTCTGTTGTAACTACTCAGTTTGTCTGCCGTAACTACTTAATAAGTCTGACGTAACCACTCAATGTCTGTCGTAACTACTTACAATAAATCTGACGTAACTACTTAATAAGTATGACGCAACTACTTACAATAAGTATGACGAAACTATTCAATAAGTCTGCTGTAATTACTCAATAAGTCCGCTGTAATTACTCAATAAGTCTGACGTAACTAATCAAAAAGTCTGCCGTAACAACATACAATAAGTTTGCCGTAACTACTCAATAATTCTGCCATAACTATTTACAATAAGTCTGCTGTAGCTACTCAGTTTGTCTGTCGTAACTACTTAATAAGTCTAACGTAACTACTCAATGTCTGTCGTAACTACTTACAATAAGTCTGCCGTAACTACTTACAATAAGTCTGACGTAACTACTCAATAAGTTTGATGTAACTACTCATAAAGTCTGCCATAAGTACTTACAATAAGTTTGACGTAACTACTCAATAAGTCTGATGTAACTACTCAGTTTGTCTGCCGTAACTACTTAATAAGTCTGACGTAACTACTCAATGTCTGTCGTAACTACTTACAATAAGTCTGCCGTAACTACTCAATAAGTCTGACGTAACTACTCAATAAGTCTAATGTAACTACTATTTTGTCTGCCTTAACTACTTAATAAGTCTGACGTAACTACTCAATGTCTGTCGTAACTACTTACAATAAATCTGCCGTAACTACTCAATAAGTCTGCCGTAACTACTCAGTAAGTCTGTCGTAACTACTTACAATAAGTCTGACGTAACTACTCAATAAGTTTGATGTAACTACTCATAAAGTTAGTAGTAACTACTCAATAAGTCTGCCGTAACTACTCAATAAGTCTAACGTAACTACTCAATAAGTTTGATGTAACTACTCATAAAGTCAGTAGTAACTACTCAATAAGTCTGCCGTAACTACTCAATAAGTCTGCCGTAACTACTCAATAAGTCTACCGTAACTACTTACAATAAGTCTTCCGTAAATACTCAGTAAGTCAGTCGTAACTACTAAATAAGTTTGCCATAACTACTCAATAAGTTTGCCGTAACTACTCAATAAGTCTGCCATAACTACTTACAATAAGTCTGCCGTAACAACTCCATAAGTCTGTCGTAACTACTCAATAATTCTGCTGTAACTACTTTGTAAGTCTGCCGTAACTACTTACAATAAGTCTGACATAACTACTCAATAAGTTTGATGTAACTACTTATAAAGTCAGTAGTAACTAATCAATAAGTTTACCGTAACTACTCAATAAGTCTGCCGTAACTATTAAATAAGTCTACCGTAACTACTTACAATAAGTCTGTCGTAAATACTCAGTAAGTCAGTCGTAACTACTAAATAAGTTTGCCATACTACTCAATAAGTTTGCCATAACTACTCAATAAGTCTGCCATAACTACTTACAATAAGTCTGCCAAAACAACTCCATAAGTCTGTCGTAACTACTCAATAAGTCTGCTGTAACTACTTTGTAAGTCTGCCGTAACTACTTACAATAAGTCTGACGTAACTACTCAATTATTTTGATGTAACTACTTATAAAGTCAGTAGGAACTAATCAATAAGTCTGCCGTAACTACTCAATAGGTCTGCCGTAACTATTAAATAAGTCTACCGTAACTACTTATAATAAGTCTGCCGTAAATACTCAGTAAGTCAGTCGTAACTACTAAATAAGTTTGCCATACTACTCAATAAGTTTGCCGTAACTACTCAATAAGTTTGATGTAACTACTCATAAAGTCTGACGTAACTACTCAATAAGTTTGATGTAACTACTCATAGAGTCAGTAGTAACTACTCAATAAGTCTGCCGTAACTACTCAATAAGTCTGAAGTAACTACTTACAATAAGACTACAATAACTACTTAAAATAAGTCTGACGTAACTACTCAATAAGTCTGATGTAACTACTCAGTTTGTCTGCCGTAACTACTTAATAAGTCTGACGTAAATACTCAATATCTGTCGTAACTACTTACAATAAGTCTACCGTAACTACTCAATAAGTCTGCCGTAACTACTCAATAATTCTGCCGTAACTACTTACAATAAGTCTGACGTAACTACTCAATAAGTTTGATGTAACTACTCATAAAGTCAGTAGTAACTACTCAATAAGTCTGCCGTAACTACTCAATAAGTCTGCCGTAACTACTCAATAAGTCTGATGTAACTACTTTGTAAGTCTGCCGTAACTACTTACAATGTCTGACGTAACTACTCAATAAGTTTGATGTAACTACTCATAAAGTCAGTAGTAACTACTCAATAAGTTTGATGTAACTACTCATAAAGTCAGTAGTAACTACTCAATAAGTCTGTCGTAACTACTCAATAAGTCTGAAGTAACTACTTACAATAAGTCTGAAGTAACTACTTACAATAAGACTACAATAACTACTTAAAATAAGTCTGACGTAACTACTCAATAAGTCTGATGTAACTACTCAGTTTGTCTGCCGTAACTACTTAATAAGTCTGACGTAACTACTCAATATCTGTCGTAACTACTTACAATAAGTCTGCCGTATCTACTCAATAAGTCTGCCGTAACTACTCAATAATTCTGCCGTAACTACTTACAATAAGTCTGACGTAACTACTCAATAAGTTTGATGTAACTACTCATAAAGTCAGTAGTAACTACTCAATAAGTCTGCCATAACTACTCAATAAGTCTGCCGTAACTACTCAATAAGTCTGAAGTAACTACTTACAATAAGTCTGCCGTAACTACTCAATAAGTCTGAAGTAACTACTTACAATAAGTCTGACGTAACTACTCAATAAGTTTAATGTAACTACTCATAAAGTCAGTAGTAACTACTCAATAAGTCTGCCGTAACTACTCAATATGTCTGAAGTAACTACATACAATAAGTCTGCCGTAACTACTTACAATAAGTCTGCCGTAACTACTTACAATAAGTCTGACATAACTACTCAATAAGTTTGATGTAACTACTTATAAAGTCAGTAGTAACTAATCAATAAGTTTACCGTAACTACTCAATAAGTCTGCCGTAACTATTAAATAAGTCTACCGTAACTACTTACAATAAGTCTGTCGTAAATACTCAGTAAGTCAGTCGTAACTACTAAATAAGTTTGCCATACTACTCAATAAGTTTGCCATAACTACTCAATAAGTCTGCCATAACTACTTACAATAAGTCTGCCAAAACAACTCCATAAGTCTGTCGTAACTACTCAATAAGTCTGCTGTAACTACTTTGTAAGTCTGCCGTAACTACTTACAATAAGTCTGACGTAACTACTCAATAATTTTGATGTAACTACTTATAAAGTCAGTAGGAACTAATCAATAAGTCTGCCGTAACTACTCAATAGGTCTGCCGTAACTATTAAATAAGTCTACCGTAACTACTTATAATAAGTCTGCCGTAAATACTCAGTAAGTCAGTCGTAACTACTAAATAAGTTTGCCATACTACTCAATAAGTTTGCCGTAACTACTCAATAAGTTTGATGTAACTACTCATAAAGTCTGACGTAACTACTCAATAAGTTTGATGTAACTACTCATAGAGTCAGTAGTAACTACTCAATAAGTCTGCCGTAACTACTCAATAAGTCTGAAGTAACTACTTACAATAAGACTACAATAACTACTTAAAATAAGTCTGACGTAACTACTCAATAAGTCTGATGTAACTACTCAGTTTGTCTGCCGTAACTACTTAATAAGTCTGACGTAAATACTCAATATCTGTCGTAACTACTTACAATAAGTCTGCCGTAACTACTCAATAAGTCTGCCGTAACTACTCAATAATTCTGCCGTAACTACTTACAATAAGTCTGACGTAACTACTCAATAAGTTTGATGTAACTACTCATAAAGTCAGTAGTAACTACTCAATAAGTCTGCCGTAACTACTCAATAAGTCTGCCGTAACTACTCAATAAGTCTGATGTAACTACTTTGTAAGTCTGCCGTAACTACTTACAATGTCTGACGTAACTACTCAATAAGTTTGATGTAACTACTCATAAAGTCAGTAGTAACTACTCAATAAGTTTGATGTAACTACTCATAAAGTCAGTAGTAACTACTCAATAAGTCTGTCGTAACTACTCAATAAGTCTGAAGTAACTACTTACAATAAGTCTGAAGTAACTACTTACAATAAGACTACAATAACTACTTAAAATAAGTCTGACGTAACTACTCAATAAGTCTGATGTAACTACTCAGTTTGTCTGCCGTAACTACTTAATAAGTCTGACGTAACTACTCAATATCTGTCGTAACTACTTACAATAAGTCTGCCGTAACTACTCAATAAGTCTGCCGTAACTACTCAATAATTCTGCCGTAACTACTTACAATAAGTCTGACGTAACTACTCAATAAGTTTGATGTAACTACTCATAAAGTCAGTAGTAACTACTCAATAAGTCTGCCGTAACTACTCAATAAGTCTGCCGTAACTACTCAATAAGTCTGAAGTAACTACTTACAATAAGTCTGCCGTAACTACTCAATAAGTCTGAAGTAACTACTTACAATAAGTCTGACGTAACTACTCAATAAGTTTAATGTAACTACTCATAAAGTCAGTAGTAACTACTCAATAAGTCTGCCGTAACTACTCAATATGTCTGAAGTAACTACATACAATAAGTCTGCCGTAACTACTTACAATAAGTCTGCCGTAACTACTTACAATAAGTCTGACATAACTACTCAATAAGTTTGATGTAACTACTTATAAAGTCAGTAGTAACTAATCAATAAGTTTACCGTAACTACTCAATAAGTCTGCCGTAACTATTAAATAAGTCTACCGTAACTACTTACAATAAGTCTGTCGTAAATACTCAGTAAGTCAGTCGTAACTACTAAATAAGTTTGCCATACTACTCAATAAGTTTGCCATAACTACTCAATAAGTCTGCCATAACTACTTACAATAAGTCTGCCAAAACAACTCCATAAGTCTGTCGTAACTACTCAATAATTCTGCTGTAACTACTTTGTAAGTCTGCCGTAACTACTTACAATAAGTCTGACGTAACTACTCAATAATTTTGATGTAACTACTTATAAAGTCAGTAGGAACTAATCAATAAGTCTGCCGTAACTACTCAATAGGTCTGCCGTAACTATTAAATAAGTCTACCGTAACTACTTATAATAAGTCTGCCGTAAATACTCAGTAAGTCAGTCGTAACTACTAAATAAGTTTGCCATACTACTCAATAAGTTTGCCGTAACTACTCAATAAGTTTGATGTAACTACTCATAAAGTCTGACGTAACTACTCAATAAGTTTGATGTAACTACTCATAGAGTCAGTAGTAACTACTCAATAAGTCTGCCGTAACTACTCAATAAGTCTGAAGTAACTACTTACAATAAGACTACAATAACTACTTAAAATAAGTCTGACGTAACTACTCAATAAGTCTGATGTAACTACTCAGTTTGTCTGCCGTAACTACTTAATAAGTCTGACGTAAATACTCAATATCTGTCGTAACTACTTACAATAAGTCTGCCGTAACTACTCAATAAGTCTGCCGTAACTACTCAATAATTCTGCCGTAACTACTTACAATAAGTCTGACGTAACTACTCAATAAGTTTGATGTAACTACTCATAAAGTCAGTAGTAACTACTCAATAAGTCTGCCGTAACTACTCAATAAGTCTGCCGTAACTACTCAATAAGTCTGATGTAACTACTTTGTAAGTCTGCCGTAACTACTTACAATGTCTGACGTAACTACTCAATAAGTTTGATGTAACTACTCATAAAGTCAGTAGTAACTACTCAATAAGTTTGATGTAACTACTCATAAAGTCAGTAGTAACTACTCAATAAGTCTGTCGTAACTACTCAATAAGTCTGAAGTAACTACTTACAATAAGTCTGAAGTAACTACTTACAATAAGACTACAATAACTACTTAAAATAAGTCTGACGTAACTACTCAATAAGTCTGATGTAACTACTCAGTTTGTCTGCCGTAACTACTTAATAAGTCTGACGTAACTACTCAATATCTGTCGTAACTACTTACAATAAGTCTGCCGTAACTACTCAATAAGTCTGCCGTAACTACTCAATAATTCTGCCGTAACTACTTACAATAAGTCTGACGTAACTACTCAATAAGTTTGATGTAACTACTCATAAAGTCAGTAGTAACTACTCAATAAGTCTGCCGTAACTACTTAATAAGTCTGCCGTAACTACTCAATAAGTCTGAAGTAACTACTTACAATAAGTCTGCCGTAACTACTCAATAAGTCTGAAGTAACTACTTACAATAAGTCTGACGTAACTACTCAATAAGTTTAATGTAACTACTCATAAAGTCAGTAGTAACTACTCAATAAGTCTGCCGTAACTACTCAATAAGTCTGAAGTAACTACATACAATAAGTCTGCCGTAACTACTTACAATAAGTCTGCCGTAACTACTTACAATAAGTCTGCCGTAACTACTCAATAAGTCTGCCGTAACTACTCAGTAAGTCTGCCGTAACTACTCAGTAAGTCTGCTGTAACTACTTATAATAAGTCTGCCGTAACTACTCAATAAGTCTGCCATAACTACTTACCATAAGTCTGACGTAACTACTCAATAAGTCTGCTGTAACTACTCAGATTGTCTGCCGTAACTACTTAATAAGTCTGACGTAACTACTCAACATCTCTCGTAACTACTTACAATAAATCTGCCGTAACTACTGAGTAAGTCTGCCGTAACTACTTACAATAAGTCTGACGTAACTACTCAATAAGTTTGATGTAACTACTCATAAAGTCAGTAGTAACTACTCAATAAGTCTGCCGTAACTACTCAATAAGTCTGACGTAACTACTCAATAAGTCTGAAGTAACTACTTACAATAAGTCTGCCGTAACTACTCAATAAGTCTGAAGTAACTACTTACAATAAGTCTGACGTAACTACTCAATAAGTTTAATGTAACTACTCATAAAGTCAGTGGTAACTACTCAATAAGTCTGCCGTAACTACTCAATAAGTCTGAAGTAACTACATACAATAAGTCTGCCGTAACTACTTACAATAAGTCTGCCGTAACTACTTACAATAAGTCTGCCGTAACTACTCAATAAGTCTGCCGTAACTACTCAGTAAGTCTGCTGTAACTACTTATAATAAGTCTGCCGTAACTACTCAATAAGTCTGCCATAACTACTTACCATAAGTCTGACGTAACTACTCAATAAGTCTGCTGTAACTACTCAGATTGTCTGCCGTAACTACTTAATAAGTCTGACGTAACTACTCAACATCTCTCGTAACTACTTACAATAAATCTGCCGTAACTACTGAGTAAGTCTGCCGTAACTAGTTACAATAAGTCTGCCGTAACTACTCAATAAGTCTGCCGTAACTACTTACAATAAGTCTGCCGTAACAACTCCTTAAGTCTGTCGTAATTACTCAATAAGTCTGATGTAACTACTTTGTAAGTCTGCTGTAACTACTTACAATAAGTCTGACGTAACTACTCAATAAGTATGATGTAATTACTCATAAACTGAGTAGTAACTACTCAATAAGTCTGCCGTAACAACTCAATAAGTCTGAAGTAACTACTTACAATAAGTCTGAAGTAACAACATACAATAAGTCTACCTTAACTACTCAATAAGTCTGCCATAACTACTTACAATAAGTCTGACGTAACTACTCAATAAGTCTGCTGTAACTACTAAGTTTGTAAGCCGTAACTACTTAATAAGTCTGACGTAACTACTCAATGTCTGTCGTAACTACTTAAATAAACCTGCCGTAACTACTAAGTAAGTCTGCCGTAACTACTTACAATAAGTCTGCCATAACTAGTCAATAAGTTTGCCGTAACTATTTAATTAGTTTGCTGTAACTACTAAATAAGTTTGCCGTAACTACTCAATAAGTCTGTCGTAACTACTAAATAAATGTGTAGTATCTATTTACAATAATTCTGCTGTAACTACTCATTAAGTCTGCCATAACTACCTACAATAAGTTTGCAGTAACAACTCAATAAGTCTGTCGCAACCACTCAATAAGTCTGCTGTAACTAATACAATAAGTCTCACGTAACTACTCAATAAGTTTGACGAAACTATTCAATAAGTCTGCCGTAATTACTCAATAAGTCTGACGTAACTACTCAATAAGTCTGCCGTAACAACTCAATAAGTCTGAAGTAACTACTTACAATAAATCTGAAGTAACAACATACAATAAGTCTGCCTTAACTACTCAATAAGTCTGCCATAACTACTTACAATAAGTCTGACGTAACTACTCAATAAGTCTGCTGTAACTACTAAGTTTGTAAGCCGTAACTACTTAATAAGTCTGACGTAACTACTCAATGTCTGTCGTAACTACTTAAATAAACCTGCCGTAACTACTAAGTATGTCTGCCATAACTACTTACAATAAGTCTGCCATAACTAGTCAATAAGTCTGCCGTAACTATTTAATTAGTTTGCTGTAACTACTAAATAAGTTTGCCGTAACTACTCAATAAGTCTGTCGTAACTACTAAATAAATGTGTAGTAACTATTTACAATAATTCTGCTGTAACTACTCATTAAGTCTGCCATAACTACCTACAATAAGTTTGCAGTAACAACTCAATAAGTCTGTCGCAACCACTCAATAAGTCTGCTGTAACTAATACAATAAGTCTCACGTAACTACTCAATAAGTCTGACGAAACTATTCAATAAGTCTGCCGTAATTACTCAATAAGTCTGACGTAACTACTCAATAAGTCTGCTGTAACTACTCAGTTTGTCTGTCGTAACTACTTAATAAGTTTGACGTAACTACTCAATGTCTATCGTAACTACTTACAATAAGTCTGCCGTAACTACTTAAAATAAGTATGACGTAACTACTTAATAAATCTGACGTAACTACTTACAATAAGTATGACGAAATTATTCAATAAGTCTGCTGTAATTACTCAATAAGTCTGACGTAACTACTCAAAAAGTCTGCCGTAACAACTTACAATAAGTTTCCCATAACTACTCAATAATTCTGGCGTAACTACTTACAATAAGTCTGCTGTAACTACTCAGTTTGTCTGCCGTAACTACTTAATAAGTCTGACGTAACTACTCAATGTTTGTCGTAACTACTTACAATAAGTCTGCCATAATTACTTACAATAAGTCTGACGTAACTACTCAATAAGTTTGATGTAACTACTCATAAAGTCAGTAGTAACTACTCAATAAGTCTGACGTAACTACTCAATAAGTCTGTAGTAACTATTCATAAAGTCAGTAGTAACTATTCAATAAGTCTGTCGTAACTACTTACAATAAGTCTGTCGTACCTACTCAGTAAGTGTGCCGTAACTACTTACAATAAGTCTGACGTAACTACTCAATAAGTTTGATGTAACTACTCATAAAGTCAGTAGTAACTACTTAATTAGTCTGCCGTAACTACTCAATAAATCTGAAGTAACTACTTACAATAAGTCTGACGTAACTACTCAATAAGTTTGATGTAACTACTCATAAAGTCAGTAGTAACTACTCAATAAGTCTTCCGTAACTACTCAATAAGTCTGAAGTAACTACTTACAATAAGTCTGCCGTAACTACTTACAATAAGTCTGCCGTAACTACTTACAATAAGTCTGCCGTAACTACTCAATAAGTCTGCCGTAACTACTCAGTAAGTCTGCCGTAACTACTCAATAAGTCTGTCATAACTACTTACAATAAGTCTGACGTACCTACTCAATAAGTTTGCTGTAACTACTCAGATTGTCTGCCGTAACTACTCAATAAGTCTGCTGTAACTACTTACAATAAGTCTGCCGTAACTACTCAATAAGTCTGCCGTAACTACTCAGTAAGTCTGCTGTAACTACTTACAATAAGTCTGTCGTAACTACTCAATAAGTCTGCCGTAACTACTTAGTAAGTCTGCCGTAACTAATTACAATAAGTCTAACAAAACTACTCAATAAGTTTGATGTAACTACTCATAAAGTCAGTAGTAACTACTCAATAAGTCTGCCGCAACTACTCAATAAGTCTGAAGCAACTACTTACAATAAGTCTGCCGTAACTACTTACAATAAGTCGTCCGTAACTACTTACAATAAGTCTGCCGTAACTACTCAATAAGTCTGCCGTAACTACTCAATAATTATGCCGTAACTACTTACAATAAGTCTCCCGTAACTACTCAATAAGTCTGTCGTAACTACTCAATAAGTCTGCCGTAACTACTTACAATAAGTCTGACGTAACTACGCAATAAGTTTGATGGAACTACTCATAAAGTCAGTAGTAACTACTCAATAAGTCTTCCGTAACTAATCAATAAGTCTGAAGTAACTACTTACAATAAGTCTGCCGTAACTACTTACAATAAGTCTGCCGTAACTACTTACAATAAGTCTGCCGTA
Organism: Cardamine chenopodiifolia; assembly: GCA_963922655.1. Lineage (NCBI taxonomy): Eukaryota > Viridiplantae > Streptophyta > Magnoliopsida > Brassicales > Brassicaceae > Cardamine > Cardamine chenopodiifolia. The sequence goes on along the minus strand of OZ000487.1, from coordinate 4,936,459 downwards.
ACTACTCAATAAGTCTGCCGTAACTACTCAGTAAGTCTGCTGTAACTACTTATAATAAGTCTGCCGTAACTACTCAATAAGTCTGCCATAACTACTTACCATAAGTCTGACGTAACTACTCAATAAGTCTGCTGTAACTACTCAGAATGTCTGCCGTAACTACTTAATAAGTCTGACGTAACTACTCAACATCTCTCGTAACTACTTACAATAAATCTGCCGTAACTACTGAGTAAGTCTGCCGTAACTACTTACAATAAGTCTGCCGTAACTACTCAATAAGTCTGCCGTAACTACTTACAATAAGTCTGCCGTAACAACTCCTTAAGTCTGTCGTAATTACTCAATAAGTCTGATGTAACTACTTTGTAAGTCTGCTGTAACTACTTACAATAAGTCTGACGTAACTACTCAATAAGTATGATGTAATTACTCATAAACTCAGTAGTAACTACTCAATAAGTCTGCCGTAACAACTCAATAAGTCTGAAGTAACTACTTACAATAAGTCTGAAGTAACAACATACAATAAGTCTGCCTTAACTACTCAATAAGTCTGCCATAACTACTTACAATAAGTCTGACGTAACTACTCAATAAGTCTGCTTTAACTACTCAGTTTGTCTGCCGTAACTACACAATAAGTCTGCCGTAACTACTCATTAATTCTGCCGTAACTAATTACAATAAGTTTGACGTAACTACTCAATAAGTTTGATGTAACTACTCATAAAGTCAGTAGTAACTACTCAATAAGTCTGCCGTAACTACTCAATAAGTCTGCCGTAACTACTCAATAAGTCTGCCGTAACTACTCAATAAGTCTGATGTAACTTCTTTGTAAGTCTGCCGTAACTACTTACAATGTCTGACGTAACTACTCAATAAGTTTGATGTAACTACTCATAAAGTCAGTAGTAACTACTCAATAAGTCTGCCGTAACTACTCAATAAGTCTGACGTAACTACTCAATAAGTCTACTGTAACTACTTACAATAAGTCTGCCGTAACTACTCAATAATTATGCCGTAACTACTTACAATAAGTCTGCCGTAACTACTCAATAAGTCTGTCGTAACTACTCAATAATTATGCTGTAACTACTTACAATAAGTCTGCCGTAACTACTCAATAATTATGCCGTAACTACTTACAATAAGTCTGCCGTAACTACTCAATAAGTCTGTCGTAACTACTCAATAATTATGTTGTAACTACTTACAATAAGTCTGCCGTAACTACTCAGTAAATCTATCGTAAATACTTCATAAATTGGCCGTAACTACTTAATAAATCTGTCGTAACTACTCAATAAGTCTGCCGTAACTACTTACAATAAGTCTGACGTAACTACTCAATAAGTTTGATGTAACTACTCATAAAGTCAGTAGTAACTACTCAATAAGTCTGCCGTAACTACTCAATAAGATTGAAGTATCTACTTACAATAAGTATGCTATAACTACCCAATAAGTCTGCCATAACTACTTACAATAAGTCTGACGTAACTACTCAATAAGTCTGCCGTAACTACTCAATAATTCTGCCGTAACTACTTACAATAAGTCTGACGTAACTACTCAATAAGTTTGATGTAACTACTCATAAAGTCAGTAGTAACTACTCAATAAGTCTGCCGTAACTACTCAATAAGTCTGCCGTAACTACTCAATAAGTCTGATGTAACTACTTTGTAAGTCTGCCGTAACTACTTACAATGTCTGACGTAACTACTCAATAAGTTTGATGTAACTACTCATAAAGTCAGTAGTAACTACTCAATAAGTTTGATGTAACTACTCATAAAGTCAGTAGTAACTACTCAATAAGTCTGTCGTAACTACTCAATAAGTCTGAAGTAACTACTTACAATAAGTCTGAAGTAACTACTTACAATAAGACTACAATAACTACTTAAAATAAGTCTGACGTAACTACTCAATAAGTCTGATGTAACTACTCAGTTTGTCTGCCGTAACTACTTAATAAGTCTGACGTAACTACTCAATATCTGTCGTAACTACTTACAATAAGTCTGCCGTAACTACTCAATAAGTCTGCCGTAACTACTCAATAATTCTGCCGTAACTACTTACAATAAGTCTGACGTAACTACTCAATAAGTTTGATGTAACTACTCATAAAGTCAGTAGTAACTACTCAATAAGTCTGCCGTAACTACTTAATATTTCTGCCGTAACTACTCAATAAGTCTGAAGTAACTACTTACAATAAGTCTGCCGTAACTACTCAATAAGTCTGAAGTAACTACTTACAATAAGTCTGACGTAACTACTCAATAAGTTTAATGTAACTACTCATAAAGTCAGTAGTAACTACTCAATAAGTCTGCCGTAACTACTCAATAAGTCTGAAGTAACTACATACAATAAGTCTGCCGTAACTACTTACAATAAGTCTGCCGTAACTACTTACAATAAGTCTGCCGTAACTACTCAATAAGTCTGCCGTAACTACTCAGTAAGTCTGCCGTAACTACTCAGTAAGTCTGCTGTAACTACTTATAATAAGTCTGCCGTAACTACTCAATAAGTCTGCCATAACTACTTACCATAAGTCTGACGTAACTACTCAATAAGTCTGCTGTAACTACTCAGATTGTCTGCCGTAACTACTTAATAAGTCTGACGTAACTACTCAACATCTCTCGTAACTACTTACAATAAATCTGCCGTAACTACTGAGTAAGTCTGCCGTAACTACTTACAATAAGTCTGACGTAACTACTCAATAAGTTTGATGTAACTACTCATAAAGTCAGTAGTAACTACTCAATAAGTCTGCCGTAACTACTCAATAAGTCTGACGTAACTACTCAATAAGTCTGAAGTAACTACTTACAATAAGTCTGCCGTAACTACTCAATAAGTCTGAAGTAACTACTTACAATAAGTCTGACGTAACTACTCAATAAGTTTAATGTAACTACTCATAAAGTCAGTGGTAACTACTCAATAAGTCTGCCGTAACTACTCAATAAGTCTGAAGTAACTACATACAATAAGTCTGCCGTAACTACTTACAATAAGTCTGCCGTAACTACTTACAATAAGTCTGCCGTAACTACTCAATAAGTCTGCCGTAACTACTCAGTAAGTCTGCTGTAACTACTTATAATAAGTCTGCCGTAACTACTCAATAAGTCTGCCATAACTACTTACCATAAGTCTGACGTAACTACTCAATAAGTCTGCTGTAACTACTCAGATTGTCTGCCGTAACTACTTAATAAGTCTGACGTAACTACTCAACATCTCTCGTAACTACTTACAATAAATCTGCCGTAACTACTGAGTAAGTCTGCCGTAACTACTTACAATAAGTCTGCCGTAACTACTCAATAAGTCTGCCGTAACTACTTACAATAAGTCTGCCGTAACAACTCCTTAAGTCTGTCGTAATTACTCAATAAGTCTGATGTAACTACTTTGTAAGTCTGCTGTAACTACTTACAATAAGTCTGACGTAACTACTCAATAAGTATGATGTAATTACTCATAAACTGAGTAGTAACTACTCAATAAGTCTGCCGTAACAACTCAATAAGTCTGAAGTAACTACTTACAATAAGTCTGAAGTAACAACATACAATAAGTCTACCTTAACTACTCAATAAGTCTGCCATAACTACTTACAATAAGTCTGACGTAACTACTCAATAAGTCTGCTGTAACTACTAAGTTTGTAAGCCGTAACTACTTAATAAGTCTGACGTAACTACTCAATGTCTGTCGTAACTACTTAAATAAACCTGCCGTAACTACTAAGTAAGTCTGCCGTAACTACTTACAATAAGTCTGCCATAACTAGTCAATAAGTTTGCCGTAACTATTTAATTAGTTTGCTGTAACTACTAAATAAGTTTGCCGTAACTACTCAATAAGTCTGTCGTAACTACTAAATAAATGTGTAGTATCTATTTACAATAATTCTGCTGTAACTACTCATTAAGTCTGCCATAACTACCTACAATAAGTTTGCAGTAACAACTCAATAAGTCTGTCGCAACCACTCAATAAGTCTGCTGTAACTAATACAATAAGTCTCACGTAACTACTCAATAAGTTTGACGAAACTATTCAATAAGTCTGCCGTAATTACTCAATAAGTCTGACGTAACTACTCAATAAGTCTGCCGTAACAACTCAATAAGTCTGAAGTAACTACTTACAATAAATCTGAAGTAACAACATACAATAAGTCTGCCTTAACTACTCAATAAGTCTGCCATAACTACTTACAATAAGTCTGACGTAACTACTCAATAAGTCTGCTGTAACTACTAAGTTTGTAAGCCGTAACTACTTAATAAGTCTGACGTAACTACTCAATGTCTGTCGTAACTACTTAAATAAACCTGCCGTAACTACTAAGTATGTCTGCCATAACTACTTACAATAAGTCTGCCATAACTAGTCAATAAGTCTGCCGTAACTATTTAATTAGTTTGCTGTAACTACTAAATAAGTTTGCCGTAACTACTCAATAAGTCTGTCGTAACTACTAAATAAATGTGTAGTAACTATTTACAATAATTCTGCTGTAACTACTCATTAAGTCTGCCATAACTACCTACAATAAGTTTGCAGTAACAACTCAATAAGTCTGTCGCAACCACTCAATAAGTCTGCTGTAACTAATACAATAAGTCTCACGTAACTACTCAATAAGTCTGACGAAACTATTCAATAAGTCTGCCGTAATTACTCAATAAGTCTGACGTAACTACTCAATAAGTCTGCTGTAACTACTCAGTTTGTCTGTCGTAACTACTTAATAAGTTTGACGTAACTACTCAATGTCTATCGTAACTACTTACAATAAGTCTGCCGTAACTACTTAAAATAAGTATGACGTAACTACTTAATAAATCTGACGTAACTACTTACAATAAGTATGACGAAATTATTCAATAAGTCTGCTGTAATTACTCAATAAGTCTGACGTAACTACTCAAAAAGTCTGCCGTAACAACTTACAATAAGTTTCCCATAACTACTCAATAATTCTGGCGTAACTACTTACAATAAGTCTGCTGTAACTACTCAGTTTGTCTGCCGTAACTACTTAATAAGTCTGACGTAACTACTCAATGTTTGTCGTAACTACTTACAATAAGTCTGCCATAATTACTTACAATAAGTCTGACGTAACTACTCAATAAGTTTGATGTAACTACTCATAAAGTCAGTAGTAACTACTCAATAAGTCTGACGTAACTACTCAATAAGTCTGTAGTAACTATTCATAAAGTCAGTAGTAACTATTCAATAAGTCTGTCGTAACTACTTACAATAAGTCTGTCGTACCTACTCAGTAAGTGTGCCGTAACTACTTACAATAAGTCTGACGTAACTACTCAATAAGTTTGATGTAACTACTCATAAAGTCAGTAGTAACTACTTAATTAGTCTGCCGTAACTACTCAATAAATCTGAAGTAACTACTTACAATAAGTCTGACGTAACTACTCAATAAGTTTGATGTAACTACTCATAAAGTCAGTAGTAACTACTCAATAAGTCTTCCGTAACTACTCAATAAGTCTGAAGTAACTACTTACAATAAGTCTGCCGTAACTACTTACAATAAGTCTGCCGTAACTACTTACAATAAGTCTGCCGTAACTACTCAATAAGTCTGCCGTAACTACTCAGTAAGTCTGCCGTAACTACTCAATAAGTCTGTCATAACTACTTACAATAAGTCTGACGTACCTACTCAATAAGTTTGCTGTAACTACTCAGATTGTCTGCCGTAACTACTCAATAAGTCTGCTGTAACTACTTACAATAAGTCTGCCGTAACTACTCAATAAGTCTGCCGTAACTACTCAGTAAGTCTGCTGTAACTACTTACAATAAGTCTGTCGTAACTACTCAATAAGTCTGCCGTAACTACTTAGTAAGTCTGCCGTAACTAATTACAATAAGTCTAACAAAACTACTCAATAAGTTTGATGTAACTACTCATAAAGTCAGTAGTAACTACTCAATAAGTCTGCCGCAACTACTCAATAAGTCTGAAGCAACTACTTACAATAAGTCTGCCGTAACTACTTACAATAAGTCGTCCGTAACTACTTACAATAAGTCTGCCGTAACTACTCAATAAGTCTGCCGTAACTACTCAATAATTATGCCGTAACTACTTACAATAAGTCTCCCGTAACTACTCAATAAGTCTGTCGTAACTACTCAATAAGTCTGCCGTAACTACTTACAATAAGTCTGACGTAACTACGCAATAAGTTTGATGTAACTACTCATAAAGTCAGTAGTAACTACTCAATAAGTCTTCCGTAACTAATCAATAAGTCTGAAGTAACTACTTACAATAAGTCTGCCGTAACTACTTACAATAAGTCTGCCGTAACTACTTACAATAAGTCTGCCGTAACTACTCAATAAGTCTGCCGTAACTACTCAGTAAGTCTGCTGTAACTACTTATAATAAGTCTGCCGTAACTACTCAATAAGTCTGCCATAACTACTTACCATAAGTCTGACGTAACTACTCAATAAGTCTGCTGTAACTACTCAGAATGTCTGCCGTAACTACTTAATAAGTCTGACGTAACTACTCAACATCTCTCGTAACTACTTACAATAAATCTGCCGTAACTACTGAGTAAGTCTGCCGTAACTACTTACAATAAGTCTGCCGTAACTACTCAATAAGTCTGCCGTAACTACTTACAATAAGTCTGCCGTAACAACTCCTTAAGTCTGTCGTAATTACTCAATAAGTCTGATGTAACTACTTTGTAAGTCTGCTGTAACTACTTACAATAAGTCTGACGTAACTACTCAATAAGTATGATGTAATTACTCATAAACTCAGTAGTAACTACTCAATAAGTCTGCCGTAACAACTCAATAAGTCTGAAGTAACTACTTACAATAAGTCTGAAGTAACAACATACAATAAGTCTGCCTTAACTACTCAATAAGTCTGCCATAACTACTTACAATAAGTCTGACGTAACTACTCAATAAGTCTGCTTTAACTACTCAGTTTGTCTGCCGTAACTACACAATAAGTCTGCCGTAACTACTCATTAATTCTGCCGTAACTAATTACAATAAGTTTGACGTAACTACTCAATAAGTTTGATGTAACTACTCATAAAGTCAGTAGTAACTACTCAATAAGTCTGCCGTAACTACTCAATAAGTCTGCCGTAACTACTCAATAAGTCTGCCGTAACTACTCAATAAGTCTGATGTAACTTCTTTGTAAGTCTGCCGTAACTACTTACAATGTCTGACGTAACTACTCAATAAGTTTGATGTAACTACTCATAAAGTCAGTAGTAACTACTCAATAAGTCTGCCGTAACTACTCAATAAGTCTGACGTAACTACTCAATAAGTCTACTGTAACTACTTACAATAAGTCTGCCGTAACTACTCAATAATTATGCCGTAACTACTTACAATAAGTCTGCCGTAACTACTCAATAAGTCTGTCGTAACTACTCAATAATTATGCTGTAACTACTTACAATAAGTCTGCCGTAACTACTCAATAATTATGCCGTAACTACTTACAATAAGTCTGCCGTAACTACTCAATAAGTCTGTCGTAACTACTCAATAATTATGTTGTAACTACTTACAATAAGTCTGCCGTAACTACTCAGTAAATCTATCGTAAATACTTCATAAATTGGCCGTAACTACTTAATAAATCTGTCGTAACTACTCAATAAGTCTGCCGTAACTACTTACAATAAGTCTGACGTAACTACTCAATAAGTTTGATGTAACTACTCATAAAGTCAGTAGTAACTACTCAATAAGTCTGCCGTAACTACTCAATAAGATTGAAGTATCTACTTACAATATGTATGCTATAACTACCCAATAAGTCTGCCATAACTACTTACAATAAGTCTGACGTAACTACTCAATAAGTCTGTTGTAACTACTCAGTTTGTCTGCCGTAACTACTTAATAAGTCTGACGTAACCACTCAATGTCTGTCGTAACTACTTACAATAAATCTGACGTAACTACTTAATAAGTATGACGTAACTACTTACAATAAGTATGACGAAACTGTTCAATAAGTCTGCTGTAATTACTCAATAAGTCCACTGTAATTACTCAATAAGTCTGACATAACTAATCAAAAAGTCTGCCGTAACAACATACAATAAGTTTGCCGTAACTACTCAATAATTCTGCCATAACTATTTACAATAAGTCTGCTGTAGCTACTCAGTTTGTCTGTCGTAACTACTTAATAAGTCTAACGTAACTACTCAATGTCTGTCGTAACTACTTACAATAAGTCTGCCGTAACTACTTACAATAAGTCTGACGTAACTACTCAATAAGTTTGATGTAACTACTCATAAAGTCTGCCATAACTACTTACAATAAGTTTGACGTAACTACTCAATAAGTCTGATGTAACTACTCAGTTTGTCTGCCGTAACTACTTAATAAGTCTGACGTAACTACTCAATGTCTGTCGTAACTACTTACAATAAGTCTGCCGTAACTACTCAATAAGTCTGACGTAACTACTCAATAAGTCTAATGTAACTACTATTTTGTCTGCCTTAACTACTTAATAAGTCTGACGTAACTACTCAATGTCTGTCGTAACTACTTACAATAAATCTGCCGTAACTACTCAATAAGTCTGCCGTAACTACTCAGTAAGTCTGTCGTAACTACTTACAATAAGTCTGACGTAACTACTCAATAAGTTTGATGTAACTACTCATAAAGTTAGTAGTAACTACTCAATAAGTCTGCCGTAACTACTCAATAAGTCTAACGTAACTACTCAATAAGTTTGATGTAACTACTCATAAAGTCAGTAGTAACTACTCAATAAGTCTGCCGTAACTACTCAATAAGTCTGCCGTAACTACTCAATAAGTCTACCGTAACTACTTACAATAAGTCTTCCGTAAATACTCAGTAAGTCAATCGTAACTACTAAATAAGTTTGCCATAACTACTCAATAAGTTTGCCGTAACTACTCAATAAGTCTGCCATAACTACTTACAATAATTCTGCCGTAACAACTCCATAAGTCTGTCGTAACTACTCAATAATTCTGCTGTAACTACTTTGTAAGTCTGCCGTAACTACTTACAATAAGTCTGACATAACTAATCAATAAGTTTGATGTAACTACTTATAAAGTCAGTAGTAACTACTCAATAAGTCTGCCGTAACTACTCAATAAGTCTGCCGTAACTACTCAATAAGTCTGCCGTAACTACTCAATAAGTCTGATGTAACTACTTTGTAAGTCTGCCGTAACTACTTACAATGTCTGACGTAACTACTCAATAAGTTTGATGTAACTACTCATAAAGTCAGTAGTAACTACTCAATAAGTTTGATGTAACTACTCATAAAGTCAGTAGTAACTACTCAATAAGTCTGTCGTAACTACTCAATAAGTCTGAAGTAACTACTTACAATAAGTCTGAAGTAACTACTTACAATAAGACTACAATAACTACTTAAAATAAGTCTGACGTAACTACTCAATAAGTCTGATGTAACTACTCAGTTTGTCTGCCGTAACTACTTAATAAGTCTGACGTAACTACTCAATATCTGTCGTAACTACTCAATAAGTCTGACGAAACTATTCAATAAGTCTGCCGTAACTACTCAATAATTCTGCCGTAACTACTTACAATAAGTCTGACGTAACTACTCAATAAGTTTGATGTAACTACTCATAAAGTCAGTAGTAACTACTCAATAAGTCTGCCGTAACTACTCAATAAGTCTGCCGTAACTACTCAATAAGTCTGAAGTAACTACTTACAATAAGTCTGCCGTAACTACTCAATAAGTCTGAAGTAACTACTTACAATAAGTCTGACGTAACTACTCAATAAGTTTAATGTAACTACTCATAAAGTCAGTAGTAACTACTCAATAAGTCTGCCGTAACTACTCAATAAGTCTGAAGTAACTACATACAATAAGTCTGCCGTAACTACTTACAATAAGTCTGCCGTAACTACTTACAATAAGTCTGCCGTAACTACTCAATAAGTCTGCCGTAACTACTCAGTAAGTCTGCTGTAACTACATATAATAAGTCTGCCGTAACTACTCAATAAGTCTGCCATAACTACTTACCATAAGTCTGACGTAACTACTCAATAAGTCTGCTGTAACTACTCAGATTGTCTGCCGTAACTACTTAATAAGTCTGACGTAACTACTCAACATCTCTCGTAACTACTTACAATAAATCTGCCGTAACTACTGAGTAAGTCTGCCGTAACTACTTACAATAAGTCTGACGTAACTACTCAATAAGTTTGATGTAACTACTCATAAAGTCAGTAGTAACTACTCAATAAGTCTGCCGTAACTACTCAATAAGTCTGCCGTAACTACTCAATAAGTCTGAAGTAACTACTTACAATAAGTCTGCCGTAACTACTCAATAAGTCTGAAGTAACTACTTACAATAAGTCTGACGTAACTACTCAATAAGTTTAATGTAACTACTCATAAAGTCAGTGGTAACTACTCAATAAATCTGCCGTAACTACTCAATAAGTCTGAAGTAACTACATACAATAAGTCTGCCGTAACTACTTACAATAAGTCTGCCGTAACTACTTACAATAAGTCTGCCGTAACTACTCAATAAGTCTGCCGTAACTACTCAGTAAGTCTGCTGTAACTACTTATAATAAGTCTGCCGTAACTACTCAATAAGTCTGCCATAACTACTTACCATAAGTCTGACGTAACTACTCAATAAGTCTGCTGTAACTACTCAGATTGTCTGCCGTAACTACTTAATAAGTCTGACGTAACTACTCAACATCTCTCGTAACTACTTACAATAAATCTGCCGTAACTACTGAGTAAGTCTGCCGTAACTACTTACAATAAGTCTGCCGTAACTACTCAATAAGTCTGCCGTAACTACTTACAATAAGTCTGCCGTAACAACTCCTTAAGTCTGTCGTAATTACTCAATAAGTCTGATGTAACTACTTTGTAAGTCTGCTGTAACTACTTACAATAAGTCTGACGTAACTACTCAATAAGTATGATGTAATTACTCATAAACTCAGTAGTAACTACTCAATAAGTCTGCCGTAACAACTCAATAAGTCTGAAGTAACTACTTACAATAAGTCTGAAGTAACAACATACAATAAGTCTACCTTAACTACTCAATAAGTCTGCCATAACTACTTACAATAAGTCTGACGTAACTACTCAATAAGTCTGCTGTAACTACTAAGTTTGTAAGCCGTAACTACTTAATAAGTCTGACGTAACTACTCAATGTCTGTCGTAACTACTTAAATAAACCTGCCGTAACTACTAAGTAAGTCTGCCGTAACTACTTACAATAAGTCTGCCATAACTAGTCAATAAGTCTGCCGTAACTATTTAATTAGTTTGCTGTAACTACTAAATAAGTTTGCCGTAACTACTCAATAAGTCTGTCGTAACTACTAAATAAATGTGTAGTAACTATTTACAATAATTATGCTGTAACTACTCATTAAGTCTGCCATAACTACCTACAATAAGTTTGCAGTAACAACTCAATAAGTCTGTCGCAACCACTCAATAAGTCTGCTGTAACTAATACAATAAGTCTCACGTAACTACTCAATAAGTTTGACGAAACTATTCAATAAGTCTGCCGTAATTACTCAATAAGTCTGACGTAACTACTCAATAAGTCTGCCGTAACAACTCAATAAGTCTGAAGTAACTACTTACAATAAGTCTGAAGTAACAACATACAATAAGTCTGCCTTAACTACTCAATAAGTCTGCCATAACTACTTACAATAAGTCTGACGTAACTACTCAATAAGTCTGCTGTAACTACTAAGTTTGTAAGCCATAACTACTTAATAAGTCTGACGTAACTACTCAATGTCTGTCGTAACTACTTAAATAAACCTGCCGTAACTACTAAGTAAGTCTGCCATAACTACTTACAATAAGTCTGCCATAACTAGTCAATAAGTCTGCCGTAACTATTTAATTAGTTTGCTGTAACTACTAAATAAGTTTGCCGTAACTACTCAATAAGTCTGTCGTAACTACTAAATAAATGTGTAGTAACTATTTACAATAATTCTACTGTAACTACTCATTAAGTCTGCCATAACTACCTACAATAAGTTTGCAGTAACAACTCAATAAGTCTGTCGCAACCACTCAATAAGTCTGCTGTAACTAATACAATAAGTCTCACGTAACTACTCAATAAGTCTGACGAAACTATTCAATAAGTCTGCCGTAATTACTCAATAAGTCTGACGTAACTACTCAATAAGTCTGCTGTAACTACTCAGTTTGTCTGTCGTAACTACTTAATAAGTTTGACGTAACTACTCAATGTCTATCGTAACTACTTACAATAAGTCTGCCGTAACTACTTAAAATAAGTATGACGTAACTACTTAATAAATCTGACGTAACTACTTACAATAAGTATGACGAAATTATTCAATAAGTCTGCTGTAATTACTCAATAAGTCTGACGTAACTACTCAAAAAGTCTGCCGTAACAACTTACAATAAGTTTCCCATAACTACTCAATAATTCTGGCGTAACAACTTACAATAAGTCTGCTGTAACTACTCTGTTTGTCTGCCGTAACTACTTAATAAGTCTGACGTAACTACTCAATGTTTGTCGTAACTACTTACAATAAGTCTGCCATAATTACTTACAATAAGTCTGACGTAACTACTCAATAAGTTTGATGTAACTACTCATAAAGTCAGTAGTAACTACTCAATAAGTCTGACGTAACTACTCAATAAGTCTGTAGTAACTATTCATAAAGTCAGTAGTAACTATTCAATAAGTCTGTCGTAACTACTTACAATAAGTCTGTCGTACCTACTCAGTAAGTGTGCCGTAACTACTTACAATAAGTCTGACGTAACTACTCAATAAGTTTGATGTAACTACTCATAAAGTCAGTAGTAACTACTTAATTAGTCTGCCGTAACTACTCAATAAATCTGAAGTAACTACTTACAATAAGTCTGACGTAACTACTCAATAAGTTTGATGTAACTACTCATAAAGTCAGTAGTAATTATTCAATAAGTCTTCCGTAACTACTCAATAAGTCTGAAGTAACTACTTACAATAAGTCTGCCGTAACTACTTACAATAAGTCTGCCGTAACTACTTACAATAAGTCTGCCGTAACTACTCAATAAGTCTGCCGTAACTACTCAGTAAGTCTGCCGTAACTACTCAATAAGTCTGTCATAACTACTTACAATAAGTCTGACGTACCTACTCAATAAGTTTGCTGTAACTACTCAGATTGTCTGCCGTAACTACTCAATAAGTCTGCTGTAACTACTTACAATAAGTCTGCCGTAACTACTCAATAAGTCTGCCGTAACTACTCAGTAAGTCTGCTGTAACTACTTACAATAAGTCTGTCGTAACTACTCAATAAGTCTGCCGTAACTACTTAGTAAGTCTGCCGTAACTACTTACAATAAGTCTAACAAAACTACTCAATAAGTTTGATGTAACTACTCATAAAGTCAGTAGTAACTACTCAATAAGTCTGCCGTAACTACTCAATAAGTCTGAAGCAACTACTTACAATAAGTCTGCCGTAACTACTTACAATAAGTCGTCCGTAACTACTTACAATAAGTCTGCCGTAACTACTCAATAAGTCTGCCGTAACTACTCAATAATTATGCCGTAACTACTTACAATAAGTCTGCCGTAACTACTCAGTTTGTCTGCCGTAACTACTTAATAAGTCTGACGTAACTACTCAATGTTTGTCGTAACTACTTACAATAAGTCTGCCATAATTACTTACAATAAGTCTGACGTAACTACTCAATAAGTTTGATGTAACTACTCATAAAGTCAGTAGTAACTACTCAATAAGTCTGCCGTAACTACTCAATAAGTCTGCCGTAACTACTCAATAAGTCTGAAGTAACTACTTACAATAAGTCTGCCGTAACTACTCAATAAGTCTGAAGTAACTACTTACAATAAGTCTGACGTAACTACTCAATAAGTTTAATGTAACTACTCATAAAGTCAGTAGTAACTACTCAATAAGTCTGCCGTAACTACTCAATAAGTCTGATGTAACTACTTTGTAAGTCTGCCGTAACTACTTACAATGTCTGACGTAACTACTCAATAAGTTTGATGTAACTCCTCATAAAGTCAGTAGTAACTACTCAATAAGTTTGATGTAACTACTCATAAAGTCAGTAGTAACTACTCAATAAGTCTGTCGTAACTACTCAATAAGTCTGAAGTAACTACTTACAATAAGTCTGAAGTAACTACTTACAATAAGACTACAATAACTACTTAAAATAAGTCTGACGTAACTACTCAATAAGTCTGATGTAACTACTCAGTTTGTCTGCCGTAACTACTTAATAAGTCTGACGTAACTACTCAATATCTGTCGTAACTACTTACAATAAGTCTGCCGTAACTACTCAATAAGTCTGCCGTAACTACTCAATAATTCTGCCGTAACTACTTACAATAAGTCTGACGTAACTACTCAATAAGTTTGATGTAACTACTCATAAAGTCAGTAGTAACTACTCAATAAGTCTGCCGTAACTACTCAATAAGTCTGCCGTAACTACTCAATAAGTCTGAAGTAACTACTTACAATAAGTCTGCCGTAACTACTCAATAAGTCTGAAGTAACTACTTACAATAAGTCTGACGTAACTACTCAATAAGTTTAATGTAACTACTCATAAAGTCAGTAGTAACTACTCAATAAGTCTGCCGTAACTACTCAATAAGTCTGAAGTAACTACATACAATAAGTCTGCCGTAACTACTTACAATAAGTCTGCCGTAACTACTTACAATAAGTCTGCCGTAACTACTCAATAAGTCTGCCGTAACTACTCAGTAAGTCTGCTGTAACTACATATAATAAGTCTGCCGTAACTACTCAATAAGTCTGCCATAACTACTTACCATAAGTCTGACGTAACTACTCAATAAGTCTGCTGTAACTACTCAGATTGTCTGCCGTAACTACTTAATAAGTCTGACGTAACTACTCAACATCTCTCGTAACTACTTACAATAAATCTGCCGTAACTACTGAGTAAGTCTGCCGTAACTACTTACAATAAGTCTGACGTAACTACTCAATAAGTTTGATGTAACTACTCATAAAGTCAGTAGTAACTACTCAATAAGTCTGCCGTAACTACTCAATAAGTCTGCCGTAACTACTCAATAAGTCTGAAGTAACTACTTACAATAAGTCTGCCGTAACTACTCAATAAGTCTGAAGTAACTACTTACAATAAGTCTGACGTAACTACTCAATAAGTTTAATGTAACTACTCATAAAGTCAGTGGTAACTACTCAATAAATCTGCCGTAACTACTCAATAAGTCTGAAGTAACTACATACAATAAGTCTGCCGTAACTACTTACAATAAGTCTGCCGTAACTACTTACAATAAGTCTGCCGTAACTACTCAATAAGTCTGCCGTAACTACTCAGTAAGTCTGCTGTAACTACTTATAATAAGTCTGCCGTAACTACTCAATAAGTCTGCCATAACTACTTACCATAAGTCTGACGTAACTACTCAATAAGTCTGCTGTAACTACTCAGATTGTCTGCCGTAACTACTTAATAAGTCTGACGTAACTACTCAACATCTCTCGTAACTACTTACAATAAATCTGCCGTAACTACTGAGTAAGTCTGCCGTAACTACTTACAATAAGTCTGCCGTAACTACTCAATAAGTCTGCCGTAACTACTTACAATAAGTCTGCCGTAACAACTCCTTAAGTCTGTCGTAATTACTCAATAAGTCTGATGTAACTACTTTGTAAGTCTGCTGTAACTACTTACAATAAGTCTGACGTAACTACTCAATAAGTATGATGTAATTACTCATAAACTCAGTAGTAACTACTCAATAAGTCTGCCGTAACAACTCAATAAGTCTGAAGTAACTACTTACAATAAGTCTGAAGTAACAACATACAATAAGTCTACCTTAACTACGCAATAAGTCTGCCATAACTACTTACAATAAGTCTGACGTAACTACTCAATAAGTCTGCTGTAACTACTAAGTTTGTAAGCCGTAACTACTTAATAAGTCTGACGTAACTACTCAATGTCTGTCGTAACTACTTAAATAAACCTGCCGTAACTACTAAGTAAGTCTGCCGTAACTACTTACAATAAGTCTGCCATAACTAGTCAATAAGTCTGCCGTAACTATTTAATTAGTTTGCTGTAACTACTAAATAAGTTTGCCGTAACTACTCAATAAGTCTGTCGTAACTACTAAATAAATGTGTAGTAACTATTTACAATAATTATGCTGTAACTACTCATTAAGTCTGCCATAACTACCTACAATAAGTTTGCAGTAACAACTCAATAAGTCTGTCGCAACCACTCAATAAGTCTGCTGTAACTAATACAATAAGTCTCACGTAACTACTCAATAAGTTTGACGAAACTATTCAATAAGTCTGCCGTAATTACTCAATAAGTCTGACGTAACTACTCAATAAGTCTGCCGTAACAACTCAATAAGTCTGAAGTAACTACTTACAATAAGTCTGAAGTAACAACATACAATAAGTCTGCCTTAACTACTCACTAAGTCTGCCAAAACTACTTACAATAAGTCTGACGTAACTACTCAATAAGTCTGCTGTAACTACTAAGTTTGTAAGCCATAACTACTTAATAAGTCTGACGTAACTACTCAATGTCTGTCGTAACTACTTAAATAAACCTGCCGTAACTACTAAGTAAGTCTGCCATAACTACTTACAATAAGTCTGCCATAACTAGTCAATAAGTCTGCCGTAACTATTTAATTAGTTTGCTGTAACTACTAAATAAGTTTGCCGTAACTACTCAATAAGTCTGTCGTAACTACTAAATAAATGTGTAGTAACTATTTACAATAATTCTGCTGTAACTACTCATTAAGTCTGCCATAACTACCTACAATAAGTTTGCAGTAACAACTCAATAAGTCTGTCGCAACCACTCAATAAGTCTGCTGTAACTAATACAATAAGTCTCACGTAACTACTCAATAAGTCTGACGAAACTATTCAATAAGTCTGCCGTAATTACTCAATAAGTCTGACGTAACTACTCAATAAGTCTGCCGTAATTACTCAATAAGTCTGACGTAACTACTCAATAAGTCTGCTGTAACTACTCAGTTTGTCTGTCGTAACTACTTAATAAGTTTGACGTAACTACTCAATGTCTATCGTAACTACTTACAATAAGTCTGCCGTAACTACTTAAAATAAGTATGACGTAACTACTTAATAAATCTGACGTAACTACTTACAATAAGTATGACGAAATTATTCAATAAGTCTGCTGTAATTACTCAATAAGTCTGACGTAACTACTCAAAAAGTCTGCCGTAACAACTTACAATAAGTTTCCCATAACTACTCAATAATTCTGGCGTAACAACTTACAATAAGTCTGCTGTAACTACTCAGTTTGTCTGCCGTAACTACTTAATAAGTCTGACGTAACTACTCAATGTTTGTCGTAACTACTTACAATAAGTCTGCCATAATTACTTACAATAAGTCTGACGTAACTACTCAATAAGTTTGATGTAACTACTCATAAAGTCAGTAGTAACTACTCAATAAGTCTGACGTAACTACTCAATAAGTCTGTAGTAACTATTCATAAAGTCAGTAGTAACTATTCAATAAGTCTGTCGTAACTACTTACAATAAGTCTGTCGTACCTACTCAGTAAGTGTGCCGTAACTACTTACAATAAGTCTGACGTAACTACTCAATAAGTTTGATGTAACTACTCATAAAGTCAGTAGTAACTACTTAATTAGTCTGCCGTAACTACTCAATAAATCTGAAGTAACTACTTACAATAAGTCTGACGTAACTACTCAATAAGTTTGATGTAACTACTCATAAAGTCGGTAGTAACTATTCAATAAGTCTTCCGTAACTACTCAATAAGTCTGAAGTAACTACTTACAATAAGTCTGCCGTAACTACTTACAATAAGTCTGCCGTAACTACTTACAATAAGTCTGCCGTAACTACTCAATAAGTCTGCCGTAACTACTCAGTAAGTCTGCCGTAACTACTCAATAAGTCTGTCATAACTACTTACAATAAGTCTGACGTACCTACTCAATAAGTTTGCTGTAACTACTCAGATTGTCTGCCGTAACTACTCAATAAGTCTGCTGTAACTACTTACAATAAGTCTGCCGTAACTACTCAATAAGTCTGCCGTAACTACTCAGTAAGTCTGCTGTAACTACTTACAATAAGTCTGTCGTAACTACTCAATAAGTCTGCCGTAACTACTTAGTAAGTCTGCCGTAACTACTTACAATAAGTCTAACAAAACTACTCAATAAGTTTGATGTAACTACTCATAAAGTCAGTAGTAACTACTCAATAAGTCTGCCGTAACTACTCAATAAGTCTGAAGCAACTACTTACAATAAGTCTGCCGTAACTACTTACAATAAGTCGTCCGTAACTACTTACAATAAGTCTGCCGTAACTACTCAATAAGTCTGCCGTAACTACTCAGTAAGTCTGCTGTAACTACTTATAATAAGTCTGCCGTAACTACTCAATAAGTCTGCCATAACTACTTACCATAAGTCTGACGTAACTACTCAATAAGTCTGCTGTAACTACTCAGATTGTCTGCCGTAACTACTTAATAAGTCTGACGTAACTACTCAACATCTCTCGTAACTACTTACAATAAATCTGCCGTAACTACTGAGTAAGTCTGCCGTAACTACTTACAATAAGTCTGCCGTAACTACTCAATAAGTCTGCCGTAACTACTTACAATAAGTCTGCCGTAACAACTCCTTAAGTCTGTCGTAATTACTCAATAAGTCTGATGTAACTACTTTGTAAGTCTGCTGTAACTACTTACAATAAGTCTGACGTAACTACTCAATAAGTATGATGTAATTACTCATAAACTCAGTAGTAACTACTCAATAAGTCTGCCGTAACAACTCAATAAGTCTGAAGTAACTACTTACAATAAGTCTGAAGTAACAACATACAATAAGTCTACCTTAACTACGCAATAAGTCTGCCATAACTACTTACAATAAGTCTGACGTAACTACTCAATAAGTCTGCTGTAACTACTAAGTTTGTAAGCCGTAACTACTTAATAAGTCTGACGTAACTACTCAATGTCTGTCGTAACTACTTAAATAAACCTGCCGTAACTACTAAGTAAGTCTGCCGTAACTACTTACAATAAGTCTGCCATAACTAGTCAATAAGTCTGCCGTAACTATTTAATTAGTTTGCTGTAACTACTAAATAAGTTTGCCGTAACTACTCAATAAGTCTGTCGTAACTACTAAATAAATGTGTAGTAACTATTTACAATAATTATGCTGTAACTACTCATTAAGTCTGCCATAACTACCTACAATAAGTTTGCAGTAACAACTCAATAAGTCTGTCGCAACGACTCAATAAGTCTGCTGTAACTAATACAATAAGTCTCACGTAACTACTCAATAAGTTTGACGAAACTATTCAATAAGTCTGCCGTAATTACTCAATAAGTCTGACGTAACTACTCAATAAGTCTGCCGTAACAACTCAATAAGTCTGAAGTAACTACTTACAATAAGTCTGAAGTAACAACATACAATAAGTCTGCCTTAACTACTCACTAAGTCTGCCAAAACTACTTACAATAAGTCTGACGTAACTACTCAATAAGTCTGCTGTAACTACTAAGTTTGTAAGCCATAACTACTTAATAAGTCTGACGTAACTACTCAATGTCTGTCGTAACTACTTAAATAAACCTGCCGTAACTACTAAGTAAGTCTGCCATAACTACTTACAATAAGTCTGCCATAACTAGTCAATAAGTCTGCCGTAACTATTTAATTAGTTTGCTGTAACTACTAAATAAGTTTGCCGTAACTACTCAATAAGTCTGTCGTAACTACTAAATAAATGTGTAGTAACTATTTACAATAATTCTGCTGTAACTACTCATTAAGTCTGCCATAACTACCTACAATAAGTTTGCAGTAACAACTCAATAAGTCTGTCGCAACCACTCAATAAGTCTGCTGTAACTAATACAATAAGTCTCACGTAACTACTCAATAAGTCTGACGAAACTATTCAATAAGTCTGCCGTAATTACTCAATAAGTCTGACGTAACTACTCAATAAGTCTGCCGTAATTACTCAATAAGTCTGACGTAACTACTCAATAAGTCTGCTGTAACTACTCAGTTTGTCTGTCGTAACTACTTAATAAGTTTGACGTAACTACTCAATGTCTATCGTAACTACTTACAATAAGTCTGCCGTAACTACTTAAAATAAGTATGACGTAACTACTTAATAAATCTGACGTAACTACTTACAATAAGTATGACGAAATTATTCAATAAGTCTGCTGTAATTACTCAATAAGTCTGACGTAACTACTCAAAAAGTCTGCCGTAACAACTTACAATAAGTTTCCCATAACTACTCAATAATTCTGGCGTAACAACTTACAATAAGTCTGCTGTAACTACTCAGTTTGTCTGCCGTAACTACTTAATAAGTCTGACGTAACTACTCAATGTTTGTCGTAACTACTTACAATAAGTCTGCCATAATTACTTACAATAAGTCTGACGTAACTACTCAATAAGTTTGATGTAACTACTCATAAAGTCAGTAGTAACTACTCAATAAGTCTGACGTAACTACTCAATAAGTCTGTAGTAACTATTCATAAAGTCAGTAGTAACTATTCAATAAGTCTGTCGTAACTACTTACAATAAGTCTGTCGTACCTACTCAGTAAGTGTGCCGTAACTACTTACAATAAGTCTGACGTAACTACTCAATAAGTTTGATGTAACTACTCATAAAGTCAGTAGTAACTACTTAATTAGTCTGCCGTAACTACTCAATAAATCTGAAGTAACTACTTACAATAAGTCTGACGTAACTACTCAATAAGTTTGATGTAACTACTCATAAAGTCGGTAGTAACTATTCAATAAGTCTTCCGTAACTACTCAATAAGTCTGAAGTAACTACTTACAATAAGTCTGCCGTAACTACTTACAATAAGTCTGCCGTAACTACTTACAATAAGTCTGCCGTAACTACTCAATAAGTCTGCCGTAACTACTCAGTAAGTCTGCCGTAACTACTCAATAAGTCTGTCATAACTACTTACAATAAGTCTGACGTACCTACTCAATAAGTTTGCTGTAACTACTCAGATTGTCTGCCGTAACTACTCAATAAGTCTGCTGTAACTACTTACAATAAGTCTGCCGTAACTACTCAATAAGTCTGCCGTAACTACTCAGTAAGTCTGCTGTAACTACTTACAATAAGTCTGTCGTAACTACTCAATAAGTCTGCCGTAACTACTTAGTAAGTCTGCCGTAACTACTTACAATAAGTCTAACAAAACTACTCAATAAGTTTGATGTAACTACTCATAAAGTCAGTAGTAACTACTCAATAAGTCTGCCGTAACTACTCAATAAGTCTGAAGCAACTACTTACAATAAGTCTGCCGTAACTACTTACAATAAGTCGTCCGTAACTACTTACAATAAGTCTGCCGTAACTACTCAATAAGTCTGCCGTAACTACTCAATAATTATGCCGTAACTACTTACAATAAGTCTCCCGTAACTACTCAATAAGTCTGTCGTAACTACTCAATAAGTCTGCCGTAACTACTTACAATAAGTCTGACGTAACTACTCAATAAGTTTGATGTAACTACTCATAAAGTCAGTAGTAACTACTCAATAAGTCTTCCGTAACTACTAAATAAGTCTGAAGTAACTACTTACAATAAGTCTGCCGTAACTACTTACAATAAGTCTGCCGTAACTACTTACAATAAGTCTACCGTAACTACTCAATAAGTCTGCCGTAACTACTCAGTAAGTCTGCTGTAACTACTTATAATAAGTCTGCCGTAACTACTCAATAAGTTTGCCATAACTACTTACCATAAGTTTGACGTAACTACTCAATAAGTCTGCTGTAACTACTCAGATTGTCTGCCGTAACTACTTAATAAGTCTGACGTAACTACTCAACATCTCTCGTAACTACTTACAATAAATCTGCCGTAACTACTGAGTAAGTCTGCCGTAACTACTTACAATAAGTCTGCCGTAACTACTCAATAAGTCTGCCGTAACTAATTACAATAAGTCTGCTGTAACAACTCCTTAAGTCTGTCGTAATTACTCAATAAGTCTGATGTAACTACTTTGTAAGTCTGCTGTAACTACTTACAATAAGTCTGACGTAACTACTCAATAAGTATGATGTAATTACTCATAAACTCAGTAGTAACTACTCAATAAGTCTGCCGTAACAACTCAATAAGTCTGAAGTAACTACTTACAATAAGTCTGAAGTAACAACATACAATAAGTCTGCCTTAACTACTCAATAAGTCTGCCATAACTACTTACAATAAGTCTGACGTAACTACTCAATAAGTCTGCTGTAACTACTAAGTTTGTAAGCCGTAACTACTTAATAAGTCTGACGTAACTACTCAATGTCTGTCGTAACTACTTAAATAAACCTGCCGTAACTACTAAGTAAGTCTGCCATAACTACTTACAATAAGTCTGCCATAACTAGTCAATAAGTCTGCCGTAACTATTTAATTAGTTTGCTGTAACTACTAAATAAGTTTGCCGTAACTACTCAATAAGTCTGTCGTAACTACTAAATAAATGTGTAGTAACTATTTACAATAATTCTGCTGTAACTACTCATTAAGTCTGCCATAACTACCTACAATAAGTTTGCAGTAACAACTCAATAAGTCTGTCGCAACCACTCAATAAGTCTGCTGTAACTAATACAATAAGTCTCACGTAACTACTCAATAAGTCTGACGAAACTATTCAATAAGTCTGCCGTAATTACTCAATAAGTCTGACGTAACTACTCAATAAGTCTGCTGTAACTACTCAGTTTGTCTGTCGTAACTACTTAATAAGTTTGACGTAACTACTCAATGTCTATCGTAACTACTTACAATAAGTCTGCCGTAACTACTTAAAATAAGTATGACGTAACTACTTAATAAATCTGACGTAACTACTTACAATAAGTATGACGAAATTATTCAATAAGTCTGCTGCAATTACTCAATAAGTCTGACGTAACTACTCAAAAAGTCTGCCGTAACAACTTACAATAAGTTTCCCATAACTACTCAATAATTCTGGCGTAACAACTTACAATAAGTCTGCTATAACTACTCAGTTTGTCTGCCGTAACTACTTAATAAGTCTGACGTAACTACTCAATGTTTGTCGTAACTACTTACAATAAGTCTGCCATAATTACTTACAATAAGTCTACCATAATTACTTACAATAAGTCTGACGTAACTACTCAATAAGTTTGATGTAACTACTCATAATGTCAGTAGTAACTACTTAATTAGTCTGCCGTAACTACTCAATAAATCTGAAGTAACTACTTACAATAAGTCTGACGTAACTACTCAATAAGTTTGATGTAACTACTCATAAAGTCAGTAGTAACTACTCAATAAGTCTGAAGTAACTACTTACAATAAGTCTGCCGTAACTACTTACAATAAGTCTGCCGTAACTACTTACAATAAGTCTGCCGTAACTACTCAATAAGTCTGACGTAACTACTCAATAAGTCTAATGTAACTACTATTTTGTCTGCCTTAACTACTTAATAAGTCTGACGTAACTACTCAATGCCTGTCGTAACTACTTACAATAAATCTGCCGTAACTACTCAATAAGTCTGCCGTAACTACTCAGTAAGTCTGTCGTAACTACTTACAATAAGTCTGACGTAACTACTCAATAAGTTTGATGTAACTACTCATAAAGTTAGTAGTAACTACTCAATAAGTCTGCCGTAACTACTCAATAAGTCTAACGTAACTACTCAATAAGTTTGATGTAACTACTCATAAAGTCAGTAGTAACTACTCAATAAGTCTGCCGTAACTACTCAATAAGTCTGCCGTAACTACTCAATAAGTCTACCGTAACTACTTACAATAAGTCTTCCGTAAATACTCAGTAAGTCAGTCGTAACTACTAAATAAGTTTGCCATAACTACTCAATAAGTTTGCCGTAACTACTCAATAAGTCTGCCATAACTACTTACAATAAGTCTGCCGTAACAACTCCATAAGTCTGTCGTAACTACTCAATAATTCTGCTGTAACTACTTTGTAAGTCTGCCGTAACTACTTACAATAAGTCTGACATAACTAATCAATAAGTTTGATGTAACTACTTATAAAGTCAGTAGTAACTACTCAATAAGTCTGCCGTAACTACTCAATAAGTCTGCCGTAACTACTCAATAAGTCTGCCGTAACTACTCAATAAGTCTGATGTAACTACTTTGTAAGTCTGCCGTAACTACTTACAATGTCTGACGTAACTACTCAATAAGTTTGATGTAACTACTCATAAAGTCAGTAGTAACTACTCAATAAGTTTGATGTAACTACTCATAAAGTCAGTAGTAACTACTCAATAAGTCTGTCGTAACTACTCAATAAGTCTGAAGTAACTACTTACAATAAGTCTGAAGTAACTACTTACAATAAGACTACAATAACTACTTAAAATAAGTCTGACGTAACTACTCAATAAGTCTGATGTAACTACTCAGTTTGTCTGCCGTAACTACTTAATAAGTCTGACGTAACTACTCAATATCTGTCGTAACTACTTACAATAAGTCTGCCGTAACTACTCAATAAGTCTGCCGTAACTACTCAATAATTCTGCCGTAACTACTTACAATAAGTCTGACGTAACTACTCAATAAGTTTGATGTAACTACTCATAAAGTCAGTAGTAACTACTCAATAAGTCTGCCGTAACTACTCAATAAGTCTGCCGTAACTACTCAATAAATCTGAAGTAACTACTTACAATAAGTCTGCCGTAACTACTCAATAAGTCTGAAGTAACTACTTACAATAAGTCTGACGTAACTACTCAATAAGTTTAATGTAACTACTCATAAAGTCAGTAGTAACTACTCAATAAGTCTGCCGTAACTACTCAATAAGTCTGAAGTAACTACTTACAATAAGTCTGCCGTAACTACTTACAATAAGTCTGCCGTAACTACTTACAATAAGTCTGCCGTAACTACTCAATAAGTCTGCCGTAACTACTCAGTAAGTCTGCTGTAACTACATATAATAAGTCTGCCGTAACTACTCAATAAGTCTGCCATAACTACTTACCATAAGTCTGACGTAACTACTCAATAAGTCTGCTGTAACTACTCAGATTGTCTGCCGTAACTACTTAATAAGTCTGACGTAACTACTCAACATCTCTCGTAACTACTTACAATAAATCTGCCGTAACTACTGAGTAAGTCTGCCGTAACTACTTACAATAAGTCTGACGTAACTACTCAATAAGTTTGATGTAACTACTCATAAAGTCAGTAGTAACTACTCAATAAGTCTGCCGTAACTACTCAATAAGTCTGCCGTAACTACTCAATAAGTCTGAAGTAACTACTTACAATAAGTCTGCCGTAACTACTCAATAAGTCTGAAGTAACTACTTACAATAAGTCTGACGTAACTACTCAATAAGTTTAATGTAACTACTCATAAAGTCAATGGTAACTACTCAATAAATCTGCCGTAACTACTCAATAAGTCTGAAGTAACTACATACAATAAGTCTGCCGTAACTACTTACAATAAGTCTGCCGTAACTACTTACAATAAGTCTGCCGTAACTACTCAATAAGTCTGCCGTAACTACTCAGTAAGTCTGCTGTAACTACTTATAATAAGTCTGCCGTAACTACTCAATAAGTCTGCCATAACTACTTACCATAAGTCTGACGTAACTACTCAATAAGTCTGCTGTAACTACTCAGATTGTCTGCCGTAACTACTTAATAAGTCTGACGTAACTACTCAACATCTCTCGTAACTACTTACAATAAATCTGCCGTAACTACTGAGTAAGTCTGCCGTAACTACTTACAATAAGTCTGCCGTAACTACTCAATAAGTCTGCCGTAACTACTTACAATAAGTCTGCCGTAACAACTCCTTAAGTCTGTCGTAATTACTCAATAAGTCTGATGTAACTACTTTGTAAGTCTGCTGTAACTACTTACAATAAGTCTGACGTAACTACTCAATAAGTATGATGTAATTACTCATAAACTCAGTAGTAACTACTCAATAAGTCTGCCGTAACAACTCAATAAGTCTGAAGTAACTACTTACAATAAGTCTGAAGTAACAACATACAATAAGTCTACCTTAACTACTCAATAAGTCTGCCATAACTACTTACAATAAGTCTGACGTAACTACTCAATAAGTCTGCTGTAACTACTAAGTTTGTAAGCCGTAACTACTTAATAAGTCTGACGTAACTACTCAATGTCTGTCGTAACTACTTAAATAAACCTGCCGTAACTACTAAGTAAGTCTGCCGTAACTACTTACAATAAGTCTGCCATAACTAGTCAATAAGTCTGCCGTAACTATTTAATTAGTTTGCTGTAACTACTAAATAAGTTTGCCGTAACTACTCAATAAGTCTGTCGTAACTACTAAATAAATGTGTAGTAACTATTTACAATAATTATGCTGTAACTACTCATTAAGTCTGCCATAACTACCTACAATAAGTTTGCAGTAACAACTCAATAAGTCTGTCGCAACCACTCAATAAGTCTGCTGTAACTAATACAATAAGTCTCACGTAACTACTCAATAAGTTTGACGAAACTATTCAATAAGTCTGCCGTAATTACTCAATAAGTCTGACGTAACTACTCAATAAGTCTGCCGTAACAACTCAATAAGTCTGAAGTAACTACTTACAATAAGTCTGAAGTAACAACATACAATAAGTCTGCCTTAACTACTCAATAAGTCTGCCATAACTACTTACAATAAGTCTGACGTAACTACTCAATAAGTCTGCTGTAACTACTAAGTTTGTAAGCCATAACTACTTAATAAGTCTGACGTAACTACTCAATGTCTGTCGTAACTACTTAAATAAACCTGCCGTAACTACTAAGTAAGTCTGCCATAACTACTTACAATAAGTCTGCCATAACTAGTCAATAAGTCTGCCGTAACTATTTAATTAGTTTGCTGTAACTACTAAATAAGTTTGCCGTAACTACTCAATAAGTCTGTCGTAACTACTAAATAAATGTGTAGTAACTATTTACAATAATTCTACTGTAACTACTCATTAAGTCTGCCATAACTACCTACAATAAGTTTGCAGTAACAACTCAATAAGTCTGTCGTAACCACTCAATAAGTCTGCTGTAACTAATACAATAAGTCTCACGTAACTACTCAATAAGTCTGACGAAACTATTCAATAAGTCTGCCGTAATTACTCAATAAGTCTGACGTAACTACTCAATAAGTCTGCTGTAACTACTCAGTTTGTCTGTCGTAACTACTTAATAAGTTTGACGTAACTACTCAATGTCTATCGTAACTACTTACAATAAGTCTGCCGTAACTACTTAAAATAAGTATGACGTAACTACTTAATAAATCTGACGTAACTACTTACAATAAGTATGACGAAATTATTCAATAAGTCTGCTGTAATTACTCAATAAGTCTGACGTAACTACTCAAAAAGTCTGCCGTAACAACTTACAATAAGTTTCCCATAACTACTCAATAATTCTGGCGTAACAACTTACAATAAGTCTGCTGTAACTACTCTGTTTGTCTGCCGTAACTACTTAATAAGTCTGACGTAACTACTCAATGTTTGTCGTAACTACTTACAATAAGTCTGCCATAATTACTTACAATAAGTCTGACGTAACTACTCAATAAGTTTGATGTAACTACTCATAAAGTCAGTAGTAACTACTCAATAAGTCTGACGTAACTACTCAATAAGTCTGTAGTAACTATTCATAAAGTCAGTAGTAACTATTCAATAAGTCTGTCGTAACTACTTACAATAAGTCTGTCGTACCTACTCAGTAAGTGTGCCGTAACTACTTACAATAAGTCTGACGTAACTACTCAATAAGTTTGATGTAACTACTCATAAAGTCAGTAGTAACTACTTAATTAGTCTGCCGTAACTACTCAATAAATCTGAAGTAACTACTTACAATAAGTCTGACGTAACTACTCAATAAGTTTGATGTAACTACTCATAAAGTCAGTAGTAATTATTCAATAAGTCTTCCGTAACTACTCAATAAGTCTGAAGTAACTACTTACAATAAGTCTGCCGTAACTACTTACAATAAGTCTGCCGTAACTACTTACAATAAGTCTGCCGTAACTACTCAATAAGTCTGCCGTAACTACTCAGTAAGTCTGCCGTAACTACTCAATAAGTCTGTCATAACTACTTACAATAAGTCTGACGTACCTACTCAATAAGTTTGCTGTAACTACTCAGATTGTCTGCCGTAACTACTCAATAAGTCTGCTGTAACTACTTACAATAAGTCTGCCGTAACTACTCAATAAGTCTGCCGTAACTACTCAGTAAGTCTGCTGTAACTACTTACAATAAGTCTGTCGTAACTACTCAATAAGTCTGCCGTAACTACTTAGTAAGTCTGCCGTAACTACTTACAATAAGTCTAACAAAACTACTCAATAAGTTTGATGTAACTACTCATAAAGTCAGTAGTAACTACTCAATAAGTCTGCCGTAACTACTCAATAAGTCTGAAGCAACTACTTACAATAAGTCTGCCGTAACTACTTACAATAAGTCGTCCGTAACTACTTACAATAAGTCTGCCGTAACTACTCAATAAGTCTGCCGTAACTACTCAATAATTATGCCGTAACTACTTACAATAAGTCTGCCGTAACTACTCAGTTTGTCTGCCGTAACTACTTAATAAGTCTGACGTAACTACTCAAAGTTTGTCGTAACTACTTACAATAAGTCTGCCATAATTACTTACAATAAGTCTGACGTAACTACTCAATAAGTTTGATGTAACTACTCATAAAGTCAGTAGTAACTACTCAATAAGTCTGCCGTAACTACTCAATAAGTCTGCCGTAACTACTCAATAAGTCTGAAGTAACTACTTACAATAAGTCTGCCGTAACTACTCAATAAGTCTGAAGTAACTACTTACAATAAGTCTGACGTAACTACTCAATAAGTTTAATGTAACTACTCATAAAGTCAGTAGTAACTACTCAATAAGTCTGCCGTAACTACTCAATAAGTCTGAAGTAACTACATACAATAAGTCTGCCGTAACTACTTACAATAAGTCTGCCGTAACTACTTACAATAAGTCTGCCGTAACTACTCAATAAGTCTGCCGTAACTACTCAGTAAGTCTGCTGTAACTACATATAATAAGTCTGCCGTAACTACTCAATAAGTCTGCCATAACTACTTACCATAAGTCTGACGTAACTACTCAATAAGTCTGCTGTAACTACTCAGATTGTCTGCCGTAACTACTTAATAAGTCTGACGTAACTACTCAACATCTCTCGTAACTACTTACAATAAATCTGCCGTAACTACTGAGTAAGTCTGCCGTAACTACTTACAATAAGTCTGACGTAACTACTCAATAAGTTTGATGTAACTACTCATAAAGTCAGTAGTAACTACTCAATAAGTCTGCCGTAACTACTCAATAAGTCTGCCGTAACTACTCAATAAGTCTGAAGTAACTACTTACAATAAGTCTGCCGTAACTACTCAATAAGTCTGAAGTAACTACTTACAATAAGTCTGACGTAACTACTCAATAAGTTTAATGTAACTACTCATAAAGTCAGTGGTAACTACTCAATAAATCTGCCGTAACTACTCAATAAGTCTGAAGTAACTACATACAATAAGTCTGCCGTAACTACTTACAATAAGTCTGCCGTAACTACTTACAATAAGTCTGCCGTAACTACTCAATAAGTCTGCCGTAACTACTCAGTAAGTCTGCTGTAACTACTTATAATAAGTCTGCCGTAACTACTCAATAAGTCTGCCATAACTACTTACCATAAGTCTGACGTAACTACTCAATAAGTCTGCTGTAACTACTCAGATTGTCTGCCGTAACTACTTAATAAGTCTGACGTAACTACTCAACATCTCTCGTAACTACTTACAATAAATCTGCCGTAACTACTGAGTAAGTCTGCCGTAACTACTTACAATAAGTCTGCCGTAACTACTCAATAAGTCTGCCGTAACTATTTACAATAAGTCTGCCGTAACAACTCCTTAAGTCTGTCGTAATTACTCAATAAGTCTGATGTAACTACTTTGTAAGTCTGCTGTAACTACTTACAATAAGTCTGACGTAACTACTCAATAAGTATGATGTAATTACTCATAAACTCAGTAGTAACTACTCAATAAGTCTGCCGTAACAACTCAATAAGTCTGAAGTAACTACTTACAATAAGTCTGAAGTAACAACATACAATAAGTCTACCTTAACTACTCAATAAGTCTGCCATAACTACTTACAATAAGTCTGACGTAACTACTCAATAAGTCTGCTGTAACTACTAAGTTTGTAAGCCGTAACTACTTAATAAGTCTGACGTAACTACTCAATGTCTGTCGTAACTACTTAAATAAACCTGCCGTAACTACTAAGTAAGTCTGCCGTAACTACTTACAATAAGTCTGCCATAACTAGTCAATAAGTCTGCCGTAACTATTTAATTAGTTTGCTGTAACTACTAAATAAGTTTGCCGTAACTACTCAATAAGTCTGTCGTAACTACTAAATAAATGTGTAGTAACTATTTACAATAATTATGCTGTAACTACTCATTAAGTCTGCCATAACTACCTACAATAAGTTTGCAGTAACAACTCAATAAGTCTGTCGCAACCACTCAATAAGTCTGCTGTAACTAATACAATAAGTCTCACGTAACTACTCAATAAGTTTGACGAAACTATTCAATAAGTCTGCCGTAATTACTCAATAAGTCTGACGTAACTACTCAATAAGTCTGCCGTAACAACTCAATAAGTCTGAAGTAACTACTTACAATAAGTCTGAAGTAACAACATACAATAAGTCTGCCTTAACTACTCAATAAGTCTGCCATAACTACTTACAATAAGTCTGACGTAACTACTCAATAAGTCTGCTGTAACTACTAAGTTTGTAAGCCATAACTACTTAATAAGTCTGACGTAACTACTCAATGTCTGTCGTAACTACTTAAATAAACCTGCCGTAACTACTAAGTAAGTCTGCCATAACTACTTACAATAAGTCTGCCATAACTAGTCAATAAGTCTGCCGTAACTATTTAATTAGTTTGCTGTAACTACTAAATAAGTTTGCCGTAACTACTCAATAAGTCTGTCGTAACTACTAAATAAATGTGTAGTAACTATTTACAATAATTCTACTGTAACTACTCATTAAGTCTGCCATAACTACCTACAATAAGTTTGCAGTAACAACTCAATAAGTCTGTCGCAACCACTCAATAAGTCTGCTGTAACTAATACAATAAGTCTCACGTAACTACTCAATAAGTCTGACGAAACTATTCAATAAGTCTGCCGTAATTACTCAATAAGTCTGACGTAACTACTCAATAAGTCTGCTGTAACTACTCAGTTTGTCTGTCGTAACTACTTAATAAGTTTGACGTAACTACTCAATGTCTATCGTAACTACTTACAATAAGTCTGCCGTAACTACTTAAAATAAGTATGACGTAACTACTTAATAAATCTGACGTAACTACTTACAATAAGTATGACGAAATTATTCAATAAGTCTGCTGTAATTACTCAATAAGTCTGACGTAACTACTCAAAAAGTCTGCCGTAACAACTTACAATAAGTTTCCCATAACTACTCAATAATTCTGGCGTAACAACTTACAATAAGTCTGCTGTAACTACTCTGTTTGTCTGCCGTAACTACTTAATAAGTCTGACGTAACTACTCAATGTTTGTCGTAACTACTTACAATAAGTCTGCCATAATTACTTACAATAAGTCTGACGTAACTACTCAATAAGTTTGATGTAACTACTCATAAAGTCAGTAGTAACTACTCAATAAGTCTGACGTAACTACTCAATAAGTCTGTAGTAACTATTCATAAAGTCAGTAGTAACTATTCAATAAGTCTGTCGTAACTACTTACAATAAGTCTGTCGTACCTACTCAGTAAGTGTGCCGTAACTACTTACAATAAGTCTGACGTAACTACTCAATAAGTTTGATGTAACTACTCATAAAGTCAGTAGTAACTACTTAATTAGTCTGCCGTAACTACTCAATAAATCTGAAGTAACTACTTACAATAAGTCTGACGTAACTACTCAATAAGTTTGATGTAACTACTCATAAAGTCAGTAGTAATTATTCAATAAGTCTTCCGTAACTACTCAATAAGTCTGAAGTAACTACTTACAATAAGTCTGCCGTAACTACTTACAATAAGTCTGCCGTAACTACTTACAATAAGTCTGCCGTAACTACTCAATAAGTCTGCCGTAACTACTCAGTAAGTCTGCCGTAACTACTCAATAAGTCTGTCATAACTACTTACAATAAGTCTGACGTACCTACTCAATAAGTTTGCTGTAACTACTCAGATTGTCTACCGTAACTACTCAATAAGTCTGCTGTAACTACTTACAATAAGTCTGCCGTAACTACTCAATAAGTCTGCCGTAACTACTCAGTAAGTCTGCTGTAACTACTTACAATAAGTCTGTCGTAACTACTCAATAAGTCTGCCGTAACTACTTAGTAAGTCTGCCGTAACTACTTACAATAAGTCTAACAAAACTACTCAATAAGTTTGATGTAACTACTCATAAAGTCAGTAGTAACTACTCAATAAGTCTGCCGTAACTACTCAATAAGTCTGAAGCAACTACTTACAATAAGTCTGCCGTAACTACTTACAATAAGTCGTCTGTAACTACTTACAATAAGTCTGCCGTAACTACTCAATAAGTCTGCCGTAACTACTCAATAATTATGCCGTAACTACTTACAATAAGTCTGCCGTAACTACTCAGTTTGTCTGCCGTAACTACTTAATAAGTCTGACGTAACTACTCAATGTTTGTCGTAACTACTTACAATAAGTCTGCCATAATTACTTACAATAAGTCTGACGTAACTACTCAATAAGTTTGATGTAACTACTCATAAAGTCAGTAGTAACTACTCAATAAGTCTGCCGTAACTACTCAATAAGTCTGCCGTAACTACTCAATAAGTCTGAAGTAACTACTTACAATAAGTCTGCCGTAACTACTCAATAAGTCTGAAGTAACTACTTACAATAAGTCTGACGTAACTACTCAATAAGTTTAATGTAACTACTCATAAAGTCAGTAGTAACTACTCAATAAGTCTGCCGTAACTACTCAATAAGTCTGAAGTAACTACATACAATAAGTCTGCCGTAACTACTTACAATAAGTCTGCCGTAACTACTTACAATAAGTCTGCCGTAACTACTCAATAAGTCTGCCGTAACTACTCAGTAAGTCTGCTGTAACTAAATATAATAAGTCTGCCGTAACTACTCAATAAGTCTGCCATAACTACTTACCATAAGTCTGACGTAACTACTCAATAAGTCTGCTGTAACTACTCAGATTGTCTGCCGTAACTACTTAATAAGTCTGACGTAACTACTCAACATCTCTCGTAACTACTTACAATAAATCTGCCGTAACTACTGAGTAAGTCTGCCGTAACTACTTACAATAAGTCTGACGTAACTACTCAATAAGTTTGATGTAACTACTCATAAAGCCAGTAGTAACTACTCAATAAGTCTGCCGTAACTACTCAATAAGTCTGCCGTAACTACTCAATAAGTCTGAAGTAACTACTTACAATAAGTCTGCCGTAACTACTCAATAAGTCTGAAGTAACTACTTACAATAAGTCTGACGTAACTACTCAATAAGTTTAATGTAACTACTCATAAAGTCAGTGGTAACTACTCAATAAATCTGCTGTAACTACTCAATAAGTCTGAAGTAACTACATACAATAAGTCTGCCGTAACTACTTACAATAAGTCTGCCGTAACTACTTACAATAAGTCTGCCGTAACTACTCAATAAGTCTGCCGTAACTACTCAGTAAGTCTACTGTAACTACTTATAATAAGTCTGCCGTAACTACTCAATAAGTCTGCCATAACTACTTACCATAAGTCTGACGTAACTACTCAATAAGTCTGCTGTAACTACTCAGATTGTCTGCCGTAACTACTTAATAAGTCTGACGTAACTACTCAACATCTGTCGTAACTACTTACAATAAATCTGCCGTAACTACTGAGTAAGTCTGCCGTAACTACTTACAATAAGTCTGCCGTAACTACTCAATAAGTCTGCCGTAACTACTTACAATAAGTCTGCCGTAACAACTCCTTAAGTCTGTCGTAATTACTCAATAAGTCTGATGTAACTACTTTGTAAGTCTGCTGTAACTACTTACAATAAGTCTGACGTAACTACTCAATAAGTATGATGTAATTACTCATAAACTCAGTAGTAACTACTCAATAAGTCTGCCGTAACAACTCAATAAGTCTGAAGTAACTACTTACAATAAGTCTGAAGTAACAACATACAATAAGTCTACCTTAACTACTCAATAAGTCTGCCATAACTACTTACAATAAGTCTGACGTAACTATTCAATAAGTCTGCTGTAACTACTAAGTTTGTAAGCCGTAACTACTTAATAAGTCTGACGTAACTACTCAATGTCTGTCGTAACTACTTAAATAAACCTACCGTAACTACTAAGTAAGTCTGCCGTAACTACTTACAATAAGTCTGCCATAACTAGTCAATAAGTCTGCCGTAACTATTTAATTAGTTTGCTGTAACTACTAAATAAGTTTGCCGTAACTACTCAATAAGTCTGTCGTAACTACTAAATAAATGTGTAGTAACTATTTACAATAATTATGCTGTAACTACTCATTAAGTCTGCCATAACTACCTACAATAAGTTTGCAGTAACAACTCAATAAGTCTGTCGCAACCACTCAATAAGTCTGCTGTAACTAATACAATAAGTCTCACGTAACTACTCAATAAGTTTGACGAAACTATTCAATAAGTCTGCCGTAATTACTCAATAAGTCTGACGTAACTACTCAATAAGTCTGCCGTAACAACTCAATAAGTCTGAAGTAACTACTTACAATAAGTCTGAAGTAACAACATACAATAAGTCTGCCTTAACTACTCAATAAGTCTGCCATAACTACTTACAATAAGTCTGACGTAACTACTCAATAAGTCTGCTGTAACTACTAAGTTTGTAAGCCATAACTACTTAATAAGTCTGACGTAACTACTCAATGTCTGTCGTAACTACTTAAATAAACCTGCCGTAACTACTAAGTAAGTCTGCCATAACTACTTACAATAAGTCTGCCATAACTAGTCAATAAGTCTGCCGTAACTATTTAATTAGTTTGCTGTAACTACTAAATAAGTTTGCCGTAACTACTCAATAAGTCTGTCGTAACTACTAAATAAATGTGTAGTAACTATTTACAATAATTCTACTGTAACTACTCATTAAGTCTGCCATAACTACCTACAATAAGTTTGCAGTAACAACTCAATAAGTCTGTCGCAACCACTCAATAAGTCTGCTGTAACTAATACAATAAGTCTCACGTAACTACTCAATAAGTCTGACGAAACTATTCAATAAGTCTGCCCTAATTACTCAATAAGTCTGACGTAACTACTCAATAAGTCTGCTGTAACTACTCAGTTTGTCTGTCGTAACTACTTAATAAGTTTGACGTAACTACTCAATGTCTATCGTAACTACTTACAATAAGTCTGCCGTAACTACTTAAAATAAGTATGACGTAACTACTTAATAAATCTGACGTAACTACTTACAATAAGTATGACGAAATTATTCAATAAGTCTGCTGTAATTACTCAATAAGTCTGACGTAACTACTCAAAAAGTCTGCCGTAACAACTTACAATAAGTTTCCCATAACTACTCAATAATTCTGGCATAACAACTTACAATAAGTCTGCTGTAACTACTCTGTTTGTCTGCCGTAACTACTTAATAAGTCTGACGTAACTACTCAATGTTTGTCGTAACTACTTACAATAAGTCTGCCATAATTACTTACAATAAGTCTGACGTAACTACTCAATAAGTTTGATGTAACTACTCATAAAGTCAGTAGTAACTACTCAATAAGTCTGACGTAACTACTCAATAAGTCTGTAGTAACTATTCATAAAGTCAGTAGTAACTATTCAATAAGTCTGTCGTAACTACTTACAATAAGTCTGTCGTACCTACTCAGTAAGTGTGCCGTAACTACTTACAATAAGTCTGACGTAACTACTCAATAAGTTTGATGTAACTACTCATAAAGTCAGTAGTAACTACTTAATTAGTCTGCCGTAACTACTCAATAAATCTGAAGTAACTACTTACAATAAGTCTGACGTAACTACTCAATAAGTTTGATGTAACTACTCATAAAGTCAGTAGTAATTATTCAATAAGTCTTCCGTAACTACTCAATAAGTCTGAAGTAACTACTTACAATAAGTCTGCCGTAACTACTTACAATAAGTCTGCCGTAACTACTTACAATAAGTCTGCCGTAACTACTCAATAAGTCTGCCGTAACTACTCAGTAAGTCTGCCGTAACTACTCAATAAGTCTGTCATAACTACTTACAATAAGTCTGACGTACCTACTCAATAAGTTTGCTGTAACTACTCAGATTGTCTGCCGTAACTACTCAATAAGTCTGCTGTAACTACTTACAATAAGTCTGCCGTAACTACTCAATAAGTCTGCCGTAACTACTCAGTAAGTCTGCTGTAACTACTTACAATAAGTCTGTCGTAACTACTCAATAAGTCTGCCGTAACTACTTAGTAAGTCTGCCGTAACTACTTACAATAAGTCTAACAAAACTACTCAATAAGTTTGATGTAACTACTCATAAAGTCAGTAGTAACTACTCAATAAGTCTGCCGTAACTACTCAATAAGTCTGAAGCAACTACTTACAATAAGTCTGCCGTAACTACTTACAATAAGTCGTCCGTAACTACTTACAATAAGTCTGCCGTAACTACTCAATAAGTCTGCCGTAACTACTCAATAATTATGCCGTAACTACTTACAATAAGTCTGCCGTAACTACTCAGTTTGTCTGCCGTAACTACTTAATAAGTCTGACGTAACTACTCAATGTTTGTCGTAACTACTTACAATAAGTCTGCCATAATTACTTACAATAAGTCTGACGTAACTACTCAATAAGTTTGATGTAACTACTCATAAAGTCAGTAGTAACTACTCAATAAGTCTGCCGTAACTACTCAATAAGTCTGCCGTAACTACTCAATAAGTCTGAAGTAACTACTTACAATAAGTCTGCCGTAACTACTCAATAAGTCTGAAGTAACTACTTACAATAAGTCTGACGTAACTACTCAATAAGTTTAATGTAACTACTCATAAAGTCAGTAGTAACTACTCAATAAGTCTGCCGTAACTACTCAATAAGTCTGAAGTAACTACATACAATAAGTCTGCCGTAACTACTTACAATAAGTCTGCCGTAACTACTTACAATAAGTCTGCCGTAACTACTCAATAAGTCTGCCGTAACTACTCAGTAAGTCTGCTGTAACTACATATAATAAGTCTGCCGTAACTACTCAATAAGTCTGCCATAACTACTTACCATAAGTCTGACGTAACTACTCAATAAGTCTGCTGTAACTACTCAGATTGTCTGCCATAACTACTTAATAAGTCTGACGTAACTACTCAACATCTCTCGTAACTACTTACAATAAATCTGCCGTAACTACTGAGTAAGTCTGCCGTAACTACTTACAATAAGTCTGACGTAACTACTCAATAAGTTTGATGTAACTACTCATAAAGTCAGTAGTAACTACTCAATAAGTCTGCCGTAACTACTCAATAAGTCTGCCGTAACTACTCAATAAGTCTGAAGTAACTACTTACAATAAGTCTGCCGTAACTACTCAATAAGTCTGAAGTAACTACTTACAATAAGTCTGACGTAACTACTCAATAAGTTTAATGTAACTACTCATAAAGTCAGTGGTAACTACTCAATAAATCTGCCGTAACTACTCAATAAGTCTGAAGTAACTACATACAATAAGTCTGCCGTAACTACTTACAATAAGTCTGCCGTAACTACTTACAATAAGTCTGCCGTAACTACTCAATAAGTCTGCCGTAACTACTCAGTAAGTCTGCTGTAACTACTTATAATAAGTCTGCCGTAACTACTCAATAAGTCTGCCATAACTACTTACCATAAGTCTGACGTAACTACTCAATAAGTCTGCTGTAACTACTCAGATTGTCTGCCGTAACTACTTAATAAGTCTGACGTAACTACTCAACATCTCTCGTAACTACTTACAATAAATCTGCCGTAACTACTGAGTAAGTCTGCCGTAACTACTTACAATAAGTCTGCCGTAACTACTCAATAAGTCTGCCGTAACTACTTACAATAAGTCTGCCGTAACAACTCCTTAAGTCTGTCGTAATTACTCAATAAGTCTGATGTAACTACTTTGTAAGTCTGCTGTAACTACTTACAATAAGTCTGACGTAACTACTCAATAAGTATGATGTAATTACTCATAAACTCAGTAGTAACTACTCAATAAGTCTGCCGTAACAACTCAATAAGTCTGAAGTAACTACTTACAATAAGTCTGAAGTAACAACATACAATAAGTCTACCTTAACTACTCAATAAGTCTGCCATAACTACTTACAATAAGTCTGACGTAACTACTCAATAAGTCTGCTGTAACTACTAAGTTTGTAAGCCGTAACTACTTAATAAGTCTGACGTAACTACTCAATGTCTGTCGTAACTACTTAAATAAACCTGCCGTAACTACTAAGTAAGTCTGCCGTAACTACTTACAATAAGTCTGCCATAACTAGTCAATAAGTCTGCCGTAACTATTTAATTAGTTTGCTGTAACTACTAAATAAGTTTGCCGTAACTACTCAATAAGTCTGTCGTAACTACTAAATAAATGTGTAGTAACTATTTACAATAATTATGCTGTAACTACTCATTAAGTCTGCCATAACTACCTACAATAAGTTTGCAGTAACAACTCAATAAGTCTGTCGCAACCACTCAATAAGTCTGCTGTAACTAATACAATAAGTCTCACGTAACTACTCAATAAGTTTGACGAAACTATTCAATAAGTCTGCCGTAATTACTCAATAAGTCTGACGTAACTACTCAATAAGTCTGCCGTAACAACTCAATAAGTCTGAAGTAACTACTTACAATAAGTCTGAAGTAACAACATACAATAAGTCTGCCTTAACTACTCAATAAGTCTGCCATAACTACTTACAATAAGTCTGACGTAACTACTCAATAAGTCTGCTGTAACTACTAAGTTTGTAAGCCATAACTACTTAATAAGTCTGACGTAACTACTCAATGTCTGTCGTAACTACTTAAATAAACCTGCCGTAACTACTAAGTAAGTCTGCCATAACTACTTACAATAAGTCTGCCATAACTAGTCAATAAGTCTGCCGTAACTATTTAATTAGTTTGCTGTAACTACTAAATAAGTTTGCCGTAACTACTCAATAAGTCTGTCGTAACTACTAAATAAATGTGTAGTAACTATTTACAATAATTCTACTGTAACTACTCATTAAGTCTGCCATAACTACCTACAATAAGTTTGCAGTAACAACTCAATAAGTCTGTCGCAACCACTCAATAAGTCTGCTGTAACTAATACAATAAGTCTCACGTAACTACTCAATAAGTCTGACGAAACTATTCAATAAGTCTGCCGTAATTACTCAATAAGTCTGACGTAACTACTCAATAAGTCTGCTGTAACTACTCAGTTTGTCTGTCGTAACTACTTAATAAGTTTGACGTAACTACTCAATGTCTATCGTAACTACTTACAATAAGTCTGCCGTAACTACTTAAAATAAGTATGACGTAACTACTTAATAAATCTGACGTAACTACTTACAATAAGTATGACGAAATTATTCAATAAGTCTGCTGTAATTACTCAATAAGTCTGACGTAACTACTCAAAAAGTCTGCCGTAACAACTTACAATAAGTTTCCCATAACTACTCAATAATTCTGGCGTAACAACTTACAATAAGTCTGCTGTAACTACTCTGTTTGTCTGCCGTAACTACTTAATAAGTCTGACGTAACTACTCAATGTTTGTCGTAACTACTTACAATAAGTCTGCCATAATTACTTACAATAAGTCTGACGTAACTACTCAATAAGTTTGATGTAACTACTCATAAAGTCAGTAGTAACTACTCAATAAGTCTGACGTAACTACTCAATAAGTCTGTAGTAACTATTCATAAAGTCAGTAGTAACTATTCAATAAGTCTGTCGTAACTACTTACAATAAGTCTGTCGTACCTACTCAGTAAGTGTGCCGTAACTACTTACAATAAGTCTGACGTAACTACTCAATAAGTTTGATGTAACTACTCATAAAGTCAGTAGTAACTACTTAATTAGTCTGCCGTAACTACTCAATAAATCTGAAGTAACTACTTACAATAAGTCTGACGTAACTACTCAATAAGTTTGATGTAACTACTCATAAAGTCAGTAGTAATTATTCAATAAGTCTTCCGTAACTACTCAATAAGTCTGAAGTAACTACTTACAATAAGTCTGCCGTAACTACTTACAATAAGTCTGCCGTAACTACTTACAATAAGTCTGCCGTAACTACTCAATAAGTCTGCCGTAACTACTCAGTAAGTCTGCCGTAACTACTCAATAAGTCTGTCATAACTACTTACAATAAGTCTGACGTACCTACTCAATAAGTTTGTTGTAACTACTCAGATTGTCTGCCGTAACTACTCAATAAGTCTGCTGTAACTACTTACAATAAGTCTGCCGTAACTACTCAATAAGTCTGCCGTAACTACTCAGTAAGTCTGCTGTAACTACTTACAATAAGTCTGTCGTAACTACTCAATAAGTCTGCCGTAACTACTTAGTAAGTCTGCCGTAACTACTTACAATAAGTCTAACAAAACTACTCAATAAGTTTGATGTAACTACTCATAAAGCCAGTAGTAACTACTCAATAAGTCTGCCGTAACTACTCAATAAGTCTGCCGTAACTACTCAATAAGTCTGAAGTAACTACTTACAATAAGTCTGCCGTAACTACTCAATAAGTCTGAAGTAACTACTTACAATAAGTCTGACGTAACTACTCAATAAGTTTAATGTAACTACTCATAAAGTCAGTGGTAACTACTCAATAAATCTGCTGTAACTACTCAATAAGTCTGAAGTAACTACATACAATAAGTCTGCCGTAACTACTTACAATAAGTCTGCCGTAACTACTTACAATAAGTCTGCCGTAACTACTCAATAAGTCTGCCGTAACTACTCAGTAAGTCTGCTGTAACTACTTATAATAAGTCTGCCGTAACTACTCAATAAGTCTGCCATAACTACTTACCATAAGTCTGACGTAACTACTCAATAAGTCTGCTGTAACTACTCAGATTGTCTGCCGTAACTACTTAATAAGTCTGACGTAACTACTCAACATCTGTCGTAACTACTTACAATAAATCTGCCGTAACTACTGAGTAAGTCTGCCGTAACTACTTACAATAAGTCTGCCGTAACTACTCAATAAGTCTGCCGTAACTACTTACAATAAGTCTGCCGTAACAACTCCTTAAGTCTGTCGTAATTACTCAATAAGTCTGATGTAACTACTTTGTAAGTCTGCTGTAACTACTTACAATAAGTCTGACGTAACTACTCAATAAGTATGATGTAATTACTCATAAACTCAGTAGTAACTACTCAATAAGTCTGCCGTAACAACTCAATAAGTCTGAAGTAACTACTTACAATAAGTCTGAAGTAACAACATACAATAAGTCTACCTTAACTACTCAATAAGTCTGCCATAACTACTTACAATAAGTCTGACGTAACTATTCAATAAGTCTGCTGTAACTACTAAGTTTGTAAGCCGTAACTACTTAATAAGTCTGACGTAACTACTCAATGTCTGTCGTAACTACTTAAATAAACCTACCGTAACTACTAAGTAAGTCTGCCGTAACTACTTACAATAAGTCTGCCATAACTAGTCAATAAGTCTGCCGTAACTATTTAATTAGTTTGCTGTAACTACTAAATAAGTTTGCCGTAACTACTCAATAAGTCTGTCGTAACTACTAAATAAATGTGTAGTAACTATTTACAATAATTATGCTGTAACTACTCATTAAGTCTGCCATAACTACCTACAATAAGTTTGCAGTAACAACTCAATAAGTCTGTCGCAACCACTCAATAAGTCTGCTGTAACTAATACAATAAGTCTCACGTAACTACTCAATAAGTTTGACGAAACTATTCAATAAGTCTGCCGTAATTACTCAATAAGTCTGACGTAACTACTCAATAAGTCTGCCGTAACAACTCAATAAGTCTGAAGTAACTACTTACAATAAGTCTGAAGTAACAACATACAATAAGTCTGCCTTAACTACTCAATAAGTCTGCCATAACTACTTACAATAAGTCTGACGTAACTACTCAATAAGTCTGCTGTAACTACTAAGTTTGTAAGCCATAACTACTTAATAAGTCTGACGTAACTACTCAATGTCTGTCGTAACTACTTAAATAAACCTGCCGTAACTACTAAGTAAGTCTGCCATAACTACTTACAATAAGTCTGCCATAACTAGTCAATAAGTCTGCCGTAACTATTTAATTAGTTTGCTGTAACTACTAAATAAGTTTGCCGTAACTACTCAATAAGTCTGTCGTAACTACTAAATAAATGTGTAGTAACTATTTACAATAATTCTACTGTAACTACTCATTAAGTCTGCCATAACTACCTACAATAAGTTTGCAGTAACAACTCAATAAGTCTGTCGCAACCACTCAATAAGTCTGCTGTAACTAATACAATAAGTCTCACGTAACTACTCAATAAGTCTGACGAAACTATTCAATAAGTCTGCCGTAATTACTCAATAAGTCTGACGTAACTACTCAATAAGTCTGCTGTAACTACTCAGTTTGTCTGTCGTAACTACTTAATAAGTTTGACGTAACTACTCAATGTCTATCGTAACTACTTACAATAAGTCTGCCGTAACTACTTAAAATAAGTATGACGTAACTACTTAATAAATCTGACGTAACTACTTACAATAAGTATGACGAAATTATTCAATAAGTCTGCTGTAATTACTCAATAAGTCTGACGTAACTACTCAAAAAGTCTGCCGTAACAACTTACAATAAGTTTCCCATAACTACTCAATAATTCTGGCATAACAACTTACAATAAGTCTGCTGTAACTACTCTGTTTGTCTGCCGTAACTACTTAATAAGTCTGACGTAACTACTCAATGTTTGTCGTAACTACTTACAATAAGTCTGCCATAATTACTTACAATAAGTCTGACGTAACTACTCAATAAGTTTGATGTAACTACTCATAAAGTCAGTAGTAACTACTCAATAAGTCTGACGTAACTACTCAATAAGTCTGTAGTAACTATTCATAAAGTCAGTAGTAACTATTCAATAAGTCTGTCGTAACTACTTACAATAAGTCTGTCGTACCTACTCAGTAAGTGTGCCGTAACTACTTACAATAAGTCTGACGTAACTACTCAATAAGTTTGATGTAACTACTCATAAAGTCAGTAGTAACTACTTAATTAGTCTGCCGTAACTACTCAATAAATCTGAAGTAACTACTTACAATAAGTCTGACGTAACTACTCAATAAGTTTGATGTAACTACTCATAAAGTCAGTAGTAATTATTCAATAAGTCTTCCGTAACTACTCAATAAGTCTGAAGTAACTACTTACAATAAGTCTGCCGTAACTACTTACAATAAGTCTGCCGTAACTACTTACAATAAGTCTGCCGTAACTACTCAATAAGTCTGCCGTAACTACTCAGTAAGTCTGCCGTAACTACTCAATAAGTCTGTCATAACTACTTACAATAAGTCTGACGTACCTACTCAATAAGTTTGCTGTAACTACTCAGATTGTCTGCCGTAACTACTCAATAAGTCTGCTGTAACTACTTACAATAAGTCTGCCGTAACTACTCAATAAGTCTGCCGTAACTACTCAGTAAGTCTGCTGTAACTACTTACAATAAGTCTGTCGTAACTACTCAATAAGTCTGCCGTAACTACTTAGTAAGTCTGCCGTAACTACTTACAATAAGTCTAACAAAACTACTCAATAAGTTTGATGTAACTACTCATAAAGTCAGTAGTAACTACTCAATAAGTCTGCCGTAACTACTCAATAAGTCTGAAGCAACTACTTACAATAAGTCTGCCGTAACTACTTACAATAA
This sequence comes from Cardamine chenopodiifolia, assembly GCA_963922655.1. Taxonomy (NCBI): domain Eukaryota; kingdom Viridiplantae; phylum Streptophyta; class Magnoliopsida; order Brassicales; family Brassicaceae; genus Cardamine; species Cardamine chenopodiifolia. Next base: position 4,891,845 of record OZ000487.1, on the reverse strand, counting down.
GTCGTCCGTAACTACTTACAATAAGTCTGCCGTAACTACTCAATAAGTCTGCCGTAACTACTCAATAATTATGCCGTAACTACTTACAATAAGTCTGCCGTAACTACTCAGTTTGTCTGCCGTAACTACTTAATAAGTCTGACGTAACTACTCAATGTTTGTCGTAACTACTTACAATAAGTCTGCCATAATTACTTACAATAAGTCTGACGTAACTACTCAATAAGTTTGATGTAACTACTCATAAAGTCAGTAGTAACTACTCAATAAGTCTGCCGTAACTACTCAATAAGTCTGCCGTAACTACTCAATAAGTCTGAAGTAACTACTTACAATAAGTCTGCCGTAACTACTCAATAAGTCTGAAGTAACTACTTACAATAAGTCTGACGTAACTACTCAATAAGTTTAATGTAACTACTCATAAAGTCAGTAGTAACTACTCAATAAGTCTGCCGTAACTACTCAATAAGTCTGAAGTAACTACATACAATAAGTCTGCCGTAACTACTTACAATAAGTCTGCCGTAACTACTTACAATAAGTCTGCCGTAACTACTCAATAAGTCTGCCGTAACTACTCAGTAAGTCTGCTGTAACTACATATAATAAGTCTGCCGTAACTACTCAATAAGTCTGCCATAACTACTTACCATAAGTCTGACGTAACTACTCAATAAGTCTGCTGTAACTACTCAGATTGTCTGCCATAACTACTTAATAAGTCTGACGTAACTACTCAACATCTCTCGTAACTACTTACAATAAATCTGCCGTAACTACTGAGTAAGTCTGCCGTAACTACTTACAATAAGTCTGACGTAACTACTCAATAAGTTTGATGTAACTACTCATAAAGTCAGTAGTAACTACTCAATAAGTCTGCCGTAACTACTCAATAAGTCTGCCGTAACTACTCAATAAGTCTGAAGTAACTACTTACAATAAGTCTGCCGTAACTACTCAATAAGTCTGAAGTAACTACTTACAATAAGTCTGACGTAACTACTCAATAAGTTTAATGTAACTACTCATAAAGTCAGTGGTAACTACTCAATAAATCTGCCGTAACTACTCAATAAGTCTGAAGTAACTACATACAATAAGTCTGCCGTAACTACTTACAATAAGTCTGCCGTAACTACTTACAATAAGTCTGCCGTAACTACTCAATAAGTCTGCCGTAACTACTCAGTAAGTCTGCTGTAACTACTTATAATAAGTCTGCCGTAACTACTCAATAAGTCTGCCATAACTACTTACCATAAGTCTGACGTAACTACTCAATAAGTCTGCTGTAACTACTCAGATTGTCTGCCGTAACTACTTAATAAGTCTGACGTAACTACTCAACATCTCTCGTAACTACTTACAATAAATCTGCCGTAACTACTGAGTAAGTCTGCCGTAACTACTTACAATAAGTCTGCCGTAACTACTCAATAAGTCTGCCGTAACTACTTACAATAAGTCTGCCGTAACAACTCCTTAAGTCTGTCGTAATTACTCAATAAGTCTGATGTAACTACTTTGTAAGTCTGCTGTAACTACTTACAATAAGTCTGACGTAACTACTCAATAAGTATGATGTAATTACTCATAAACTCAGTAGTAACTACTCAATAAGTCTGCCGTAACAACTCAATAAGTCTGAAGTAACTACTTACAATAAGTCTGAAGTAACAACATACAATAAGTCTACCTTAACTACTCAATAAGTCTGCCATAACTACTTACAATAAGTCTGACGTAACTACTCAATAAGTCTGCTGTAACTACTAAGTTTGTAAGCCGTAACTACTTAATAAGTCTGACGTAACTACTCAATGTCTGTCGTAACTACTTAAATAAACCTGCCGTAACTACTAAGTAAGTCTGCCGTAACTACTTACAATAAGTCTGCCATAACTAGTCAATAAGTCTGCCGTAACTATTTAATTAGTTTGCTGTAACTACTAAATAAGTTTGCCGTAACTACTCAATAAGTCTGTCGTAACTACTAAATAAATGTGTAGTAACTATTTACAATAATTATGCTGTAACTACTCATTAAGTCTGCCATAACTACCTACAATAAGTTTGCAGTAACAACTCAATAAGTCTGTCGCAACCACTCAATAAGTCTGCTGTAACTAATACAATAAGTCTCACGTAACTACTCAATAAGTTTGACGAAACTATTCAATAAGTCTGCCGTAATTACTCAATAAGTCTGACGTAACTACTCAATAAGTCTGCCGTAACAACTCAATAAGTCTGAAGTAACTACTTACAATAAGTCTGAAGTAACAACATACAATAAGTCTGCCTTAACTACTCAATAAGTCTGCCATAACTACTTACAATAAGTCTGACGTAACTACTCAATAAGTCTGCTGTAACTACTAAGTTTGTAAGCCATAACTACTTAATAAGTCTGACGTAACTACTCAATGTCTGTCGTAACTACTTAAATAAACCTGCCGTAACTACTAAGTAAGTCTGCCATAACTACTTACAATAAGTCTGCCATAACTAGTCAATAAGTCTGCCGTAACTATTTAATTAGTTTGCTGTAACTACTAAATAAGTTTGCCGTAACTACTCAATAAGTCTGTCGTAACTACTAAATAAATGTGTAGTAACTATTTACAATAATTCTACTGTAACTACTCATTAAGTCTGCCATAACTACCTACAATAAGTTTGCAGTAACAACTCAATAAGTCTGTCGCAACCACTCAATAAGTCTGCTGTAACTAATACAATAAGTCTCACGTAACTACTCAATAAGTCTGACGAAACTATTCAATAAGTCTGCCGTAATTACTCAATAAGTCTGACGTAACTACTCAATAAGTCTGCTGTAACTACTCAGTTTGTCTGTCGTAACTACTTAATAAGTTTGACGTAACTACTCAATGTCTATCGTAACTACTTACAATAAGTCTGCCGTAACTACTTAAAATAAGTATGACGTAACTACTTAATAAATCTGACGTAACTACTTACAATAAGTATGACGAAATTATTCAATAAGTCTGCTGTAATTACTCAATAAGTCTGACGTAACTACTCAAAAAGTCTGCCGTAACAACTTACAATAAGTTTCCCATAACTACTCAATAATTCTGGCGTAACAACTTACAATAAGTCTGCTGTAACTACTCTGTTTGTCTGCCGTAACTACTTAATAAGTCTGACGTAACTACTCAATGTTTGTCGTAACTACTTACAATAAGTCTGCCATAATTACTTACAATAAGTCTGACGTAACTACTCAATAAGTTTGATGTAACTACTCATAAAGTCAGTAGTAACTACTCAATAAGTCTGACGTAACTACTCAATAAGTCTGTAGTAACTATTCATAAAGTCAGTAGTAACTATTCAATAAGTCTGTCGTAACTACTTACAATAAGTCTGTCGTACCTACTCAGTAAGTGTGCCGTAACTACTTACAATAAGTCTGACGTAACTACTCAATAAGTTTGATGTAACTACTCATAAAGTCAGTAGTAACTACTTAATTAGTCTGCCGTAACTACTCAATAAATCTGAAGTAACTACTTACAATAAGTCTGACGTAACTACTCAATAAGTTTGATGTAACTACTCATAAAGTCAGTAGTAATTATTCAATAAGTCTTCCGTAACTACTCAATAAGTCTGAAGTAACTACTTACAATAAGTCTGCCGTAACTACTTACAATAAGTCTGCCGTAACTACTTACAATAAGTCTGCCGTAACTACTCAATAAGTCTGCCGTAACTACTCAGTAAGTCTGCCGTAACTACTCAATAAGTCTGTCATAACTACTTACAATAAGTCTGACGTACCTACTCAATAAGTTTGCTGTAACTACTCAGATTGTCTGCCGTAACTACTCAATAAGTCTGCTGTAACTACTTACAATAAGTCTGCCGTAACTACTCAATAAGTCTGCCGTAACTACTCAGTAAGTCTGCTGTAACTACTTACAATAAGTCTGTCGTAACTACTCAATAAGTCTGCCGTAACTACTTAGTAAGTCTGCCGTAACTACTTACAATAAGTCTAACAAAACTACTCAATAAGTTTGATGTAACTACTCATAAAGTCAGTAGTAACTACTCAATAAGTCTGCCGTAACTACTCAATAAGTCTGAAGCAACTACTTACAATAAGTCTGCCGTAACTACTTACAATAAGTCGTCCGTAACTACTTACAATAAGTCTGCCGTAACTACTCAATAAGTCTGCCGTAACTACTCAATAATTATGCCGTAACTACTTACAATAAGTCTGCCGTAACTACTCAGTTTGTCTGCCGTAACTACTTAATAAGTCTGACGTAACTACTCAATGTTTGTCGTAACTACTTACAATAAGTCTGCCATAATTACTTACAATAAGTCTGACGTAACTACTCAATAAGTTTGATGTAACTACTCATAAAGTCAGTAGTAACTACTCAATAAGTCTGCCGTAACTACTCAATAAGTCTGCCGTAACTACTCAATAAGTCTGAAGTAACTACTTACAATAAGTCTGCCGTAACTACTCAATAAGTCTGAAGTAACTACTTACAATAAGTCTGACGTAACTACTCAATAAGTTTAATGTAACTACTCATAAAGTCAGTAGTAACTACTCAATAAGTCTGCCGTAACTACTCAATAAGTCTGAAGTAACTACATACAATAAGTCTGCCGTAACTACTTACAATAAGTCTGCCGTAACTACTTACAATAAGTCTGCCGTAACTACTCAATAAGTCTGCCGTAACTACTTAGTAAGTCTGCTGTAACTACATATAATAAGTCTGCCGTAACTACTCAATAAGTCTGCCATAACTACTTACCATAAGTCTGACGTAACTACTCAATAAGTCTGCTGTAACTACTCAGATTGTCTGCCGTAACTACTTAATAAGTCTGACGTAACTACTCAACATCTCTCGTAACTACTTACAATAAATCTGCCGTAACTACTGAGTAAGTCTGCCGTAACTACTTACAATAAGTCTGACGTAACTACTCAATAAGTTTGATGTAACTACTCATAAAGTCAGTAGTAACTACTCAATAAGTCTGCCGTAACTACTCAATAAGTCTGCCGTAACTACTCAATAAGTCTGAAGTAACTACTTACAATAAGTCTGCCGTAACTACTCAATAAGTCTGAAGTAACTACTTACAATAAGTCTGACGTAACTACTCAATAAGTTTAATGTAACTACTCAATAAATCTGCCGTAACTACTCAATAAGTCTGAAGTAACTACATACAATAAGTCTGCCGTAACTACTTACAATAAGTCTGCCGTAACTACTTACAATAAGTCTGCCGTAACTACTCAATAAGTCTGCCGTAACTACTCAGTAAGTCTGCTGTAACTACTTATAATAAGTCTGCCGTAACTACTCAATAAGTCTGCCATAACTACTTACCATAAGTCTGACGTAACTACTCAATAAGTCTGCTGTAACTACTCAGATTGTCTGCCGTAACTACTTAATAAGTCTGACGTAACTACTCAACATCTCTCGTAACTACTTACAATAAATCTGCCGTAACTACTGAGTAAGTCTGCCGTAACTACTTACAATAAGTCTGCCGTAACTACTCAATAAGTCTGCCGTAACTACTTACAATAAGTCTGCCGTAACAACTCCTTAAGTCTGTCGTAATTACTCAATAAGTCTGATGTAACTACTTTGTAAGTCTGCTGTAACTACTTACAATAAGTCTGACGTAACTACTCAATAAGTATGATGTAATTACTCATAAACTCAGTAGTAACTACTCAATAAGTCTGCCGTAACAACTCAATAAGTCTGAAGTAACTACTTACAATAAGTCTGAAGTAACAACATACAATAAGTCTACCTTAACTACTCAATAAGTCTGCCATAACTACTTACAATAAGTCTGACGTAACTACTCAATAAGTCTGCTGTAACTACTAAGTTTGTAAGCCGTAACTACTTAATAAGTCTGACGTAACTACTCAATGTCTGTCGTAACTACTTAAATAAACCTGCAGTAACTACTAAGTAAGTCTGCCGTAACTACTTACAATAAGTCCGCCATAACTAGTCAATAAGTCTGCCGTAACTATTTAATTAGTTTGCTGTAACTACTAAATAAGTTTGCCGTAACTACTCAATAAGTCTGTCGTAACTACTAAATAAATGTGTAGTAACTATTTACAATAATTATGCTGTAACTACTCATTAAGTCTGCCATAACTACCTACAATAAGTTTGCAGTAACAACTCAATAAGTCTGTCGCAACCACTCAATAAGTCTGCTGTAACTAATACAATAAGTCTCACGTAACTACTCAATAAGTTTGACGAAACTATTCAATAAGTCTGCCGTAATTACTCAATAAGTCTGACGTAACTACTCAATAAGTCTGCCGTAACAACTCAATAAGTCTGAAGTAACTACTTACAATAAGTCTGAAGTAACAACATACAATAAGTCTGCCTTAACTACTCAATAAGTCTGCCATAACTACTTACAATAAGTCTGACGTAACTACTCAATAAGTCTGCTGTAACTACTAAGTTTGTAAGCCATAACTACTTAATAAGTCTGACGTAACTACTCAATGTCTGTCGTAACTACTTAAATAAACCTGCCGTAACTACTAAGTAAGTCTGCCATAACTACTTACAATAAGTCTGCCATAACTAGTCAATAAGTCTGCCGTAACTATTTAATTAGTTTGCTGTAACTACTAAATAAGTTTGCCGTAACTACTCAATAAGTCTGTCGTAACTACTAAATAAATGTGTAGTAACTATTTACAATAATTCTACTGTAACTACTCATTAAGTCTGCCATAACTACCTACAATAAGTTTGTAGTAACAACTCAATAAGTCTGTCGCAACCACTCAATAAGTCTGCTGTAACTAATACAATAAGTCTCACGTAACTACTCAATAAGTCTGACGAAACTATTCAATAAGTCTGCCGTAATTACTCAATAAGTCTGACGTAACTACTCAATAAGTCTGCTGTAACTACTCAGTTTGTCTGTCGTAACTACTTAATAAGTTTGACGTAACTACTCAATGTCTATCGTAACTACTTACAATAAGTCTGCCGTAACTACTTAAAATAAGTATGACGTAACTACTTAATAAATCTGACGTAACTACTTACAATAAGTATGACGAAATTATTCAATAAGTCTGCTGTAATTACTCAATAAGTCTGACGTAACTACTCAAAAAGTCTGCCGTAACAACTTACAATAAGTTTCCCATAACTACTCAATAATTCTGGCGTAACAACTTACAATAAGTCTGCTGTAACTACTCTGTTTGTCTGCCGTAACTACTTAATAAGTCTGACGTAACTACTCAATGTTTGTCGTAACTACTTACAATAAGTCTGCCATAATTACTTACAATAAGTCTGACGTAACTACTCAATAAGTTTGATGTAACTACTCATAAAGTCAGTAGTAACTACTCAATAAGTCTGACGTAACTACTCAATAAGTCTGTAGTAACTATTCATAAAGTCAGTAGTAACTATTCAATAAGTCTGTCGTAACTACTTACAATAAGTCTGTCGTACCTACTCAGTAAGTGTGCCGTAACTACTTACAATAAGTCTGACGTAACTACTCAATAAGTTTGATGTAACTACTCATAAAGTCAGTAGTAACTACTTAATTAGTCTGCCGTAACTACTCAATAAATCTGAAGTAAGTACTTACAATAAGTCTGACGTAACTACTCAATAAGTTTGATGTAACTACTCATAAAGTCAGTAGTAATTATTCAATAAGTCTTCCGTAACTACTCAATAAGTCTGAAGTAACTACTTACAATAAGTCTGCCGTAACTACTTACAATAAGTCTGCCGTAACTACTTACAATAAGTCTGCCGTAACTACTCAATAAGTCTGCCGTAACTACTCAGTAAGTCTGCCGTAACTACTCAATAAGTCTGTCATAACTACTTACAATAAGTCTGACGTACCTACTCAATAAGTTTGCTGTAACTACTCAGATTGTCTGCCGTAACTACTCAATAAGTCTGCTGTAACTACTTACAATAAGTCTGCCGTAACTACTCAATAAGTCTGCCGTAACTACTCAGTAAGTCTGCTGTAACTACTTACAATAAGTCTGTCGTAACTACTCAATAAGTCTGCCGTAACTACTTAGTAAGTCTGCCGTAACTACTTACAATAAGTCTAACAAAACTACTCAATAAGTTTGATGTAACTACTCATAAAGTCAGTAGTAACTACTCAATAAGTCTGCCGTAACTACTCAATAAGTCTGAAGCAACTACTTACAATAAGTCTGCCGTAACTACTTACAATAAGTCGTCCGTAACTACTTACAATAAGTCTGCCGTAACTACTTACAATAAGTCTGCCGTAACTACTCAATAATTATGCCGTAACTACTTACAATAAGTCTCCCGTAACTACTCAATAAGTCTGTCGTAACTACTCAATAAGTCTGCCGTAACTACTTACAATAAGTCTGACGTAACTACTCAATAAGTTTGATGTAACTACTCATAAAGTCAGTAGTAACTACTCAATAAGTCTTCCGTAACTACTAAATAAGTCTGAAGTAACTACTTACAATAAGTCTGCCGTAACTACTTACAATAAGTCTGCCGTAACTACTTACAATAAGTCTACCGTAACTACTCAATAAGTCTGCCGTAACTACTCAGTAAGTCTGCTGTAACTACTTATAATAAGTCTGCCGTAACTACTCAATAAGTCTGCCATAACTACTTACCATAAGTCTGACGTAACTACTCAATAAGTCTGCTGTAACTACTCAGATTGTCTGCCGTAACTACTTAATAAGTCTGACGTAACTACTCAACATCTCTCGTAACTACTTACAATAAATCTGCCGTAACTACTGAGTAAGTCTGCCGTAACTACTTACAATAAGTCTGACGTAACTACTCAATAAGTTTGATGTAACTACTCATAAAGTCAGTAGTAACTACTCAATAAGTCTGCCGTAACTACTCAATAAGTCTGCCGTAACTACTCAATAAGTCTGAAGTAACTACTTACAATAAATCTGCCGTAACTACTGAGTAAGTCTGCCGTAACTACTTACAATAAGTCTGCCGTAACTACTCAATAAGTCTGCCGTAACTACTTACAATAAGTCTGCCGTAACAACTCCTTAAGTCTGTCGTAATTACTCAATAAGTCTGATGTAACTACTTTGTAAGTCTGCTGTAACTACTTACAATAAGTCTGACGTAACTACTCAATAAGTATGATGTAATTACTCATAAACTCAGTAGTAACTAATCAATAAGTCTGCCGTAACAACTCAATAAGTCTGAAGTAACTACTTACAATAAGTCTGAAGTAACAACATACAATAAGTCTGCCTTAACTACTCAATAAGTCTGCCATAACTACTTACAATAAGTCTGACGTAACTACTCAATAAGTCTGCTGTAACTACTAAGTTTGTAAGCCGTAACTACTTAATAAGTCTGACGTAACTACTCAATGTCTGTCGTAACTACTTAAATAAACCTGCCGTAACTACTAAGTAAGTCTGCCATAACTACTTACAATAAGTCTGCCATAACTAGTCAATAAGTCTGCCGTAACTATTTAATTAGTTTGCTGTAACTACTAAATAAGTTTGCCGTAACTACTCAATAAGTCTGTCGTAACTACTAAATAAATGTGTAGTAACTATTTACAATAATTCTGCTGTAACTACTCATTAAGTCTGCCATAACTACCTACAATAAGTTTGCAGTAACAACTCAATAAGTCTGTCGCAACCACTCAATAAGTCTGCTGTAACTAATACAATAAGTCTCACGTAACTACTCAATAAGTCTGACGAAACTATTCAATAAGTCTGCCGTAATTACTCAATAAGTCTGACGTAACTACTCAATAAGTCTGCTGTAACTACTCAGTTTGTCTGTCGTAACTACTTAATAAGTTTGACGTAACTACTCAATGTCTATCGTAACTACTTACAATAAGTCTGCCGTAACTACTTAAAATAAGTATGACGTAACTACTTAATAAATCTGACGTAACTACTTACAATAAGTATGACAAAATTATTCAATAAGTCTGCTGCAATTACTCAATAAGTCTGACGTAACTACTCAAAAAGTCTGCCGTAACAACTTACAATAAGTTTCCCATAACTACTCAATAATTCTGGCGTAACAACTTACAATAAGTCTGCTGTAACTACTCAGTTTGTCTGCCGTAACTACTTAATAAGTCTGACGTAACTACTCAATGTTTGTCGTAACTACTTACAATAAGTCTGCCATAATTACTTACAATAAGTCTGACGTAACTACTCAATAAGTTTGATGTAACTACTCATAAAGTCAGTAGTAACTACTTAATTAGTCTGCCGTAACTACTCAATAAATCTGAAGTAACTACTTACAATAAGTCTGACGTAACTACTCAATAAGTTTGATGTAACTACTCATAAAGTCAGTAGTAACTACTCAATAAGTCTGAAGTAACTACTTACAATAAGTCTGCCGTAACTACTTACAATAAGTCTGCCGTAACTACTTACAATAAGTCTGCCGTAACTACTCAATAAGTCTGCCGTAACTACTCAGTAAGTCTGCCGTAACTACTCAATAAGTCTGTCATAACTACTTACAATAAGTCTGACGTACCTACTCAATAAGTTTGCTGTAACTACTCAGATTGTCTGCCGTAACTACTCAATAAGTCTGCTGTAACTACTTACAATAAGTCTGCCGTAACTACTCAATAAGTCTGCCGTAACTACTCAGTAAGTCTGCTGTAACTACTTACAATAAGTCTGTCGTAACTACTCAATAAGTCTGCCGTAACTACTTAGTAAGTCTGCCGTAACTACTTACAATAAGTCTAACAAAACTACTCAATAAGTTTGATGTAACTACTCATAAAGTCAGTAGTAACTACTCAATAAGTCTGCCGTAACTACTCAATAAGTCTGAAGCAACTACTTACAATAAGTCTGCCGTAACTACTTACAATAAGTCGTCTGTAACTACTTACAATAAGTCTGCCGTAACTACTCAATAAGTCTGCCGTAACTACTCAATAATTATGCCGTAACTACTTACAATAAGTCTCCCGTAACTACTCAATAAGTCTGTCGTAACTACTCAATAAGTCTGCCGTAACTACTTACAATAAGTCTGACGTAACTACTCAATAAGTTTGATGTAACTACTCATAAAGTCAGTAGTAACTACTCAATAAGTCTTCCGTAACTACTAAATAAGTCTGAAGTAACTACTTACAATAAGTCTGCCGTAACTACTTACAATAAGTCTGCCGTAACTACTTACAATAAGTCTACCGTAACTACTCAATAAGTCTGCCGTAACTACTCAGTAAGTCTGCTGTAACTACTTATAATAAGTCTGCCGTAACTACTCAATAAGTCTGCCATAACTACTTACCATAAGTCTGACGTAACTACTCAATAAGTCTGCTGTAACTACTCAGATTGTCTGCCGTAACTACTTAATAAGTCTGACGTAACTACTCAACATCTCTCGTAACTACTTACAATAAATCTGCCGTAACTACTGAGTAAGTCTGCCGTAACTACTTACAATAAGTCTGCCGTAACTACTCAATAAGTCTGCCGTAACTACTTACAATAAGTCTGCCGTAACAACTCCTTAAGTCTGTCGTAATTACTCAATAAGTCTGATGTAACTACTTTGTAAGTCTGCTGTAACTACTTACAATAAGTCTGACGTAACTACTCAATAAGTATGATGTAATTACTCATAAACTCAGTAGTAACTACTCAATAAGTCTGCCGTAACAACTCAATAAGTCTGAAGTAACTACTTACAATAAGTCTGAAGTAACAACATACAATAAGTCTGCCTTAACTACTCAATAAGTCTGCCATAACTACTTACAATAAGTCTGACGTAACTACTCAATAAGTCTGCTGTAACTACTAAGTTTGTAAGCCGTAACTACTTAATAAGTCTGACGTAACTACTCAATGTCTGTCGTAACTACTTAAATAAACCTGCCGTAACTACTAAGTAAGTCTGCCATAACTACTTACAATAAGTCTGCCATAACTAGTCAATAAGTCTGCCGTAACTATTTAATTAGTTTGCTGTAACTACTAAATAAGTTTGCCGTAACTACTCAATAAGTCTGTCGTAACTACTAAATAAATGTGTAGTAACTATTTACAATAATTCTGCTGTAACTACTCATTAAGTCTGCCATAACTACCTACAATAAGTTTGCAGTAACAACTCAATAAGTCTGTCGCAACCACTCAATAAGTCTGCTGTAACTAATACAATAAGTCTCACGTAACTACTCAATAAGTCTGACGAAACTATTCAATAAGTCTGCCGTAATTACTCAATAAGTCTGACGTAACTACTCAATAAGTCTGCTGTAACTACTCAGTTTGTCTGTCGTAACTACTTAATAAGTTTGACGTAACTACTCAATGTCTATCGTAACTACTTACAATAAGTCTGCCGTAACTACTTAAAAGAAGTATGACGTAACTACTTAATAAATCTGACGTAACTACTTACAATAAGTATGACGAAATTATTCAATAAGTCTGCTGCAATTACTCAATAAGTCTGACGTAACTACTCAAAAAGTCTGCCGTAACAACTTACAATAAGTTTCCCATAACTACTCAATAATTCTGGCGTAACAACTTACAATAAGTCTGCTGTAACTACTCAGTTTGTCTGCCGTAACTACTTAATAAGTCTGACGTAACTACTCAATGTTTGTCGTAACTACTTACAATAAGTCTGCCATAATTACTTACAATAAGTCTGACGTAACTACTCAATAAGTTTGATGTAACTACTCATAAAGTCAGTAGTAACTACTTAATTAGTCTGCCGTAACTACTCAATAAATCTGAAGTAACTACTTACAATAAGTCTGACGTAACTACTCAATAAGTTTGATGTAACTACTCATAAAGTCAGTAGTAACTACTCAATAAGTCTGAAGTAACTACTTACAATAAGTCTGCCGTAACTACTTACAATAAGTCTGCCGTAACTACTTACAATAAGTCTGCCGTAACTACTCAATAAGTCTGCCGTAACTACTCAGTAAGTCTGCCGTAACTACTCAATAAGTCTGTCATAACTACTTACAATAAGTCTGACGTACCTACTCAATAAGTTTGCTGTAACTACTCAGATTGTCTGCCGTAACTACTCAATAAGTCTGCTGTAACTACTTACAATAAGTCTGCCGTAACTACTCAATAAGTCTGCCGTAACTACTCAGTAAGTCTGCTGTAACTACTTACAATAAGTCTGTCGTAACTACTCAATAAGTCTGCCGTAACTACTTAGTAAGTCTGCCGTAACTACTTACAATAAGTCTAACAAAACTACTCAATAAGTTTGATGTAACTACTCATAAAGTCAGTAGTAACTACTCAATAAGTCTGCCGTAACTACTCAATAAGTCTGAAGCAACTACTTACAATAAGTCTGCCGTAACTACTTACAATAAGTCGTCTGTAACTACTTACAATAAGTCTGCCGTAACTACTCAATAAGTCTGCCGTAACTACTCAATAATTATGCCGTAACTACTTACAATAAGTCTCCCGTAACTACTCAATAAGTCTGTCGTAACTACTCAATAAGTCTGCCGTAACTACTTACAATAAGTCTGACGTAACTACTCAATAAGTTTGATGTAACTACTCATAAAGTCAGTAGTAACTACTCAATAAGTCTTCCGTAACTACTAAATAAGTCTGAAGTAACTACTTACAATAAGTCTGCCGTAACTACTTACAATAAGTCTGCCGTAACTACTTACAATAAGTCTACCGTAACTACTCAATAAGTCTGCCGTAACTACTCAGTAAGTCTGCTGTAACTACTTATAATAAGTCTGCCGTAACTACTCAATAAGTCTGCCATAACTACTTACCATAAGTCTGACGTAACTACTCAATAAATCTGCTGTAACTACTCAGATTGTCTGCCGTAACTACTTAATAAGTCTGACGTAACTACTCAACATCTCTCGTAACTACTTACAATAAATCTGCCGTAACTACTGAGTAAGTCTGCCGTAACTACTTACAATAAGTCTGCCGTAACTACTCAATAAGTCTGCCGTAACTACTTACAATAAGTCTGCCGTAACAACTCCTTAAGTCTGTCGTAATTACTCAATAAGTCTGATGTAACTACTTTGTAAGTCTGCTGTAACTACTTACAATAAGTCTGGCGTAACTACTCAATAAGTATGATGTAATTACTCATAAACTCAGTCGTAACTACTCAATAAGTCTGCCGTAACAACTCAATAAGTCTGAAGTAACTACTTACAATAAGTCTGAAGTAACAACATACAATAAGTCTGCCTTAACTACTCAATAAGTCTGCCATAACTACTTACAATAAGTCTGACGTAACTACTCAATAAGTCTGCTGTAACTACTAAGTTTGTAAGCCGTAACTACTTAATAAGTCTGACGTAACTACTCAATGTCTGTCGTAACTACTTAAATAAACCTGCCGTAACTACTAAGTAAGTCTGCCATAACTACTTACAATAAGTCTGCCATAACTAGTCAATAAGTCTGCCGTAACTATTTAATTAGTTTGCTGTAACTACTAAATAAGTTTGCCGTAACTACTCAATAAGTCTGTCGTAACTACTAAATAAATGTGTAGTAACTATTTACAATAATTCTGCTGTAACTACTCATTAAGTCTGCCATAACTACCTACAATAAGTTTGCAGTAACAACTCAATAAGTCTGTCGCAACCACTCAATAAGTCTGCTGTAACTAATACAATAAGTCTCACGTAACTACTCAATAAGTCTGACGAAACTATTCAATAAGTCTGCCGTAATTACTCAATAAGTCTGACGTAACTACTCAATAAGTCTGCTGTAACTACTCAGTTTGTCTGTCGTAACTACTTAATAAGTTTGACGTAACTACTCAATGTCTATCGTAACTACTTACAATAAGTCTGCCGTAACTACTTAAAAGAAGTATGACGTAACTACTTAATAAATCTGACGTAACTACTTACAATAAGTATGACGAAATTATTCAATAAGTCTGCTGCAATTACTCAATAAGTCTGACGTAACTACTCAAAAAGTCTGCCGTAACAACTTACAATAAGTTTCCCATAACTACTCAATAATTCTGGCGTAACAACTTACAATAAGTCTGCTGTAACTACTCAGTTTGTCTGCCGTAACTACTTAATAAGTCTGACGTAACTACTCAATGTTTGTCGTAACTACTTACAATAAGTCTGCCATAATTACTTACAATAAGTCTGACGTAACTACTCAATAAGTTTGATGTAACTACTCATAAAGTCAGTAGTAACTACTTAATTAGTCTGCCGTAACTACTCAATAAATCTGAAGTAACTACTTACAATAAGTCTGACGTAACTACTCAATAAGTTTGATGTAACTACTCATAAAGTCAGTAGTAACTACTCAATAAGTCTGAAGTAACTACTTACAATAAGTCTGCCGTAACTACTTACAATAAGTCTGCCGTAACTACTTACAATAAGTCTGCCGTAACTACTCAATAAGTCTGCCGTAACTACTCAGTAAGTCTGCCGTAACTACTCAATAAGTCTGTCATAACTACTTACAATAAGTCTGACGTACCTACTCAATAAGTTTGCTGTAACTACTCAGATTGTCTGCCGTAACTACTCAATAAGTCTGCTGTAACTACTTACAATAAGTCTGCCGTAACTACTCAATAAGTCTGCCGTAACTACTCAGTAAGTCTGCTGTAACTACTTACAATAAGTCTGTCGTAACTACTCAATAAGTCTGCCGTAACTACTTAGTAAGTCTGCCGTAACTACTTACAATAAGTCTAACAAAACTACTCAATAAGTTTGATGTAACTACTCATAAAGTCAGTAGTAACTACTCAATAAGTCTGCCGTAACTACTCAATAAGTCTGAAGCAACTACTTACAATAAGTCTGCCGTAACTACTTACAATAAGTCGTCCGTAACTACTTACAATAAGTCTGCCGTAACTACTCAATAAGTCTGCCGTAACTACTCAATAATTATGCCGTAACTACTTACAATAAGTCTCCCGTAACTACTCAATAAGTCTGTCGTAACTACTCAATAAGTCTGCCGTAACTACTTACAATAAGTCTGACGTAACTACTCAATAAGTTTGATGTAACTACTCATAAAGTCAGTAGTAACTACTCAATAAGTCTTCCGTAACTACTAAATAAGTCTGAAGTAACTACTTACAATAAGTCTGCCGTAACTACTTACAATAAGTCTGCCGTAACTACTTACAATAAGTCTGCCGTAACTACTCAATAAGTCTGCCGTAACTACTCAGTAAGTCTGCTGTAACTACTTATAATAAGTCTGCCGTAACTACTCAATAAGTCTGCCATAACTACTTACCATAAGTCTGACGTAACTACTCAATAAGTCTGCTGTAACTACTCAGATTGTCTGCCGTAACTACTTAATAAGTCTGACGTAACTACTCAAAATCTCTCGTAACTACTTACAATAAATCTGCCGTAACTACTGAGTAAGTCTGCCGTAACTACTTACAATAAGTCTGCCGTAACTACTCAATAAGTCTGCCGTAACTACTTACAATAAGTCTGCCGTAACAACTCCTTAAGTCTGTCGTAATTACTCAATAAGTCTGATGTAATTACTTTGTAAGTCTGCTGTAACTACTTACAATAAGTCTGACGTAACTACTCAATAAGTATGATGTAATTACTCATAAACTCAGTAGTAACAACTCAATAAGTCTGCCGTAACAACTCAATAAGTCTGAAGTAACTACTTACAATAAGTCTGAAGTAACAACATACAATAAGTCTGCCTTAAATACTCAATAAGTCTGCCATAACTACTTACAATAAGTCTGACGTAACTACTCAATAAGTCTGCTTTAACTACTCAGTTTGTCTGCCGTAACTACACAATAAGTCTGCCGTAACTACTCAATAATTCTGCCGTAACTACTTACAATAAGTCTGACGTAACTACTCAATAAGTTTGATGTAACTACTCATAAAGTCAGTAGTAACTACTCAATAAGTCTGCCGTAACTACTCAATAAGTCTGCCGTAACTACTCAATAAGTCTGCCGTAACTACTCAATAAGTCTGATGTAACTACTTTGTAAGTCTGCCGTAACTACTTACAATGTCTGATGTAACTACTCAATAAGTTTGATGTAACTACTCATAAAGTCAGTAGTAACTACTCAATAAGTCTGCCGTAACTACTCAATAAGTCTGACGTAACTACTCAATAAGTCTACTGTAACTACTTACAATAAGTCTGCCGTAACTACTCAATAATTATGCCGTAACTACTTACAATAAGTATGCCGTAACTACTCAATAAGTCTGTCGTAACTACTCAATAATTATGCTGTAACTACTTACAATAAGTCTGCCGTAACTACTCAATAATTATGCCGTAACTACTTACAATAAGTCTGCCGTAACTACTCAATAAGTCTGTCGTAACTACTCAATAATTATGTTGTAACTACTTACAATAAGTCTGCCGTAACTACTCAGTAAATCTATCGTAAATACTTCATAAATTGGCCGTAACTACTTAATAAATCTGTCGTAACTACTCAATAAGTCTGCCGTAACTACTTACAATAAGTCTGACGTAACTACTCAATAAGTTTGATGTAAATACTCATAAAGTCAGTAGTAACTACTCAATAAGTCTGCCGTAACTACTCAATAAGATTGAAGTATCTACTTACAATAAGTATGCTATAACTACCCAATAAGTCTGCCATAACTACTTACAATAAGACTGACGTAACTACTCAATAAGTCTGTTGTAACTACTCAGTTTGTCTGCCGTAACTACTTAATAAGTCTGACGTAACCACTCAATGTCTGTCGTAACTACTTACAATAAATCTGACGTAACTACTTAATAAGTATGACGTAACTACTTACAATAAGTATGACGAAACTATTCAATAAGTCTGCTGTAATTACTCAATAAGTCCGCTGTAATTACTCAATAAGTCTGACGTAACTAATCAAAAAGTCTGCCGTAACAACATACAATAAGTTTGCCGTAACTACTCAATAATTCTGCCATAACTATTTACAATAAGTCTGCTGTAGCTACTCAGTTTGTCTGTCGTAACTACTTAATAAGTCTAACGTAACTACTCAATGTCTGTCGTAACTACTTACAATAAGTCTGTCGTAACTACTTACAATAAGTCTGACGTAACTACTCAATAAGTTTGATGTAACTACTCATAAAGTCTGCCATAACTACTTACAATAAGTTTGACGTAACTACTCAATAAGTCTGATGTAACTACTCAGTTTGTCTGCCGTAACTACTTAATAAGTCTGACGTAACTACTCAATGTCTATCGTAACTACTTACAATAAGTCTGCCGTAACTACTCAATAAGTCTGACGTAACTACTCAATAAGTCTAATGTAACTACTATTTTGTCTGCCTTAACTACTTAATAAGTCTGACGTAACTACTCAATGTCTGTCGTAACTACTTACAATAAATCTGCCGTAACTACTCAATAAGTCTGCCGTAACTACTCAGTAAGTCTGTCGTAACTACTTACAATAAGTCTGACGTAACTACTCAATAAGTTTGATGTAACTACTCATAAAGTTAGTAGTAACTACTCAATAAGTCTGCCGTAACTACTCAATAAGTCTAACGTAACTACTCAATAAGTTTGATGTAACTACTCATAAAGTCAGTAGTAACTACTCAATAAGTCTGCCGTAACTACTCAATAAGTCTGCCGTAACTACTCAATAAGTCTACCGTAACTACTTACAATAAGTCTTCCGTAAATACTCAGTAAGTCAGTCGTAACTACTTACAATAAGTCTGACGTAACTACTCAATAAGTTTGATGTAACTACTCATAAAGTCAGTAGTAACTACTCAATAAGTCTGCCGTAACTACTCAATAAGTCTGCCGTAACTACTCAATAAGTCTACCGTAACTACTTACAATAAGTCTTCCGTAAATACTCAGTAAGTCAGTCGTAACTACTAAATAAGTTTGCCATAACTACTCAATAAGTTTGCCGTAACTACTCAATAAGTCTGCCATAACTACTTACAATAAGTCTGCCGTAACAACTCCATAAGTCTGTCGTAACTACTCAATAATTCTACTGTAACTACTTTGTAAGTCTGCCGTAACTACTTACAATAAGTCTGACATAACTAATCAATAAGTTTGATGTAACTACTTATAAAGTCAGTAGTAACTAATCAATAAGTTTACCGTAACTACTCAATAAGTCTGCCGTAACTATTAAATAAGTCTACCGTAACTACTTACAATAAGTCTGTCGTAAATACTCAGTAAGTCAGTCGTAACTACTAAATAAGTTTGCCATACTACTCAATAAGTTTGCCATAACTACTCAATAAGTCTGCCATAACTACTTACAATAAGTCTGCCGTAACAACTCCATAAGTCTGTCGTAACTACTCAATAAGTCTGCTGTAACTACTTTGTAAGTCTGCCGTAACTACTTACAATAAGTCTGACGTAACTACTCAATAAGTTTGATGTAACTACTTATAAAGTCAGTAGGAACTAATCAATAAGTCTGCCGTAACTACTCAATAAGTCTGACGTAACTACTCAATAAGTTTGATGTAACTACTCATAAAGTCAGTAGTAACTACTCAATAAGTCTTCCGTAACTACTCAATAAGTCTGAAGTAACAACTTACAATAAGTCTGCCGTAACTACTTACAATAAGTCTGCCGTAACTACTTACAATAAGTCTGCCGTAACTACTCAATAAGTCTGCCGTAACTACTCAGTAAGTCTGCCGTAACTACTTACAATAAGTCTGACGTAACTACTCAATAAGTTTGATGTAACTACTTATAAAGTCAGTAGGAACTAATCAATAAGTCTGCCGTAACTACTCAATAAGTCTGCCGTAACTATTAAATAAGTCTACCGTAACTACTTATAATAAGTCTGCCGTAAATACTCAGTAAGTCAGTCGTAACTACTAAATAAGTTTGCCATACTACTCAATAAGTTTGCCGTAACTACTCAATAAGTTTGATGTAACTACTCATAAAGTCTGACGTAACTACTCAATAAGTTTGATGTAACTACTCATAAAGTCAGTAGTAACTACTCAATAAGTCTGCCGTAACTACTCAATAAGTCTGAAGTAACTACTTACAATAAGACTACAATAACTACTTAAAATAAGTCTGACGTAACTACTCAATAAGTCTGATGTAACTACTCAGTTTGTCTGCCGTAACTACTTAATAAGTCTGACGTAAATACTCAATATCTGTCGTAACTACTTACAATAAGTCTGCCGTAACTACACAATAAGTCTGCCGTAACTACTCAATAATTCTGCCGTAACTACTTACAATAAGTCTGACGTAACTACTCAATAAGTTTGATGTAACTACTCATAAAGTCAGTAGTAACTACTAAATAAGTCTGCCGTAACTACTCAATAAGTCTGCCGTAACTACTCAATAAGTCTGCCGTAACTACTCAATAAGTCTGATGTAACTACTTTGTAAGTCTGCCGTAACTACTTACAATGTCTGACGTAACTACTCAATAAGTTTGATGTAACTACTCATAAAGTCAGTAGTAACTACTCAATAAGTTTGATGTAACTACTCATAAAGTCAGTAGTAACTACTCAATAAGTCTGTCGTAACTACTCAATAAGTCTGAAGTAACTACTTACAATAAGTCTGAAGTAACTACTTACAATAAGACTACAATAACTACTTAAAATAAGTCTGACGTAACTACTCAATAAGTCTGATGTAACTACTCAGTTTGTCTGCCGTAACTACTTAATAAGTCTGACGTAACTACTCAATATCTGTCGTAACTACTTACAATAAGTCTGCCGTAACTACTCAATAAGTCTGCCGTAACTACTCAATAATTCTGCCGTAACTACTTACAATAAGTCTGACGTAACTACTCAATAAGTTTGATGTAACTACTCATAAAGTCAGTAGTAACTACTCAATAAGTCTGCCGTAACTACTCAATAAGTCTGCCGTAACTACTCAATAAATCTGAAGTAACTACTTACAATAAGTCTGCCGTAACTACTCAATAAGTCTGAAGTAACTACTTACAATAAGTCTGACGTAACTACTCAATAAGTTTAATGTAACTACTCATAAAGTCAGTAGTAACTACTCAATAAGTCTGCCGTAACTACTCAATAAGTCTGAAGTAACTACTTACAATAAGTCTGCCGTAACTACTTACAATAAGTCTGCCGTAACTACTTACAATAAGTCTGCCGTAACTACTCAATAAGTCTGCCGTAACTACTCAGTAAGTCTGCTGTAACTACTTATAATAAGTCTGCCGTAACTACTCAATAAGTCTGCCATAACTACTTACCATAAGTCTAACGTAACTACTCAATAAGTCTGCTATAACTACTCAGATTGTCTGCCGTAACTACTTAATAAGTCTGACGTAACTACTCAACATCTCTCGTAACTACTTACAATAAATCTGCCGTAACTACTGAGTAAGTCTGCCGTAACTACTTACAATAAGTCTGCCGTAACTACTCAATAAGTTTGCCGTAACAACTCCTTAAGTCTGTCGTAATTACTCAATAAGTCTGATGTAACTACTTTGTAAGTCTGCTGTAACTACTTACAATAAGTCTGACGTAACTACTCAATAAGTATGATGTAATTACTCATAAACTCAGTAGTAACTACTCAATAAGTCTGCCGTAACAACTCAATAAGTCTGAAGTAACTACTTACAATAAGTCTGAAGTAACAACATACAATAAGTCTGCCTTAACTACTCAATAAGTCTGCCATAACTACTTACAATAAGTCTGACGTAACTACTCAATAAGTCTGCTTTAACTACTCAGTTTGTCTGCCGTAACTACACAATAAGTCTGCCGTAACTACTCAATAATTCTGCCGTAACTACTTACAATAAGTCTGACGTAACTACTCAATAAGTTTGATGTAACTACTCATAAAGTCAGTAGTAACTACTCAATAAGTCTGCCGTAACTACTCAATAAGTCTGCCGTAACTACTCAATAAGTCTGCCGTAACTGCTCAATAAGTCTGATGTAACTACTTTGTAAGTCTGCCGTAACTACTTCCAATGTCTGACGTAACTACTCAATAAGTTTGATGTAACTACTCATAAAGTCAGTAGTAACTACTCAATAAGTCTGCCGTAACTACTCAATAAGTCTGACGTAACTACTCAATAAGTCTACTGTAACTACTTACAATAAGTCTGCCGTAACTACTCAATAATTATGCCGTAACTACTTACAATAAGTCTGCCGTAACTACTCAATAAGTCTGTCGTAACTACTCAATAATTATGCTGTAACTACTTACAATAAGTCTGCCGTAACTACTCAATAATTATGCCGTAACTACTTACAATAAGTCTGCCGTAACTACTCAATAAGTCTGTCGTAACTACTCAATAATTATGTTGTAACTACTTACAATAAGTCTGCCGTAACTACTCAGTAAATCTATCGTAAATACTTCATAAATTGGCCGTAACTACTTAATAAATCTGTCGTAACTACTCAATAAGTCTGCCGTAACTACTTACAATAAGTCTGACGTAACTACTCAATAAGTTTGATGTAACTACTCATAAAGTCAGTAGTAACTACTCAATAAGTCTGCCGTAACTACTCAATAAGATTGAAGTATCTACTTACAATAAGTATGCTATAACTACCCAATAAGTCTGCCATAACTACTTACAATAAGTCTGACGTAACTACTCAATAAGTCTGTTGTAACTACTCAGTTTGTCTGCCGTAACTACTTAATAAGTCTGACGTAACCACTCAATGTCTGTCGTAACTACTTACAATAAATCTGACGTAACTACTTAATAAGTATGACGTAACTACTTACAATAAGTATGACGAAACTATTCAATAAGTCTGCTGTAATTACTCAATAAGTCCGCTGTAATTACTCAATAAGTCTGACGTAACTAATCAAAAAGTCTGCCGTAACAACATACAATAAGTTTGCCGTAACTACTCAATAATTCTGCCATAACTATTTACAATAAGTCTGCTGTAGCTACTCAGTTTGTCTGTCGTAACTACTTAATAAGTCTAACGTAACTACTCAATGTCTGTCGTAACTACTTACAATAAGTCTGCCGTAACTACTTACAATAAGTCTGACGTAACTACTCAATAAGTTTGATGTAACTACTCATAAAGTCTGCCATAACTACTTACAATAAGTTTGACGTAACTACTCAATAAGTCTGATGTAACTACTCAGTTTGTCTGCCGTAACTACTTAATAAGTCTGACGTAACTACTCAATGTCTGTCGTAACTACTTACAATAAGTCTGCCGTAACTACTCAATAAGTCTGACGTAACTACTCAATAAGTCTAATGTAACTACTATTTTGTCTGCCTTAACTACTTAATAAGTCTGACGTAACTACTCAATGTCTGTCGTAACTACTTACAATAAATCTGCCGTAACTACTTAATAAGTCTGCCGTAACTACTCAGTAAGTCTGTCGTAACTACTTACAATAAGTCTGACGTAACTACTCAATAAGTTTGATGTAACTACTCATAAAGTTAGTAGTAACTACTCAATAAGTCTGCCGTAACTACTCAATAAGTCTAACGTAACTACTCAATAAGTTTGATGTAACTACTCATAAAGTCAGTAGTAACTACTCAATAAGTCTGCCGTAACTACTCAATAAGTCTGCCGTAACTACTCAATAAGTCTACCGTAACTACTTACAATAAGTCTTCCGTAAATACTCAGTAAGTCAGTCGTAACTACTTACAATAAGTCTGACGTAACTACTCAATAAGTTTGATGTAACTACTCATAAAGTCAGTAGTAACTACTCAATAAGTCTGCCGTAACTACTCAATAAGTCTGCCGTAACTACTCAATAAGTCTACCGTAACTACTTACAATAAGTCTGCCGTAACTACTTACAATAAGTCTGACATAACTAATCAATAAGTTTGATGTAACTACTTATAAAGTCAGTAGTAACTAATCAATAAGTTTACCGTAACTACTCAATAAGTCTGCCGTAACTATTAAATAAGTCTACCGTAACTACTTACAATAAGTCTGTCGTAAATACTCAGTAATTCAGTCGTAACTACTAAATAAGTTTGCCATACTACTCAATAAGTTTGCCATAACTACTCAATAAGTCTGCCATAACTACTTACAATAAGTCTGCCGTAACAACTCCATAAGTCTGTCGTAACTACTCAATAAGTCTGCTGTAACTACTTTGTAAGTCTGCCGTAACTACTTACAATAAGTCTGACGTAACTACTCAATAAGTTTGATGTAACTACTTATAAAGTCAGTAGGAACTAATCAATAAGTCTGCCGTAACTACTCAATAAGTCTGACGTAACTACTCAATAAGTTTGATGTAACTACTCATAAAGTCAGTAGTAACTACTCAATAAGTCTTCCGTAACTACTCAATAAGTCTGAAGTAACTACTTACAATAAGTCTGCCGTAACTACTTACAATAAGTCTGCCGTAACTACTTACAATAAGTCTGCCGTAACTACTCAATAAGTCTGCCGTAACTACTCAGTAAGTCTGCCGTAACTACTTACAATAAGTCTGACGTAACTACTCAATAAGTTTGATGTAACTACTTATAAAGTCAGTAGGAACTAATCAATAAGTCTGCCGTAACTACTCAATAAGTCTGCCGTAACTATTAAATAAGTCTACCGTAACTACTTATAATAAGTCTGCCGTAAATACTCAGTAAGTCTGTCGTAACTACTCAATAATTATGTTGTAACTACTTACAATAAGTCTGCCGTAACTACTCAGTAAATCTATCGTAAATACTTCATAAATTGGCCGTAACTACTTAATAAATCTGTCGTAACTACTCAATAAGTTTGCCGTAACTACTTACAATAAGTCTGACGTAACTACTCAATAAGTTTGATGTAACTACTCATAAAGTCAGTAGTAACTACTCAATAAGTCTGCCTTAACTACTCAATAAGTCTGCCATAACTACTTAATAAGTCTGACGTAAATACTCAATATCTGTCGTAACTACTTACAATAAGTCTGCCGTAACTACACAATAAGTCTGCCGTAACTACTCAATAATTCTGCCGTAACTACTTACAATAAGTCTGACGTAACTACTCAATAAGTTTGATGTAACTACTCATAAAGTCAGTAGTAACTACTAAATAAGTCTGCCGTAACTACTCAATAAGTCTGTCGTAACTACTCAATAAGTCTGCCGTAACTACTCAATAAGTCTGATGTAACTACTTTGTAAGTCTGCCGTAACTACTTACAATGTCTGACGTAACTACTCAATAAGTTTGATGTAACTACTCATAAAGTCAGTAGTAACTACTCAATAAGTTTGATGTAACTACTCATAAAGTCAGTAGTAACTACTCAATAAGTCTGTCGTAACTACTCAATAAGTCTGAAGTAACTACTTACAATAAGTCTGAAGTAACTACTTACAATAAGACTACAATAACTACTTAAAATAAGTCTGACGTAACTACTCAATAAGTCTGATGTAACTACTCAGTTTGTCTGCCGTAACTACTTAATAAGTCTGACGTAACTACTCAATATCTGTCGTAACTACTTACAATAAGTCTGCCGTAACTACACAATAAGTCTGCCGTAACTACTCAATAAGTCTGCCGTAACTACTCAATAATTCTGCCGTAACTACTTACAATAAGTCTGACGTAACTACTCAATAAGTTTGATGTAACTACTCATAAAGTCAGTAGTAACTACTCAATAAGTCTGCCGTAACTACTCAATAAGTCTGCCGTAACTACTCAATAAATCTGAAGTAACTACTTACAATAAGTCTGCCGTAACTACTCAATAAGTCTGAAGTAACTACTTACAATAAGTCTGACGTAACTACTCAATAAGTTTAATGTAACTACTCATAAAGTCAGTAGTAACTACTCAATAAGTCTGCCGTAACTACTCAATAAGTCTGAAGTAACTACTTACAATAAGTCTGCCGTAACTACTTACAATAAGTCTGCCGTAACTACTTACAATAAGTCTGCCGTAACTACTCAATAAGTCTGCCGTAACTACTCAGTAAGTCTGCTGTAACTACTTATAATAAGTCTGCCGTAACTACTCAATAAGTCTGCCATAACTACTTACCATAAGTCTGACGTAACTACTCAATAAGTCTGCTGTAACTACTCAGATTGTCTGCCGTAACTACTTAATAAGTCTGACGTAACTACTCAACATCTCTCGTAACTACTTACAATAAATCTGCCGTAACTACTGAGTAAGTCTGCCGTAACTACTTACAATAAGTCTGCCGTAACTACTCAATAAGTTTGCCGTAACAACTCCTTAAGTCTGTCGTAATTACTCAATAAGTCTGATGTAACTACTTTGTAAGTCTGCTGTAACTACTTACAATAAGTGTGACGTAACTACTCAATAAGTATGATGTAATTACTCATAAACTCAGTAGTAACTACTCAATAAGTCTGCCGTAACAACTCAATAAGTCTGAAGTAACTACTTACAATAAGTCTGAAGTAACAACATACAATAAGTCTGCCTTAACTACTCAATAAGTCTGCCAAAACTACTTACAATAAGTCTGACGTAACTACTCAATAAGTCTGCTTTAACTACTCAGTTTGTCTGCCGTAACTACACAATAAGTCTGCCGTAACTACTCAATAATTCTGCCGTAACTACTTACAATAAGTCTGACGTAACTACTCAATAAGTTTGATGTAACTACTCATAAAGTCAGTAGTAACTACTCAATAAGTCTGCCGTAACTACTCAATAAGTCTGTCGTAACTACTCAATAAGTCTGCCGTAACTACTCAATAAGTCTGATGTAACTACTTTGTAAGTCTGCCGTAACTACTTACAATGTCTGACGTAACTACTCAATAAGTTTGATGTAACTACTCATAAAGTCAGTAGTAACTACTCAATAAGTCTGCCGTAACTACTCAATAAGTCTGACGTAACTACTCAATAAGTCTACTGTAACTACTTACAATAAGTCTGCCGTAACTACTCAATAATTATGCCGTAACTACTTACAATAAGTCTGCCGTAACTACTCAATAAGTCTGTCGTAACTACTCAATAATTATGCTGTAACTACTTACAATAAGTCTACCGTAACTACTCAATAATTATGCCGTAACTACTTACAATAAGTCTGCCGTAACTACTCAATAAGTCTGTCGTAACTACTCAATAATTATGTTGTAACTACTTACAATAAGTCTGCCGTAACTACTCAGTAAATCTATCGTAAATACTTCATAAATTGGCCGTAACTACTTAATAACTCTGTCGTAACTACTCAATAAGTCTGCCGTAACTACTTACAATAAGTCTGACGTAACTACTCAATAAGTTTGATGTAACTACTCATAAAGTCAGTAGTAACTACTCAATAAGTCTGCCGTAACTACTCAATAAGATTGAAGTATCTACTTACAATAAGTATGCTATAACTACCCAATAAGTCTGCCATAACTACTTACAATAAGTCTGACGTAACTACTCAATAAGTCTGTTGTAACTACTCAGTTTGTCTGCCGTAACTACTTAATAAGTCTGACGTAACCACTCAATGTCTGTCGTAACTACTTACAATAAATCTGACGTAACTACTTAATAAGTATGACGTAACTACTTACAATAAGTATGACGAAACTATTCAATAAGTCTGCTGTAATTACTCAATAAGTCCGCTGTAATTACTCAATAAGTCTGACGTAACTAATCAAAAAGTCTGCCGTAACAACATACAATAAGTTTTCCGTAACTACTCAATAATTCTGCCATAACTATTTACAATAAGTCTGCTGTAGCTACTCAGTTTGTCTGTCGTAACTACTTAATAAGTCTAACGTAACTACTCAATGTCTGTCGTAACTACTTACAATAAGTCTGCCGTAACTACTTACAATAAGTCTGACGTAACTACTCAATAAGTTTGATGTAACTACTCATAAAGTCTGCCATAACTACTTACAATAAGTTTGATGTAACTACTCAATAAGTCTGATGTAACTACTCAGTTTGTCTGCCGTAACTACTTAATAAGTCTGACGTAACTACTCAATGTCTGTCGTAACTACTTACAATAAGTCTGCCGTAACTACTCAATAAGTCTGACGTAACTACTCAATAAGTCTAATGTAACTACTATTTTGTCTGCCTTAACTACTTAATAAGTCTGACGTAACTACTCAATGTCTGTCGTAACTACTTACAATAAATCTGCCGTAACTACTCAATAAGTCTGCCGTAACTACTCAGTAAGTCTGTCGTAACTACTTACAATAAGTCTGACGTAAGTACTCAATAAGTTTGATGTAACTACTCATAAAGTTAGTAGTAACTACTCAATAAGTCTGCCGTAACTACTCAATAAGTCTAACGTAACTACTCAATAAGTTTGATGTAACTACTCATAAAGTCAGTAGTAACTACTCAATAAGTCTGCCGTAACTACTCAATAAGTCTGCCGTAACTACTCAATAAGTCTACCGTAACTACTTACAATAAGTCTTCCGTAAATACTCAGTAAGTCAGTCGTAACTACTTACAATAAGTCTGACGTAACTACTCAATAAGTTTGATGTAACTACTCATAAAGTCAGTAGTAACTACTCAATAAGTCTGCCGTAACTACTTACAATAAGTCTGACGTAACTACTCAATAAGTTTGATGTAACTACTTATAAAGTCAGTAGGAACTAATCAATAAGTCTGCCGTAACTACTCAATAAGTCTGCCGTAACTATTAAATAAGTCTACCGTAACTACTTATAATAAGTCTGCCGTAAATACTCAGTAAGTCTGTCGTAACTACTCAATAATTATGTTGTAACTACTTACAATAAGTCTGCCGTAACTACTCAGTAAATCTATCGTAAATACTTCATAAATTGGCCGTAACTACTTAATAAATCTGTCGTAACTACTCAATAAGTTTGCCGTAACTACTTACAATAAGTCTGACGTAACTACTCAATAAGTTTGATGTAACTACTCATAAAGTCAGTAGTAACTACTCAATAAGTCTGCCTTAACTACTCAATAAGTCTGCCATAACTACTTAATAAGTCTGACGTAAATACTCAATATCTGTCGTAACTACTTACAATAAGTCTGCCGTAACTACACAATAAGTCTGCCGTAACTACTCAATAATTCTGCCGTAACTACTTACAATAAGTCTGACGTAACTACTCAATAAGTTTGATGTAACTACTCATAAAGTCAGTAGTAACTACTAAATAAGTCTGCCGTAACTACTCAATAAGTCTGTCGTAACTACTCAATAAGTCTGCCGTAACTACTCAATAAGTCTGATGTAACTACTTTGTAAGTCTGCCGTAACTACTTACAATGTCTGACGTAACTACTCAATAAGTTTGATGTAACTACTCATAAAGTCAGTAGTAACTACTCAATAAGTTTGATGTAACTACTCATAAAGTCAGTAGTAACTACTCAATAAGTCTGTCGTAACTACTCAATAAGTCTGAAGTAACTACTTACAATAAGTCTGAAGTAACTACTTACAATAAGACTACAATAACTACTTAAAATAAGTCTGACGTAACTACTCAATAAGTCTGATGTAACTACTCAGTTTGTCTGCCGTAACTACTTAATAAGTCTGACGTAACTACTCAATATCTGTCGTAACTACTTACAATAAGTCTGCCGTAACTACACAATAAGTCTGCCGTAACTACTCAATAAGTCTGCCGTAACTACTCAATAATTCTGCCGTAACTACTTACAATAAGTCTGACGTAACTACTCAATAAGTTTGATGTAACTACTCATAAAGTCAGTAGTAACTACTCAATAAGTCTGCCGTAACTACTCAATAAGTCTGCCGTAACTACTCAATAAATCTGAAGTAACTACTTACAATAAGTCTGCCGTAACTACTCAATAAGTCTGAAGTAACTACTTACAATAAGTCTGACGTAACTACTCAATAAGTTTAATGTAACTACTCATAAAGTCAGTAGTAACTACTCAATAAGTCTGCCGTAACTACTCAATAAGTCTGAAGTAACTACTTACAATAAGTCTGCCGTAACTACTTACAATAAGTCTGCCGTAACTACTTACAATAAGTCTGCCGTAACTACTCAATAAGTCTGCCGTAACTACTCAGTAAGTCTGCTGTAACTACTTATAATAAGTCTGCCGTAACTACTCAATAAGTCTGCCATAACTACTTACCATAAGTCTGACGTAACTACTCAATAAGTCTGCTGTAACTACTCAGATTGTCTGCCGTAACTACTTAATAAGTCTGACGTAACTACTCAACATCTCTCGTAACTACTTACAATAAATCTGCCGTAACTACTGAGTAAGTCTGCCGTAACTACTTACAATAAGTCTGCCGTAACTACTCAATAAGTTTGCCGTAACAACTCCTTAAGTCTGTCGTAATTACTCAATAAGTCTGATGTAACTACTTTGTAAGTCTGCTGTAACTACTTACAATAAGTGTGACGTAACTACTCAATAAGTATGATGTAATTACTCATAAACTCAGTAGTAACTACTCAATAAGTCTGCCGTAACAACTCAATAAGTCTGAAGTAACTACTTACAATAAGTCTGAAGTAACAACATACAATAAGTCTGCCTTAACTACTCAATAAGTCTGCCAAAACTACTTACAATAAGTCTGACGTAACTACTCAATAAGTCTGCTTTAACTACTCAGTTTGTCTGTCGTAACTACACAATAAGTCTGCCGTAACTACTCAATAATTCTGCCGTAACTACTTACAATAAGTCTGACGTAACTACTCAATAAGTTTGATGTAACTACTCATAAAGTCAGTAGTAACTACTCAATAAGTCTGCCGTAACTACTCAATAAGTCTGTCGTAACTACTCAATAAGTCTGCCGTAACTACTCAATAAGTCTGATGTAACTACTTTGTAAGTCTGCCGTAACTACTTACAATGTCTGACGTAACTACTCAATAAGTTTGATGTAACTACTCATAAAGTCAGTAGTAACTACTCAATAAGTCTGCCGTAACTACTCAATAAGTCTGACGTAACTACTCAATAAGTCTACTGTAACTACTTACAATAAGTCTGCCGTAACTACTCAATAATTATGCCGTAACTACTTACAATAAGTCTGCCGTAACTACTCAATAAGTCTGTCGTAACTACTCAATAATTATGCTGTAACTACTTACAATAAGTCTACCGTAACTACTCAATAATTATGCCGTAACTACTTACAATAAGTCTGCCGTAACTACTCAATAAGTCTGTCGTAACTACTCAATAATTATGTTGTAACTACTTACAATAAGTCTGCCGTAACTACTCAGTAAATCTATCGTAAATACTTCATAAATTGGCCGTAACTACTTAATAACTCTGTCGTAACTACTCAATAAGTCTGCCGTAACTACTTACAATAAGTCTGACGTAACTACTCAATAAGTTTGATGTAACTACTCATAAAGTCAGTAGTAACTACTCAATAAGTCTGCCGTAACTACTCAATAAGATTGAAGTATCTACTTACAATAAGTATGCTATAACTACCCAATAAGTCTGCCATAACTACTTACAATAAGTCTGACGTAACTACTCAATAAGTCTGTTGTAACTACTCAGTTTGTCTGCCGTAACTACTTAATAAGTCTGACGTAACCACTCAATGTCTGTCGTAACTACTTACAATAAATCTGACGTAACTACTTAATAAGTATGACGTAACTACTTACAATAAGTATGACGAAACTATTCAATAAGTCTGCTGTAATTACTCAATAAGTCCGCTGTAATTACTCAATAAGTCTGACGTAACTAATCAAAAAGTCTGCCGTAACAACATACAATAAGTTTTCCGTAACTACTCAATAATTCTGCCATAACTATTTACAATAAGTCTGCTGTAGCTACTCAGTTTGTCTGTCGTAACTACTTAATAAGTCTAACGTAACTACTCAATGTCTGTCGTAACTACTTACAATAAGTCTGCCGTAACTACTTACAATAAGTCTGACGTAACTACTCAATAAGTTTGATGTAACTACTCATAAAGTCTGCCATAACTACTTACAATAAGTTTGATGTAACTACTCAATAAGTCTGATGTAACTACTCAGTTTGTCTGCCGTAACTACTTAATAAGTCTGACGTAACTACTCAATGTCTGTCGTAACTACTTACAATAAGTCTGCCGTAACTACTCAATAAGTCTGACGTAACTACTCAATAAGTCTAATGTAACTACTATTTTGTCTGCCTTAACTACTTAATAAGTCTGACGTAACTACTCAATGTCTGTCGTAACTACTTACAATAAATCTGCCGTAACTACTCAATAAGTCTGCCGTAACTACTCAGTAAGTCTGTCGTAACTACTTACAATAAGTCTGACGTAAGTACTCAATAAGTTTGATGTAACTACTCATAAAGTTAGTAGTAACTACTCAATAAGTCTGCCGTAACTACTCAATAAGTCTAACGTAACTACTCAATAAGTTTGATGTAACTACTCATAAAGTCAGTAGTAACTACTCAATAAGTCTGCCGTAACTACTCAATAAGTCTGCCGTAACTACTCAATAAGTCTACCGTAACTACTTACAATAAGTCTTCCGTAAATACTCAGTAAGTCAGTCGTAACTACTTACAATAAGTCTGACGTAACTACTCAATAAGTTTGATGTAACTACTCATAAAGTCAGTAGTAACTACTCAATAAGTCTGCCGTAACTACTCAATAAGTCTGCCGTAACTACTCAATAAGTCTACCGTAACTACTTACAATAAGTCTGCCGTAACTACTTACAATAAGTCTGACATAACTAATCAATAAGTTTGATGTAACTACTTATAAAGTCAGTAGTAACTAATCAATAAGTTTACCGTAACTACTCAATAAGTCTGCCGTAACTATTAAATAAGTCTACCGTAACTACTTACAATAAGTCTGTCGTAAATACTCAGTAAGTCAGTCGTAACTACTAAATAAGTTTGCCATACTACTCAATAAGTTTGCCATAACTACTCAATAAGTCTGCCATAACTACTTACAATAAGTCTGCCGTAACAACTCCATAAGTCTGTCGTAACTACTCAATAAGTCTGCTGTAACTACTTTGTAAGTCTGCCGTAACTACTTACAATAAGTCTGACGTAACTACTCAATAAGTTTGATGTAACTACTTATAAAGTCAGTAGGAACTAATCAATAAGTCTGCCGTAACTACTCAATAAGTCTGACGTAACTACTCAATAAGTTTGATGTAACTACTCATAAAGTCAGTAGTAACTACTCAATAAGTCTTCCGTAACTACTCAATAAGTCTGAAGTAACTACTTACAATAAGTCTGCCGTAACTACTTACAATAAGTCTGCCGTAACTACTTACAATAAGTCTGCCGTAACTACTCAATAAGTCTGCCGTAACTACTCAGTAAGTCTGCCGTAACTACTTACAATAAGTCTGACGTAACTACTCAATAAGTTTGATGTAACTACTTATAAAGTCAGTAGGAACTAATCAATAAGTCTGCCGTAACTACTCAATAAGTCTGCCGTAACTATTAAATAAGTCTACCGTAACTACTTATAATAAGTCTGCCGTAAATACTCAGTAAGTCAGTCGTAACTACTAAATAAGTTTGCCATACTACTCAATAAGTTTGCCGTAACTACTCAATAAGTTTGATGTAACTACTCATAAAGTCTGACGTAACTACTCAATAAGTTTGATGTAACTACTCATAAAGTCAGTAGTAACTACTCAATAAGTCTGCCGTAACTACTCAATAAGTCTGAAGTAACTACTTACAATAAGACTACAATAACTACTTAAAATAAGTCTGACGTAACTACTCAATAAGTCTGATGTAACTACTCAGTTTGTCTGCCGTAACTACTTAATAAGTCTGACGTAAATACTCAATATCTGTCGTAACTACTTACAATAAGTCTGCCGTAACTACACAATAAGTCTGCCGTAACTACTCAATAATTCTGCCGTAACTACTTACAATAAGTCTGACGTAACTACTCAATAAGTTTGATGTAACTACTCATAAAGTCAGTAGTAACTACTCAATAAGTCTGCCGTAACTACTCAATAAGTCTGCCGTAACTACTCAATAAGTCTGCCGTAACTACTCAATAAGTCTGATGTAACTACTTTGTAAGTCTGCCGTAACTACTTACAATGTCTGACGTAACTACTCAATAAGTTTGATGTAACTACTCATAAAGTCAGTAGTAACTACTCAATAAGTTTGATGTAACTACTCATAAAGTCAGTAGTAACTACTCAATAAGTCTGTCGTAACTACTCAATAAGTCTGAAGTAACTACTTACAATAAGTCTGAAGTAACTACTTACAATAAGACTACAATAACTACTTAAAATAAGTCTGACGTAACTACTCAATAAGTCTGATGTAACTACTCAGTTTGTCTGCCGTAACTACTTAATAAGTCTGACGTAACTACTCAATATCTGTCGTAACTACTTACAATAAGTCTGCCGTAACTACTCAATAAGTCTGCCGTAACTACTCAATAATTCTGCCGTAACTACTTACAATAAGTCTGACGTAACTACTCAATAAGTTTGATGTAACTACTCATAAAGTCAGTAGTAACTACTCAATAAGTCTGCCGTAACTACTCAATAAGTCTGCCGTAACTACTCAATAAATCTGAAGTAACTACTTACAATAAGTCTGCCGTAACTACTCAATAAGTCTGAAGTAACTACTTACAATAAGTCTGACGTAACTACTCAATAAGTTTAATGTAACTACTCATAAAGTCAGTAGTAACTACTCAATAAGTCTGCCGTAACTACTCAATAAGTCTGAAGTAACTACTTACAATAAGTCTGCCGTAACTACTTACAATAAGTCTGCCGTAACTACTTACAATAAGTCTGCCGTAACTACTCAATAAGTCTGCCGTAACTACTCAGTAAGTCTGCTGTAACTACTTATAATAAGTCTGCTGTAACTACTCAATAAGTCTGCCATAACTACTTACCATAAGTCTGACGTAACTACTCAATAAGTCTGCTGTAACTACTCAGATTGTCTGCCGTAACTACTTAATAAGTCTGACGTAACTACTCAACATCTCTCGTAACTACTTACAATAAATCTGCCGTAACTACTGAGTAAGTCTGCCGTAACTACTTACAATAAGTCTGCCGTAACTACTCAATAAGTTTGCCGTAACAACTCCTTAAGTCTGTCGTAATTACTCAATAAGTCTGATGTAACTACTTTGTAAGTCTGCTGTAACTACTTACAATAAGTCTGACGTAACTACTCAATAAGTATGATGTAATTACTCATAAACTCAGTAGTAACTACTCAATAAGTCTGCCGTAACAACTCAATAAGTCTGAAGTAACTACTTACAATAAGTCTGAAGTAACAACATACAATAAGTCTGCCTTAACTACTCAATAAGTCTGCCATAACTACTTACAATAAGTCTGACGTAACTACTCAATAAGTCTGCTTTAACTACTCAGTTTGTCTGCCGTAACTACACAATAAGTCTGCCGTAACTACTCAATAATTCTGCCGTAACTACTTACAATAAGTCTGACGTAACTACTCAATAAGTTTGATGTAACTACTCATAAAGTCAGTAGTAACTACTCAATAAGTCTGCCGTAACTACTCAATAAGTCTGCCGTAACTACTCAATAAATCTGAAGTAACTACTTACAATAAGTCTGCCGTAACTACTCAATAAGTCTGAAGTAACTACTTACAATAAGTCTGACGTAACTACTCAATAAGTTTAATGTAACTACTCATAAAGTCAGTAGTAACTACTCAATAAGTCTGCCGTAACTACTCAATAAGTCTGAAGTAACTACTTACAATAAGTCTGCCGTAACTACTTACAATAAGTCTGCCGTAACTACTTACAATAAGTCTGCCGTAACTACTCAATAAGTCTGCCGTAACTACTCAGTAAGTCTGCTGTAACTACTTATAATAAGTCTGCCGTAACTACTCAATAAGTCTGCCATAACTACTTACCATAAGTCTGACGTAACTACTCAATAAGTCTGCTGTAACTACTCAGATTGTCTGCCGTAACTACTTAATAAGTCTGACGTAACTACTCAACATCTCTCGTAACTACTTACAATAAATCTGCCGTAACTACTGAGTAAGTCTGCCGTAACTACTTACAATAAGTCTGCCGTAACTACTCAATAAGTTTGCCGTAACAACTCCTTAAGTCTGTCGTAATTACTCAATAAGTCTGATGTAACTACTTTGTAAGTCTGCTGTAACTACTTACAATAAGTCTGACGTAACTACTCAATAAGTATGATGTAATTACTCATAAACTCAGTAGTAACTACTCAATAAGTCTGCCGTAACAACTCAATAAGTCTGAAGTAACTACTTACAATAAGTCTGAAGTAACAACATACAATAAGTCTGCCTTAACTACTCAATAAGTCTGCCAAAACTACTTACAATAAGTCTGACGTAACTACTCAATAAGTCTGCTTTAACTACTCAGTTTGTCTGCCGTAACTACACAATAAGTCTGCCGTAACTACTCAATAATTCTGCCGTAACTACTTACAATAAGTCTGACGTAACTACTCAATAAGTTTGATGTAACTACTCATAAAGTCAGTAGTAACTACTCAATAAGTCTGCCGTAACTACTCAATAAGTCTGCCGTAACTACTCAATAAGTCTGCCGTAACTACTCAATAAGTCTGATGTAACTACTTTGTAAGTCTGCCGTAACTACTTACAATGTCTGACGTAACTACTCAATAAGTTTGATGTAACTACTCATAAAGTCAGTAGTAACTACTCAATAAGTCTGCCGTAACTACTCAATAAGTCTGACGTAACTACTCAATAAGTCTACTGTAACTACTTACAATAAGTCTGCCGTAACTACTCAATAATTATGCCGTAACTACTTACAATAAGTCTGCTGTAACTACTCAATAAGTCTGTCGTAACTACTCAATAATTATGCTGTAACTACTTACAATAAGTCTGCCGTAACTACTCAATAATTATGCCGTAACTACTTACAATAAGTCTGCCGTAACTACTCAATAAGTCTGTCGTAACTACTCAATAATTATGTTGTAACTACTTACAATAAGTCTGCCGTAACTACTCAGTAAATCTATCGTAAATACTTCATAAATTGGCCGTAACTACTTAATAAATCTGTCGTAACTACTCAATAAGTCTGCCGTAACTACTTACAATAAGTCTGACGTAACTACTCAATAAGTTTGATGTAACTACTCATAAAGTCAGTAGTAACTACTCAATAAGTCTGCCGTAACTACTCAATAAGATTGAAGTATCTACTTACAATAAGTATGCTATAACTACCCAATAAGTCTGCCATAACTACTTACAATAAGTCTGACGTAACTACTCAATAAGTCTGTTGTAACTACTCAGTTTGTCTGCCGTAACTACTTAATAAGTCTGACGTAACCACTCAATGTCTGTCGTAACTACTTACAATAAATCTGACGTAACTACTTAATAAGTATGACGTAACTACTTACAATAAGTATGACGAAACTATTCAATAAGTCTGCTGTAATTACTCAATAAGTCCGCTGTAATTACTCAATAAGTCTGACGTAACTAATCAAAAAGTCTGCCGTAACAACATACAATAAGTTTGCCGTAACTACTCAATAATTCTGCCATAACTATTTACAATAAGTCTGCTGTAGCTACTCAGTTTGTCTGTCGTAACTACTTAATAAGTCTAACGTAACTACTCAATGTCTGTCGTAACTACTTACAATAAGTCTGCCGTAACTACTTACAATAAGTCTGACGTAACTACTCAATAAGTTTGATGTAACTACTCATAAAGTCTGCCATAACTACTTACAATAAGTTTGACGTAACTACTCAATAAGTCTGATGTAACTACTCAGTTTGTCTGCCGTAACTACTTAATAAGTCTGACGTAACTACTCAATGTCTGTCGTAACTACTTACAATAAGTCTGCCGTAACTACTCAAATAAGTCTGACGTAACTACTCAATAAGTCTAATGTAACTACTATTTTGTCTGCCTTAACTACTTAATAAGTCTGACGTAACTACTCAATGTCTGTCGTAACTACTCAGTAAGTCTGTCGTAACTACTTACAATAAGTCTGACGTAACTACTCAATAAGTTTGATGTAACTACTCATAAAGTCAGTAGTAACTACTCAATAAGTCTGCCGTAACTACTCAATAAGTCTGCCGTAACTACTCAATAAGTCTGCCGTAACTACTCAATAAGTCTACCGTAACTACTTACAATAAGTCTTCCGTAAATACTCAGTAAGTCAGTCGTAACTACTAAATAAGTTTGCCATAACTACTCAATAAGTTTGCCGTAACTACTCAATAAGTCTGCCATAACTACTTACAATAAGTCTGCCGTAACAACTCCATAAGTCTGTCGTAACTACTCAATAATTCTGCTGTAACTACTTTGTAAGTCTGCCGTAACTACTTACAATAAGTCTGACATAACTACTCAATAAGTTTGATGTAACTACTTATAAAGTCAGTAGTAACTAATCAATAAGTTTACCGTAACTACTCAATAAGTCTGCCGTAACTATTAAATAAGTCTACCGTAACTACTTACAATAAGTCTGTCGTAAATACTCAGTAAGTCAGTCGTAACTACTAAATAAGTTTGCCATACTACTCAATAAGTTTGCCATAACTACTCAATAAGTCTGCCATAACTACTTACAATAAGTCTGCCGTAACAACTCCATAAGTCTGTCGTAACTACTCAATAAGTCTGCTGTAACTACTTTGTAAGTCTGCCGTAACTACTTACAATAAGTCTGACGTAACTACTCAATAAGTTTGATGTAACTACTTATAAAGTCAGTAGGAACTAATCAATAAGTCTGCCGTAACTACTCAATAAGTCTGACGTAACTACTCAATAAGTTTGATGTAACTACTCATAAAGTCAGTAGTAACTACTCAATAAGTCTTCCGTAACTACTCAATAAGTCTGAAGTAACTACTTACAATAAGTCTGCCCTAACTACTTACAATAAGTCTGCCGTAACTACTTACAATAAGTCTGCCGTAACTACTCAATAAGTCTGCCGTAACTACTCAGTAAGTCTGCCGTAACTACTTACAATAAGTCTGACGTAACTACTCAATAAGTTTGATGTAACTACTTATAAAGTCAGTAGGAACTAATCAATAAGTCTGCCGTAACTACTCAATAAGTCTGCCGTAACTATTAAATAAGTCTACCGTAACTACTTATAATAAGTCTGCCGTAAATACTCAGTAAGTCAGTCGTAACTACTAAATAAGTTTGCCATACTACTCAATAAGTTTGCCGTAACTACTCAATAAGTTTGATGTAACTACTCATAAAGTCTGACGTAACTACTCAATAAGTTTGA
The DNA here is from genome assembly GCA_963922655.1 of Cardamine chenopodiifolia. Lineage (NCBI taxonomy): Eukaryota > Viridiplantae > Streptophyta > Magnoliopsida > Brassicales > Brassicaceae > Cardamine > Cardamine chenopodiifolia. The sequence goes on along the minus strand of OZ000487.1, from coordinate 4,852,208 downwards.
TGTAACTACTCATAAAGTCAGTAGTAACTACTCAATAAGTCTGCCGTAACTACTCAATAAGTCTGAAGTAACTACTTACAATAAGACTACAATAACTACTTAAAATAAGTCTGACGTAACTACTCAATAAGTCTGATGTAACTACTCAGTTTGTCTGCCGTAACTACTTAATAAGTCTGACGTAAATACTCAATATCTGTCGTAACTACTTACAATAAGTCTGCCGTAACTACACAATAAGTCTGCCGTAACTACTCAATAATTCTGCCGTAACTACTTACAATAAGTCTGACGTAACTACTCAATAAGTTTGATGTAACTACTCATAAAGTCAGTAGTAACTACTCAATAAGTCTGCCGTAACTACTCAATAAGTCTGCCGTAACTACTCAATAAGTCTGCCGTAACTACTCAATAAGTCTGATGTAACTACTTTGTAAGTCTGCCGTAACTACTTACAATGTCTGACGTAACTACTCAATAAGTTTGATGTAACTACTCATAAAGTCAGTAGTAACTACTCAATAAGTTTGATGTAACTACTCATAAAGTCAGTAGTAACTACTCAATAAGTCTGTCGTAACTACTCAATAAGTCTGAAGTAACTACTTACAATAAGTCTGAAGTAACTACTTACAATAAGACTACAATAACTACTTAAAATAAGTCTGACGTAACTACTCAATAAGTCTGATGTAACTACTCAGTTTGTCTGCCGTAACTACTTAATAAGTCTGACGTAACTACTCAATATCTGTCGTAACTACTTACAATAAGTCTGCCGTAACTACTCAATAAGTCTGCCGTAACTACTCAATAATTCTGCCGTAACTACTTACAATAAGTCTGACGTAACTACTCAATAAGTTTGATGTAACTACTCATAAAGTCAGTAGTAACTACTCAATAAGTCTGCCGTAACTACTCAATAAGTCTGCCGTAACTACTCAATAAATCTGAAGTAACTACTTACAATAAGTCTGCCGTAACTACTCAATAAGTCTGAAGTAACTACTTACAATAAGTCTGACGTAACTACTCAATAAGTTTAATGTAACTACTCATAAAGTCAGTAGTAACTACTCAATAAGTCTGCCGTAACTACTCAATAAGTCTGAAGTAACTACTTACAATAAGTCTGCCGTAACTACTTACAATAAGTCTGCCGTAACTACTTACAATAAGTCTGCCGTAACTACTCAATAAGTCTGACGTAACTACTCAATAAGTCTGCCGTAACTACTCAATAAATCTGAAGTAACTACTTACAATAAGTCTGCCGTAACTACTCAATAAGTCTGAAGTAACTACTTACAATAAGTCTGACGTAACTACTCAATAAGTTTAATGTAACTACTCATAAAGTCAGTAGTAACTACTCAATAAGTCTGCCGTAACTACTCAATAAGTCTGAAGTAACTACTTACAATAAGTCTGCCGTAACTACTTACAATAAGTCTGCCGTAACTACTTACAATAAGTCTGCCGTAACTACTCAATAAGTCTGCCGTAACTACTCAGTAAGTCTGCTGTAACTACTTATAATAAGTCTGCTGTAACTACTCAATAAGTCTGCCATAACTACTTACCATAAGTCTGACGTAACTACTCAATAAGTCTGCTGTAACTACTCAGATTGTCTGCCGTAACTACTTAATAAGTCTGACGTAACTACTCAACATCTCTCGTAACTACTTACAATAAATCTGCCGTAACTACTGAGTAAGTCTGCCGTAACTACTTACAATAAGTCTGCCGTAACTACTCAATAAGTTTGCCGTAACAACTCCTTAAGTCTGTCGTAATTACTCAATAAGTCTGATGTAACTACTTTGTAAGTCTGCTGTAACTACTTACAATAAGTCTGACGTAACTACTCAATAAGTATGATGTAATTACTCATAAACTCAGTAGTAACTACTCAATAAGTCTGCCGTAACAACTCAATAAGTCTGAAGTAACTACTTACAATAAGTCTGAAGTAACAACATACAATAAGTCTGCCTTAACTACTCAATAAGTCTGCCATAACTACTTACAATAAGTCTGACGTAACTACTCAATAAGTCTGCTTTAACTACTCAGTTTGTCTGCCGTAACTACACAATAAGTCTGCCGTAACTACTCAATAATTCTGCCGTAACTACTTACAATAAGTCTGACGTAACTACTCAATAAGTTTGATGTAACTACTCATAAAGTCAGTAGTAACTACTCAATAAGTCTGCCGTAACTACTCAATAAGTCTGCCGTAACTACTCAATAAGTCTGCCGTAACTACTCAATAAGTCTGATGTAACTACTTTGTAAGTCTGCCGTAACTACTTACAATGTCTGACGTAACTACTCAATAAGTTTGATGTAACTACTCATAAAGTCAGTAGTAACTACTCAATAAGTCTGCCGTAACTACTCAATAAGTCTGACGTAACTACTCAATAAGTCTACTGTAACTACTTACAATAAGTCTGCCGTAACTACTCAATAATTATGCCGTAACTACTTACAATAAGTCTGCCGTAACTACTCAATAAGTCTGTCGTAACTACTCAATAATTATGCTGTAACTACTTACAATAAGTCTGCCGTAACTACTCAATAATTATGCCGTAACTACTTACAATAAGTCTGCCGTAACTACTCAATAAGTCTGTCGTAACTACTCAATAATTATGTTGTAACTACTTACAATAAGTCTGCCGTAACTACTCAGTAAATCTATCGTAAATACTTCATAAATTGGCCGTAACTACTTAATAAATCTGTCGTAACTACTCAATAAGTCTGCCGTAACTACTTACAATAAGTCTGACGTAACTACTCAATAAGTTTGATGTAACTACTCATAAAGTCAGTAGTAACTACTCAATAAGTCTGCCGTAACTACTCAATAAGATTGAAGTATCTACTTACAATAAGTATGCTATAACTACCCAATAAGTCTGCCATAACTACTTACAATAAGTCTGACGTAACTACTCAATAAGTCTGTTGTAACTACTCAGTTTGTCTGCCGTAACTACTTAATAAGTCTGACGTAACCACTCAATGTCTGTCGTAACTACTTACAATAAATCTGACGTAACTACTTAATAAGTATGACATAACTACTTACAATAAGTCTGCCGTAACTACTCAATAAGTCTGTCGTAACTACTCAATAATTATGCTGTAACTACTTACAATAAGTCTGCCGTAACTACTCAATAATTATGCCGTAACTACTTACAATAAGTCTGCCGTAACTACTCAATAAGTCTGTCGTAACTACTCAATAATTATGTTGTAACTACTTACAATAAGTCTGCCGTAACTACTCAGTAAATCTATCGTAAATACTTCATAAATTGGCCGTAACTACTTAATAAATCTGTCGTAACTACTCAATAAGTCTGCCGTAACTACTTACAATAAGTCTGACGTAACTACTCAATAAGTTTGATGTAACTACTCATAAAGTCAGTAGTAACTACTCAATAAGTCTGCCGTAACTACTCAATAAGATTGAAGTATCTACTTACAATAAGTATGCTATAACTACCCAATAAGTCTGCCATAACTACTTACAATAAGTCTGACGTAACTACTCAATAAGTCTGTTGTAACTACTCAGTTTGTCTGCCGTAACTACTTAATAAGTCTGACGTAACCACTCAATGTCTGTCGTAACTACTTACAATAAATCTGCCGTAACTACTCAATAAGTCTGTCGTAACTACTCAATAATTATGTTGTAACTACTTACAATAAGTCTGCCGTAACTACTCAGTAAATCTATCGTAAATACTTCATAAATTGGCCGTAACTACTTAATAAATCTGTCGTAACTACTCAATAAGTCTGCCGTAACTACTTACAATAAGTCTGACGTAACTACTCAATAAGTTTGATGTAACTACTCATAAAGTCAGTAGTAACTACTCAATAAGTCTGCCGTAACTACTCAATAAGTCTGTCGTAACTACTCAATAAGTCTGCCGTAACTACTCAATAAGTCTGATGTAACTACTTTGTAAGTCTGCCGTAACTACTTACAATGTCTGACGTAACTACTCAATAAGTTTGATGTAACTACTCATAAAGTCAGTAGTAACTACTCAATAAGTCTGCCGTAACTACTCAATAAGTCTGACGTAACTACTCAATAAGTCTACTGTAACTACTTACAATAAGTCTGCCGTAACTACTCAATAATTATGCCGTAACTACTTACAATAAGTCTGCTGTAACTACTCAATAAGTCTGTCGTAACTACTCAATAATTATGCTGTAACTACTTACAATAAGTCTGCCGTAACTACTCAATAATTATGCCGTAACTACTTACAATAAGTCTGCCGTAACTACTCAATAAGTCTGTCGTAACTACTCAATAATTATGTTGTAACTACTTACAATAAGTCTGCCGTAACTACTCAGTAAATCTATCGTAAATACTTCATAAATTGGCCGTAACTACTTAATAAATCTGTCGTAACTACTCAATAAGTCTGCCGTAACTACTTACAATAAGTCTGACGTAACTACTCAATAAGTTTGATGTAACTACTCATAAAGTCAGTAGTAACTACTCAATAAGTCTGCCGTAACTACTCAATAAGATTGAAGTATCTACTTACAATAAGTATGCTATAACTACCCAATAAGTCTGCCATAACTACTTACAATAAGTCTGACGTAACTACTCAATAAGTCTGTTGTAACTACTCAGTTTGTCTGCCGTAACTACTTAATAAGTCTGACGTAACCACTCAATGTCTGTCGTAACTACTTACAATAAATCTGACGTAACTACTTAATAAGTATGACGTAACTACTTACAATAAGTATGACGAAACTATTCAATAAGTCTGCTGTAATTACTCAATAAGTCCGCTGTAATTACTCAATAAGTCTGACGTAACTAATCAAAAAGTCTGCCGTAACAACATACAATAAGTTTGCCGTAACTACTCAATAATTCTGCCATAACTATTTACAATAAGTCTGCTGTAGCTACTCAGTTTGTCTGTCGTAACTACTTAATAAGTCTAACGTAACTACTCAATGTCTGTCGTAACTACTTACAATAAGTCTGCCGTAACTACTTACAATAAGTCTGACGTAACTACTCAATAAGTTTGATGTAACTACTCATAAAGTCTGCCATAACTACTTACAATAAGTTTGACGTAACTACTCAATAAGTCTGATGTAACTACTCAGTTTGTCTGCCGTAACTACTTAATAAGTCTGACGTAACTACTCAATGTCTGTCGTAACTACTTACAATAAGTCTGCCGTAACTACTCAAATAAGTCTGACGTAACTACTCAATAAGTCTAATGTAACTACTATTTTGTCTGCCTTAACTACTTAATAAGTCTGACGTAACTACTCAATGTCTGTCGTAACTACTCAGTAAGTCTGTCGTAACTACTTACAATAAGTCTGACGTAACTACTCAATAAGTTTGATGTAACTACTCATAAAGTCAGTAGTAACTACTCAATAAGTCTGCCGTAACTACTCAATAAGTCTGCCGTAACTACTCAATAAGTCTGCCGTAACTACTCAATAAGTCTACCGTAACTACTTACAATAAGTCTTCCGTAAATACTCAGTAAGTCAGTCGTAACTACTAAATAAGTTTGCCATAACTACTCAATAAGTTTGCCGTAACTACTCAATAAGTCTGCCATAACTACTTACAATAAGTCTGCCGTAACAACTCCATAAGTCTGTCGTAACTACTCAATAATTCTGCTGTAACTACTTTGTAAGTCTGCCGTAACTACTTACAATAAGTCTGACATAACTACTCAATAAGTTTGATGTAACTACTTATAAAGTCAGTAGTAACTAATCAATAAGTTTACCGTAACTACTCAATAAGTCTGCCGTAACTATTAAATAAGTCTACCGTAACTACTTACAATAAGTCTGTCGTAAATACTCAGTAAGTCAGTCGTAACTACTAAATAAGTTTGCCATACTACTCAATAAGTTTGCCATAACTACTCAATAAGTCTGCCATAACTACTTACAATAAGTCTGCCGTAACAACTCCATAAGTCTGTCGTAACTACTCAATAAGTCTGCTGTAACTACTTTGTAAGTCTGCCGTAACTACTTACAATAAGTCTGACGTAACTACTCAATAAGTTTGATGTAACTACTTATAAAGTCAGTAGGAACTAATCAATAAGTCTGCCGTAACTACTCAATAAGTCTGACGTAACTACTCAATAAGTTTGATGTAACTACTCATAAAGTCAGTAGTAACTACTCAATAAGTCTTCCGTAACTACTCAATAAGTCTGAAGTAACTACTTACAATAAGTCTGCCCTAACTACTTACAATAAGTCTGCCGTAACTACTTACAATAAGTCTGCCGTAACTACTCAATAAGTCTGCCGTAACTACTCAGTAAGTCTGCCGTAACTACTTACAATAAGTCTGACGTAACTACTCAATAAGTTTGATGTAACTACTTATAAAGTCAGTAGGAACTAATCAATAAGTCTGCCGTAACTACTCAATAAGTCTGCCGTAACTATTAAATAAGTCTACCGTAACTACTTATAATAAGTCTGCCGTAAATACTCAGTAAGTCAGTCGTAACTACTAAATAAGTTTGCCATACTACTCAATAAGTTTGCCGTAACTACTCAATAAGTTTGATGTAACTACTCATAAAGTCTGACGTAACTACTCAATAAGTTTGATGTAACTACTCATAAAGTCAGTAGTAACTACTCAATAAGTCTGCCGTAACTACTCAATAAGTCTGAAGTAACTACTTACAATAAGACTACAATAACTACTTAAAATAAGTCTGACGTAACTACTCAATAAGTCTGATGTAACTACTCAGTTTGTCTGCCGTAACTACTTAATAAGTCTGACGTAAATACTCAATATCTGTCGTAACTACTTACAATAAGTCTGCCGTAACTACACAATAAGTCTGCCGTAACTACTCAATAATTCTGCCGTAACTACTTACAATAAGTCTGACGTAACTACTCAATAAGTTTGATGTAACTACTCATAAAGTCAGTAGTAACTACTCAATAAGTCTGCCGTAACTACTCAATAAGTCTGCCGTAACTACTCAATAAGTCTGCCGTAACTACTCAATAAGTCTGATGTAACTACTTTGTAAGTCTGCCGTAACTACTTACAATGTCTGACGTAACTACTCAATAAGTTTGATGTAACTACTCATAAAGTCAGTAGTAACTACTCAATAAGTTTGATGTAACTACTCATAAAGTCAGTAGTAACTACTCAATAAGTCTGTCGTAACTACTCAATAAGTCTGAAGTAACTACTTACAATAAGTCTGAAGTAACTACTTACAATAAGACTACAATAACTACTTAAAATAAGTCTGACGTAACTACTCAATAAGTCTGATGTAACTACTCAGTTTGTCTGCCGTAACTACTTAATAAGTCTGACGTAACTACTCAATATCTGTCGTAACTACTTACAATAAGTCTGCCGTAACTACTCAATAAGTCTGCCGTAACTACTCAATAATTCTGCCGTAACTACTTACAATAAGTCTGACGTAACTACTCAATAAGTTTGATGTAACTACTCATAAAGTCAGTAGTAACTACTCAATAAGTCTGCCGTAACTACTCAATAAGTCTGCCGTAACTACTCAATAAATCTGAAGTAACTACTTACAATAAGTCTGCCGTAACTACTCAATAAGTCTGAAGTAACTACTTACAATAAGTCTGACGTAACTACTCAATAAGTTTAATGTAACTACTCATAAAGTCAGTAGTAACTACTCAATAAGTCTGCCGTAACTACTCAATAAGTCTGAAGTAACTACTTACAATAAGTCTGCCGTAACTACTTACAATAAGTCTGCCGTAACTACTTACAATAAGTCTGCCGTAACTACTCAATAAGTCTGACGTAACTACTCAATAAGTCTGCCGTAACTACTCAATAAATCTGAAGTAACTACTTACAATAAGTCTGCCGTAACTACTCAATAAGTCTGAAGTAACTACTTACAATAAGTCTGACGTAACTACTCAATAAGTTTAATGTAACTACTCATAAAGTCAGTAGTAACTACTCAATAAGTCTGCCGTAACTACTCAATAAGTCTGAAGTAACTACTTACAATAAGTCTGCCGTAACTACTTACAATAAGTCTGCCGTAACTACTTACAATAAGTCTGCCGTAACTACTCAATAAGTCTGCCGTAACTACTCAGTAAGTCTGCTGTAACTACTTATAATAAGTCTGCTGTAACTACTCAATAAGTCTGCCATAACTACTTACCATAAGTCTGACGTAACTACTCAATAAGTCTGCTGTAACTACTCAGATTGTCTGCCGTAACTACTTAATAAGTCTGACGTAACTACTCAACATCTCTCGTAACTACTTACAATAAATCTGCCGTAACTACTGAGTAAGTCTGCCGTAACTACTTACAATAAGTCTGCCGTAACTACTCAATAAGTTTGCCGTAACAACTCCTTAAGTCTGTCGTAATTACTCAATAAGTCTGATGTAACTACTTTGTAAGTCTGCTGTAACTACTTACAATAAGTCTGACGTAACTACTCAATAAGTATGATGTAATTACTCATAAACTCAGTAGTAACTACTCAATAAGTCTGCCGTAACAACTCAATAAGTCTGAAGTAACTACTTACAATAAGTCTGAAGTAACAACATACAATAAGTCTGCCTTAACTACTCAATAAGTCTGCCATAACTACTTACAATAAGTCTGACGTAACTACTCAATAAGTCTGCTTTAACTACTCAGTTTGTCTGCCGTAACTACACAATAAGTCTGCCGTAACTACTCAATAATTCTGCCGTAACTACTTACAATAAGTCTGACGTAACTACTCAATAAGTTTGATGTAACTACTCATAAAGTCAGTAGTAACTACTCAATAAGTCTGCCGTAACTACTCAATAAGTCTGCCGTAACTACTCAATAAGTCTGCCGTAACTACTCAATAAGTCTGATGTAACTACTTTGTAAGTCTGCCGTAACTACTTACAATGTCTGACGTAACTACTCAATAAGTTTGATGTAACTACTCATAAAGTCAGTAGTAACTACTCAATAAGTCTGCCGTAACTACTCAATAAGTCTGACGTAACTACTCAATAAGTCTACTGTAACTACTTACAATAAGTCTGCCGTAACTACTCAATAATTATGCCGTAACTACTTACAATAAGTCTGCCGTAACTACTCAATAAGTCTGTCGTAACTACTCAATAATTATGCTGTAACTACTTACAATAAGTCTGCCGTAACTACTCAATAATTATGCCGTAACTACTTACAATAAGTCTGCCGTAACTACTCAATAAGTCTGTCGTAACTACTCAATAATTATGTTGTAACTACTTACAATAAGTCTGCCGTAACTACTCAGTAAATCTATCGTAAATACTTCATAAATTGGCCGTAACTACTTAATAAATCTGTCGTAACTACTCAATAAGTCTGCCGTAACTACTTACAATAAGTCTGACGTAACTACTCAATAAGTTTGATGTAACTACTCATAAAGTCAGTAGTAACTACTCAATAAGTCTGCCGTAACTACTCAATAAGATTGAAGTATCTACTTACAATAAGTATGCTATAACTACCCAATAAGTCTGCCATAACTACTTACAATAAGTCTGACGTAACTACTCAATAAGTCTGTTGTAACTACTCAGTTTGTCTGCCGTAACTACTTAATAAGTCTGACGTAACCACTCAATGTCTGTCGTAACTACTTACAATAAATCTGACGTAACTACTTAATAAGTATGACATAACTACTTACAATAAGTATGACGAAACTATTCAATAAGTCTGCTGTAATTACTCAATAAGTCCGCTGTAATTACTCAATAAGTCTGACGTAACTAATCAAAAAGTCTGCCGTAACAACATACAATAAGTTTGCCGTAACTACTCAATAATTCTGCCATAACTATTTACAATAAGTCTGCTGTAGCTACTCAGTTTGTCTGTCGTAACTACTTAATAAGTCTAACGTAACTACTCAATGTCTGTCGTAACTACTTACAATAAGTCTGCCGTAACTACTTACAATAAGTCTGACGTAACTACTCAATAAGTTTGATGTAACTACTCATAAAGTCTGCCATAACTACTTACAATAAGTTTGACGTAACTACTCAATAAGTCTGATGTAACTACTCAGTTTGTCTGCCGTAACTACTTAATAAGTCTGACGTAACTACTCAATGTCTGTCGTAACTACTTACAATAAGTCTGCCGTAACTACTCAATAAGTCTGACGTAACTACTCAATAAGTCTAATGTAACTACTATTTTGTCTGCCTTAACTACTTAATAAGTCTGACGTAACTACTCAATGTCTGTCGTAACTACTTACAATGAATCTGCCGTAACTACTCAATAAGTCTGCCGTAACTACTCAGTAAGTCTGTCGTAACTACTTACAATAAGTCTGACGTAACTACTCAATAAGTTTGATGTAACTACTCATAAAGTCAGTAGTAACTACTCAATAAGTCTGCCGTAACTACTCAATAAGTCTGCCGTAACTACTCAATAAGTCTACCGTAACTACTTACAATAAGTCTTCCGTAAATACTCAGTAAGTCAGTCGTAACTACTAAATAAGTTTGCCATAACTACTCAATAAGTTTGCCGTAACTACTCAATAAGTCTGCCATAACTACTTACAATAAGTCTGCCGTAACAACTCCATAAGTCTGTCGTAACTACTCAATAATTCTGCTGTAACTACTTTGTAAGTCTGCCGTAACTACTTACAATAAGTCTGACATAACTACTCAATAAGTTTGATGTAACTACTTATAAAGTCAGTAGTAACTAATCAATAAGTTTACCGTAACTACTCAATAAGTCTGCCGTAACTATTAAATAAGTCTACCGTAACTACTTACAATAAGTCTGTCGTAAATACTCAGTAAGTCAGTCGTAACTACTAAATAAGTTTGCCATACTACTCAATAAGTTTGCCATAACTACTCAATAAGTCTGCCATAACTACTTACAATAAGTCTGCCGTAACAACTCCATAAGTCTGTCGTAACTACTCAATAAGTCTGCTGTAACTACTTTGTAAGTCTGCCGTAACTACTTACAATAAGTCTGACGTAACTACTCAATAAGTTTGATGTAACTACTTATAAAGTCAGTAGGAACTAATCAATAAGTCTGCCGTAACTACTCAATAAGTCTGACGTAACTACTCAATAAGTTTGATGTAACTACTCATAAAGTCAGTAGTAACTACTCAATAAGTCTTCCGTAACTACTCAATAAGTCTGAAGTAACTACTTACAATAAGTCTGCCCTAACTACTTACAATAAGTCTGCCGTAACTACTTACAATAAGTCTGCCGTAACTACTCAATAAGTCTGCCGTAACTACTCAGTAAGTCTGCCGTAACTACTTACAATAAGTCTGACGTAACTACTCAATAAGTTTGATGTAACTACTTATAAAGTCAGTAGGAACTAATCAATAAGTCTGCCGTAACTACTCAATAAGTCTGCCGTAACTATTAAATAAGTCTACCGTAACTACTTATAATAAGTCTGCCGTAAATACTCAGTAAGTCAGTCGTAACTACTAAATAAGTTTGCCATACTACTCAATAAGTTTGCCGTAACTACTCAATAAGTTTGATGTAACTACTCATAAAGTCTGACGTAACTACTCAATAAGTTTGATGTAACTACTCATAAAGTCAGTAGTAACTACTCAATAAGTCTGCCGTAACTACTCAATAAGTCTGAAGTAACTACTTACAATAAGACTACAATAACTACTTAAAATAAGTCTGACGTAACTACTCAATAAGTCTGATGTAACTACTCAGTTTGTCTGCCGTAACTACTTAATAAGTCTGACGTAAATACTCAATATCTGTCGTAACTACTTACAATAAGTCTGCCGTAACTACACAATAAGTCTGCCGTAACTACTCAATAATTCTGCCGTAACTACTTACAATAAGTCTGACGTAACTACTCAATAAGTTTGATGTAACTACTCATAAAGTCAGTAGTAACTACTAAATAAGTCTGCCGTAACTACTCAATAAGTCTGCCGTAACTACTCAATAAGTCTGCCGTAACTACTCAATAAGTCTGATGTAACTACTTTGTAAGTCTGCCGTAACTACTTACAATGTCTGACGTAACTACTCAATAAGTTTGATGTAACTACTCATAAAGTCAGTAGTAACTACTCAATAAGTTTGATGTAACTACTCATAAAGTCAGTAGTAACTACTCAATAAGTCTGTCGTAACTACTCAATAAGTCTGAAGTAACTACTTACAATAAGTCTGAAGTAACTACTTACAATAAGACTACAATAACTACTTAAAATAAGTCTGACGTAACTACTCAATAAGTCTGATGTAACTACTCAGTTTGTCTGCCGTAACTACTTAATAAGTCTGACGTAACTACTCAATATCTGTCGTAACTACTTACAATAAGTCTGCCGTAACTACTCAATAAGTCTGCCGTAACTACTCAATAATTCTGCCGTAACTACTTACAATAAGTCTGACGTAACTACTCAATAAGTTTGATGTAACTACTCATAAAGTCAGTAGTAACTACTCAATAAGTCTGCCGTAACTACTCAATAAGTCTGCCGTAACTACTCAATAAATCTGAAGTAACTACTTACAATAAGTCTGCCGTAACTACTCAATAAGTCTGAAGTAACTACTTACAATAAGTCTGACGTAACTACTCAATAAGTTTAATGTAACTACTCATAAAGTCAGTAGTAACTACTCAATAAGTCTGCCGTAACTACTCAATAAGTCTGAAGTAACTACTTACAATAAGACTACAATAACTACTTAAAATAAGTCTGACGTAACTACTCAATAAGTCTGATGTAACTACTCAGTTTGTCTGCCGTAACTACTTAATAAGTCTGACGTAAATACTCAATATCTGTCGTAACTACTTACAATAAGTCTGCCGTAACTACACAATAAGTCTGCCGTAACTACTCAATAATTCTGCCGTAACTACTTACAATAAGTCTGACGTAACTACTCAATAAGTTTGATGTAACTACTCATAAAGTCAGTAGTAACTACTCAATAAGTCTGCCGTAACTACTCAATAAGTCTGCCGTAACTACTCAATAAGTCTGCCGTAACTACTCAATAAGTCTGATGTAACTACTTTGTAAGTCTGCCGTAACTACTTACAATGTCTGACGTAACTACTCAATAAGTTTGATGTAACTACTCATAAAGTCAGTAGTAACTACTCAATAAGTTTGATGTAACTACTCATAAAGTCAGTAGTAACTACTCAATAAGTCTGTCGTAACTACTCAATAAGTCTGAAGTAACTACTTACAATAAGTCTGAAGTAACTACTTACAATAAGACTACAATAACTACTTACAATAAGTCTGACGTAACTACTCAATAAGTCTGATGTAACTACTCAGTTTGTCTGCCGTAACTACTTAATAAGTCTGACGTAACTACTCAATATCTGTCGTAACTACTTACAATAAGTCTGCCGTAACTACTCAATAAGTCTGCCGTAACTACTCAATAATTCTGCCGTAACTACTTACAATAAGTCTGACGTAACTACTCAATAAGTTTGATGTAACTACTCATAAAGTCAGTAGTAACTACTCAATAAGTCTGCCGTAACTACTCAATAAGTCTGCCGTAACTACTCAATAAATCTGAAGTAACTACTTACAATAAGTCTGCCGTAACTACTCAATAAGTCTGAAGTAACTACTTACAATAAGTCTGACGTAACTACTCAATAAGTTTAATGTAACTACTCATAAAGTCAGTAGTAACTACTCAATAAGTCTGCCGTAACTACTCAATAAGTCTGAAGTAACTACTTACAATAAGTCTGCCGTAACTACTTACAATAAGTCTGCCGTAACTACTTACAATAAGTCTGCCGTAACTACTCAATAAGTCTGACGTAACTACTCAATAAGTCTGCCGTAACTACTCAATAAATCTGAAGTAACTACTTACAATAAGTCTGCCGTAACTACTCAATAAGTCTGAAGTAACTACTTACAATAAGTCTGACGTAACTACTCAATAAGTTTAATGTAACTACTCATAAAGTCAGTAGTAACTACTCAATAAGTCTGCCGTAACTACTCAATAAGTCTGAAGTAACTACTTACAATAAGTCTGCCGTAACTACTTACAATAAGTCTGCCGTAACTACTTACAATAAGTCTGCCGTAACTACTCAATAAGTCTGCCGTAACTACTCAGTAAGTCTGCTGTAACTACTTATAATAAGTCTGCTGTAACTACTCAATAAGTCTGCCATAACTACTTACCATAAGTCTGACGTAACTACTCAATAAGTCTGCTGTAACTACTCAGATTGTCTGCCGTAACTACTTAATAAGTCTGACGTAACTACTCAACATCTCTCGTAACTACTTACAATAAATCTGCCGTAACTACTGAGTAAGTCTGCCGTAACTACTTACAATAAGTCTGCCGTAACTACTCAATAAGTTTGCCGTAACAACTCCTTAAGTCTGTCGTAATTACTCAATAAGTCTGATGTAACTACTTTGTAAGTCTGCTGTAACTACTTACAATAAGTCTGACGTAACTACTCAATAAGTATGATGTAATTACTCATAAACTCAGTAGTAACTACTCAATAAGTCTGCCGTAACAACTCAATAAGTCTGAAGTAACTACTTACAATAAGTCTGAAGTAACAACATACAATAAGTCTGCCTTAACTACTCAATAAGTCTGCCATAACTACTTACAATAAGTCTGACGTAACTACTCAATAAGTCTGCTTTAACTACTCAGTTTGTCTGCCGTAACTACACAATAAGTCTGCCGTAACTACTCAATAATTCTGCCGTAACTACTTACAATAAGTCTGACGTAACTACTCAATAAGTTTGATGTAACTACTCATAAAGTCAGTAGTAACTACTCAATAAGTCTGCCGTAACTACTCAATAAGTCTGCCGTAACTACTCAATAAGTCTGCCGTAACTACTCAATAAGTCTGATGTAACTACTTTGTAAGTCTGCCGTAACTACTTACAATGTCTGACGTAACTACTCAATAAGTTTGATGTAACTACTCATAAAGTCAGTAGTAACTACTCAATAAGTCTGCCGTAACTACTCAATAAGTCTGACGTAACTACTCAATAAGTCTACTGTAACTACTTACAATAAGTCTGCCGTAACTACTCAATAATTATGCCGTAACTACTTACAATAAGTCTGCCGTAACTACTCAATAAGTCTGTCGTAACTACTCAATAATTATGCTGTAACTACTTACAATAAGTCTGCCGTAACTACTCAATAATTATGCCGTAACTACTTACAATAAGTCTGCCGTAACTACTCAATAAGTCTGTCGTAACTACTCAATAATTATGTTGTAACTACTTACAATAAGTCTGCCGTAACTACTCAGTAAATCTATCGTAAATACTTCATAAATTGGCCGTAACTACTTAATAAATCTGTCGTAACTACTCAATAAGTCTGCCGTAACTACTTACAATAAGTCTGACGTAACTACTCAATAAGTTTGATGTAACTACTCATAAAGTCAGTAGTAACTACTCAATAAGTCTGCCGTAACTACTCAATAAGATTGAAGTATCTACTTACAATAAGTATGCTATAACTACCCAATAAGTCTGCCATAACTACTTACAATAAGTCTGACGTAACTACTCAATAAGTCTGTTGTAACTACTCAGTTTGTCTGCCGTAACTACTTAATAAGTCTGACGTAACCACTCAATGTCTGTCGTAACTACTTACAATAAATCTGACGTAACTACTTAATAAGTATGACATAACTACTTACAATAAGTATGACGAAACTATTCAATAAGTCTGCTGTAATTACTCAATAAGTCCGCTGTAATTACTCAATAAGTCTGACGTAACTAATCAAAAAGTCTGCCGTAACAACATACAATAAGTTTGCCGTAACTACTCAATAATTCTGCCATAACTATTTACAATAAGTCTGCTGTAGCTACTCAGTTTGTCTGTCGTAACTACTTAATAAGTCTAACGTAACTACTCAATGTCTGTCGTAACTACTTACAATAAGTCTGCCGTAACTACTTACAATAAGTCTGACGTAACTACTCAATAAGTTTGATGTAACTACTCATAAAGTCTGCCATAACTACTTACAATAAGTTTGACGTAACTACTCAATAAGTCTGATGTAACTACTCAGTTTGTCTGCCGTAACTACTTAATAAGTCTGACGTAACTACTCAATGTCTGTCGTAACTACTTACAATAAGTCTGCCGTAACTACTCAATAAGTCTGACGTAACTACTCAATAAGTCTAATGTAACTACTATTTTGTCTGCCTTAACTACTTAATAAGTCTGACGTAACTACTCAATGTCTGTCGTAACTACTTACAATGAATCTGCCGTAACTACTCAATAAGTCTGCCGTAACTACTCAGTAAGTCTGTCGTAACTACTTACAATAAGTCTGACGTAACTACTCAATAAGTTTGATGTAACTACTCATAAAGTCAGTAGTAACTACTCAATAAGTCTGCCGTAACTACT
This sequence comes from Cardamine chenopodiifolia, assembly GCA_963922655.1. NCBI lineage: Eukaryota > Viridiplantae > Streptophyta > Magnoliopsida > Brassicales > Brassicaceae > Cardamine > Cardamine chenopodiifolia. The sequence goes on along the minus strand of OZ000487.1, from coordinate 4,835,574 downwards.
CAATAAGTCTGCCGTAACTACTCAATAAGTCTACCGTAACTACTTACAATAAGTCTTCCGTAAATACTCAGTAAGTCAGTCGTAACTACTAAATAAGTTTGCCATAACTACTCAATAAGTTTGCCGTAACTACTCAATAAGTCTGCCATAACTACTTACAATAAGTCTGCCGTAACAACTCCATAAGTCTGTCGTAACTACTCAATAATTCTGCTGTAACTACTTTGTAAGTCTGCCGTAACTACTTACAATAAGTCTGACATAACTACTCAATAAGTTTGATGTAACTACTTATAAAGTCAGTAGTAACTAATCAATAAGTTTACCGTAACTACTCAATAAGTCTGCCGTAACTATTAAATAAGTCTACCGTAACTACTTACAATAAGTCTGTCGTAAATACTCAGTAAGTCAGTCGTAACTACTAAATAAGTTTGCCATACTACTCAATAAGTTTGCCATAACTACTCAATAAGTCTGCCATAACTACTTACAATAAGTCTGCCGTAACAACTCCATAAGTCTGTCGTAACTACTCAATAAGTCTGCTGTAACTACTTTGTAAGTCTGCCGTAACTACTTACAATAAGTCTGACGTAACTACTCAATAAGTTTGATGTAACTACTTATAAAGTCAGTAGGAACTAATCAATAAGTCTGCCGTAACTACTCAATAAGTCTGACGTAACTACTCAATAAGTTTGATGTAACTACTCATAAAGTCAGTAGTAACTACTCAATAAGTCTTCCGTAACTACTCAATAAGTCTGAAGTAACTACTTACAATAAGTCTGCCCTAACTACTTACAATAAGTCTGCCGTAACTACTTACAATAAGTCTGCCGTAACTACTCAATAAGTCTGCCGTAACTACTCAGTAAGTCTGCCGTAACTACTTACAATAAGTCTGACGTAACTACTCAATAAGTTTGATGTAACTACTTATAAAGTCAGTAGGAACTAATCAATAAGTCTGCCGTAACTACTCAATAAGTCTGCCGTAACTATTAAATAAGTCTACCGTAACTACTTATAATAAGTCTGCCGTAAATACTCAGTAAGTCAGTCGTAACTACTAAATAAGTTTGCCATACTACTCAATAAGTTTGCCGTAACTACTCAATAAGTTTGATGTAACTACTCATAAAGTCTGACGTAACTACTCAATAAGTTTGATGTAACTACTCATAAAGTCAGTAGTAACTACTCAATAAGTCTGCCGTAACTACTCAATAAGTCTGAAGTAACTACTTACAATAAGACTACAATAACTACTTAAAATAAGTCTGACGTAACTACTCAATAAGTCTGATGTAACTACTCAGTTTGTCTGCCGTAACTACTTAATAAATCTGACGTAAATACTCAATATCTGTCGTAACTACTTACAATAAGTCTGCCGTAACTACACAATAAGTCTGCCGTAACTACTCAATAATTCTGCCGTAACTACTTACAATAAGTCTGACGTAACTACTCAATAAGTTTGATGTAACTACTCATAAAGTCAGTAGTAACTACTCAATAAGTCTGCCGTAACTACTCAATAAGTCTGCCGTAACTACTCAATAAGTCTGCCGTAACTACTCAATAAGTTTGATGTAACTACTTTGTAAGTCTGCCGTAACTACTTACAATGTCTGACGTAACTACTCAATAAGTTTGATGTAACTACTCATAAAGTCAGTAGTAACTACTCAATAAGTTTGATGTAACTACTCATAAAGTCAGTAGTAACTACTCAATAAGTCTGTCGTAACTACTCAATAAGTCTGAAGTAACTACTTACAATAAGTCTGAAGTAACTACTTACAATAAGACTACAATAACTACTTAAAATAAGTCTGACGTAACTACTCAATAAGTCTGATGTAACTACTCAGTTTGTCTGCCGTAACTACTTAATAAGTCTGACGTAACTACTCAATATCTGTCGTAACTACTTACAATAAGTCTGCCGTAACTACTCAATAAGTCTGCCGTAACTACTCAATAATTCTGCCGTAACTACTTACAATAAGTCTGCCGTAACTACTTACAATAAGTCTGCCGTAACTACTTACAATAAGTCTGCCGTAACTACTCAATAAGTCTGCCGTAACTACTCAGTAAGTCTGCTGTAACTACTTATAATAAGTCTGCCGTAACTACTCAATAAGTCTGCCATAACTACTTACCATAAGTCTGACGTAACTACTCAATAAGTCTGCTGTAACTACTCAGATTGTCTGCCGTAACTACTTAATAAGTCTGACGTAACTACTCAACATCTCTCGTAACTACTTACAATAAATCTGCCGTAACTACTGAGTAAGTCTGCCGTAACTACTTACAATAAGTCTGCCGTAACTACTCAATAAGTCTGCCGTAACTACTTACAATAAGTCTGCCGTAACAACTCCTTAAGTCTGTCGTAATTACTCAATAAGTCTGATGTAACTACTTTGTAAGTCTGCTGTAACTACTTACAATAAGTCTGACGTAACTACTCAATAAGTATGATGTAATTACTCATAAACTCAGTAGTAACTACTCAATAAGTCTGCCGTAACAACTCAATAAGTCTGAAGTAACTACTTACAATAAGTCTGAAGTAACAACATACAATAAGTCTGCCTTAACTACTCAATAAGTCTGCCATAACTACTTACAATAAGTCTGACGTAACTACTCAATAAGTCTGCTGTAACTACTAAGTTTGTAAGCCGTAACTACTTAATAAGTCTGACGTAACTACTCAATGTCTGTCGTAACTACTTAAATAAACCTGCCGTAACTACTAAGTAAGTCTGCCGTAACTACTTACAATAAGTCTGCCATAACTAGTCAATAAGTCTGCCGTAACTATTTAATTAGTTTGCTGTAACTACTAAATAAGTTTGCCGTAACTACTCAATAAGTCTGTCGTAACTACTAAATAAATGTGTAGTAACTATTTACAATAATTCTGCTGTAACTACTCATTAAGTCTGCCATAACTACCTACAATAAGTTTGCAGTAACAACTCAATAAGTCTGTCGCAACCACTCAATAAGTCTGCTGTAACTAATACAATAAGTCTCACGTAACTACTCAATAAGTCTGACGAAACTATTCAATAAGTCTGCCGTAATTACTCAATAAGTCTGCCGTAACTACTCAATAAGTCTGCCGTAACAACTTACAATAAGTTTGCCGTAACTACTCAATAATTCTGCCGTAACTACTTACAATAAGTCTGCCGTAACTACTCAGTAAGTCTGTCGTAACTACTCAATAATTCTGCCATTACTACTTACAATAAGTCAGCCGTAACTACTCAGTAAGTCTATCGTAACTACTTAATAAGTTTTCCGTAACTACTCAATAAGTCAGTCGTAACTACTCAATAAGTCTGCCATAACTACTTACAATAAGTCTTCTGTAACTACTCAATAAGTCTGCTGTAACTACTCAGTAAGTCTGCCGTAACTACTTACAATAAGTCTGCCGTAACTACTCAATAAGTTTGACGTAACTATTCAATGAGTTTGATGTAATTACTCATAACTACTCAATAAGTCTGCCATAACTACTTACAATAATCTCTACCGTAACAACTCAATAACTCTGCCGTAACAACTCAATAAGTCTACTGTAACTATTTAAAATAAGTATGATGTAACTACTTAATAAATCTGACGTAACTACTTAATAAGTAGTACGTAACTACTTACAATAATTCTGCCGTAACTACTCAGTATGTCCGTCGTAACTACTTAATAAGTCTGACGTAACTTTTCAATAAGTATGTCGTAACGACTCAGTAAGTCTGCCGTAACTACGTACAATAAGTCTGCCATAACTACTTAGAACAAGTCTGCCATAACTACTTAGAACTAGTCTGCCGTAACTACTCAATAAGACTGCCGTAACTTCTTATAATAAGACTGCCGTAAAAATACTTCCACTACCTTAATATTTCCTCTGTAATGGCCTTTCCTATTGTTCTTTCAAGAATGGGCTTGATTAGATTTGGGCTGAGCTTACTATGGTGTTTGGCTCAACTCTAACAATTTGCCCCCTCAGTTCGGCGAATGAGGCTTCGGTCGAGATTGTCGAGCTTCATGAAGAAATTAGGTTTATTCCAATCGAGAATATTCTAGAAGGCTCCAATTCCAAATTGTTGTATGAACGAGAAAGGAGAAATGGTTCTTAGATTCACGCAGAGTAAGTGGAACCGCTGTCATGATTGTGTTTACTCGTTTTTTGCACTCTCTCCTATATTTCCCTTCATCTCTTCTTCTCACTTTATTTCTTCGGCTACTACAGAAAGGTATTTCTCTATCATTTGTACTTTGTAAATTATTTCTGCATATTGCTTTCCGCCTTTCTATGGTTTTCACGAGTACTTTTTATCTTTCTTCGCAATTCTTGGTTTAATTTTCCAATCTAATGTAGGGTCTTCGATTTTCCGGCCGATCTGCCTCGATATCTCCAATTTGGATAAAAAATTTTGGTTTCTCTTTTTGATCTTCATCAACCTCTCCTTATATTCTTCATATGTTCTTTATTTACTATTTGCTTATTTATGGGTTTATGGTGATACCTCCGAAGTGGGACCATTTCATCCTCCAATTCATCCTCTAGTTCCGAGGGGGATTCTCTCAGCTCCTCTATTCCAAAGACGCCGAACTAGAAGGAACGCAGTTCGGCTTTCTACGAGCTTGCCAGAGGTGAGGGTATGTGATGTGGGCTTCAAGTAAACATCAACTGGGATCAACAGACATGATGGTCTATCCAAAGATAAAAGGGAGATGATCTTCCTTAAGGAACACATCATGAATAAAGGGGAGACGATCTTCCATGGTTTGTTCCTTCTAGACCTTAATCCACCCACGTGCACCATTACTGATCGAGCAGAGATGAGTATTGCTGAGAAAACACGATCATCAAATCCACCATTTTGAAGACTTTGATCAAGCCAAAACACGTCATGATTGAGCTAATTACAATGATATCCGATGACCCAAACCCGGAGATGAGAAAGAATGAGAAAAGATGACCACCAGCGATTACAATCGAGAACTAAGCCTAGGCTCGAGTTTTCATTACGAAAACCCATTTAAGGAAACTTTTGATCGACGAAAAATACCCCATTGCCGAGCTAATTATGGAATTGGTACACAAGCTCCAATTCTGCACCAAACCGATCAGTCCGGCGTGTTTAATTTAAGAGAACCACCTAATCAACTTGGAAACGACTTCCTGTTGTTTCTCATCACCCACATGAAGACTACAAGCTATTTAGGAGTTGCCAAAACGACATAAACTCTGTTTTTATGTGTGGAACCAACAAAAGAGAAAGTTTCCTTTCCCGTGAAGCTACTTCTTTTTCAGCAACAAACAAAATTGTTCGACCCTTCATTCAAATTGGACGATCTGAGCCACACAAACAATTGTAAGGACGTATATGGCCTCCTTTTTCATTCAGCCGACCCCCAAAGAAGATTCTCCATTAAAGCTCAAAGCGACATCTTGTAGCTCCTTGATTTATTTTATATCCTATTTGTGAAGGTTCACACTATTGGAGGTCTCTTGTATTGAGCCTATATAAGCTCTATTCCATTGGACTTTCAATTCAAGCTTTTAATCAATAAGAAATTCAGCTTTTTACTTTTGCTTCAAACACTTGTCTTTCAATATATAGTTTACGAATTCTAGGTAGTTTGTGGAATCAAACCACTTGGGATCGTATAGAGGCTTGGGTTCTTGCGAGGAATAGCCCTTGAATCCATGACTCAAAACCTCGGTGTTGTGGAATCAACATTAAATCGGTACTTCATCATCATCATCATCACTCCCCAACTAGGAAATGCTCAAACAATATTCCTTCTTGTCGATAGTGAATGGTACCACTTCATCCTCATCCTAATGGATTCTTGCACTTTGGGTAGGAGAGTGTGAAGGTTGATAGGAATTGATGAGTCTCGTTGATATATGTTGGGACATCATACTCAAAGAACGTGCGGAGGCAGAGAGCTTGGAGGTACCATAGTACATCCTTTACTATTCCCAACACATGTAATGCCTCATAATTTATTCTCAAGGTTTGTAGGAAGTTGATTTTGGCGAGAGCGACTTTGTAGTCTTTTTCTTTATCCATATTTTCCCAGAATAGACCATTTAACTTTCGGTACTTGGTTTCACCATTTGTAGTTGGCGCTTATACTTTCGTGTTGAACGCATCACTTGTTCTAATGGCTCATTTTCATTGAACCAAGATGATGTCTCTTCTTCATTAGCGACTTTTCTCTTGCATTTCTTTTCCTTTGCTCGGTCATCAATCTCTTTGTTCGGCTCTCTTTATACACAACATCATCAGTGTCTATGATTTTTGTACTGGTTTCTATTTAGCTAGTGAGCTTGTTGACTTCTTCGACTTGTTCTTTGTCTCCATGACTACTTAATATCATGAGAAACCAAAAAATCAAATTGGTGTAACCTAGAAGCGAATCAAATGTGCAATAATTGAAGAAAATGTAGATGAATTATAGCATATGTAAATCTTATTAGGAGAGCTTAATCAATGCAAGAGATCAAAAATTCTAAAACAATTGTAAATTTTCGAATTTCGCCAGTCATAAAGAGATTGAAGTTAAGAATCTCAATTTTGTGGTTCATTCATGTCAAAATCTAATTAATGCTTAATACCCATGATAAAATAAGTGTAAGGAAGTGATTTGTATCAATTTTGCATCATCAATTTTAGATTTATATGGAACCCTAATTTCAACATATGTAAAGTTCAAATCCATCGTATATAAGGCAATAAAATCTAAGACTATGCATCTTAGAAGTATTATAAAGAGTTCTTTACCATTTCTAACAATGTGAGTACTTGGATAAAGAGAAATTAGAAATTCCTAATTTGAGATTCATAGGTAGAATAAGGAATAGAAGTTCATACCTAGGGAATTGATAAAGAATGATGGTTGATTTGTAATTTCCACCAAAATTGAGTGAGAAATTGGAAAAGAAATTTTAAAAATCCTATGGTTTTAGAAAAGGTGATTTTGTGTCTCAATTTCTCAAAAGTTTGAAAAAGATTAAGTGAATAAGCTTTGATCCAAAAGTGTTGCCTTTTGCTTTTAAAAAGTTGTTTTTATCCTCGAAAAAAGTTTATTGAGTATTTTTGCATATTAAACAAGGATTTAGGAAGCTTTCTTGGACTTCTCGGTTTTTTTTAGTTTGTGTCCAAAATAAACCTTGGTATCGCTTGCAGCAGTAACTGAATGATAAAAAAGAAGCAGAATGGAGAACGCATGAAATCAGGCACAAAGGGTCACAGCCACGCTATGGGCTCATGACGCCGTGGTGAAGGCCCTGTTGACCACGCCATCCTGGCTCGATGGTGCGGTGATGTGGTTTTGTCATCGCCTTATGTTTTCCCGATCTAACTTGTTGGTATTCTTGTTTCCTTTTATCATCCTTCATGAAAAGGTCAAGTTTATGATGAATCACCACTCCATAGTTTCCTTGTTGGTGGAGGATTTGTAAAAAAAACGGTAAGTTTTGCAAGTTTATGATGTTTTAGAATTCTTGACCAGTTTGGGATACTTTGTCTTGCAATCTCGGTTCTTATAAATGTAACATTTTCTTTTTCCTTCTTTCTTTTGCTTCTCTTGTTTTCTAATTTTTGTTTTTTATGAGGCAAAATCTAATGCATTATGTAATGGTTGAATGGAATGGTGGTAATGATATGATAATGTGTTGGTGCAGGTTGGAGCTGGAGGGGAGGATGGATCGTGGCCGCGTCTTGAGGGCACGATGACCTAAAACAAATACACAAAAAAAATTGAAAGTAATAAGAAATAACTAAAATTTGACTCTTACAAATGGGTTACCTCCTATTCAGTGCTTTTGGTTTAAGTCGCCAGCTTGACTTATATGCCGGTTTAGGCTTGAGGAGAAGTTGCTTTGGGAGATGCTCCCTTTAGCTTCTTCTATGTGCAGATATTTTTTCTTTAACTTGTGTACTGTGAGCCAGTTTCCTTTAGTTCTTCTAATGACTTTTACTTCGAGAAGGAGTCCTTTCGTATGACTGACCATCTCATCAATTTTCTCTTCACTTGATTCACTTAAATTAGGAAGGATGATGATATTGACTCTTCATTATGGGTAAGGGAATGACTTAATCTTAGGCTCATTGGCTTTGGTTAGGACATTTTTGAAGTTTGTCTTACCGATCTCTTGCTTTCTCGTATTCATCTCATTCCTTTGTATCGGTCTTGTGCATGGTATTGGTGAGTAGTACCTATCCTTGTTGATATTTTCAAAGACGACTCTATAAATGGCGTGGTTGATAATTGCGCCAACGGTGTAAAGAAAGGGTCTTTCAAAAATTAAAGGTCTATCGAGTTTCTAATCCATATCCAGGATATGAAAGTGTATAGGAACAATGCATTTTGCTATGGCTAACTGTAGATCACGAACTAGTTCTTCCAGTGTCTTCTGTGAGGAGTCTCTAAAAACTAGGTTAAAGTTGGATGGAGTTATATCTCACAATCCAAGTTTTTCTGCAATACTTCTCGGCATTACATTAACATTAGACCAGAATCATGAAGGGAGTTAGAGAAATTGATGCATGTTATGAAGCAAGGGAAGACAAAACGTCATGGATCTTCAAATTTCGTGAGTCTCCTTAGAGGGAAATGTTTTGGCTTCTCTTTGATGATTAAACGCGTCTTGTGAATCACATCTTCATAGGATTCGAATATTAGCACAATTGTTTTGGCTTTGTTCTTCATGGTGACTTAAGAATCAGGGATTGGTATGGTAGAGATTGTGTTTCAATACCCTTGGGGGTTACCTTCAGCTTTTCCTGGTAAAATGTCGGCTTGTCTCCTAACGTCTTCTACGGTTTGAGCGACTTCCGTCTCTAGATTCTTGACATGTATTGAAAGACCTTCAAATTTCCCCATTCATTTGGCACTTCTCCGAGGACATTGCAACTTCTCCAAGGACATTTGGCACAATGTCCTGCATCGCCTTGGACAGTCTCCTTGCATATACGTGGACTGGTCCACACTGATCACCTTCCTTCTATTGAAATCTCCTTCAGTCTCAACAAACCTAAAATGAATAGTTTCTTAAGTCACTGTCTTTCACATCAGGAAAAAAGAAACAACATGAACCATAACCACTACAAAAAACTACAGCAAAACCAACAGAATTTCTAACAGACTCATTATGTTGGAAATTTCACGGAATATACTAATTTCTAACGGCTATATTAATGTTTATATTATTTGGTGGATTTTCAACTGCTATGCATTAGAAATCCGTCGGTAAATATAAACGTTAATATAGTCGTTGTTATAGCAGTTTGAATTTTGGACTTTCTGACGGATTTTTGATGGCAACGATCTTATATGTTTCCATAGTTTTTCATTCAATCACAACACAATTTGTTATTAAAACCATAAAAACTTGAAAATATATGTCTTATGGTAGATATTTTAGGTCATGGATTGACAAACCTATGATGGATCCAGAGTTAAACTTACTGAAAGATGAGTATGCACGAGGTATATGCGAGTTCATGAAATGACCAGAAATCAACGGAGAGCTAAAAAATGGTAAGATGAGATGTTTATGTTGTATTTGTCGGAATTCTCATAATGTTAAGGTAGAGTTAGTTTGGCATCACTTGTATAACAATGGGTTTATGCCGAGTTATAAGATTTGGTATTTACATGGAGAAACAAATAATGATTATGGTAGTACTAGTGAAACATATATTGCGGATAGCTTAGGAGTATAGAACGGAAGTATATGTAAGTGAAGGTAGAGTTGAAATGGTGAATGATGCGTTTAGAAAGAATATGCAGTCGGCCGGTTATGATGGAGATAAGGTTGAAGAACAAAATATAAAAGTGCAAAGGTTTTTTAATTGTTAGATGTAGCAGAGAAAACACTAAATATCAATTGCAGAGAAGGTCATTCACCGTTTTCATCTGCTAATAGAATGATGACCATTAAGACGGATTACACTTTGGTGTAGGAATTAGTTAATACGACAGCAGATTTTGTGAAAGATATTTTTCCTAAAAATAATCTTTCACAAGGATCATACTACGAGGTCAACAAATTTTGTTGTATCAGATGATAGATGTGTGCATCTGTAATTGTATAGTATATTGGAGGAAGATGAAAACCGCAATAATTGTTGATTCTGTCGTAAACAGCAGTTTCATGAAAGTGGCAGAGTTTCAATTCCATTTAAACGGATGTGGTATTTACCATTAATGGAAAGCTTGAAGAGATTATATCAATCTCAGCGCATATCAGAGGAAATGAGATGGCATGCATAGCATCGTCAAGATGGAGAGATTATGCATACTGTAGACACAGAAGCATGGAAAATTTTCCAATCAATGTATCAATATTGTGCGTATGACCGACGAAATGTATACCTCGGGTTATGTACAGATGGTTTCAACCCATTTGGATAGCATGGAAGATAATATGCATTGGGCGGGTAATTGTAAAAACTTACAATTTGTCTTCACCTTTATGCATGCGTAAAGATTTTATGTTCCTTCCCGTTCTACTTTCCGGCTCAGAGCATCCAAGACGGTCACTAGATGTATTCCTCTTACAATTGATCTAGGAGTTACAAATGCTATGGAATCATAATGTTGAAGTATTTGATGTTCATAACAACATAATTTTAAGATGTCTGTGGTTCTTATGTTGACCATAAGCAATTTCTCCAAGCTTATCTATATTATTTGGATAGACAACTCATGGAAGATTATTGTGGCCATATTGCCAAGACAACACTGATGTGTTCCAATTACAACACGGAAGAAAGACATCTTGGTTTGATTGCCATAGAAGGTTTCTACCAATTGATCATCTTTATCGTCGGTCTAGAACATTTTTTACGAAGAATAAGCAAGTGTTTGACTGTGAACCTCTTGTGATAGATGGAAGTTGTATATTTAAGCAAATTAAGAGAATTTGATGTTGAGAGGACTCCTTACTGTGGGAGTAATGAGCATGATCATGTTGATGGTATCGATGAAGTTCATAATTGGCACAAAAAAGTATTTTTGGGATTTCCATTATTGGAAAGAACATTTATTGAGCCACAATCTAGATGTTATGCACGTTGAGAAGAACTTCTTTGACAACATCATGAACACTGTTTTAAACGTCCAAAGAAAGATGAAAGACAATATGAAGTCTAGATTAGACTTGCCATTGATTTGTTCTTGGGATTTTCTTCCAGTATTGTCGAATGATAGATGTCCTATGCCTGCCTACCGGTTAGACGTAAGTAAGAAATAAGCATTTTTATTTGATTCACTGATGGATACACATCTAATTTGCATAATTGCATTGATTCCGTAGAAGGTGAGTGTATTAGAATGAAGAATCATGATTTTCATGTTGTGATGCAGCGGACTCTTCCATCCACCTTTTCCCATCTTCTTCAAAAAGACGTCCACTAAAAAATTGCAGATATATATCATTACTTCTATAATGTTAACCATTTCTGACGCATATATCTATATTAATTTGTTTATTGTTTATTTATACGAACTGGTGCTTTCTTTCGAGATTTATACACTAGATCACTTACAGTTGAGGGTATCCAAAATTTAAAGGATGTTATACCGGTTATCCTTTGTAATCTTGAGATGATATTTCTGCCGTTTTTCGTTGATGTTATGGAACATTTTCCAATCTACCTCTTATGAGAAACAGTACTTAGAGGCCCTGTTCAATACTGGATGTATTATTTTGAGTGTTACATGTTCCACCTAAAAAAAAAGAAAAATAATTAAGCAAAATTGAGGGATCTATTGTCGCATAGAGCCTAAAGTAGAGGGAACACATATAACCATAACAACTTTTGTTTTGTTTTGTGTATTTGATATAGAACAAGACATTTGTTAGTATTTTATCATTGAAATGATTAATATATCATACTAGAAACATATTCCAAGTGAACGGATGGTAAATAACCTCGAATCTCTAATTCCGTCGAAAATGTCCAACAGATTTCCGATGGCTTTGGGATACACTTGTCGAGTTTTAAGGTTTGACTGACCAGTAAACAGACATGCATAATTTTGCGGTCCATTGGAATTATTCGACGGATTTCCGAAGGACCGCAAAACTTTACCTGAGATCATGAAAATTTTGTCGCGAATCTTCTCGAGAACCTCCGAAGATGTGGTATATTAATTATTTTAAGGATTTCTAATGGCCGTGTCTGTCAGAAATTCTGTTTTATAAATATTTCGTCTTCTTCGCGAAACCATTTGTAAAAAACGCAAAAAAAAACTCAAAACCATTAGCAAATTTTCATAATTCTTTTTGATTCTCCTAAATCAATCAAACTTGTAAGTTTCTAAACTTGTAAGTTTCTAGACTTTTACTTATTTTTATGGGTTTCTAAGTTAGTGTTTTAAATTTAGTACTATGCTTCTTAGATTGAGGATTTAGATTTTTAGATTTAAAATTTAGATTATGGATTTTGATTTTGGAATGTTAAAATTGATAGAATTTGATTTTGGAATGGATTCTGAGGTATTGTGATTTGTTTGATTTGTTTGATATTTTGTTAGGAATTTTAATAGATTTTGGAATGTTATTAGATTTAGAATTGATATTATTAGATTTAAAATTTATATTGTTTTTAATTATATGATTGAATTTTGTTTTTTTAATAATTATTAGATTGTATTTTAATTTCTAATGAATTTAAATATCTAATTGTTAATTTTTTATATTAGATTTCTTAATGAAATTAAAAAAAATATTCTAGAGTTATTAATTTCTAATTATGATTTTCTTAAAATATATTTTAAATTTGTAATTATTATTTTTAGTTAATAGATTTGTTTTCTGGATTTTTTTAAATTATATTTTCCAGGGATTATGGTGTGTTTCATCGGTCTAAGCTAATTCTTTAATCTAAAAAGATGTAAAATTAGAAATTGTAGATTTGCATGCAATAGCTGTATTTTCCAAAGAATTGGGAAATCCTATCGTATTGCACAATAGGCCAGAAAACAACATGCTTAGATAAAGACTGACTCTCCTACAGACCTGGTGGACCTTATAGTCGAGAAAGCTGCAATCAATTAGATTTTCCTAATCCTCCTTTCTCGAAAGGAAGAACATAAAATTCTTTTTTCTTTCCGCAGGGACCAGGAGATTGGATATCGTCGTAAGAAGAATGCTTGGCTGATAATAATTTACTTCTTGGTCTTTGACCCCCTCAGTCACTACGAACGCCCCCGATCAGTGCAATGGGACATGCCTAAAGCATCTCTTTCTATAACTCCTGAAACAGTCGAAGAACCACAAAAATCTAATTCAATTCCATCGCTTGATGTCCGAGATTTGGGCACTTGCCTTATTCCCCTAAATAGTTATCGATCTAAATCAGTGACTAGTATCTTCCCCTTCTCTTATATTGGACATCGATAGGGATTGTTAACAGCTACCAAGCAATCTTGTATTCCTCTATCCATAGAGTACATTGAATGTACAAAAATGGTTATAATCCGGGGCGGGTGGTTCGCGTCGGAGACAAGGGGTAAGTCATAGTCAAAGCCGCTCGACTCATGTTTTGGAGAACCAATCACCAGCTTCTAAGCTTACAACGACTTCAGCTCCCACGTATCTCTTGGGCCACTTGGCAAACACAAAATTCACATGGGCCAATTTTTTTTTTGTGGTTCCAGACCAATCTGCTTTAATCATCACTTCCTTTTCGACTTATATTTAACTTCATATGAACCATAAATTACATTGACCAAGAGTGTTGTAGGTTTAGCAGCAGAAAATTACAGGTTTTGCCCACTTAATTTCTTCGATTTTGTAGGTTATAGCACCATTTTTCTTCGTTCACTGTCGAATCCATATATGAGTTTTGAAAATTTTGTGAGTGATTTGTTACCTTTAATATCGGTTTTTTGTTTTAACGTCTAAGTATTATTATCACTCGATCAAGAGTTTACAAGATTACAGAAATAATATTCATATACCTATATTTTAAACAAAAATGATAAAGAACGATACAATATAAAAAGCGAAATTGACGATGTTTCAACTTTAAAAGCCTGACTCGCTAACCGATTAACAAATCTTAGGGCTAATCGATTAACAAATCTTTTAAGTTCATTTTCCGTATTCTAAGTAAACCATTGGGATTCTTAATTATTACCCAACTATAACGCACTATAAGAATTTCGCAACTCTCAAAACACCACTGCATGAAAACTTCAAACTCCGCAACCAATGGTTGTCTCTGTATGAATTTGTCTTTCGCCCATATTTTGACAAATTAACAGAAATAACTGGCAGAAACACCACAAATGATAACTTAACTGGAATCAAATTCTACGAAGAGAGACATAATATAACTAACATAAAAAAAATCTAGTGGAAGATACGACTCATTTTCACCCAATTTAATCTATCAAACTATTATACATGATAAACATGGTGAGATTATCAGCAAAACACATAAACATATACATAATGTTAAAAAAGACACATTGAAAAGACACTTACCCAACCAATTAAGGTGTAAAAGAGAATATCGGTACTCAAAGGAGAGATCACATACATATCGCTAGTGAAATATGACCGGCAAAACCGTAAAGAGAAGAAAAGCAATTACCCAAAAATTTGTCCATACTTGTGCTTTTTCAATTTACCGTCCCCAAATATTGAAATTTTTTTTTTTAGATAAATCATATAATATAATTAAAAAAAGAACGGCTGACGGCGAACCGACGCCGACCGACAAATTTACAAAAAACAAAAAAAAATTATTTGAAAAATCACTTTTATCTTTAATATCGGTTTTATGACTCATTTTTTATGGAAAAATTTGATATCTAGGATATCTTTTGTTTTGGTGGATTTCCTCGAAAGAGAATCATATTCATTTTGCAGGGTGTGTTTCCTTGAAGGTCAGCTATCCCTCATCTATTTCCGTCAATATTCACCGTCAGCTCAACTAGAGCTTCTTTAGGTGAGTTTAGGAAATTGTTAGGGTTGACTGGAAGGTGTTTTAGGATCTGTAGAAAAGCCAAAAAAAATTTCTACAGCTTAATTGTTAGCCAATCATTCTCTGGCTTTGGAAAATGAAGCTACAGCCAAAAAAAATAAAAAAGGAATTATAATGGCTGTGAGAAAATATTGTTTTCTACAGCTCTATATTTACTGCTCAGTGCCTTTGAAAAAACTAATGCACTCTGTCTCCTTTTTTCTCTTTCACCATTTCTCTTCTTTTTTTCTACTTATTTTTGTATATTATAACGTACTTATTTTTGTATATAATAACTACATATAACACAAACTAAATAACTACAATGAATATATACAAGCACAATATTTTACACATATACTTATATTGCATATAATTTTCACTTATACATGTCCCCAGTGAATATAATATATATATATATATATACATGTTCAATATGTTATCTATATAATATATATATATATATATATAAATAGAATATTATAAGTGTTTATAAACGAGATACTTATGTTTTACATATATTATAATTATTGTTAGATATTGTTTCAATATATTATATTTATTTAAAAAAAAATATGTAGTACAAAATTAATTTACAACATACAGAAAATATTTACTAGACATAACTTAATTTAAATTCTTTATAATATTAAATCTCTACAGTTAGTTAGCAAAACCTACATAAACCAAATTTCAACAACAAATTTTATATTCACATCTAATAAATCTACATCAATAAACCTACCCCCAAAAAATCTACATCTTAATTTCTACAGCCAAAAACCTACATCCTAATTTTTAGAGGCAAAAACCTAAAGCTACAGCTGTAGTCAATCGGAACGTTATCTCTTCATCGCTTTAATTAATCATCATATCTAATAACATAGATTCGTCGATTGATTGATCGTTTTATTTTGTTGATTGATCGTTTATTTTGTCCCATCAACATATAAATGAATACATCAACAATTTTTTTAATTTGTGTCTTTTCAACTTATTTCTGCGTATAAATGGTTATTTAACTAATTAGCATAAGATTAGCACACCAACTCGAGGACCCACCCGAAACTGACAACACTAGACCTAGAAAGGACCCCACAGAGCACGTCCAAACCACTAACTCTTTCTTGTGTCTCATGTTTTCAACGTCCTGGGGAACACCAAACGACTTCAAAAAGCTGTCGCTTTATCTTTCTCACTCAGATCCTCAAATTCTCTCTCAATCCAATCAAATTCTCCAAACACTCAATAAACTCTTCAAGGTCAACTCTTGAATTGACCTTTCAAGTTTCAATTTCAATCCGTCGGTAAGTTTTTGAGTGTTATATTCTGACGGAATCAACTCGGTTTTGATCGATTGAGATTGATCTATTGTGTAATGAATACAAAAAAAATCAAGTGTTTGCGTGTTGTTGAGGCATTGTAAACATGAAATTTGCAAAAAGTTTAGATTTTTAATATTGTGGTCTCAAGTTGAAGTTTATTTTTTATTTGATCAATTTTACCTAAAGATTCTATCTTTAATAGTTTTTGCGCTTTGTAAACATGAAATTTGCAAAATTCAGATTTTTTCACATGTTCTTGACTTTTTTCATTGTATTTGTTCTGATAGTGATGCAAATTCTGAAGTTTTCTGAGTGGAAGCTGAAGCATGAGACCAACTGAAAATTCTGTAGAAGACGAACCTGTGAACAAGAAAGGTAAAATGATCGATAATGTTCCAATGTTGTCACAAAACGAGACAATGGTTGAAGAGAATGAAACAGTTCCTTTGTTAGATATGGAAGAGAAGAATGTGACTTGTGTTGGATCAGGGAGTGACATTTGTTCTGAAGTTGAATCTAATGAGAGAAAGATAAAGGAAGTTTCTTCACTAATCTTGGCAGATGGAAAACGTATTGACCTGAAAGGGAGTGATGACTTAGAGATTGAAGTGAAAAAAGTTGTTGTTGTCTCAGGTGATGCTAACATGATAGAAACGCTTCCATCTTTAGAGCTGGAAAAGAAAACTGAAGCTTCTGTTCTAATGGCTGTTACAAGTAGAGATGAAGTTCCAGTGATAGAGAACAAAGATCCTTCTGTTGCTTTTGGTGGAATCAAACAAGAGGGTGGATCGAATCCATCGGTTTTAAGGAAAAAACTTCTTGTTCTTGATCTTAATGGGTTGCTTGCTGATATAGTTACTCCTTATGCTGGTTGTAAAGCTGACATCAATATTGGAAGAAGAGCAAGTGAGTTTCTAAATCTTTTGTTCACTGTTACATTAATACTATTTAAAGGTGACTTTCTAATTAGTCTGCAATTTGTTTTTGTTTCTATTAGTTTTTAAGAGACCTTTCTATGAAGATTTTCTGAAGTTCTGCTTTGATAAGTTTGAAGTTGGTATCTGGTCCTCTCGAAAGCAGTAAGTCGCTACTCGTATTCTTTAATTCACATTTTTCATTATTTCATATATAACATCATATGCAGTTACAGAATGTGTACAATCGATTTATTACTTCTATTTTACGTATAGGAATAACGTTAAAAGAATCACTGAGTTCTTACTTGGTGATATGAAGAGTAAATTGTTGTTTTGCTGGGTAAGATGGTTCTTGCCATGCCCTTCCGTGTTTTTGATAAACGATGTTGTCTAATTTTCATTGATA
The DNA here is from genome assembly GCA_963922655.1 of Cardamine chenopodiifolia. Classification (NCBI taxonomy): domain Eukaryota; kingdom Viridiplantae; phylum Streptophyta; class Magnoliopsida; order Brassicales; family Brassicaceae; genus Cardamine; species Cardamine chenopodiifolia. The sequence continues at coordinate 4,817,885 of OZ000487.1, read as the reverse complement.
TTTTTGTTATATATTTTTGTAGGACATGTCTTATTGTGCTACAACTAATCTTGGTTCCCTTGAGAATAAGTACAAGGATGTAGTGTTCAAAGATCTAAACCGTCTCTGGGAGAAACACGACCCAAAACTTCCGTGGAAAACGGGTGATTACAACGAATCCAATACAGTTTTGCTTGATGATTCTCCTTACAAGGCTTTGCTTAACCCGGTAAGCTATTTCGGAATGTCCCTACATCTTTTAGTCTCATTTATACAACAATTATATTGCCTCATCGATGTTATTAACTTCTTGAATGATCTATCTTAATTAACAGCCATACACAGCAATATTCCCTCATTCATACAATCATCAGAACAAGACAGACACATCCTTAGGTAAGCATCTGATTCATTGATTAGTATGTTCTGTGTATTTATCGTTTGATCTTGAAAATGGAATTTAGGTAATGGTGGTGATCTGAGACTTCATCTTGAGAAGTTAGTTGAAGCTGAAAACGTTCAAGATTTCATCAAGAACAACCATTTTGGTCAAGAAGCTATTACGGAAGCAAGTGAATCTTGGGAGTATTACAGAGATACAGTTCGTATGCTACACATATCTTCTTAGAAATACAGATTAACAAAGTTGATTCGGTAGAAAACAGAGGATTGTTTCAAGATTTTTGTAAGTGCTTGGGGAAAACAGATGAAAGAAAGAAAGAAATAAAGAAGATGAACTGAAACGGCGTGATGTTCTTATCTTATTGTTACAGATGTTTTGGTGTTTCATATCAGAATTTGGAAACCACATGGAATTACTTACTCTTTTTTTTTCTCGTGTATTTTAATAGACTTTCATATCTTATCTAGAATTTTGATGATTTTTTTCTTTCTTTTAAGAAGTTTGAATTTTTGTTTCAAAAATAGTAAAGAGCATATTGTTTATTAATTTAAAAAGTGGTACAATTGATCAAAATCTAAATTTAACTGAGAGGTCCTGCCTGGATCTGAGGATCAATGATAATCCAAGTTACCCAACGAACAATCCATTCGAACAAATTATCTGACCTTCGAAATTCATCAAATCCATCATTTTGAAGAGAGTGATCGAAAGAAATGGACCATGGATCGGACTGTATCAAGAGAAGGGTATGTGACCCTTCTTTTTTAGTCGTCTATAACCACATATTGATTTGGAACCTTGCAAAATTACATTTGGAACATCTCTCAAATTACTTTTGGTGACAAAGAGGTGTTCCACCGCAGCTAGAGACTCTTAGGGCTTGCTACTTTTATTGAGGCTAAAGAAAAGTAGCAAGAAGCTCTATGTTCACACCAGAACTTATATCTAACTGACGAATTAACCTCGATTTTAACCAAGTCTATCGCTATAGTGGAAAACTCAGAGATAATGAGCATATTGGCCGTCCACAAGCGGTCTTACAGAGGTCGAATGTGGCGTAGCCATCCTTTTAACTTTGGGGCTATGTTTTTAAACCTGATCCGGTTAGCTAACCGGCTTACCTTCCGGGTCACCGGGTTAGTGGGTTGACTACAGATTGATCTGAGCCGATTGCATGTCAACATATAAATCTTTTATAATTTATTATATATATAAAAAAACAATGCAACTCCTGTTTTAATAATATGTCAAAAATAATTATAAAGTGATTAAATATTTTAAATTCTAAATTTTAAAAATTTAATTACTAAGATATAAATCGCTAATGCTGAAAATAAATTAATAATGCATCACATCTATTAAAAAATTTGGTTATTGTCATCAGAATTCTGTTTATTTTCTTTAAACAACATAGTGAAATATTTATCAAAATCTAAAAAACTATAAATAACATATTTTGCCAAAAACATTATATATAATAAAAAAAATTAGAAAGTTTAATTATTATTTTTATACACACCTGGTTCAACAAGCAATACTAGATCGCCAATTTTATCGGGTTTATTGGATTTTTTTTAATTTTTTTTTAAATTTATAATTAACAAAGTTTAACAATAAATCTGAATCGATATAGTGATTCGGTTATCGTATTTACTGGTCTTATCGCCAGTGCGGATCAGGTATGAAAACATTGCTTTGGGAAATCTTTTATACAAGGCACGACTCATCCCAAAGCACAAAGCTTTTATGGCTCGTCTTTTCTTTTAATAGTGTTTTACTTGAAGCTTTTAATAAAAATAATTGATTTAAACCACATCAAAGTGTTTAGAATTGTCCCAATAATATTTTACACCAGATTACAAACGCACTCAATTTATTTTTTCTCAAGGTATATTTGATATGTTAAACAAATATGATTGATTTGAATAATTTTGGAGCAATTTTGACATAACGAAAATAAATATTAAACACATTTAGTTTTTTCTTTCTTCATATTTTTTTCTGACCACAAGCTAATACTAAACTAACTTGCTGTGAGGGCCGACACTTTCTACTGAGTTAAAGTTTGTGGGCAGTTTAGAAAATTCCAATATACAAAATGGGCTTTCTAAGATAATTTCTTACATGTTTTATTTTTTAAAAAATTAATATTAAAAAATTATGTCTATTTATGTTTATATTATTAATAATAATATTATTAATAATATTAATAATATTATTCTTAATATTATTATTAATATTATTGTTACTATTATTATTAATATTATTGTTACTATTATCATCATCATGATCATCATGATAAGCTCTTGGAAAATCAATTTTTATCATATGTATGTAGGGTTCAGCTTTTAACATCAATCATTGCATATGTTAAGGAGATTGAAAAGATTTGTGCGGCTTTTCTCTGGTAAGGACCAGAGTTAAACCCGAGAAAAGCCAAAATCTCATGGAGAGAAGTATGTACACTGAAGAACGAAGGGGGTTTGGATGTGAAATCAATAGATGAAGCCAACAAAGTTAGTTGTTATAAGTTGATATGGCGTATAGTATCTGGAACTAATTCTATATGGGTCAATTGGATACAAAGATCCCTAATCCAACCGGTTTCTTATGGTCGCCGGGAGAAACTTCTAATCTGGGATACTGGATGTCGAGGAAGCTTCTCAAATACCGACCACATGCTAAGGAGTTTCATTGAAAGGAAATTACAAATGGTATGCAGTCTTCTTTCTGGCTTGATAGTTGGTGCTCCTTAGGAAGACTTCATGACATTTTGGGAGATCGAGGTTATATTGATTTAGGCATTAAGTCTTCAGCCACAGTAGCAGAAATTTTAGCTACCCACCATCGGAGGAACCATCACATGGAGACGATAAATCTTGTTGAAACAGAGTTAGATAAGCTTAAAATAAATAGTCCTAGAAACAATATAGACGTTTCTCTATGGCGGGACAAGGGAGGAATATTTATGACAAAATTCTCTTCAAAGGATATATGTCATCAAGTTCGAGATATAGTTAAATCCAAAGAATGATCAAAGGAGTGTGGTTTACTCATACAATGCCCAAGCATTCGTTTATTGTCTGGTTGACTATGCATAATAGACTTACTACGGGAGAAAAAATGATGGTTTAGAATCCGGGTGTAGACCCAAAATGTGTGTTTTGTCATGCTCCAATAGAAACGTGGGATCATATATTTTTCTCATGTAGCTACTCTTCACAAGTATGGGAGCGGGTTATGGAGTTGCGGAGCCACAATAAGAAGAGTGGGTGCACTTGCACCCAATAAATATAGTAACTGAAATTTTTTATATTGGTTAAATTAATAAAAGTGGTAATTTGGTTAAAAGTGCACCCATTAAATACTTGGAGTAAGAGGTTTAAGCTCAACACTCAGCTCGGCCAAACAAAGGCCTACTGATACATTGAGTTTTTAGTGTCTTTTTTATTTGTTTTTATCATCAGTTTCTTGTGTTTGCATTGCATAGTTGCATCATTTTCATATGCATCCTTGTCTTACAGGCTTTGAAGTGAATTGGATCAAATGGAGTGAAAAGGACCTCAAGGATAAACTTTGATGATGAATCAGGATGTCTAGCGGCGAGCTCCAGTGGCATGAAGACGTCGAAAAGAACTAGTGGGATCGTATAGCAGTTTCGTGACATCACCCAGTCTCAGCGGCATCATGCCGCGGTTTGACAATGACAGTGGAAGCTTTGCAAAAACGACATGGAAATGTGGCCGGATAACGTAGCAGTTTCGTGACACCGCTGGACCATGGCGGGATGACATAGCGGCATTGTGATACAGCTAGACCATGGCAGGAAGACATAGTGGTTTTGTGACACCGCTAAAGAGAATCCGAGTTTTCCTTTTATGTCTATATACCAGGTTTGACTCGGTTTAATTGGAGTTGATCCATAACTTTTGCTTCCTCCTATAAACACCTCCTACATTTATGGGGATGCTTTTACTTTAGGGATTTCCTTTGCCCCCTTTTGGATATTTTCTCAATAATATTGTATTAATCTTTCAGTTTTTAAGTTATCAATCTCTCTTTCTTCATAATCTTTTAACTATTCTTTTAAGAATCATGATAGATCAACCTTGTTTCTTGGTGTTAAAATGATCTCTAGTGAGTAGTAATTTTAGAGCTTTTGGAGAATGGTAGATTTAGGATGATTATGAGTATATTAGTGGAGTTTAGGCTTGTAACAACATGGATCTATAAGGCATCCAACTCAAGGATATATAATCAGGTTTCAAGATTGTTTGTTAGTGGTGGCAAGGGCCATTGAAATGAAAGAAGTCAAAAGACCGGAAGCTGTTCTCACAGGGTCATAAGACAGGAGATATCAACACTTCATAGCTGGCAATTGCGCCATAAGGCATCTAGCTCAGAGATATATAATCAGGTTTTGAGATTTTTTGTTAGTGGTGGCAAGGGCCATGGAAATGAAAGAAGTCAAAAGACCGGAAGCCGTTCTCACAGGGTCCTAAGACAGAAGATATTTTCAACTATTGCAAAGAGAACAGACACTCCAAGTGAGAGTGATTGAAGAATAAGAAGCAAAATCAGTATGGATCTACTGCAGTAGCAGAACATTAAGCAAATTCTGACGATGAACTTTCTCTTTTTGCGCATAGACACACTCCTTCTTCTAATGTGTTGGTTCTAGATAGAGGGGGCAACCTACAAGGAGAGAGTGGTTTTCAGATTATGTAGAGGTACCTGACGACAAGATTAAGATGTCAAACGATTTTGTCTGCAAGATTGTTGGAATCGGCTCAATCAAGCTCAAGACATATGATGGTAGATTATGCACATTGAACGAGATTAGACATGTTCCATCAATAAAAAAATTGATATATGTGAGTCTGTTGGACAGTAGAGGTTTCTAGTATTCGGGTGGAGATGGGGTTTTGAATGTGTACAAGGATTCTGATTGGTTTCTTGCACGACCCTATGTGTTTTCCGAAGGGTTCTACAGTTATGGGTTTAGAAAATGTTGTATCGCCAAAGATTCAAGAGGAGAATATGGCTAAGCTATGTCATATGAGGCTTGGGCATATGGTTGAACATGGGATACATATTCTATTAAAGCAAGATCTTCTCTGTGGTCACAAGACCAAGAATCTCGAGTTTTGTGAGCACAATGTTTTCATGAAACTTTGCAGGAAGAGTTTTCATAAGGTGATTCACAGAACAAAAGGCACGCTGAATTACATTCATCCTCCATAGTGGATTCGTTGAGAGGTCATAAGTATTTTGTGTATATGATTGATGATTATTTGAGAGAGAATTTGAAAACATTTATGAAGCACAAAAGTGATATTTTCAATAGCTTCAGGGAGTGGAAAAGGTTGGTGGAGAATCAAACTCGGAAGAGGATTAAGAGGCTTGATACTTATAATGGTCTGGAATTCTGCTCAACAGAGTTCAATCAGTTTTATAAGGATGCAGAGATTACTTGGCATTTTATAGTTAGGGAGACACCACAATAGAATGGTGTAGCTGAAAAAATAAGTCAGACATTGTTAGAGAGACCGAGGTGCATGTTCTCTAATGCTGGTTTAGAGAAGCGGTTTTGGGCGGAAGCGGTGAACAGGCTTGCTACTTGATTAAGCTTGGTCCACAAAGGCATTGAATGCTGGATACCTTTTGAGGCGTGGTCAAGTAAATATGCTGATTACTCAATTCTAAGAGTTTTTTGTTGTACATTTTACTATGATGTGAGTGAAGGTAAACTAGAGCCGAGAGCAAAGAAAAAAGTATTTATGGGCTACGTTGATGAAGTAAAGGGATTCATGATCTGGTCTCCATCCAAAAACCGTATTGTTCTAAGCAGGAACCATTTTCTTCAATGAAAGTTCCTTGGTTAGAAATTCGGTACGGTCCAGTTCTGAAGCAAATAAGGGTAACACTTAGAAGCAGGTGGAGTTGCAGGATGATAATGAATTGGTTGATTTGCAGAAACACAAAGAAAATCAGGAGCAACATGTAGAAGATGTTTAGTCGGAGTCTACAAAGACTCAACCATCTAAGCTACAAGACGTAGCATTGCTAAGGATCGACCAAGGAGGGTTGACACCAGATCACCTGAGAGGTAAGATTTGAGGATATGGAGGGTTATGCACTGCATGTTGTAGAGGAAGTGGATACTTATGAGATTTCCACTTACAGAGAAGTTTTTTCTTGTCTTGAGTCTAAGAAATGGCATGCTGCAATGGGAGAGGAAATTGAGTCTCATGAGAAGAATCATACATGGGATCTAGTCATACTACCATATGGGAGAAAGGTCGTTACTTGTAAGTGGATCTCCAAGATCAAGGATGGTGTTTCCACGGCAGAAGGAGTTAAGTATAAGGCTAAGGTTGTTGCTAGAGGTTTCAGTCAAGGGGATGGGATAAATTACAATAAGAGTTAGAGGAGGAGATATACATGACTCATCCGGATTATTTCCAAATTTTTGGGAAGGAAGATCAGGTTTCAAGCTGAGGAAGTCACTTTATGGACTTAAACAGTCTCCCAAACAGTGGTATAAGAGGTTCGTTAGATATTCGATCAAGTTGGGCTACATCAGAAATCCTTTTTTCATCTCTTTGGTGCTTTATGTGGATGACATACTGATAACTACAATGAAGATATGTGATATTCAGAAGCCGAAGGATCTGCTAAGTTTCTAGTTTAAGATAAAAATATGGGTGCAACAAAGACGATTCTAGGAATGGAGATTTTCAGATATAAGGAGAAGAAGAAGATGTTCTTGTTGCAGAAAACCTACATTAATAAGATGTGGATAAGGTTTGGAATGTCTTTTGCTAAGCTAATTGATACTTTGAGTGCTGCAAATGTTCATCTCACCATGTATGATGTTTAGTCTGCAGAAGAGGTAGAGTATATATCTCGGGTTCCTTATGCTAGCGCTATATGAAGTTTGATGTATGCTGTGAAGATATCTCGGGTCTCATTTATAGAGGCGACAATTCACTCTTCGTTATAGGCTATTCTGATTCTGATTATGCTGTAGATGTGGACAACATAAGATATATGACTAGTTATGTGTTTACTTTGGGTAGTTTTGTTGTTAGCTACAAAACACTCTACAGTCGACGGTGACTTTGTCTATTACTGAATCAGAGTACATTGCATTAACATAAGCTGCTAAGGAAGGAATATGGTTAAAAGGATTGGTTAATGGTCTTGGTTTAAATCACTAACCATGAGAAAACCAAGCATATTGATATGAGATATCACTTCCTACGAGAATAGAATAGAATTCAAGTGAAGAAAGTGGGAACTACTGATAATCTTGCTAATATGTTCACTAAGCTGATTACTCACAACAAGTTCAAGAATTTTTGGACTTGTTAAACATCTCGAGTTGTTAGTCTAGACCATGAGGGAATATGGTATAAAAAGACATTTGAGACAAAGAGGGAGTCTAGTACATCTGACACTAGAAGAGTGCGTCTGGTACATCTGTTTTTGAGGATTCAAGTCAAGGTGGAGATCTGTTGATTTGCCATGAATCTTGTCTAACCCTGTAGCATTAGACAGCACGGGGATCTTGATGTCCGGTCAGCGAGTCAGGGGGTCTGGGGTCACTCCTATGTGGGTTGTTGTATTCTGCTTAGTCACCCTTATTATGCCTAAGTCCGCTAGTCTAAACTCGATAGGGTTTTAGATGTGGTGTACTCTTATATATATCTTGTGTTATTGTAACCCTAACTGTAAAATTTTCCTGGAATCACCTCTAATTACAAGACCCTCTTTTCTCGTGAACGTAGGCAATTTGGTGAACCACATTTAATCTTTGTGTCTTTACTTATCATGTTTATCCTCTATTTTCGCGTTGTCTTTCTCGCATCTGTCATAAAAAGTTGGTATCAAAGCTTTTTGGGTTTGTGATCTGGTGAGAAGATGCCTGGGATAAACACGAAGCTAGAAAATTTTACCGGGAGAAATAGTTTTAGTCTCTGATAGATTAAGATGCAAGTGTTATTGAAGCAAAAATAAATCTTGGCACTATTTTCATGGAAGAAATCTGATTCTGCTAAATTGAAGGTTCGAGAAGAAAAGGCGTTTTCAACATTTTTGTTGTGTTTAGCAGTCAAGATCATCATCGAAGTGTCAGATGAGAAAACCCATGCTAGTCCGTGGAAGAAGTTGGAGAGTTTGTGCATGGCAAAGTATCTAACAAACAAGCTGCTTCTAAAACAATTCATATTCGATTTGCAAGTGCAGGAAGGTATTGAGCTTTGTGATCATTTGACAAGTTAAATTCGATATTATTGGAGCTGCGTAATATTGATTATAAGGTAGAAGATGCTGCTCTGATTCTATTGCTATATCCACCGAAATTCTTTGAGAACTTTGTGCAATGGTTCATTGTTGGCAAAGATACAATCAAATGCTTAGTAACAACGCTTCATGGCTGGGAATTACCCATAAGGCATCCAACTCAGGCACAAATAATCAGGTTTTGGATTCTTTGTCAGTGGTGGCAAGGGCCATGGAAACAGAAAGAAGTCGAAAGAAAGGAGGCTGCTCTGAATGGGTCCTAAGCGAGGAGATATTTGCAACTATTGTAAAGAGAAAGGACATTTGATGCGAGTTGTTTGAAGAAGAAGAAGAAATAACAATTTGGATTTGTTGTAGTAGCTGAACATAAATAAAATTCTGACGATGACCTTGCCCTTGTTGCGCATGGACACACTCATTCTTCTGATGTGTGAGTTCTGGATACAGGGGGGACTTACCATATGACTCCGACGAGAAAGTGGTTTTCAGAGTATGTAAAGGTACATGATGGCATGATTAAGATGGAAAACGATTTTGTGTTCAAGATTGTTGGAATCGGCTCAATCAAACTCATGACATATGCTGGTAGATTATGCACATTGAACAAGGTTAGACATGTTCCATCAAAGACAAAATTTTATATTTGTGAGTCTGCTTGACAGTAGAGGTTTCTTGTATTCGGGTGGAAATAAGATTTTGAATGTCTACAGGGGTTCTGATGTGATTCTGATGTCTACAGGGGTTATATTTGTACTTTCTGAAGGTTTTTATAGTTATGGGTTCAATAACTGCTTTATCGCCAAAGATTAAAGAGGAAAATATGACTAAGCTATGGCATGTGAGGCTTGGGCATATGGGTGACGTTGGATGCAGATTCTATTGAAGCAAGATTTCATATGTGGTCACAAGACCAGGAGTCTTGAGTTTTGTGAGCACTCTGTTTTTGGGAAACTTCACAAGAAGAGTTTTTGTAAGGCGATTCATAGAACAAAAGGCATTATGGATTACATCCATTTTGACTGTTGGGGTCCCTCTAGAATGGAGTCGCTGTGAGGTCACAAGTATTTTATCTCTATGATTGATGATTATTCATGAAGGTTTGGATAACATTTATGAAGCACAAAAATGAGGTTTTCAATAGCTTGAAGGAGTGGAAAACGGTGGTGGAGAATTAAACTAAGAAGAAGATAAAGAGGATTCGTACTAATAATGATCTGGAATTTTGCTCATCAAAGTTCAATAAGTTTTGTACGGATGCAGGGATTTCTAGGCATCTTACAGTCAAGGAGGCACTACATCAGAATGGTGTAGCTGAACAAATGAATCAGACATTGCTGGAGAGAGTGAGGTGCATGCTCTCTAAGGTTTGTTAAGAGAAACGGTTTTGAGTTGAAGCGCCGAACACAACTTGCTACTTTAATAATCTTGTCCACACATGCAATTATGCATGATACCTTCTAAGGTGTGGTCAGGTAAATCTGCTGATTACTCAATTCTAAGAGTTTTTGGTTGTATTGTTTAATATTATGTGAGTGAAGGTAATCTAGGCCTGAGAGCAAAGAAATGAGTATTTATGGGCTACGGTGATGGAGTCAAGGGATTCATGATCTGGCCACCATCAGAAAACCGAGTTGTTCTAAGCAGAAACATTGTCTTCGATGGAAGTTCCATGGTTAGAAATTCGACAAGGTCCAGTTCTGAAGCAGAAAAGGGTAGCACTGAGAAATAGGTGGAGTTGCAGGATAATAAGGAATTTGTTGATTTTCAGGAACACACAGAAAATCAGAAGCATCGTGTAGAAGATATTCAGTGGGAGTTGATGTAGGCACAAGGGGTTGTGTCCACAAAGAGGAAGGATGGAGATGCTTCAGCTGGACTGAGGTCGCTCTCTGAAGTATTAAAAGAGATGTTAGGCAGAAATAGATGTTGGATACTCTTCAACTAGACTGAGGTCACTCTTTGAAGAATCGAAGAAATTATTTGATAGATGGATGGCATGAGAGACACCACACTGATCTGTAAAAGGATCAATAATAAGTCTAAACACTCAGATCTTCAAGAAATCGCACACAAGAAGATCGAGAGACTCTTATTTCGTAGAAGAGAATAGGAGAGCAAATTTCGTTTTTTTTTCATCATTGTTGTTAAAAGATACAAGCCGACAAGGGACTTATATAAACGGATCTAGGATGCAACAAGAGTAGACAAAAAATGATGCAAACAAAGATAGACACAAAGAAAATAACTCTTGGTATGCCTAAGTCTCTGATGAATCTATTCGTGACAGTTCGACGAAAACAATCACAAAAAATTATCCAAGCACATCCAAAATTCTGGAACCAATTTTAATAAATACTAGACTCGTTCTAGGTTCAGGTACAATTGGTTTCATGATTTCATCACACACCAATATTTTATAAAAATTCAGACAAAATTGTTGATAGGAACACTTAATTTCTCAACCTTGCTCTGATACCAGATGATGAAGGCACAAGGGGTTGTGCCCACGAAGGGGAAGGATGGAGCTGCTTCATCTAGAATGAGGTCGTTCTCTGAAGTTCAAAAGAGATGTTAGGCGGAAATAGATGTTGGAGACTCTTCAACTAGACGGAGGTAACTCTTTGAAGAATCGAAGAAATGATTTGATAGATGGATGGAATGAGAGACGCCACACTGATCTGTGACAGGATCAATGATAAGTCTAAGCACTCAGATCTTCAAGAAATCGCACACAAGAAGATTGAGAGACTCTTTTTTCGCAGAAGAGAATAAGAGAGATCAAATCTCGTTTTATTTCATCATTGTTGTTAAAAGATACAAGCCGAGTAGGGAATCATGCAAAACAAGAAAAGAACCGTTAATTTATTCAAAAATAATAATTTAAATGTATACCTTCGATAAAATAGGTTCTACTTGGATGATTTAGATAGTTTGGCCGTTCCTTGAATTGGTGAACAAGGTAGCTTCATGAAATCCTTGAAGAACCGACAAGCACAAAGTTGTTGGAGTCATGGGTTGCTCTTGAATATCTCCTTCTTGCATTTCTTGAATAAGTTTAGATTCTTGGAGTCCTTCAAGCTCTATGAGTGTGATGAGATTCTCCACTGACTTGTTGAACTTCTCTCTCAAGTGCTTAGTGTTTGACCTTGTTCTTGGAGTTTGATCCATGGCTACTATGTTGAATCTAGATGGCGCAGTGTTGATACCCTCATCAGGAGTTTCCAGAGACCATCCATCGGAGGTACAAGGCATTGCATTGCTAAGAATCGACCAAGAAGGGGTCGACGCCAGCTCACTAAAGAGGTACGGTTTTGAGTATATAGCGGGTTATGCACTACAAGTTGTATAGGAAGTGGATACTTATGAGCCGTCCACTATAGAGAAGCAGTTTATAGTCCAAAGTCTTAGAAATGACATTGTACAATGGGAGACAAAATGGAGTCTCATGAGAAGAATAATACATGGTATCTTGTCACAGTACCATCTGGGAGAAAGGTGGTTACATGTAAGTTGATCTTCAAGATCAAGGATGGGGTTTCACCGGTAGAAGGATTTAAGTATAAGGCTCGGGTTTTTGTTTAAGGTATCTGTCAAGGGGAAGGAGTAGACTACAATGAGAGTTAGAGGAGGAGATATACATGACTCAACTGGATGGTTTCCAAATTCCAGGGAAGGAAAATCAGGTTTGTAAGCTGAGGAAGTCACTCTATGGACTTAAATAGTCTCCTATATAGTGGTATAAGAGGTTTGACGACTATATGATCAAGTTGGGCTACATCAGAAGTTGTTGTATTTGTTGTGTCTACGCGAGCAAGTTAGAGGATTAATCATTCATCTCTTTGGTGCTTTATGTGGATGACATGCTGATAGCTATAAAGAAGATGTGCGATATTCAAAAGCCGAAGGATCTGCTAAGTTTTTAGTTTAAGCTGAAATATGAGGGTGCAACAAAGACGATTCTAGGAACGGAGATCTTCAGAGATAGGGAGAAGAAGAAGATGTTCTTGTCGCAGAAGGCCTACATTTATAAGTTGTGGACAAGGTTTGGAATATCTTATGCTAAGCTAATTGATACTCCGAGTGCTGCGAATGTTCATCACACCATGTATGATGTTCAATCTGAAGAAGTGGTAGAGTATGTATCTCGGGTTCCTTATGGTAGCGTTATAGGAAGCTTGATGTATGTTTTTTTTCTGCACAAGACCAGATCTGGCACATGCAGTTAGTATTGCTAGCAGGTTTATAGGACAGCCAGGAAGAGAACACTGGACAGCTGTGAAGAGAACTTTTTGGTATTTTAAGGGTACATCTGATGTTGGTCTCATTTATGGAGGCGAGAATTTGCGCCTAGCCACAAGCTATTCTGATTTTGATTATGCCGGAGATGTGGATAATAAGATATCTATGAATTGTTATGTATTTACTTTGGGTTGTTCTGTTGTTAATTGGAAAGCAAATCTGCAGTCGACAAAGACTTTGTCTATTATTAACGCAGTGTACATGACACTAACATAAGTTCTTAAGGAAGGAATCTGGTTAAGAGGATTGGTTAATGATCTCGTTCTACATCACTGACCAGGCTACTGTGTACTGTGACATTTTAAATGCTATATGTTTAGCCAAGGATCAGGTTCATCATGAGAGAACTAAGCATATTGATGTGAGATATCATTTCCTACTAGATGAGATGAGAACTCAAGAGAAGAAAGTGGAAACTGCTGATATGTTCACTAAACCGGTTACTCACAAGAAGTTCACGCGTTGTTTGGATTTGTTGAACATCTCGAGCTGTTAGGCTGGCCCATTATAACATCTTCTCCGAAAGGACATCTAAGGCAAAGAGAGGTCTAGTACATCTGGCACTAGAAGAGCACATTTGGTACATTTTTTTGGAGGATTAAAGTCAAGGTGGATATTTTTTAATATGCCTTTAATCTGGTATGACCCTGTATCATTAGACAAAATAGGGATCTCGATGTCTGGTCAGCGAGTCAAGGGGTCCAGGGGACGACGTCACCTTGTCTTGGGGTCTGGGGTCGCTGCTATATGGGATGCAGTATTCTGCTTTGTCACCCTTATTGGGCCTAAGTCCACGAGTCTGACATTGATAAGGTTTTAGACGCGGGATACTCTTATATATATATATATATATATATATATATATATCTTGTAAGCCTAATTGTAATTTTTTCCTAAAATCGCCTCCAATAATAAGATCTCTCTTTGCTTGTGGACGTAGCAAATATGGTGAACCATGTTAAATCTTTGTGTCTTTATTTATCGTGTTTATCATCTGTTTCTGCATTTTCTTTCTTGCATCTTCCAAAACAAATTGGTATTAGAGCTTTTTGGGTTTGTGATCTGGTGAGAAGATGTCTGAGATAACAAGAAGATCGACAAGTTTACTAGGAGAAATTGTTTCAATCTCTAGCAGATTAGGATGCAAGCATTGCTGAAGCAAAAAGGACTATGGACACCACTGTTAGGGAAGAAGTCTGATTCTGCTGAATATGAGGTTCTGGAAGAAAAGGCGTTTTCAACAGTTTTGTTGTGTTTAGTAGACGAGATCATCATCGAAGTGTCGAATAAGAAAACCTGTGCTAGTCCATGGCAGAAGTTAGAGAGTTTGTATATGATAAAGTCTCTAATGAATAAGTTGCTTCTTAAACGACGCTTATTTGCTTTGCGAATGCAGGAATGTATTGAGCTTTGTGATCTCCTTGAAAAGTTAAATTCATTATTATTGGAGCTGCATAACATTGATGTTAAGGTAGAGGATGAAGATGTTGCTCTGATTCTATTGGTATCTCTGCTGAACTCCTTTTAGAACTTTGTGCCATTGTTCATTATTGCCGAAGATACAGTCAAAGTAGAAGAAGTTTAGAGATATTTGCAAAGGGTCTTAAGCTAGGAGATATTTGCAACTATTGCAAAGAGAAAGGACACTCGAAGTCAGAGTGTTTGAAGAAGAAGAAGCAACATCAGTCTGGATATGTTGTAGTTTCATAACATAAAGCAAATTCTGACGATGACCTTGCTCTTATTGCGCATGGATACACTCATTCTTCTGATGTGTGGGTTTTGAATACAGGGGCGTCCTACCATATGAATCCGAGGAGAGAGTGTTTTTCAGAGTGTAGAGGTACATGAAAACAATATTAAAATGGCAAACGATATTGTAGATTTTGCACATTGAACGAGGTTAGAACGAGATTTCGCACATTGAAAGAGATTGGACATGACAAAAATTTGATATTTGTGAGTCTACTAAACAATAGAGATTTCAAGTATTCGGGTTGAGATGGGGTTTTGAATGTCTATAAGGGTTTTAATGCGATTCTGAAGTGTTTCATGCACAACACTATGTATTTTCTAAACAATTCCATAGTTATAGGTTTAGAAAATGTTGCATTGCAAGAGATTCAAGAGGAATATATGACTAAGCTATGTCATATGAGGCTTGGGCATATGTCTGGATGTGGGATGCAGATTCTATCAAAGCAAGATCTTCTCTGTGGCTGACCAAGAGTCTCGAGTTTTATGAGCACCAAGTATTAGAGAAACTTTATTGGAAGAGTTTTTGTAAGGCGATTCATAGAAAAAAGGCACGCTGGATTACATCCATTCAGACTATTAGGGTCCCTCCAGAGTGGAGTTGATTGATGTCACAAGTATTTTGTGATATTCAGAGCTGAGAGGTCACATGTATTTTGTGTATATGATTGATGATTATTCAAGGAAGCCTTGGATAACATCTTTGAAGCACAAGAATGAGATTTTCAATAATTTCAAGGAGTGGAAAACATTAGTGGAGAATCAAATTGGGAAGAAGATAAAGGGGATTCGTATTGATAATGGTCTCTAATTCGGCTCGTCAAAGTTCAATTAGTTGTGTAAGTACGCAGGGATTGCTAGGCATCTTATAGTCAGGGAGACACCAAAGCAGAATGGTGTAGCTATATAAATGAATCAGACATTGCTGGAGAGAGTGAGGTGCATGCTTTCTAATGCTGGTTTAAAGAAACGGTTTTGGGCTGAAGTGGTGAACACGTCTTGCTACTTGATTAATCTTGGTCCACACAAATGCATTGACTGCATGATACCTTATGAGGTGTGGTTAGGTAAATCTGATGAGTACACAATTTTAGACGCATGATACTCTTGTATATCTTGAGTTCTTGTACCCCTAGTTGGAACTTTTCCTTGAAATCGCCTCCAATAATAGATCTCTCTTTTCCCATGGAAGTAGCAAATTTGGTGAACCAAGTTAAATATTTGTATCTTTTCTTATCGTGTTTATCATCTATTTATGCGTTGTCTTTTTCTCATCCGTCATAATAGATGTGATTTTGCAAAATCTTGTAAGTATCGGGAATGACAAAGGGTAACTCTCATTTTAGCTAGCAATGGTAAGACTAGTGATTAAGATGAGAATGAAAGACTTGGACGGTTAGATTGAGTAGTTGGTTTGGGTGTTGGAAAAGAAAAGGTTGAAAAGAAAGATTAATCAATGTAATGAAAGGAGTCCCTTGGAAAACTAAGTGATAAATCAAAAAGCTCTAAGTCACAAATTATGAATATGAAAAAATGTTCTACCTAAGTTGCATATTTGTTTTGGTTTTGGGTATTATTAGAGAGTTCGATTGGTATGATTATGGAAAAGTACGAACGAGTAAAGTTATGAGTTGTGCATTATTTAACTATCTTTGAGGACCTTACATTGAATTCATTTTTTGAATTTTGTGGCTTGAATCACCACTTTCACAGTTTTTCTCGATTTGTCTCTTGTCTTTTGCTTGCGAACAAGCAAGAAGTAAGTTAGGGGAGTTGATACATTGATTTTTAGTGTTTTTTTATTTGTTTTATCATCAATTTCTTGTGTTTGCATTGCATATTTAGCCTATTAGTTGCATTATTTGCATATGCATCCTCGTCTTACTGGTTTTGAAGTAACTGGATCAAATGAAGTGAGAAAAGACCTACATGAGAAACTTCTATGATGAATCGAGATGTCTAGCGGCAAGCTCCAACGGCATGAAGACATCGGAAAGCACAAGCGGGATCGTGTACCGCTTCGTGACGTCGCCTAGTCTCAGTGGCATCATGCACGGTTTGACAACATCGGTGGAAGCTTTGCAAAAACGACCTGGATATGTGGTGGGATAATGTAGTGGTGTCGTGACACCGCTAGACCATGGCAGGATGACGTAGCGGTTTCGTGACACCGCTGGACCATGGCGGGTTGACGTAGCGGTTTTGTGATACCGCTGGACCATGGCTCGGAGTTTTAATTTTATGGCTCTAAACCGGATCTGACTCGGTTTAATTGGAGTTGACCCAGAACTTTTGCTTCCTCTTATAAATACTTCTTTACCCTAATTGTTATGGGGATGCTTTGTTTTAGGGATTTCCTTTGCCTGTTTTGGATATTTTCTTAAGAAAATATTATGAATCTTTAAATTTTTAAGTTATTAGTCTGCCTTTTCTTCTTAATCTTTCAAAATATTCACTTAAGAATCAGATTTAGCCAAAGATCAACCTTGTTGTTTGGTATTAACATGGTCTCTAGTGCGTAGTCATTTTAGAGTTCTTGGGGAATGGTAGATCTAGGGTGATTAATGGAGTTTAGGCTTGTAATAACAAGGATCCTTGCTTGATAGGTGGTATTAATGCTAGATTAGCCTTCAAAATGCTAGGTTAGGTTTGATGCCCGAAAGGTGTTTGATGAAATGTTTGAACCAAAATATCAACTGTTTTACATACTTAGCCTATGGGAGTAGTTGATTAAGGTTTGTAATGGTTATTTAGGCTTGTGATTAATGCTCTTTGATTACCTAATTGCTAGCAGAAATTATTGATGATTAGATAATTAAAGAAGAAATTAATGATATGAAAGTAGCTTATTTAAGTAATACTAAGCTCCAGTAGTTACGAATAGTCACCATAGTAAATTACCTCATCCTAAGAGTTCGTTTTCTCTATTTGATTTCAAATCAATTTTAGTCTTTTCCTGTTTTCATGTACTTTCAAATTTTGTTTTCAAAACACAAAACCTTTTATTGCTTTGATTGAATCGAGATTTGTATTACTAGTGTATTATTCTTATTTCCTTGAGGTTAAATACCTAAAGTGTTACACGCACAATAGGATAACTGTAGCATTGGAAAACGTGAATATCACCTACAACTCTAGTTTGCAACAAGAAATTGATACCGGCCACTCTTCTAACCTAATATGTCATACTGTATTGTCCTTCAAATTATTCTTTAATTTCAGTATAAGTTAAACTAATGATGTATCATATGTAACAAAGGTTTTTGGTGAATATAATTTTACATTCATACAAAAAAAAATTATGTGGTCGGCTTCTAGCTTCTTCAATGACTGCAGATTGTAATAATCTTACATGAGTTATAGTTAGGGAGTAATAACTATACTTACCAAAATAACGAATATAACAAAGGAAGATGGAAACATACTTCATTTTCCTTTGCCTTAATGCTTATTTCCACTTTGGGAAATCAGCCATTCATGTTTTAATGATGTCAAATGAGAGAAATTAAAAATTTCTTACCCACACAATATCATTGTATTGAAATCATACCCACACTATAAAGTAGGCTTAAAATATCTCAACTAACTAATCATTTGAATCTTAAACCATAAATTCCACTTTTATGCAAAATCAGACATAAAGTTATTGTGCCATTAAATGATGTTGATGTGGATGCTATGTGTGAAACGATGTGGATGACAAGTCTTATTTCTGCTGACATGGATGCCACGCGTACACTTTTTTTTCTTAAATCTTCTCTATTTTTCTTAATTTTTAAAATTTTTTTAAAATTTTTGTTGATTTACATCTATGTACATATATACAAATATGATATCATTTTGATACCACATGAAATTACTTTCTTTTATTTTAAATAAAAAAATTAAAAATTATTGATAATATGATATCGTTTTGGGATATATATATATACATATATATTATTTTAACGAAACCACTAGTTTATTTTTTTTATATCGCTTTCCTCCCCCCATCTCTTCCATTTCAATCGTTCTTGATTCTGTGGCGTTAGTCTATTTGTTTTCTTTTGTACGCACGTCGAGAGGCTATACAAATGTATATATCTTGGCAATTATAAAAATTAAAATATATATCATACATTTATAGATAAGAAGATCATATATCAAACAAAATGACATATTTTCATACGTTGTGGTATCCACATCGTCATGATTTTTAGATTTTTAACACTGTGATGATAAATATACAATTTAATAGCTGTTTTGGAGATAGTAAATTTTTTATGAGGATACAATTACAAGAAAGAATTTTGTTTTTACAATGAAATTTGACATAGAAGAAAATTGGAGTTTCAGAGAATTTATCGAAGATATATATTATTTGTATATATGATATAGATGTAAATCTACAAAATTTGATAAAAATTTTGAAATTAAGAAAACTAGAGAAGATTCCTTTAGAAAAACAATTGTACACATGGCATCCACGTCAGCAGAAATTTGACGTGTCATCAATGTCGTGTCACACGTGGAATCCACACTAGCATCATTTAACGACACAATAACGGTATTTCTGATTCCGTACAAAACTGGAATTTAAGGTTTGAGATTCAAATTATTAGTTAGTGGAGGTATTTTTAAGCCTACTTTAAAGTGTGTGTATGATTTCAACATAGTAATATTGTGTGGATATGAAAAATCTGACATATGTGTCAAATGATTAAGGTTTTTTGATTAATACATCAATTAAACCTAAATGTGCATCGATGTATTGATTTAGCACTTTAGGGATCAAATCCACATGGACATAAAGTTCACACACTAAAGATGCGAGATACTAACTAATCTATAGCAGATGTTTTGGGTTTTATGTTTATAATCAAAGAAAGGCAACAAATAAAACTCAAAAAATAAACAAGAAAAAAACATTGGATCATGGCTTTTACTATAAAAAATATACTAACAATCAAACATTGATGCTAAAGATTGAATTAAACACCATCCTAGAACATGAAATTCATAACTATGACTAATCCATTTCATTGGCGCTAATTACTTCACTAATTTAGTAATCATCAATAACATTTGTTACAATTAGATAATCAATGAGCATTAAGAATCAATTCCAATAAGTTCACTAAACATTCTAATCATCAATTCCCATTGATTAGGTATGTAAACCTCATAAAAGGTTTGGTTCAAACAATTCATCGAACACTTTCTGGGCATGAATTGCTGATTGTCTAAATTTTGAGAGATCAAGTCAAAACTAACATTAATAACAACCTAAATGAAATATCTAACAATAACTAACCTAATAATCATCATCTAACCATCAATATCCTAATCTACCATGACCCATGATCTAACAAAATGCTAACTACAAAGCATAGAGAGAGATAGAGAGAAGAAAAGATAAAAACATGGATATACAAAGATAGAAGTGAAGAATAAAAAACTGATGTGGTTTATTGGTAACTATATTACACTTTATAGGATGTCAAGTTTGAGTTCTGTCTAAAACTTTCTCTAAAACTTTCTTTTTCTTGATTCTGGGCGATTGAGAGGTCCCCTAGGGATCTTTTGAGATGGAGGCGCCGCCTCTGCCTTCTGCGGTGGCCGGCAATTCTTTGCCTTCTCCGACCTGCTCCGATCACCAACTCCTCGTCACTTCTCCTCACAGAAACAGAGCTTCAGAAGTCTGTTATCTTCCTGAATCTTCTGCAGTTCCAGGGACTCATAATCCTCTCTCGCTCCCATCCAGTGACACCATCCTTGCTTCACATCCGCGTGCGGCTGTTACGGCAGACTTTGTCTTTGCTCCAGTGTCGTCTGCTTCAAACAACGTTCATCCTTCTGCTGGAAGGTCATCTCTGCCGAAAGCTTCACCTGTAGTTGCACCGGTTGCAACATCATGGGCTGACGTGACTAGGAAGGGCAATTCACACAGCTTAAAACAATTTGATTGTGCGGTTCATTCAGTTGATGGACGAAGTATATACTCTGTTCCTGCAGCTATCTTAAACTCTGAGCCTCTCTGGGAGGATTTCTTGGTTGGAAGATTTACGTCGAAAGCTCCGCACATAGCCAAAGTCCACGTAATTGTTAATAAGATTTGGAATCTCGGCAACAAAGACATAAAAGTTGATGCGTTTGATATAGATGACTCTACCATTAAATTTCGCCTCAGGAATTTTGAAGCTAGGCAACGTGTACTGCGCAGGGGAATGTGGAACATATGCGACGTACCCATGATTGTCTCTAGATGGTCCCCATATGCTGAAGAAGCGCAGCCTTCCCTTCGTTCGATGCCAATGTGGATTGTTCTGAAGCAGGTCCCGGCTTCTTTGTTTACGTGGGAGGGTCTGAGCTTCCTCTCTAGCCCTCTCGGCACTCCTCTTCGGCTCCACAGAGATACGGAACTGGTTACCAGCTTTAATGAAGCTAAAGTTTTCGTTGATGTAGACCTATCATCTACGTTTCAGGACCACATCTTCTTCAAGATAAATGGAGAAGAGATCCGGGTTGCATACGAATTTCCTTGGCTGCCTCCCAGGTGTTCTAGATGCAAAAAATGGGGACACACTCTAAACTGGTGTTTAGCTTCTTCAAATGCTTCTGCATCTAATGTTAATCGCCTAGTTACTGCCTCAGAGATGTCGGAACGATGTGTGGAAGAGAATTCAACGACTCCAGTTTCATCTGCTTTTCCGGTTAAGGAACAACTACTTGATGCAGGCGCTGCGCATACAGAGGCTCAGGCTAGTTTTCTCACTTCATTGCAGGCTCACTCGGGTAACATGATGCTCCAGGCCACGAATGAGATCAGAGAGGCTATTGTTTCTCCAGCCCAGGGGATCACTCAATCTCTCATAAGGGATCCCAAGTCACCATCTCCGAAATCACGAACAGGTAAGAAGTTGCTGCAATCTGCTCGACAAAGTGATCAGCTAACCTGTTCAGAGGATCAGGCTGCGATTAGTAAACAGAGAACCTCACCCTCTCCGTCGGCACCTGGAATATCGGCGTCAAAGCAAATGGTTCTCAGCCCTATCATTATGATGAGTACTGCAACAGATCAGTGTCTATGCGAGACAATGTCATCAGAGCTTCAAGCAGTGTCTTTGCCAATGGTTTCCCCCGAGTTGAAGCCTCTACAGAGTAAGCTTGACTCCCAATCGATACTACACTCTCTTGCGGATATAGAGGAAGGCGAAATAAGCATTTATTCTCCCGTCATTTCACCTACAGATGCAGCTTGGTCAATGGTTCCTAACTTTGGTGGGGAAAAATCAAAATCTCCTACTCTGTCTTTTGGTCAAGTGTCGATTGCTTCTCCAACAAGGTTTGATATTCTTCGCGACTCGGATGAGATATTGGTGGAACGTTCAGCCATGGAACCAGAACAGTCTTGGGATGTAAATCCCATTGATAATTCAGGCTCTGCTAGGGAATCAATGGAGCTTCGAACAACACAACAGTTACCCGCCATGGGAGATGCTTCACCGGAACATCCAAAACGGCCTCAACTCCCTCGCTCTTCAAAGGTAGCTCATAAATACTTTGCAAAGAATTCCCAAAGAGCAAGTTCTTCTCAAACAGCTGGGGTCGGAAAAAGGTCTTCCCAAAAGAAACATTAATGTCGTGTTTCTCTTGGAATATTCGTGGGTTTAATCAGTCACGGAAACATTCTGTTGTTAAGAAGCTTATTCAATCAAAGAAGTTAAAATTCGGGTGTTTGTTTGAAACGCGTGTAACGGAGAATAAGGCTCATCGGCTAGTTACTTCCACCTTTGGTAACTGGTCTTTCGCTGCCAATTATGATCATAACCCTCTTGGTCGGATTTGGGTGGTTTGGAGTCCAACCGTAAAGCTTGAGGTAGTTCTTAAATCATCTTAGCACTTGACCTGTTTGATTCAGCTTGATGATGCTTCGGAAGCTTTTTTGTGTACCTTTATCTATGCGTCGAATGCTCTAGATGAGCGTAGAGAGCTATGGAGTGATATCCAAGGTCTCAAAACCCTCCCTCGCGCTAGTGGTAAGGCTTGGGTGTGTCTTGGTGATTTTAATGAGATTCTAGCTACTTCGGAACACTCACTAGCTTCGTCAATTCATGTTGAGGTTCCGGGAATGAGGGACTTCCAAGAGCTGGTTCGGATATGTTCCTTTAGCGAC
The DNA here is from genome assembly GCA_963922655.1 of Cardamine chenopodiifolia. Classification (NCBI taxonomy): domain Eukaryota; kingdom Viridiplantae; phylum Streptophyta; class Magnoliopsida; order Brassicales; family Brassicaceae; genus Cardamine; species Cardamine chenopodiifolia. The sequence continues at coordinate 4,794,987 of OZ000487.1, read as the reverse complement.
ATGGCTTACCATGGTCCACTTTACACGTGGTGTAATAAAAGGGAAGACGGTTTGGTATGCAAGAAATTAGACAGGGTGATGGTTAATTCCTCTTGGCTCCACCACACAACGAATTCTTACTGCCTCTTTTGAAGCTCACGGGTGCTCCGATCACCTTTGTGCAATTGTTTCGCTGAATGGTGCTCAGCCTAGGCCTAAGGTTCCTTTCAAGGTTGTCAATGCAATTCTCACGATGGCTGGCTTCATGCAAATAATAGAAGCATACTGGGCTTCCACATCTCCCCTTTTCCACTCGACCTCTGCTCTATACCGGCTTTCCAAAAAGCTGAAACTCCTTAAGCCAAAAATTCGAGAGTTCAGCCGGCATAGCATCCATCACTTGACAACCAGAATTGAGGCTGCATTTAAGAATTATTGTGCAACGCAGCTCGCCACCTTAGCGGATCCGGCTGGGGACAGAATTCGTGAGGAAAGTCAAGCTTTTGCTGTTTGGGACTCAATTTCGAGGCTTGAGGAAAACTATCTACGACAAAAAGCTAAGCTCCATTGGCTCAATGTTGGGGATAAAAACAATAACGTCTTCTATAATGCAATTAAAGAGAGGGAAGTGCGAAACGCAATCAATGTAATTCAGTCCCCGGATGGGAGGCAGCTCACCGACAAGGAGGATATTCACACGGAGGCTATAAGGTATTATTCTAACTTATTTTCTGTACAGGTACAGCCCTCACCAAGGAGCTCGGTTGAGGATGTGGCAGCGGTGCTAAATTACAAGTGCTCAGAGGAAGAAAAGGCAGCCGTGCTTCACGAGGTAACTGAGTTAGAAATAAAGCGCACTCTCTTTTCAATGCCTTTGAATAAATCCCCAGGTCCGGACGGGTTTACTGTGGAGTTCTTTAGGGAGACTTGGCCAATTACGGGTAAGGATTTAGTTGTGGCCATCCAATCTTTTTTTATCTTTGGTTTTTTGCCAAAGGGTTTAAACTCTACAATCCTTGCTTTGATCCCTAAGAAGCTGGGAACAGGCCTATATCATGTTGTAATGTGATTTACAAGATTATTTCCAAGCTCTTGGCTAACAGGTTAAAGGCTGTGCTTCCGGGGTTCATTACTCAAAATCAATCCACATTCATCAAGGACCGATATATGATGGAGAATCTCCTCCTAGCATCCGAGCTAGTTAAGGATTATCATAAGCCTAACATAGCCTCTCGTTGCGCAATGAAGATTGACATATCGAAGGCTTTTGACTCGGTGAATTGAGATTTTTTAATAAATATTCTTAAAGCGCTGGAGCTTCCCTCTTTATTTATTCGCTGGATTAAGGTTTGTGTCTCTACTCTGTCTTTTTCAATTCAGCTTAATGGTGAGTTGGTTGGTTTCTTTGGTAGCAAGCGCGGACTTAGACAAGGTTGTTCCCTTTTTCCATATCTTTTTGTCATTTGTATGAATGTATTATCTTGTATGCTTGACAAAGCGGCGGTGGCAGGTCAAGTAGGTTATCACCCGGGATGCAAAAGTCTGTCTATCACTCACCTTTGTTTTGCTGATGACATTTTGATTTTTTCAGACGGTAGGATCAGATCAATTCAGGGTATTCTCCGGGTTTTCGATTGTTTTGCATCCTTTTCAGGTCTCACCATTAGCTTGGAGAAATCAACTCTTTTCATCACGGGTATCTCTCAGGCTATCCGCACGTCGTTGGATACTTTTCCTTTTGCTATTGGGAATTTGCCGGTTAAATATTTAGGTCTTCTGCTGCTGACTAAGAGGATGAAGGCCTCTGACTATCAACCACTTATTGAGAAAATTCGTGGGCGTTTTAATTCTTGGAAGAACAGATTTCTATCTTTTGCGGGTCGGTTACAGCTCCTGTCCTCAGTTATAGCAAGTCTTACTAACTTCTGGATGTCGGCGTTCTTATGGTCTGGTCCATCTCTTAACTCAAACAAGGCAAAATTTTCTTGCGAGAGGGTTTGTAAACCCAAAGCTGAAGGGGGTCTGGGTCTGAGAGAATTGGGTGATGTGAACAAGGTTTGTTGTTTTAAGTTAATATGGCGTATTGTTTCAGGCCATCATTCTCTTTGGGTAAATTGGATTCACAAGCACCTTATTCGAGATGGCTCTTTCTGGCCTATTAACTTATCCATGAACGCGGGCTCTTGGATATGGCGAAAACTTCTAAAGTACCGTGATCAGGCCAAGACTTTTCACAAAGTCCAGGTAAGTAATGGTGCTTTCACATCTTTCTGGTTTGATGTTTGGAGTGACTTAGGTCGACTGTATGATCTCCTTGGGGCCCGTGGAAGTATAGACTTAGGGATCCCCATCTCGGCGACGGTGGCAGATGCCTTTGCTGGGCATCGGCCACGGCACCGCCGTTCAAACACTCTAGTACTAATTGATTCTGAAGTTCAAAGGTTAAAAAACAGGGCTACTAATGCTCCGAATATCCCTCATTGGCGAGGACCGGGGGTAAGTTTAAGTCTCGGTTTTTGTCTAGGGAGACTTGGGACCAGATTCGTAAAACTACTCAGCATGTGATATGGTACAAGAGTATATGGTTCACTCATGCAACCCCGAAATTCTCGTTTATTGTTTGGTTGGTTGGTTGCTCTCAATCGTTTGTCTACAGGGGATAGGATGAGCATTTGGAGTCCAAACTCGAATACAGCTTGTGTTTTTTTGTTCTTCACCACTTGAGTCAGCGGAACACCTTTTTTTCTCTAGCCCCTTCAGCTCTCGGATATGGCATCGCTTCTCATCCGGGTTACTACGTCACAGGTACACCACTTGTCTACACACTATGCTTACTAATGTTATGATTTCAGGTGGTAGGGATATCTCCTCCTTCTTAGTCAAATATGCATTCCAAGTGGCGGTCTATTTTTTATGGAGAGAGCGTAATCGAAGGCGTCATGGAGAGGGTTCTTTGCCGGAGGACAGATTATTAAGAAGTATGGATCTTATGGTGCGAAATAGGCTCTCAACTTTACAAGCCAAAGGAATTCACTCGGATGGCCTCCAAGCTTGGTTCTCCACCAGATTTTAATCTTCATATCAATCACTTTTTATGCTCTTTCTCAGCTCCCTTGAAGGTTGGTTTGTACTCTTTTTTCCATCTCCCGGTTTTGTCCCAATTGGGTTTTCCGGAGATGGGTTTTAACGAGGCAACCACCTTCAAAAATTTTTGTTGAGCTTTTATCTCTTTATATCAAACTCTCGGACACAATGTTGTAAAAAGGATATTTTTTTTCTTGAGTATAATTTAACATAATATTCAAAAAAAAAAGAAGTGAAGAATATTTCACTAGAGTGACCTAATAAGAGGAAGATCATACCAAAACATCTGAAAGAGTTTTGATCTAAAAACCAACTCTAGAGAGAAAAACTTAGGTTTAGAGGTGTTTAGACAAGTATTTATACGAAGACAACAAAAATAATCAGGTCAACTGTTAAACCTCTCGGTTAACACAATATTATGCTTCCTTGTTCACGATAGAGACAATATGTGTCCAGTAATTCGACCATAATTTTTGGAATACAGCTCCAACTCACTCGAGCCCACAACCATTGGAAAGCTAACTCAATTTACTATATTTGAGATTAAACTGGGCACATGAAGACATTCATTTGATGAATCTTTCAGCCGCTTTGGATTATCTCTCCATTTTTAATTTGAATGGTCATTTCAAGTGGTTTGGGTGACCGCTACAAGATTTACTTCATTTTTTGGTCATCTCTTCTTGATACTCTCTTTATTTCTAAGGCTCCAAGATCTTCCAAGGTTTCCCATGCACCTAAAAAGACTCAAAAACTATGCAAAATGTAATATAAACAACCTATGACTCTAAATTGCAAGATAATGCAAAATGATACTAAAATATGAACATGAAACTCCTAATTGATGTGATGTGGAACAAAAGGTGATGAAAAAGTCAAAATCATGCAAAAACCATAGATATCAGTATTTCGTAAGTGTTGCCCAATATATATATATATATATATATTAACAAGAAAAATTGTTTAAGAACCAACAATTATTCAGAGAAAAAGAAAAGAAAAAAGAGAAAACAAATATTGGAGACAAGAACGGTCCGTCAAGATTCTATAAATCAATATTGCCTTGTCATATTGGTAAAGATGTTTTTCACGAGATCTTTACAAACTGCATTCGTTCAACTATTATAGTATATTTTTGTTAAGAAAATAGAGCTTTTTAAAATTATTATTTAATTCAAGAGTGAAAATCGATATCCAATCTCTTGTTGTAATATTATTTACAAATACTATCGAAAATTTTGGAAAATCGATTAAAGGTGGTGTTCCTGAATTTAATTGTACCTAACCAATCAGTTTTTGTGAAGGATTGTTTATTTATGGAAAATGTGTTCTGACATCAGAGTTGGTTAATAATTACCAGAAGGACACAGTCTCGCCAAGGACTGCAATTAAGACTGATATATAAAAGGCATTCAACTCGGTACAATGGTCTTTTCTGCATACTACGTTAACTACTTTGAATTTTTGCTCAGAAGTATATTCACTGATAATGTTATGCGTTACAAAAGCATCATTTTCCATTCAAGTTAATGGAGAGCTTGCAGGTTATTTCCAAAGTGAGCGAGGATTACGTCAACATTGATCTCAATCCCCAATTTTGTCATAAGTATAAATGTGTTGTTGAAAATGTTTGATAAAGCGGCCAATAAAATATTAAGCTTATGCATTTCTGTTTTGCTGATAATCTTTTCCTGTTTACGGATGGGAAGAAGCGATCTATCGACGGTATTCTGGGGTTTTTTCATAATTTTCCAAGTTCTTGGGTCTAAGTATAATTTTGGAGAAGTCCACTTTATTCATGGCTAGTGTTTCAGATGGAGTTAAGGAAACTATAATTGATCAATTCCCAATTGATTCAAGTTCATTACCAGTGAGATATTTGGGGTTACCATTGTTGACTAGGATAATGAGAGTTGAAGACTATAACTCGATATTTGAGAAGATATGGGGAAAATTAAATGTTGAATGACAAGATATTGTCTTTTATTGGAAGATTACAACTGATTAGCTCGAATATACATAGTTTGACAAAATTTTGGATGTTCACTTTTAGATTGCAAAAGGCGTGCGTCACTAAAATTGATAACTTTACTCGGCTTTCCTATGGTCTAGAGCTTAATGCTAAGAAGGGAAATATATCATGGACAGAAGTTTGTAAACCCAAGGAGGAAGGTGGATTGGTTTTAAGACCATTAGGGGACACAAATAAACTTTGTTGTTTAAAACTATTTTATAGAATTTTTTTACCACAATTCTCACTTTGGATAAACTGGATTCGAATGTTTTTGATTCGCGAAGGGTCTTTTTGGACATTGAGTGAATGATTTTTTTGGGTTTGTGGATGTGGCAGAAGGTGTTGAAATACATGGAGCCGAAAAAATATTTTGTACAAACGGAGGTAAACAATGGACTAGCAAATCTCTTGTCATATGATCATAGGTCTTCAATGGGGAGGCTTATAGATAAAACATGAGAAATGCTGTTCATTGATTTTGGTATACAAAAGCCATCTACGATAGAGATGGTACTCCGTACCCACATAAAGAAGCACCATCGAGTGGATATGCGGAATAGAGTTGAGGACCTTATTGAATACCAAAGAAATACATGGAGCTTGGGAAATGAGGACTAGCCTTGTGGGGAAGTAAAACAAATAAGTTTTCCACCAAATTCGTATTAAAAATACATGGAATCTAGTGCGGCAGGTTAACCCCGTTAAAGCATGGTGGAAGGATAATTGGTTTTATTTTTCATGGCAAAAGTATGATTTTCACTTATGCATAGGTGTTCGTAATCGATTATCAACGTGGGATCAAATGAAACAATGGAATGTTGGGGCAAACTTTTCTTGCATTCTTTGCCAGCATCAAATGGAAACTTGAAATCATGTTTCTTTTCTTGAAGTTTTCAGCAGAAATATGGGATATAGTGATAATGAATTTCCTACTATCTAGACATACTAGAGATTGGAATCAAATCATGATGCTGTTGGTGGATTCAGCACATGAAAATGTTCATATCTTTCTCTTGGGTTATTCTTTCCAGGCTGTGATACATTTTATCTGGCGAGAAAGAACTAATCGACGATATGGTGAAGCTCCAAAGCTGGCACTACAGATAGTCCAAGTTATTGATAAACAAGTTCGAAAATGTTATATTCTATTCGACAAATGCAGATCAACAATACAAAAAATGATTGGAGACATGGTTTGCAAAAGATAATTGGCAAAAATTGGATTATTTTCTTGTTGTTTTAATTTCTTTTAAAACATTTTAAACCTCAAAATATGAGTAGCACCAAGTTGTAAAAATGTATTTTCAAGTTGAATAAATTTAACATTCAATTCAAAAATAATAAAATCGATATCCATTTTCAAAATAAATTAGCTTAATTACCCTGTGAATGATTTGGTCTGAGATATTGAAATTGGGACCCTATCTCTAGTCTGTACTATGCAAAAACAGAATATGGATGCAGTATACATACTACAACAATATTTGATACAATTCACAATTCACACTTTCATAATAATATCAGTTAGTCAAAACTTTGTTAGGGGAATTATGGATGCAGATCAATCACTCTTTGAAGAAGATGTTATTTATTTATTAAAATACAAATAAAAGTAATACACAAAACTTACTTGCTGATTTCTTCTTTGACCACGTAGCTACAACTTGTAAAGTGATATAGGCTTACCTAGAGCAATCTCCTAAGACATAAATTCACCCTTAGTATAACTAAGAACGTCTATCTTGCAGAATACAACTATCGAATTCCTTATCGTAGACCAAAGAGAATCCCTGGCAAACTTTACTTTGTGTTTCTCATAAATTATTTAGAGAGATGAAAAGAGAGTATAATTTTGGAAATTCTTCTTCTGCTTCAAACTGCATACCTTCATCCCTTTATAGAGTATGTCAAGAGTTATTAACTAAAAGGTATTTCTTTCGAACAGACACATATGTTGGACGAAGAGTCGCCTTATAGACACATCCTTTCGAAGACGTGTTTATGAATCAATAATCTTCTATGAGTTATTATCAATTAAATAATAATAACTGAACAAACTCCAACAATAGCCCACATTTTCTATTCAAACTCAACAATACCCCATATTTGAATTGAAAATAAGTTTTAATATTATTAACTTTTGAGAAAAAGAATCAATAAGCATCGGAAAATGTGTTTTTTGGACTTGAACATTTCCTGTTAAAACTTATCAGATTTATTTTCTTGGTAATGAATTTTAATCTTGAATTAATCATGTTTTTTACTAAACTGAGATAATAAGAGAAACCTATATATCATCTTCACATTTCTAGTTTATACAGTTTTGTTCATTTTGTTCCTGATTACCCCTCTATTTAATGCAGCCACACTATCACAATTGATACATATTGCTGTTACCGATTTAGGCATGGAAATTATCTTCAATAAATTTCTCATGCCATTTTTTGGTGCTTGTTTATGTCCATACAGTGGCTCAATTTTACAAACATTCTTTTCTTGTCCTTTGACTATAAATCCTACAAGTTGTTCCATATATTATTTTTTTCATCTAGTTCACCATTTTAAGAATGGTGTTTTGACATCCATTTGATGAACTCTAGATCATATATGGCATTTTTGAACCCTCGCTTGGCAGCTCCACACTTTCATATTTTTATATAAAGGAAAAGAGTCCTACGTTATCATATTTCATATGGGATATTTTTTAAGAGATAACTTTTCAATAAAAAAAGCAACAAGAAAATTTTAATTCAGCCCCATACCGTCATCCTTCAATTAATGAGCGATAATCTAGATTTTCTCTGCTAGTTTCACCACATAATTGGTGTCACTCATCTTGAAATTCAAGAACTCTTTTGGAGTTTTGAATATTTGGTAAGCTTTGTAAAGAGAATCTTCCAAGGCATTAAAAATATAACTCTTTCACAAAAACTCTTTTTGTGATCATATCTCTGATGCCTTGACAGTTTTGTTAGGAATATCTCCTTCATCAGGTAATTCCAGTCCATCCGAAGTCACGCATTTTGCCAGATTTATTGTCTGGAGATAAAACAACATCTTTTGCTGTCAAATTTTGCTGTCATCTTTTAAATACAAAAAGCTTTCCATTGTGACTTTTCACATTCACAACAACAGCATATCAATCACTCTTTGTAGAAGATTTTTATTTAATTAATAAAATACAAATAAATGATATAAACAAAACTTACTTGATAATTTCTTCTTTGATCACGTAGCAACAACTTGTAGAATAATAGAGGCTTGCCTAGGACAATCTCCTAAGACATAAATTTGCCCTTAGTATAACTAAGAACTTCTATCTCGCAGGATACAACTATCAAATTCCGTATCATACACCGAATGGAATCCTTTGCAAACTTTATTTTTTGTTTCTCAGAAATTATTTAGAGAGATGTAAAGAGAGAACTTTTGGATATTCTTCCTCTCTTTCAAATTACTTACCACCATCCCTTTATATAGTATGTCAAAGGTTATTAACTAAAAAGTGTCTCATCCCAACATACATATTATGTTGGGTAACATGTGTTTCTTCCCAATAGACACATATGTTGGACAAAGAGGTGCAATAACTCCAACAAACTTTACTCCATTTGTGTATCAAAAATCTGTGGGGGTCATGAGTTTGGCCATTAAGATTTAAGTTTATACCATATATTATGTTTATAGTTTTGTTAATGTATAAAATCTCATTCTCATATTTGTATTTATTTAATTTGGGAGTTAAATCAAGGAATAAGCAGAGATGTACTTTTACCAGAATTTAGCCTACATATATATACATCCTAATGAAAAAGATTCTCCATAAAATTACTGAAACAATTTTAAAAAGAAGAACAAAGTAATATTTTCTAATGAAAGAGGTTGAGTAAAACCGAAATATCAACTCCAATCACTTATACATCCTTAGGTAAACATCTGATTCATTGATTAGTTTGCTCTGTGTTTTTACAGTTTGATCTTGAAAATTTTCCCGTCTATTTACGAGACCTATACTCTGCTTCAATGGAATTCAGGTACTAGTGCTGATCTGTACTTCATCTTGAGAAGTTAGTAGAAGCTGAAAACGTTCAAGATTTAATCAAGAACAATCCTTTTGGTCAAGAAGCTATTATGGAAGCAAGTGAATATGGGGAGTTTTTACAGAGAAGCCATTCGTATGCTACTTGTATCTTCTTAGGCATACAAATTAGCAAAGTTCATTAGGTAGAAAACAAAGGATTGTTTCAAGATTTTGTAGAGTTTAAGGAAAACAGATGACTAAACGAAAGAAAGTAACTGAAACGGCGTGATGTTCTCATATACGTGATATGATCATTGAAAGGAGCAAAGATGATATGAGCATGGAAAGGACCATGGAGAAAGATGAAATGCTTGAGATCAAGAAAAAACTCAACGGGCTGATTCAAGAGCTTATGGACAAGGAGAACATTCAAAATTCAATTGGGGATATGAGCTATCAAGTTTAGCCCATTTTGAGTCTACTTACAAGCTAAGAAAGCTCAAAAATGATCTCTTTATTTATGGCCCACGAAAAGTGACGAAAATAAGGTCAAAAGGAAGCAAAATGATCCAAAGAGGCTTTCTCCAAAAGAAGCAAAATGATCTCAAGGGTCATTCAACTCATTTAGTCAAGTCTTGTCTCATTCAACTCACATTCTTTATTTCCTTTAAATTTCGAGACATTTTATTACTTAGTTTAGTTTTCAAGTTTTTTTTCCTTTATATTCATGTAATCTCTCAGGAGAAAAAACACACAACTTTTTATTCAATAAACGTCTTTTGCAATCGCAAACTCTTTTGTTCCTTTATGAACTATTTGATTCTTCTTGGTGCGTAACATCCAAGAGATCATTTTGTTAATCAAACATATCCCATAACATTTGTGTGATCCATCTATCGTCCGAGATCTTGAGAAGTTCAAACAAGGGGACTGGTCTTCTCTTCATACACCGTTGCATTTGTTCATACACACTCTCTTTGTCGATGACTCCATCGTCTTATTAGTTCAAGATTCAAACAAGGGGTCTGGAATTTGGTTTATACACCATTGTTTTGGGTCATACACTTCTTTCTCGGACTAAGGATTATCCGATCGGTCTTTGATTGCCAATCCTAAGGGATTCTGCATCAATATGATTTAGAAATTGTTCCAAGGTGAGTCGCTAGAGTAGTCGCATAAGCTGACAAAAGAATGGAGACACATCGCTGCAGTATTCTTGTAGGCTCTCGCTATCCTGCGCTTTTACTTCAGATATTTCTTCTCATATATTTACAAATACATTTAAGCTAATCTATATTTTAGTCTCTAATCTATTTACAAATACATTTAGCCTCTAATATATATTTTTTTGTCTCTAATCTAGTTACAAAAACATTTAGTCTCTAATCTATTTTTTAAATAGATTAGAGACAAAATGTGTATGTAAATTTTTTTAATCTAGTTTTAGTCTCTCTCTATAGTCTCTAATCTATTTTTTTTAATATTATGTTAAATTGTATTTAAAGTAAAATTTTTACAACATGTGCAAATTTTTTTGGAAATTTTTTTAAAGAACAAGACCTCTAATTTTGACGATCGATAAGTGCTTGTCTCGGTAAAATCTAAAACTAGAAAACTCATTTGGGACAAAACTAGTTTTTGGGAAAAGAGTGCAAACCACTTTCGAAAGAGCTAAAAAAATTTGAAGAAATTTGAAAGAATATGGCTGAAGTGGCTGATGCAAAGAAACCCCACTGTGAAGAACCTTTTGATAACCTGCAAACTTGTGGCGAACCATGTCTCCGTTCCTTTTCGGTATTACAGACTTGTTTATCTATGAACTTGGCTAGGTGAGTGTGGCTTGTAGCCCTTTCCATGTGTATTATTTCCTTGCGCTCCCTCAAAACTTGAAAAACATATCTCAGCAAAAACTGATGCATCCTATCTTGAGTTGTATCGACAAGAAGATTAAGTATTGCATTCCATTGATTCGAGTACCTTGAAATGAGAATATTTCGAGTAAGAAAATCACAGATAGTAGCGAGAATGTACACATGAAGAAAATATGATCTCGCGTCTCCATTGGTTCCAAATAGAAAGAACAAGCTGTTAGAGCCCCATTTTTCCAGCTGACCATTCGATCCCCTGTTGACAATCTGTTTCTAACCGCCAGCCAAGAATAAAATGAATATTTAGGCGTGCTGTGAGTAAACCATATAATTTTAGACCACTCTAATCTTGGCTTATGTTCTCTGATTAAATTCCAAGTAGCTTTAGAGCTGAATGTCGATTTGAAGTTATCTGTTTTATAGTGCCACAAAGCGACATCCGGAGCATCTATTAAACCTTGTTGACGCTTTGTGCTGATTACTTCTTCGATCTCTGTTAGCGATTCAGCTCTATGAAGTCTAGGTCTATGGGTTGTCAAGACCTTCTCCACTATTGAATGAACATGAATCCCCAAATTAATGCTGCCTTGAATTCCTGTGACATCAAAAATTCTCCCAAGCGGAGACCATTTATCAAACCTAAAAGATGTCGAGGCACCATTGTTTATGTCTACCTTAATTAAAGAAACCACTAGTTATCTATATTTCAAAACTTTCTCCAATTCCAAGAGACAAGAGACATGGATTCCTTAACCGACCATAAAGATCCTTTGCGAATTAGATACCTTCGAACTCCATTAACTCAAATCGATAAATTTGTTGATTGAATTTGCCATATTAGCTTCAAACAACTCACCATGTTTGCTTCTGTAATTGATCTTAGACCTAAACTTCCTTCTTCTTTTGGCTCACACACATCTTTCTAAGCAACTTTAGCCTTCTTATAATTCAATTTCGGATTAGACCATAAGAATGCAACACATATTTTATCAATTTCTCCAATGCAGGCTTTCGACAATCGAAATGCAGAAATCCAAAAGTTTGTAAGGCTGTAGATAACCGACCAATGAGTTGTAGTCTCCCTACAAAAAAAAGATATCTCGCAGTCCAATAGCTTATTCTTGACCAAATTTTCTCAATTTAGGGTCATTCACTTCGTCAATAGAGGCAGTCCCAAATACATAACCGATAAAGTTCCGTTCTCAAAGTGGAAATACTAGAAACTAGCATCCCTTGTTCCCTCTGACACTCCCCCCGCCATGTACATCGTTGATTTTTCAAGACTTATTTTCAACCTCGATGCAACCTCAAAATCTTTAAACACACTTAGAATACCTGCGATAGAGTGCTTTCTCCCGTTCGAAAAAACCAACAAAATCATCCGCAAAGAATAAATTCGTTAGTTTAAGGTTATGACAGTACGAGTGGGATCTGAACTGTCTCTCCCTAGCCGCTTTATCCAGAACCATTGATAAAACATGCATACAAATTACAAAGAGGTAAGGCGATAAAGAGCATCTTTGACAGACATGCATATAATTCTCTACCAGTTCCGAAGCTAATAAGACATTCTCCATCAACAAGCAGCCCTTGAAACATGCTGATTGGCTTGGTGAAATAAACTTAGGTAATACCAGCTTCAAATGATTCGCCAAAATATTTGAGATAACTTTGTAAATTATATTGCATCATGAAATTGGTCTATAATCCTTCATCTCCTCTGCTTTTAATTTCTTCGGGATAAGGACAAGAATTATGGAGTTTAAACTTTTAGGAAGAAAACCCGTTATAAAAATGATTGAACCGCCACTACCACATCTTTTCCAATAACAGTGTGGACCCAAGAACTTATTGGCAGACATGTCAAACAAGACTTTCCTAAATTCTTCCTCTATCACTTTTTCATCAACATTACCCTATCCTCCTTGTCATAGATAAAGCCCAATAAATCCTGTAGATCCTCCACAACCATACCACTGCGTTTTGGAACTGGTAAAGTAAAAAAAAAAGAATGGAAATACGCTTTTTCTTCAACATTAATTTCATTGTATGTTTCAGCCCTTGATCCATCAGATCTCTTTACCTATTTGATTGAATTCTGGTACTCTCTCTTCTTCGCAGCTTGATGATACTATTGGTTATTACCATCACCTACTCGCAGCCAATGCATTTCTTATTTTTGACAAAGACATATCTCCTCAAAGGCTGATAAAAATTTCCACTTATTATAGGCGTGTGACTCTGCCTCCATTAGACTTGGTGTTGGATTCAATAATATTTGTGATTGACAATCACACAATGCTTCGTAAGCCTCCTTTGTTATGTTTTGCAAATCTCCTAGCTTATGTTTACATATTACTCAAATTTTCGGCTTCAACTCTTTCAACTTCTTTGATAAATAAAACAATGCAAAGATTGATTGTCTAAGCTCTTCGGAGTCAACACAGAAGCTTTGATTCATTGTCAAAAAACAGGCAATGTAGCTACAACATTTGTAAATTTGAACAGTTTTCTTGGCTTACTAATCGGGCCTTTAATTCAAATGCAACACCTCATGTGGTCCGAACAACCATTAGCCTCAAAAGTACGGTGCGATTGGGGAAACGTTTGTTAACTATCACTCGATCTAGTTTCTTACATATTAAACCATCTTCTCTTTTGTTGTACCATGTGTAGCGTGGCCCATGAGCAACCAGATCGGAGAGCGAGCAAAAATGAATGACACCCTGAAAATCCCTCATACCCGTAGAGACCATTGGAGATGTCACATAGTTTAAATGCTTTTCTATGTCTAATATCTCGTTAAAATCACCAAAAATCATCCAAAGCTTATTTCTTAGGAATGGAGATTGTTGGTGACTTCTGGAATCATCCCAAAGCAACTTTCCTTTTTCAACAAAATTAGATACATAGATGAATGAACAAAAGAATTCCTCATCATCCCCATTCAAAAGAACTGAACAAGTTAGTATTTGTCCACTTGTGAGACACAGATTGAGTCTCACCTATGAATTAAACAAATCCTTCCTAGGCGATTGAACTCATAGGTCGATAAAACTGACCAGTCGTTAAAAACCTTTGACACTACCTGCTCCGCCTTATTTTTTTGACCCGCGTCTCCAATAAAGCTCCAATCTGCATCATTCCTCAATTAACCCATTTTCGTACAACATAATGTTTTGTCGATTTGTTAAACCTGCGGACGTTTCAAAAGAAACTCAACATAAATCATTTATGTTTGGCAGACTTATTACTTGCCACACTAGGAAGAGTGTTTTGAGCAGACTTATAAACTGATATGGTTGTTCTCGGAAAGATAAGATGTGAAGCTTTAAGGTCTGCCTTAGCAACAACCCCTTCATTCACTCCTCCTTGACTTTCCAGACTTTTAGCTACCATTTCTTGAACCTGCATCTCCTTTAAGGTATCACAACTCGAATGACCTACTAACACATCAAGCCAAGACTGTGAAACCTCTATAGAATGGTCCCTTCCTCCTTGAAACCCACTATTACTTGATTTCTTTGGATACACTCTCTCCCATATTTCTTTCGATTTTTCATTACCAACCATATGCTCTCAAACAACACCCTCATATGCATCTATATATGCAGGAAGTGTTGTAGCTTGGAGCCTTTCTTTATTAGCATCCCCATCACTCACTACTCTGGCCTCCTTGATGATCAATGACTGTTTGTTCCGAGGGAACTTTGTCTGAATTTCTTCCGCCACCTTTGTGATACTCTCCGAAGCTTATATTTGAATTTGGTTGATAAAATTTTCTTGACTCATTGGTGCGACATATCCGTCACTCATGTTTGTATTTTAACATATAGGATATGACGGATCTTGTAGTAGCTTGCTAACCTTCCTAACTTCTGTAGACCTCAAAATAGAAGTGCAAACCTTAGTCACTAGGACTGAAACTGATTGCGGGACATCATAACTAGAACACACCTCCACTCCATGTTTGACAATTCTAGGAATCTCAATCTCCTTAGAATTAGTGCGACAAATCTCTTTTAAATGTCTCCACTTGAAACATAAAGTTCATTTAAGAGGAAGCCAAGGTTATGAATAAATAATTTTGAACACTACACCATGCTTTGTCTTGAAACTAAAAAAGTCTTGTAACGGTTTAGTCAAGTCGACATCCACAAAGGCTTTTTCTTCATCAAACTTATTACAGAGCTCTGTGTCCGGATGAAGATGTTTTGGCTCACCCACAACACTTGATAAAAACTTAACCCTTACAAGAGAAGAAAGAGGTTGGAACTTGTTTGAGAGTAACCCACAACAACATTTTCCAAAGAGCTGATTGATCCTCTTCAACCACTGGACCGTAGTTCGAAACCATCATAGGTTTATCCGCTATGATCCACATCCCTCTCTATATCTAATCATTTTATCCTGTATTCAAAACTTAATTGTAGTTGAATTCACTACTAAAGCATCAATCCTTATAGCATTATTCCCATATGTCCATATCTTATTCGCTATCATATGAATCTTAGCAATGTGTGATGCAACTTCTGGGAATTTACCAACTATTAAGTCATCCCATAAAAGAGCTTGATCATTAACATCATCTGGAACCTCAATGAAAGTGTTTCCTTCTTCTGATAAAATTTTCAAGTCATGCTTAGACAACAACAAAGTCTTTTGAACAACAGATAAGTATGTTTTACGTGATTCTCCTAAGAAAACCACCGGATAACCCATACGAGAATCCTGTTCAATAGTAGATGCTTCTTCCTCAGCCACTGAAACCTAGTCAACAGCAACTCCAGCAACAACCTTTGAACCCAAAGTAAACGCTGGAACCTGCAAACCGCCTGATTCAGCCCCAAGCCTCGACACAGCCTTTGAAATTTTCACAGCCGCAGACCCTAACACAAACTCCACAAGTTTTGGATCTACTAAAACCACCATAGAGTTTGAGCCAATCTCAGCATCTGCACCCGTAGTAGCCGCAAAATTTGCACCCTCTAAACCTGTCCCGAATTCTGAACTTGACGTTACCACTAAAACCTTCATTCCTTCTGAAGCAGTCGCAATCTCTGACACTGATTCAACCACTAACCCCTTTTCAACCTCTGAAATCTTTGCATCGACAACTCTGTTTTGTAAAGCATTCTACGATGAAGACAGACCTGGAAATTCCTCTATCGCAACTGAACTACTGACAACCCTGCACGGAAAACCAACACTAGACATCAGCGAAACCACATCTCCTCCCGTAGACTAAGCCACCAAGCCTGGCGACAATGCCATCTTGCCTTCTACGGAACAAAGCCCTATCTCCCAAGCGATCGCCAAAATCACACTCCACAACAAAACACTCCGTTTTTTGTAAGATCTTATCTATTTGTTTCACTTTAGAGTTATTTTATGTGTAAATAGACTCATGCCTGAACTCTCTTGTTGTAGTGCTATTTATCTTTGTCTTTCAGATAGAAAATTTATCACGACCCACAAGGACAAGAAGTCAGTAGGTGTAAATGTTATCACTTATTAGACACCAGGGCATTATATATCTAGAGACCCCAGCAGGGACTTATCCATTATATTTCAATTTTTCTAGAATTCTAGTAGACCGCATTTTTCATTTGTATATGTTGTTAAGTGTTAGCTATTACAAATTTTTGAATGATTTTTTTTTTCTATAATCAGGTCAATATAATTAATATAAAATATATTTGGTAAAAGTACTATGGGCCATGTACTCAAGGTCCTCCAACGCTGGCTTTGAACCGGGCCTGCTATACGTGTAAATGATGCTACCGATTACTTTTATTATTTTGTTATCTACAATTTATTGAGAAAATCTTACAGGATACAAAGATTGGTGGAAAGAGTTAACTCCCCCGTTAAATAAGCTGGTGGTACATAGAAATAATCTCGAAATCAAAAGCCCAAAAAAGAAAACATACAAACAATTTCCGAAAATCAAATTAAATCTAACCCAAAAGCAAACGAATCTAGTGATTGAGAAGAAGCAAACTTCGGTTAATGTATTGGCGAAAGGAAAGATAATCTATAACTTTTTTTATTGCTACAACAAAGAACTTGTTGAGCCACTTGAACAAACCAACTAAGAGACAATCTCCTTTTCTTCTTCATAACCAAATTATGAATCGACTAGTGAGATCCACCCCTAATTCCACAACTAGACAATCAATTCACGAAAAAGGCCTTTACCAAAACAGAAAACACTACCCGAAAAGAACCAAAACGGCGACAACAACTGAATAAAACAAGACGTCGGAGCTGGGAATCCTGAATGACTACCGCAAGGCTTATAAATTATAGAAGTAACCACCAACGTGGGGTTGGGATAGTGGTAAATCCTTGTGGGTCAAGGCCAAGGAGGTCACGAGTTCGATCCCGTTGGTAGGGGTCTTAATTTAACATTGGTTTGGGCCTTGCCCCAGGGGGATTAGGGAGCCACGGGCTCTGAACCTCCTGGTTATCCAAAAAAAGAAATTATAGAAATAACCACTTATCTTATATATTTTTGATTAAAAAAGCGTGACAAAAATAAAAAAAAGTTATAGAAGCTCAATCAAGTGTATTTGTTTTCAAATCCCAATACATGCTAAAGTTTTTTTTTGAATAAATTTAAAATTATATTCAAGAAAACCCTTTTTACAACTTGTGTTACTATTTATGAATTTTTAATAAAAAACTAGCTTGATAAATTAATGTCGAAAGGTGGATGTCTCGTTAAAACTCCAACCCGGAAAAACTTAATTGAAACAAAATTGAGTTGTGGGAAAAAGAGTACATCCTCCTTTCGAATTAGCTGAAAAAATAGATAGAAGTATAACAAAATAATGAGATTCGAAAGAAGAGGTAATGAAAAGCCCAGTAGAGGAGTAACCCTTAAATCCTTCTCCTTTAGCTTCTTGTTGAGAACAAAACTTGTAAACCATCCTTGAGAAGACCCTTTCGCTGTTTTATCCATTTCACGGACCAAGCTGTCCGAATGAGTAGAAATTTCGCCATGACGCCTCTGGTTTCTCTCTTGCCAGAGGGTTTAAATGGTGACCTAAAAAACATACTTAGCAAGGAAAGAGCAAGTACCCTTTAAACCCGTAATCAAAATAGAGGAGGTTATGTCCGAGAAAGTTGTTGTAAACCTTTGGAGAAACAAGCTGTATGACAAACGGTACCAAATTTGAGCAGTGATCGGGCATGAGAAGAAAAGATGGTCTCGAGATTCCTCCAAAGCTGAGCAAAAAAACACACCTTGACGCCACATTTAGGATTCCAATGACGAAGTCTATTCCTTGTTGCTAACCGATTCATACGAGACACACTATCAATGGAAATTTTGGGGTAGCAAAAGAAAAACATACTTCCTTTGACCAAGGTTTGAGAGGATAGACTTTCCGTATCTGGTTCCAAGTATCCTGAGATGAGATAATCGCCCTAAATTTGTCAGCCTTATAATGCCAAAGAGAAATTTCAGTGTCCAAGTACGCTGAATCCTGCAACTGCCTAATTTCTTCGTCTAT
This sequence comes from Cardamine chenopodiifolia, assembly GCA_963922655.1. Taxonomy (NCBI): domain Eukaryota; kingdom Viridiplantae; phylum Streptophyta; class Magnoliopsida; order Brassicales; family Brassicaceae; genus Cardamine; species Cardamine chenopodiifolia. The sequence goes on along the minus strand of OZ000487.1, from coordinate 4,776,501 downwards.
CATAGAAAGAATATGCAATCGTATGTGTCGAGGTCTATGATGTGCTAGATCCTCCGCCATTGTGGCTGATGGTTTAATCCCCAGATCAATCCAACCCCTCTTACCTAACACATCAATCAATCGTCCCAAAGAACTCCAATTATCATAACAAAACAAAGTATTATAGCAATTCCGCACTTCTACTCTATGAAACTCCCTCGCCGCTTCTCTATACTTTCAAAGTTTTCTCCAAATCCACGACCCATCACTCGTATTTGTCCTTATAGACCAAAATGAGTCCTTCCAAATAATATTTTTCTTGACCCAATTTAGCCATAATGAATGTCTAGCCGACACTAGTCTCCAAATCAGCTTGTAGCAACTAAATTTATTTGCCTTGGCAAGGGATTAAGTCCAAGTCCCCCTTCAGTCTTTAGTTTGCATACATGAGCTATTATTGACTTCTTAGAGCTTAAGACGGGTCCCGACCATAAGACACTGAGCTAATCCTTTATATCTCCTTAATGCAGGCGCTAGGTAGATGAAAAGCTGCAATCCAGAAGTTTGTCAAAATCGCTATTACCGTGACAACAGCTGAAGTCTTCCTCCAAAAGATTAGAAGCAATTTTTCCAAGAACCTATGCGAGCTCAAATATTCTCTATTAGTGGCAGAAAATCAGAACTAGTCATTCGTTTAGTCAACAGAGGTAAACCAAGATATTTCACGGGCAATGAACCAATAGCAAAGGGGAAGGAGTTAAGTGAAGTCTGAGTCTCCGAAGTGATCCTAGCAATAAACAACAAAGTCTTAGGCAAACATATTTCCAAACCCAAGATCGCTGCAAAATCAGTAAACACATCAGAATCCCTTGGAAGGAACGAACTCTTCCTTCAGCAAATACCATGATATCATCTGCAAAACACAAATGACTAAGATGAACACTCTTACAGCCTGGGTGAAAACCAAATCTACCTACCATGGCTGAAGTATCCAACATACGAGATAAGATATTCATGCATATAACAAACAAGTAGGGAGAGAGAACAACCTTGACGAAGCCCCTTCTGACTTTGAAAAAAACTCGTTAGCTCACAATTTACTTGGACCGAAAAAGTGGGAGTTGTAACACAGAGTTCTATCCAATGAAAAAAGTTTAGGCCGTAAATCAAAGCTGTCAAGAGATTGATAAGAAAACCCCAATGGATGGAATCGAAAGCTTTTGAAATATCTATCTTCATGGCAAACCGAGGAGAGATACTCGGCTTATGATAGTCTTAAACAAGCTCAGAAGCCCAGAGAAGATTCTCCATCATGTAGCAATCTTTTATAAATGTTGATTGGTTGGGAGTGATAAAACCAAGCAGAATAATCTTAAGACTGTTAGCCAAGAGTTTCGAGATAACCTTATAGATGACATTACAGCAGGAGATGGGTCTATAATCCTTCATGCCTATAGTACCAGTCTGCTTAGGAATTAAAACTAGAATTGTCGTATTGATGCCTTTTGGTAGAAACCCATACGTGAAAAACGACTTCACCGCCTCAGTAAAATCCTTACAACCGATTGACCATGCCTCTTTAAAAATTTTCACTGTAAAACCATCTGGTCCTGAACTCTTATTTAGAGGCACATAAAATAATACCTTCTTGATTTCCTCCTCAGTAACCACGGCTACAACACTCACCTGCTCTGTCTCGGAACAGCTATAATGAAGAATATTCTCCAGCTTGGAAACCGACGTACCAATAAATCCTTGAGGCTGCGATGTGAATAAATCAGAGTAACCTGAACGCCTCTGCTTGAATATCCTCTCAGCTTGTAAGTAAACTCCCATCAATAGTCTTAACCGCATTGATCGAATTTTGGACTTGTCTCTCCTTGACAGCATTGTAAAAAAAACTATTATTCCTGTCACCCACGTCAATCAAATGAAGCTTCACCTTTTGTCTCAAATAATTTTCCTCTAAACTAGACACTTTCTCCCAAGCTGCAAACCCCATTGATTCCTCATGCATAGCCGTTGCATTCGGGTTAGCTATATTTTTGTACTGCTTATCACAATAAACCACCAGTGCCTCTTATGTTCGTTTCGTAAGGTGATGCATCCGTTGTTGACTAAGATCACGAATTACCGGCTTAAGAGCCTTGAGCTTCTTCGAAAATATGTGAAGAGCCACAGTAGAATGAAAAAAAGCATTGTATGTCGCCAATATTCATCCACTACAGCCTTGAAATCATTCATTTGCACTATGATATTGACTATCTTAAATGGAGTGTTTGGTTTATGCAGAACTGCAGCAAGAGAAATAATCCCGCAAAGATGATCCGAGCAACCTTTCGCTTTGAACCTACAATAAGAAGTATAAGGACGCTACAACCAATGAGAATTAACCAAAACTCTGTCGAGTTTCTTACATACCAGCCCTTCTTCTCTTTTATTACACCAAGTAAATAACAGACCGTGAAAAGCCATGTCCACAAAAGAAAAATAACTAACAACATCCTAAAAAACCGACATACCGGGTAAAGAGACTGTCATTAGGGGGGGGGAAGAGAAAATGCTCCGCCAAATCCAGCACTTCATTAAAATCCCCCATACAAATCAACAGCTTTCCCCTGAAGTGTAGCAAGTCTTGGATAGACCTGAGATCATTCCAGAGCTCACAACGCTCCTCTAGCATATTGGAAGCATAAATAAACGAACAAAGAAAGTCCTTCTGAGAGTTCACAATCTTAACTAGACAAGTAATATGTTTCCTTGTTTTAGAGATCTCATTTAGCTCTACCTTTTTGCTCCAAACGACCAAAATACTACCTAAAGGATTATGCTCGTAATTTGAAAACATTGACCAATCCCCAAAACAAATGCGCACAATTACCTGAGCTTTACTTTTGGCCACCCTAGTTTCAAACAGACCCCCCAAGAGCATAGCATCATAATGAATTAAATTCCTAACCACCGCAAGCTTCCTTCCCTTGTTGAAACCACGAATATTCCAAAAAAATACGACATTAATAATTTTGTTTTGTGAAGTCCTCTTACCAATACTGTTGTGTTTTGAATCCCCTCCTTTGTTTATTTTTGAAACAAAATATATTGATGCCACGTTTGATGATCGTGGAAGGTGTTCATCGTGACCTTTTTCTCACTGAAAAACCAGTTCCTTATAGCCAGACTTGATCAATAGAAGCAGACTCCACCCCGTTCTTATCTCCATCAGAGACCTTTAAAACATTCCCTGCCACACTCACACCTTCCGCCATCATAACGCCAATATCTTCCAATACAGTCTTTTTCTTTTTCGGAGAGCCAATTCGCATATCACCGCTAACTATCTCATTTTCTTTCTGATTGTTCCTTAGAAATTCTAACCTAGATGGGGAACCAATGGTGACTTGACCGTATTTTAAGAGGTGAATTTTGTTTTGATTCTCCCTCCCCCCCCCCCCAAATGGGAGACTTTGGACTATTTTTCATCTGATAGTTTAAAAACCGGCAAAAGGAGACTTATCTCTCCCTCCTCCACTTATGGAGCTTCCAAAATCAAAGGCATCTAACCTATTCTTTCAAGCGATACCGATCTGACCTTGGTAGCTACATCGTCCGTAGAGAGTTTCTGGTGAGCAGACGTCTTAGTTCCAGCCTTGTAAGTATTCCCCAAGATTGGACTCTTCTCCTACGAATTAACAGCCATGACCTTTCCCTCTCCTCGGAGATTATTTCCAGCCTTCCAATCAGAAGCCGATGCTGTAGAAACCTTCTGATTATGTGTGAGACAGCTATTTTCTAAATGCCCCCACTTCCAACACACACCACATCGAGGTGGAAGCCAAGGATACTCAAAGTTGAGACAAACCTCTTCCATTTTTTACGTGGAAAAATAATGGTCAGGAAGCTTCTTTGATAAATCAAAATCAACGAATATTTTAAGTGGGTTGCCCAATGGACTAGCCAAGAAGCTTAAACTTTTCCAAGAAAACAAAGTAAGTGGAATATTTTTCATTGTTACTCACATTGGCAAAGACTTGATCGCCGGCTACCCATCTTCAGCTTGTGGAGACCATTTGAAACTATCATGGGAATATCTCAAATATTCCACATCCCACGTCTGAGCACTCGACGCCGTGCATCCAAATTCCAAATTTGAAACTTGATTGTTGTTTCGTTTACTATAAATGCATCAACTTTGATTGTCTTATCTCCCAAATTCCAAATCTTGTTGACAATTACGTGGACTTATACTATATGAGGGGCTTGAGACACAAACCGACCAACAAGAAAATCCTCCCATAGTGGTGGTGCTTCTCCGAACACAGCCTGTGGAACGTCAACCACCTTTCTACCTTCCTTATCAACCACAACACAATCAAAACATGATAGGGTCTGCTTTGTCACTGGTTGGACCCAAGTCTTTGGCCCCGACAAGACCCCATTATACTTTGTTGACTCCCTTCCTATCAGACTTGGAACTACATCATCTACTACTTCTAAAAATTTTGTTGCACTCCCAGAGTTTACCTCCATTGCAACATTTGCTGGAGCTGTCTCATTGATCAATCCCGATAAACACACCACCTCTCTGTCTTCTTCCGAAATAACATCACCCACCTAGAGAGCCTCGTCTGTACCGTTTAGATTTAAGCCCAGAAACTTATCTTCCAGATGAACACCATCACCACAAGCAAGCGCTAAAGCTCCCAGACTTTCTGAACCCGCTAAAAAAGCCAAACCTGCAATCTACTGAGACACCAACGGAACCTCTGCTCTGTCTTGATTTATTCTTCATTGAAAGGCGCCACCAGAGAGCCTCCCAGGCGGTGGAGAAGCCATCACGTGGGTCAGGGAGGAGGCTAAACTTAATCGCCTAAAAATCCCCCACTTTTCTTAATTGGCACGCGAGAGGAAAATCCTTCGTATAAAGAAAATTTCAGTAACTTCCTACATGATAAAGTTGGTTATTAAAGAAACGAAATTAGTTAACCAGGAATTGGTGACAAAGTAATCATTTATCAGAATTTTTTTAAAATGTGGTGAGCGTGGATCAAACATGCAACCTTCAGATTATGACTATCTGCATATCGAATTTTTGGCTATCTGCATTTTGTCTTCCCAAGGCATGTATCTGGGAGATTGAGAAATTATTTTCTTCTTTTCTTTGGTGAGGTCTAACTTTGAGCTCTAAGAAAGAAAAAATGGGTTGGGAGTACATTTGTAAGCCTAAGAATGAAGGAGGACTAGGCGTAAAACCGTTATCGGAGGTATACACTATGTTTTGTCTAAGATTGACATGGCGTGTAATCTCATCGCGTTTCTCGATGTGGGTGAAGTGGGTTCAAAGTCTAAATAATATGGAAAATTTCATTTTGTTCTATTCGTAATTACACTATGGGGGATTCTTGGATGTGGAGAAAAATTCTTAAAGACCGTATGCTAGCTCCTACATTATACAAAGCGGATATCCAAATTGGAGAGACAACATCTTTTTTGTTTTATAATTGTTCAGATTTGGGCTGCTTGTATGATAAACTTCGTATGCGAGGTGTAATAGATCTGGGAATTTTGGTGGAAGCTTCTGTGGCTTCAGCCTGGACATCTAGAAGGCGATGTTGCCATCGAACAGATTTTTTATAGTTGGTAGAATCAGCACTAGAGGCTAAAAGGAGCATGTCTACACCAGATATTAAAGATGTCTTGCTTTGGAGATATAAGGGACGCAAGTACAAAGACATTTTAAGCTCAAAGCACACTTGGATTATAACTCGTCAAATATTCCCCAATGTTGTTTGGGCAAAACGTTTTTGGTTCAAGCATGGAACGCCAAAATATTCAGTCTTTGCATGGTTGTCTATTCATAATCGTCTAGCGACAGGGGATCATATGGTTGTTTGGAATGTTAGAGCAAATACATCATGTATTTTCTGTGGAGATCCTCTAGAATCGAGACAACACATTTTCTTTTTTTGTACTTATTTTGGACAGGTTTGGAAAACTTTAGTGCAAGGTCTTATGAAGAATAGGTTTACCAAAAATTGGATAAGCATGCTTAACCTCATCTCAAACACAAGTCTTGACAGGTTAACTATGTTCCTAACTCATTATGCTTTTTAAGCAGTGATTCATAGTATTTGGAGAGAAAAATATGCACGACGACATGGAGAATCACCAAACTCGTCTTTGATTCTTATCAAACTGATCGACAAACAAATAAGAAACCGCTGCAGCTCTCTTCATGACCAAAACCTGGAGGGAATTCTTCAACATTGGTTTGCTTCTAGGTGTTAATCGTCTTCAGCCATCTTTGGCTAGCTTAGCCATCTTTTCATCAGTCATCTTCATCTATTTGTTTTTTTTTTTCAGCTCTTTTCAAAGTGGGTTGTACTCTTTATCCCAAATACTGGTTTTGTCCTAAATGAGTTTTCCAGTATTGGATTTTAACGAGGCAACCACTTATCGATGTTCAGAAATAGAGCTCTACTATTTAAAAAATTTCAAAAACAGTTGCACATGTTGTAAAAAGTTTACTTTGAATATAATTTAACATAATATTTAAAAAAAGTAATCATATATCTTTTATAATCCTTATATAATAACACGGGAATAGTAAAATCATGAAAACATTATAGAAAATAGCATGAGAAAAACATATATTACATAGGGCATGTCTAACAAATCCTACTTTTAAGTCGCAAAACTTAAAATTTGAGGTTTAAAGGTGTTCTCTCCAAAACTACAACCTCAAAACACGCTCTCTACTGTGGTGAGTATGAAGTCAGCCAAACACAAATAATTTTATGTCGATTTTCTTTTGAAATATTTGAAGTTTCAACCAATTGACAATGCATTATGTTGTTAGAAATTGGATTAATTATGGTAACATGGACTTTGTAGCTTTATTGGAAACATGGGTGAAGGAAAATAAAGTGGAGAGGATCCTTGGAAAAGTTTTCAAAATTTGTCAATTCTGTCGAACTATGTTTGGGGAGGATTTAGATAGTTTGGAGTCCACGAGTGAGACTGAGTCCATGCTTCACTAGCAGTCAGTTGATAACATGCTCAGTTCTTATGAATGATGATGAGGAGGAGATTTTCTGTTCGTTTGTCTATGCATCAAATTTTGTAGAAGAAAGAAAGCAGCTCTAAGAGGATTTACGAAATCATCAGTAATCTTCATTTTAGAAATAAACCATGGATGATAGTTAGAGATTTTAACGAGATAGTGGATATCAAAAATCACTCAAGTTATGTGACATCTTCGTCGGTTACAATGGCTATGCAAGATTTCCAAGATGTACTCAGATTTTATTCACTCTCAGAAAAGACAACACATGGTTCACGTTTATACATGGTGTAACAAAAGAGAAGAAGGTTTGATATGCAAGAAACTGGATCGGATTGTGGTGAATGGTTCATAGTTTCAGACTTACCCACAATCACATTGCGGTTTTAAAGCCGGTGGATGCTCTGATCATATGTGTTGTCATATTCAGGTTAATGCACCGCTTACTAGGCCAAGATGACCGTTTAAATTCACTAATGCTATAACTATTATGCCTGAGTTTTTACCATTGATACAAAGCTGTTGGATTCTACGGATGAGCATAGAGTATCTACTTCAGCTTTTATTCGTCTTTTAAAAAACCTTAAAGCTTTGAAACCAAAAATTCTTGGATTGAGTAACTGCACTGGTTGAAAGTGAGAGTTGGTAACAACAAGTACTTTCATCAAGCTGCTAAGAACCGAGAGACTCGGAACTCAATTTAATCTATAAAGAGAGACTATGGAGCATTTGCTGAAACTCAGGGGGAGATCAAAGTAGAAGCAGAAGATTATTTTCATTTGTTTTTAACTCACTCTGACACGGATTGTCAAGGTATAGATGAAGAGAAATTGCACGATTCGTTGGATTTTACGTGTGATGAGGAAGACAGCAGGATGTTGATAAAAAAAGTTACAGAGAAAGAGGTAAAAAGGTTGTAATCGCTATGCCGGAAAACAAATCTCTAGGACTAGATGGTTTTACTTCGAAATTTTTTAAGAAGATTTGGGGAATTGTGGGAAATGATGTTGTAGTAGCCATACAATCATTCTTCGTAAATGGATTTCTCCCAAAGGGTTTGAATTCTACGATTATGGCTCTTATCCGAAGAAGAAAGAAGCTCATGAGATGAAAAAATATCGGCCGATATCTTGTTGCAATGTATTATATAAAGTTATTTCTAAGATCTTGGCAAATAGATTGAAGCAGTTTTTACCCAAATTTGTCTCCCCAAACCAATCAGCCTTTGTTAAGAATCAACATTGATGGAGAACATCTTATTGGCATCAGAATTGGTAAAAATTATCATAAGGATATGATCTCGGCTAGATGTGCGGTGAAAATAGACATATCTAAGGCTTTTGACTCTTTTAATTGGCCGCTTCTTCTCTCTACGTTAAGAGCTTTGGGGTTGTCAGAAAAGTTCACTCATTTGCTGAATTTATGCATATCAACGGCTTTCTTCTCAGTTCATATAGATGGTGAATTGGTTGGATTTTTCCGAAGTACTAGAGGTCTCCGTCAACCTTGTTCCTTATCTTCTTATCGACTTGTGATCTGTATGCATGTTGTATCAAGACTACTAGATAAAGTGGCAAAGGAGAGAAAATTTGGACATCATCTATTTCCTCCTTCTACCATTCCTTCTTCATTCTTTGTCTTTTTTTCTTCTTCTTTGATCGTAGTTTCAATTTCAGTGTAATTACATTCATTGACTATTAAGAATGTAGTTTTGGCCGAACATATGTCTCGGTGGATTTGTCCTAGAACTTATTATATGTCTAATGATGTTTTAAAAAATAAAATAATGGCTAAATAGCGCAAAAGATTATATAGATGTATTTCTTAATTTTATCCATTTCAACACGTATCATACAATTTCAAAGCCGAAGACAAGACTTTGACAAGTAAAAATCATAAAATTCTTAAAATTCAAAAATTTGAGGTTGCTTTTGATATATAAAACCTCAAAATTAAAGTTTTGAAGTTTCTTTTAGAGATGTCCTGAGTCTTCTCTAGTCCAATGTCTTTATTTTTAAAGCCGAATACATGGTAAAGTCAAGGAGACGACTGAACTGAACAAAATGTCACGGAAGCCCACTTATTCATTATTAATTATTACTTGGTGGACTATTTAACTTTATTATTACACAAACCATGACACATACACATACACATAGAAGACTCAACTGCAGTGCATCTGCGGTAAAAGCGTGTAACGATCTGATTTAAGGTTTGTCACTGCAGTAGTCGCATAAACATATCATACTACTAGCTCCTGCCTTTCCCGAATGGCATCTTCCTCCCTTCGCGCCCTTGTTCTTACGGCAGTTTTGGTAACAGAAGGATGGAAATATCAGAGGAGCACAATAACTGAAACCAACATTACCCCCATATTCTTTCAGACACTTGCTACCCTGCGCTTTTATCTCAGGCACTTTTGCGCTTAAATATAAAGTGAGTTAAGCAAAAAGAAATCACATAATAATGAAACTTGCTGCAATCACAGAGAGAAATATTTCCCGGATCCTATGAATCCAAATTTCAAACACAAACGCAATTTCTAACAAATATGTGAGAAATACGGTGTTAGTTAATTTACCAAAGATAACAAAAAAAAAGATGAAACTGAAGGTAGAAACTGAATTCGTTCCCATGGCCATCTGTTGTAGTGCTAAGATATTTATCTTTGTTCTGAAAAAATTTTTAGAGAGAGCTTTTAGAAGGGATCGATAAGCGATGGCCTCGTTAAACCCAAGAAGTGGAAAACCCAATGGGACAAAACGACCTCCCGGAAAAAAGAGTACCATCCCTTACGATAGAGCTGAAAGCAAAGCCAAAGAAAATCAACATGTCTTTATATCCTTGTTCGTACCAGACTTGTATCCCATCTTGCATTTTTCCTTGCATTTGTAAAGTTGAAATCCTGTTACAAATAATGATTCCTACCTATCGAATCAGATTTCCTGGTTGAAGAGGAGATTTTCCATGCCTTCTTTGGTTTCGTTCCCTCCATATAGTGTATGTGAGTACATGGAATGCATATCTTGCTAGAAAATCTTTTGTCATCTTATTTCTTTTGGCGTGAAACATGTTTAGAAGCGGAGTGAACTGATTGGTGTAGTCGGAGCAAAGCAGCCCATACGAGAGGTTATACCAGAGCTGGGAGATGATTTCATGTCTCCACGGGTTCAGAACAGAAAGCACATTTAGCAGAGACATTTGGCGACCAAATAAGCATTCTATCTCCCGTTGACAGGCGGTTTAGAGCAGCTAGCCACATTATAAATGAGAATCTCAATGTTGCATGCGAATACCACACTGCCTTTGACCATGTATTTCGGCTATGCACTTCCCTTAGTTGATTCCAAGTTTCCTTTGATGAAAACTGTGGCTTAAACTTGTTTTCCTTGTGTCTCCAAAGAGCTGTGTCCTCTTCTGAACTTCCCTGGTCCCTTACCTTACTTATTTCTGCTTCTATATCCGCTAGAATTGTCTGTCTTCGCCTCCGTGGTCTGCTACTAACTATCACATCCGATAATATATCCTCAACCTTTATTCCCATATCAATAAATCCTCTTTCTCCTAGCACATTAATCAATCTTCCAAGCGGGCACCAGTTATCATACCAAAAGGAAGTGCGAGAACCATTACTTACCCCCATCTTGTGATACACGTTTGCCAAGTTACGATATTTGAGGAGTTTCCACCACATCCATGATCCCCCGTCTTCGTTACTTTTTCGAACCAAAAGGAACTTTTCCGAATCAGATTTTTCTTGATCCAATTCACCCATAAGGAATCCTTTAACGATACAAGCCTCCAAATCAGTTTATAGCAGCTTACTTTGTTTGTTTCAACTAGAGATTTTAAACCGAGACCACCCTCTGACTTGGGTCTACATACTTCATCCCATACCACCTTAGCATTCCTTGAATTTAGGGCTGGACCCGACCATAAGAATGTGGAGGTGATTTTTTCAATTTCTTTTATACAAGCTCTTGGTAGCCTGAAAGCTGCAATCCAAAAGTTTGTTAAGCTTGTTATCACAGAGGAAAGAAGTTGCAGCCTGCCCGCAAAGGATAGAAATATGTTTTTCCAGGAGCTTATGCGAGATCGAATCTTGTCGATGAGGGGCTTATAATTCGTAGCCGACATTCTCTTGGTTAGGAGGGGAAGTCCTAAGTATTTGACCGGCAGCTCACCAATTCTAAAAGGACACTCATTCAGCAGTTCCCGAGCTCCCGAAGGAATGCCTGTTATAAACAATGTGGTTTTTTCCAGACTTATATCAAGCCCCGAGATCCTAGTAAATCGTTTGAAAACTTCTAGAACCCCCTTTATTGAGCGTATCTTCCCATCTGTGAACACCATGATGTCATCTGCGAAGCAAAGATGTGTGATATTCAGACTTCTACAGCTAGGGTGATATCCAAACTCACCATTCCTAGCCGTCTTTTCCAAATTCATGCAAATCACAAAGAGATAAGGAGATAGAGAACATCCCTGGAGTAGTCCTCTCTCACTTCTGAAAAATCCGGTCAACTCCCCATTTATCTGAATAGAGAATGATGGGTGGGTTACGCATAGCTCGATCCATCGTACAAAGATTTCAGAAAGTCTCATTTCTCTTAGTAACTTGGCGAGAAACCTCCAGCTCACCGAGGTAAAAATCTTTCTTTATATCAATCTTCGTAGAGCATCTTGATGAGATATCTGGCTTATGATAGTCTCTTACCAATTCTGATGCAAGCATGATTCTCCATAATTAAGCATTTTGGTTCTGAGATATGAAGTCCGGGACGATGCGTTGTAGGTGGTTTGCTATAATTTTTGAGATCACCTTATACATCACATTACAACAAGATATTGGCCTGAAATCTCTCATCCTAATGGTCCCAATTTTTTTGCGGAATTAGTGCTAGGATTGTGGAGTTCAATCCTTTCAGTAAGAACCCATATATGAAGAATGATTTGACGGCGACCGTGAAGTCAAGTCCAATGATGGACCACATCTCCTTATAGATAGTCCATTATCTGAGGTAGCTCCAACTCACGGTCCTCATCTGAGCCATCTAGGCACATCTTGAAATGTCATTTTACCTGCAAAGATAGAAATAATAAAAACCGATTTACCTTATTTTGATGTAGCATGGGCCAAGTTGGCATTGACGTGTTCAGCTAGTTTTCTCCGTCTTTTCCTCTGTTCTCTACGTTATTTCTAGCTCCATAAATGTTCTGGTGAAGCACCTTTCACATTTGATGATTTCGTCTTCAATTGGTTTGGTACGGTGCAGATCGAACTCCTCTCGTGCATATCTCAAATTAACCCAATCATGGGTTGTTTTACCTCGATCATTTTTATATTAATAGGTGATTTCTTAGTGAATATGAAGCCCTGCAGTCATTTGATCTGCCATGCTCATGTTAATATCCTTACCATGCTTGCAGAATGTGCTGAGAAAGGTTCTGATGCAATCTTGATTCATCCCAATCATGAATGAATGTTTCTCGAGGGTTAGCTTGTACAAAGCCATATTGTTGATGAAAATCATCTGCCAAAATCTCTAGATATATAGCATTAAAAAGGTCACATTTTTGGTGAATGTTACCTCCCTTATCAGATTGGCGAGTGGTTTGTCGAGAGGCTTCTCCTTAAGCCTTCTCGGTTTAAAAATTGCTTGGTACAAGTACTTGTTGCTATAAGAAAACAACGCGGAACTGACGACTGTATCCGTCTGTTCTAAATGGTCAGAAATAAAACAATCGTCGGAAACCAGTAGATATTTCTGACGGATTTCTGACGTAATAGTCCTTCAAAATTCCGATGTCCGGTATCTGTTGGAAAGAAACCGTTGGTAGTCTGTCGGAAACTAGTCGGATAGTCTTCTGATGGATTAACCGACGTATTTAAGATGGTTTATAATCCGACGAATTTCCAATGATTGTTTCTGATGGATAATTTTTGATGGATTTCCGACGATTGTTTTCGATGGATGTTCAACGGATTTCCGATGAATTTCCGATGGATATTAAATTAAAATTTTTAAATAATTTAAATTAAATTATAATTATATTTTATAAATTAAATAATTTAATTAAATAAAAATATTAAATTAAATTTCATAAATGAAAATAACAAATAGTTCAAAATAAAATAAAAAGTATTCAAAATAATAAGATAAATTCCTGAAATTAAAAAAACAAGAAATCTAAAAGTTGCTTGGAGACGGTTGGAAGGAACAGAAGAAAACATTCATCTGATCCTGCATTGCTTTGAGTTGTGCAGCCGTGTTTTCTTCGATTGTCTCAATCTTGTTGTTGAGACCTTTGATCTCGGCCGACTTCTCTTTTAGTTGAGCTCTAAGCTGAGGATCTCCATAAAATCTGGAAGTTGTCGAAGATGGCGAGGAGTACTCTTCTAGAAGTCCAAAAACACGGTCTTTGGACTTTGGAGTGACCTACGAAACAAAATATATAAATCATTATAAATGAATAAATTAAAGAAAATACTAAAATAAAAATAAAGAAAAAAATAAATATTACTTACATCGTAAACAAACTCGTTGATCTTATCGACGGGAACTTAGGAACAAAGAGGAGTTCCTTCAACAATCGATTGTGATTGCAGAAACTCTTCTCCCAATCTGGTCACATTCTCCACCATCTCCCGACCACCCGGATCTTGGATTTGTCATGTGCTACGGTTCGTGTGCGCATCTTGTAGAAAAACAAGATGGGATGGACGGACATCTACTTGACGGAATTGAAATATTTTATTAAAAACTTTAAATAAGTAAAAAAAGTTAAATAAAAGTATAAATTTATATAAACTTACCAGTTGTTGTTCCTGGGAAGCCTTGCTCGTTGGTCCCAAATTGTGAGTGACAATTTTTTTGCCCTTCCGGTCACACTTCCGATTGGTTGATTGAGTTGCCGATGTTGTCTGAGTTTCATTCATTCCAATAATCAACCAAACCGTTCCAGAGGTCTGGGTTTGCAAGCAGCTCCCTCGGAATATCATTCCGGTTCCACTTGTCCTTCCACTCGTTCAGCTTCTGTGAGTATACTTTCGATGCCCTAACATCAAACTCATGTCTAACTCGAGACGTGAGGTCTCGATCCCAAGTAAAATCTTGGTGCAAAAGGAGATGATTAAAATATTAAAAAATCAGAAAAAATGTATTATCATAAAAAAAAAAAGTAAAATTTTTAAAGTTAAAAAGTAAAGAAATTCATACCGCAAATTACAGAAACCATAAATCACGCTCATGCAGTAACATAAGGGAGTATGTCGGATACGGACGCTGAAACATTCCGTTGAGCATACCGTTGATGGACTTGGTTATCCCATTATGGAATAAATTGAACCTATAAAACAAAATTAGTTTAAAATTGTTAAAAATAAACAAATCAAACAAATAAAAACTTTAAAACCTTTTACTTACCAAGTACGGTTGCCGTCACATCCGAGATGAAGATGAGACAATCTTTCTCGACCGGATTGAGAAAAAAAAAATCTTCAATGCTCATCTGGGTCTGAGCAGAAGCAGCTTGATGAGTAGCTGACGGAGATTGAGTGTCCGGAACAAGAGTGGAGCAGTTTGGACTTGCTCCTCGGCCACATCTCGAACCAACTGACTCGAAATCAGCCATAATTCTTGAAAAAAAAACAAAAATTAATTTTTAACAAAAGAACATATATAAAGAAATTTAAATTATGAAATTTTTATAAAATATAAAGAAATAGAAACAATTATGAAAAAACTAAAAAATTTATAAACAACTAAAAAAATTTATAGAAAAATAAAAATTTTAAAAAAAAAACTTAAATAGTCATAGAGTTTATAAATATATATATGTTAGATTAGTAAATTATGAAATATTTATAAAATTTTAAAATATAAACAATTATGAAAAAATTAAAAATATATATAAATAACTAAAAAAATTATAAGAAAATAATTTATTTTTTTAAAAATTAAATAATTATATATTTTAAAACATATATGTCAGATTATTAAATTATGAAATATTTATAAAATTTTTAAAAATATAAACAATTATGAAATTTTTAAAAAATTATAAGAAATTAAAAACGATTTTTAAAAAACTTCAATAATTATAGAGTTTTTAATATTACATTTATAAGATGTAAAAACATTTTTAAAACAATTAAAAAAACCCAAAAAATCAAAATCAACATTCAAATTAACTAATATGCTAACCATATCGTAAATGTACTTAAAAACATAGAAACTTACATATTTG
This sequence comes from Cardamine chenopodiifolia, assembly GCA_963922655.1. NCBI lineage: Eukaryota > Viridiplantae > Streptophyta > Magnoliopsida > Brassicales > Brassicaceae > Cardamine > Cardamine chenopodiifolia. The sequence goes on along the minus strand of OZ000487.1, from coordinate 4,761,212 downwards.
ATCGGTTTGGATCCATTAGAAATAAGTTTGGATGATTGTGACACTTAGAACGGAAGATTTGACAGAGTTTTGTAGATTCACAGAATTTTTGGAAAGTTTCTAAGTGTTTTGCGAATAGTTTCGCGAAGAAGAAGAGTATGTATCTAAAACGAACTTTCCGTCGGAAATCCATTAGAAACACTTACAACGACGGTTACCAATGCCTTAATCCTCGCAGATCTGACGGATTCCGCAAAATTTCAGGTTATGCGGCAACCAAAAAGACATTTCCTAGTACACTTTTCGCGGAACCATCGGAAATCTGTCAGAAATTCCGATGGATTCTGCAAAATTTCAGGTTACGCAGCAACCCAAAAGATATTTCGCAAAAAATGCATGTCTTATCATTGGTCCGTCAACCTTAAACTTCGACACATGTTTCTTTAAATCCGTCAAAAATTTCCGACGGATTTAGCGATTTGAAGGATAACCACAAACTTATTTTTTATATTCCTGATCTAATAACATGGAATAGTAAAATCATGAATAAATAAATAAATAATCTAAGGGCGATGGCTAGAATATAACAACCCAATCCCGCAGTTTTGGATCGGGGAGCGAGATCTGGTAAAAACCCACTAAACGCAAACTCTAAAGTAATATAAGAATATATTTAAAGGAATATTAGGTAATTCAGGGATTTGTTGATTTCTTCCATCTCTACTGTTCCTTCTCTCTTTTTATTTTCCATGTTAACTTCGTCACATTTTCTTCTTCGTGAGATACAGTTGTGGCTCTTCCTTTTCTTCTTATTCCCCAATTGAAGGAGGACATGGCAGCGGATCAAATGTTGAGATGCTCTTTTCCTCAAAAACTTTAGCCACGATCACTGGCGGAGGTAAAAATTTTATCTATGGGGTCAGAATGTAAGAAAAATATTTTATGGGTGTCAACATAACAATTAAATTGGTCTTAATTTAGAGATTTTAACAAAAATACACCAAAATTTTCATGGGTGGCATATGACAACCTCCTCCTTAACTACCTCCGCCCCTGGCCACGATACCCTTGTTATAACATTCAATTTATTTTATCTTTTTTTATTAGTCCAAAATCGGAATAATAACTAAAACCCCATAGTCATACGAGATATTTAAATAGAAAACCAGCTGAACCCAAATCAAAATTTAGTTTCGATTTGTTATAACGGATACAAGAAGAGCAGAGTAATTAGATAATAACAGAAAAAGGACACAAGGATTAACTTGGTTCACCAATTTGGCTACTTCCACGGGTAAAGAGAGATCTTTATTATTAGAGGCTGAAAGTATGTTATACGAGATACATTAGGGTTTACACACGGACACAAGATATATATAGGGATTATCCTGGCTCGAAAAACCCTAAACTAAACGGACTTCCAGGCTTGGGCCAAATAAGGGTGACTCACTAGAAAACGGCATCCCATATTTCATCCGGCTATCTGCTGAAGCGAGTCATAAGCGATTCAAAACATATCAGCATGAATTAAGTCCAGCTCATTTACCTAATTACCTAAATTTAAATAAATATTAGAGCATCTACAACCGTTATACTCATAAGAGTCTCTTAAAAAATATAATCTAATAGTTTTTATTTAATTTTACTAATTTTTTAATATTATATTATTAAATAAATAATAAACCAGTAATATTGCGGCCGTAATATAGACAGTTTCTAAAATCTCTTGAGACAGTCTCTAAAATCTCTTTCCATTGAGAATGTTTTAGTTGAAAGTCTTACAACTTTTATTTTTTCTATTTTTTTTATTAGATGAGACTCTTATGAGTCTCACCATTGGAGATGGTTTTAGATCCTTATTGGGCTGAACTAAATCTTTATTTTCCCTTTCTCTCCCTTTCACTAAAACCAGATTGCCTTTTTCCTGATAAAAAAAGAAAACTATAAATTCACAGATTTCGTAATTTTTTCGTCCTCCACCGTTTATTCTCTCTTTTTCTTTTCAACTTTAACTTCGTTACATCTTCTTCTTTGTTGAGAAAGAGTTGTGGCTATTCCTCTTCTACTTATTGGACTTGGAAGAGGATAAAATTTTGAGATGTCCTTTTCCTCAAATTAACGAAGATACCCAGCCCCTTTCATAACATTTATTTTATTTGAGGTTTTTTTAACAAAAAATTGGAGTAATTATCTCATTCCTGATCTCATCAATGGTATCAATCCAAAAAGTCTGGTTATTAATAGTAGGTTTCTTCATCATCTTATCAACATCAACATTCATTACTAATCACTGATATGAAGATCAATCTCGTCTTTTTGACCATTGATGAGTGCTCATGCGGTTGCTCAGAAAGGTTTTCCGATAATGATATGATCTTATAGTTCTTCTATAAAATCCAGCAAAACAAAGTTAGTTAAGATCAAACATTCACCAACCTTCACACGAACGTTTTCAAGAAGGACAACTGGATATCAAAGAGATTTATCAATCATCAGTTGAATTTGAGGTCCCTAATAGTGCAAGGTAAAGTGCAGCTTCTCGGATTTTCACGCTTCTCGGGAAGCTTGTTCTGCAAAATGATACGACACTCACGCGTAAGAATCACCACTCCCTTCTCCATTGTGATATTTCCTATAAGGATTTCCTATATACTTCTTCAAGATCGGGACCATCTTTATAGCATCAACAAAGGTTAGTCTTACTTGCAATCTCCTACAATGCTTTTCGGCTTCTCGTACTCGTTCTCTTGAATTTGGTTTATTTTGTCTCGTTGGGTACGGGAGCTTAGGCATGTAGGGTGAAAAAGTACATAGGGTGATTCCTTTCCATCAGCAACAACAGTTCCTTACTGATTAACGTTATCAATGAACCTATTGTGCAATGTAGCACTTTAGGATCGATCCACAAGAAAACAAAAATCTAAGCAAGATAAGGGATTTTGGTTTGTATATAACAAGTAAAATACAAATGAAAATTAAGCGGAAATAAGAAAAAAGATTTAAAACAAATATAGAAAGGTGAACTCTTGGAATAAGGTGATTGACTAGGATGACTACTTGCTAACCAGAGGAGTTCAATGCTACTTAACAAAGCTTGCCCTAAGGCCTAAGATAAAAAAATCTATACTAATCAATTTTTATGGTACTAATCATCTAATCATCATCAATTTTTATTCGCAATCAAATTATCAATGAGCATCAATATTAAGTCTAAATAGCCACTAAACACCCTAATCATCAATTCTTGTTGGTTAAGTATGTAAAGCTCATAGTAATTTAGTTCAAACATTTCGTCGAACAATTTCTGGGCGAGAAAAATCCTAAGACCTACATCAACAAGATCAATGCTAATCTAGCTTTAATAACATACACTAACAACAAATTTAACATGTTCTAAGCCAAAACTCCATTAATCAACACATAATCATCCTAAATCTACCATATCAAGAGTTCTAAAATGACTACTCAATAATATCCATGAAAACACAAAATAATGAGTTTGATCTTTGAAAACACATATGTTGCTATGTAAACGAGTTTAGGTTGTTAGGAATTGGTTAGTGACGAATCGTGTTAACTGTGTGTAAAACTGACAAAACAGATTTGTTAGATTGTTTAATAGATTCCTAGTAAAGAAAAAAGTACTTTGCATTATTGTTGTGTTCTAGTAACTTCATTTGGTATCAGAGTAGGTGACCAACCATAGTGTTAAAACCTGATACATGTTGAGATCCTGAGGAAAGGATGTAGCCACTAATTGATATAATGCTCTTTCAAAAGCATGTCATTCTTGATGACAAATGATATGGTAAATGGAAGGTTCGTATGACCCAATTGAAGAAGATTGGGAAGCGCCATATAAAACTACTGAAGGAGGAGTGAAAATACTGAAACCTAAGGCGCGATGGATTACCGATGAGAAGAACTTCTCAAAAGTTAATACACAAGCTCTTAATGATAAATTTTGAGATGTCGATGATAATGAGATCAAGTTGATTCAAGGGTGTGAGTCAGCCAAGCAAGCATGTGATATTTTGCAGAAGTCTAACAAAGGGAATTATAATGTTAAAAGAATAAGATTATACCATTTTGCAACTCAGTTTGAGAATTTACGAACGGAGCCTAATGAATCTTTCTCTCAATTCAGTGCAAAGCTGAGTCCTATTGCTAATGAGGCAAATAATTTGGGTAAAACCTACAAGGATCACAAGCTGGTTAAGAGTTTTTATCATATGCTTACCTCCAAAGTATGCAACACACAAGGGTGTCATAAGAGTTGGTGGTAACACATATACTCTGAAGTTTAAATATTTAGATGGTATGCTAAAATTAGAAGAAATAGGGGTGGATGAAGATTTGAGAGTACATGATAAAGGAATAGCTTTCATGGTTGATGAAGTGAAGGATGAAAACCTTGCTATGATGGCTAGAAACTTCAATAAAGCCTTGAAGCGAGTTGAAGAAGGTAAAATCAAAGATTTTGGTCAATGGAAAAGAGGTGACACAGAGAAGTCTTGGAAGAAATTTCACAATAGAGATAATGTATACAAGTTGAAAAAGTCTTTGTTTGGGTTGAAGCAAGCTCCACGTGCTTGTTTTGAAAGGTTAATTCGGTTTCTGTTGGAGAATGACTTCACAAGAGGAAGTGTTGATAAAACTCTCTTCATTCATAGTTCCAGTTCTGGTAAACTAATAGTGCAAGTAAATGTTGATGATATTGTGTTTGGAAGTACTCGTAATGAGTTGGTTAACTAGTTTGTCAAAACCATGACAAAGGAGTTTAAAATGAGCATAGTCAAGTAGTTGAATTACTTTTTTAGGTTTCAGATCACTCATTTCGAAGAAGGCATTTTCATCTCACAGAGAACTTATGACAAAAATCTGATTAAGAGATTTGAGATGCAAATAAGCAAAACAACACGCACTCCTATGAGCATTGTATGCAAGCTCCCTAAAGATAAGACAAGTAAGGCTGTTGATGCAATATTTTACAGATCTATGGTTGGGAGCTTACTGTATCTTACAGCTAGCAAACCAGATTTGTGTCACAGTGTTGGTGTATGTGCTCGCTATCAGGCATGTCCCCGTATGTCACACTTGGCAACTATGAAACGTATCATCAAATATGTCAAAGGTAAAATTGATCATGGTTTGCACTACACGAAACAAACTAACCAGAATCTTGCAGGTTTTGGTGATGCAGATTGGGCAAGGAATCTTGTTGATCATAGAAGTAAAACTGGAGGATGTTTCTTCTTGGACAATAATCTCATTGCCTAGCATAGTAAAAACAAAATTTTATCTCTTTATCCACAAGTGAAACAGAGTACATTACCATAGAGATTTCTTGCACACAACTACTTTGGATGAAACATATGCTTGCTGACCATGGTATGAGTACTGACATTCTGTAAGTGCAATATGATAATACAAGTGCAATCAATATTTCCAAGAACCCTGTTCAACACTCTCGCACAAAGCATACGAAAATTAGGCTCTATTTCATAAGAGAGTTAGTAGAACGGAAATTTGTTACACAAAAAACGAAAAAGGAAAAGGATATGAAGAATAGATAAGTCAGCTTAGAAATGGTTTTTAGTAAAATAATCCCATCATTACTGTTCATAAACATGTGATCAGATCATCCATCTTCATTCTTAATCAAAAGAACTCACCATGATATTGATTGCTTGTCGGGTACGAAAATGCGTAGTCTAGCCTCAGAAGAGGAGTGAGTGTGAAAGCTCCTCATTTGAGAAATAGCTGCTTCACTGAGCTGGTGGGTTGAGTCCCTTTCAAAATCATATGCTGTGACTTTGTGTACATATTTTCGCACTCTGAACTTGATATGTAGAGGTAATTTGTTTTTTCAGTTACTGCTGATACCTTAAGCTATCTAGTTCATTATACGTTGCTTCTCAGTTCACAAATGTGGAGTTTTACTTGGATTCCTCTCATTTCTTGAGTGTCAGTGGTTGCAGCTTGTCCGTCGTGTGCAACATGTGCCATGTTGTACACATAATTGAAAATAAACCGGAAGAATAATAAAATTGAAATTCGTTGACTTGGTTATCTGCCTTAGACCGATTTGTTAACTAATCTAGTTTACAGTTTTTTTGAGTGAATTTCAGGCGACGGAAAACCTATTCTCGTGTATAAGGTTTTGTGGTTTTTTGCTTTCCCTCAGAAGCTCCTTAAGACCATTCAGGTCAAAGTTGCAAGTAAGTTTTCGTGTTGATCTCAGTTGTGTCCTCGTTTTCATATGATTGAGCACTTAACCAAGGGTAGAAAACTGTGATTACTGTGACTTTGGTGATGATATGGGTGAGCAATAAGTGTTGTGTTATTGCTCACCCAGATTTAAGTGATTACTCATGTTAATGTTGATATTTTTGTTAAGTCTTGTAATTAGGGGGAGCAATAAGTGTTGTGTTATTATTTCTTTTTGATTTTGAATACGTATTTTGCTCTATAGCATGTTTAAACACTTTGACACTATTTTGGTTTCGGATTGGTTGCCCTTTTGGTGTGTGTTCTTATGATTAAAAAATATGTCTCCTTTTGACGTTTATGATGATGGATATTAGTTATTGTGTGATTTAGATCAAAGATATACACTGTTCTATCTGCTTTGAGAACTAACATTAATAGGAATCATTTGTAGCTTGAGCTGTCACACTTAGATAAAAAGGGGGAGATTGAAAGCATGAATCTGTTGGATCAACAAGGACAACTTGTGGAACACATAAGAGATTTGTACACTTGAAACAGCAAGTCTCGAATAATGATGATGTGGGGAGCTGCTATTGGATGATTAGAGTTTCCATTACATGTTAATCAAGATATCACAGAATCAAGGAAACAAAGATTTGGAGATATCAGGATTTGGGAAGTTAGCATCTTGACTGGTACCTATATATAGGATGATTAGACTTCAGGTTTAGGTTAGCTGTTCCAATCATTACGCAGTAGATGTGAGCAAGAAAGCTTTTAGGGTTTTTGGTGAGTGAAAAAGAAGGAAATACAGCTGTTGTTGTGTAGGCGAGTTTGAGTAGTTAGGAATTGGTCAGTGACGAGTCGTGTTGACTGCGTGTAAAAATAATTAAACATATTTGTTAAATTTATTTAAGAGATTCCTAATAAAGAAAAGAAGTACTTTCATTATTGTTGTGTTCTAGTAACTTCACTTTGCATAAACATGATTAAAGGAGAGTAGTTCAGGAAACTAAAAGAGAAACCAAAATGATTGCATAAAAGAAATTAAGATTCAATACAAGATGTTCTTAGATCCCAAAGAGGCTAAGAGGTTCAGAGATAAATTTAGAACATGACAACTTAGGGTGAAAATATGTTAAAATGTTAAAATAAGAGTTTTGGTCAGAGTTGGATCGACCCGATTAGGACTGGGTTGGGTCTAGGTCTGATCGAGGTCGGTTTTTGCTATATTGATCATCTTCAAATCATATAACTTCTAAGCCGTAATTCCAAATCCACTTTTGTTTCGACCTAAATTTCTTATTTTTGATGCTCTTTACTCTATTTCAGGTGGTTTCTCAAATTGTTGAAATTTTCTTTGCACTTCCCATGAATCTTTTAGTAAATATTCAAATCCAATCCAATTCTTTGCAAATCTTTTATATTCCAAAGCTTCATTTGCCTCTTTTACTCCATTTGCCCATTTTGTATCTAAATGAACACAAAATAAAATGCAAATGAAATCTTACAACTCTAAATGCAAAATTACCCTAAATTACATGATGAATGCATATTTACAAATGATAATAATAATAATTTAAAACCAACAAACTAGTAATAAAAAGGCTTAAAAACACCAAAATATCATTACATCAACTCCTCTTGACCTGTCTTTTGCTTGTTCGCAACAAAAGATAATCCATTGAAGAGGTTTTGAAGACGGGGATTAATAACTATAAAGATTAACCAAGCTATTAACATCATTTTCCAAGATAATACTTCAAGTGGTGCAAAAGCGAATCCCTAATCGATTAACCTCTCTACACTTATCGCAACTCCAATCTTTAACCTTGTGATATAACTCAAGACATCCATTTGCAATCATGAATTTCAACTCTAATAGTCAGTTATAATAATAGCATGTAGTCTCACTAAGGGAAACCGCTCGATCATCCGGTTATCACGCCTGATCATTGCTCTCATTCAATACTCGGCGGATACTCTGTCCTTTTGGATCATCATAACCATTATCCGACCAGTCATCGACCGATCATCCCTCGCACCTTTTCATGATTACTTGGTGGTAATGTTTTCTAATCGCACCCCTTCACCTTATTCTCATCCGATCATCTTTTCACCTTCAAGATGCAAGCTTTTGTTGGATGAGATGCAACAAATGATAAGGACTGAATTCAAACCACTTCACCAAGGGATTAATCAACTTTGAGAAGAAACGCAGCAACAAAAGTTACATCACCGAAAAAGTTGTCAAAAACAAATTTCGAGAGGATTTGCATTTACTTCCAATTGTAATAAAGGTGGAAAAAGAGCAGATTACTCAACCTGAATGCATAACTCTTGAGGAGGTGCCAATGGAGAATTTGGAGCTGTGTTCTAATGAAAAGAGTGACAAAGAATCATCACCACCTTTTCGATCATCACTCAAAGATAAATCAAGAAGGTATACCTTGTCCCCTATATATGATCCTTATATTCTAGATTTTGAGTTGCTTGAAGAAGTAGTTGGAGATAAGAAGTTGTTGCCAGTCAATTTGATTGGGAGATTCGAGAGAAATCAGAAGAAGTGGATTTTAGTTTTGGAGATTCATTATTCAAAGGTCAAGAGAAGTGTGCCAAAGTATTGATCTTGGAGTGTTTGAAATCAAGTACAAGGGAGAAATTTCCAGAATTCAAGCAATTAAAAGATGAGTGGAAGAAAACATTCAAGATAAGGAGTGACCAGTTTGAATGGCTTGTCAAGGCATTTGGTTTGTCTTATATGCCAAGTATTTTCTAGATGAATCAAGTTTACACGTTCTTGTTGGAAAGCTTATGCTAGTTACATTCTGGTGTGTGATAACAACGAGGAAATTTACTCAAAACACCCAAGGGAGTTCTCTAGAGGTTATGTCGTTTCTAGAGAGTGGATTGAGGTTCATATAAGAAATAAACATTTTCCAGTCCAAAAGGAATCCTAACTAATGCTAACTAGTCCATTTCAAGTTCTAGAGCAAATAGTTCCTCCTTTTGCAGATGAAGCTGATTTGAGGACAAATCCTTTTGAAGAAAAGGAAAATGATATGATCATGGAAAGGACAAATGATGATACGAGCATAGAAAGAATCATTGAAGAGTTCAACCAAGGGACCTGGACTTTGGTTTATACACCATTTTTTGGGTCATACACTTCTTCCTCTGACTAAGGAATTATCTGATCGGTCTTTGATTGCCAATCCTAGGGGAATCGGCATCAATACAATTTAGAAATTGTTCCAAGGTGATTCGCTAGAGTAGTCGCATAAGCAATTAAGACCATCGCATCTCCCACGTTTTGCGCCCTTGTTCAAACGACGGTTTACATAACACAACGACCGAAAAATCCTTAGCTGACAAAAGAATGGAGAAATAACCTTTGGATAATATGGATCAAAAGCTTAAAAGATATGTGAGAAATATGGATGAGTTAGTTAATCTACCAAAATAACCAAAAAGAGGATGAAAAATATGGCAAAGGTAGACACTGACTTCGATACCATCAACATCTTCTCTCCCTATAATCTACAATCTATTCTTTAATATTATGTTAAATTATATTCAAAGTAAGATTTTCATAGCATGTGCAACTTTGCTTTTGAAACTTTTTTGAAAGAACAACAGCTTTATTTTGACGATCGATAAGTGGTTGTCTTGTTAAAACCTAAAACTAGAAAACCTATTTGGGACAAAACTAGTTTTTGGAAAAAGAGTACAAACCACTTTCGAAAGAGCTAAAAAAATTGGAAGAAATTTGAAAGAAGATGGCTGAAGTGGCTGATGAAAATAAAAACCACTGTGAAGAACCTTTTGATAACATGCAATCTTGTTGCGAACCATGTCTCCATTCCTTTTTGGTTTCTCACATCTCCCATAGCTCGAATTATCAATAGTCTATTGCGGACTTGTTTATCTATGAACTTGGCTAGGTGAGTGTAGCTTGTAGCCCTTTCCCCGTGTATTCTTTCCTTGCACTCCCTATAGATTGTATGAATCGTAACTTGAAAAACATACCTCAGCAAAAACAGCTGCATCCTATCTTGAGTTGTGTCGACAAGAAGATTAAGTATTGCATTCTATTGATTCGAGTACCTTGAAATGAGAAGATTTCGAGTAAGAAAATCCCAGATAGCAACTAAGAATGTAAACATGAAGAAAATATGATCTCGCGTCTCTATTGGTTCCAAACAAAATGAACAAGCTGTTAGAGCCCCATTGTTCCAGGTGAGCATTCGATCCTCTGTTAACAATCTGTTTCTAACCGCCAGCCAAGAAATAAATGAATATTTAGGCGTGCTGTGAGTAAGCCATATACCTTTAGACCACTATAATCTTGGCTTACGTTCTCTGATTAAATTCCAAGTAGCTTTAGAGCTGAACGTTGATTTGAAGTTATATGTTTTTACCGCCACAAAGCAACATCCAGAGCATCTACTAAACCTTGTTGACGCTTTGTGCTGATTACTTCTTCGATCTCCTATAGCGATACAGCTCTATGATGTCTAGTTCTATGGATTGTCAAGACCTGCTCCACTATTGAATGAATATGAATCCCTAAATCAACGTTGTCCTGGATTCCTGTGATATCAAAAATTCTCCCAAGCGGAGACCATTTAACAAACCAAAAAGATGTTGAGGCACCATTTTTTACGTCTACCTTTATTAAAGAAACCACTAGTTGTCTATATTTCAAAATCTTTCTCCAATTCCAAGAGCCAAGAGACGTGGATTCCTTAACCGACCATAGAGATCCTTCGAGAATAAGATACCTTGAACCCCATTAACCCAAATTGATGAATGTCCTAATTGAATTTGCCATATTAGCTACAAACAACTCACCATGTTTGTTCTTAGACCCAAACCTCCTTATTCTTTTGGCTGGCACACATCTTTCCAAACAACTTTAGGCTTCTTATAATTCAATTTCGAATTAGACCATAAGAACGCAGCACACAGTTTATCGATTTGTCCAATGCAGGCTTTAGAAAATCGAAATGCAGAAATCCAGAAGTTGGTAAGGGTGTGGATAACCGAACCAATGAGCTGTAGTCGTCGTGCAAAAGAAAGATACCTCCATAGTCTAACAACTTATTCTTGACCGAATTTTCTCAATTAAAGGAGTGTAGGCATTTAGGGTCATTCACTTCATCAATAGAGGCAGCCTTGTGACTTGTGACTCCGCCTCCATTAGACTTGGTGTTGGATACAATAAGGTTTGTGACTGACAATCACACAATGCTTCGTAAGCCTTCTTTGTTCTTTTTTGAAAATCTACTAGCTTATGTTTACTCCTTTCTTGAATTTTCGGCTTTAAGGCTTTCAACTTCTTTGATAAACAAAACAGAGCCAAGGTTGAGTGTCTAAGCTCTTCGGGGTCAGCCCGGAAGCTTGAATCATCTTCAAAAAACCAGGCAATATACCTACTGCATTTGTAAATTTGAACGGTCTTCTTGGCTTACTAATCGGGCCTTTAATTTGGATGCAACACCTCATGTGGTCCAAACAACCACCTGCCTCAAAAGTACTAGTGTGATTGGGGAAAATTTTGATACAATGAATCGTTGACCATAACTCAATATAGTTTCCTACATATTAAACCATCTTCCCTTTTGTTGCACCATGTGTAGTGTGGCCCATGAGCAACCAAATCGGAGAGCGAGCAAAACCAAATGACATCCTGAAAATCCCTCATACCCGTAGAGACCATTGGAGACGTCACATAGTTTGAATGCTTTTCTATGTCTAATATCTAATTAAAATCACTAAAAAACATCCAAGGCTTATTTCTTAGCAATGGCGATTGTTGGTGACTTCTCAAATTATCCCAAAGCAACTTCCTTTCTTCAACAAAATTAGATGCATAGATGAATGAACAAAAGAATTCCTCATCATCCCCATTCAAAAAACTGAACAAGTTATCATTTGTCCACTTGTGAGGCACGGTGTGAGTCTCACCTGTGAACTAAACAAATGCTTCCTAGGCGATTGAACTCATAGGTAGATAGAACTGACCAGTCCTTAAACACCTTTGACACTACTTGCTCCGCATTATCTTATTTTACCAGCATCTCCAATAAAGTTCTAGACTGCATCATTCCAGAATTAACTCAATTTGGTACAACAAAATGTTTTGTCGATTTGTTAAACCCGCGGACGTTCCAAAAGAAACTCAACATAAATTATTTATGTTTGGCGGACTCCTTACTCGCCACACTAGAAAGAGTGTTTTGAGTAGACTTATAAACTGATCTGGTTGTTCTCGACAATATAAGACATGAAGCTTTAAGGTCTGCCTTAGCAACAACCCCTTCATCCCTCCTCCTTGACTTTCCAGACTTTTAGCTTCCATTTCTTGAACATGAATCTCATTTGTGTTATCACAACTCAAATGACCTGCTAACACAGCAAACAGAAACGGTGAAACCTCTATAGAAGGGTCCTTTACTCTTTGAAACCCACCTTTACTGATTTTTTCGGAGACACTCTCTCCCATATTTCTTTCGATTTTTCATTACCAACCATATGCTCTCCTACAACACCCTCATCTGCATCTATATAAATAGGAGGTGTTGTAGCTTGGAGCCTTTCTTTATTAGCATCTCCCACACTCACTACTCTGGCCTCCTTGATGATCAATTATTTTTTGTTCCAAGGGATTTTTTTCTGATTTTTCTCAGCCGCCTTTGTGATACTCTCTGATCTTGTGTTTGAATTTGGTTAGTAGAATTTGCTTCTTTTCCAGAAGAATTAACAAAACAGCTGTGGCCAAAACCACCGATGGAACACTTGATTGAGCACCGTATCCACCCCCGACATATGTATATTTAAATACAAGATGTGACAAATATTTTTGTAGAGAGGTCTTACTCATATATAACTCAGCCAAAGAAGCACTCATTGGTGCGACATATCTGTCACCCATGTCTGTATTTTCACATATAGGATGTGACGGATCTTGTAGTGGCTGCTAACCTTCCTAACTTCTATAGACCTCAAAATAGAAGCATAAAACTTAGTCACTAGGACTGAAACTGATTGTGGAACATCATTGCTAGATAGCACCACAACTCCTTGTTTGAGAATTCTAGGAATCTCAATTTCCTTAGAATTAGTGCGACAAGTGTCCGTTAAATGTCTCCACTTGAAACATAAAGTGCATTTAGGAGCAAGTCAAGGGTCTTAATAAGGAACTTCTGACACCACACCCTGCTTTTTCTTGAAACAAAAAGATTCTGGTAATTGTTTAGGCAAGTTGACATCCACAAAGGCCTTTTCCTCATCAAACTTATTACATAGCTCTGTCTCCGGATGAAGACGTTTTGGCTCATCCACATCACTAGATAAAAACTCAACCATTCCAAGAGAAGAAAGACGTTGGAACTTGTTTGAGAGTAACCCACAACGGCATTTTCCAAAGAGATGATTGATCTTCTTCAACCACTAGACTTTACTTCAAAACCATCATAGGTTTATCCGCTATGTTCCACATCTCTCTTTGAAGCACTCTATCTATGATTATTTTATCCGGTATTCGAAACTTAATTGTCGTTAATTCACTACGAAAGCATCAATCCTTATAGCCTTATTCCCATAGGTTCATATCTTATTCACTATCACATGAATCTTAGTAATGTGTGATGTAGCTTCTGGGAATTTACCAACGGTTGTCATCCCATAAAAGAGCTCGATCATTAATAACCTCATCTGGAACCTTAATGAAAGTGTTTCCTTCTTTTGATAAAATTTTTAAGTCGTGCTTAGACAACAATGAAGTTTATTGAACAACAGAGATTTATGTTTTACATTATTCCCCTGACAAAACCACCGGATAACCCATACGAGAATCCATCTCAACAGCAGATGCTTCTTCCACATCCACTTAAACCTTCTAACCAGCAACTCCCGAAACAACCTCTGAACCCAAAGCAATCGCTGGAACCTGCAAACCGCCTGATTCAGCCCCAAGACACAAAGCCTCTAAAATTGTCACAGCCACAGACCCTAACACAAACTCTGCACTATTTGGATCAACTAAAATCGCCGTAGATTTTTTGAGCCAATCTCAGCCTCTGCACCCGTAGTAGCTGCAGAAATCTTTGCACCCTCTAAACATATCCTGAATTCTGAACTAGACAGTACCACTGAAACTTTAATTCCTTCTGAAGCAATCGCAATCTCTGATACTGATTCAACCACTGACCCCTTTTCAACCTCTGAAATCTTCGTCCCAACAACTCTGTTTTGCAAAGCATTCACGATGAAGATAGACCTGGAAATTCCTCTATCCTAACTGAACTACCAACGACTCTTCACGGCAAACCAACACTGGACTTCAGCAAACCCACATCTCCTTCTGTAGAATGAGCGACCAAGCCTGGCGACAACACCATCTTGCCTTCCACGTAACAAAACCTATCTCCCAAGCGATTGCCAAAATCGCACTCCACAACAAAATGCTCCGTTTTTTTCTAAGATCTAATATATTTCTTTCACTTTAGAGTTATTTTATGTGTAAATAGACTCATGCTGAACTCTCTTGTTGTGATGCTATTTATCTTTGTCTTTGAGATAGAAAATTTATCACGACCCAAGAGAAAAATAAGTCGGTAGGAGTAAATGTTATCACTTATTAGAGACCATTGCATTATATATCTAATAGACCCCAACAGGGACCTATCCATTATATTTTGATTTTTCTAAAATTCTAGTAGACCCCATTCTTCATTTGTATATGTTAACTGTTAGCTATTACAAATTTTCGAAAGATTTTGTTCTTCTACAATCAGGTCAGTATAATTAATATAAACGATTTTTGGTAAAAGTACTATGACCCATGTGCTCAAGCTCCTCCAGCCCTGGCTTAGAACCGGACCTGCTATACATGTAAATGATGCTACCGATTACCTTTTTTATTTTGTTATCTACAATTTTTTGAGAAAATCTTACCGGATACAAAGGTTGGTGGAAAGAGTTAACTCCCCGGTGAGATAAGCTGGCGGTACATAGAAATAACCTTGAAATAAAAAGCCCAAAAAAGAAAACATACAAATGATTTCCGTAATCAAAATCTAACCCAAAAGAAAATGAATCTAGTGATTGAGCCTAAAGAAGAAGCAAACTTCGTTTAATGTATTGGCGAAAGGAAATACGATCTATAATTTTTTTTTTTTGAATAATATGTAAAATTATATTTAAAAAAAAACTTTTTACAAGAAGTGTTTACCGCGTTTTATGAACATGAATGACAAAAAAAGCTCAAAATGAATCAAAAATGGTGGCCTCGTTAAAACCCAATACCAGAAAACCTAGATGGGACAAAACCGGGAATTGGGAAAAAGAGTACACACCATTAATGATAGAACTGAAAAGTGAAAAGAAAATAAAACAATAGAAAGGACACAAAACCGACAAGCCATAGGAACCGAGATTAGTCATCTCTAGCTCCAAACCAATCCCGCAGAATGCCACTGAAACGACCCTTCCTTTCAAAAGTTAATAGATGATTGCAGACAATGCGATCGATGTCTTTGATAATAGCAGTGTGGCCCCGACGCAAATCCCCATCTCTGCGCCGATTAAGCTCTTGCCACAGGGTGTAGACCGTTGCTTGAAAATTTTATCTTAGAATAAACCTGCGATTACTAGCAAACACCGAGGCAGAAAGAATAGTAATAATCTCTCAGAACCGACCAACATACCTCGTCTGAAGATGAGCAGAGCTAAGGTCAGTCCAAATGAGCGATGAGAACCTGCATTCAAAGAAGAGATGGTCTCGTGTTTCCAATCCCCCATGGCAAAGAACACAACCAGAGTTTGCCCCATGGGCCCAAGCTAACATCCTATCTCCCGTTGATAACCTATTGTGAACCGCAAGCCAAACTATGAAAGAGTATTTTGGAGTAGCTAGAGAGAAGCACACAACTTTGTACTAGTCGGTGATCTCATGAGCTATCCGCCACTGATTCTAGGTATTCTTTGAGGAGAAGATATGTTTGAACACCCCTAGGGCGTGACACCAAGAGGGACGATCAGGCTCGATCGTGTTCAAGGGAACTGCCCGCCTACGTCTTGCTTGATGAGTAGTAAAAACATCAACCAGGGTAGACGAAAGAGGAATCCCCATGTCAATGCATCCCCTATCTCCTAGAAGGTCGTGGAGGCGACCAAGGTGAGTCCACGCATCAAACCAGAAGGAGGTGTCCCGGCCATTCCGAACCTCCATCTTATGGAAAACCTTTGCTTGATCCTGATATTTAATCAACTTTCGCCAGATCCAAGAGCCCGCCGAAGAATTCACGGTTGAACAAAGAACTTGTTGAGCCACTCGAACAAACCAACTAAGAGACAATCTTCTTTTCTTCTTCATAACCAAATTATGAATCGACCAATGATATCCACCCCTAATTCCACAGCTAGACAATCAATTCAAGCAAAAGACCTTTACCAAAACAGAAAACACTAGCCGAAAATGACCAAAACGCCTTCAGACTATGACTATCTGCATATCGAATTTTTGGCTATCTGCATTTTGTCTTCCCAAGGCATGTATCAGGGAGATTGAGAAATTATGTTCTTATTTTCTTTGGTCAGGTCGCTTTGAGCTCGAAGACAGAAAAAATAGGTTGGGAGTACATTTATAATCCTAAGAATGAAGAAGGACTAGGTATAAGATCGTTAGCGGAGGTAAACACTCTGTTTTGGCTAAGATTGATATGGCGTGTAATCTCATCGCATTCTTTGTTGTGGGTGAAGTGGTTTCAAGTCTACATAATAAGGAAATTTCATTTTGGCCTATTCACAATGACACTATGGAGGGGTTCTTGGATAAGGAGGAAAATTCTTAAAGACCGTCTGCTAGCTCATGCATTATACAAAGTGGATATCCAAAATGGAGAGATAACATCTTTGTGGTTTGATGATTGGTCAGATTTGGGCAGCTCGTATGATAAAAATTGTATGCGAGATGTAATTGATCTTGTAATCTCGCTGGAAGCTTATGTGGCTTCAGCCTTGACATCTAGAAGGAAACGTCTCCATCGAACATATTTTTACAGCAGGTTGAATCAGCACTAGAGGCTAAACGGAGCAGGTCTACACCGAATATTAAAGACGTCTTGATTTGGAGGTATAAGGGAGACAAGTACAAAGCCATTTTCAGCTCAAAGCACACTTGGATTATAACTCGTCAAACATTCCCTAAAGTTGTTTGGTCAAGAAGAGTTTGGTTCAAGCATGCTTTGCGAAAATATTCAGTCTTTGTGCTATTGTCTATTCAGAATCGTCTACCAACAAGGGATCGTATGGTAGTTTCGAATGTTGGAGCAAATACATCATGTATTTTTTGTGGAGATCCTCTATAATCGAGACAACACCTTTTCTTTTCTAGTACTTATTCTGGACAGGTTTGGAAAACTTTAGTGCAAGGCCTTCTGAAGAATAAGTTTACCACAAATTGGATAAGCATGCTTAACCTCATCTCAAACACAAGTCTTGACTGGTTAACTTTGTTCCTAATTCGTTATGCTTTTCAAGCAGTGATTCATAGTATTTGGAGAGAAAAAAATGCACGACGACATGGGGAATAACCAAACTCGTCCTTGATTCTTATCCAACTGATTGACAACCAAATAAGAAACCGGTGCAGCTCTCTTCATGATAAAAATTGAAGGGAATTCTTTAACATTGGTTTGCTTCTAGGAGTTAATCCTCTTCAGCCATCTTCGGCCAGCTTAGCCATCTTTACATCAGCCATCTTCAGCTATTTCTTTTGAATATCTTTTTACTTTTTCAGTTCTTTTGAAAGTGAGTTGTACTCTTTTCCCAACTACTGGTTTTATTGTCAATGCGGTTTCCAGTATTGGGTTTTAACGAGGTAATAGAGCTCTTCTACTTTTAAAAAAATTTCAAAAACAGTTGCACATGTTGTACAAAGTTTACTTTGAATATAATTTAACATATTATTCAAAAAATGTAATCATTTATCTTGTTATAATCCTTATATGATAACATTAGAATAGTAAAATCATGAAAACATTACAGAAAATAGCATGAGAAAAACATATATTACATAGGGAATGTCTAAAAAAATCATACTTTTAAGGTTTGCAAAATTTAAAATTTGAGGTTTAAAGGTGTTTTATCCAAAACTGCAACCTCAAAACACGCTCTCTAGTGTTGCGAACAAGAAGTCAGCCAAACATAAATAATTTTTGTCGATTTTTTTGGAATGTTCGAGGTTTTAACAAATCGACAAAGCATTATGTTGTTAGAAATTGGATTAATTCTGGTAAGATGCAGTTTGGAGATTTATTGGAAACACGGGTTAAGGAAAATAAAGTGGAAAGGATTGTTGGAAAAGTTTTCAAAAATTGGTATGGGGAGGATTTGGATAGTTTGGAGTCCATGAGTGACACTAACTCCATGCTTCACTAATGGTCAGGTTATAACATGCTCAGTTCTTATGGATGATGATGAGGAGGAGATTTTCTGTTCATTTGTCTATGCATCAAATTTTGTAGAAGAAAGAAAGCAGCTCTGAGGGGATTTAGGAAATCATCAGCAATCTCCATTGTTTAGAAATAAACCATGGATGATAGTTGGATATTTTAACGAGATAGTGGATATCGAAGATCACTCAAGTTATGTGACATCTCCGTCGGTTACAATGGGTATACAAGATTTCCAAGATGCAATCAGATTTTGTTCACTCTTAGAAATGACAACACATGTTTCACATTATACATGGTTTAATAAAAGAGAAGAAGAGAGAAGAAGGTTTGATATGCAAGAAATTGGATCGGATTATGGTGAATGATTCATTGTTTCTGACTTACCCACAAGCACATTGCTGTTTTGAAGCGGGTGGATACTCTAATTATATGCGTTGTCGTATTCAGGTTAATGCACCGCTTACTAGGCCAAGACAACCGTTTAAAATCACTAATGCTATTACTACTATGCCTGGGTTTTTACCATTGATATATAGTTGTTGGGCTTCTACGAATGAGCTTAGAGTATCTACTTCGGCTTTGTTTTGTCTTTTAAAAACCTTAAAGCTTTGAAACCAAAAATTCATGATTTGAGTAAACAAAGACTAGGCAGTCTGTAAATCAAAACACGGTCTGTAAATCAAAACAAAAAATCTTATGAAGTTCTATGTGATTGTGAAACAAAAAAATTCCTGCACCCGACATAGGATTTAATGGAAGAAGAGACACATGCTTATAATAAGTGGAACCTACCTTTGGTATTAGAGGAAAGATTTCTGAGACAAAGATAAAAAATTCACTGGTTAAATGTGGCGGATGGTACCAACAAGTACTTTCATCAAGTGGCTAAGAACCGAGAGACTTGGAACTTAATTAAATCTATAAAGAGAGACTATGGAATATTTGCTCAAACTCAGGGGGAGATCAAAGCGAAAACAGAAGATGATTTTCATTCATTTTTAACTCGCTTCGACCCAGATTGTTAAGGTATGGATGAAGAGAAACTCTGGGATTTGTTAGGTTTTATGTGTAATGAGGAAGACAACATGATGTTAATAAAAGAAGTTACATAGGAAGAAGTAAAAAAGGTTGTATTCGCTATGCCGAAAAACAAATCTCCAGGACCATGGTTTTACTTTGGAATTTTTAAGGAGATTTGGGGAATTGTGGGAAATGATGTTGTAGCAGCAATACAATCATTCTTCGTAAAGGAATTTCTCCCAAAGAGTTTGAATTCTACGATTATGGCTCTTATTCCAAAGAAGAAAGAATCTCATGAGATGAAAAAACATCGACTAATATCTTGTTGCAATGTCTTATATAAGGCTATTTCTAAGATCTTGGCGAATATATTGAAGCAGCTTTTACCCAAATTCGTCTCTCCAAACCAACCAGCCATTGTTAAGGGTCGACTTCTAATGGAGAACGTCTTATTGGCATCATAATTTGTAAATATTATCATAAGGATACGATCTTGGCTACATGTGTAGTAAAATAGATATTTCTAAGGCTTTTGACTCTTTTAATTGGACGTTTCTTCTGTCGACGTTAAGACCTTTGGGGTTTCCAGAAAAGTTCATTCATTTACTGAATTTATGTATCTCAACGGCTTCCTTCTCAATTCATGTGAATGGTGAATTGGTTGGGTTTTTCCAAAGCACTAAAGGTCTCCGTCAAGGTTTTCGCTTATTCCCTTATCAATTCGTGATCTGTATGCATGTTCTATCAAGAATACTTGATAAAATTGGCAAAGGAGAGAAAATTTTGATATCATCTATATTGTGAGAACCTTACTCTTACCCATTTATGTTTTGCGGACGATCTATTGGTTTTTTCTGATGGAAAAAACAGTCTATAACATGTATTCTACAAGTGTTTCAAGAGTTCACATCTGCATTAAGTCTCAAAATTAACGTTGTTTATGGTAGGGGTTTTGGCAGAAAAGATGAACGAAATTCTTGAGCTTATCCCTTTTGATAGCGGATCGCTTCACAAAAGGAATTATCCTCTCTTGGTTCATGGACGAGGAAATTTTTTCTGAAGTACATAAAGTTGACAGCTTCTTTGAGTAAGATTGAATTTAACAATGGAGCATCGACTGCAATATTACATGTTTTCGATGAAGTAGAGACATGGGGATCCCTTTAAACTCAACAATGGAAAGTGTATTGGTAACACAAACAAGTCGGCGTCACGGAGCAAATATCTTAAATGGGATCAAAGATGCAATCACTTTCCAACAGAAAAAAGGACAAACAGAGGAGGTGGATGTTGTTAACTGGAAATTCAATGAAACAGAGTTTAAAGCGATCTTCAAATCCAAAACAACCTGGAAATTGACCCGAAAAAGAGCAGCAGATAAAGGAGTTGTCAAAGGGTATATGGTTCACACATAACACACCAAAATATTTATTCATGACTTGGCTTGCAATAAACAATCGTCTATCAACGGGTGATTGAATGTCGATTTGGAATAATGATGCTTCAACGGCTTACTCACTATCTGTGGAACCAATGGAGACACGAAATCACATTTTTTCTCATGCCCATATTCAGCTAAAATTTGGCACTGCCTTACACGCAAGCTTCTTCAAACTAAGTAGACAATTCAGTGGGAAGATATTCTAGTTCTCTTTGTCGACATACGTCTAGGTAAACTTAAACTGTTCTTACTAAGATATACATTTAAAACAGCAATATATTCCATTTGGAGGGAACTAAATAGTAGGTGACATGGCGAACCGGCTACTCGTCACACTTCTCTCAATAAATTCTTTGATAAGAAAATTTCGAAATAGCCTCTCCACGATCCGAAACATGGGCGAGACCCGATTTCATCAAGAAATGGAGTTGTGGTTTTGATCTAGATATTTATGTAATTATAATAATTTTTCCTTCCATATTCTTAAACACAGATGAACATGTTTTATAGATGACTTTTGAATAAATTTTACATTCTAAAAATAAAAAAAAAATTGAAACTCAAAAAAATTTGTATTTTGCACTTACAATTAAAAATATATTATAATTTCTAATCCTTGCCGTTTAAGACAAGTTAAGGGTGATTGGTAGGGTGATTAGGGTTGCATCTTTGAGCTCGCCCTTGATGGCTGTGGTGCCGCCTGGAAAGGCTTTGGGCGTGGCCGTTTCTCGGTGAGATGCTGGTGGTGATTGTCTCGTGATGGGTCTTGTTGCCAAGGCAGGTGAGCCGGAGTTTCAGGTATCTCCGGTTTGGTTTAGGGATAGTGTTGTTTGTTCATTTGCAGGTAAGTTAGCTGAGAAGGATGCAAGTTTGGAGGTTGTGAGGTCTACGGTCTTGCAGATAGCAAACTATGGTTCGGTGAAAGAAGCAGAGTGGGTTTCGGTAAATGGTTTTTGTAACTGGTTTAGCTTCAAACATGGAGCTCAGCCAGCGCTTTGACTTGGCTCTCCAAGGAAGGTTGTACCTCCTCCATCTGAACCCGCCTCTACGGCTCTTCCATCTGATCTCGTCACTGTTGCTCCTCCATCTATTGTCGTTTCTGCAGTCAGCACTCAATAAATCTTCTGCAGGCTTGCCTTTGAAGAAATCATGACCACAGGTAACAAGCTGTTAAAAGCTATCAAAGTTGGATGTGGTGGTCCAAGCCACTGATGGCTGCAATGTCGTCTCAGTCCCAGAGGTTATTCTCTTGGATTCTCCATTATGGGAGGAATTCCTCGTTGGAAGATTCACCTCTACTGTGCCACACATAGCCAAAATCCATGTTATTGTTAGCAAAATCTGGAATCTGGGTGATAAGAATATCATAATCGATGCTTTCATTATCAGTGAGACAACGATCAAGTTTCATATTCGGAACTCCAATGCTCGAAGAAGAGTCTTGCGTCGTGGAATGTGAAATATTTGCGAAATCCCCATGATTGTATTTAAGGCAACACCAATTTTGGAAGATTCACAGCCTCAAATCACCTTGATGCCTACGTGCGTCAAGATTTGGAATGTTCATCCATCTCTGTTTACTTGGAAAGGGTTCAGTTTCATGGCCAGCCATGTTGGGCTTCCGATTCATCTACACCAAGACACTGAACTTGTAACGTGTTTTGATGAGGCCAAGTTGTTCATAAACGTGGACCTTAACATGGATTTGCTGTCTAGTTTTTGCTTCAAAGTTAAAGAGGAAGAAGTTGTTGTTAAGTTTGAATACCCATGGCTCCCATAAGATGTCGGCTCAGTAAAAAATGGGGCCATCTGGAAGAGGGCTGTCTGGCTAGGTTTTGTGGTGACATGTCGGTAGAGCCAACCTGTACAACTCTGGTAGTTCAAGAGATGGGTACCAGCTTTTTCGCCTTCGAAAGCGAAAGCATTGTTAGCTAGGGAGGCTATAATGCATGTTCTCAACTCAGGCCGTGGGGAAGGGGAAATTGTATCCTCCTCGTCTAGGAATAAATGGACTCTGGTTTCCCCTTCACGTTTTCATGGAAGGTCCAGGAAAAGGAGCCTGGTCTATGGGGAAGTTTTGATTGTGTCACCGTCGCGGTTTGATGTTCTTCGTATTCTAGATATTGATGCACATTTGATTACTTCAGCTGAAAGCTCTGGGTTTCATGTTTCCCGTGTTACCACTACTATAGAGACTTTGATAGGATCTGGATCTGGCAAGGGGCTGAGGACTGTTAATCCGAGCTCCACAACCACTGGATCAGTGCAACACCATGTTTTTGTAGCTCCTTATTCCAACATGCATGCTACTATAGTGATTTCGATGGATTCTAGGCCCGACACAGACTTGATGACTGCTAATCATAGCACCACTGCCATGGAAAAGGTGCAACAACTTAGTTATGTGTATTTTGTATCAATGTTGCCTGCTTCTACAGTGATCTCGTTGGGCTCTGGGTCTGGTATGTCTTTATTGAACTCCAATCAGAGCACCACTCCTACGAAAAAGGTGCATCACACTGATTTTGTGGTTCTTGTTTCAACTATGTCTGATATTATTCCGGCAGTGATGGTTTCTAGGTCCAGAGAAGAATGGATAAAGGCTACAAAGAGCACCACGGGAAAATTGACGCCCACTGTTTCTGGAGCAGGTCCAGAAACTTCTCTTGCTCGAGGGGAAAAAATAGAGGTTTTGTTTGACTCTGGAGGTATTATGCTATCTACCGAGTTGGGTACACAGTCCATCGTTGTTGTGAACTTCTCGGACTCTATCGCAGGTTTGGATCCCGGAAAAGCCCAGACCTCTGTTTCAGTGGTGGAGGATGTTTCTTTCAGGCTGTTTTCTTTCAGGCCCGTTTTCATCTGGTGCAATAAGAGAGAAAATGAGTTGATATGCACAAACCTCGATAGGGTTCTAATTAATGACGAATGGCTGCATACGCATCCTAACTCGTATTGCAACTTTGAGGCTGGAGGTTGCTCGAACAACTTGCGAGGCCATATTCATCTATTCGGTACTATCCAAAAACCTATAACTCTATTAAATTTTCTAATGCACTTTTTCTGGTCGATCAGTTTAAGTGTATGGTGGAGGACTATTGGAATCATTCAGAGGTGTTGTTCGCTTCCACGTCTTCTCTGTTTTGAGTCTCAAAGAAGCTAAAGTTTCTTAAGCCGCAAATCAGAATTTTTGAGTCGTGTCAAACTTTATCATTTGTCTAGGCGAGTGGATGAGGCTTATGCGGACCTGTGCATTTGCCAAGATGCCACTCTTTTTCATTCAGACCCTTCTGCGACTGCCTTGGAAGCATCGACTTTCGAGAGGTGGGAGAAGGTCTCTCACTTAGAGGAGGTTTTCCTTCGTCAAAAAGCAAAGTTTCATTAGCTAGAATTTGGCGACAAAAATAATCGTTACTTCCACAACGCTGTTAAAGAATAACAACCTCAGAATTCGATAAGAAAAATAGTGAACCAAGAGGAAATTAGCATCAAAAATCCCGACGAGATCAAGTCGAAGGTGGTAAGGTATTTCACTGATATTTTTACTCACATTCCTTTAGATTTTATAGCGGTTATGGATTCAGAGATGGATGTGCTTCTCGAGTTTTGCTGCCCCCGAGGCTGCGAAGGTATAGCTAACCTTGGTAGTTTCTATTGAAGATATCAAAAGGATCCTCTTCTCCATGCTATCAAATAAATCCCCTGGTCCGGATGGTTACACGGTCGAGTTCTTAAAGTATTAAGGCCTATTATTGGTAATGACTTTGTAGTGGCGGTCCAATCATTCTTCGCCTATGGTTTCCTTCTTAAAGGCATCAATACAAAATTTTTGGCCCTAATCCCTAAGAAGACAGATAAAATGGTAATGAAAGACTACCATCCCATCTCTTGTTGTAATCTTCTCTAGAAGGTGATATCTAAGATTCTCGCAAATCGTCTCAAGCAAATTTTGGATGGGTTTATTGCTCCAAATTAATCTGCGTTTATTAAAGATCATTGTCTTATGGAGAATCTCCTCATAGCTTCACAATTGGTAAAGGACTATCACAAAGTTGACATCACGGCTCGCTGCGCCATGAAGATTGACATCTTGGATGTTTCTATAGAGTTCGGTCGGTTCTCGGGGTTTCAGTTAAGTCTTGAGAAATCTATTCTTTTAACGGCCGGCGTCTCTGAGGCCCGAAGATCCACTATTACCACTCGATTTCCTCTGAATATAGGGAGTCTTTGGGTAAAGTATCTAGGGTTGCCGCTCCTCATAAAGCGAATGTTAAGGACTGATCTCCAGCCTCTCATTGATAAGAGCACGACTCTTATTCAATCTTGGAAGCACCGTTTTCTCTCCTTCGAGAGTAGGCTACAACTTCTTACTTCGTTTATTTCAAGTCTAACCAATTTCTAGATATCTACTTTTCGTTTCCAAAGTGCTTGTATTAGGGAAATTGAGAGAATCAACGCTGTTTTTCTTTGGTCGGGACCTGACTTAAATTCTAGAAAGGCTAAGATGACCTTGAAGGATGTTTGTCGCCCCAAGAAAAAGGGAGGGTTAGGTATCAAATCAATTGAGGATGCGAATAAAGTTAGTTGTTACAAGCTTATTTGGTGGATTGTCTCAGCTCGGTCATCTTTGTGGGTTAATTGGGTGAAGAAATACTTGATCCGGGCAAGCTCCTTTTGGTCGGTTAATATGGTTTCAACTGAGGGTTCTTGGATGTGACGGAAGTTGATTAAATACCGAGACCAGACAAAGGCTTTTCATCAGATGGAGGTTTGAAACGATAGAGACACTTCTTTTTGGTTTGATGCTTGGTCTTATTTGGGCCTTCTCCACTATATTCTAGGCGATAGGGATTGCATTGACATGGGGATCCTGTTAACGACTACTCTGGATGAAGTTTTTGCAACTCATAGACTGAGACAGAGACGAGCTATTGTGTTAAACACGATTGAGGAGGAGATAAAGAAGCTGAGAATCATTGGGAGTATGGATCCGGACATTTCCTTCTGGTGTCAAGCCCCTGGAATCTTTAAATGAGTTTTCTCATCAAAAAACACGTGGAATCAATTGAGGATTGTACGTGAAATCACTGGTTGGTACAAAGGTGTGTGGTTCTCGTTTGCAACTTCAACATATTCTTTCTTGGTTTGGCTTGCAGTTCACAACAGGTTGTTAAAGGGAGATAGGATGTTGGCTTGGCCTCAAGAGGGCCACACGAGTTGTGTTTTGTGTCATTGGGATTTAGAATCACGCAACACCTCTTTTTGAGTGCATGTTTACTTCTCTCATATGGGCTAAGCTAACTTAGTCTTTGTTTTAGACGAAGTATGTTGCTCAGTTTGAAGATATCATTTCTATTATCTATGCTTCTGTGTTTGTTGGTAATCGTAAGTTCATATAGAGGTATGTTTTCCAAGCGATGGTTTATATTTTGTGGCAAGAGCGTAATCGACGCAAACAAAGTGAACACCCAAAGTATCAAGCTTCTCTCATCAAAGAGATTCATAGAATTGTGCGAAACCGTCTCTTCACCATTCAACGACAAAGAAAATTCAACAACATCTCATGCGACTGGTTCAGGGCTAGAAAAATTTGACTCTTGGACTTTCTTTGTTTCATCGCCCCAAGAAAAAGGGAGGGTTAGGTATCAAATCAATTGAGGATGCGAATAAAGTTAGTTGTTACAAGCTTATTTGGTGGATTTTCTCAGCTCGGTCATCTTTGTGGGTTAATTGGGTGAAGAAATACTTGATCCGGGCAAGCTCCTTTTGGTCGGTTAATATGGTTTCAACTGAGGGTTCTTGGATGTGACGGAAGTTGATTAAATACCGAGACCAGACAAAGGCTTTCCATCAGATGGAGGTTTGAAACGATAGAGACACTTCTTTTTGGTTTGATGCTTGGTCTTATTTGGGCCTTCTCCACTATATTCTAGGCGATAGGGATTGCATTGACATGGGGATCCTGTTAACGACTACTCTGGATGAAGTTTTTGCAACTCATAGACTGAGACAGAGACGAGCTATTGTGTTAAACACGATTGAGGAGGAGATAAAGAAGCTGAGAATCATTGGGAGTATGGATCCGGACATTTCCTTCTGGTGTCAAGCCCCTGGAATCTTTAAATGAGTTTTCTCATCAAAAAACACGTGGAATCAATTGAGGATTGTACATGCAATCACGGGCTGGTAAAAAAATGTGTGGTTCTCTTTTGCAACTTCAAAATATTCTTTTTACCTTTAATTTTTGAAAACAAAACAGAAACACTTGTTGTAAAAAGAGTTTTTTTTAATATAATTATTACATATTATTAAAAAAACAAAAACTATAGAAGATATTAATCAGCAAAGTGTTAGAAACATATAAATTTAGACTCTATAGTTGATAACAACACATTAAATATTCACCGCCGTATGGCTGACCGGCGATTACTAGTGATTCCAGCTTCATGCAGGCGAGTTGCAGTCTGCAATCCAAACTGAGGATGGGTTTTTCGAGTTAGCTCACCTTCGCAGGATCACGACCATTCGATTTGAGCAAGTGAAAATAATAAAACTCTTAAAATTCAAAAATTTGAGGTTGCTTTTGATATATAAAAACCTCAAAATTAAAGTTTTGTAGTTTCTTTTAGAGATGTCCAGAGTCTTTTCTAGTCCAGTGTCATTATTTTTAAAGCCGAATACATGGTAAAGTTAAGGAGACGACTGAACTGAACAAAATCTCACGGAAGCCCACTTATTCATTATTAATTATTCCTTAGTGGACTACATACACATACAAGACTGAACTGCACATACACATACAAGACTCAACTGCAGTGCATCTGCGGTCAAAGCGTGTAACGATCTGATTTAAGGTATGTCACTGCAGTAGTCGCATAAACATATCATACTACTAGCTCCTGCCTTTCCGGAATGGCATCTTCCTCCCTTCGCGCTCTTGTTCTTACGGCAGTTTTGGTAACAGAAGGATGGAAATATCAGAGGCGAACAATAGCTGAAACCCACATTGCCGCCATATTCTTTTAGACACTTGCTACCCTGCGCTTTTATCTCAGGCACTTCTGCGCTTATATATAAAGTGAGTTAAGCAAAAAGAAATCACATAATAATGAAACTTGCTGCAATCACAGAGAGAAATATTTCCCGGATCCTATGAATCCAAATTTCAAACTCAAACGCAATTTCTAACAAATATGTGAGAAACACTGGGTTAGTTAATTTACCAAAGATAACAAAAAAAAAAGATGGAAAAGGTGGCGAAGGTAGAAACTGAATTCGTTGCCGTGGCCATCTTCACTTTCTCTATCTTTCTCTCTAGCTAATCTCTAATTTCCTAGTTTCACTTTGGAGTTAACGTATGTATAAATGGACTCGTACTCGCCACTTGTTGTAGTGCTAAGATATTTATCTTTATTGTTGGGACCAAAATGGTTATCATGCAAACCACTAATCATTAGTTGTCATCACCATATATGCATGTCTCTATATCGATTAGAAAAGTAACCACTTTGTATCAGGAATAGTAAAATCATACAAAATGTGAGACAATTTTTACTTTTCGTTTTGTATGAAAGGGTTTCTATTTAATTGAATGAAAAAATGATATAAGACTCGGACCAAGACTTGTGCGATTGAGATGGTAAAACAACAAACTGCCCTTCACTCTCTTTTGTTGATTTGATTAGAAATGATGGTGATGGATTGATAGTACCAAAAGGAGTATGAAAAGCTCTTTTATACAACAAGTACTTTTGTTCAAGGTGAATCCACGCCCAGGAACAAAAACACAAAGGGTTGAATTGCTTGAGAGAAAAAGTGCGACTCTTTTCCTTCTAGGGTAAAACGTGGATACAAGAATGCAGATGGAATTTACTAAATAGTCCTTCAGCTATGATCTTCAAGGGTCGAAATTTCATCTTAAACAACACGAAAAAACTACAAGAAATAACAAAATAACAAAAAGGTAAAACAGAAAAGGAAACTTGTGTTTTTCTCACAAGTGAGACCCTCTCTACTGTTCGAGGCTTTGAGCTCGACACAACACATCCAAAAGACCCTAATTTAACTAGAAGGAGCTGAAATGTCATTTTACCTGCAAAGATAGAAATAATAAAAACCGTTTTTACCTTATTTTGACGTAGCATGGGCCAAGTTGGCATTGACGTGTTCAGCTAGTTTTCTCCTTCTTTTCCTCTGTTCTCTACGTTATTTCCAGCTCCATAAATTTTCTGATGAAGCACCCTTTGACATTTGATGATTTTGTCTTCAATTGGTCCGGTACGGTGCAGATCGAACTCCTCATTTGCATATCTCAAATTAGCCCAATCATGGGTTGTTTTACCTCGATCATTTTTATATCAATAGGTGATTTCCGTGTGAATATGAAGCCCTGCAGTCATTGGAACTGCCATGCTCGTGTTAATGGCCTTACCTTGCTTGCATAATGTGGTGAGAAGGGTTGTGCTGCCATCTCTTGATTCATCCCGATCATGAGTGAATGTTTCTCGAGGGTTAGCTTGTAAAAAGCCATATTGTTGATGAATCTCTAAGATGGGGTCCTTTGAAGCTTGGACTGGTAGTCTTTTGTCTGACAATTTCAATTTCCAATTTCAAGAATCTCGAGCATCTGCCAAAATCTCTCGATATATAGCATTAAAAAGTCGCATTGTTGATGAATGTTACCTCCCTTATATAAGATTGTCGAGAATTTTGTCGAGAGGCTTCTCCTTAAGCCTTCTCGGTTTTAAAATGGCTTGGTACAAGTACTTGTTGCTCCACTGAGGGTTCTATTAAGTTATGTAGGAATGCCACAACTGCACTGAAATTCCTTCGATGTTTCCTGGTGTGAGATCGAGTCATTGGCCTTTCCCTCACTTCGGGTGCATCGGTGGAATTGTCAACATCAAGATATATATATCACGGAGGTCTTGTCCAATGTTTTTGTTTTTTGAGCACAATACATGTTAAAGTTGGAGTTTAAATAAATATTAGATTCTTATTGGCCCGAACGAAATTTCTCTTTTCCCTTTCTCTCCCTTTCACTAAATCAGATTGCCTTCTTCCTTGCCAAAAAAAAAAAAACTATAAATTACAGAGATTTTTTAATTTTTCTGTCTTCCACCGTTCATTCTCTTTTTTTCTTTTCCACTTTAACTTCGTTACATCTTCTTTGTTGAGAAAGAGTTGTGGCTATTCCTCTTCTGTTTATTCTTCTATTGGAGGAGGAATTGGAAGATGATCAAATTTTGAGATGTCCTTTTCCTCAAATTAACGAAGATACCCAGCCCCTTTCATAACATTTAATTTATTTGATCTTTTTTAAAAAATAAATTAGAGTAATTATCTAATTCCTGATCTCATCAATGGTATCAATCTAGAAAGTCTCGCTATCAATAGTAAGTTTCTTCATCATCTTACCAACATCAAAATTCATTACTAAATTACTAAGATGAAGTTCAAACTTATCTGTTGAACATTGATTAGTGCTCATGCGGTTGTTAAAAAAGGTTTACCGAAAATGATATGATCTTATAGTTCTTCTATAAAATCCAGCAAAATAAAATCAATTAAGATCCAACATTCACCGATCTTCACAGGAATTTTTTCAAGAAGGCCAAATGGATATCGAATAGATTTGTCAAGCAATAGTTGAGTTGGAGGTCCCCAATAGTGCAAGGTAAAGTGAAGTTTCCCGGTTTCTCATGCTTCCCAGGAAACTTGTTATGCAAAATGGCACTACACTCATGCGTAGGAATCATCGCTCCCTTCTTCATTGTGATATTTCCTATAAAGATATCCTTCATATACTCCTTCAAGATCGGGACCATATTTATAGCATCAACGAAGGGTAATCTTACTTGCAGTCTCCTTATGATGCTTTTCAGCTTCTCGTACTCCTCCTCCTTAATTTGATTCTTTTGTCTCATTGGGTACGGTAGCTTAGGCATGTAGGATGACGTAGGCAACAATGGTTCAATGATTGATTAACGTTATCAATGAACCTATTGTGCAATGTACCATTTTAGGATCGATCCACAAGGAAACAAAAATCAACACAGTAGGAATTCTAGCAATTACTCAATCTAAGCAAGATAAGTGATTTTGGTTTGTATACAACAAGTAAAATACATATGAAAATTAAGCGGAAATAAGAAAAAAAATTTAAAAGCAAATATAGAAAGGTGAACTCTTGGAATAAGGTGATTGACTAGGATAACTACTTGCTGACTAGAGGAGTTCAATGCTACTTAACAAAGCTTGTCCTTAGGCCTAGGATAAAAAAAATCTTTACTAATCCATTTTCATGGTACTAATTCTTTCACTAACATCTAATCATCATCAACTTTTGTTCGTAATCAAATGATTAATGAGCATTAATATTAAGTCTAAACACCTTAATCATCAATTTTCATTGGCTAAGTATGTAAAAATCATAGTAATTTTGTTCAAGCATTTCGTCGAACACCTTCTAGGTGTGAAATAGCCTAACACCTAAATCAACAACATCAATCCTAAACTAGCTTTAATAACACACACTAATAACGGATCTAACATGTTCTAAGCCAAAACTCCATTAATCAACAAATAATCATCCTAAATCTACCATATCAAGAGTTCTAAAATGAGTACTAACTAATATCCATGAAAAACAAAGCAATGAGTTTGATCTTTGCAAAAGCATGAAGTTGTTGGATTAACAAGGACAACCTGGGAACACAGAAGAGATTTATACACTAGAAGCAGCAAGTCTGGAATAATGATGACGTGGCAAGCTACTATTTGATGGATGGAGTTTCTATTATGTGTTAATCAAGATATTGCAGAATCTATGAAATAAATATTTGGAGATATCAAGATTTAGGAAGTTAACAATGTCACTCCAAGCTACGTATATGGTGCTTAGAATTTTTAGGTTAGTCATTCCAAGTACTATTCACTAGATCTAAGAAAGAAAGCTTTTAGGGTTCTTGGTGTGGACAAAGAGAAAAACACATATGTTGCAATGTAAGCAAGTTTAGGTAGTTAGGAATTGGTCAGTGACGAGTCGTGTTAACTGCGAGTAACTGATTAAAGAGATTTTTTAGATTGTTTAAAAGATTCCTAATAAAAAAAAAAGTACTTTTCATTATTGTTGTGTTCTGGTAACTTCATTTGGTATCAGAGTAGATTACCAACCAGAGTGTTAAAACCCAATACAGGTTGAGATCCTGAGGAAAGAATGTAGCCAATAATTTATATGAAGCTCTTTGAAAACCATATCATGCTTGATGAAAAGGATATGTTATATGGAAGGTTCGTATGACCCAACTGATTCGAGGTCAAGGACAAGATGCATGGACGGCTGTTGAAGAAGGTTGAGAAGCACCATATAAAACTACTAAAGGAGGAGTAAAAATACCTAAACCTAAAGCGCGATGCACTACCGATGAGAAGAACTTATAAAAAGTTAATACGCGAGCTCTTAATGCTATATTTGGAGATGTTGATAATAATGAGTTGAAGTTGATTCAAGAGTGCGAGTCAGCCAAGCCAGCGTGGGATATCTTGCAAAAGTCTAACGAAGGGAATTCTAATGTTAAAAGAACAAGATTATACTATTTTGCAACTCAGTTTGAGAATTTGCAAACGGGGCCTAATGAATGTCTCTCGATTAAGTGCAAAGCTGAGTGCAGCAGTACCCAACCAGACTTGAAGCTATCATTACCAAACATCATCACCGAGCAACTTTGAGAATCCATGCCCCAATGGAGTTCTGCTCGAGCACATGGTATAGGGTTGACTATTCCCCATCAAATCATCCCTAAGAAGGTTATCTATCCAAGTGGAATCATGAATACTTGATTAAATCAAGTCTATGACCGTGTTGACCCTTCCAGAGACTAGAATCAAGGAACCTCTTTGACCGCAGACCATTTTTCTTTTGCATTGGAGGCCATACTCAATATTTACTCGGAAAGTAGTATGTTGAAGACTGTGATCGAGGAAAAACCTATCAAGACCGAGCGCATTGTGAAGATGATCAAAAATCCTTACTAGGAGACGAGAATTCAAGACCAACATTTTTCCTAATCAAGTTTCACTCAAGCATTCAGCCTCTCCTCCTGTTTTCATCAGGAAATGCCATATAAGGAAACTGATGATCAAGGAAAACCATGTCATTTCTTTGGTAATTGGCCGGTTCAAGCCTAAGAAACCACAATATCATGATTATGTTCAATCCTTTCACTTCTTGATTTTTCTATTCACCAAGTGTCTTCACCACGTCCATAGGTTGAAGACACATAAATACATGCAAAGGAAGTGTACTCTTTTTCCTTATCTCGGTTTTGTACCAATGAGTTTTCCGAGAAAGGTTTTAATGAGGCAACACCTTTAGTGCGCATTCTAGGGCTTGTTATCAGTTTAATCCATCATTCACAAGCCCAAGAAGACTTTAGAATCAGCTAGAAAAGGCCAAAACAAGAGAAGCCTCAAACTTTCCATTTTTGAAGTTTTCCTTTTATTTAAAAGTTTTGCTATTTCTTTATGACGTCTTGCCATTTATTTTGAATTGTTTGCTATTTTTGAGCCTAGGTTATTCTATAAAACCGAAGCCCTCGTTGGGAGGAATAACCCTTGAATTCCTGTCTCTAACCCCTCGTTGTTGTGGAATCAATCACCAACCGACTACTCATCATCTAGCCATCACTTCCACCATAGTTTCAGTCTTTGAATCCTTGTGATTATTTTGGGAGAATCCGAAGTCTACATCATTGGTATCAGAACTTAAATGCTCCTATCTCAGGTTGTTTTGAGTCCTATCTCTTTTATTTTCGTGTTGTTTCAGTTTTGTTTCGATTGAAAAAACTCTAAAATTATTTTTTTGTTTCTTAGTTTCAATTTTCGTCTGTGTCAGTGTTTCAATTTTATAAATTCCAAAAAGTCATAAATTTATTTCATCCTTTTTTATCTTCTCAAAACCCTATAAAAACCATTAAAATTGTCGCTTTTATTTTAGAAATTTGTCTGATATTTTTCATTCATAAAAGCTTAAACCGCAGAATTATGTTATTTTCTCTGTTTTATGTTTTGCTTGAAAGAACTTTGACTTCTTGTTTGATTACTTTTGCGAGGTACCATCATCATGGGAGACGTGCCACCCCCTGTTACTATAGAAGCCCTAACGGAAGCCCTCACACAAAAAAATCAAACCATCAACAACCTCAACACTCAGATTTTCACAATGCAAACTGACTTCGGAACCTTCGAAAAACGTTTTGGTCAATTTGATCCACCGAACCATAAAGGTGCGCCTCATGGACCCATACGTAATGTGAAACCAGCAGCTGCTAGAGAACATCCTGGTCCACACAGTCAAGAAGAGCCACCAGACATACCACCACCTTATCCACAACAACAACCGCTTCCACCACATGATCCATTTCACATAGCCTCTGATTACGTCAATCGGAGGAACCAAGGTAATAGAAATCATCCCAGGGAGGATGAAAGGGTTTTACCCCTGAAGTTAAACTAACATCTCTAACTTTTATAGGAAAGATAGATCCATCTGCATACTCGGAGTGGGAGAATCGCATGGAGCATCTCTTTGAGTACTATGCATACACTGAGCCAAAGAAGATCGTTGTAGCCATCACAAGCCATACTTATCATGCTCTAGCATGGTGGGATCATGAAACAAATGAGAAGAGGAGGCTTAGATACACTCAAATCACTCGATCGATTGACATGAAGTTTGAGCTTCAAAGAAGGTATGTTCCACCGCACTATCACTACGAGTTACTAAAACGTGTTCGAGATTCATTTCAGGGAACTAGAACCGTAGAAGAATACTATGAGGAGTTTGAACTCATAAGGAGTTTCCTATAACTAGAGGAGGTAAATGAGTCACTCAAGTCCCAGTTTGTGGAACGATTACAAGTCCGGATACAAAGAAAAGTGGAGACGCAACCATACCACTCACTACAAGAGTCCTCTACCTTGCCATACAACATGAGCAACAAATCAAAAATAACACTTCTACAAGGACTAGAGTCAAAAATAACTCGTGGAGCCAGCCACATCCCACGGCATCACTATCACCACCACCCCCGCAAACCATAGACAAAGGAAAATCAATGTCCATTGATTTGCATTTCAAGTCAAATGACTACCTTGCTGAACAAGATAAGTCTTCTAACTCCCAAAGATCACATGAAATTGTTTGTTACAAGTTTCAAGACAGGATTCATATGACAAGGGATTGCCCCAACAAGAGAGTTATGATCATCATGGCTGACGGCTATGACTCACAAGACGAAGCTGAGCCAATGCAACCTGTTGAGGCCACCATTTATCCCGATGAAGGCGAGCTCTTAGTCATCTAAAGAGTCCTTTCCGTACAACATCCACTGATGAACCCGAACAACGAAATAATTTGTTTCACTCTAGTTGCACCATAAAAGAAAAGGTATATCACCTATTTTTGGATAGCGGTTCATGCACTAACATTGCTAGTGTTACACTTGTTGAAAAGTTAGGTCTCTAAAAAATGTAGCATCTGAAGCCATATAAGCTCAAGTGGCTTAATGATAAAGAAGAGATCAAGGTGTCCAAACAAGTTGAAATACCTTCTCCATCGGACAATACCAAGATCATGTCTTATGTGATGTTGCACCTATGCAAGAAGGGCATATCTTACTTGGTAGACCATGGCAATATGATCAAGAGGTTCAATACAATGGCCGCACCAATCAATACTCTTTTTTCCTAAACAATTACAAGTTCACTCTAGCCCCACTAGATCAAAAGGATGTCCATGACATGCAAGCTCGATCTAGAAAAGCTCTGACACTAAAGTGAGTTTTTATGCTGATAAACCTTTATATTTTTCTCAAAACATAGACATGATACACTTGTCTTTGCCAAATGACCAATTTTCAAGTTTTAGAGCAAAGAAAAAACAATAAGCAACACAGAATGTGACATCACTCATTAGAAATCACACCCCTACACTGGAATTACGTGCTGCTAGAGGAGTATACAACTCCTTGTTGAATCAAGTTGCACCCTTTGACGCACCAAGCAAACCAGAGCCAAAGAGTATGAACACCAAGGTAAAGCCCAAATTTCACAAAAACATATGAGTATTAACTTGCTTTCTCTTGGTGCAGATGTAGAAGTTTCGAGGATGAACTACTTGAAGAAGGAGGGTATAAGATAGGGAGCAGTATCTAACCAGACTTGAAGATGTCATTACCGAGCATCATCACCGAGCAACTTGGAGAATCAATGCCCCAATGGAGTTCTACTCGAGTACATGGTATACGGCTGATTATTCCTCAGCAAATCAACCCTACAAAGCTTATCTATCCAAGTGGAATTGTGAATATTTGAGTAAATCAAGTCGATGACCGTGTCGACCCTTCCGAAGATGAGAATCAAGGAGCCACTTCGACCACAGACCAATTCACTCGTGCATTGGAAGCCATACTCAATATTCACTTGGAAATCATGTATTTTGAAGACTTTGATCGAGGAAAAACCTATCAAGACCGAGCTCATTGTGAAGATGATCAAGAATCCTTACTCGGAGACGAGAATACAAGACCAACATGTTCTAAATCAAGTTTCACTCGAGCATTCAGCCTCTCCTCGTGTTTTCATCACGAATATATATAAGAAAAATTATGATCAAGGAAAACCATGTCATTCCCGAGCTGGTTTAGGAGTTAGAACACAAGTGCCAATTTCTTTGGTAATTTGCCGATTCAAGCCTAAAAAACTACCAGATCATGATTATGTTGAATCCTTTCACTTTTTGCTGTTTCTACTCAACAAGTATCTTTAACAAGTCCATAGGCTGAAGAAACATAAAGACGTGCAAATGAATTGTACTCTTTTTCTTTATCTCGGTTTTGTCCCAATTGGTTTTACGAGAAAGATTTTAATGAGGAAACACCCTTAGTGCGCATTCCAGGGCTTTTTATCAGTTTAATATATCATTCAGAAGCCCAAGAAGACTTTACGATCAGCTAGAGAAGGCCAAAATAAGAGAAGCCTCAAATCAGCTCAAACTTTGAAGTTTTCCTTTGATTTAAAAGTTTGCTATTTCTTTAGAACGTCTTGCCAATTATTTTTGAATTACTTGTTGTGTATGAGCCTAGGTTATTCTATAAAACTGAAGCCAGCCCCCCTCTTTTAACGCAGCCAAGTTTTAACCTAATAAGAAATTCAGTCTTTGCTTTTGCTTCAAAATGTTTGTCTTTGAATCAATAATTTGCGAGTCAAGGTAGTTTTTGGAACCAAGCTTCTTAGTTCATGTAGATCCTTGGATTATTGCGAGGAATAGCCCTTGAATCCCTGTCTCTAACCCCTCGTGACTTTGGAATCAATGAGTAACCGACTACTCATCATCTAGCCATCACTTCCGCCATAGTTTCAGTCTCTGAGTCCTTGTGGTTATCTTGGTGGA
The DNA here is from genome assembly GCA_963922655.1 of Cardamine chenopodiifolia. Lineage (NCBI taxonomy): Eukaryota > Viridiplantae > Streptophyta > Magnoliopsida > Brassicales > Brassicaceae > Cardamine > Cardamine chenopodiifolia. The sequence continues at coordinate 4,723,642 of OZ000487.1, read as the reverse complement.
ATCCGAGGAATACATCACATATCCTTACCTCCAAAGTATGTAACACAAAAGGTTTTCATGAGAGTTGGTGGTAACACATATACTCTGCAGTTTAAAGATTTAGATGGTATGCTAAAATCAGAAGAATTAGAGGTCGATGAAGATTTAAGAGTACATGATAAAGGAATAGCCTCAAGGTTGATGAAGTGGAGGATGACAACCTTTCTATGGTGGCTAGAAACTTCAATAAAGCGATGAAGCAAGTTGAGGAAGGTAAAATCAAAGATTCTGGTCGATCGAATAGAAGTGACACACAAAATTCTTGCAAAAAATTTCACAATAATGAGAAAGGGAAATCAGACAGAAGACATGAAATTCAATGCCATGAATGTGGAGGCGTTGGTCATCATAAGACAGAATGTCCTATAACCAAACGAAAAGAGATGAAATGCTGATAATGCAAAGGTATTAGACACTTGAAATCAGAATTTCGTAGTGTCAAAAAGGGTAAAGATAAGTCATTCTTAAGTTGTAGTGATTCTGAATCTGAAAAAGTGATGTAGAAGGACATATGTTAAACTTTGTTGCTTTTAGTGTTAAGAGTGATGAAAGTTCAAGCGATTCAGAGTCTGATTCCACTGATGAAGAAGAATTTGATCCCCAGGATAACTATCGATTTATGTACGATAGTTGGGTGCTGCTGAGCAATGACAAATTACAACTCACAAAAGACAAGCTAATGTTGGAAGCCAAGATCATTCAACTGGAAGAAGAAAACAAAGAAGAAAAAGCTGGTAAAAAACTTCCACTTTTAGAAAAGGAATATTTTGAAAGGAAATTAAAATACCTTTAGGATAAATGCAAAAGAGAAAAGGAAGATAAATAATGGTGGAGAAAGAGCTGAATGAAAATCATAAGAAGATCAGGATGTTGAATAATGGTGGAAAGAAATTGGATGAAATATTGTCAATGGGAATTATGGGCTCGCAACATCATGGTCTACAATATCAAGTTGTTGAGTTTACTCTTTCACAATCATGTGGCAAAGTAATCAGCTTTGTAAAAGGTGAATTAAATCATGAAAAAGCATCGTCAGATAAATTAGTTGTGGTGAGACAAAAAGAAAAATCTGTTCAAGAGAGTGCTTTAGTCTCACAAAAGAAGTATGAAAGAAAGAAAATTTGGCCAAAATCCAAACGAGGCAGAATGATCTATGAGTGTTTCCACTATGGAAGGAAGGCCATACCAGGTCAACCTGCAAGAAATTTAAGAATAAGATCATACTGCTTTGGCAAGCACATAAATGCGTCATTGAACCATTCAAGATTCTGTCACGTCAAAAAAATTTGGACAAAATCCAAACGAGGCAAAATGATCTATGAGTGTTTCTACTGTGGAAGAAAGATATGTACAACAAGCATCAAGGAATGGATGAAAAGAAGTATCTTGAGATGTCTGAAGAGACTGATGAAATTACCTTGTCTTGTAATCTAACAATTATCCAACTTGAGGAACATGAGGAAGATGAAAAGCTTATGGAAAAGTGGCATATACTTCTACAAGTGAAGGAGTAAGCAAGCCTTGGTACTTTGATAGTGGTTGTTCTTTGACAGTGGTTGTTCTTTGACAGTGGTTGCTCGAGACACATGATAGGTAATCCCAGTTCCCTATCAACATATGATCTTGTAGCAGGTGGAAATGTTACTTTTGGAGATGGTGTAAAAGGTTCTATTAAGGGGAACAATTTCCTTGAGAGTGATGATAAGCCTGCTTTTAAAAATGTCTATTATGTGGAAGGCCTAAAGGCAAATCTGATTTGCATTAGTCATTTGTGTGATGATACTTGAAAGTGAATTCCACAAACACATAACGTCAAGATGTTGATGAAAATAGCAATACAGTCATGTATGGTGTTTGGTCTTGAAACAATTGTTATATGTGGAAGGCATCATATACATGTATGTCGGTTGTTGGGTCAGAATTAGAGTTGTGTCAAAACCGAGTTGGACATTAATATTCAAATTTTGGAGAAAATAGTAAGAGTTGGAGTTATTCGTGGAGTACCTAAATTTGGTGATAAATTAGATGTTGTGTGTGAGACTTGTAACAAGAGGAAGCATATAAAACTTAATCACAAGAAGTTGCCTGAAATCGGATCAAAGAAGGTACTAGAGTTAGTTAATATGGATCTCATGGGTCCTGTTCAGGTTGAAAGTATTCATGGAAAGAGATATTTAGAACTTGTCGATGACTTTTCAAGATATACTTGGGTTCGATTTTTGAGAGAAAAATCTGAGGCAGTTGAAAGTTTCATGATAGGTACATTATAACTACAAATTCAAAAAAGATGCATTGTTAAAATCATAAGTGACCATGGAGGTGAATTTTAGAATGCTGAGTTTGAAAGGTTCTGCCAAAATCAAAATATTCGACACCAATACTCAGAAACAAGAATACCTCAACAGAATGGGGTTACTGAATGTAAAAACAGAACATTGCAAGAAATGGCTAAAGCAATGATACATGAGAATAATATGTCACAAAGGTTCTTGGCTGAAGCTATTAGCACTGCTTGTTACATTATAAATCGTGTCTATGGTAAACCAAGTACAAAGACTACTTTTCATGTATTTGGATGTGTGTTATATTCTTAATGATTCAGTTGGGTAAGTTTGATTCCAGAAGTGATGAAGGGATTTCTTGGGATATGCTATTAATAGTATGGCATATATGGTCTACAACAAGAGGACTAGAATGGTTGGAGATGCAGTCAGTGTTGTATTTGATTATAAAAGTAGAACTGAGTAGATCCTAATCCCTGATGATCTTGTTGAACTACAAGTGCAAGATGATTCTGTTCAGATTGAAGCTGAAGAGGATACAATTGATGAAGGATCAACTCAATCACCCTCTCGTGTGACATCTCCATCACCTTAGAGATTACAAGTCGATAAGAATCATTCTTCAACATATGTGATTGGGAACATGGAAGAAAGAATCACTCGTTTTGTTCAACTTAATTTTCAGAAAATGCTTCAATACTCCTGTTTTGTGTCCTTAGTTGAACCAAAATCATTGGGGATGCACTTGATGATGAATTTTGGTACGGTGCTTGTCATGAGGAACTGGAGCAGATCACCAGGAAAAATGTGTGGGATCTGGTCCCAGGCCTGAATATGTCAATATAGTGGGTAACAAGTGGATTTTCAAGAACAAAATTGATGAGGAGGGAAATGTAACTCGCAACAAAGCTCGATTGGTGGCTCAACAATATTCTCAGGTGGAAGGTATCGATTTCGATGAAACTTTTTCCCTTGTTGCATGTCTTGAGTCCTTTTGGTTACTTATGGGGATGACATGTGTGTTGAACATTCGTTTGTATCAAATGGATGTGAAGGTGCATTTTTGAATGGTTATCTTTAAGAAGAAGTGTATGTCCAACAACCAAAGGTTTTGAAGATCCACATTTTAAAGATAATGTATACAAGTTGAAAAAGACGTTGTTTGGGTTAATTCAGTTAATTCAGTTGACGCAAGCTCCATATGCTTCGTATGAAAGGTTAATTCAGTTTATGTTGGACAATGACTTCACAAGAGGAAGAGTTGATAAAAATCTCTTCATTCATAGTTCCAGTTTTGATATACTGATAGTGCAAGTAAATGTTGATGATATTTTGTTTAGAAGTACTTGTAAGGAGTTGGTTAACAAGTTTGTCAAAATCATGACAAAAAAGTTTAAAATGAGCATGGTTGGTGAGTTGAATTACTTTTTCGGGTTGCAGATCACTGATTCTATAGAACACATTTTCATCTCCCAAAACACTTACGCCAAAAATCTGATTAAGAGGTTTTGGATGCAAACAAGCAAGTGAGACTGTTGATGCAACATTCTATAGATCTATGATTGAGAGCTTACTGTATGTTACTGCTAGCTGACCATATATGTGTCACAGTATTGGTGTATGTGCTCGCTATCAGGCCACTCCCTGTATGTCACAGTTGGCAGCTATGAAACGTATCATCAAATATGTCAAAGGTACAATTGATCATGATTTGTACTACACGAAACAAACTAAACTAAATCTTGTAGGCTTTTGTGATGCAGATTGGACAAGTAATTTTGATGATCGTCGAAGTACCATTAGAGGATGTTTCTTCTTAGGCAATAATCTCCTTGCCTAGCATAGTAAGAAACAAAATTTTGTCTCTCTATCCACAGCTGAAGCAAAATACATTGCCATGGATAGTTGTTGCACACAATTACTTTGGATGAAACAAATACTTGTTGACCATGGTATGACTACTAACATTTTGTAAGTGCATTGTGATAATATACAAGTGCAATCAATATTTTCAAGAACCTTGTTCAACACTCTTGCACAAAGCATATTAACATTAGGCACATTTTCATAAGAGAGTTAGTAGAAGGAAAAATTGTTAAAGAAAAGAAAAAGATATGGAGAATGGATAAGTAAGCTCATAAAGGGTTTCCAGTAAAACAATCCTTATCATTACTCTTCATAAACATGTGATTAGATCATCCTTCTTCATTTTTAATCAAAGAGCTCACCATGATAAAGATTGCTTGTTTGGTATGAAAATGCGTAGACTAGCCTCAGAATAGTAGTGAGTGTGAAAGCTCCTCATTTGAAGAACTAGCTGCCTCACTGAGTTGGTGCGTTGAGTCCCTTTCAGAATCATATGTTGTGACTTTGTGTACATCTTGTCGCACTCTGAACTTGATATGCATAGGTAATTTTGTTTTTCATTTACTGTCGATACATTAAGCAATCAAGTTCATTATATGTTGTTTCTCAGTTTACAAATGTGGAGTTTAACTTGGATTCCTCTCAGTTCTTGAGTGTTCAGTGGTTGTAGCTTGTCCTGGGAAACATATGCCATGTCGTACACATAATTGAAAATAAACCAGAAGAAAAATAAAATTGAAATTGGTTGTTTTGGTTATCCTGCTTAGAACGGTTTGTGCACTAATCTGGCTCAAATTGTTTTTTGAGTGAATTTCAGGAGACATAAACCCTATTCCCGCATATAAGGTTTTATGGTTTTTTTCTTTCCCTCACAAGCTCCTACAGACCATTTAGGTCAAAGTTGCAGATAAGTTTTCATGTTGATCTCAGTTGTGTCCTAGTTTTCATATGATTGTGCACTCAACCAGGGGAGAATATTGTGATTACTGTGTTTTTGTGATGATTTGGGTGATACTCATGTTAATGTTGATAGTTTTTGTTTAGAGTCTGGTAATTAGAGGGAGCAATAAGTGTTGTGTTTTTATTTCTTTTTTATTTTGAACACATATTTTGCTCTATAGCATGTTTTGGTTTCGGATTGGCTGCCCTTTTGGTGTGTTCTTATGATTCAAAAAAAGATGTCTCCTTTTGATGTTTATGATGATGGATGTTAGTTCTTTTAGGTTTAGATCAAAGATATACATTGTGCTATCTACTTGGAGGACTAACATTAATAGGAATCATTTGGAGCTTGAGCTGTCACACTTAGATAAAAAGGAGATATTGAAAGTATGAATCTGTTGGATCAACAAGGACAACTTGTGGAACACATAAGAGATTCGTACACTGAAATCAGCAAGTCTTGAATAATGATGACGTGGGGACCTGCTAATTGATGATTGGAGTTTCCATTATGTGCTAATTAAGATATCGCAGAATCAAAGAAACAAAGATTTGGAGATATCAAGATTTGGGAAGTTAGCAACGTGACTGTTAGCTATATAAGGTCATTAGACTTTAGGTTTAGGTTAGCCGTTCCAAGCATTATTCACTAGATGTGAGCAAGAATGCTTTTAGGGTTCTTGGCGAGTGAAAAAAGGGGAATACAATTATTGTTGTGTAAGCAAGTTTGGATAGTTAGGAATTGGTCAGTGACGAATCGTGTTGACTGCGTGTAAAACTGATTAAATAGGTCTGTTAGTTTGTTTAAGAGATTCCTAATAAAGAAAATAGGTACTTTTCATTATTGTTGTGTTCTAGTAACTTCACTTTGCATAATCATGATTAAAATGAATAGTTAAAAAAATTAAAAGAGAAACCAAATGATTGCATAAAAGAAATTAAGATTCAATACAAGATGTTCTTAGATCCCAAAAGAGGTTAAGAGGTTGAAAAATAAATTTAGAACATGACAAATTAGGGTGAAAATTTGTTAAAATGTTAGAATAAGAGTTTTGGTCCGAGTTGGATCGACCCAATTAGTACTGGGTCGGGTCTAGGTCTGATCTAGGTCAGGTTTTGCTATATTGTTCATCTTCAAATCTTCATAACTTCCTAACCGCAATTCTAAATACACTTTCTTTTTGACCTAAATTCTTTATTTTTGATGCTCTTTAATCTAGTTTAGGTGGTTTCTCAAATGGTTCAGATTTTCTTTGCACTTTCCATGAATCTTCTAGTAAATATTCAAATTCAGTCCGATCTTTTCCAAATCTTTTATGTTCCAAAGATTGATTTTCCTCTTTAACACCATTTGCCCATTTTGTATTTAAATCAACAAAAAATACAATGCAAATAAAATCCTACGACTCTAAATGCAAAATTACCCTAAACTACATGATGAATGTATATTTACAAGTGATAATAATGATTTAATACCAACAGACTAGTAATAAAAAAGGCTTTAAAACACCAAAATATCATTACATCAACTTCTCCGGACTTGTCTTTTGCTTGTCCACAACAAAAGATAATCCATTGGAAGAGGTTTGAAGACGGGAATTCATAACCATAAAGATTAACCAAGCTATTAACATCATTTTCCATAAATAATACTTCAAGCGGTGCAAAAGCGAATCAATAATAGATTATCCTCTCTATACTTATCGCAACTCCAATCTTTAATCCTAAGGTATAAATCAAGGCATCCACTTGCAATCATGAATTTCAACTCTAACATTCAATTATAATAATAGCGTGTAGTCTCACTAAGGGAAATGAAATCACAATTATTTGGATAGGTGGAAAAAGGCTTAAGCATAAAAGAGGTGGTTCAAAGTGTTTGTGGTTCAATCTCAGAATAGAATGCAAAAATTAATTCTTCGCATATTCTGTGAAAGTCGGTGGTGGTTCATCTGTGCAAAAGAAGTTAGCAAAATTTTCGAATCATGGCAAGTCATCTGTGATATGTCGTAAAAATTGTACATTAACCTGCTCCTTGTAACACTACTTAAGGACAACAACTACCAAGATATTCTCCACGGGGAAGATGTCATCTATAAGTAGCTCTACATCAACTCTCATCCTAGAAAGAGGATATGAAACCCCAGTCTTATACCTTTCTTATCAAAAATATCAAGATCAAATTCTTGCAACAGCAGTATCCAACACAAAAATCTAGGCTTAGCATCTTTTTTGATAGCTTATATCACAATGTAGCATGATTAGTGTGACCAATAACCTTATATCCTACTATATAAGACCTTAACTTCTCAAAAGTAAACACAATGGCTAGAAGCTCTTTCCATGTAGTAGCATACCTAGTCTACGCATCTTCTAAGGTTCGACTAGCATAATAACTCACATGAAATCCCTTATCCTTCCTCTGACCTAAGACTACTCCTATGGCATAATCACTAGCATCAGACATTACCTCAATTATAGGTAATTATAGGTGCAACAACTAGTGCCTTCTTCATCTAGAGAAGGGCATCTAGACACTCTTTATTGCCCTCAAAAGTCACATATTTGCACAAAAATCGAGTGAGTGGCAATTTTAAGGAATTATTTGATGAACCTTCTATAAAATCTCGCATGTCCTAAGAAGCTCTCAATCCCCTTCACTGAATTAGGTGGCTTCAGGCCTGTCATCACCTCAATCTTGGATTTTTCAACCTCAATACCTTGCTCGAAGATCTTATGTCCCAAAAAGATCCCAAAAAAAAACCATAAAGCTACATTATTCCCAATTGAGCACTAAATGTTTGTCCTCACAGCATTGTACCGTAAACAAATTTTACAAACAACTAGAGAAAGATGAGCCATAAACAAAAATTTCATCCATAAATACCTCCATGATGTCTTCGATTAAATCAGTGAAGATATACATCATGCATTTCTAGAAAGTGGTCAGGGCATTGCACATTCCAAATGTCATTCACCAATAGGCGAATGTTCGATAACGACATATGAACGTCATCTCCTAATCATCCGGATGAATCGGTATTTGTAAAAACCATATATAACCATCTAAGAAAAAATTGAAAGGATGGTTAGTCAAATTATCTAGCATATGATCAATGAAAGGAAGAGGAAAATGATCCTTCCGATTTATATCATTGAGCTTCCTCTAATCGATGCACATTTTGTGTCTGTCACAATGCGCATAGGAGTCAACTCGTTTGTTTTATTGGTTACTACAGTAACTCTTTCTTTCTTTGAAATGATATGCACTTAACTGCCCATGGAATATGCAAGATTGGATAGATCACACCCATTGAAAGGAGTTTGAGAATCTCCTTTTCCACTTCCACTCGTAAACTTGGATTCAGTCGTCTTTGATCCTCAATCGATGTATTTTATGGATCATCAACTTGTATACGATATGTGCACAAATCAAGCGAGATCCTAGTGATGTTGTCCAAAGAATATCCCAACGCCTTTATATACTTACGCAACTCACAAAGCAACAAAGAAGTCTCTGGCTATTGCTTAAGCCAGTGTTAACAATTACATGATAAATATAATTAGGTCCAAGATACGCGTATCTTCGCGGAACAGGGAGTGGCTTGAATTCGAGTTTTGGAGCTTTCAGGTTGCTCTAGTTGTTGCTCGAAGGATGTGTTGGTCATGCAGCTGGAATCGGTCTTAAGACGCTTGGATTGATTGATCCATCGAGTAATTCTTGTAATCGATTTGCTGGTATTGATCGATCCTGGATACAGATCGATTGATCTCTGATAACAAGCATAATTGGTTGAGAAAACCTTACTTGTTTGTGTTATCTCTGTGATGTTTGTGAACGAGATCGTCTTCACATCTTCAGCAACATTAGAATACGTGCAAACCCTGTAGTTTCCAATTTACAGTACCCAAACTTATCTTCTTCTTTAACCAATGTGATGTCTAAGGGGTCCTCCAAATATCTCTCCTCCATCATCTCATGAGTGATCTCGTCTATTGTATATACCCAGAAGGATTGTTCATCCATAGTAGGCTTCTGGATTATCTTTAATGTTGAATTTGATAACTAACTCACTGAAATGAAGGTCAATCTTTCCTTTCCGCACATTGATAATTGCTCTTGTGGTTGCTAATAATGGTCTACTGAGGATGATGGGATCTTGTGGCTCTTCGTCCATTTCTAGCACAATGAAATCAGTCAAGATCCAACATCTACTAATCTTCACAAGAATGTTCTCAAGTAATCCTTCTTGGTGTTGGACAGATCAATCACCTTAAACCAATGAGATCTTTGATGGCATGAATGTAGATAGCCTTAATTGTTGTGAAACTAACAATGTATCAGACTTACACTAGCTCCCAAATCACATATAGTGATCGAATTTGAGATCTCCAATAGTGCAAGGTAATGTGAAACTTTCCGGATTCTTACACTTTTCAGGTAAATTATTTTCTATAACAAAGTGCTTCACTCATGTGTAAGGATAATAACACCCTTCTTCAATGTGATCTTGTTTATAAGGATGTCCTTCATGTATTTCTTTAGAATTAGGGACATCTTTACGGCAACTACAAAGGGTAGTCTCACTTGTAGTTCACCAACGATGATCTTTATCTTCTCATACTCCTTCTCCTGAATCTTATTCTTTCTTTAGGATTGTTACGGAAGCCTAGGCACGTAGGGTGGTGGATGCATGTAGGGTGGTTCTTTTTTCAGCAGCAACAACGGTTCCAGACCCTTTAACCTCTCTAGATCGATTTACGAATCTGTTTTCATGTGAAGAGTCATTGGATCAATCGATCCTAGGTTGGATCGATCGATCCTAGGTTGGATCGGTCGATCCTCATCATCATCCAACAAATTTATAATCATCTTCTCTATAGGTCGATCAATATTTGAAGAGGATCGATCGATCTGATACTAGGATCGATCAATCCCTAGGATGGATTGATCGATCTCTGATTTATGCGACCTTGCAGCAATTGCTTTTCCACTACTGAGTGTAATAGCTTGCATGTACTCCTTAGGATTGGCTTCTGGTTTCCCAGGAAGTTTACATGGTGATGCTTTAACAAATTCCGCGGTATGAGAAACTTGTGTATCCATAACATGTATCTGAGTACTCAGATTCTCAAACTATCCATGGAGATTATTGTACATTCCATCAACCTCAGCATTGATTGCACCAGCAAACTGATTCTACCCTTGAAGAACCTGTTGGAACATTAACTCAATCTTGTCTTGAGAACCAACATTCCCATATTGTTTCTTAGGTTGAAATGTCGTATCCATAGCCAGCAAACATGTTATGAAATCCCTACATGAATTATGTTGTGGCTTGGCCAGAATGAATGGCTTAGCTTGGAATGTCTATACATATTGGTTGTTTCATGGAGGATATACAAGATTATCGGAGATCTCAACATTTGTACTTATGTAAGAGAGATTTGGACGATTCTTGTAGTTCTCATTAAATCCCTGATTCTGAAAATTTCCTTGTGCTCCTAGAAAATTAACCTCTTTTGTGCCCTCAGCTTCATCATCAACACCATATTCCTGGATGTCTCGATCCTCACACATATTTAGAGACCGTCTCTGCGCTAAAGAGCATTTCAACCTTAGCAGTAAAATCCTCAATTACCTTATTACTTCCAGCAACTTTAGTTCTTCTATCATAATCTGGGCAATGATTAGCACTGCTTCCTCAAATGTATAGCTCATTAAGTCACCTCTACTTGCTGTATCGAGAGCCATTTGGTACTTGTGTTCGATCCTGTTGTGGAAGAATTTCATCATGTCGGACTCTGTATAGCTCTAATTTGGACAGTCCCTTAAGTACTCTTTGAATCGATCCCATGCTTCATAGAAAATTCAATACCATCTTGCTAGAAAGTAGTTATCTTGTTCGTAAAAGTAGAAGATCTAGACTTAGTGAAGAATTGGTTCAAGAATGTAGCTATGCACTATCCCCAACTAGTAATAGATCCAGGCTTTAAAGACTTTACCCACATTGGGCTTTGTCACACAAAGAGAACGTGAACATCTTACAGTGTAAGTAGTCCTAGGGCACGCCATTCGAGCTAGTAGTACTGCAAATCTCTTCAAATATGTCAATGTGGTTCATTGTGTTCTTGGTAGATAGCCAATGGAACTGATTTTGCTTAACTAGCGCGATGATCTGAGGCTTGATCTCGTAGTAATGCCATTGATGGCATGTGGCGTGATTGTTGCACGGTTTGTGAAATTGGAATGTGATGCATCTAGTTCCCCAATAGTGACTCATCATTGGGCTGGTGGTTCCCTACTTGAGGTGCCCTAGGTTGAGGTGTAGGAGGCATTAATAAAGCAATCTACCTTTGATTTGCAGCTTGTGTTTCTGCATGTTGCTGCTCAACTGCAGTAGCTTTAGGGTTAGGAGAGACTAGAGTTGTACTACAAATCGTGATGTCATGAATAGAGCTTGAACAAAATATGGATTGTATATTATCACAATTGCAAAATGTAAATATAATCAGTAAATAACGATGTAAACTATATGGAGAAATACGTTGGGCACATGGAATGTCACACGTATTAATCTTTGATACGCTATCTAACTAGACAGATTTGTTAACAAATCAAATGACTAATTTAAAGCTAACCTACTCACCTAGCATTAACTATATGAACAATGATTTCAGGAACAACAAACTCACAAATGAGTTCTAGAAGACATGTCAATCTAAATCGATATGTTCACTTAGATCACTTAACTTCAACTCTCGTTGGCTAAGGATACTAAGCTCATCAATTGTTGATTATGTTACCCTAACATGCCCGCACAATGCTAAATGAATCAACATATCATATGCTAGGTGATCAAGCTAACATAAGAATTGAGAACACAAAAGATGAAAAAGCAAAATAGAAAAACCTTAATCTATAACTTATCCTCATCAATCAATGAATTGCTTTGAACAAACTCTAAACCCAATTGTTGGATTACTCAGACATAGTAGTTGAAATCATAATTAATAAACATAATAATTAAGTAAATCAATCCAAAGTAATGATATCGGGGTTCGAAAATTGAAAAAATAAGATATTTCATCTCCCAAAAATATGAAAAAGAAAGCATAAATTCGTAAAAGTGAATAAGAACAAGTTATAATTTCTCTAGGACGAGCAACCCTATTTATATGAAAAGTCAGGTCTTCTAAGTCGGTTGGATTAGATTTGGCAGCCCCGATGATCGATCGATCCCTCTTCAAAACACTATTCTTCATTAACTCTATGAATCGATTGATACTGAGTTGGATCGGTTGATTCAACATTTCCTCTTGTCTTTCCTGGGTTTCCTTTCTTTCGGAGTTCTTTTCTGACAAAGGGTCGGTGATTGTTGATTGTTAGGCTGCCTAGTCCATTTCTCAAGGCAAGGAGAGGCTAGGGCCACATGGTTTGATCCTGAAAGATCAAGTCCACGACACATAGCACCGTTGTGAAATTTGCTACAGTTATTGTGAAAACGCTTATCTTCAAGACATCAGACAGGAGAACATCTTTGATGTTTGGTAAGACGTCGAATGTTAAAACTTATTTCAATGTGGGAGGTAAAGATGGAGCAAAGCTTATTGGGTTCCATGGAAGGGTTGGTGATCTCATTGAATCAATAGGAGCTTACTTTTCCGCTGGTGGGGGAGCTCATCTCCAATTAAGCTGCTAGAGATTATTGGTGGGAGTGGGCTTGCTTGGGATGATGGAGTTTACGACGGTGTACCAAAAGTGTTTGTTGGATTCAATGACAATGGTTCTTATGTGAACCATGTTAAAGAAGAGTATGTTAAGCGAGGCACCTTGATTCAGCACTCTCATGTCAACATACGAAAAGCTCTTATAGAGGTATGTAATCGTTGGAAAACTTTTTTTTCTTTTTGGTTTTATGCAAAACAAACCTTCCAAGTCATGATTGTTTTTTTTTTTGCAATTTTACCGTATACCTGAAAAATGCAAGTAGATCACAAAGTTAAAAGTAACCCGCAATATAAACCTCTTATGTATCTTAGAAGATATTTTACAATCACATGCATTAGATTTTTAAAGTAACTCCGGACTCCTTGTGGAAAGGGATTTAATTTGATATATTATTTATAATAATTTACCAACTTGACAGAGGTGAGAATGGATGTTAGTGCGTGTTACTTTTGACTTTGTAGGATTGATTTGCATTTTTTGAGGTAGAAGGTGAAGTTGCAAAAATGACCATTTTGATGGGTTATTTTTGCAGAGTTTTTGTTGTGCAGTTTGCATTGCATTATTCAAATGAGCATGCTACATCATTGGAAGGAAATTTTGCATTGGAAGATTTCGTGGTTTACAATTGGTGACTGTTTACTATTTAAACAATATGGAGGAAAAAAATAAATATTTGTAATCTCACTTTGTCGGTGAGCCAACTTTGCTAACTTATCCGCTACTTGGTTACCTTGTCGAGAAACCGTAGTAAACATGACAGAGGTAAAGTGATCCGCCCAACTACGGATATCATTAAGCAAAGGTTCCATGATTGCATTCTGTGTAAGATGGTTGAGAAGATCACCAAGTACTTTGCAATCGGTTTCCATTATTATATGTTTGCATCCCTGGCACCATAATGATTGTAAAGCATGGAGGACAGCCATACCTTCTGCTTCTAGTGGGTTAGATCCTTGCGTGAGTTTAGTTGAAGCCGAAAATTTATGTGTTCCAAATACATCATGTAGTATCCAACCCACACCTATTGATGTCTTATTATAAATGTAACTAGCATCAATATTACATTTTAAAAAACCTGTTGGCGGGGGAAACCATTGTGTTGGCGGTTGTTGTATGGAAGTGCTACAACAATGATTAGTCGGATTGGGAAAGTAGCATCAATCCAGTCTGATATATTATCCTGTGCTCGGGAACAAACAGCCAGTGGATCGTGTAAGACCTTATTAAAAATAAGATCATTACATGATTTCCATAACTGCCACATAATCCAAAAAAATCCATGTCGGTATGTTGCTGTAGACGACGACTCATGTAAGTCAAGGAGAATTTCAACATTTTGCTCCAATGAATTTGTAGATAAGAGTTGTGATGATATTGGGGAGTTGGACATATGCCAAACAAGCTGGGCGTAATCACATTGAAAAAGAATATGATTGGTTGTTTCGACATGTTGGCAACAATGGTTGCAAGAAGTAGCCATTGGTATGCCCCGGTGGGATAATTCTGAAGCTGAACCAATTGCCGATGACAGTACCCGCCAAACAAAATGTTTGAGTTTTGGAGCTGTTTTGGACTTCTATACATGATCTTTTAACGTCTTGTTGCCTGGTGGAATTTGTTGATGATTTAAAGGCTGGTCCGGAAAATGTGTTGCTAGCCAATATCCCGACTATACCGAATAACATCCATTATGTGTATAATTCCAGATTAACTTATCTTTGGCATCTTTGTGGGGGATGTACAATCTACGAGCTTGCTTCGCATCCTCTGTAGTTAGATAACGTTGTAAAGCATCTTCATCCCATTGTTTTTGATTTGGCTGCCACAAATCTCTTAATACCATATGTGGTCGAGTCAAAGAACGTCTGACCGCCGCTTGTGGAGTGTGAGATTGTATCCACGGATCTGAAAATGGATTTATTGAGGATCGATTACCAATACAAAATCTTAGACCTTTGAATAATAAATCGCGACCACTTAGTATTGAACGCCAGTCATGTGATGCTTTCTTAGTAATAGATGTCGCGCCTAACGTTGTTTCCGGAAAATATCTGCTTTTTAATATTCTAACAAGCAGGCATTCAGGTTCTTGTTAAATGCTCCAAGCTTGCTTGGCTAGCAAGGAAACATTAAATTTTTCGATATCCTTGAACCCGAGACCTCTCTCCTTTTTAGGGACGCTTATTTTCTTCCAGCTGACCCATGCCATACGTCTTTTAGATTCATCCGAACCCCACCAAAATTGTGATAAAGCAGAATCGATCTCATGACAAACCATCATAGGTAGTTTAAAGCAACTCATAGTATATGTAGGCAGCGCTGTAGCAATGGACTTCAAAAGAATCTCTTTTCCTCCTTCCGATAAGAATTTTTGATTCCAACATTTGTACGCTCCTTAACCTTCTTGACCAGATACTCGAAAATCTCACATTTTCTTTGAGAAAAATCCTTTGGTAAACCCAAATATTTATTACAACCACCCGACCGCTGAATATTGATGACGTTCCGTACCTCAGTTTTTTTGGATTCATTGACTCGAGCTCCAAATATTATCGAAGATTTGTCAACATTAACTTGCTGCCCTGACAACTCTCCATAGTGGCGTAATACGTTCGCTAATGTCGAACTATTCTGCCTATTGGCTTGAAAAAAAAAGAATGAGTCGTCCGCAAATAGAAGATGGCTAACCCGGGGATCATTATTACTGATAGATATCCCCTTAATATTACCAAGACGTTCTTCTCGGTTAAGTCATTATGGTAGCATTTTTGCGCAAAATAAAAATAAGTAGAGGGATAGGGGATCTCCTTATCGAATACCTCGAGAAGGATATAATTCTCCGTAAGGACTGCCATTGATCAGGATTGAATAGGATACTCACTATACACATGACATTATCCAACTAATCCACTTTGCATCAAAACCTAAACGGATCATTGTCTTTTCAAGGAAGTTCTATTCTACCCGATCATATGCTTTAGAGATGTTAGTTTTTATAGCCATATATGTCTTTGCTTGTCGCTTCCTTGTCTTTAAGGCGTGGAGAAGTTCGTGAGCTATTAACACATTGTCTGAAATTTTACGACCCAGAACAAAAGTTATTTGTTGGTCCGAAATAATTGATGGTAAAAATGATTTAAGCCGTTAAATCAAAATCTTCGAGAATATCTTGTATGCAGCATTACATAAACTTATTGGGAGATACTCACTCATGGTCCTTGCTTGATCAGACTTGGGGAGAAGACACAGATGTGTATGATTAATACCAGAAGGTATAAAACCATCATTGAGAAAACCCTTAATTGCCAAAATAACATCATCACCAATGAGAGAGTAAAATTGGTGATAAAATGTACCACTTAAACCATCAGGTCCCGGCGCTCTATACCCTCGTATATCTTTTAATGCTTGAAATATTTCGCAATCTGTAACTTCAGCCGTAAGATTCTGATTCATCCTTGGCGTAACCGTTAGCTGAATATCCTCGAAAAAAATCCCCCCATTCTGTAGTAGCGATGCTAGTGAATAACGACTGAAAATATTGGATAGCCACTCTTGAGATATCGACTTCATTTGTGTGTTCTACTCCACTCTCATCCAATATCGAAGTAATACGAGTTCTGGCTTTGCGGGTTTCGCACAACCTTGGAAGAATTTTGTATTACGATCTCCCTCCTTTAGCCATTTATTGCTACTCTTGATTTTCCAGAAGATTTCCTCATGGTAATAAGCCAGATTGAGTTTTCTTTTGATGGAGCTTATTAGTGTTATGTCCGGCTGTGTTTGTAAAAAATCTAACTCGAGTTCCTTCTTCAGTTCTTGGATATCTGTTTCTGAGTTAGTGTTGTTGTGTCGTTTCCATCGAGAATTTTTTTGTCGTATACCCTTTAACTTGGTTTGAAGATCACCAAATTCGGAAGACTTCCTTTCTTTCTCGATGAATTCCTTAAAACCTTCCCTCTCAAACAGACGTTTGTCATACCGGAATTGACCTCGCTTGATACTTGAATTCGCTAATATATTGACAATCATTGGTCTGTGATCCGACTCAAGAGGCTCTAAATATTCAAAATAATTCGCAGGGTAGTAGGCTAACCATTCTGTATTTGTAAAAGATTTATCCAAACAACACTGAATTAGCTCTGTTGTCCACAATCCATTCCTCATCGAACTATGACATCCACTCCAACTAAATTTATTCCCAGTATGGTGAAGTTCAGACATGTCACAAATTTCCAATGTAGTGTTGAAGTCTTTGAATGTGCCCTCATCTCGAGGATGTCCCCCAATTTTCTCAGAATTATTTCGTATCTGATTAAAGTCTCCGACCATTATCCAAGGATCATTGCGAATAGTGGCTGTTCTTTGGAGTCTTTCCCATAACTCATGCTGATATTGGGGATTAGGATGACCATAAATACAAGACAAATAGAACGAAAAAGATTTTTCATTAATTAGACATTCTATTAGTCTTGCATCATGATATAGAATATTGACATTAAGAGAAGACTTCCAAAAGAAAGCAAGACCGCCACTAAGGCCAACTGGAGATACAATACAATAGTGCTGAAAACCTAATGAAACGAAAAGGTCACACATAGAACTGAACGGTTGCTTCGTCTCCATAAAAAATACTGCATCTAGGAGATATTGACGACATAACTCCATTAGACGACGAACTGCCAAAATTTTCCCAATTCCCTGGCGGTATTGCGCCCGCCTCGCCTCTTCTTAAAGTTTGTGGCGGTATTGGGCCCGCTTCGCCGCAAAGATTGGTTGAACTGGCCTTGGACGCCACAGTTCTACGTCTTTGTGAGGATATCTTGATGGAGTTCCCAAAGGTCTTGTAATTTCCTGAATAATCTCGTTATCAACATGCTCTAGACAGAAAAGGACTCGTCGGTGGCGTGCTTCAGATTCTGTCGCATTGGAAACCGAAGTATAGGTATTGTAAAAGTGATAGAGGTCTGCTATTGTAAATTTTCTATTATCAATGACAATTAGTGTGTTTTCTTCCACATCCGTAAACTGTGAATGAACCGGGACCGGAGCCAGTACAATTGAACCCGAGGCATCACTCATGGAAATAGGAGCAGCTTTGATTGCTCTTGTTGACGTGTCTGGAAAGATGAACAGAGAAGAAACTCTGTTAGATTCTTCGTCGGTTTCCGGTTCTTGGTGTCTAGGCGCAGCCTTTATCTCTGGAGCGGGACAGTCTTCAATATCATGAGTGAGTAGATGGCACCGAAAACAGTAATTTCGTAGCTTTTCGTAACGGAAATACACCATCGAAGAAGCTTCACCAAATTTAAAGCGGCGTTCGAAGAATAAAGGTTGGTGAAGCGGCCAAAGGATGCAGACTCGACCAAATGATGAATGCTCTCCAAGCGTGGACTCACGTTCGGATTCGACAATAACACTGATAGTTCTGGCTATAAAATTCACCAAAAGAACCGATAAATATTGCAGACGAAGATCTCGTATCTGAACCCAGAAGTCGATCGCGTTTGGTATGACATTGGTGAGAGATGGGTCCCAAACCTTCATCGCTACCATCCAGCGGTTGAAACTCCATGGACCACGGTGAATGATAAGTTGGAGGGCTTCATTGGAGGGGAAGAGGAACTGGACTTTGTCATGGTCCATGATTCGTCCGGTGATCGACGTATCCATTCCCCATAGCCGGGGAAAAAACCGGGTTAAAGCACGAAGATTTTGGAGTTTTGGATTAGCCGGACGAAGGAGCAAACTGACTTGGGAAGCCCGAGTCGTGTGAGTGAGTATTTCTTCTGGAACTATGAAATCAGATTCGTCAATGTTCATTCTTGAAAAATCAGAGAGGTTGGATTCGATGAAAAGTCGAGACATAAGTCCAAATTGAAGGCGTAAAAAGAGAGGAGGATGCAATCAAATTAAAAGCAAAGATAAAGGAACTGATTTCCAGTTATGAAAAACCTTGTTGTCCATTGCGGTTACATCCGAGAAATTCGGGACGGTTGGATGAAGACGAAGCCAAGGTGGTTTCGAAATCTGTTTATCAAACCAAAATGGCCAATTTAACCGGTAAGATCTCAAAAAATGAGTACACCGGACATACAAGCTACATCGATTACGACGAGGATGATCAGAAATTATACAGAAGAAAAAATAAAGGAAGAAGACGATAGGAGAGAGAACAGAGAGAAAAAGGCATTTTTTTTTTCAAATCACTTCTTTATCCGCTAAATATATTTTTGACATAATAATGGCCGCTAAATACATAACCTTGTAATGGGGCGCAAGTAAACACTTTGTCAGCTTGGGTTCAGCTCCGACAGTGCCAGCCAAACACAAGAGTTGTCGGGAGACTAAGCCCTACGAAAAGGAAATTAGTGAAAATCAAATTACAAAAAAAATTAGGATCCACACGAAATCAAAAACCTAAAGTGGAATAAGGAACAATTGATAAAATCCGAGAAAATGCAACAACATACAACCTGCAAATCTTCTAAACTCAACGGGAAGCCATGCAATGAAAAACCAACGATAAAGGAAACTTCCTATAGGGAATCAAGACTATCATTCATTTTGGAATATTGGTAGAGTCAAAGTTTTGAACCCAAAATGAAACTCGCAAGCGCACGGAAGCCACTTGTAATAGTCAAAAGGGTGTTGATCCACAAAGAATTAAAACACACTCACTAATAATGCATGAAACCTACTAAGCTAAGCAACAAAATTAATGCAAGTGCACAATTGTGCGGAGTAGTATAGATTGGGTAATGAACCCATAGCGACCAGAATTGCACTACGAATTTCTATGAAATGAGTAGAGCTAAGATAAAATAAGAGTCGGTTATCATCATGATTCAGAAAGTAAATAAAAGCAGTAAATAAAAATGTAGACTATATGGAGAAAAACGATGGGTGTTGGCTATGTCGTACGTATCAATGATCGATAAGCTATCTAAACTAGACAGGGATTTGTTAACAAACTGTTCTTAAACTCGAAACACTATTATAGAAAATCTAACCTATTCTTGCATTGCTAACTATCTAAACAATATTAGCATTTAAATCAAGACATGTTAGCATTCAAATCAAGTTCTAGAAGACTTAACTTCAACTCTCATTGGTTAAGGATACTAAGCTCATCAATTGTTGATTTCGGTAACTTAACCTACTTTCGCAGCGTTAAGTAAACCTAGAGATCATATGCTAAATTTGTAAACCTAACATAAGCATTGAGAACACAAAAGATTAAGAACCAATATGATAAATCCTTAAGCTATAACTTCACCTAATGAATCATTAAATCCCTTTTAACAAAGCCTAAACCAACTGGTGGATTACAAAGACATAGATGCAGTCATTAAAAAAAATTCAATAATTTCATAAATCTCAAAGTAACAATAATGGGGTTTGGAAAGAACTTCTAAATGAGAAAAAGATTTTGTCTCCCAAAACTAAGAAAACAATAAGAAAAAGCTGTAAAATTACAATGTGGAACTTCTCTTTGGTCGAAAAGTAAGTGCTCAAAAATCAAAATCCACTAAGATCGATCGATCCCAGCGGTTGATCGATCCTAACGATAGATCAATCACTCCACATATGATTTTATAATTTTTAGATGATGACGAGGATTACTTGATCCAACCTAAAATTGATCAATCCAACCTAAAATCGATCGATCCAATTGCTCATCAGATGAAAATAGAGCTAGATATTGATATGCAAAGGCTAAAGGGTCTGGAACCGTTGTTGCTGCTGAAAAGGAACCAATCTATGTGCCTCCACCACCCTATGTGCCCAAGCTACCATACCCATCAAGGCGAAAAAATTAAGTTTTAAGAGGGAGTACAAAAAGATGAAAACCATTGTAGGAGAACTACAAGTGAGACTATACTTTGTGATGTTGTAAAGATGGTCCCGACATTAAAGAAACATGTGAAGGATATCCTTATAGACATGATGACATTGGAAAAGGGTGCGATGATCCTTACACATGAGTGTAGCGCTCTTTTACCAAACCAACTGCCATAAAAGCACAAGGTTCCTGGAAGTTTCAATTTGCCATGCAATATCAATGCTCACAAATTCAACCAATGACTCTATGATTTGGCCGCTAGTGTGATATGAATCTTCCCGAGAATTCGCACTTTCGAGGGGTAATCGTGAAAGGACGGAATGAATGGATCACACAAAGGTTGCGGAAGACCTCTGATATTTCCTCAATGACTTTCTCAAGATATGAAACACTCAAGAACGCCAAGGTTTGATTCACGGATATGACACACCTTTGAATCGGTTTGATTGAAGGATATTACACACCAAACAATCGGGAAATGTTCTTCAACGAACACAGGAGAAATCACTCTCAATATTTTATAAAAAAAAGGTGGATGATTATTCTGAACAAAGAACAAGAGTTTTAAAGGAAAAGCTGGAGTAAAGAAAAAGTCGAGAATTAAAGACGAGAAAATTAAAATGACATTAACTAAAGCCCGGGAAACTCTTCAGCTCTCCAAGCGCCTAGATCTTCTCATTATGGACGACTTTATTCTTCTTAGGTTCAAATTATTTGGGCCAAATTGATCCTCCTTTGGGCTTGAAAGAACTGAAGACAAAATCCCAATTTATTGGTCTTTGGTCTTGAAACTATTTGGGTGATCTTGGACTGAAACTCCCTTGGACTCTCTTATGGACTTAGATAGATTGGAATGACCCATTTGCCTCATTAAAACCTTCCTTTGGAAAACCCATTGGGATAAAACCAAAGGCTAGGGAAAAGAGTACAAATGGATCACCTGTTTCAATCCACTCGAGCAACCAAGACGATTTTCTTATCCATGTCTTCGAGCTGGTCCTTTGGCGAATGAGCTTGAGTGAGTAATCCACTGATTGCTTTCTGGAACTCTTTGGCACGTGATCTTGTCATTGGTCTACTTGGCATGGTCAAGGCGTCCTCGGCTTCAAGCGACCTCCGTGAGCTATCCATGATCACATCATCCCCTCCCTCTTGAAAAGGATTTGTCCTCAAATCTGGATCATCTGCAACAAAAGGAATTAAGTCAGCAACATTGAAACTTGAACTCACATTGTACTTACCTTAGGGATCGAGTTGATAAGCATTATCGTTGATCTTCTTTGTAATTCTAAATGGACCGTCAATTCTTGGCATAAGCTTGGACTTCCTCTCAGCCGGAAATCTTTCCTTCCTTAGATGTATCCAAACGTCGTCTCCTTCCTCAAAAATCATCTTGCGCCTGCTCTTGTTAGCTTGTTTGGCGTACAACTTTGTCTTCTCTTCGATGTTGTGCTTCGCTTTCTCATGGATCTGTTTAACAAGTTCAGCTTTCTTTTTCCCATCCAAGTTTGCTCTTTCACTCAAAGGCAATGGGGTTAGATCCAAAGGAGACAAAGGATTAAAGCCATAAACGATTTCAAAAGGAGAAAACTTTGTGGCGGAATGCACTGATCGATTATAAGCAAATTCAACATGTGGCAAGCATTCTTCCCAAGTTTTCAAGTTCTTTTTAATCAAGGCACGCAACAAGGTAGACAAAGTTCTATTAACTACTTCAGTTTGACCGTCGGATTGAGGATGGCAAGTAGTTGAAAACAGCAACTTAGTTCCTAGCTTAGACCAAAGTGTTTTCCAAAAATAACTCAAAAGCACTTCGTGTCTCTATCACTGACTATAGTCCTAGGCATTCCATGCAGTCGAACTATTTCAAGATGTCCTCTCTCAGTGATTTCTTCAATGGTTCAAATTATTTGGGCCAAATTGATCCTCCTTTGGGCTTGAAAGAACTGAAGACAAAATCCCAATTTATTGGTCTTTGGTCTTGAAACTATTTGGGTGATCTTGGACTGAAACTCCCTTGGACTCTCTTATGGACTTAGATAGATTGGAATGACCCATTTGCCTCATTAAAACCTTCCTTTGGAAAACCCATTGGGATAAAACCAAAGGCTAGGGAAAAGAGTACAAATGGATCACCTGTTTCAGTCCACTCGAGCAACCAAGACGATTTTCTTATCCATGTCTTCGAGCTGGTCCTTTGGCGAATGAGCTTGAGTGAGTAATCCACTGATTGCTTTCTGGAACTCTTTGGCACGTGATCTTGTCATTGGTCTACTTGGCATGGTCAAGGCGTCCTCGGCTTCAAGCGACCTCCGTGAGCTATCCATGATCACATCATCCCCTCCCTCTTGAAAAGGATTTGTCCTCAAATCTGGATCATCTGCAACAAAAGGAATTAAGTCAGCAACATTGAAACTTGAACTCACATTGTACTTACCTTGGGGATCGAGTTGATAAGCATTATCGTTGATCTTCTTTGTAATTCTAAATGGACCGTCAATTCTTGGCATAAGCTTGGACTTCCTCTCAGCCGGAAATCTTTCCTTCCTTAGATGTATCCAAACGTCGTCTCCTTCCTCAAAAATCATCTTGCGCCTGCTCTTGTTAGCTTGTTTGGCGTACAACTTTGTCTTCTCTTCGATGTTGTGCTTCGCTTTCTCATGGATCTGTTTAACAAGTTCAGCTTTCTTTTTCCCATCCAAGTTTGCTCTTTCACTCAAAGGCAATGGGGTTAGATCCAAAGGAGACAAAGGATTAAAGCCATAAACGATTTCAAAAGGAGAAAACTTTGTGGCGGAATGCACTGATCGATTATAAGCAAATTCAACATGTGGCAAGCATTCTTCCCAAGTTTTCAAGTTCTTTTTAATCAAGGCACGCAACAAGGTAGACAAAGTTCTATTAACTACTTCAGTTTGACCGTCGGATTGAGGATGGCAAGTAGTTGAAAACAGCAACTTAGTTCCTAGCTTAGACCAAAGTGTTTTCCAAAAATAACTCAAGCACTTCATGTCTCTATCACTGACTATAGTCCTAGGCATTCCATGCAGTCGAACTATTTCAAGATGTCCTCTCTCAGTGATTTCTTCAATGGTTCAAATTATTTGGGCCAAATTGATCCTTTTTTGGGCTTGAAAGAACTGAAGACAAAATCCCAATTTATTGGTCTTTGGTCTTGAAACTATTTGGGTGATCTTGGACTGAAACTCCCTTGGACTCTCTTATGGACTTAGATAGATTGGAATGACCCATTTGCCTCATTAAAACCTTCCTTTGGAAAACCCATTGGGATAAAACCAAAGGATAGGGAAAAGAGTACAAATGGATCACCTGTTTCAATCCACTCGAGCAACCAAGACGATTTTCTTATCCATGTCTTCGAGCTGGTCCTTTGGCGAATGAGCTTGAGTGAGTAATCCACTGATTGCTTTCTGGAACTCTTTGGCACGTGATCTTGTCATTGGTCCACTTGGCATGGTCAAGGCGTCCTCGGCTTCAAGCGACCTCCATGAGCTATCCATGATCACATCATAGTGTGAGCTTGATGTTGGTTTCTATTTTGCAGCCACTTGGTTTTCTCACTATCAAGCCATGTTAGATCTCCTTGATCTTGGCGGATTGATCAGTTTGGTATCCAGTAGGCCTTCTTGAAAAGGTGCATATGATAATTGGTGGGTTTTGGATCTTGATGGATTTCATTGTGCTGGAACTTGAAAAAGAACCACAAGACCATATTATCCTCGGTAGACCATTCCTAGAAACTGTAGGAGCAATCATCAATATGCATAAGGGAAATATTGATATTCATCTCAATTATTTGGTCATGAAGTTTGATGTTGAGAAGATGATAAAGAAGCCTAGTATTGATGGCCACACCTTCTGGATTGATACTATTCATGAGATCACAAAAAGATAATGAAACAAATGTATTCGAAGGACACCCTAAATGTCGCATTGGTTCAAACAGAAGATGAGTTTGGGTAAAATAGGATGGAAATGAGTGGGTTTGCAAGCATTCTAGACCCTGCTGAAAGCATAAAAATGGTTTCATTCGTCAACATCAAAGAAGCTCACCAGAAGGATCCAAATTTCTTTGTTGAAATCGAACCAAAAAAATATGTGCAGAGATCGATTGATCCAACACATGGATCGATCTATCCCAACTACTAAACTCAAGTCCGGACAAGTAGGGTTTTTGCAACTAATTTTGGATGCGAGCAAGACCAAGGTGTGCTAGGATGATCATTTTGGGAAAACATGTGAACGAGTTCAAAGTCTTAAGTACACTGTTCTAGGACGCAAGAAGAACATTGATCGTCAGAAGTTCAACACTACACTTACAGAGGATCATTCTCCTCAAAAGGTTCCACGTTTGAAGTTCACCATGAATGGAAAACATAACGAACCATCTTAGATACATCATGATCCAGGCGAGGATGTTCCAAATCCTTCTATCGATTCAAGTGGCACTTAGGCGTCATTATGGTCAGACTCATGATTATAAACAACTACTTATGGGAGGCAACCCACAAATTTTCTTCTATCCATATGTACTTTTAATTGGTTTTTGTAGGTATGGTAACGTAGTGTGTTGTGTGTTAAAAAATATGTTCCAAACACAGAGGATGCAATTTTCAAATGTTCGTAAACACAGAGATCGATCGATCCAATGACAGATCGATTAATCCCTAAAACGAAGAAGTCGATAATTGCCATCCAGATCGATCACTCATCAGGATCAATCAATCAACAACATTGAGTATTTTGGGTTTGCTTTCACATAATTTTTTGTTTCACTTAGTGTTGTTATTGGCATCACCTTTTCCTTAGATTTTATATCCCAGCATAACGCAGTGAAGTAGGTCTGGGGGAAAGGTGCTTTCTTGTTACTAACATTGTGTTTTGTTTTGGTTTTCGTTTCTTATTGAGTCAAAACTTGGAATTTAATTTGTTCTTGGATTTTATATGTTGTTGATTAACTTTCAAACAAACTTCTAACAGTGATTATTCTTAGAATAAGAAGATTGGAAACACCATAAGTGGATCAACATTACCAGAAGTTCTTTATCCTTTGGAAATCTGAATAATTTGACATTGACTCAATCTTATAGAACCTTTAAAACTGACTACCCTTTTCACTCAGGGACTAAACATCGTGAAATAGATTACAACATTCAGAGTTCAATTTCTTTCTACGACCCTTTTCAGAACTCTGAATAGCCAAGCTCATATTTAGCTTGGTACAACACCTTTATCCTAACCATTCTTTCATACCACATGCCTTCGTTACATCATCATAAGTGAAATCATGTGCAAAAACTACGGAGTATGCGGATCGACACAACTTTCTGTTTTAAGGATCTCTTATAATATTAATGCTCTATTTTACTTAAGATAGTACGTGTTTGATTTATTTTGGTGCTTAAATTGTATGACTAGAACTGGTTCCAGCTTTGCCTACCCGGCAAAGAAAAAGTAAGCCAGGATCGATCGATCTCTTTAGTATACTAAAACACACAGAAAAAGACCGAGAACGGAAAGAAGACAAAGAAGGAACTAGAATAAAATCTTTATGGGGTCTAATATGTTTTCTTAGAAACCAATTCCGCCAAGACATCAATAGAGCTTTCTACAGATTCCAAGGTTTGTGAGGTTGTGTATCAACATCTGGTCTCCATCTCATTGTGATTTTGTTCGTACTATTTTTTATAGCTTTTTGCTTCTAGTTTTCATATCTTTGGGAGACAAACTCTCTTATTATGTAAGAAGTGCTTTCTGAACCCCGTTATCGTTACTTTGATATTTATGCAATCTTTGAATTCGTTTTAATGATTAGATCTATATGTGTGTAATCCATTAATTGGTTTTAGCGTTTGTTCAAAGGGATTCGATGATTGATTATGTTTAATTTATTAGATTAGGGATTTATCTTTAGTGTTCTTCATCTTTTGTGTTCTCAATGCTTTTGTTACCTTAATCAGCTAGCATCATATATGTAGGTTTTAATCTATGCGCCAAAAGCGATAATTAGATCACTGGAATCAACAGTTGATGAGATTAGTATCCTTAGATAATGGAAGTTGAAGTTAAGATGTCTAAGTGAACATCTCAAAATTGTTATGAATGTTGATATATCTTACAAGGCTCATTTAAGAGTTTAGTGTCTTAAGATTTATGTTTTGATAGTTAGTACTACGGACTAGAATTTTTTTATATTAGTGATTCGAGTTTGAGAACAGTTCATTAGATAGCTTATCGCTCATTGATACCTTCGACATTCCATGCGTTCATCGTTCTCTTCATTAGATTCACAACAATTATTTACTGCGTTTATTTAATTTACTACAATCATTACAATCTCTACAATCCATCTTTCTTTCAAAGCTTTACTTGATACATCAAAATTCGTAGTGCAAATTTTATCTTTGTGGATTCGATACCCCATTGTATACTATTGTATGCTTTGTGCATTTGCAGGAATTAGTTAGGTTTAAAACCTGAGAAATTACTAATCATATACTAATCACCATTATTAACAATAAACTTACATTTTTGAAAAGTGATAAATATGCATTAGTCATAAGTCTAAATAGTCATTAAGCACCTTAAATATCAATTTACACTGGCTAAGCAAGTAAAATCTTATAAAACTCATTCGAAAATTTTGTCGAACACCTTCTGGGCATGAATTGTCCTATGATCTAAATCAACTTGGCATAAGTTAATCTAGCCTGAAGACCATCCTACAAGAAAGGATTAATATAAATCAAAGCCTTTAGCATCACCAGTAATCATCCTAGTCTACCATATCGAAGGCTCTAATAAAACTACTCACTAACCATAAGGATAACACAAAGATCCATGATTGATATAATTGCATAATCATGATAGATCAATGATTAGAAACAATAAGCTAAGAAGAGGAAATAAAATATTGCATAAATGAAATAAAGTTCATACAAAGAAGCTAAGGTTCAAGAAAAAAACTAGAACATGACAACTTAGGGTGAAATATGTTACAAATGCTTAAATAAGAGTTTTGGTCCAAGTTGAGTTGACCCAGTCCAAATTTACTTCCATTGAATTAAATTCCTTATTTTTGATGATTTTCAATCTATTTAGGTGGTTTTTCAAATGGTTGAGATTTTTTGCAATTCTCATGAAACTTCTAGTAAATATTTAAATCTAATAATATTCAACCCAAATCTTTTTGTGTTCCAAAGCTTCCTTTTGCCTCGTTAGCTCCGTTTGCCCATTTTGTACCTAAATCAATACTAAATGAAATGAAAATACAATCCTACTACTCTAAATGCAAAATTACCCTAAACTACATGACAAATTCATATTTATAAGTCATACTAATGATTTAAAACAAATAAACTAGTAAGAAAATGAGCTTCAAACACCAAAATATCAATACATCAACTCCCTTGGACTTGGCTTTTGCTTGTCCGCAGGCAAACAACAAAAGATAATCCAATGGTAGAGGTTTGAAGTCTGGGATTCATAACCACAAAGATTAACTAATTTATTAAAAGCAAATCCCTAATCGATTATCCTCCTTACACTTATTGCAACACCAATCTGTTACAGTAAGATAGAACTCAATACATCCACTTGCAATCATGCATTTCAACTCTTTAACATTTAATTATTGCAATGACATGTAGTCTCACTAATAGGAATGAAATCATAATCATTTGGCTTGGTGGAAAAAGGCTTGAGCTTAAAGGAGGTGGTTCAAAATGTTTATGGTTCACTCTTGAAATAGAATGTAAGTCATTTCTCAAAAGCAATGGCTAATAATACCAAATATTGACACAATTTTTTTCTTCAACTATTATACCTATGCTTTGCTCTATATTAAATCTATGCCTTAGCATCTCATCATCATTTCTATCTTTTTCAAGAATCCACACCAGAAATCTCAAACCACGTGGACTCATACAACCAAGTCTTTTAGCTTAGTTACTTGGAGAAGTTTTCTATTGAACACTTGCTCTTGTTATTCCTTTATTTGTTTTTCTCTATTTTTGTAATTCACACTCTTCTTTTATTCTTTTTTTATTATTTTTTTATCTATCTTTACTAATTTCTTTAAGCTTAGAAGAGTGACACAATCTATCCTTTTTATACTCATATCATTCTTTTATATCTTTCTTTGTTTTGTACTAGCTCCTTTTTCAATCAAGACTATTCAGTTTTTCCATTTTCTTTTTTTGTTTTTCATCCCATACAACCCAATATATATGAAGATCACAAATCACATCCTAAGCTAGCCAATGACCCTCTAAATTATAGAAGAGAAGACTTTTCATTATCCTTCTCTAGGGATTTTGCAAATACAAGCACAAGAAAAAGGCCTCACTCTAGAATATCTTATGAGGGTTTGAAAAGAAAGGTTTAGGTAAGGGTGTGGTTCCATTTTGAAGATAAAAATGCTCATCCAAGTTAACATAGAGTTTGATCCTTTGC
Source organism: Cardamine chenopodiifolia (assembly GCA_963922655.1). Classification (NCBI taxonomy): domain Eukaryota; kingdom Viridiplantae; phylum Streptophyta; class Magnoliopsida; order Brassicales; family Brassicaceae; genus Cardamine; species Cardamine chenopodiifolia. Next base: position 4,694,460 of record OZ000487.1, on the reverse strand, counting down.
TGCTCCTGGATTGTGCTTCCTCTATTTCCCATTAAGTGCACATCAAAGCTCAGAGCTCGGCCTCAATCCACAAAGGACATTCTTCGCCCACATATTGTGTCAAATTCTTCCCTAACAACCTCTGTAATCGTTGGATCCCAATTATAACGATACTGTAAAAATTTAATTGAAGTTATATATAGGAATAAAATATAAGTTAAAATATTTAACTTATATATTATCTTTACAGAAAAATCGATGAAATATTGATCTTGTTTCCATGTGGGCGTGCCTGACCAATAATACTATGGTCCGTCAAATTTTCCTTCAAAAGTTTTGAGATAACACGAGGTAGTTGTCCTCCGTCGCGTTCAAACCTATAAAGAAAATAAATAATATACATATAAAAAATATACCAATATTAACCGCAAATTTAAGCGTATTCTTCCATATTATTCCTTCTAAGAGTTTAGAATCCAAATGTGTTAACACTACAAGAAAAAAGCGTGAAATTGATGGCCATATCCGTCGGAATTGGATATTTCCGACAGATTTCTGACGGATAAGTCTGTTTATTCTAAATGGTTGGAAATGAAATCATCGTTGGATGTTCCATATCGGGAATCTGTTGGAAATCCGTTGAAAATCCAATATCTGAATTTCATCAGAACAGAATTTAACCATCTGTTCTTCGACGGATGTACGACGGACTAGACTTCGACAACTTTCCATTAAATTTCAGATATATGAAATCTGACGGATTTCTGATATAGGATTTCTGATGGATTTTCAACTGATTTCTGATAAAGAAATTCTGATGGATTTCTGATGGATTGAGTTCCAACGGATTACCGACATATTTATTTTTGACTGATTCCGACGAATTAGGTTCCGACGGATTCAAACTAAATGTTTTAAATATATATATATATATATATATATAATTAAAATATTAATACTAAATAATTTAATAATTAAATTAAAGAGATATGTGGTCTTGGGAGTTATAGATATGTGGCACACAACCAATGTGCCACGTACCTCTTTCAGTAAATAATTCGAAACACATATATATATCCCTAATATTGTGTCTTTATGTCAAAATTCAAATTTAAAATTTTTATTGAACATAGTATATAGCTTTTCAAACAAAAGTATATAGTAATTATAGATATTACAAAAATTTAACATTATGGATGCTAAAAATTGATAAATCCAAACTAGTTTCTGGTTTTTACAGAAAACAGTAAAGTTGACTTATAAAGCTGAATTCGACTTAAATTCAAAGCATGTATTTGTAAATATATGTTTACAATAGTATTTTAAACTTTAATGTTAACAATATATGCAAACAAATTCATATATAAGTTAATATATAAAGGTCGCCAAAAAATCGTAGCAAATAGTGCTACAAACTGGTGACGGCAATAAAAAAATCAACCTTAGGGACTCGATACCAGATTGGAAGGTCTTGGGAGTCATAGATATTTGGCACACGACCAATGTGCCACATATCTGTTTCGGTAAATAATTTGAAACATTTATATATGTCCCTATTATTGTGTCCTTGTATCAAAATTCAAATTTAAACTTTTATTGAACATAATATATATCTTTTCAAACCACAATATAAATTAATTATACAGATTACAATAATTTAACTTTATGGATGCTAAAAATTTATAAATCCAAACTAGTTTTTGTTTTTACATAAAACGGTAAAGTCAACTTATAAAGTTGAATTCGACTTAAATTCAAATCATGAATTTTAAATATATGTTTATAATAGTATTTTAGACTTTAATGGTAACAATATATATACAAAAATTCATATATATTCATATATATAAAGGTTATCACAAAATCATAGCAAATAGTGTAACAAATTTGCGACGACAATAATTTTTTTTGTAAATGATGCTTTTCTGGGAAACCATGATACTAATTACATTCTTGGGGAAGGTAGTTATCATACTGATGATAACCAGCTAATATGAATACACAAAAATATTTCAATATGCTATAGTCAGCTAACATGTCATTGTATAAGGGTTGTTGAGAAGGTCACTCACAATTATCTTTGGTCGCTATATTCATGGACAATCTGTGTGATTTCAACATGGATGAGAAACGTATTGATTCGTGGGCATATTTTTTTCTGAGTATTTGCCTGATGGAAATCAGGCAACTGGTTCATACTACGAAACAAAAAGTTGACGACAAATTTAGGTCTTCCATTTTATACAATTGATGTCTATAAGAACAATTGTATGATCTTCTAGAGAGAATATGACAAATGGGATGTCTACAAATCTTGTCTGAAACCTAGGTATAAAAATAGTGATGGACACACAAAAATACCATTTAGCAAAATGTGGTATTTACATGTTGAAAAATATTGCGATGGCAATGACACGGCATGTAGAGCACAAGTCTGTAAAAGAAATGTGTCATCCATGAGATGGTAAGAAGTGGAAGAGTTTCCAAAAACTACATCCGACCTTTAGTGAGGAATCTCGAAATGTTTATCTAGGATTATGCACAGATGGATTCAGTCTCTTTGGTATTTTTCGCAACCATTCATTATGGCATGTGATCTTAACTCTATGTAACTTACCACCTGATATGTGTATGAAAAAAGAGTACATATTCCTTAAATATTGAATTATGGACCTAATAATCCACGATCAAGCCTTGATGTCTTCTTAAGAACACTTGTTGAGGATTTAAAGCATCTATGGAACATTGGGGTGGGAGTGTATGATGTCTCAACAAATCAGAATTTTATCTTAAAAGTTATGTTACTGTGGGCTATTAGCGATTTCTCTACATATGGCATGTTATCAGGTTGGATAACACACAGTAGATTATCGTGTCCTATATGTATGGAAGATACGAAAGCATTTTGGTTGCCTAATGGGAGGAAGTCGTGTTGGTTTGACTGTCATCAAAGATTTTTGGATCCAAATCACCCTTTACGGAAAAATAAAAGGAAATTTTTGAAAAGGAAGCATGCAGTGAATGAGGAAACACCCACCTATTATACAGGTTCGTAAATTCTTGAGAGAATTATGAAAATTAATCCACCCAAAAATATAAACTGTGGTGGTAATGGATATGATCCTAGGAAGCCAAGATATAGGCACTGGTATAACTGGCACAATAAAAGTATATTTTGGGAGCTGCCTTTCTAGAACGATCTAAACTTGCGGCATAATATGGATATTATGCATATAGAGAAGAAATTGTTTTATTACATCATTGATGAACGTTAAAGATAGATCAAATGATAATGGTAAGTCACATTTAGATCTGCAGAAATTTTGTGCCCGATCTGAATTGCATCTCGATAACAGTGGCAAATCTCTTTTTCCAGTATTGAGATTGACAGAAGTCACAAAAGAACGATTAATGTTATGTGTTGAGCAAAATGTTAAATTTCCAGATGGGTACTCTACCGAATTAGCTATTTGTGCTAATTTTAATGGAACTAAATTATATGGTATGAAAAGTCATGACTGTCATGTATTCATTGGAAGACTATTTCCTTTCATCTTTTTGGAACTTCTACTGCGAGATGTACACCTTGCAATATCAGGTAAACGTGGAAGTACATTTATTGTCATAAAAAAATGTTTATACATTTTCATAATATAACAAACTTTTTTTTGTAAATGCAAGGATCGGTGTATATTTTAGGGATCTATGCTCAAGATCTTTGCAACTACATTGTCTTCAAATGATGAAGGAAAACATTGCATTAATACTATGTAATTTGGAGAAGATTTTCTCCCCATATTTTTGATGTAATGGAGCACTTTCCGATCCATTTACCTTATGAAGCTGAGCTCGGAGGTCCAGCTCAATATATCTGGATGTATCCGTTTAGGAGATTTTTTAAAAATCTCAAAAGCAATGCAAAAGACAACAGATATGCGGCAAGATCGACTGTGCAGTCATATATTAATGATGAAATTTCATTTTTTGGAGAATTAGTTTAAAGCGACCATACGTACAAAACATAGATCCATTTATATATGCACAATGTGGTATCTTATTTATTCCTTGATTATTAAAATATATAATAAATAGCAATTGATGGTTAATTTTTTAGGTCAACCCGATTTGAAGAATTTAAAATCCTTACATATCATAATTTGGGGTTTGCTTGCAATATTTACTCATGTTGGTCGGCCTAGTGGAAAACCAAAATCAATATGGTTGTCAGATGAAGATTCTCAACCTACAAATGCTTATGTGTTGTGCAATGTGAATATTTTCACCATCTTGAGAGGTATTTCATAGTTGTTAAATTTTATATCTATACGTATAATAAGTTATACCAATACTTTATGCTTCTACTATATATGTTACATTCATAGTATATTCAAACATTAGATACATAGTGTGTATCCACATATGTTTGACAATGATGTTTGGAGTTAAAAAGATTCTGAGTTTCATACATGGATAAAAAAATTTGTATGTATATTTTAATCTCATCATTATACATTTTATATAAAGTATATAAAGGTTTGAAATATATCATAGGTTAATTCCTTATGGTTATTATGTAGGTATTATCGGGAAATCTTCATGAAAACACTCCTTTTCATCAATGGGTAGAAAAGGTTATTGAAGGAGCCATAAACAAGGCTACAGTTTGACTAATTTTTTTACAAGAGGATATTTGTTTCATACTCGCTATCATGGCCATCGTCGAGCAACTTTTAACTATTGTGTATGCTTTAGGAGAGAGAATTATTCAAATTCATCAGATGAAGAAGATTTTTATGGAATATTAACTGATATCATGCAGTTTAAGTATCCAGGGCTCATCAATCTTAAGATTATATTATTTAAATATGAATGGTATGATCAAACCATTGGGAAGGGAACACGAAAAATCAATGGAGGCATAGTTGACGTTCTATCAACTTGTAAATACAACAAGGAAGAACCTTTCATCGTAGGTAAGTACAAATGTGTGTTCATTATTTTCTGTCATATTTTAACTTTAATATAAATGGTATTTAATATGTAAACGTCCATATCACATCATATCAAGCAGATCAAGTGGGCTACATATCGTTTATGTCCATTCGAGTGTAAAGACACGAATAGATTCATGTGGTGAAGGTTATCCTAAGGATAAACATAATGGCCAACTTAAGAGTTAAAGAAGTTGTACTGTTCCAACAACCCACCTATAGTGATGTTGAAATGACAAAAATTGAAGATATAGGAGTTAACACCCTAACTCACAGAACATACGGTACTTACGATATTGATTTAGAAGTCGGTGATGACGAGCAAGAGGAAAAATTTTAGGGCAATATTTCGTCATCAGAGAATGATGATGATGTTGACGAAGTCTAATTTGCATATTTATATGGTGTGTGAAATAATTGTTCTAAATCATTTGATTTTTCTCTATTATCTAATAAATAATACGTTTAGAATATCAAAACTTAAGTTTAATGTATTCTTATTATATGTAGACCGATTTTTTATAACTTTTTTTTTACCTTAACAATATTTTTTGCACTTATGTTAAGATAACCAGTCTTTCCTACATGCTTACAAATGGCAACCTTGTGGATATAAAAAAGTAAGTCAGTACTTTCTTAAATGTCTAACACATTTTGCAAAGATAACTTCAAATTTATAAATGTTTGGACTAATCTAACATTTTGAAGTATCATCACAGCATTGAGAATTCTCTTCATTCTCAAAAACTATAATATGCACCAAAGCTTCCTCGTCCCAGACGGAACCTTTAGAGTTATCATAGCATCCCCTTGTTAGTTTGGATTATAAGATTGTATCATCACCATGATCTATAAAATTCTTATAGGTTTATGAGTACTTTAATTAGTCGTATATATATAATTTACATGTAAAATATCTTGTTAACTTTCTTCCACCGATGAGATGGATATGTAAGTGAATATATGGTTGTCCAAAAAGGTTCATCTGTTTCCAATTGCTTCGATCCTGAATATCAAAGCAAAATAATTTGTTTAATTTCTAATATTCCATACTCGTCTTAATTTAATAATGTAACCATGTTAAAGTTTTATTTTACCTTATCTAACAATATAATTAATGGTAGACATCCAACGTTCTTCATTAAAATCGGTATTATATGGAGCTGGCTCTACAAAAAATTCGTGAACAAAGTCTTGGGTTGTTCTACATTGTGCACCTTCAGCAGACAAATTATTACCTTCTTTCCTCATATGTTCTCTTGCAATTTCAATAGGTCGGACTGGAGCGGGAATCATATGTCCGACCCTTGGAAATAGTTGAGAAAAAATTGGAACATGACTTTATTGTCTTTCTACACAATTTATGTGTTCATGAGGAGGACTTGGAAGACCCATATCATAATTTTTGGAACCTGATCCATGATTTTCCTGCCAATACTCATAGAGAGTTGGGATCCTTTTCGGAAGATTATTATCATCATTAGATATAGTACACTTTGTAATTGTTATTTGTTAGTTTTTGATGTATCTCATATGTGTTCTTTACTTTAAATATATAGATATTATTTTCCAACAAATTTAGAGTATATTATTCGCATTTTTAGACAATATTTTTTAGTCACATTATTTAGGTACACATACCTACAATTTTGCGCAACCAGTTTGAAAACAAAGGTTTCCAACCTCGAGGATTCGAATACTAGTTGGAAGTTCTTTGTAGTTTATAGATCTTTTGCACATGACCATTGTGCCACAGATATTTTTTAGTAAATGTTTCCAAGCACTTGTATATATCCATATATTTGTGTTCTTCTTTTATAATTCAAATTTTAATGCAGATTTAACTTCATATATAGCCATTTAAACCAATTTCTATATCTATTATATAGATTACAAAAATAAAACATTATGGAGTCTGTAAATTCCTATATCCATTATATATATATATGTTTATTATAGTCATGCAAAGTCAAATGTAAACTATATATATACAAAATATTAATATATAGTAATGTATATTTATGTCGTCGCAAATATGTAGCAAATTTGTTACGATTTTGCAACGACAAGTGAATACAAAAATTATTTTCCAAAAGCGGAGAATCAAACCCGGGATGGATGGTCTGGGGACCTTACAGATCTGTTTCACACAACCAATGTTCCAGAGACCTTTTCTCGTAATTGTTTCCAAATCTTTGTATATATATTGATGTCGTCGCAAATATGTAGCAAATTTGTGACGACCATTTTAAAAAGAATAGTTTTCCAACCTTGGGGAATCGAAACAAGGTTGGATGGTCTGTAGAGTTTATAGATCTGTTGCACACAAACAATGTGCCACATAATTCTTTCGATAAATATATGCAAATATTTATATATATATATATATTGATGTCATCATAATATTTAACAAATTTGCTATGATTTTGCAACAACCATTTTAATATTGTATTCATTAATACAATGGTAAAACATCGTTATAAAAACATATATGTTAAGCTCACAACAAACTTAAACATATCAGCTTATTAGTTGATTAATTATTCATTACAACATAATGATAAACTCAATTAACATTTTTATTTAGCTGAAAACTTACTATCACGAATACAATTAGTGATTCATCTAAAAATTTTCCATGTGATACTAACATCATCCGTAATAGTCATTAGGAGATTTATATGTATCTTTATATGATGGCTCCAAGTAATAAGGTGGAGGGTAGGATGGAGTAGGAATTACATTGAAATTAAAATGATTGACAATTTCAATAATGTCTAGGTTCTCCTGCGGCTTTTCTGGTCGTTGTGAAAATCCATCACTCATCACATAGCCTTCCACTTGAGTCCACTGATTTTCACAGGCTGATGATAGAGTGGCTATGAGTGAAACGTTATCTGTCGGTTGGTGGGTGATTGGCAGTCATCCCAATTCATTTTGTATCTCTGATTCACATGATCTTCATGTTCCTATTTCGTGACAAGTTCCGGCAATTGAGAATCGGTTACATCACCACAACTAAGCGATGGTAACAAATATGAAACTTGATTTGGTGAAAACTCCGACATATGTTTTGGTTTGTTATATCTATTGTACATTAAAATGTGATCATGAATATCGTATATATAAATATGAATGCGATGGAAATACGACTTATTTAAAACTAATTATCAATGGAAATTTTGAGTTGTTAAAATTCGGTACAACTAATTACGGAACAAACCATGTGGGAAAAATTCAAATGCAAATATGCAACAGAATTGCAACAATTGTTTTGTCAAAACACATTAGTTGGATAGTTGTGGCGAACTAGTCGTTAATGTGCAACTATTTTGAGAAAACAGCTAATTCATTAGATTTGTGAGACTAATCTATATATATTTTACAAACTTAATTTTTGTGACCGTTTTGAATTTAGATTTTAACTAAATAAGCTCATCTACATTTATTTTAATTAAGTCAATATACATCTCATGATGTCCCAAACCATGTCTTATGGCATAAGCCCATCAATTTTTCATTATGTTTTAAAATTTTTATTTAATAGTTTTGTAGATAATGACAATATTTTGAAGGAAAAATTACTACAACAATACTAAAATTAAAATTAATTACTAGACTAACCTACAAAAAATTAAGGTTAAATAATTTTTTTTTAATCGCAAAAGTATCTTTCAAACCAAGTGGTTAAAAAAATTTACAAGACTGCAATTACTAATTAATTGCACATCAGCATAATTTCCGTTTTTATTTTAAAATAGCAAATATTTACAACTTTGATATCGCTGACAAATAAATATGCGACATAAATCTGCGGCTCTATGTTATGGCATATTTTTTGGAATGACAGATTTTTTTTGCTGAAGATATTTCTCATAGATTTAATTTATGCCGCAGAGTTATATATGATAGTGGTTGCAGATTTTGTAATTCATCGCAGATTTTTTTTAAACCGCAGATTTTTTTCCAACCGTAGATTTTGTTTTACGTTGTAGTAGAGTTTTTTTCAACTACTAGTTACCATAGATTTTATTTACAACAAATAATTGCTAGAGTAACATTATTATTACCATAGCTTTTTTTTAGTTATCGCAGATTTGTTTTTCAAAACTTAGTTATCACAAAATGTGCAATTTCTTTTACGGTAGAGATTTAAAATTTTTTTAGTGGCCGCAGACTTTTTGTCATAGATTTCTTGTCAATCAAGATCGAAAACAGTTAGACTTCGTGTGGAAGTGAAGGCGAAACATTTGGCTGAATCGAAAGAGGTTGATGAAAATGATTTTTTGCCTTTTAATACAGCTAGAAAATATTCAAGAGATGAAGAGAGCAACGACGATAATGAAAACAAGGTTGAAGAAATTTCTGATTATGAAGAAGAGGATGATGAAAGTAGATTTGATTATTGTGACGACTCGGACATAACTGATTTAGAGGATGAGAACTTTATGAAGTATGGGATGCCACAAGAAGTGAAAGAAGATGATGTCAATGTACCTATGAAGAAAAGCAATTCAACGATATTCGTAAATCAACCAAATGATAATCCTGATTTTGGTAACTTAGAATTGTCTTTCTTGAATTTATTTGTTGGTCAATTTTATGCAAGCAAAGAGCATTTGGAGAAAAGATTGAAGATCTTAACAGTGATACAGCAGTTTGATTTTCGCATTGAGTACTCAACACCAGACCTATTGATTGTCAAGTGTTGGATGAAAGGATGTACATGGAGGGTGCGAGCAGCACCATCTAAACATGATTTCAAATTTCATGTACGTGTGTATGTAGCTGAACATACATGTTTGTTTACTAAGAGGTCTTCATCAGCACGACAAGCAACTCCAAAGATACTTGTCTTGTTATACAAGGATTTTTTCGGTGGAATCAGACCAACTGTTAAGCCAATACATGTTGCCGAGACAATGATTAAACGATTTCATATCAAGGTAGTGACTATATTTCTGTTATTTTTATTTAAGTTTCAAAATTTCATTTATATCAATTTTTTAACATTTTTTAGATAGATTATTGGAAGGGTTACCGAAAACTACGATACACATGAGATTTACTTTGAGGTAGTCTAGAGACTGGGTATGACCAGCTGCCGACTTATTTATACCAAGAGAAAATCCCGGGACATTTACATGTCTTGAAGTTGATGAGAATCAAATGTTCAAATATTTTTTATTTAGCATATGGTGCTAGTATTAACGGCTTTCCATTATTGAGAAAAGTGGTGGTCGTTGATGGTACTTTTAAAATGGAAAATACAAAGGTACACTTCTTACCGTAACTGCTCAAGATGGTAATTTTCAAATATTTCCTTTAGCTTTTGTTGTGGTTGATACTGAAAGTGATGAATCATGAGAATGGTTTTTCAAGCAACTTAGCTATGTCATCTCAGATGATAAAAAAACTTGCAATTGTCTCTGATAGACATCGATCAATTGGGAAAGCAATTCATACTTTCTACCCATAGTCTAGTCGGGGAATATGCACGTACCATCTTTACAAAAATATTCAGGTTCGATTTAAAGGTAGAAAAGCTTTTGGGTTGGTGAAGAAGGCGGCCAACGCTTTTACATATGTTGATTACATTTCTCCGGTGATAGGTACAACATTATTACTAGCAACATTTCCGAGTCGATTAATAATGTTCTATCACATTCTAGGAGTTTGCCTATTGTACATCTGTTAGATGCAGTGAGGTCTCTGATGACAAGATGGTGTTTGGATCAAATAAATGATGCATTACAAATAAATTCGGATAGAGCGACAATCCTTAAGCTAATTTGTCTCGTTAGCTGGTGACATGCTATCGTAAATGAAAACCGTATTCTTCTTCAAGTAGATGTCCAGAGCTACCGAATGATTACCACCAACAAATAAGCACGCATACAAATTATCAATATCAAAAATCCCCATTGAAGTTATCCCTTTAATACTTCTTGAATACGAACCTCTTACTATCAGCGATATAATCCTTGTAGTCTCTCACAATCTGACTAACAAAGAAAGCATCCAAGAAAGTTATCCTTTAATTGTACAATAGACTTGGCTGACGCATATGTCTGTTACGGAACATAGTCATCGCCACAGCAATGTGCTGCAAGAAATAAGATAATTATTAGTGTATATAGCTACCATAATCATACAAGAACATAAATATAATAGCTGTAAAACTTACCCTAGTTGCTAACCATCCATACTCCGATGTTACCCCTTCTTTCCTTGGAGTAATTAGTCTTAGGTAGAATCGACGTTTACTATCATTGGTTTTAAGTGATTCTTTCCTAAAGAAATAAAATCTGAAAAATACTGGTCATTGATACTATATCATAATGACCTTCTTCCCACCAGGACTTAGTATTGTATTTGATAAAGAAAATTAAAAAAATTAAAATTTGGAAAAGATATAAATATGCTTACTTATTAGTTTTCAAGAATTCATGTAGCTTCTCAAGTAGAAATTCATCCACAACTTTGAAAGGATCTTAATGAGCAGGAGAAACATTAATACCTTTGATCATTCTCTTCACTGTAGAGTTACCGACAAATGGATACTTTTGTGAACCCGCCAACTTGATCACACGTTTTGGTTTTGGAGTCACAACATCCATGTTTATCGTCGCTTGTAGTAAGGCGTCTATTTCCTTTCTCATCGCCTTATTAGCCTCCTTATCTTTTGGGTTAGACCATGTGGATTCATCTGAATCTTCCTCAACTTTCTTCTCTTTCTCTTTATCTTTCTTCTCTATCTTAACTATAACCTTTCTATTGACATCCTTCTTCCCATCAATTTTTCTTTTCTTTTCCTTTTTCTCATATTTTTTCCTTTCTTCCCTTTTTCTCAGCTTCCTTCTCTTTCTCTCCATTCTTCTCAGTTTCTTGTTCTTTCCCATTATTCAATACTCTTGCACCTGGGAACTCATTGTTGGATATATGATTAATTTCTATCATCCATGGCTGTCAATAAACATAGCATTAATAGGTTAGTTAACAAATATTAAATGAAAATAATTTAGATGATATATATAACTTATAGGTATTGCAATAGACCCTTCATTAGCAGCGTTTTTGTTTGATTTTATCTCCTCCTCAACAACAGGAGGAGCATTATCATCTTTTGTTTTAACAACTTCGAGATACTTATTCATCTTTTGCAAACATGTCAAAAAACTCTTTTTCTTGATCAAGATTTCTCTCATTGGCTTCTACTCTCTTCGTCAAATCGCCAATCAAGAACTTCATATTGTCAACGTCAGTTGTCACCTTCTCAACCATCTTATACATTGCTAACATGACAATGTCAGTGTCTTCATGATCCTACAAGATCAAAAACAAAGAAAATACCAAATATAAGATAGACATTCAAGAAGCAAATAAAACATATATACTTGCCGCAAATACCTGTAAATGTTCTTTTCCTTTCTTCATCTTCTTCTTTTGAGACGTTTCAACATCATGCACTAAATCTGTTTCTTTGTCTCCAACAACCTCTTTCCGTTTTTTCTTCTTTGCATCTTCAGACCAAGCATTGGGACGAAAATTACTGCTGATGATATCTTCAACCATATTGTTGACAACTAGATCTATCTTGTCATTATCACTCCATTTTGCGTAAATATCCCAAACAGGGTTATTTACCATATGCGTCATGTGCACCTACATCGTGATAAAGAATTATTAAACTCTCGCAAATTTAAATAACTGTCAAAATGAGAAATTTATAAATACTTACAATCCCATGAGCAGCCATCTCTATGGTTATGAAACTTTCAAAAGACAGACGACTTCGACTAGAGTACCAATTCAAATGCGGCACCTCATTAGGATATGTTTCATTTACCTTCACCTTCCTATTCCCATATGTTTCTCCTATGCCGGGAACGTGCTCATACACCAAAGTCAATAAAACTTGGATGGGTCTTTGAAGTGTATAAGATTTTTTTATTCAGAGACATAATCTTGATTGAACTGATCAACCTATGAAAGGATACTCGACCCCAAAGATGCTTCTCAAAACCCTCTTAATCGAGCACTCGTTTAGCAGTTTCCAGCGGTATCCTAAATCCTCTATGAATGACAAGTACTGCTACCGAAAGCAAACATAGTTGTGCCACCATAAGCCTCTTATCAAAACTCCACAGATGGCTTTTAGCCATGACAGCTTTTAGCCATGACACGCTCTAATTCCTCAAAAGTTGGTCATGTTGCTATAAATATCTCCATGTCCCTCCAAAACTCTGTGTGACTAAAAGCACATACATCATATGGGCTATCATATCACAATTAAGACCTGTTAATGCTTCAAACTCATGGAGAGAGAATTGGATAGGACGATCATCAATCAGCGACCATATCTCATGCAGATCATCCACTAGCAACTGGTTTACTAAGAAGTAACGTACTCTACTAGCTACCCATGTGTACTCCAAATCCGTAAACTTCACAAACAGACCTAGACAAAATTCCTTCAAATGAGACCAAACATCATGTCGTAATAGTGATTCATGTTGTGATGTTGTATCGTAGATTTTCCTTCTTTATGTAGTCGTGAAGAATACTGACGGACTATGCTCGAAGAAGGCAAACCTTTACATTCCAAATAAAATATACAATTAACAAAAATCTACGGTAAAAGGGAAAAAATCTGCAGTAAGAAACAAATCTGCGGTAACAAGTAATATGAAAGCAAAAGTTTACGATAACACTGCTATTAATACAAACAAATATATGATCAAAAAGATTATGAATATAAAAAAAATCTGCAATGTAAGAAACAAATCTACGGTAACATGTAATATGAAAGCAAAAAAAATGCACTGTCAAAAAAAAATATGCGGTAACACGTAATATGAAAGCAAAAAATCTGTGATACCACGACTATTAATACAAAAAAATCTGCGGTTAAAGGGAAAAAAATTTGCAATGTAAGAAACAAATCTGCGGTAACATGTAATACGAAAGCAAAAAATCTGCGATAACACAACTATTAATACAAAATAAATCTGCAATTAAAGGGAAAAAAATCTGCAATGTAAGAAACAAATATGTGGTAACATGTAATATGAAAGCAAAAAATCTGCGATAACACGAGTTTTAATACAAACAAATATGCGGTAACATCTAACATGAAAGCAAAAACTCTGCGATAATAACTCATTACCGGAATCTGAAGGATGCAACGGAGGTGGCCGTGACTGTGGCTGAGACTTTATGGAAATAACCATATTCTAGCAAAAAAAAACAAATTGAACCCTCAGATTTCAAGATCTAATAGCAAAAGATCCTATTAAAGACATGCACATACACAAAATTTCAAGATCAAACCGTCTATTAGAGGAACCGACAAGTCACAGGGTCAGCGAGAACCCAGACGGTGACGGTAAAGCGATTCGACGGCGAAACGGTGGTTATAAGGGTTTTTGAACTTAGAGAATGGTGGTTATAAGTTTTTTCAATTAAGATAGATGAACATTTTTAGGGTTTGAAATCGATCACGATAGCGAACGGAACCGCGAAAGAGAACGGGGAAGGAGAACAAAGAAGGAGAACGAGGAAGCAAACGGCGAAGTGAGACCGGCGAAGTGAGAACGACAAAGTGAGAACGGTGAAGTGACCGACGACGTGAACGGCGATTCTAGGAATAACGAAGGTAGTTGATGAATGTAGTTAAAACTGAAATTGAGATAAAACAAAATCTATATAATGGTGGTTATTTTTGATTTTTTAATTAATTTATTTTATTTTTTAATAATTTAATTTATAATAGCATAAAGATAAATATATTTTTTTTGGGTCTTTTGTCTTTTAACAAAAGATTAATTTAATCTAGTAAACTTTTTTCTGGAATATTAGTCTACTAATTAACTTAAAATATAGTATTATTCTAGGAAAATAATACTATTTTAAAGTACAAGGAATTATTACTTTAATTTAATATTGGACATCATCAAAAAAGTAAACCCTAAAATCTTTCGCCGCAACTTTATGCTTACAAATACTTTGATTAGGTTTTCATAGCAGCTTATATTGATCAACCACGTTTAAATTGGCACGATATTAATGGTAATGACGAATCGATGATGGAAAGTTAGATCCTGAATCCACCGATGGAGAGCTCACCTTCGTCAAGCAGGTAAATTTAGATCATGTCTACTTTTTCTATTTGTTGCTATTAAAGTACATTGTAAAATGAGTGTGTCGTTGGATCTATAAGCTTGAGAAAAGCAGAAGAAGATGCTCCAGCAAAAGCCAAAACTTTCACGTGCATACAAAAAGGTCAAACCAAACTCAATAACTTGCTTTTGTAGATTGTGTTGTATGTGTCCAAAAGCTCAAAATCTAGATCTCTTAAACAAAAATATGTCACGTAGATTTCTTTTGTTTTTATTTTGGCTAGAGCTAAAATTCTCATAAACATTTCTTCGTTTTTCTATGATTATTCCCTTCCAAAACCCTAAATTGCTTTGCAAATCTCTTATAATTCTCTTTTTCAAATTACATGTTTTTTCCGTTTGGTCTTTACATTTATTTTTTCAGATTAATGATTTTGTTCTTTGGAGATATGATTGAATTTTTTGGATGATTGATTCTGAAAACTATCTTAAACCTTATATCAAAAAAGAATAAAAATCCTTCAATTTTGGATATATAATATAACTCATGTCTATTTCTATTGTAGATCTGAATTAATCAAGGAGAAGCTTTCAATAACCAAAGTCCTTCTCTAAGTTCTCTTCGAGGCTACTAGATCTTCCTTTAACTGATTTCATCAATAGGTAAATGTTAGCTTCATCAATTATTGTTTGATTTGGTTATGTCAGTACACTTTCAAGGAAATATTTATGTCTGATGATGTAGAACCATAAAGCCTTAACTTGAGCCCATAAATTCTAATTAAGATTTAAGTATTTTTTCCTTTCGCATTAAGATTAGCTTTGGTGTTATTTCCTTTTGACGTTAGGCTTGAGCTTTACTGTGCAAAGAAAATAAAGTAAGGAAGTTTAAATTAAGAACATCAAACCTAAAAATTCTTAGATTAATCTTATAAAAGGGTTGAAGAAAGAGAGTTGCTTTGTGGCAACCCTTAAAATTACCTCACTTCTTCTCATTACACAAATATATATATATATATATATGAACCTATCTAAACCCTAAATACATGGACTATGGTTTGATATTGAATTTGTTGGCTCTATAATGGGTTTGGGTTATACTCCCCCGCAAACTTGGCGTGGATGAAACATAGACGCGAAGTTTGAAACCACAGACTTGTTGATTTGATAGGAGCTTGAGTCTTGCAATGATCACTTGAAGATGTAGTAGACATAGATCCCTACTCTCCTTATAGATAGTAAAGTGACTTCAAAACCAAATGAAAACTCTTGGTCTATACTTAGAGATCTAACATTGCTTACTCAAAGGTATTCTTTGATACTTGGAGAGTTTAAAAGTAGTCCATAAGAGGTATTTTTGACAATTCTTTCTCACAGCTCTTGGGTTTTCTGTACCCATCACTTAATCAAACAAGGAATTGCCCACAATCTGCTAAAATCCTTCCAGCTCTCAAGATTCCTATCCATTAGCCAAATATAATCTTCATTATACTCATTCTGTTTTTCTCTATGGCATTTCACCAAACACCTTGTGTGCATTCTTTGAATTCTTGCATTTGCCATAGAAATCAACAGACATTTGCATCTAAAATCACCCAAAACCAATGTAGATCATTCTAACTTTTCAATTCCAGACCTTTCACATGTTTATCACATGTTTTAAAGCATCCGTCGGAAATCCATTGGAAATTTCCGACGGATTTAGGGTTTCATAGTTAAATTACAAAGTTTTTTACATGTGATCCATTGAAACATCATTTTTATTTCCCTTCTTCTACGCGAAAATCATCCGAAAAATGTTTTATAAACCTCAAATCACTCTCAAATCTTGTGTAAAACTCTGGTTTTCTCTAAACCTCATCACATATGGCCAATCTCCCTAATAACATTTAATTTTATTTGATTTTCAAGTTTATTGCTAAATCATGTTAGATTTTAGGAATTAGATTGTTAGATTAGTGTGTTAAGAGATAGATTTTTGGATTTGGAATTGATTTTAGGAGTTAAATTGTTAGATAAGTGTGTTAGGTTGTTAGATTTAAGTTTGAGATTGTTAAATTTAGGAGTTAAAGTGTTAGATTCTTAGATTTGTAGATTTTAGGGAAAAAATAGATATTTAGGATTTTAAATTGATTTAGGAACTATGTTTTTTGATTTTGATTTAGGGTTTAGGTTGTTAGATTTTGATTTAAGGATTTTGATGAATTAATTTTAATTTTATAATTTTTACTATTTTTATTAATGTATGGATTTTTATGATTTTTATGAGTTTTATGAATTTTAATGAAAGTTTATGAACTTTTATAAATTTTATTAATTTTAATGAATTTTTAATATATATTTATGAATTTCTAAGATTTTATTAAATTATTAAACTTTAATCACTTTTACACATTTTATGAATTTTTCTAATTTTTCTTGAATTTAAAAATTTTTGTGCATTTATAAATATTTATGAATTTTAGAATTTAGATATATAGGAATTTCATAAGTTTATTGAAATAAGTATTCTAAGTATTTGTAAATTTTATAGGATTTTATAAATTTTATTGAAATAAATATTTTTTATTTTTCAAAAATTATCTTAAAATTATGGATTTATAATTTTTTGTAAATCCATATATTATAAAATTGTACATATTTTTTTATTTTAATTATCTTTTTATTTTTTCCAAGAATTACAGTCATTACGTTACTTCACCGGAATCTCGTCGTGCAAGGCGAGGAACGAGTTCGTCGCAAACTGAATCGACTAATATCCCGAATACTGTACCGGCGATGAACCCGACTCTAGAGCCAATTGAGATGTCCGTAAAAGACTTTGCTTCTTAACCGGGCCAAGATCACACCACCCGCCTTCATCCGACGATTTGTGCTAATAGAGCTACTTGGTAAGTTAACATTTATTTCATTTACATTATTTAAGTATTCTATAATTTAAATATTTCATAATATATTTTCAATATTTATTCTTTTCAAGTTTAATTTCTCCAATAACGGGATTTCGAAGGCGATTAACAACATGATTATTGGGATGTTAAAGCATCCGTACGAGAAGTTTGCGAAGATGCCTATGGAAGATCATGAGTTGTGGTTTAGGATGTTTGCGGTAAATTTTAACATTCTTTATTATTTTAAATAATTTAATATTTTCTGTGGTTTACGATTTTCTAGATTTCAGTTTTAATAAACTTTTATAATTCTGTAGCAACAATTTTTCTGGGACCGTGAATTTACGGTCTTAGTTAGGCAGGAGTTCGAGAAAAAAGGTGGAATCGTTATTCCAGGAAGCTTAATGAGTGGAAGGCGAAATGGAAAACCGAGCAATCCCAAAAGAGTTCATTGGAAACAAAATCCTATGGAAAGGGTTTGTCGACTATTTGGAACTAGGAGAAGACAGCTTTTGATGAGGAACCAAAAGGGTAAAGGGATAGCGATCCATAACTTAGGCGCTATGAGCAAAGATTCTCGGGAAGAACTACTCGTAAGTTTTTTTCATCTCTTGAATTTTAATTTTAATAATAGATAACTTATACTATGTATTGTTATAGTTCAAATAAGATGGTGTGCGTTCCTTACACCTAAAGTTGTTAGATGATGCGCATACCAACCGCAAGATCAGTGAGATTCAAGATCCAGTTGCTCGGAAAGTCGTCGAGAACGTGAAGAAGCTTGGCTAAGAGTTCATCCTCTCCCAACCGGTCGTTGATGGAGAGGCTCCAACGGAAGTGTCAACGGAGATGTGAAATGACTTGGTTTTACAAGTAAGTTAATTTTTTTGTTCTTTTTCGTATTATCGATAACTAACATATATGGTTATGTTTTTACGTTACTTCATTTCTTAGACAACTCTGCAAACCAAAGGAAAAATTTTTGGGATTCCGCAAGATTATCATCCATCTTTCCAATCTGCTAGTGCATACCGCGTTTCTGAAAAAGCCACGAACTCAGATCAGAATTAGCAGAGAAGACCGTCGACTTCGAGCGTTTGAAGAGCGACATCGTCACAATACGCGAGGATCGAGCACAAGATCAAGTGACAAGAGAACAAGAGAGAGCATTCGATCTAGCGAAGACGCATGCTATGGAAGAACGGATGAACGCCTTCTTCGCACATTACCCCCCCACCCGCAACTCCATAATTTTTTATTTTTCATTTTGATATTTAATGTTTTTAGATTTTTAATGTTCTTTTTGATTTTTAATTTTTTTTCGATTTTTAAAATTTTAATATATTTACAAATAAATTAAATTTTAATATTTATATTTGATTTAATTAAAGATATATCAAAAATAAATTAAATTTTAATTATATTTTAAAATAAATAATTTACATAATCCGTCAGAAATCCGTCGGAAATCAATCCATCGAAAATCAGTCGGAAACATATCGTCGGAATAAAATCCGTCGAAAATACATTCATCGAAAATCTGTCGGAAAATACATCCATCTGAAATCTGTCAATAGTACATCCGTCGAAAATCTGTCGGAATTTCCATAAAAAATTATCATCGGTAATCTGTCGGATATTCGTCGTTATATGTTCTGACGGCTATATCCGTCGGAATGTTGTTGGAAAGACACTTTTCCAACGGCAATCCGACGGATATGGCCGTCAGTTTTTTGATGTTTTCTTGTAGTGTTAAACGTAAAAGATGAACGTATGAGGTTCTAACACACGTCTTCCTAAGGGTCTAATGTTGGTAATAGAAAGTTGTAAACAGAATCTCATAATTGTTTAAAAACAAAAATTGTAAAGCCATAGAAAATCTATTGTATTTGAGCGAAAAACCGCATAATTTTAGTGCAAAATAACCAAAACGGTTTATTCCAAAGTTTACTCTTATCTCTAATGAATTGTGCATTCAATTCAAAAGAGACGAAACTCTCAAACTCAAATTCAAAAATTAGAAGAAGAAAATAAGATAATAGAAGAGAAGATGTGAAATTTAGATTATTGAAACCGAGTCTCTCTTTCCCCTTTATAAAGACCAAATAAACGAATCTGGTCAAAGAAACGCTACTCACCCACCGCTTTCTCATCTATGAGATACAAGTCAAAGAAAAATCAGTCACGATATATTGACTTCTTTGTTGAGGAGAAAGGATCCAATACCAATTACTCTTAATTGACTTCAAAACCAACGTGAGTAATAAGAGCCCATTTGAGAATTGTAAAAGCCCAATAAATTTATTAAAACATACCCAACATCTACAAAGGGTGGAATGTGTGAGAGAACGTGGAGCAACTGATAGAGGCATATCGATGTTGGAGCTTGAGGACAAGCTCATAGTCGAAGAGGAGAATAATGATATGGACTAAGATATCACGTACAACCGTAAGGCCTTAAAGTTTCTAATTAAAATTTAAGTATTTTTCCCTTCCGCATTAAGATTAGTTTTGGTGTTTTTCCTTTTGACGTTAGGCTTAAGATGCTTTTCCTTTTTAGTTTAGGTTTGTGATTGTTTGTATCTTGGTCTATATTAGGGGTTTTTTTTATGATCAATAAAGAAAAAAACTTTCAACAATTAATCTAATTTTCTGAGAAAAAGTTAACAAAGAAATTTTGCTTTCAAGCTTTAGCAACGGATCCGGTTATGAGATTTAAGTCTAAGGCGTTGGCTCATATCAAATATATCCTCACAATATATGTCAAACATCTATCTCATGTTACATGCAGAGAGTATGAAAGAAGGAGAATAGATTATTATCTTAGACTTTGATGTTATCGATCCAGTAAAACCTATCAGAAATTTCAACCATGCTAACTAAATCAATTTCACCAACAGGACTACGGTTTTACCTACTCATAACCTCTCAGACGGTCTATTTTACGAATTTAAAGATACACATGTTGATTTTGTTGAAGGTTCTATTTGTCTAGATTTTCCAATAGGTAAGTTAATATTAAAAGTTTTATATCTACTATTTTACTAAAAAGGATGTTTCATCTAGATTTCAAATTTGTATTTCACTTAGATTTGTATGGAGTGGTGAAGAAGTTTTAGAATCCTAAAATAATCTCTTATGTTCCAAAAGAGGATGAGGAAGAGTATAAATATATGGCTCTGAGAGAACTTGTGGATCATGAGTAAGTTTACTTAGTTTATTTTCTTTGGTTTTGGTATAACTTTTTTTTGTATCTACTACAATAATAACTACTGTTTCGGAAATGCATTTCAGTGATAATTTCATTAAGTGTTGTGCCATTGGAGATGCATGTTTACAATTTATGATTTAGTGGTGTGAAGAAGAATATGATCTCAATTTTGTTGAACGTCCTAAAGTATTTTGTGTCTTGCAGTTTCGGAGGTTGATAAAACTTGAGGTAACTCTTTAATTCTAAAGAAAATAAACTATGTTTTTGTAGATAGAAGCATTTGAAGAATGAACTAATATTGAAAATGTTTTTTATGTAGGAGATATATTTGCTATTAATGGTGTTGGATGTTCAAAGATATTGTTAAACATTGAATTGGAGGAGGTTAATGAGACTAAATTCGTGTAAGTTATATATTTTACCTATGTGAACATCTTTTCTTATTAGTTTATCATATATTGAAAATCAATCATAACTAATTCAATTGTTGTTTGACATTATAGGTCATTTTTCATTGAAGAATTTTATGATGTTGAGAAAGATGAAGAGGAACCTGTTTGGTTTGGCTACTATGATTTCTCAAAGTTCCTCTAATATTAAGTTCTACTTGTCTTCTTAAGTTTTTCCAAAACAGCTTCTTTATTTATGTTTCTTTCTTGTTATTTAAAACCGAGACTATACTTAATGTGGTTGTGTCTACATTTATGTATTGAATCTGTGTTCAAGTCTTAAGAATCTATTATATTTTTACTTAATTATTGATCTTTAATTAGAAACTTACTGATTACACGAAATTCATCTAAATACATATATTATGTTATTACCTTTGGATAATAATATTCCAATTTTGTGGTCTCTCCAATGGTTCTTACTGTCCTCAAGATTCCTTTTCATTGCTCCTCTCATTACAAAAATGTTATATCACAAAAGTATATGAATGATTGTTTATCTTACAAAATTTTTATCATAACCTGTAAATTTTGCTTAATCAGAAGTATTTTAATCATTTGTAACAATATGTTCTTTCGTGGATCTTTGTGGGAGACACTTATCTGATGTTATTAGCTCCATTGCTGAAAGTATTTGTAAATTAAATCCCAAGCAAAGTCAAATCCTTCTGGGAATCTTTGATCTATCAAAATCAAAACAAAAAAACAGAAATTACGGGATATAAATCGAATGATCTACGCAAAGTCAAATCTAATCGATTATACCCAAATATAAAATAATGGAATCGATCATTAACAAATAACAGAATTCACGAGCTATAAATCAAAGGATCCACCCAAAGTCAAAGCTAATCGATTTTATACCCAAATCAGAAATTATAGAATCGATCATTATCTATACTATCAATCGATTTATAACTTGATTGAAAAAAAAACTAAAAAGTTGAAAACAAGATCGAGTACCTTAAGAAACACCTTAAACAAGATCGACTACCATGCAGCATCAGGATTCGATCTTCCAGTCTCTGAAACTCATCAATATGCAGATAATTTCGCAACTTCACACCCCATTTTACCCAAAATTTCAATTCAATCGTAAACCCTAAACTACTTGATTAATCTTAAATCAAACTTTTACAGATCAGTTCTCCAAGAGCTTCCTTAGAATTCGAGAAAAAAATATCGGAACTGAGCTTAAAAGGATAATTTATAAAACTGGGATTGAAAAATAAATCGTGAAAATTTGTCTGATTTTGAGAAAAATAACGAATTGTTTCATTTTCTTTAGTTCTCGGTAGAAGCGTCAATATATTATTATAATCAGAAGACATTATCTTGGTTTAATAGGGTAAATATATATATATATATATATATTTTGCCTCAAAAAATAAATTCTTCGTATAATAATTATTATATATATATATATATCTTTTACTAATTGTGTAATTTAATTATTGAAAAATATTATTATGTTATATAAGTTTTGTTTGCGCCAATTCAATATAATTAGTAATATTTAATATAACTAAAAGTAAATAAATTTCACTTTACTTTTAACGTTTTATGTGATTTTAAAAGTTTAATATTTTACATATTATGCTATTCCTTGGAAACTTAAATGTTATTTTAAAACTTTCCATATCTTATTATAACCTTAAATTTTTCTTATATATATATATATATAAAGTTAAAAATTCAATAAAATATGTTTTTAAATTTATTTATATTTAAAAGTAATAAAACTGCTTTACGTTCCTAAAATACATACTCAAAACTTAAAACACATACATAATATTCCAAATATATAATTAACATACATTAGTTACCTTAGTCTCTCTATTAACAAGTCACATCAATATACAAAACAAATAAAAAAAATTTAAAATCATATAATTTAATTAAATTATACATAACAAATAATATTGTTTTTAATCGGTTTTTTTGGTTTGAATATGATTTTAGGTCATATTATTTGAATCAGAATTTAGGTCCTATCAGGTTAATCGGAGTGAACACCTATATCTTATACCTAACACCCTAAACTGTAGTCGCTTTTGTCTTAGGTGAATTCCTTGCAAATGCTTAAATCTCACTGTTTACGTTTTTTTTAAATAGAATTTCAAATCATTTTTTTGTTTTCTTTTCCTCGATAGCTAGCCAGATTGCTATTGCGAGATATCTTGACGGTCACGTGCTCGGATTCTACAAACTTTCATAGATGCAACTTTAAAAGGAATAGTAAGTGCTAAAGGTATAATCTTTAATATCCTAAGAAAATGTGAACATGAACACCCAACTTTTACATGGTCTTGTGGAGTCTTATATTACTAATACTACACAAACTGCTCTTACCAGTACAAGGAATTTTCAGGATAAAAGTAGTGGATTATTTATTTGGGTCAAAATAATTTATTTTATTATAATATTGATCAGGTATTTTTCTATTTGGTTAAATTAAAATTTAAAGATTATATAAAATTATTTACAAATTCTTAAAATTATTCAAAACTGGTCAAAACTTTCTGAAATATTAAAAAAAAATAGTTCAAATTATCAGTAGTTATTTGAAATACTTTAACGCAAACTCAACCCCTACCTACAAGGAGAGTGATACTAAATATTCAAAATTTATGTATTATATCCATTATTTGATACTACTTACTTTTTATTTTTGCAAGATTATATTATATTTATATAGAGGTTAGGAGACATAACCTAATAATTGCTTGAAGCATATAAGCAAATTACTTAAATTGAAAACACAAAAAATGTTTTTAATTGGTGGAGGAGAACTCAGTGATAAAAAATTAGATACCTTCAATTAAAAGATATATTTTAAATTAAAAGTTTAAAAAGAAGAAGGTAAATTTTCTTTTAGCATTTTTAGTTCTTCCCATTTATAATCATTTACACGTAAATCTTATTCGATAGATCCAAAATGGTGATAGATGTTGGATTTAGTTTAAAGGATTGCTTGATCCACAAGAAAGTCCAATCCTAACTCAATATGGAGTTGGGAGATCAAAGTGTATATTTAGGAGTTATCTAAATATATTTAGGAGTTATCTAAATATACTTAGGATTTATCTATTATATATATTAGGATTTATCTAATATAGTTTTGAGTTATCTAATGGTTTTCTAATAGGAATAGGAATTGGTTTTGGAGCCTATAAAATACGATTGTCGAATCATGATGATAATTGTAAGAGAGATTAGAGGTTGAGAGCTTTAGTTTTGAGTGAGTTTCTAAAGCTAATAAAGAGGAAATTTTTTATCTTTAAACTTCTAAATTCTATATTTGGTATCAGAGCTTGGAGATTGATACTAAGAGAACTTTTCAACTGTGAGGTGTTGAGAGTGAGGATTGCGATTAAGAACTAGAAGAAAATACGAAGTTCTTAGCCTAACGACATGGGAGATCTATCCGTGGCAACCGTAACGAGACCCAAAGAAGGAGGACCTTCATCGATCCAATGCCCTATGTTAAACTCCACAAATTATACGGTATGGACTATACGTATGAAGATCACGCTTAAGGTGCACAAATTTTGGGAAACCATAGAAGCAGAAGCAAGCGATGAAGACAAGAACGATATGGCCATAGCTCTTTTATTTCAGTCGATACCCGAATCACTTATTCTTCAAATAGGTAGTCTTAACACATCTAAGGCGGTTTGGGAAGCAATCAAAGCAAGGCACATAGGCGCGGAAAGAGTTAAGGAAGCTAGACTACAAACACTAATGGCAGATTTTGACCGAATGAAGATGAAAGAATCAGATACCATCGATGATTTTGCAGGAAAAATGTCCGAAATAGGTTCAAAATCCGGTGCCTTAGGAGAAAGTATCGAAGAGCCAAAACTAGTGAAGAAATTCCTAAAAAGTCTTCCTCGACAAAAGTATATACACATGGTTGCTTCTCTTGAACAAGTATTAGACCTTAATACAATAAGCTTCGAAGACATAGTTAGACGCCTAAAAGCTTATGAAGAAAGAATACAAGAAGAAGAAGAGATTCAAGAAGAACAAGGCAAACTTATGTATGCCAATATGGAGACACAATCCTTTCGAGGTTTTAACGAGGAAAATAGAGGAAGAGGACGTGATAGACGATTCTACAACCGAGGAAGAGGCCGGAGCCGTCAAAGCTACCAACCACAACACTATGAGAACCCGAATCAAGCCTATGAACCACTAAAAGATAAGTCTAAAGTTGTGTGTTATCGGTGCGATAAAACAGGACACTATGCCTCAAATTGTCGGGACAGAATACTCAATTTACAAGAAGGTCAAGAAACATGACAAGATAACACACAAGAGGCGGACGAATTGATGATGCATGAAGTGGTTTACTTAAATGAGAAAAATCTTGTACCAAGCAAATTCGAGATACACCGGATCAAGATATCATATGGTATCTAGATAATGGAGCTAGTAATCACATGTACGGGAACCGAATGTACTTCTCAAATATCAACGATATCATTACCGGGAAATTGAAATTCGGTGATGACTCCCGTATAGACATAGAAGGAAAAGGTTCAATTCATTTTGTCGACAAGAATGGAAGGCAAAGAACAATCTCAAATGTGTACTTCATTCCGAAACTAAAAAGCAACATTATAAGTCTTGGACAAGCCACATAAATAGGGTGCGAAGTAAGAATGAAGGAGAACTATTTGACTTTACATGATCGAGAAGGAAGGCTGCTAGTAAAAGCAAATAGATCTCCAAATTGCTTATACAAGGTACGTATGGGACTCAAAGATACGATGTGTCTATAAGGAGAAATAACAAATGAGGGAAGTATGTGAAGATGAGATTGCATCAATCACAAAGAATAACACTTGGAACTTGGTTAATCTACCTAGGGGAGCTAAACCTATCGGTTTAAAATGGGTCTTTAAGTTAAAGAAAAAATCCGACAGCAGCATACACAAGCACAAAGCAAGACTCGTAGCAAAGGGATATGCACAAAGACATGGGATTGATTTTGATGAGGTGTTTGCTCTGGTGGCTCGCATCGAAACAATCCGACTTCTAGTGAACTTAGCGGCCTCATGCGGTTGGGAGATACATCACCTTGACGTAAAAACGACATTCCTTCATGGAGAACTAAAGGAACTTGTATATGTCACTCAACCGGACAGCTTCTTGGTCACGGGAGAAGAAAATAAAGTGTATAGGCTCAAAAAGCCTTATACGGACTAAGGCAAGCACCAAGAGCTTGGAATGATAAGCTAAATCAAATCCTCAAAGACCTGCGCTTCTCTAAGTGCGCAAAAGAACCCTCGGTATATCGGAAGATAGAAGATGAATATCTCCTACTTGTGGCGATTTATATTGATGACTTGTTTGTAACCGGGACAAATTTAAGAATTTTCAACAAGTTCAAGAAAGAGATGTCAACAAAATTCGAGATGAGTAATCTCGGAAAATTGTCTTACTATCTTGGGAACGAAGTCAAACAGGATGGCGATGGGATTACCCTCAAACAAGAACGATATGCGACTAGGATATTAGTTGAAGCAGGTATGTTGGACTGCAATCTTGTACACACGCATATGAAGGCAGAAATCAAGTTGTCGAAGGCACTAGAAGAGCAAGAAATTGACGCAACAGTATATAGGAGAAACGTTGGCTGCCTGTGATACTTACTTCATACTAGACCAGACGTTGCGTATTGTGGGGGGGGGGGGGGGGGTAGTATGTCGATACATGCAAAATCCGAGGGAGCCACATGGAGGAGCGATGAAACAGATCTTGAGATATTTGAAAGGTACTCTCTCTCTTGGACTAGTCTTTAAACGAACTAATGAGATCACTTTGGTGGGTTATAGCGATAGCAGCCATAATGTCGATCCAGACGATGGTAGA
This sequence comes from Cardamine chenopodiifolia, assembly GCA_963922655.1. Taxonomy (NCBI): domain Eukaryota; kingdom Viridiplantae; phylum Streptophyta; class Magnoliopsida; order Brassicales; family Brassicaceae; genus Cardamine; species Cardamine chenopodiifolia. The sequence goes on along the minus strand of OZ000487.1, from coordinate 4,666,938 downwards.
AGCACAACTGGTCACATCTTTTATCTTGGAAAAAAGCCCGATCACTTGGTGTTCGCAGAAACAAGAAACCGTAGCACTTTCTTCATGTGAGGCCGAGTTTATGGAAGCTATGGAGGCAGCAAGACAAGCGATTTGGTTACAAGAAGTACTTAGTGAAGTCACCGGTTTACCTTGTGAGAAGGTTTTCATTCGCATTGACAACAAGTCGGCGATAGTGCTTACCAAGAATCCGGTGTTCCATGGAAGGAGTAAGCATATCCATACAAGGTATCACTTCATACGAGAGTGTGTGGAAAATAATCAAATGGAGGTCGAGCATGTCCCCGGGAATGAGCAAAAGACCGACATATTGACAAAGGCCTTAGGAAGAATCAAGTTTAAAGAAATGAGGGAGCTTATGGGAGTTCATGATTTATCAAAGGTAGACTTTAAGGTTAAGAGGGAGAATGTTGGATTAAGCTTAAAGGATTGCTTGATCCACAAGAAAGCCCAATCTTAACTCAATATGGAGTTAGGAGATCAAGATGTATATTTAGGAGTTATCTAAATATACTTAGGATTTATCTATTATATATATTAGGATTTATCTAATATAGTTTGGAGTTATCTAATGGTTTTTCTAATAGGAATAGGAATTGGTTTTGGAGCCTATAAATACGATTGTCGAGTCATGATAATTGTAAGAGAGATTAGAGATTAAGAGCTTTAGTTTTTAGTGAGTTTCTAAAGCTAATAAAGAGAGAATTCTTTATCTTTAAACTTCTAAATTCTATAATAGAATCAGAGCGCTTGAAGCCAGAAATGGAACCACTGATGTGGGAGTATAGAGCCATTGAGTGGAAGAAGAGTACAATGAAGAATAAGACAAAGAAGATGATAATTTTCTCTTCTTCTTTTTTGTATGATTGTGTCATTATTATTAAATAATAAGGTATTTTCTATAACATGTGATGTTTTGATATATATGATGTTGTTTAAAAAGAAAATTCTTCAAACCGTTTTTTTAAATCTAGAAGAAAATGGAGAGGATGAGAAAGAAGAAGGGGAAGATGAGGAAGTTGAAGAGGACAAGGAAGGGGTTTTGAAAGAAGCTATGGATTTTGACATTTGTGCAAATCCATTTGTTTGAAGAAGGTGGAGAAGACGAAGGAGTGGTTGATCACCTGTGAAGGTTGCGATATCATCGATACTTTTAGGGTAAATTTGACTTATGTTGGTAGTTAACAGTGTGAACAATTTAAATAGATTTTATGCACATGATAATTTAATCATGAAACATTACCCGAGTTTGGAGATGATGACTTTGTAATTGCTAGCTTGGAAACCAGAGAAGTACTCACGGCTGTGATGGGTTGATGCAACTCACGGCTTGACTCATGGCTTGAGTATATCTTGCATCAAGAGACATGCACATGACTGATCAAGGAAGCGAGAGAGCTACTGGAGAGAGCGCATACATAGCCCTTGGATTCAGGTGATGTTTCGAGGTTTGTTCAATGATGACTGATGTGCCAAAGCATTAGTTGAGAGTGGGAGAACCGTGAAGAAAGAAAAGGTAGTGGTATCCGAAAGAGAATTGTTGCTTAGAGGCCTTCACCAAAAGGCTAAGATCATTCTATAACCACCACCATCAAAAGAGCCCCGCTTTCTAAGTTTTGATTTTATTTTTTGTCTGGTATTTGTATACTCCTTTCCATTTAATTGAAAATTAAAGAAGCATAAATTAGTAGATATTGGGTAAGATTTTCGTGTTATTTTTGTTAGCTAGATCATTCCAAAAAAATATGGCTTGATCATTCATGGAAGGAATTGGTTCAATGGTTGGTTAGGGAAGTTGAGAGATTACGTATTTAGCGGGAAATGTAATTAATTCTGCAATTTTGATGGAAAATATGATCTTGTGGTTTTGGGGAAAAATGCAATTTCATAGTTTTGTGGAAAATTACAATTCCACAATTTAACGAGAAAATGCAATTCTATTTTGACACATAAAAAACGTTGTGTTGATGTGAAAGGAGGTTTTGGTGGAAAACTGTGATTTGTGGTTTGGTAGTAAAGGTAATTCCCCTAAATCATAATGAAAACAAAATTCCACAGTTTCCATAATTTATCAAAGAATTTTTAATTTTATACTGAAACTTTGTTAACATATATATATTTTCAATGAGAGTATTTATGTACAAGAAGGAAGACATGTCTATACACTGTCTTTCTGAATCTCAAATACTGTTAGGAATTAGTGACATATACAATTAATTTTCAAATATGCCGATTTGAGTTGTATTTAAGTCGTAAATTTAATTTCAAATATGCCGATTTGAATTTTGTAACATATGCTGAAATATAGTAATATCTAGAGTAATATATAAATGACATTATTGATCAATTACTAATTGGCTTTGAGTTTATAATATCTAGAATAATATATTGTGAATCCTAGAGTAGAGTGAAAATCGATTCGAGATGGGACAGGAAACCATAATCTTGAGTTAAAAATACATAAAACTTACAAAACAATAACAATGCGGATTTCCAACAATAGTTTGACAATAAAAATAAAAATTTAGATCCAAATAAATTATTTTTCTTCAGTCAAATCTTGTGACTAATAATTTAGACATATTCCTTTTGGATAACGGGACAAAAAAATTACAGGTAAGAATTGAGAACGAGTAGTTTCGAAGGTAGACATAGTATTTCTAAAGCATTGGGTACTTTGGATATGAGGTTTGATATGGAACATTCATGACACAATACGTACTGCCTGATACATTCCCAAGATTTTACTAAATTGCAAAAGGTTGGATAAGAGCCAGGTATATATGAATCTGGTAATTCAGAAACATATAAAAATGAAGTGTCAGAGGAATAAGAAGGGCATGATGAAGAATAAATACAGACTAAAAACCAAGAGTAAGAAAAAAGTGAGCATATACCTTGAGTTTAGTGAAATATTAGACGCATACTCGCACTACAAGAAAACAGACAGTTTCCAATGGTCAATTATGTAGAAAACCCGTAGGAAACAAGCATTACCAACGGATTTTACGACGGGGATGTGTGTCGTTTCTACGGTGTCGGAAACTAAAATCTCGTCGGTTTTCTGTAGGACAACAACCAACGGGATACCGACAAAAACGTTGTGACAGGTTACCGACGGGAAATCCATCGTACTGTTAACTGCGACAACCGTCGGTAACCCGACCGAATCATGTACCTACGGGAAACCGACGGAATCTTGTACCGACAGAATCTTGTATCGACGGTAAACTGATGGGATCATATACCGACGGTAAACTGACAAGCTTGATTACCATCGGGAAACCAACGGATAATTTAAATTTGTATTTATTAAAAAATGTTGATTAAACCCAAAAATTGGATTAGAAAATTAATTAAAATTATAAAATAAAAATGAAAATTTAAAATTTAAAATTAAAATTAAATAAACATAAAAATTAAAATTTAATAAAATAAAATTTAAATCCGTTTACAAAAACAAAGAAACATGACTAAAAGTCACTCATCCTCGTCCTCGTCTGGCGGCGTCATAGTTCTGCGAAACTCGGCTCACATTTGCTCCCGCATCGCGTCCAATTCTGCCTTCATTTGTTGATGTATCTGAAGCTTGAATTCTTCCATTTCTGTCTTACAAACAGTTTTGACGGCCAATACATCTTCATGCATTTGAGCAAATGCGACATCTTGAAAAAACCGGGATGTCGCATCGGTGGTCGTTGGGACGGCCAAAAACCCGTCCTTTGCTCCTAGGAGTTAGCTGTAAAGCAAAAAGATTAAAATGATGAGTTTTCGAAAAACAAATTTAAAATTCTATAAAGGAAATATAAAAGCATTTACTATACCTCGTCGTAGAATTCATTCAGCTTATCCACTGAAACTTCATTGGACTCGGCACCTTCAATCTGAGAATCCAAAAATTCCTGCGACTGCCGATACTCATCTGCAAGCTTGTTGACAGACTCGACGAGGTTCCGAGCTATCGGATCTTGAATCTCTCTCGTTTTCTTGCTGGTGTGAAATTTGGTGACTAACTCCACATGAGAAGGACGTTTTCCCATTTTTTTTGTCAGCAATCCAAAAGTCAAATTACGAGAAACGTTAGAAATAAGAATTTATAAGTTAAAATTATGAGATACATATCAATTTCTCCTCGATAGTGGCAATGCTCTGAGGTCTGGCTTGATTGCTCATTCGGTTTTTCGCTTTCCCGATAGATGTCAACTTCGTCTCCTCGGCCTCCCAATGTCTAATAAACTCGTCCCATAAATAAGGTTTGAATTCCAACTCCTTGCAAACCTTCTCCGCCAACCAATATTGCTTTCACTCGTACAACTTACGGCGATATTGGTCGCGACATTTTCTCTCGAACTCTCGCCTAACCAGACAAGTGTCCGCAACATCCCAAGTGAACTCTTGCTATAAAAACACATACATGAAATATTAATAATATATATAATATAAGTAAATTAATTTAAAAATGATACTTACCGCAAAGTGTCGAAACCATTGGTCTCTTTTTTTGAAAGGCATCTTCGAGAATGTAGAGTATGGCTCCTTGATCATTCCAGTAAGCATATTGTTAATACACTTAGATATTCCATTGTGGAAAATATCAAACCTATAAACAATTGATCATAAAAAAAGTTAGTAACGTAAAGTAAATGTGCTTATTAGGAAATTTTTTTGATATTTTGCTTACCAAGTTGTGTTAGGTAGCCTATGTGGATGCAGCCTTGTGATCTCCTGCGATCGGGGCTGCTGGATGAACTCCTCAACGGTCATTCGTGTGAATTGGTCGGTTTGCGTTTCCGGAACTTGACTAGACTCAGATGGACAGGTTTATGGAATCCCTTGCCCTCTACCTTGTTGTAAAGTACCACCAACAATGGGAACATGTGACGTGCGACCTAAAAGTACAGGAGGTGCGGTCGAAGGTCGGGGAGATAATCCCGGAGAAGGAACAGAACCACGTCCTGTCGATGAGGAACAGCCACGTCCAGCCGAAAACCTAGCAAAGTCACTTTAAACATAAAATTAATATTAATAAAAAAAAATAAAAAGATATTTAAATTTCAATATATAAAAAACAGAATTGCTTAATAATATAAGTATTTAACAAGGTAAAAAAAATATTAAATATTATAAACTATATATAGGAAACATATAAAAAAAGCATTAGGAAAAATAAATTTTAACTTAAATATTAGTTTGAAAATAAGCATATAAACAAAAAGATCAATTCTTAAATTATAAAGAAGTACTCTAATTGTTACACAAAAGACAAATACTTTTGAAATAAAATTTCCAAAGAAGGCTATGGAAGATTAACTCTTTAAATTGTTACACATATAAAAATATAAAATTTGAATGACGTTCAAAAATACGATAGAAATAAATACAACATTTGAAAAAATGGAAGTAAATTAAAAAAATAAAATTATATATTTACAATACAAATATAAATGTTTTCATAGGAAAATAATTTATAAATAAAATATTGAATATAATAGTAAAGTTTTATTAATGTATAAATTAATAAACAAACTTATATTGTACATAAAATATAAAAATTTTTAAAAAAACCTAATTAGGATAACATTATACATTTTATAGGTGATTTGGGGAAAGATTGTAATCAAAATATTAGTTTCAAATAAATAAATTTGAGCTTAAAAATTAATTTGAGAATAAAAATATAAACAAAATGATTAACTCATTAATTTTATACAAGGAGTCCAAAAAAAATGGTAACAAATTTTAACATTGTAACACAAAAGAAACATATATATTAGGTTGCAAAATTTCATTGAACTTAATATGGTAGTAAATAAAACTTTATAAAATAATATAATAACAATACAAATATAAAATTTTGCATAGGAAAATACTTTATAAATAAATAAAAAATTTAATTTATATAAGTATTTATATATTGCAAGGAAAATAATTATTTAAATAATGTATAAATAAATAAACAAATATAATTTTTAGTCAACAAAATAAATTGTACAATACATGTAAAAAATATAATCTAAAATCATTTATATAGAAAAAAAAACCATCAAAACAAAAAATTCTATGAATCCTTGAATCCTTTTAAAAAATCTTGAAATCAATCCTTATAACCTTAAATCTAAGTTCCCTAACCTAGATTTCCATTGGGTAATCTAAAATCTAATATCACAAACCCAAAAACCCAATAAAATCCCTAAAACGAAATTTAAAAATTTTTGGAAAAATTGAAAACTTACTGGGGATTGGAATTTGAAGGATTATTTGACTTTTATGAAGATATATTCGGTAATATATGGGCCGATTTGAATTTTTTTGCAAGTTTGTCGGAGGTTTCTTCGATTCTGAGGGTTATGGTTAATGGGGAAGATGTTTCGGTGTGGCGATGGGGAAGAAGATGAACATGTTAAATTAAAAATTATTACCGACGGACTAGCCGTCGGTACACCGTCGGTTACAGTAGGGTTTACTTTATGCGGTTACCAAAAATATTGAATTACCGCTTAAAAATTTAGCCTTCCATTGGTAATTACCGATGGGATACCAACGGTATGCATAACAATTTTAAAAATTTTGGTTTCTTCAAGGCTCGAACTCGGGTAATGAAATATGTCAAGGGTGATAAGTTGCTAGTAGAGTACTACCATCGTCATTGCTTTAAGGAACAAGTTTAATATGTATATTCGGTCTATACACATCTTTAAAATTTCATCATATTCTGCACAGAATATGCAAAATATGTATATTATTTATATGTCTAACCATTTACAAACACTTAAGTTGCCAAAAATTTTAATTTTTTATGTCGTCCGTCAATATACCGACGGACAAAAAAAATTTTTAAATTTAGATTTCTTCCAGGCTAGAACTTGGGTTATTAAATATGTGAAATGTGCTATGTTGCCAGTAGACTAAAAACATTGTCGTTTGTTTAAGGAACAAGATTAATATATATATTTTGTCTTTACTTATCTTTTACATATTTATCAAATTTTTAACCATTGTACTTTATATATTTATATGATGTAAATCAAAATTAATATCAAGTCAAATTCCTAAAACAAAATGCAACTAACTTTATTATTTTTCATAAAAGACTAGACAACATATATTTAAACTAAACACAAAATTCAAAGCGTAGTTTTATAATTTTACAATGTTATTAAAATCAAAGTTATTAAACATATCATACATAATTGACACAATTAAATAATCTTGTCCTCTGAGTCGTCAATAACCATTGGTCCAATCATTTGATGTGTGCCAATCACCTTTACAATATTTTTCCTTGTGATGTTAAGGATGTTTTCACCACAGGGTGAGACAAACACCACCACATTACGGAGCAAAACCACCGTACCAACTTTCATAACTTCTATAAGCCCATCCATCTGGAATACTTTTTTATGAATTGACGCACCCATTGTGCCTGTCGGGTCTTTGACAGTAGCCAAACCACCCCCAAATGCATTTATCTCTAACTCTTTTATCATAACCAACACCTACGATGTCATAAGTAAGTTAACATTTATGGTACTTTTAATAAAATAGATTAATTAGAATTTAATGCTTACGTTTTTAGTTTTTCGCCAAAACGTACGGCTGACCTATATTTCATCCAACTTGGTCCATTCATTCTCAGACTCAGTTATGTACTGAATTGTTGAAGTCCAACGTACCTCGTTGAAATCTGGGTCTCCTTCGCTTACCAATTCGTTGTAATACATTTGCGTTGTCATAACAGGTTGGTCTGGTGCAAAACTTGAACTTGCTTTGTGGTTTACCTTGCGTCTGCGAACACGTTAAAGATTCTCGAAACTTTCAGTACTTGGAATTAAAGGTTCTACCCTTGGCAATTGAGAAGGTAGTAGAAGTTCTTGTGGTGCATCAATAACATTAATATAAGGGATGGGTAGTGGAGGTGGGATGGCCTTGGCCAAACGAAAAAAGAGTTTTCATTTTGGTCTTCTGGAACATCAGCATTGTAAGGGGAGTTCGACATTTTTGAAAAATTAAGGTAGATTATGGTTTGACTTATGATTTTTTAAGGAACAACCAAATATATATAGAGACGTTCTTTAAGATGATGGATCTAACTCAGGAAAATTTTTAGGTGTACCTAACTACGAATTGCATGTGAAGAGTTAGGTGTACCTAACTGGGAAATGCATGTGGAGAGTTAGGTGTACCTAAGTGGGAAAAGCATGTGTAGAGTTAGGTGTGCCTAACTCGGAGAAAAAAATGTGTCTCCTTTACGATGGGAACACGACGGGTTCTGTAAATTGGGAAAATTGTGTTTTTTTAACGAAAGAAACATGTCGGGTTCATCAAAGGTTTACTCAATGCAATTCATCATATTCTGCACAGAATATGAAAACAATGTATATTGTTTATATTTGTAACCAATTAGAACTAGTAGATATGGAAAAAAATTATAAATTTTGGTTTCTTCCAGGCTCGAACTCGGGTTATGAATTATGTCAAGAGTGATATGTTGCCGGTAGACTACTACCATCGTCAATGGTTTAAGGAACAAGATTAATATATATACTATGTCTCTACATATATTTAAAAAATTTATGAAAATTATAATCAATGCAATTCATCATATCCTGCACAGAATATGAAAACAATGTATATTGTTTATATTTGTAACCAATTAGAACCAGTATATTTGGAAAATTTTAAAAATTTTGGTTTCTTCAAGGCTCGAACTCGGGTTATGAAATTTTTCAAGGGTGAAATGTTGCCAATAGACTACTACCATCGTCAATGGTTTAAGAAACAAGATTAATATATATACTATGTCTTTACATATATTTAAAAGAATTATGAAAATTATAATCAATGTATGTTGTAAATATATATATGATGTAAATAAACATTAATATCAAGTCAAATTCCTCAATAAAAATCCATATAAAATTTATTAATTGTTAAAATAACTTATCAACCCTTATTTATACTAAACACTTAATTGAAAGCGTAGTTTAATAAGTAAATCAAATTATAAACCACTTAATTGTCCTTCTCAAATTCTTCCATGTGGAACTAGCAACAATTTGGATACTCGTCTATAAGACAAGCGTAGTCAAGATCATGTTCTTCCATTTTGCCACTATAAGACATGTTAGCATACTCAATGTCAAGAGTGTGGTTGGTTAATTTCTCGATTGCATCAATATCAAATTCTTCTGGTGGAGAATCAACCGGTTGGGCATACCCACTTAGATGGTATTGATCATTGGATTCAGACTCCACCAATGCTTCCTCTGCAGCATCAAGGGTATAGGGATTAGATCAAAGTTGATCATACCTATGGGAGTTGGGATGTTTGTTTGTTCTGAAACTTGCTTCTGGTTCTGAGTCCTGAGAATCCCACCCCCATTTTGCCTCCAAATCTTTGCGCTCCCTGTCCTATTCCACCACTTTCCCTATAAGTTCCGAGTGTGTAATCCCCGATAAAGATTCAATTTCTCATTCTGAATCAGAATCGTTTGACATGTTTATTACTTTGTATGGATGGTTCTTAATTTATTTGAAATATCATATATATAGACGATTTGAAATATCAACTCCAACTACACATATTAGGTAACACCTCAATCATACATTTAAAACGTGTTCAAAACGTTTTCAAGTAGGTACACGTACATTACATTATCTCTTAATTAAAAGCAACATAAGGTTCAAACATTATAATGAAAACTAATCTGACTCAGAAGATGTTCCATTTGAATCGATTGAATCATTATCATCATCAAACTCTCCAGGCGCATCTTCATAATCAGAATGTACAACAGCATCTTCAGTTGATGTAAAATCACCAATTAGCTCAACAGCTTCCGATGTTTCCACTTCACCCATAACTGCATTTCCGACTGGTTGCAAAGGATCGTGTTCCCCAACCCCATAGATTTTTCCTCTTGATGTTATTGATGTCACGTTAAGCCAAGGGTCATTTCGATTAGTTACACGAGGGTATGAAATGTAACACACCTACAATTGTAACTAGTTAGAAAAAATCAAAGCTCAAATATAGTTCAAATATTAAGAAGACAAAATTTGCTTACTTGGTCTGCTTGGGAAGCAAGAATAAATGGATCATATTTCAACATTATTAGCTTTTTTCTTGAATGAACCAAAGTCACACCAAATTGGTCAACTTTATAATCGTACCCGAGAGTCGGATTATACCAATCACACTTGAAGATAATACACCTCAGGTTTAAAAATCCAGGATAGCGGACTTCCAAAATTTCGTTTAGTAGTCCATAGTAAACAACATCTGCAGACTTAGCGGATACCCCATAATCAGAAGTTACCGTACGACAACCATGATTAAGAATACGAAACACATATCCTCTCGTACAATATCTTGGGTATGAAGTTGTGATATAGTTTGGACCGTTAATCAAATCCACCAACCATGCGTCGAACGTTCGGCCCATTGTGATTCCTTCATTTACCTATATACAATGTGAATTAGTTATGAAGTGAACACTATCTACAGATTTTACATGTATTTGTATAACCATTTATAAATAAAAGACTTACATAAAATTTCAACCAGTCAGCAAATTCGTTATGCTTTATATTCTCAATTTCTTCTTCGGTGCAATCAAGATAGTATGTTCGTGCATAAGACATGTACATACTGTATCCAAATATTTATTAGATATACAATATGTAACATAAATATACTATAATTTGACACAAAATAAATACATTTCATATTGTTGAATATCATCACAATTTTTGAGGATATACATATGCAAGTGCTTGAGCTCCTGTTTAGTTAGTTGTCTACTCTTTCCCTTCCCGCTTACACGACCAACTTGAGAAAACAATTGAGGGACATACATTTGATATAATGCTCTCTCACCTTTATCGTCATGACGAGGAGGGTGTCGACTCTTAGTACAAACTTGGGATGGAAAGTAATACTCAGCAAAGTGTGACGCTTCTTCTTTCAGGCTATGTGCAACAATGGATCCTTCCACTTTGCTTAAATTTTTAACTTTTTTCTTGAGATAAACCATGTACTGCTCAAAAGGATACATCCAACGGTATGGAACTGGACCTCCTAGCAATGCTTCACGTGGTAGGTGGATAGGTAGATGTTCCATAACATTAAAAAGGGATGGTGAAAATATCTTCTCCAAATTGCAAATTACCTTCGGTAGGTTGTCCTCTAAATTGCGAATACCTTCGGCTGTAAGTGTTCGAGAACACAAATCACGGAAAAATGCCCATGTTCCTGTAGTTAAACAAAGAAAGATATCAAGTTGTTTATCTAATGGAAAAAGTTAGACGTATAATAAGTAATATTTACCAGCAATTGCTTCATGGACATTCTTGTCAAGAACTTGGGAAAACGAAAATGGTAGTAGCCGTTGCATCACTACATGACAATCATGGCTCTTCATTCCAGTAAACTTTCTCTCCACATAATTGACACAATTTCGTAGATTTGCTGCATATCCATCTGGGAATTTGACTTCATCACGAATCCAATCAAAAAATGTTGTTATCTTGTTTGCACTTAACCAGTAGGCTGGCATTGGATATTTCCTATTCGACATTACTCGAAGATCATCACGAGAAAAAAACATTGCCAAGTCTAATCTAGACTTCATGTTGTCTTTCGTCTTACCTTGGACATTTAATACTGTGTTCATGATATTGTCGAAAAAGTTCTTATCAATGTGCATAACATCTAGATTATGCCTTAGTAAATGGTCTTTCCAGTAAGGTAAATCCCAGAAAATACTCTTCTTGTGCCAATTATGGTTAATCCTAACACCGTCAACTGGAACATGTCCGTTACCCCCACACTCGGTCGTCCTTTGAGCTCCAAAATCTCGTAGTTAATCTAAAATAGAACGTCCATCTAATTCAGGGGGAGATCCGTCTACAACTCTTTTTATTTGCAGTAAAAAAAGTCCACGAGCGACGATAGGGATGTCGTTCAGGTAGCAATCGTCTATGACAATCAAACCAACAACACTTTCGGCCGTGACGCAACTGGATTGCATCTGTGTTGTCTTGGCAATATGGACACGATAATCTACCATGTGTAGTTCATCCTGATAACATTCCATTTGCTGGAAAATCGCTTATGGTCCACATAAGAACAACACGCATGTTGAAATTTTGTTACAATGAAACATCGTACGCTTCTGTTCCATGATCCCATAACATTTGTAACTCAAGGATCAACGCCTGAAGGAAGACATCTAGTGATCTCTTAGGATGCTCTGGTCCCGGCACAAGTATAGAGAGAAACAAAAATTCTCGACGCATGCACATAGAAGGAGGCAAATTGTACAGTGTTACTATAACGGGCCAGAGTGAATACTATCTAGCATGCCTTCCGAAAGGGTTAAAACCATCAGTACATAATCCAAGGTACACGTTCCTACGCTCGAAGGCAAAATTAGGATATATCGACTGAAAATGTTTCCATGCTTCTGCATCTGAAGGATGTGTAATCTCTCCATCTTGCCTATGTTCCGCATGCCATCTCATTGCCGCTGCTGTGCGTTCTAACTGATATAACCTCTTCAACCTCTCTGTAAGCAGCAAATACCACATCCTTTTATAAGGAATTGGAACCCGTCCACTGCCCTCCTGAAACCGTGGTTTTCGACACCATTTACAACTACGAAGATCTTCATCTTCTCTCCAAAAGATCATACAATTGTCGATGCATACATCTATCGTACGACATGGTAAACCGATACTCGCAACAAGCTTTTGAATCTTGTAGTATGAAGTAGGTGACATATTATCTTCAGGCAATAGATCTTTCACAAATTCTGCAAACGCATCAACACATTCTTCTGATAAATTGAAATATGTCTTAATGTTCATCATTCTACTAGCAGATGATAATGGGGAATGCCCATCTCGACAACCCTTATAGAGAGGCTGCTTAGCTCCATCTAACATGTCAAAAAACCGGTGTGCCTCTGCATTTGGTTCTTCAACCATATCTTTGTCAAACTTAGCCAATGATGTAGTCTCCCTAAATGCATCATTGACCATTGTAATAGTTCATATTCCAAAATCAACCTCCGGTATCTCATCCCTAATGTTTCCCCCAACATTAGGTTCGTTACTACAACCTAACTCTGTTTGGGTTTCTCCATGGAGATACCAAATATTGTAACCTCGCATAAACCCATTCTTGTACAAGTGATTCCATATCAACTCGATCTTGACATTATGCAAATTCAAACAATTTGAACAAGGACATTTCATCTTACCACATCTTTGAGTTGTCGGTTGATTCTCTGCAAATGCCATGAACTCCATTATACCTCGGGTGTAATCATCTTTCAACAATCTAGACTCTGAATCTTTCATCGGTTCATCCATCCACGAATGAAAATTACTTGAAGAAGCCATTAAGCAAAGTAAAAAGAGATTTGATATTGATTTCAGGTTATAATGCGTGACACAGTGAAATTTTGGTTTTATATAAACTCAAAGAGATTTGATATTGATTTTATTAAATTTGCTTAACCCATCGGTTTGCTGTCTATAAGTTTCCAACGGCATTACCGACGATAAGTTTCCGACGGCATTACCGACAGATTCAGTGCCGTCGGAAATTTCCAACGGCAAACCGACGGGTTCATATTGCCGGTATATTGTCGTATTACCGTCGGTTATTAACAATGGTTTAGAACCCATCGGAAATAAGCCATTTTTCTTGTAGTGTCGAGTTTAGTGAGTTTATTGTTTGATGGTGCAAGTTACGAGAAAACAAAAAAGAGTTTCAATCAAAATGAGAAACACGAAATCACACACAAATTAGCTAACAATGAAATTCGAGAATAGAAGACAAGGAGGAGGCAAGTGAGGAAGATAATGGAAGACATAAAGCATGGAATGGTGAAGATCGGTTTTGCATAATTTTCATGGAGGAGGTCTCTAGGGCGATTCTAGGGCTATTTGAAGAAAGGTTTTGCGAGTCGGGTTTTCATGGTGATGCCTCCAGGGATGACTGAGCTGCCGATTGAGGGTGAGTCGGTGGTAGGGGGCTTCCATTCCGAAGTGAAGCTGGGGTTGTCTCTGCTGTGATTTCTGTTTCTCATGTGTTCTCAGCAAGGTAAAAGGTCTCGTCACATCGCTTTGAGGGTTATGTCAATGATGCAGTTTTGGTTTGTAAGGACGTTGTGAATCGCATTGAGGGGTCAGTGGTTTCTGTTTCTCATGTGTTATCAGTGAGGGATGAGGTCTCATCACGTCACGTTGAGGGTTTTTTCAGTGTTATGGGTTTGGTTTATGAGGGGGTTTTAGGTTTAGATGTTGGTTCAGTGTCTGAGGTTGCCACAGTTATGGTTGGTGGTTCTGTTATGGTTACAGTTGAAATTTCCTCTATTTTGAATGAAGCTTGAAAAAGAGTTGCCACTGTTAGGGTTGGTGGTTCTGTTTCTCAAGCAATTCAGGCTCCGTTGGCTGAAGCACTAGTGGGTGAAACTTTTTTGACTCCGTTGTCTAAATATCCATTGGCTGAAGCTGCATTAGTTGAAGCTTTGTTGATTCTGTTGGCCCATAAATCATATATATCGGCTGTTCAAAAGCAACAATCATTGATAAAACATGGTCTGATGATATATACGGAAGAAGGTAAAGAGATTATATTGGTCCAGGCAAAATCATCAGCAACCAAGTTCTTTTATGGGAGGATTTGATTATGGGAAATTTTCCAGAAGCAGTTCTTCATATAGCCAAGATTCACGTGATAGTGAACAAGATATGATGTTATGGGAATAAGACTATAAAAATTGATGCATACATCGTGAATACAACTACAATAAAGTTTCAAATACGTGATAGAATTATCAGAGATAGAGTGATATGAAGAGGTATGTGGAATATTGTGGATAAACCGATGATGGTGTCAAAATATGGTCCAGTTGACGAATATGACCAATCAGCTCTCCATAAAATGGCCCTTTGGGTTGTTATTAATCAAATTCCAGCTTTGTACTTCTTGTGGAAGGGTTTAAGCTTTCTGTCAAGCACAATGGGGAGCCTAAGCGTCTTCATCAAGATACAGAACTTTGTAATAAGTTTGATGAGGCAAAGTTCTTTGTTGAGGTTGATTTGACAAAACCGTTACCAAAATAGCTTTGTTTTAAGACAAATCAAGGTGTGGTTTCTGAAGTCTTTTACTCATATCCCTAGTTACCTCCTAAATGTAATGCTTGTCTTAAGTGGGGACATTTAAGAGAGGTTTGTCGAGCTAAATCCAGTTCCAAGATAGTGACTCCAAGAATTCTCTAACGTGGAGTAATGTCATCAGACGTTATGCCAGTTGCTCAGGCTTGTGATACGATCATGAAGTCTACATCAGTTTTGAAAGTTAATAAGCCACAACAAGATCTGTCACATCTTGTATGTGAAGATACATATGTAGGTGGCAAGATACGTTGCACTATTGCGTGTGGAATCAGCCAATTTATCAATGTCTGAGAAAACACTACAGCAAGACTCGTCACATCCTGTATGTGAAGATACAGATGCGGGTTGGGGATATGTTGCGCCAGTGAGTGTGTCTATTGCTATTTTAGAAAGTCCTCTAGTCGTTAGTGATAAGTCTATGGATGAGAGTATTAAAAAGTAGGAGTTACAGGAAAAATCCTTGTTGACTACGGCTGGATTGGGGTTAGGAAAGGATGGTTGGTCTTTTGTTTCTCCAGGAAAAGGAAGTACTATTGGAGGAAAATTACTCCTGACTCAGGTGATGGTTGGATTCCTTTCTCGTTACTTAGTTCTCACCTTAGAGGATGAAAATTTGGATGATCAAAGCTTGGAGCAAATAGAGGAACGAATTCATCTGGGTAGATATATCAGAAAAGCAAAAGCAATTCAGCGTGAGGAGGAAAGGGAGGAAGGTGAACTTTGTCATCAAGATTGACAAGGAGACAAAGGAAATGTTACTGAATTTTCTCTACATCAAAATCTGGCCAAAAATCTAAAGTTTTGAACAATAACAAATCAGCAGGAATCAGCCTAAATGCAAAGGAGATTATCCCTTGCGTTGGAAGACGGAAACACACCAAAACACCTTAATATGTTGGGTTTTTTTGGAATGTAGAGGGTTTAAATAAATCTTCAAAGCATTCAGTTTTAAGGAGTTGGATTAGTAGTCGAGATTTTTAGTTTGGTTGTATAGTGAAAACTAAAGTCAAGGAAAGTAGAGTGAGCAGAATTGGGTCGTCGATATTTGGGAAATGGTCGATCTTATTAAATTACAAATTCAGCCGGATGGGTCGTATTTGGGTTGTTTGGAAACCTAATGGTTTAGTAACTCCGTTCTTTAAAAGTGGGATGTTGATTACTTGTTCAGTGAATGAATTCCACTATAGCCCTATTTCATGTTGTAACGTGATTTATAAAGTTATCTCGAAGATTATTGCTAATAGGTAAAAAGGTACTCTTCCACACCTACTCTCTCTTAATCAGTCGGCATTTGTGGAGGATAGATTATTGACTGAAATTCTATTGCTGGCAACGGAATTAGTAAAAGATTATCATAAGAACTACATCTGCTCTCATTGTGCAATAAAGATCGACATTTCAAAATCTTTTGATTCAGTCTAGTGGTCCTTTCTTCTTAATAGTCTTAAATCTATGGATTTTCTAGATCAATTCATTCATTGGATATCTCTTTGTATCACAACGGCATCTTTCTTGGTCCAAATGAATAGTGAGTTAGCGGGGTATTTTCAAAGCAAAAGAGGTTTACGCCAAGGCTGCTCATTGTCACTATATCTATTTGTTATTGCCATGAATGTGCTTTCAAAATTGCTGGATAACGCGGGAAGCGCCCACCACACCAGCTATCACCCGAAATGTAAGAATCTCGGTCTCACTCATTTGAGCTTTGTTAATGATATAATGATTTTTATGGATGGAAAATTTGAAGGAATAGTCTCTATATTTGATGATTTTGCTAAGATATCGGGGCTGCAAATAAGTTTCGAGAAGTCTACTATTTATCTAGCTTGTGCTACTCAAGATACTCAAGATGAAATAGGTCAGCGTTTTTCTTTCTCTTCAGGGGTATTGAGGGTTAGATATTTGGGTCTTCCATTACTAACTAGAAAGATGAATCCAAATGATTATCTACCATTGTTGGAATCTATTTGTAATCGCATCATCTCTTGATCTGTAAGGTTTTTATGTGTATAAGAGAGATTGAGAAATTATGCTCTTCGTTTCTTTGGTCAGGACCAGCTTTGAAGCTAAAGGAAGTGAAAGTGGTATGGGATCAAATATGTACGCCAAAGAATGAAGGAGGACTGGGTATAAGGCCATTATCAGAGGTTAATATTATTTTTTGGTCTGAAGTTGATTTGGTGTTTAATCTCTTCTCAGTCATTGTTGTGGGTGAAGTGGATTCACATTTATTGACTACGACAAGAGTCTTTTTGGTCTAGTAGGGGCTCTTGGATGCGGAGAAAAATCCTCAAAGACCATCCTAAAGCTCGTTTATTACATAATGTGGAAGTACAAAGTGGACAGAATACCTCTTTTTGGTTTGATAATTGGTATAATTTTGGATGTTTGTTTGATAAGCTCGGGATGCGTGGGGTTATTTATCTTGGATTTCCGCTGAATGCTATAGTGGCTTCGGCCTGCGAGACTAGAAGACGACACTGGCATAGAACTGAGTTTCTACATCAGATAGAGTTAGCTCTTGAGGCTCAAAGGATCAAGTCGATACAGGAAACAAAATATCTCTCTCTTTGGCATTATAAGGGGGAGAAATTGAAAGGTATGTTCAGCTCAAAATTTACTTGGTCTCCTATTCATGAATCATCTCCTACGGTTGAATGGTGGAAAGGGGTCTGGTTTAAGCACTTTACTCCGAAATTTTCTGTTGTTGTATGGTTAACTACGGGGGATCGCATGACAAAATGGAATGTCAGAGCTGCTACAGCATGCACTTTCTGTGGAGAACCTCTTGAATCTATATATCCTTTATTCTTCTCTTGTGTTTACTTTGGAACAGCTTGGAAATCGTTAATACCAAGCCTCTTAAAAGATAGATTCAACACAGATTGAGCCCTCATACTTAGCCTAATTTCCGATACAAGGTTAGATAGATTAACGATGTTTTTAACTCATTATGCTTTTCAAGCAGTAGTTCATAGTATTTGGCGAGAAAGAAACGCCCGACGACATGGCGAATCTTCTCGCTCATCAATTTCTCTGGTTAAAATGATTGATAAGTAAGTTTGTAATCGATTCTACTCGATGAATAATCAAACGATGGATGGATCTTCAATTTTGGTTTACTTCAAGGTTTAAAAAAGATGTTAGCAAAGGCTCTTCATAGTGGGTTTCTTTTTCATCAGCTTTTTCAGCCATTTATTTTCAATTTTATTTCGATCTTTTCAGCTCTTTCGAAAGTAGTTTGCACTCTTTTTTCCAAAAATTGGTATTGTCCCAAATGGGTTTTCCAGTTTTGGGTTTTAATGAGGTACCACTTATCGATCATCAAAATTAGAGCTCTTATTCTTTCAAACACGTTTCAAAAACAGTTGCATATATTGTGAAAAATTTATTTTGAATATAATTTAACATAATATTCAAAAAAGATACACAAAATTTTCAAAAAGTTATGGAAAATATACAAACTTGGTCTTTCAGTAATTATATAAATGCTTAATTTCTTTTGTCTTCAAACCATGTTAACTTTACTAGATTCGGATAGTATAAATTCATGTTAAGTTTTACACGAATGAGAGTCTTATTATAGAGAACTTACATCAATAGAGATGTAAGAACTGAATCCTCTTTTCAGAATTAAGAATTTGTTTTAAGTTTTTTGGTTAATTATTGATCTTCCAATTGTTATATAAATGCTTAATTTTTTTTTGTCTTTAAACCATGTTAACCTTACTAGATTCGGATAGTATAGATTCATGTTAAGTTTTACACGAACGAGAGTCTTAATATAGAGTACTTACATCAATAGAGATGTGAGAAAACACTTATCTTAATTGATGTTTACTATTAAACTAACTGATCAACTTTGTATCTATATTTTACTAGCATTTCAACTTTGATCATATGTAAGAAAACACATTAATAACTAACTGATTGTTTCACAAAATTCATCTATTTACAGAGTTTTTGTTATTACCTTTCGCTACTGATAGTCGAATTTCTTTATGTATGTAATTGTTCCAAGTCCTGAATATTTGTTTCCTTGATCTTTCAAAAAAAAAAAAAAGAAGTTAACATCACATATAGAGCTTCACAAATAAGTTTGATGTAGTAATTCTAATAGTTCTCCAAATACAGCAGTTAACAATTTTAAAAACCATTTTTTTCTCAAACATTGTAAAATTCAAATTCAGCAACACTTAACTTATGTCGTTGAAGACGAATATACTCTGTCTCTTTCTTCTTAAAAGAATTGAGAGAGCTTACGACTTGATCTTCTTCAAAGACATCACCATCTAGCATTCTTCGCCTGTTTATACAAAAGAAGCAAATATACAGATTGAGAAACTGAAATCGGAATGACAAAGATGAAAAACACAGTACAAATAGAATATAAGAAAAATTATTTTAAATCTATATATAAACTCTTAATTTCAAATAGAAACTGAACAGTTAACATGCAACATTATCTTATATCAAAATCTGAAATTTTAGAATCGATACTTATCTATACTATCAGTCGAAACAGTTGATTGAAAAATAAACAATTTGAAAATAAAATCGAGTACCTTCAGATATTGTAAACAAATCGATACTGGAGACGATTCGATTAGATTTTTCATTTCTTGAAATTGATGAAGACAATCGGACACCAATCTGCAAGAGATTTGTGTATAATCGGACACGAATTTGTAGAATCCAAAATTGAATAAAAATTTATATAATTGAACACGATTTCATGTATATTTGTGATTTGAAGAGAAGATTTGATGACGCAAATAAAAAATTGAAGATTGAAGAGAGGGTTAGTTGAACAGTTTGATTCGATATCGAGAAAGAAAAAAAAAGAAAGGTCAAGCTGTCAATGAGTTTATTGTACCTGTTTTTATTATAATTACCAAACTAATATTCTTTTTCTATATAAAAATATATTTTCTTTTAAATAGATTCATTAGAAGAATTTTTGGGTCTATAGTTTCTAATAAATTCGGCCCAAATAATTACAAAAGATTAATTAACTCATTGACCAACTAATGAATCTATTACTAAACATAGAAATAGTAATAGTAAAATAAATTTCAAAGAAATAGTAAAATAACTTAATTATTAAACATATTTCACCATTTAAATAAATAAAAAAATTCTATTTTAAATAAATTTAAGTTGTATATTACATATAATTTATAAATTTTATATTTTAAAAAACATTATAAATTGCTTTTACATTCTTTCATACTTACGTAAACTAATTAGTAATGTAATTTTTTAATTTTAAATGTTAATAAACTGCCTTACAACAAATCAGATAATAAACAAAATATCAAAATTGATATGTCTATAAAGTAGAGATGATATACTAATTACAAAAAATTGTTATATGTTTATATATATAACTCCTCACTTACGAATCTTCATGAGTTTAATACAAATCTAACCTACGATTAATCCCATGCAGTTTGATGTCGGTCTAACCTCTAGATCGTTTCAAATTTTAAAATATTAATAAAACCATTATTATTTCAAATATTCAAACATTAATAAAGTATACTGAAATCAAACCGAAAATCCAACTAAATATCCAAATGATACGATTCCGCATTATAAATATTATATCGAATAAATTCTTCTTATAAATATAACCATGCACGTATGTGCTGATCCGAATCTAGTTACATCATATTTGAACAACACTAATTCCTTTTTTTTTATCCTAAGAAAACAAGAAGAACATATCAGATAAATAAAAAATACACAACATTTTCAAAAAGTTATGGAACTAAGATACAAACTTGATAGCTCTATAAATATGAGGTCCTAGAAAAGCAATACCACAATTCCTTGCAAATGATCAAATCTCATTGTTTATATTTCTTTTTATGAAATTTTTAGTCGTTCTTATTGGGAACTTTTTCGATAGCCAAGTTGCTTTTGTGATATATCATGATGGTCACATGCTTGGACTCTATGAACCTTCTTAGTTGCAACTTTTAAAAAAAAATAGTAAGTGTTGAAGGAATAGTCTTTACTAACCTAAGAAAATGTGAACAGACACGCCCAAATTTAACAGGTCTTGCGTAGTATTACATCACTACTTATAGATAGTAATCCATATGAAAACGTAACAGGTCAAAAAAGGATTTATCTTCGTTTTAATAGTATTGAGGTATTAGACACAAGTGCAAACGATCTCATTCTTTATTCTCCAAAGTTTTTTGAACCACATCAAGGTATCTAGATTGGTCAACCACAAGTTGATATTGAAAGTTTAATGAAATGGTACAATGTATTTAGATTGGTCAACCACAAGATGATATTGAAAGTTTAATGAAATGGTACATTGGTGCAAGTTACTCAATTGGTGAATCATGTTATTGAGACCAAAATTATAAATGATAATAGGATTGGAGAAATTGTCCTAATCCTAGGAGACTAGGATGTTCGTAACTCCACCAGATGTAAAACTTTCATTCAGGATACAACGTAGATAATTTCAAGGGAATAATCTTTACTATCCTAAGAAAATGTGAATATAGACACTTAATTTTTATATGCTTTTGCACAGTTTTGAATTACTAACTATATATGTATACCAAATACATTCATTTCCTTGCTTGAGAACTTACATCTTAATTCTAATTTTAAAAGGTTATTTAAATACTTTATTTTTGAATAGAGCGCGAATGTATTACCTATCTTGTGATAGTTATATGTTGTCGTGTATAGGGTAAAGTCAAGAGACAGTTAAAACTTTTCAGCCACCAACGAAGATGGGAAACTCAGCTAAAAACACCGACTGTCGTTTACAAAAAAAAATTTCAAAACATCCTGTAGTTCTCAATTTCTTAGTTTTGTATTTAAAAAATATCAGATTTGACTGGATTTGGGTTTTATAGAGTTTTTATTGTGTCGGATGACCAATTACATGCAACTGTTTTTTA
The DNA here is from genome assembly GCA_963922655.1 of Cardamine chenopodiifolia. Lineage (NCBI taxonomy): Eukaryota > Viridiplantae > Streptophyta > Magnoliopsida > Brassicales > Brassicaceae > Cardamine > Cardamine chenopodiifolia. The sequence continues at coordinate 4,644,772 of OZ000487.1, read as the reverse complement.
TATTTGATTTTTGACTTCTAACCGAACGATCAAGCTAGAAATTGTGTATTGTTTAGTATTAAATATCCAATTAAAAACAGACACAACTAAATAAAAATTTTACGATATTAAAAAAATAACTAGTGACCTTTATACCCCGCGCAGGATGCGAGAACTTAACCTAGAATAGATTTACGTAGCAACTTTCTCGCATGGATAGTTATATCTGGCTCTGTCAAGAGTCAAGTCACGAAGTGGATTGAAGATTAATAACCGACGAAAAAAGGAAAGCCTCGTGTAAGAACACGTAATGTCGTTTACAAAGAAGCCTTTCAAAACATTATTTGACGGCAGATCTCAAACTTGCTGTTTTTGTTTTTTATTTTTTTCTTTTAAAACTTCTATTTCGTTTAAGTTTATTATTATAGTGCGGTCCTAACTTTAAGATTGTGTTAACATTTATGCTCAACAATAATATTCAACACAATTATGCTTACGATTATTTATACAATATTAATTCACAAAATTTACAATCAAATTTATACTATATTAGATCATTGCCTCTGCATTTCTTTAGAGCTCTATTTGACTTAAAATGATCAGAATTGAACTGCCAATTCTGGTTATCTTCATCATCGATATGGCGCTAGAGTAATCAAAATCTCCCAAGTCAGCCCCGCAACTGACTCATCCTGCGACTCGGTTGATTTGCTCATTATCCCTCTCACTTTTTCGACTTGCGTTGGGTAACATCTCATCCTACCCATCAAGTCATCTTCTATAAATTTTTTAAGTCATCTCCCAAGTTTTTCCATTCCCTCATTTTTCGAAGGCTTGAGCTCTCTCTCTCGCTCATCCTCCGCCACTACCTCTCATTCGCAGGTCACCTCACGCGGGATCTACTAGATCCTAAGCCCCGAATTGTTGTCTTTTGACATGACAATGTCTCGCTGACAATAGCGGAGTCTGACCTGGATTGTTTCTTTATTTCCGGTAAGGGACTACGTTCACAGACAGAGTTACGTATCCTAGTACCCGAGTTAACAGTTTCGTGTGACTCAGTGTCTCTATATTCTCGACAAGTCACATTGTTCCCGAACCAAGGGTTTTGCATCGGCCTAGCAGAACATCATGTTGTGAAAGATGGCATAGGGTTGATAATGTTTATCAAATCATGGGCTCACATTTGTAAAGCATTGGAACATGGAATGGTAACGCTCTGTTGTCTTCCAAAAGATTTGACTCCAATTTTAGATCGTACTTTTATCAATGTTCCGCCAAGAGTGACCAGTGCTTTTGATGTATACAGCCGATTTTAGGAACCGGATAGAACCACCGGTTCCTGAGAGGTACTTGGGGAACTACGTGTTCCATATCGGTTGCTTGGGTACAAAGCAAAGGCATTTTTGGAAAGAGACAGTTTATGTTCGGCAATTTCTATTTGATTAAGGAACGAGTTAATTCCTAAACAAAATAGGATTTAAAGGGGAAAAGGAAATACAAATAAGGTTTACTTTAAGCTAGAAAAAGTTTTGTCTTTTTATTTTTATTAAAAATTAGGAGATGTTAATCCCTATAAATAAAAGGTTTTTGTGAAGAATTGTTTCATGAGACTTGCAAAAGATTTAGGTTTTGAGAAGTTTTCTAAATCAATAAGAAAAGTTTCTTATTATCTCTGAGTTTCATAGATTACAATTGGTATCAGAGCCTTGTAATCCGTAAGGAGGACTCAAGATCACTCAGAATTCCAATCGAAGGAGTTGATTGTCGAAACCGAGATAGGAATACCACCAAGGAGGACTCAAGATCATTCGAAATTCCAATCAAAGGATTTGATTGTCGAAGCCGAGATAGGAGTGCCACCACCTTGGAAGAAAAAGATCCCAATTGAACATCTATTTGCGTGTGACGTAAGATCGAACAAGCTATGACCATAGCTACTCCCTCGAAGGGGCCAAGGATCTCGTCTATTCAAAGTCCCATGCTCACCGCTACGAACTATACCGTATGGGCGATGAGGATGAATATGACTTTGAAAGTGCATCAAGTTTGAGAAGCAATCGAACAAGGTACGCAAGACAACATCAAGAATGATGTCATGACAGCTTTGCTCTTCCAATCCATACCGGAAAACTTGATCATGCAAATTGGAGATCAAGACTCGGCAAAAGCTATGTGGGATGCGTTCAAAAGCCGTTACATAGGAGTAGACCGAGTTAGGGAAAAAAGGCTTCAAACACTTGCCTCCGAATTCGAACGTCTAGCCATGAAAGCAACAGAGAGCATCGATGATTATGCAGGAAGAATATCCACTCTAGCTTCAAGATCGGTAGCGCTAGGACAAATCATCGAAGAAAGCAAATTAGTGAAGAAGTTTTTGAACGGAGTTCAAAGAAACAAGTTTATCTAACTTGTTGTCGATTTAGAACAAACTTTGGATCTAAATAATACCGGATTTGAAGACATCGTAGGGAGATTAAAATCCTATGAAGAACGTATAGGAGAAAGTGATCTTAAAGATGATCAAAGTAAGCTCTTATTCTTTTCATCCTTTGCATCAAAGGGCAACTTTCGAGGAAAAGGACGAAGTAATTGTGGAAGAGGCAGAGGAAGAGGGCGTTTTAACAACCAAGAAACAAACAACAATCAAGACTAAGTCAAGGAAAAACCAAAGAAGGATAGATCCAATGTTGTTTGCTGGCGATGTGATAAACTTGGACATTACGCCACAACATGTCCCAAGAAATCAAAGCCAGGGCATGGAGCGAATCTTGTGGAGACTGAAGAAGCGGACGCAGCTCTCTACAAGCATGAGATCGTTTTCTTGAATGAAAAGAACGTACTACCGACTAATATGATGAAGAAAACGAGGACCAAAGCATGTGGTACTTGGATAATGGCGCATGGATTACCTAGTTTTGGATAAGAGAAAAGAATTTGTGAGTGTTGTCTTGTAAGAAAATAAAAGCACCTACCATTCCCAAAAGCAACAAAGTTCAGATCAAGTAGTAAACTAGAATTAATCCATGGAGACTTATGTGGACCATCTCACCATCAACCTTAGCAAGAAACAAGTATATTTTTGTTTTGATTGATGATTTCTCAAGATACATGTGGTCCATCTTGTTGAAGTAGAAAGGAGAAGCTTTCAAAAAATTCAAAATGTTTAAGAATATGTCGAAGCTGAGTCTAGAGCAAAGGTCAAAATATTTCGAACCGATAGGGGGGAGAGTTTACCTCTACGAATTCCAAACATTTTGTGAAGAAAATAGAATCTTAAGACAACTCACAGCCCCATATACACCTCAACAAACGGTGTTGTTGAGAGACATAACCGAACCTTCATGGAGATGATTCGAAGCATGTTGAAAGCGATGGAGATACCAAACTACTTCTGGGGAGAAGCGGTTAGGCATGCAACATATTTGCAAGAAACTAAAGGCTATGGTCTCAAATTCAAGCAGAAGGAGACAAGAAGCTAGTAGGATACAATGACAGCAGCCATGACATAAATCTTGATGACGGCAAGAGCACCACGGGTCATATCTTTTACTTTGGAACATCACCTATCACTTGGTGTTCGCATAAACAACCTACGGTAGCATTGTCATCGTGTGAAGCAGAGTTTATGGCAGCTATTGAACCCGCTAAGCAAGCTATATGGCTCCAAGATCTTCTACATGAAGTAACATGATTAAGAAGAGAGAGTGTGACTTTATATGCTGACAATAAATCGGTGATAGCACTAACAAAGAATCTAGTTTTTCATCGACGAACTAAACATATCCACAAGAAGTATCACTTTATTCGTGAATGTGTTAAAAATGAACAAACCACAGTGGAATATGTTGCGGGAGAAGAACAAAAGGCGGACATCTTAACAAAGCCTTTAGTTCGGATTAAGTTTTCGGAAATGAGGAGTTTGATAGGAATAGAAGATTTTCTTAATTTGTGTTTAGGAATTAAGAGAGAGAATGTTAGAAAATTACTATTTGATTAAAAAATGAGTTAACTTCGAAACAAAATAGGATTTAGAAGAGAAAATAAAATACAAATAAGGTTTAGTTTAATCTAAATAAGGTTTTGTATTTTTGTTCTTATTAGAAATTAGGAGATGTTATTTCTTATAAATAAAAGGTTTTTATGAAGAATTGTTTCATGAAATTTGAAAGAGATTTAGTTTTTGATAAATTTTCTAAATCAATAAAAAATTTTGTTTTTATTATCTCTCACTTTCATAAATTACAGTTTCGTCAATGCCGTAGAGATCTTTTATAAAAATTGTTATAAAAATCCTTTACCAAACATTTCCACATGCTAAAAGCTGGTTTGAATATGGAGTTATAATAATGGTTTCCGCCATTTTTCATAGAATATTTTAGTACTTGATCTGTAAATTAATAAATTTTTAATTAGCAGGAAACGTGAATCTGGCATGACATAATAATAATATAGGCCACATGAATTATTAAAGATCTATCTCGAAAATATATATCTTATCTTTTTACTATCTAACCAGAGTTGAGCTGCATAGATGGAGCTAAAGGTAACCAAGGTCTCCCGAGTCAACCCAGCAACAAACTTGTCTCATGAATCACTCGACTCACTCACACTCCCACTCACGTTCTTCGACTTACGGTGGTTAAAATTTCATCCGACCGAAAGACTCATCTTCTACAAACTCACCACAGACTCATCACATGAAGCCTTCAACTCCGTGATCTTCCCCAAGCTCGAGCTCTCTCTCTCCATGGTCCTCCGTCACTACCTCCCACTCGCAGGCCGCCTCTCGTGGGACCCACAAGATCCTAAGCCACTGATCATCGTCTCTCCGTATGACTTTGTCTTGTTGACGGTCGCGGAGAGCGACGCTGACTTTTCACATATCTCCGGAAAAGGGCTACGTCCCGAAACGGAGATACGTGCTTTGGTGCCTGAAGTTCAGGTTTCTTGTGAGTCCCCGTCTCTTCTTTCTATACAAGTCACGTTGTTCCCGAACCAAGGGTTCTGTATCGGTGTAGCAGCTCATCATTCCATAATGGATGGCAAAACAATGGTTATGTTTATCAAAGCATGGGCTCATATATGTAAACATGGAACTATGGCTTTACCAAAGGATTTAACTCCGTTTTTAGATCGTACCGCCATCAATGTTCCTGCCAGTCTTGATGCAAAGATTTTGGGAATCTTGTTGCATTTCTCAGATGGGCAAGATAGCTTAAGATCACTGAAGCTGCCTCCTATGGGGGAGATTAGGGCGGATCTAGTCCGGGTCACGCTCGAGTTGACTCGTGAGAACATAGAGAAACTTAGGGAGAGAGCCAAGAACGAGTCAACTCGGTCTCATCTTGAGCTTCACTTGTCAACGTTCGTTGTTGCCAACGCCTATCTATGGACATGCTTGGTGAAGGTACGTGGAGGAGACGTGAATAGACCGGTACGTTTCATGTACACTGTTGATTTCAGGACCCGGTTAGATCCACATGTTCCTGAGACGTACTTCGGGAACTGTGTGTTCCCGACCGGTTGTTTTGGGTACAATGCGAAGGTATTTATTGGAAAAGATGGATTTGTAAACACCGTTGAAATTTTAAGCGATTCCGTTAGAGGTATTGGTTCCCAAAACATTGAAGAAATTTGCGAGTTGTACATTAATGGAACAAAGAGTGTGAAACCGGGTACACAGGTTGGGTCCATTGCTGGTTCGAACCGGTTTGGGCTATACGGGTCAGATTTCGGGTGGGGAAAACCCTGTAACAGTGAGATTGTATCCATTGACCGAAACGAGGCGTTTTCTATGTCGGAGAGGAGGGATGAGCCCGGAGGTGTAGAGATCGGCTTGTGTTTGAAGAAATGTGAGATGGATATGTTTATTTCTCTATTTCAAAATGGTTTGGAAAATTAAACATTTTATGTCTTTTCGCCTTTGATTATGTGACTGTGGGACTTTCTCTTCTTCCCTTATGTAGTCGAGATCCTAATTCATACTTTTGTGAAACTCGTTTTCGAAAATTAAGAATAGCTAAAATGAAAGTTTATGGAAACTCTTGCTAGACCTGATATAATCAATTCTAAAATGCAGGAAATCCATTCTAAAAAATGGGTTAGGAGGATCCGGAGGATATGGACGATTGATTCTAAAATGTAGGAAATTATAGTAAAAAAACATTAAAAAATTTATCCAACTACCACAACCGATCATTTACCAGTCAAACGCTGGTAGAATTTTTTTTTTTTTGAAGTTTAAATGATTTCAAACAAGTTTGAACGGTATATAACAATTTATATAATTGTTATCAAATACTATTAGTAATAACCACCCACATAACATTTTCGGTGATTGCGGGAGAACTAAGTAACCTTTTTTATCATTTCATCCATGTTTTAATCCAGATTTGGATATCAAACTGAATTACTTTCCGAATCACTGGATCATCTGATCGATCCAGGTAAACCGTGGATTAATAATTATATATATATATATATATAGTTTTAAATATAAAAATAAAAATATTTATACTATGTTAAAAATAATATCTAACAACAGTAATAATAAAATATTTAAATATTTTAAGTCCAAACTAAAAATCTGTTGAACAGTTCGAGCCGAATTCTGAAAAAAGCTAAAGAGCGGTGTTTTGATGAGCATGCGTACTACTAGATAGTACTAAACTAGTAAATAAGTATCAATAATAAAAATATCACAAAATAAGATGAATGATCACTTATGTATAATACAACATAGTCATTTGGTAAAAATAATCAAATATTAGAATACATTCTTATAATACAAAATCATTTTAAATATTATATTCTATTCTGTAAAACATAAGTAATAAGACAAAGACCATGGAAATATGGAATTTTTATTTATTAATATATAAACAAAAAGTGAATATGACTATAATTACAAAAAAAATAAGAAATTTGAAAAAAAGATATAGAAAGACAAACTTTTTTATTGCGCTCGAGTCAAAAGAGATACTAGAAGTTACTCGTATGACGTATGTACATGCTTAAAAATTGAAAAAAAACAATAAAAATAAATGTCAAACACCATTTTATTTCTAAAATCAAACTTTTTATTTGTATCAAAAGAGTTCTAAAATTAAACAGATTTAATATTTTGATAACTTTGCTTGACCCATTATCCGGCCGGCTCATAAGGTTCACCGGGTTACGGATCAATTTTTTCTGGATTTTTTTGGTTTAAAAATTTTCAAATATGAATACTCAATTAAATCGAATAGTATCTACATTCCAGCTTAACTGGTCCGACCGGACTGCCCAAACCAGACGTGAAAACATTGCATTCCATGTAAACCCGGCGTAAGGAACCCATTTTTCTTATCGTTTTCCAATTCTTTCTAATTAGTTCCAATCATTCCAGATCAAAATTTATGATTAGAGCGTTGTAGATTTTGGGCCTTTACCCATTTTTCTCTTATTTGGAACAGATATTTTCCTCTAGCATTAGACACATGATTTTTCTCACAACAATAAATTTCATAATTTAAATATAGTGTGACCAAAATTTTAGAGATCCTAATAAACTAGGAAGGTGTTTTGGATTAGAGATTTTGAAATAGTTTAATTTTTCTTTTAAATCCATTGTTATTCAACTGATGATTTTAAAATGTCTTCTCGAACATAGAATTTACTTAATCAGAATAATTTAATTATCTTGTTATTCAAGCACTAATTTGTAAAAACCATATGAAATCTTGTGTTTGACCGGAAAAAAATCAGTGTTATTAAAAAATTAGTAATTTGTATAAGAAACTTCATTTGAAATGATTTTGTGAAATTTCAGATGCATTTCTAGTTAAAACAAATGGACAAGGAAATCACACCTGTACAGCATAGAATTTGTAGAGATATGAATTAATAAAAAAATACAAACTGTCGGTACAAATCGTCATAATCGACTCTGTCCTATTGGTCTCCGTCTATGGTAAGGCACTCCAAACCTCGCTTTTCAAAATAACTTCTTAAGACAGAACTTTATTCAATAAATATCTCATAAAACTTCGTTAATAACTTTGAAACCAATAACATTAAATAAGTTTCAAAAGCTCATAACATAATGATTGAAAACTATATCAAAAGCTCAATAACAAAAACACGTCTTAAACAAAAGCCAAACTTAACGCTGAAAACTCTCCTAAGCACCACTAAAAATTTTCTTTATTCCGCTCCTACTCCTCACCATTTTCTTTACTCCGCTCCTACTCCTCACCTATATCCATGAAAGAAGGCTTGATATGTATATCTACTATATTAACATTTATATTTTAATGTATATATTCTTATATCACATATATTGAATATAGTTTAGTATTTAATGTATTTACGTAAACACCCACACATATTTAAAAGATTTCAATGTTAACTCTACACTTATATGTGAGTGTATATATATTTGATCACATATATTGTATATATGATATACATGCATACACATGTATAAAATAATAATTTAATTCATGTTAAATTTAATAAAAAAACATGCATGTACAAATATATTTATATGGCATTATAGATAGCAAAACATTGAAAAACAAACATTACTATCAATAAATAATTAAATTATTGTTTGATAAAAAATATTTACAAATTGAAAAATAAAAAGAAAATAGAAAAATGGTTTTAATAAATTAAAAAAAAATTATGACTCATAAACCATACTCTATACTATTTTTGTACACATATGTATACCTGATACTCTTAAAAGTTGACATTTGGTGTTGATATCTGATATACACACATGTGGATAATTTTGTCTTTTAATCATAAATAAAGGGATTAATTGCCAGACTGACCTTCAAAAATAAAATAAGATCCATGTGAACTCTACATAATTTACGTAATCTTTACTAACCCTTCTATAATTCAAAACTACCCTTATAATAAAATAATATAAATATTTTAAATCAAACTAATTTCAATTTAATTTAATTTGAATGGTCAAATCAATTCATTTTTTCGTTACTTACCAAATTAAATGTGCATTCTTTTCTCTTCTCTTCTCTCTTCTGTTACGAAGCTTTTATTTCTTCTCTCTCACCTAATAAAATTCTTCTCTCTTCTCTCCAGACTTCTCTCTTCTCTCCGAGGAATCTCCGACGAAGCTCTTCTCTCCGACGAAGCTCTTCTCTCCGACAAAGCTCTTCTCTCCGACAAAGCTCTTCTCTCCGACGAAGCTATTCTCTGACAAAGATCTTCTCTCCGACGAAGCTATTCTCCGACGAAGCTTTTCTCTCCAAAACTCTTTTCCGACTGAAGCTCTGTTATTCTCCGACGAAGCTTTTCTCCAACGACGAAACTCTTCGTTTCTCCGGCGACCAAACTCTATTGTTTTTCGAAAAGGTATGTTATCTCTCTTTTATCTTGAGCATTTAAACCAATGCATGTTCTTCTCCGATGAACCTCTTCTCTTCTCCGACTAAACTAAGTTAAACTAAGAATAAGAGTAGTTCGACTAAGTTCAACTAGGTTTACTTTACTGTTTAACAAAGTTAAACTGAGTTAAACTGAGTCAAACTAAGTTAAACTGAGTGAAACTAAGTTAAACTGAGTTAAACTAAGTTAAACTTAGTTAAACTAAATTAAACAAAGTTAAACTGAGTTAAACGGAGTTAAACTGAGTTAAACTGAGTCAAACTGAGTCAAACTGAGTCAAACTGAGTTAAAATAAGTAAAACTGAGTTACACTGAGTCAAACGAAGTTAAACTGAGTCAAACTAAGTTAAACTGAGTCAAACAAAGTTAAACTGAGTCAAACAAAGTTAAACCAAGTCAAACAAAGTTGAACCAAGTCAAACTAAGTTGAACCAAGTCAAACTAAGTTGAACCAAGTCAAACTAAGTTGAACCAAGTTAAACAAAGTTAAACCAAGTTAAACAAATTTAAAGTAAGTTAAACTAATTTGAACTAAGTTGAAGTAAGTTAAACAAAGTTGAAGTAAGTTAAACTAAGTTGAAGTAAGTTAAACTAAGTTAAATTAAGTTGAACTAAGTTAAACTAATTTAAATTATGTACTGATGTTGTTTATCATTTGTTTGCAAAGGGAAATGACACTCATATATTTTGATTATGGTGAAAATTATTCACATAGAGGAGATGTTGTTAAATGGAATCCGAAAGAACATCAAATGTATTCTTTATTTACGTAGGTTTAGAATGATGATGAAGATAATGTAGGTAGAGTTGGTTATTTGCCAGAAATTGGAGAATCATCTCAACGTTTTGAGGGATGGGATATTGTTCCTTGTAATCTAGATAGTGAAAACAATGAATTAGGTGTGGATGATTGTCAAGGTACACCTCCAGATTTGGATGTCGATGACTATCGAGGCACAATTACGAGTTTAAACAATTTAATTACGAAATTCTATTGTTTTTCGAAGCTTTGTTCTTCTCCGAAGGTCTGTTATCTCTCTTTTATCTTGAGCTTTTAAACCAGCGAGTGTTCTTCTCCGACAAACCTCTTCTCTGACGATGAAGTTAAACTAAGAATTAGGATAATTAGACTAAATTTAAATAGGTTTTACCTTACTGTTCAACAAGGTAAACTATCATAAGAAAGTTAAAATAAGTTAAACTAAGTTAAATAAAATTAAACAAAGTTAAACAAAGTTAAACTAATAGTTATATTAGGTTATGCTAAGTTAAACTAAATTAAACTATGTATGTGATGTATCAAGTATAAATTGTTAAACTAGGTAAACTAAGTTAAACTATGTATATTTACCAATTTTATTTTTACGAAATCCTAAAAGTTAACAAAAAATTATATATATTTTACATGTTCCTCTTCATTTTCCCTTATATGCATTAATTAAGTTAAAACCAACTTTTAAAAAGAAATTATGCTAGATTACATGTTCTTCTTTAATTTGCCGTATATGCCTTATACATTTATGATTACTTTGTTATTACTATCATATCAATAGAAAATATAAAATATAAATGATATTTAATATATATTGCATCGTAAGACAATGTTTAATGCGTGTTAAAATACTATTTATAAAAGTTAAATTGAAAATAATTCCTTTTTTTAATAAGGTTTAACTAGGTTTTTTGTTTTATCATGAAAGTTAAACTATGTAGTAACTTTGTCCAACTAGATTCTTAGTTAAACTATCAGGTTAAACTACGTGTAAAAAGATGACGGCGCCGTATTTTTCAAATAAAATATTAATTTAATTAATAAAACTTTTTAATAATAAATATTATATTAACATATAGTAGAAGTTAAACTTAATTAAACTAAAGGTAAACTAAAGTTAAACTAAAGATAAACTAAAGTTAAACTTAAGTAAAATAAACGTTAAAGTGCAGCTGCATAAAATTTAATGTAAAATGAAAGTTAAACTACGTTTAACTAAAATTAAATTACGTTAAATTAAAGTTAAACTACGTTAAATTAAAGTTAAACTACGTTAAAATAAAGTTAAACTACGTTAAATTAAGTTAAACTATTTAAATTATGTTAAACTAACGTTAGAATGAGTTTGGAATATATGACAATAGAATGAGTTTAATGTATTAAAATTAGAATATTTATAAAATGATAATAATATAAAATTTTATTTTTCTATTTAAAATAACATATTATTTTAAAATATTTTTTAAATATTTTACAAAAATTAAATTCGCGGACCGATATGCTAATCTTCTTTTACTTCTTCTGTTTGGTGGATGGTTTTTTTATTTTCATCAAAAATTAAGAATTTTATTCCATTATGTTCTTGAATTTACTTATCTCTACTGATCTCTCTGTTTTTCGTTGGCTATTATGATAAACGTAAAGCTCTTGTTATGGCTAAAGTTATGGTTTTTAACTGTTCTTTGTTCTTCATGCATCTCCTCTGCTTCTGATACTTTCATCATCAACTGTGTATCACCGACGAATGTAACAGTCAACAATAGGACCTTCTAATAATTTATTGCTTTACCCTTGTAGTTTTGGTCTGTTTAATTTCGCAGCCATTAGCTACTTTTTTCTGTACCGATTTTATCATTGGTACAAGAAGTAAATAGCCAGTAACAGTGCAAAAGCTCGATGGTCTCCTCTTTCCTTGCAACAGAAGTAATGGAAATGTTTCCAAAGAAGTCGGAAAAGACCTCTCTGATAATCTTCAGCGCGAAAGGCTCATCGACTTCAGATTCTGCAATCTCTGTCACACACTGATCTCTGTTCTCATTGTCCTGCAGACCAAAAAATTGGACCATCAGAAAGTTGAGAATGATTATTACTTGAGATTTCAAATACATTGCATAAGATCATGAGCAATTATTATAGGTAAAAGATGTACCATTGTGGGCTCTGCAGAATTAGTATGTCGCTGATCGTAGTTATTCAATTTTCTACCTTTTATTAAGCTTGTCAAGGGTTGAGGGGTTCAAGTAATCCTCCTGTAAGTTTTAAGTTAAAAAAGTTGTCATAAACGAAAAGAAAGATTGATAAGTGATGACATAAAGGTTAACTCTCTCCAGCCCTAACTCTAGCTCCATTCAAAACGAGTCCAGGGATTTTGAGAAGTGGGATAAAGTGGCAATTCTCGAGGAGAACTACTTGAGACAGATGTCGAAGCTTCATTGGCTGCAAGTAGGCGACAAGAATAATAGGTTTTTTCACAATGTGGTAAAAGAAAGGGAAGTTTGTAATTCTATTCATATGATCCATTCCCCGGCTGGGGAGTTGCTAACCCATCGGAATGATATTAAATCTGAAGCAACTCGTTATTTTACTGACTTGTTTAGCTTGCACTCTCAGGATTACACAAGCCTATTCCCCGGAAGCTCTCTCCACCATTCTGCAAATACCGTCGTACGGATGTAGAGAAAGAGTTGGTGATGGCTGAGGTTATGGATCAAGAAATAAGGAAGGTTTTGTTTTCCATGCCTTCTAATAAATCCCCTGGCCCGTATGGTTTTACGGTGGAATTTTTCAAGAGAGTTTGGAATATCATTGGAAGGGATTTTAATGTTGCGGTCAAGTCTTTCTTCACGTTTGACTTCTTACCAAAGGGGCTTAATACCACCATCTTAGCTCTAATCCCAAAAAAGACAGGTATCATTGGTATGAAGGATTATCGACCCATTTCGTGTTGCAACGTAATATACAAGGTCATTTTGAAGCTATTGGCAAACCGTCTAAAGTTGATTCTCCAGAGTTTTATCACTTAAAATCAATCAGCATTCATTGAAGATCGTTACATGATGGAGAATCTTCTCCTAGCATAAGACTTTGTTACGAATTACCACAAGGAAAATGTTACACCTCAATGTGCCATGAAAATTGATATCTCCAAGACTTTTGATTCTATTTAATGGGACTTTTTGCTCAACATCTTACGTGCTCTTCAGCTGCTTCCCCGTTTCATTCGATGGATTGAGCTGTGTGTCACCACTCTGTCTTTCTCGGTCAGCTTAATGGGGAGCTCACGGGGTTCTTTCGAAGTGAGAGAAGTCTTCGTCAAGGTTGTTCTCTTTCCCCTTATCATTTTGTGATTTGTATGAACTGTTTGTCCAGGTTGTTGGATAGGGTTGCGATCGCCGGTACTATTGGCTTTCACCCGGGCTGTAAGAGTTTGAACCTTACTCACTTATTCCTTGCTGACAACATAATGGTTTTTACGGATGGGAGAATCCGCTCCATCCAAGGTATTCTAAATATTTTTGATCATTTTGCTAGCATTTCTGGCCTAACTATTAGCTTGCAGAAGATGTCTTTGTTCATAGCGGGTGTGTCTTCAAGCACGCGTGCCTCCTTGTTGGATTTTTTTTCTATAGGTACATTGCCGGTTAAATACTTGGGTTTACCTCTGCTCACCAAGCGTATGACCACTTCGAATTACCAGCCTTTAGTTGAGAAGATCAAAGAGTGTATCGGCTCTTAGAAAAATCATTTTCTTTCTTATGCAGGTCGTCTTCAGCTTCTCTCTTCTGTGATCGCGAGTCTAACCAATTTTTGGATCTCAACTTTTAAACTCCCTCAGGCATGCATTGAGGAGATTGAAAGGATTAGGTCAACTTTTCTTTGGTCCGGTACTGAGTTAAATTCAAACAAATCAAAAGTGGCATGGGCGGACGTCTGCAAACCGAAAAGTAAATGGGGTTTAGGACTCAAGCCGCTCGAGCTAGCTAATAGGTTCAAATTTTTCAAGCTGATCTGGAGATTGGTTTCCTCTAAGACATCCCTATGGGTAAGCTGGATACATAGGCATCTTATTCGAAAAGCTTCCTTTTGGTCGATTAAGCCTCGGATACAGGCATGCTCTTGGATGTGGCGCAAGATATTAAATCATCGCGATGCAGCTAAGGAGTTTCATAGGATTCAAGTTAAAAGTAGGGAGCATACATCTTTCTGGCATGATCATTGAAGTAGCCTTGGTAGACTAGTTGATATATTGGGCGATCGGGGCTGTATTGACATGGTAATTAAGGCGATGGCCACACTAGGAGAGGTGCTCCGTAATCATCAACGCCGATGCAATCGCACAGCCATTCACTCTCATCTTGAAGATGAGATTCAAGACCTTAGAAATCAGATGACTAATGCCGTTCATGTAGCTTTCTGGAGAGGTAAAGGAGGTCAGTTTAAACCAAGCTTCTCCACCAAAGAAACCTGGAATCAGCTTAGAGAACAGTCTCCTAAGGTACCTTGGTCTAAGGGTGTTTGGTTTCCGAACAGTACCCCAAAATTCTCATTCATAGCCTGGTTAGCTATCCTTAATCGTTTATCTACAGGATATCGCATGGTTTTATGGAATTTGAATGCTCCTTATGGTTGTGTTTTATGTTCTAACTTGATGGAGACGAGAGACCATCTTTTTTTCTCTTGCCCTTTTACCTCTCAGGTTTGGCGACGACTTACGGCGGGGCTCCTCACTCACAGGTACACCGATAATTTTACAGATATTTTAACATTGGTTCAATCCTTAGGAAGTAGAGAACCCCACGCAACAAACAGAGACATAGGGACAACCCATCATCCATTGATCTTTTGCTTCGCGACATGGGGAGGACAGTCCGCAACCGCCTATCAACCATGCAACGCTATGGACTAATGATTTCGGGTCTTCAAGTATGGTTCGTCACCAGAACTTAAGGCCCTTATTTTTGACGTTCTTTTCATATAATTTTTGTTATTTATCCATTTTTTCAGCTCAATCGAAAGTAGATGTACTTTTTTTTCCACGAGCTAGTTTTGTCCCAATTGGGTTTTATAGCTTGGAGTTTTAACAAGGCATCCACTCTTGATACTTCCATCTTTGAGCTTATTCATTGTTATCTTTTCTTTTGATTCGGCATAAACAATTCAGAAACAGTTTGTACAATGGTTTATTTCTTGAATATATTTTTACATAATATTAAAAAAAAAGAGATATCATTTACCAATCGTTAGGTAATCTATACTATTAATTGGAAAAGACACTTTGTAAAAAGATCTTTTAGTTTCAATTAAATTATATGTATTGTCATTAGAATAAAAAACAAAAAAAAACTCTCATTAATGGTAAAAATATATTTGTATCTTGATTTAATCTAATTATTACGAAATCTTCATCAAGTCTTCTTTAAAAGAAATATTCATTTATATACCTAAAATTTTTATATTTGTTATAGATAATCTAATATTTGGATATTCTAATTATTAATTTCTGATTTTCTTGTTTCCAAAATCTATTTTGTTTAAAATATATCAAGATATATTCAAAATATGAAACCTAATTTACTTGCTCCAGCTTTTAGTTTCAAATTCAAATTTCATTATCACTAATTACAGTTACATATATAATTATTTACAATTAATTTGTTTCCAAAACAAAACCCTAACATATATACAATTTTTTTTTGATATTTAATTCTTTAGTGTTTTGAAAATAATTCAAATTTAAAATTTGACTGCAACTTTAAAACATTATCTCTCTATAAATACACTGCTAATTTCATCTTCAACCTCATAAGTTTCCGAGAACACATCTACTATTAAAAAAAAGATTTTAGCATATGATATGACTATAATATGATAAATTGATTTTGGGGGTTTTTTTTCTTTCAGGTACATGGCACAGAAGAATATTGAAATATCGGCAAATTCTTTTGAGGAATTGATACAATTGGATCCCACTATAAAAGTTGATTCTTTTTATTAATATTAAAAGGCTTTACAAAAATATTTATACATGAGAGGAAGCTTAAAGAATAAGTTAGAGGAAGAAAGAAATGGAAACTTTACAATATAGAGAAATGTAAACTATACAATATCCTAATACACCTCCTCAAGATGGACGAGCAGAGCTTAGACCAATCTTGTTTAACATTAAAATGAAGCGCGATCGCAGTAAAGGTTTTGTAAGACCATCGGCGAGTTGATCGTCGGAAGTAACATGTGTAACACAAAAATCGTGGAACTTTGTCTCGAAGAAGAAGAAGTCGATGGATTTTTTTTTTAAGTTTATCGGTTTAGATTCAGAGGCATATGATATTTTTGAATAGAAGAATCACTAGAATTAGATTCAGAGGCTCATGATGAGCTTGAATGATGGAAGCACTTTTTTAGCTTAAAACACAAAGTAAGTTAAAAAGAGAAGCATTAGGCTTATATTCAGAGGTCTATGATAGACTTGAATAAGTAGAAGTTCGATGTCTTGGATTTAGAGGTTCATGATGAACATGAATTGCGAAAACACTTGGTTTAAGAGAAGAATAAATAAAATAAAAGAAGCTCCATAACTTAAAGAAAAGAAAAAGAAATCAAAAAAATAAAAAGAAAAGAGTTCGATCGTTGGATCAAAACTCGAGCATAGCCTGCTCTGATATCATATAGAAGTTGATTCTTCTTATTAATATTGAAAAGCTTTACAAAGGTATTTATACATGAGAGGAAGCTTAGAAAATAAGCTAGAGGAAGAGAGAAATGGAACTTTACAATATAGAAAAATTTTAACTATACAATATCCTAACACCCATGTCTATGTTTTCTATTTGATTAATTACATCATATTTTGAACAACACTAATTTCTTTGTTTTTAAATCCTAAGAAAACAAGAAGAACATATCAGATATAAAGTTTTCATCTATATACATGATAAAGCTTCAACAATAGAATGAACTCTACGGAGAAGGTGGATCTAAAAAAGAAGGAATCACTCTGCTACTCCCTGTAAGGTTGAATCCATGTGAGAATACACTCTAACTGTCGATGTAAGTTTAGGTTTCTTAGCCAAAGACAAGCAATCGGGTTAAATAAGTATTTAATGTTTTCTGGTTTCTTTTGATTTTGATCAAATAGTCGAAGAAATGAGCTATAATGCTGAAGCAAATCAATGTCCTTCAAACCCAAAATTCTAATTATATCTTTTTGTGGTCTAATTATATTTGTGTTTATTCCATTTTCTTCTGTCTTCGTTCTTCATTGTTGTATTCACGTTTCTTTTAAGAAAAGTGATATATTAGTTACTTATTTTCTGTTTTAATTTATTGTCTTTCAGAAACAGAGGCAAACAAGAAGAAGATACAAAATTTTTGTTGTCTTCTCATCTGCTTTCCAGCGAAGGTTTTAACCAGGTGAAGATATGTCATTTAAACAACTTCAATGACAGATTACTTTTAAATTCTTTCAAAATTTGTTTTCTATGAAAAATGCAGGAATCAGTGGGACTCGTTAATCATATGGAAAAAGAAGATCAAATATTTCCACCGAAGTTAGAAGAGACGTCGTCGAGGATAACATGTTACTACAATGATGCTGAAGGTGAGTTCAAAATTGCCAAATTCCTTTAGTCTTTTTTTATTGATTCTTTTCTTTTTTTGAATAAATTTAAAATTATATTTAAGAAAATTAAACAGAAAATTAAAACAATTATACATGAGAACCGATGAAAGATAAGATGGAGAACTCCATCCGAGGAGAAACAAAAAAAATCCTTTGGCATCAGACCCTACTGGAGAACCAAACTTGTAGTCCATCTTTGTGACGACTTTTTCGCTGAAGAGTTATGAGCTTATTTCGAACGGTTTTATCCATTTCATGGACCAAGCTGTCCGAATGAGTGGGAATTTCGCCATGACGCCTCTTGTTTCGTTTCCGCCATAAGATATAAATGGCTACCTGAAAAACATACTTACCAAAAAAGAGAGTACCCCTGAAACCTGTAATCCAAATAGAGGAGATGATGTATAAAAATATTGTAGTAAACCGCTGGAGAAGCAGATCGTATGACAAACGATACCATATTTAAGCAGTGACCGAACAGGAGAAGAAAAGATGATCTCGAATCTCCTCCGAAGCTAAGCAAAAGACACACCTTGACGCCACTTTAGAATTCTAATGGCGAAATGTATCCCATGTTGCTAACCGATCCTAAGCAATCGGGTTAAATAAGTGTTTAATGATTTCTAGTTTCTTTTGATTTTGATTAAATAGTCGAAGAAATGAGCTATAACTGAAGCAAATCAATGAAAAAGCTTTAAGGTATGTCCTTCATACCCAAAATTCTAATTATATTTTTTGTGGTCTAATTATATTTTTGTTATTCCATTTTCTTATGTGTTCATTCTTCATTGTGTTATTCACGTTTCTTTCAAGAGAAGTCATATATTATTTATTTATTTTCTGTTTTAATTTATTGCATTTCAGAAACAGAGGCAAAAAAAAAGAAGATACAAAAATTATGTTGTCTTCTCATCTGCTTTCCAACGAAGGTTTTAACCAGGTGATGATATGGCATGTAAACAATTTCAATGACAAATTATTTTTAAATTCTTACAAATTTTTGTTTCTACTAAAACTGCAGGAATAAGTGAGATTCGTTAATCATATGGAAAAACAAGATCAAATATTTGCACTGAAGTTAGAAGTGACGTCATCGAAGATAACATGTTACTACAATGATGCTAAGTTGAGTTCAAATTTGCCAAATTATTTTTTTTCTTTTTATTGATTCTTTTCATTTTGTTATTTTTGTTTTTAATGGGTTTTAGAATGTAGAGTACTAGATATACTAATGTAACATTGTTAACAATCATGTCACTACAAGAAAACCACAAACCGTCGGTTAGCCGTAGGTAATAACCAACGGCAGACTATCCGTTGGTAATGCCATCGGTTAACTACCGGCGGAAAACCGACGGTTTATCCAAATTTATTATATCCGTCGGTAATTATTATGTCAGAAACACCGTCGGAAAAAACTAACGATATTCCGACAAAAGTTCAATTTTCATAGTTTGGTACACACTTAACACCACGTGGTAAATTGTTCGGAGTGTCGGCAACAATATTACGAAGGCTAACCGATGGCATACCGACGGGAAATTTCATATAAAACCAAAATGTCACTGTGTCACGCATTCTTCAACGTGAAATCAATATCTAAAATCTCTTTACTTTGCTTAATGGCTTCTTCAAGTAATTTTCGTTTTTGGATGGATGAACCGATGAAAGATTCGGAGATTGGCTTTGAAAGATGATGACGCCCGAGGTATAATGGAGTTTATGGCTTTTGCAGGGAATTAACCGACAGTGCAAAGCCGTGGTAAGATGAAATGTCCATGTTCAAAATGTTTGAATATGCGTAATGTCAAGATCGAGTTGATATGGAATCACTTGTATAAGAAAAGGTTTATGCGGGGTTACCAGATTTGGTATCTCCATGGAAAAACCGAAACAGAGTTAGGTAGTAGTAGGAAAGCTAAGGTTGGGGGAAACAATATAGATGAGATACGGGAGGCTGACTTCGGAATAGGAACTGTTAGAATGGTCAATGATGCATTTATGGATACTACATCATTGGAAGAGTTACAAAAAGATATGGTGGACGAACCAAATGCAGAGGCACGGCGATTTTTTGACTTTAGATCCCGTCGGTTAGCCATCGGTTATACAATTGTCGGTTAGCCGTCGGTTTATCATCCATCGGTTAGCCGTCGGTTAGATAACCGTCAGTTAACTATTCATCGGTTAGCCATCGGTTAGCCATCGGTTATACTAACCTACGGCTAACCGATGGCAAACCGACATCCGATTGGTTATCCTACCGACGGTTATACTGTCGGTTTACTGTCTTTTCCTACCGAGAAATGACCGACGGGGTTTGAATTTCCGACACTGTAGATACGACACTTCTTCCCGTCGTAAATTCCGTCGGAAGTGGCCCGTACCGACGGTTTACCGACGGATGGGACCGTCACAACCTCCTTGTTTTCTTGTAGTGTGTACACACACAACATATTATCATTGTTTTATCTTCTATATTTACAAGCATCCTTTATATAGTAATTGGAAAGTGTCTTTTTTTAAGGTGAACTTCATCTTAGTGAACATCTCTTTCCATTGCCTAATCGTCTCCATGTAATGTTGCAGTCGTAAATTTGGAAAATTTCCGTTGATAATACAAAATACTAAAATTTAAACAATTTAAAATGGTTTATATTTTCCCACTCAAAAAATTAATTACTATATTTTCTATTATGTTTATTAAAAGTACTAAATTTTATATAGTTTTATTAAAAGGGCTTTGTATTAAAAGAAAAACACTTTTCAACTCAGTTTTTTGCAGTTTTACCTTCTACCTCTAAAAATGCAGATCTAGTACGTGAAATCAAAAGTAATCGGGAGTATAACCTTCGATTGTATCAATGACATGTCATCAAGAAACGTCGTTAATCGAGTCAAAAATTAAGACTATTTACAGTTTTAACAACCATTAAATACTTTTTCTCTCTTTGCTGTGCCTCGTCCCTATAATGTATCTGACTAGTTTTGGATTTAGTCTTGCCAGATTCTGGGGCCATAAAGCTAGCTACAATTACAAACACTTGTTCTACTTGTCGAATTCACGATCTACAACTTGCTGGAATACGATCCACGTTCGCTTCTGATTCTCCTCTTTGTACGTCTTCCTTGAACCTTGGTTATATGCATAATTTACATGAATCCTACGATCGCTTAAACAACATGATTAACCATGTAAGAGAATCATAAAGAAGAGTTAGCGGAATACTACCATTCATTGTAGTAGAGATTTCTTTCTGAACGGTTTTCTGAAAACCTGATACATTTAGAATATGAGATTAGATTTTTCTCTATTTACCTGTAAACTATTATGTATGTGTTGTTTTTCTAAAATTCTTTTGAGACGCATTTATAATGGACAAAATGCATATATTTATAGGCGGTGAATGGTAGGGGTGTTACGGATCTAGATATTTAGGAAAAAGTGGATATCCGGAAGTTAAAAGCGGATCGCCGGAGATAAAAAGCGGATATTCGGTAGAAAATTATATATATTTTTTGGACAGAATACGGATATCGAAATTTCTTAGTATATCCTTTTTTCGGATACGGATCGGGATTCGGATCCGAATATATGATAACATGCTTAGTGAATGGTCTAATTCCTTATTTGAGGTTTTTTAGTATTTATTCACACTGTACATCAAAATAGAGATTAATTAGAAATTATCTCTTTTATAAGTTATTACCAATTTAATTAGTTACCAAATATACTGAGAAATAACAATATTCCATAGAAAATGACTAAGTATAGGACCACGTAATAGGGAAAGAAATTATTCCTTACATTGGGCTATTTTTCAATTTTCCAAATTGAAGTTTTTGGTTGAAAATTAGGTTTTCCGGGTATCCTAAGTAGCTAAATGTTTGGAGTTTCTGATTCGTTTTCGTGACTGAATTTTTCATATGTTGTTTGGTTTTATGAAATTGGAGGAAATTCAGATTGACATAAGTAACTAATTTCTTGCTTTGTAAACTTGCATAATAAGGAAAAATAAACTTTCTGTCTTCATATTGATTTCGTTTGTTGTATGTCTCCGTTTCAGTGCCATTCGTGGATGAGAATAAATGGATAATAAATTAAAATATATTCAAAGAAAATCCTTTATACATACAAGTGATAATATTTCAAAATGATTTAAAAACCTAGAGCTCTTAGAGATTATCGAAAGTGGTGCCCCGTTAAAATCTGTATTGAAATTTTTTTTGAGGCAAAACGAGTTCCTGGAAAAAAGAGTACCCCCATTTTCGATAAAGCTGAAATCTAGAGAAATGACAAAGCTGAAATTATAATAGAACTTTAAACTCGTGACGCAAACCAATGCTGCAATCCTTCCTGCCGTTTTCCTTGACTCTGGAGCGTTGAGAGATAGAGCTAGACTGTCCTTTCCACACCCTTTACTAAGCTTGCCATGATCGATGAAACTTCCATATGTCTTCCATGATTCCTTTCTCGCCATAAGAAGTAAATAGAAGTTTGGAACACATACCTCTTTATGAATATCTCACAGTCCCCTCTTCTTGACGTCGATAAATCTGAAAGGATATGAGGAAACTGGTTCGTGTAATCCCGGTGGAATAACCGGGAAGCTAGATTTTCCCAAATCTGTGAAGTAAACGGGCATGAGAAAATAAATGATCTCTCGTTTCCAGATGGTGTGAGCTGGGAAGCTAGATTTTCCCCACTGCGGCATTACAATTCCAGGACAGCATTCTATTTCCCGTAGACAATCGATCCTGAGCTGCCAACCAGACAATAAAGGAGTGTTTCGGCGTCGCGTGCGAAAACCACAAAGCTTTAGACCAAACCTTCTCCGATGTAGTTACTCTAATCTGGTTCCATGTATCCTTAGATGAGAAACGGGGTATAAACTTATCCGCCATACTACCGATAGTGCAATATCAACGTCCAAAGAACCCTTATCCCGTGCTCTTTTAATTTCATATTTTTCTGTGATAAAATCTGAAAACATCTACATATCGGTCTATGATTTTTAAACACATCCTCCAGGGTGGCTGACCCCGATATACCCATATCAATGCTTCCCCGACTAACCAATAACTCTAAAAGTCTACCAAGATGACACCAATCATCGTGCCAAAACGACGTTTGAGCCCCCCCTCGGACTCTCACTTTATGAAATGTTTTCATTGAGTCTCTGTATTTAAGAAGGCTCCTCCACATCCACGAACCAGCATTCGTGTTAGTACTTACTGGCCAGAAAGAGCCTCTTCTTATCAAATTTCTTTGAACCCAGTTAACCCAAAGATTCTTCTTGGCTGAAACCAACTGCCATATCAATTTATAGCAACTCACCTTATTTGCTTCTACTAAAGACTTTATCCTAAGGCCTCTTTCTGATTTGGGTTTACATATGTTAGACCAAGCTACTTTCGCTTTCTTTGAATTATGGTCCCGACCATAGGAAAGCTGAGCTTATTTTCTCTATTTCTGGATACAAGCTCGAGGAAGCCTAAACGCTGCCATCCAGAAATTCGTTAAACTAGCTATCACTGAGGAGAGTAACTAAAGGCGACCTGCGAAAGAAAGAAAACGATTTTTCCAAGAACCAATTCTACCTCGAATCTTATCAATGAGCGGCTGATAATATGTGGTAACCATCTTTTTTGTCAATAGCGCCAACCCTAAATATTTCACCGGCAATTCTCCAAGGTTAATAGGAAAATTCAACAGAGTTTCTTGTCCTGCAGATGATATCCCAGCGGCAAATAGGGTGGTCTTTTCCAAGCTTATTCTTAACCCTGAGACTCTTGCAAAATCATCAAAAACATCAAGTATACCTTTTATTGATTGTTCTCTACCATCCGCAAATACCATTATGTCGTCCGCAAAACATAGATGTGTGATATTTAAACTTCTACACCCCGGGTGATAACCAAATCTTTCTTCCCTAGCAGCCTTATCAAGCATTGAAGATAACATATTCATCAAAATAACAAAAAATAAGGAGATAGAGAGCAGCCTTGGCGCAACCCACACTCGTTCCTAAAAAACCCAGCAAGCTCTCCATTGACCTAGACCGAGAACGATGAAGTCGTAACACATACCAGCGAATAAAATCTGCGGGTATCGCCATTACCCTTAAAACAGTTAGCAGAAACCGTCAATCTACGAAGTCAAGCGCACAAGAAGCGAACAAGAATATAGCTGATCTTAGCGACAAGATGGATAAGATGTACAATGAGATAAATTTGAAACTTAAGATTTTGACTTGTCAGGTAAATTCTCTTGATTCATAAGTATCTCATGTTTCTTCCATGTCTAAGGACGAGGTGCCCTGCAATGCGCTGAAGATTAGGAGCAAGATCAAAAATGCATAATATTTTATTTCATATGGTTAATGAGTCATTTATTGAGTCAAAGTGTTTCTTTAGAGTCTTTAGTCCTCTATCGAGTCTTTACAGGTTTTAGGATACTTTGGAGGAAAAGTTGTGTGTTTGTGATGAATATGCAGATTTAGAGATGTAAAATCATGGAAAAAGCGTCAGAATTTGAACATTTGTTAGAGTTATTCTCAATGTCGGATTTTGATGATTGTTGGACACAAGAGATCAATTTGAGTTAGCTTTCATTTCACTTTGAGTTTCACGTCATTCTCATTGATGGTTCAAGAGTTATGCTCGTTTAATGAAGTCAGGTCAATCTGGCAAACTCATAAGCAAATGCAGAAGTTGGCCGAGGAAACTAGGGATCGATCGATCATTATTGGGATTGACCGATCCTTATTGGGATCGACCAAACCACGGGCAATAACATTTCCTTTTTCTACTTTCCTTAGTTTTTTTAGTTTATTTTCATATCAATAGGGCTGCTCAACCCCAGAGCAGTTCCACCTAGTCTTTTTACAGCTTTTGCTTATTATTTTATTAGTTTTGGAAGACAAAATCTCTTACTTTTATAGAATTGTTTTTGAATGTTTTTGAACCATGTTAACATTATTTTGATATTTATGCAATTATTGAATTCATTTTAGATGAATTCATCTATGTCTGAGTAATCCACCAGTTAGATTTATGGGTTAATCAAAGGGATTCGATGATTGATTAGGTTTAGGTTATTAGATGAGGGATTTATCATTATGATTCTTCATACTTTGTGAACTCTATGCTTATGTTAGGTTGACGAATCTAACATCAGATCTCTAGGTTTAATCTATTCGTCAAAAGTGATAGTTAGGTTACTGGAATCAACAATTGATGAGCTTAGTATTCTTAGCAAACAGGAGTTGAAATTAAGTTGTCCGTTTGCCAAATCTGTGGCTAAACTGGTCAAAAGTGAACATATTGAACTTGTTATTGAATGCTAATATGTCTTCTTAGGCTCATACAGGAGTTTAGTGTTTTACGTTACATGTTTAGATAGTTACTACTACGGGAGTAGGCTAGCTTTACAATAGTGTTTTGAGTTCAAGAACAGTTCGTTAACAAATCCCTAACTAGTTAGATAGCTTGTCAAGCATTGATACCTGCGATATTCCCTATCCCCAACACTCGTTTTCATATAGTTTATATCGTTTTAACTACTTCTTAATTTAATCATCACAACAAGCAAATCTTATTATGTTATAGCTCTATTCAATTCATTACAATTTGTAATGCAACTCTGGTTTCTGTGGATTCGATACCCAATCTATAATACTGCGTGCAACTGTGTACTTACAGTGATAGAAAAGATTTAAAACCTGAGACATCATAAACCCTATTTATACATAAATATTGTGTCCTAAGTCGGCTAAAATTTGGAATCTATATCTCGTGGATCGATGAATCATGATGTGGATTGATCAATCCTAACTCCAAAACTCAAAGCTTCATTAACTCGATGGATCGATCAATCCCAGGTTCTTTTCATGTGATTCTTGAAGTCTTTAAACGTTCAAAGCTGCTCCAAATAAGCTGGTTCAAGGCTGCTTATTTTTTATATTGTTTTTCAATTTTTTTCTTTGTCGAGTAGGGGAAGCTGGAACTGGTTCTACTCATACACTTTTCTGCACCAAAAACAACTCAAACTCGTATTATATAAGTAAAAGAGAGCATTAATATTACCATGGATCCTCTAAACAAAAAGCTATATCGGTTTGCATACTCCATAGTTTTTTTACATGATTGCACTTGATGATGATGTAAGAGAAGGCTTGTGGTCTGAAATAATGGATTGGATAAATGTGTGGTACCAAGCCAAAGATGAGCTTGTCCATTCCGAGTTCTGATAGGATTGTAGAAAAATTGGAATTGAACTCCGAGTGTTGTAATCCATTGGGCAATATCAAACCCCTAAGTGAGAAGTTTAGTCAGTGTTAGAGGTCCTGTAAGATAGAGTCAACGTTAGATCATTCACATTTTCAAAGGATAGGGAACTTCTGATAATGTTGATCCACTATGGTGTTTCCAGTCTTCCTATTATACGAACAATCACTGTTAGAAAATTAGTCAACACCAGGTGAAATCCAAGAACAACATAAAAATTCCAAAGTTTTGATTCAATAAAAATGACAATAAAAAAAAATCAAAACAAAACACAATGTTAGTAACGAGCAAACACCCTTCCCTTAGACCTACTTCATTGCGTCCCGCTATGAAATAAAATAAAAAGAAAAGGTGTTGCGGATAACAACACTGAAGGAAAAGAAAAAGTAGAAGAAAGCAAACCCAAAACACTTAGAGATGTCGATTGATCGGTCCTTATAGGGAATCGATCAATCTGGCTAGCTCTCTCCAACCTTTCTGTTTTAGGGATCAATGATTCAGTAGTGGATCGATTGATCTCTGTTCTATGAAACTTTTGAAAAATTTGTATCTTTTGCACTTGGAACCTTTTCCTGAACACTCAACACACGACGTGACTGTACCTATAAAAACCAATTATAAATGCATAAAGATAGAAGAAAAGCATGTGGGTTGCCTCTAATAACATCGTGTTTCACCAATTAACTAGTGCTTTGATATGATTTAAGTTCTTTTAAGGCAAATTACGTGTTTTTCAGTTTCAAGGAGTCATTACAAGTTTTTAGGCAAAAAAAGATCAAAAAGCAGCAAAACACGTTTTAAGAAAGTTTCTGAACTTCAGAGTGAAAGCTATATTTGAAGATCTTCCAGTGTACCAAATTAAACATTTAATATGTCACTGTAAAGATAAAAGAGTCATCTTTCACCTCCAATTTGAATTTTTTCCATCCATATAGTTAATCAGAAGTTATGAAGAAAGCATCAAAGATATGTCCTGCAGAAGTAAGCACATCGATCCACCAAAAGCCCGTGGAGCGCTGGAAGGCCTCTCTGGCGCTCCTCCAAGCCCCCCCCCCAGGAGCGCCATATCACTCTCTAAGCCCCTTTGGTCCAAAACGATAGCTCTTCATTTATTTCAACCCTTAACCGACCTCAAGCACTATAAATACTCGTCCAAAAACCCTAGAAGGGTATGAACTAAGGGGTCTAATTGTCCAACTCATGGGGAAGATACAGAGACGCCCCAAGAAGCTCCTTTGAAGATCCAAGCACTTAGTTCATCATCTATTTCATAGCTTTCATTGTTTTCTACATATTTTGGGAGAAGATATCTTCTGTACCTTTTAGAGAAGATCCCTAAAACCCTCTAAATAATTATATTTGATTATGCTTTCTAGTACTTCTATTGCTATGGTTTATTTCATCATGTATGAGTAGTCTCTTTGTTGGGTTTAGTGTGGGCTAATTGAAGGGATTCATGGTTTGATTTGTGTCGGTGGTTAGATTCGTTTTTTCTCTCATTCATATGATTAGGATTCTTCTTCTAGACTTATTCTTAATTCTTATTGCTCGATGACCTCTTGCAACTAAACGTAGGGGAAGGACCCTTAAAAGGCGCATATATTTCCCCCTGAACTAGCTAGGTATGTTAGATTTCTCCATGGCATGCCAGCTGGTTGATTCATGAAGTGATGTGAATGAAGACCACTAGGAAACAATGCATGCCTGTCTGCGTCGATGCCTACCAATTGGTTGAGCATCAGAGTATGTTTATGGGGATCGTTAACTTGATTATCATTTATTTTCGTAAATATTTCACTCATAACCCCCAAATATATTTTCATCTTAGATTGTTCTACTCTTAATAGATTCGCTGTACCAACATCACTCTTTGTGGGATCGATCCTTAAGTACTACACATGATCTGGTTGTAAACTTGCAAGCTTTTCGTTGTGTCTACTAGAGGTAAAACCTGATACACAACAAGTTTTTAGCGCCGTTGCCGGAGAGTGATTGTTGCTCACGAGTCTAAGACTAGATCCTAGTCTAAGACACTTGTCTACTGATTTTTAGTTTTTTTTTAAAGTTGTTTCAAGAGACCTTGAAGATGAACTTAGACGTTCTCCTAGATAAGTTTTGCAACCTTACTATTGCACAACTTATGGCATTGAAACCAATAGCTCACTCGACACATGGCACTTGCATTGTTCACCAACGAGTCACTGGTCCTTATGTAACACCGCTTGGTGACAAAGAGAATGTTCCTCCAGATAGAGATCTCAACCACAAGTTCATTACAATATGAGATTTTGATGTTCCTTCTTTCCAAGACCTAGCAGCCATATGTTTACCACCACCACCATAAGGCCAATTATACGAAATCAACCCTAAAACCATCATGCACGTGATGGAGAATAAGTTTTGAGGTTTGTCTATCGATTACCCAGTTGGCCACATTTATACCTTTGAGGAATTATGCAGCACCCTAGGATCGATGAGAATCCCCACATATTACTTTAGGTGCAAGCATTTCCCATTCTCTTTAAGTGAAAAATCAAGCAAATGGTTGAAGTCTCTTCCACCAGCCTTAATCACGACATGTGAAGAATGCATATCAACTTTTCTCTGCCACTTCTACACCAAATCCCGTTCTCACTATTCAAGGAAAAAAATAATAGAATTTCAACATGGAGATATTGAGTCATTCTTTGACGCTTGGGAGTGATTCAAAGGCTATGAAAGGTAGTGCCCTCATCATGGTTTTATTGGAGCTTGTCTCCTGAGTAGTTTCTAGAGGGGGCATAGGCTAGGAGCACCAACTTTCCCTTGACACTGCAAGCAATGGTGATTTCGCGATAAAGAAAAAAACGGCTCGTACCTTGATCGATAACCTTGCCGTAAGCAGCAACAACAAACTCTTGGCGAAGGCAAGAACCCACATTTTACTGATTTGAGCTCAAGCAAATGGTGGAAGTGGTGCCCATGATGGATTTGTTTCTTAAGAATGAACAAAATATCTTTCATGTCTATGATAAAGGAAGGGTAACTACCGGAGCGAAGAGAGACACACAAACCAGTCGATTTACTCCTATGCATAACATACCGCTCACCCATCTTGTCGATCCTTTAGAAATCAACCAATATGATCAACCGAGCTGCATACCTTTTAACAAAAATTTCCTCTTTAAGCAAGCATGCCAGATCGCATTGAGGTAATTACAGTGATACAATGTAATGCTATGATCGCAGAGAGTAGTCTTGAATGCACTAAGAAGCAGTATTTGGATAATTTAGATGAGAATATAGAAGCTATTAAAATGGATAATGTAACTCTTAAAGCCAAGAATGTAAGTAAGGAGGTCGATGATCTTATTGAGAAGCTATCAAATTCAAATTCTTGTTATTTCCCTACTCATATTAAAAAAAAGGCAAACATCAAAGCACGAAAGAAGCTACTCAAATTCTAACGAATCGTTCCAGCCCTACTGATACGTTTGAACAACGTAGAGATGACAAATCAGCTTTTGAATCACCTCAAGTCTAAAAAACGAAGGTTCATTTCCCCTCAAATTTTAATGAATTTAAGAGTAATGCGAGTTTGATTGAAGAGAAGATACTAATAGCAAGCTCAGCATTCCCATTAAAGATACTTTCTAAGATAAAAGACCATGGAAAGTTTGTTCTTCCATGCTCAATTAAGGGAGTAGAACTTCGTGATTCTCTTTGTGATACATGATCTTATGTGAACGTCATGTCAAAAACCATTGCAGAGAGGTTAGGAATTTTCGAATGTGCAGCCCTCCAAGATATCCATTCATTATGGAGATTTTTCTAATTCAACTCCACTTGGTTTTGTTCATGATCTGCTACTTCAACTGGGAGACTATCTTGTTCCCACTGATTTTCACATCGTGGAGATGAAAAATAGCACAACTAGATCGTTGATATTAGGCTCCTCATTCCTTACATATGTAGGAGCATTGATAGACTATACCAACCGACAAGTTTATTTCTCCTGAATCGAAAAGAGAACTTTTTATCTAGCGATGGTTAAGGATAACTCTTGGTGTAAGACAATATGTAGCGGATAGGAACCAATGTGGAGATGAATCAATGTTAGAACCTGGAGATAACATAGATAATGCCAAAAACGTCCTAAGGGAAGCCTCTTCCCGCACAGTTAAGGAAAACATCAAACCAACAAAGTTAAGGAGCGCCAACAGCTGCTTAGTCCCATCCAGCTCCAACCTCCATCAAATACATCATAAAATGTTTAGTTAACTTTCATTTAGATTTATTTTCCTTTATTACTGAAAGTTTAAGATTATTGCCTCAGGGAAAAGCAATAAACACAAAAAAATAATTAGAAAACAAGAAAAGCAAAAGAAATAAGGAAGGACAACATGGACGGTTAGGAGAACAATGTGGAGAGGAACCAATGTTAGACCCTGGAGATAACATAGATGATATCAAAAACGCCTAAGGGAAGCCCCTTCCCGCACACTTAACAAAAACATCAAACCAACAAAGTTAAGGAGCATCAGCAGCTCCTTAGTCCCATCCAGCTCCAACCTCCATCAAAACATTATACAATGCTTTCGGTAACTTTCGTATAGATTTATTTTCCTTTATTACTAATAGTTTTGGATTATTGCCTCAGAAAAAAATACAAAAACACAAAAACACAAAAAATAATTAGAAAACAAGAAAAACAAAAGAAATAAGGAAGGAAAACATGGACTGTTAGGAGAACCAATGTGTAGAGGAACCGATGTTAAACCCTGGAGATAACATATATGATGTCAAAGACATTCTAAGGGAAGCCCCTTCCCGCAAACTTAAGGAAAACATCAAACCAACAAAGTTAAGGAGCGCCAACAGCTGCTTAGTCCCATCCAGCTCCAACCTCCATCAAATACATCATAAAATGTTTAGTTAACTTTCATTTAGATTTATTTTCCTTTATTACTGAAAGTTTAAGATTATTGCCTCAGGGAAAAGCAATAAACATAAAAAATAATTAGAAAACAAGAAAAGCAAAAGAAATAAGGAAGGACAACATGGACGGTTAGGAGAACAATGTGGAGAGGAACCAATGTTAGACCCTGGAGATAACATAGATGATATCAAAAACGCCTAAGGGAAGCCCCTTCCCGCACACTTAACAAAAACATCAAACCAACAAAGTTAAGGAGCATCAGCAGCTCCTTAGTCCCATCCAGCTCCAACCTCCATCAAAACATTATACAATGCTTTCGGTAACTTTCGTATAGATTTATTTTCCTTTATTACTAATAGTTTTGGATTATTGCCTCAGAAAAAAATACAAAAACACAAAAACACAAAAAATAATTAGAAAACAAGAAAAGCAAAAGAAATAAGGAAGGAAAACATGGACTGTTAGGAGAACCAATGTGTAGAGGAACCGATGTTAAACCCTGGAGATAACATATATGATGTCAAAGACATTCTAAGGGAAGCCCCTTCCCGCAAACTTAAGGAAAACATCAAACCAACAAAGTTAAGGAGCGCCAGCAGCAGCTTAGTCCCATCAAGCTTCAACCTTAATCAAAACATCATACAATGCTTTAGTTAACTTTCATTTAGATTTATTTTCCTTTATTAGTTATAGTTTTAGATTATTGCCTCAAGGAAAAACACAAAAACACAAAAAATAATTAGAAAACAAGAAAAGTAAAAAAAGAAATAAGGAAAACATGGACGGTTAGGAGAACCATGATAGCAAGATAAGGCCTAATGAATCGATCAAGAGATTTTAAACACCAAAAACTTGACCTTTTCATGAAGGAAAACCAAGGAAACAAGTGTGCTAGCAAAATAGATCAAGAAAATAGAAGAAGCAGACAAAGCCTCACCAGCGCTTTAGGAGGAGCCCGTGGAGCGCCAGAAAGCCTGTTTAGTGCTCCATCGTGAGCTCCAGGGGCTCCATCAAACCCTATATCTAATCTGCATTCTGCATCATCCGTCCATCACTCATATGTCTCCACACCATCTGTACATCATCCATCACCACCACTGCATTCCCACATCACTTGTCCACACCAATGCATCCTCACCATTCATCATTATCATCCCATCTCATCAGCATCATTGCATTAACAATCTTAGGTACGCTTTTCTTTGGTTTTATTTCATTTTAATATCGATAGTTTTAGTTTTTTTTGTCTCAGGAAGAATGAAAAAATAAATTCAAAACATAATGATTTGATTGGAACGAGTCTAATCAAATTGATGTCAAGAAATTATAAGAAAAACCAAGGCTATATCACCTTGTCTCCACAAACCCATCACCTACCGCCTACCATCATCCACTTCACCATCACCTACTATCATCCATCCCACATTCACCACCATCATTCCATATCATTCCCAAAGTGACATTGTTCTTAAACCATAATCTTTCTTTTTCATTTATCTATTTCATCTTCTTCTCTTTTCTTTTTCACGCCGAGGACGGTGTGATTTAAGTTTTGGGGGAAAGATGTTCCATCCTATACTAATGCTACTTTATATTTTGTTGACTTGAGACCTTTTTCACTTTTTACATCAATATCATTTTATCGAGTCAAAAAATTTTACTGAGTCAATTCGTATGATAATATATGACCATTATGTGTGGAGGTTGTTTTTCCTAGGAAAATTTGCAAAATTCGCTAAGAGCGGACAATACCTAGAAGCTCAGATTCAGACTTCTCCCTTGAAGATTCATCTTGCAGAGATTTTTGTTGGATCAAATATCGACTATATTTTATTTAGACCATTTAACATTACTTATTTTTCTCATTGAAGGTGTTAGATAAGGGAAACTGGCAAAAAAATTCAAGATCATCTTTAAACTTTTTACCACTATCTTGTTAATCCTTAATAGACACTCCATTTTAGTGGTTTCTTACCCTTAACCATAACCTTCTTTCAAACCCCATGCCATCTCTTTTTCATAATCATCACCTGCAGATATGTGGAAAATCGTCGGAGAGAAAGAAACCAAACAGCCCTCTGACCACAAAGAAGAAAAGTTTTAGAAAACAAGATGGACTATGAAGATCCAATTTTAATACATATTATACCTATGTGATTCAGAAAATAAAGTACTAATTTCATGCTTATAAGACATTATTTCATATAAGGTATCATATCCCCTTTAGAAAAAAAACATCAGAACCAAAAGGAAAGGAAATGGATACCATTTATAAAAATCTCATAGCATAGGAAAATCCAAAGGAGAGGCATGTATTATTCTACAAGAAGAAGTAGCTGTTTTACGGAAGAATCCTCGTAAAAATCTAACTCTGGGGGAAACATAAGTAAAAGAGGGAAGAAACAAGACGAATAAGTGGTTGGAGACTGTGGGCATCACCAGGTCAATTTCCTTTTCCGGTTTTGCATAATATCTCGCACCTACCTTACCATCTATTACCCTAAACACTTTAAACTCTCCCACAAAACAACAAAAAACCTTCCCTTTACAAAGCGCCGTTTACCCTAAAGGACATCCATTCAATAAGAAAGCTCATACAATACTTTATTGATTGTAGAAAGTTGATTGATGTGAACACATAGTTTTTTTTAGGTGTAGGATCGATGGATCAGAGTAGGGAAAGTGATGAGACTATTATGAGAAATTTCTAACGTGAATCTCTGTTTAATGTGGTATGCATATAACAGTTCAAGATAAGGTCCCTGATGAGAAGAGAGTTCCCGTGATTTTCAAACCTCTTTTCCATATTTTTACTTTATTGTTTGTTTAAGGAAAAGCAAAGTTTAAATATGGAGGAGTTGGTAACATCGTATTTTTATCCATTTTATCTATGATTTTAAGATGATTAACAAGTGTTTTGATATGATTTAAGTGCTATTAAGCCACATTTCAGTATTTTCAATTTCAAGGAGCTATTACAGGCTTTTAGGACAAAATGATCAAAAAGCAGCAAAAAGTAGCAAAACATGTTTTAAGGAAGTTTATGAACTTCAGATTGAAGGCTATGTTTGAAGATCTTTCTGTGGACGAAATTAAACATTTAATATGTCATTGGAAAGATACAAGAGCCACCTTTCACCTCCAATTATAATCAATCCCATCCATTCAGCCAATCAGAAGTTATAATTAAAGCATCAAAGACATGCCATGCAGAAGTAAGCCCAACACTCCAACAGAAGCCCATGGACCGCTGGAAGGCCTCCCTGGCGCGAGATCACTCTCCAAGCCCCTTTGGTCCAAAAAAAAATTGTTTCATTTATTTCAACCCTAAACTGACTTACGAAGCTACACACACTATAAATACTCGTCCAAAAATCCTAGAAGGGTATGAACTAAGGGGTATATGCAGCCAACTTGTTGAGAAGATACAAAGACCCCCCAAGAAGCTCCTTCGAAGATCCAAGCACTTGGTTCATCATCTCTTTCATAGCTTTCATTTTTTCTACATCTTTTGGGAGAAGATCTCTTATGTACCTTTTAGAGAAGATCCCTAAAACCCTCTAAATACTTATAACTGATTATTCATTCCATTACATATATTGCTATGGCTTGTTTCAACATATCTGAGTAGTCTCTTTGTTGGGTTTAATGGGGATTAATTGAAGGGGATTCTTGGTTTGATTTTTGTAGGTTTTTAGATTATTTTTTCTCTCATTCATATGATTAGAATTATTCGTCTAGACTTATTCTTAATGATTATTTGTCAATGACCTCTTGCAACTGAACCAAGGGGAAGGACCTGTCAAAACCGCAGCCCTTTTCCCTTAAACTAGCTAGATATAGCAGATTTCTCCTTGGCATGTCAGCTGTTTGACTAATGGAGTGATGTGAATGAAGACCACTAGGAAACAATGCATGCCTACCTGTGTCAATGCCTGCTAATTTGTTGAGCATCAGAAAATGTTTGTGGGGATAGTTAACTGGATTATGACGAGTAGTCCTGTTATATATAGCAGTGTTGCGAGTTCCAGAATCTAGTTTAGGGGAAATCATATGAAGATCAACAGAACTATTGAGAACCATGATCCTTGGATAGATCCTCCATCGCCCAAGGTTTGTTTTTATTTGTTGACTTAATTATTTACTTGCTTATTTTCGTAACCATTTCACTCAAAACCCCCCAAATATATTTTCATTCTAGCTCGTTTTACTCTTAACTGATTTGATGTAGCAACATCACTCTTTGTGGGATAGATCCTTTAGTACTACACATTATCTTGTTGTGCACTTGCAACCTTTCTGTTGTGTCCACTAAAAGTAAAATCTGACACACATCAACCTCTAATAAATGTTTTTATGCATATCACGAGCCTGACTTTGATGACGTCTAAGCTTGTTGTAGATCCACCAGAGGATTGGAAATAATCTCATATATATCATGATGTGTCTTAGATGTTTCGTTACATTGTATATTCATGGTGAACTTCAAAAGTGGAATATTTTGAGGAGAACAATCATTTGTAAGTGTAGTGTTGAAAATCTTACTATCAATGCTCTTTATGCGTCCTGGTTTAGTGTACTTAGGAACTTTTAGCTCGTTCGATGTTGTCCCCACAAGATCATTCTGCCACTCCTTGGTCTTGCTTGCATCCGGAGTTGGTTGTCAAAATCATGACCTTTATACTGAGATCTTCGATGTTGACGAATGAAACCATCTTTACGCTTTCAGCAGAGTCTGGAATGCGTGTAAACCTAGTCGTTTCCATCCTACAATACCCAAACTCATATTCTCTTTTGACCAATGCGACCTCTAAGTGGTCCTCTAAATACATCTCTTGCATTATCTCTTTCGTGATCTCATTAACAGTATCAATCCAGAAGATCTGGCCATCAATGGTAGATTTTTTTATCATCTTCTCAATATCATAACCAAATCACTGAGATGAAGACCAATCTTTTCCTTTTGCACATTGATGATAGATTCTGCGGTTAGGAATGGTCTACCATGAATGATAGGGTCTTTTGGTTCTTCTTTAAGTTCTAGCACATTGAAATTCATTAAAATCCAACATCCACCGATTTTCACAAGCGCATTTTCAAGAAGGCCTACTTGATACCAAGCTGATCGATCCACTAAGATCAAAGAGATCTTGCATGGCTTGAATGTATGAAGCCCAAGGTGCTGCAAAATAGAAAATGGTATCAAACTCACACTAGTGCCCTAATCGCAGAGACATCAGTCAAATTTTGCATGGCAAAGTGAAACTTCTAAGATCCTTGCACTTTTCTGGTAGTGTGTTCTATAACAGAGCGCTACACTCATTTGTAAGGATCATCGAACCATTTTCCAATGTCATCTTGTTTGTAAATATGTCCTTTATATACTTCTCAATGCCAGGACTGTTTTCATAGAATCAACGAAGGGTAGTCTCACTTGTAGTTTTCCTACAATGCTCTTCATCTTTTCGTACTCCTCTTGAATCTTATTATTTTTTTGAGATGGGTATGTTAACTTAGGCATGTATGGTGGTGGAGGTACATAGGGTGGTTCCTTTTCAGAAGCAAGATTGGTTCTAGACCCTTTAGCCTCTGAAGATCGATCCTCAGATTCTTTTTCATGTGAAGAGTCATTGGATCGACCGATCCTAGGTTGGATCGGTTGATTCTCGTCATCATCTAACAATTCCAGAATCTTCATCTCTTCTGTCAATCGGTTGATCGATCGATCGATCTTGGGGGAGATTGATTGATCATGGGTGGGGATCAATCAATTTGTCTCTAGGATTGATCGATCTTTGTGTTTTGTGACCTTTGTGCAATTTCTTTCCAATTCTGAATGTAATGGCTTGAATGTACTCCTTATGGTTGGCTTCTTATTTCCTTGGAAGAGTACATGTTGGTGCTTTAGCCAATACATCAGTCTGAGCAACTGGTGTTTCCAAAACACGCATGTGAGTACTCAGATTCTTTAACTTCCCATTAAGGTCATTGTATATCCCATCAAACTTAGAACTTTCTCTACCCATTTAGAACTTGCTGGAACATGAACTCAACCTTGTCTCGGAAACCAACATTCCCAAATTTTTGCTTAGGATGAAATCTTGTATACCATAAACAACACTCTTTCTTTGAAATCCTATTGTGCAATTCTGATGTGGTTGAGTCTGGAAAAATGGTTTAGCTTGGCATATCTAACCCTTTTGGTTGTTGCATGGAGGATAGAATTAATTAGCTGAATTCTCAACATTGGTGCTTCTATAAAAAAGATTCAGATGATTCATGTAGTTCTGATTGAATCCTTAATTCTGGAAATTTTCTTGTCCTCCTACATAGTTTACCTCTTCTGTACCCTCAGCTCCATCATCAAGACCATACTCCTAAAAGTCATGTTCCTCACACATGTTCACAGTCCTTTTCTGCACCTTCAGAAGCATATCAACCTTAGATGTAAGATCTTCAATTGGTTTATTACTTCCACTAACTCTTTTTCTCTTATCATAATCTGGGCAATGATTAGCGTTATTTGCTGCAAATTTCTCAATCAACTCAATCACTTCTTCAAGAGTATTGCTCACAAATTCTCCTCTACTTGCTCTATCCAAAGCCATTTGATATTTTGAATCAATCCCATTTTAGAAAAAGTTCATCATGTCTGATTCAATGTAGCTTTGATGCGAACAGTCCCTTAAGTACTCTTTGTATCGATCCCATGCGGATAGTGTACCTTTGATACCGACAGTCCCTTAAGTACTCTTTGATTATTTCCAGGTGGAGGTCTCTGAGGTTGAAGATCAGGAGGCATGCGTGCACCGTTGGTGCGTAGCTTCAACCTCTGTGCGTTGCTACTCAGTTGCAGCTTGTTGAAGTGCTACTGTAGCATCTTCAGGATCATCAATCGGATCATCCATCCCTCCTCTCCAAGACCAAGCTGATTGGTTCGTTCAACAATCCTATATTGTCTCTTTGCTATGAAGTTAGCTCGGATCGATTTAGAAATATCCTCGTTACTTAGATTCTGCAAGTTTCCAGAGTCGTGGCTTTGCAATTTCATGCACCTAAGAACAAAGAAAGATCAAAACTGATTATTAAACAAAAAAAAGGGGACTATATTCGAAACAAAAAATTGTAGGCGACTAATGTCTCAGGTTTTAAACCTTCTCTATCAATGCAAGTACACATTTGTGCGTAGTAGTATAGATTAGGGTAGAGTCCACAAAAACCAAAGTTCCGCTATGAATTGTGATGTAACAAGTAGAGTTAGAAGAAAATAAGAATGGTTGGTTGTCTTTATTGAAGAAAGTAAATAAAAGAAATGAATAACGATGTAAAATACAGTGAGACCTCTTTAAATTAATACTCGATAAATTAATACCTCGATAAATCAATAATTTTTTCTGGTCCCAAATTGATATGTTGACCCAACTATTGTAGCCCCAATGTTATTAATTTATAGAGGTTACTGTATATGGAGAAAGACGCTGGGCGTAGGGAATGTCGCATGTATCAATGATCGAAAAACTATCTAACTAGAAGGGATTTGTTAACAAACCATTAACTAATGTAAAGCTAACCTACTCTCGTAGCGCTAACTATCTAAACAATGAATTCCAGAACACTACAATCGCGACTGAGTTCCAGAAGACATGTCAACATTCAAATCAAAACCGATATGTTCACTTAGACGACTTAACTTCAACTCACGTTGGGTAAGGATACTAAGCTCATCAATTGTTGATTTTGGTAACCTAACCTACTCGCGTACCTTTAGATAAACCTACATATCATATGCTAGATTCGTCAACTTAACATAGGCATTTAGAACACAAAAGATGAAGAACCAAAGGATAAATACCTAATCTATAAGTTAACGTAATCAATCATTGAATCCCTTTGAATAAAATCTAAACCCAACCGGTGGATTACTCAAACATAGATACTATCATAAAAAAAGAATTCAAAGATTACATAAATATCAAAATAACTTTAACAGGATTCCGAAAGCACATCATCAAAATCCAACGGGAAGACGTCCTAAAATGTCAAATTTCTAACGCTTATGCATCTCCAAATCTGCGTTTTCATCACAAAAAACTTTGTTTTTCCTCCAAATTATCCTAAAATTTGTAAAGATTCGATATAGGACTAAAAGTCTATAAAGAAACACTTTGACTTAATAAAAGAATCATTAACCATATGGTATCAAAGGTTAAAAACCCTTAAAACCATGACATATCAATTCCCCCAGACTTGAACCTTTGCCTATCCTCAAGCAAGAAGAAAGGTTTGAAATAGTGAACTTACACACTCCTTTTGATTCCACCACGCTGAAATTCCAATCCTTGAGAACTTAGAAAAGATCAAAGAACCAGTTAGTACTACATGTACTTTACCATAAGCATAGCAAACATTAATGTACTCTGGCTCATGAAATCCTAAGGAATCTCTGAAATCTCCATTGTCGACCCTTTAACATTCATTGGTTTCTGTAATGTTCGATCTCAAAATGGTATTATCAATCCCAACATGGACTTGGACTAGAAGGCTAGTTTGATGGTGGCAGCTCTGCTGATGTAGATGGATGCAAGTTATTGCGCAAAATCACAGTGAGACAAAAACCAAATGTTGATACACAACCTCACGAACCTTGGAGTCTCAGTAAAGCTCTGTAGATGTCCTAAATGAGTTTTAATGGTTCCTAAGATAACACATTAAATTCACAAAGACTTTATTCCAATTGCTTCTTGTCTTCTTTCCCTTCTCAGCCTTTTTCTCATTTTTTTTTGTTTTTACGTTTAGGAGATCGATCGATCCAGCCTTGGATCGATCGATCCCTGCTAATTTTTGTTTATGTTTTTTTTTTTTTAAATTTCTTGGCCAAGTAGGGGAATCCTGAACCGGTTCTAGTCGTACATAAATCTGCACCAAAGACAACTCAAACACATATTATATATGTAAAAGATAGCATTAATCTTACTAGAGATTCTCTAATAGAAAGATATGTCGGTCCGCATACTCTGTAGTTTTTGAACATGATTGCACTTGATGAAAAAGTAACAGAAGGCTTGTAGTCTGAAAGAATGGATAGGGTGAAGGTGTTGTACCAATATAAAGATGAGCTTGGCCATTCAGAGTTTTGAAAAGGATGGTCAGTAGAATTGAACTCCAAATGTTGTGATCCATTGCACGATATCAAGCAATGAGTGAGAAATTAAGTCAGTGTTAAAGGTCTTGTTAGATAGAATCAACATTAGATCATTTAGATTTCCAAAAGATAGGAAACTTTTGGCAATGTTGATCTTCCGATTTGACGAACAATATCTGCTAGAAGTTTGTTAGAAATGTAGTAAACACTAAAAATGTAATCTAAGAATAGAATAAACATTCCCATATTTTGACTCAATAAACCAACTCAATAAGAAAAAGAAAACAAAATAAAACATAGCGTTAGTAACAGAGCAGACACCTTTCCCCCAAAGCTACTTCATTGGGCCTCGCTGTGAAAAAAATCAAAGGAAAAGGTGCTGCAAATAACAACACATAAGAAAATGAAAAAATTAAAAGTAAAAAAAATAGAAAAAAACATGTGGGTTTCATCCCATACGCGCTTGTTTAAAGTCACGTGCCTAATTGTAATGATGCCTAAGCATTATGAGAATCCATGGTAGGATTAGATACCTCCTTGTCTTGAGCAGGTTGTGGTGTAGGTGGTTTGAGATACTGTCCACTTGTTGTGAACTTCAAGCGCAGATCCTTTCGGGGAGAATGATCCTTTGGTGTTGTAGTGTTGAACTTTTTACGATCACTGGTCACTCTTCATCCGATACAGTATACTTTATAGCTTTTAGCTTGCTTCTAATAGTACCCAAAGGATCATCTCGGAACACCTAGGTTTTTTTGCATCCTTTGCACGTTAGTTTATACTCAATTGTGTCTCAACACATCTCTGCGGTATCAAAGTTATATGAGAATCATCTACCGCTTTCTCGTTATAAGAATGAATGTCTCCATCTAGGATTAACCTCATTCTTATTGCCAAATGTTATAGTTGGGATGACATCCAGCTTCATCACATCATCTATGGCAACACAACAACCATGTTGGATGCCATTAATGTCTAAGATGGCATTGTACAAGACCTTTTGTGGATGTTAGAGAAAGCGATCCTTTTGTTAGGTAAATCAACAACTACACCTGCTGTTGTAAGGAAAGGTCTCTTAAGAATAAAGGCAATATATGAACCATTGCTCAAGTGCACAACTTGAAAATCAGTGGGAATCAAGCAATTCCCAACATGGATATGTAAATCTTTAATGTATTCTTGTGGAGTTGTTGTTGAAGCATCCACTAAATTGATAGACATCTAAGAGGTCTTTATATCAAAAATTTCCAAATCTTCTACAATATAGTTTGACATGAGGTTCACACTAGATCCATAATCACATAGAGAGTCTTCAAAACCAACTTAAAAAATGGAGCTTGGAACAACAAACTTCCAAGGATCTTCTAGCTTTGGTAATTGTCTTAGTGATGGAGCAGGATGTTCCTTTCATAACTTGGAAACAAGACTTTAGGAACATAAGTTAGTGGATCCTTATAAGTAAAATCCTCTTCTTCAACCCTTGCAATTGGTTCATCATTAAACGAATAAGAGAAAATTTCAACCTCTACTTTTGACATGAGAATGTGATGATTGTATAGGGATCGGTCGATTTGTAGAGAGCATCAATTGATATGTAGGCTGGATTGATGGATTTGTAAGATGAATATATCGATCTCGCCTGTCTGCAGAGGATAATGGATTCTCTTAATCTTCAGCGCTTTACAGGGCATCTCAGCTTCAAAGGTGGAAGCAACATGAGATACTTGTGTATCAAGAGAAT
Organism: Cardamine chenopodiifolia; assembly: GCA_963922655.1. NCBI lineage: Eukaryota > Viridiplantae > Streptophyta > Magnoliopsida > Brassicales > Brassicaceae > Cardamine > Cardamine chenopodiifolia. The sequence goes on along the minus strand of OZ000487.1, from coordinate 4,602,914 downwards.
CAACCTGACAAGTAAAACTCTCAAGTTTCCAATTGAGCGCATTGTTAAGATGAGCTATCTTCTCATTCGCTTCTTTTGCACTCCTGTTCTGCCCATCTAATATCTGCTGCATCATGAGCTCAAGCCTAATCTGATGGGAAAATGATGCTTGATATCCTCGGTTTTGATTGGCTCCTCGGTTTCCAACATAGTTAACATCTGCACGCGACGTACTAGATTCTTCTCCATTGAACACTTCTTGATCACTCTTAAGAAATTGATCCAATTTGGCATTTAGCTAAGCAAACATATGCGACTCTAAACTGTTGACGTGATGCAATCTTTATTAATCAGAGCAGCAATTACTGTTGCTATCTCCTAGATTGTAAAGTAGTAGCTCTTCTGCAGTTTTATTCAAAAAATCACCTCTACTATGTGTATCTAGAGACATCTGAAACTTCCAATCAAATCCTCTTTCAAATATACTCATGAGGTTAAAATCTAAGTACCGTGGTGTGGACAGTCTTTGATATATTCCCGGAATCGCTCCTAAGCCTCATGAAAAGATTCTGATTCTCCTTGATGGAAAGTAGAATTAAAGAACATCGCTCTACACTGATCCCAGCTAGTGATTGTTCATGGTGCTAATGACTTCAGCCACCTATGTGCTTTATCACTCAAGGAGAATGAAAAGAGCTTGCACCTTAGATAATCTAGAAGAACGCCAATAGAGCTAGTGTTGCTGCAGAGATTCTCAAAAGCCTCAATGTGGTCAATAGGACTCTCTGAACCCAAACCACGAAATTGGTTCAACTTAACTAGAGTGATGACCTAAGGATTGATCTTATAGTCTTGCACCTTGATAGATGGTAGATGAGATGTCTTGATCGCCCAAAATGACACGATATGGGGGTTGGTCTTTGTTGGCAACTTGTGCAAGTGAAAGGTTGTTTCTCGCATCCATCCTTGCTTTCACCTGAAAAAAACTCGAAAGAGATAGTTAGTAAAGTGAGTAAAACAGAAAGTAAAATTAAAGAGGATTGATCTATGTATTGTACGGAAATACAAAAACAGAATTGAAACAAGAATTCGTAGGCGACGTATTGGTTCCTGAAAACAGTGCCAAAAATTTGATGTCTCAGGTTTTAAACCATCTCTTCACAGCAAGTACACAGTAGTATAGATAGGGTATCAAATCCACAGGGACCAGAGTTGCACTACAAATTGTAATGAATCAAATAGAACTAGAATAAAATAAAAGTTGTTTGTTGTCACGATTCCAGAAAGTAAATAAAACAGTAATTAAAACGATGTAAACTATATGGAGATGAGCATTGGCTGCAAGGAATAACACATGTATCAATGATCGATAAGCTATTTAACTAGTTAGGGATTTGTAAATGAACAATTCTCTAACTCGAAACACTATTGTAAAGCTAGTGTACTCTCACAATACTGACTATCTAAACATTTACCTAAGATACTAAACTCCAGAATGAGCCTTAGAAGACATATCAGCCTTCATAACAAGTTCGATATGTTCACTTAGACGACTTAACTTTAACTTCCGTTGGGTAAAGATACTAAGCTCATCAATTGTTGATTACAATAACCTAACTATCGCTTTTGATGCATAGATCAAACATGGAGATCTGATGCTAGATTCGTCAACCTAACATAAGCATAGAGTTTAGAAAATATGAAAAACAATATTAATAAATCCCTAATCTAATAACCTAAATTCTAACCGATCATCGAATCACTTTGATTAACCCTGAAAGCCGACTTGTGGATTACTCAGACATAGATGAAGTCATCAAAAATGAATTCAATGATTGCATAAATATCAAAATAATGTTAACAGGGTTCATACAAAACTTCTAGAGAATAAGAGATTTTGTCTCCTAAAGCTAAGGAAACAATAAGAAAATTTGTAAAAAAGACTAGGTGGAACTGCTCTTGGGTCGACCAGTCCTATTTATACGAAAAGGAAACTAAAAACTAATATAAATAGAAAACAAAAAATAGTCCGGCGCATGGATCTGTCAATCCCAATAAGAATCGATCGATCCCTAGCTTCCTTGGCCCAACTTCTGCATCTGTTTCATTTGCTCGCCAAATTGACCCATCTTCAGTAAAAAGGGGAATAACTCTTGAACAATCAAGGAGAATGACATGAGACCTATTCCAAACGAAAGCTAACTTAAAGGAATATCTTTGTCCAACATTCATCCATATATGACATCGGGAAGACCTCCAATGAATATCAAATCCGAGTTTTTATCAAAAAACATAATGCTTTCATCACAAAACACAATGTTTTTCTCCAAAGTATCCTAACACCTTTAAAGACTTGATAAAGGAATAAAAGACTCTAAAGAAAAAATTTGACTCAATAAAAGACTCATTAACCATATGGTGTCAAAGGTTAAAAATTCCCATCATTTTCTAGTCCCAGACCAATTGCAACTTGTTCTTATTAATTTTTATAGTTTTTTTGTTTTTTTTTGTTTTCATATCTAAAGGAGACGATATCTCATCTCTCCGATAAGTAATTTCCACACCCTTGTTATCGTTATTTTGATACTTATGCAATCTTTGAATCCATTTTTGATGTCTGCGTCTATGTCTGAATAATCCACCAGTTAGGTTTAGGGTTTGTTTAAAGGAATTCAATAATTGATTTGGTTAAGTTATAGATTATGAATTTATCTTATGTTTGTTCATTTTTATGTTCTCAATGCTTATGCTAGCTTGATTACCTAGCATATAATTTGTAGGTGGATCTTATGCACGAAAAGAGATAGTTAGGTTACCAAAATCAACAATTGATGAGGTTAGTATCCTTAGCGAATGAAAGTTGAATTTAAGTGATCTAAGTGAACATATCAGATTTGATTAGAATGTTGACATGTATCTAGAACTCATTCGAGAGTAGTATTCTTGAATTTATTGTTTAGATAGTTAACGCTACGAGAGTGAGTTAACTTTACATTAGTTATTCAAGTTCTAGAACGATTTGTTAAAAAATCTCTGACAAGTTAGATAGCTTATCGATCATTGATACCTTTGACATTCCATGCGCCCAACATTTCTCTCCATACGTTTACATCTTCTTAATTTACTGTTTATCTACTTTCTGCAATCGTGACAATCTCTACAATATATATTTTATTGTAGCTCTATTCGTTTCATCACAATTTGTAGTGTGACTTTGGCCTCTGTTGACTCATACCCTATCTACACTACTGTTTAATGTGCATTTGCAGTGATAGTGAATATTTAAAACCTGAAACATCAATTATTTAATCCTCATATGAAAGTTTTAATTAAGTCGAGGCAACCCCACATCTAATCTTTCTTCCATTCTGACTTCTGTTGGATATTCAAATATATTCATCATTCCTCTCACCATAAATGATGTCATTTATAGGTATGTGTGTTGCAAAGTCAATCTATCAGAGGAAAGGAACGCAGGAACAGTAAACCACATTGAACATTTATCTCTTTCTTCACACTGTTTATATTCCTCGGTGACTTGTCGTTTTATTTTCTTCTCTTTTCCATTTTCTATAAGAAATCAACCTTTTATGCTGTCAGATTTTACTTCAAACCCATTGTTTTCGTATTTGACGATTTTTATGTTCCCAATTAGTGATGCACGTTGATCTCTAGATGTACATTTGTAAGTGTAGTTTCATAATTGCATACTTTTCATCATTCTTTGTGGGTGAATCGGCTTCATTATTATTAAATCCTCAATGTTTGGTTTGAATGGTTTTTGAAGTTGGTACATGCATTCAGTGTTTGTGATGAGGAGAATCGGCCGGTCACATCTCTAAGGCTTTATGAAATCTGGGAGCTTGATAACGAGGAAGAGGTGGTTCAAACAATTAAATAACATGTGATATAAATTTATACATTTGATTCAATTATTTAATGAAATAATTTAATATATAACATGCTACGTAGATATTTAACTTAACACGGGTCGGGCAGAACTGATGACATTGCCGATGAGTTTATTGATAAGTCATCTGCTGATTTTGAACCTATATCGCTTGACATATATGTTAGTGACCTCATTAATGTTTTTTTGCGCTCCACGCAGTAAGATTTATCTTACTAACACTCCCCCTCCTTTTAAGCGATCGATGTTGGTGGAGGTGCAGAGGTCCTGCATGTTCCTTCTGAGGTGCTAGAGTTCAGCATTATAACACTACAAGAAAACTACTGCAATTCTGACGGAAAACCAACATAATACTGATGGAAAATCGATATAAATGATCCGTCGGATATCCGTAGAATATATTAACGTTAATATAGCAATTGTATATATGAACAGATCCGTCGGGAATCCGTTGAATTTTATGATGGCAGAACGTCTGTTGGAAATTTTACACGGATTCCGATGGCTGACGACCTTATATATATGTTTCCACACTCATCTATTCATTCACAATACACTATCTTACATAAACAACCAAAAGTTTAAAGATATGTCATATTATAATAGTTTTTGATCATGGATGGACGAACCAATGATGGATTTAGAGTCAAACATATTGAAAGACAAGTATGATCGAGATATATTTGAGTTTATGGAATTGACTATAAATCAATCGGGTACAAAAAAAACTCGTATGTTGAAATGTCCATGTTCTATTTGTGTGAATTGACATAATATTAAGATAAAGATTGTTTGGTGGTATTTGTATTACAATGGATTTATACCAGGTTAGAAAATTTGGTAGAAAAAAATACTAGTACCAAATTATGATTATGGTAGTACTAGTGGACCTTATATTACAGATAGTTTAGAAGAACATAGAACAGAAGTAGTTTTTGGTGTAGGTACTATTGAGATGGTGAAATATGTATTTAGAGAGAATATGAAATCGATAGTTGTAGATGGAGATAGAGTTGAAGAAGCAAATTTAGAAGCACAAAGGTTTTTTGATATGTTAGATGCAGCAAAACAGCCGCTATAGCCATTTTGGAGACTATATGATATATTGGAGAAAAGATGAAAATCACAAAAGATGTCGATTCTGTTGTAAACCCTGATATTAGGAGACTAGTGGCAGAGTTTAAATTCCATATAAACGGATATAGTATTTATCGTTAACAAAGAGGTTGAAGAGGTTATATCAATCTCAGCGCACAACAAATGCAATGAGATGACATGAAGAGCATAGACAATAAGGAGAGATTGTACATTCTGCAGACACAGAAGTGTGAAAATATTTTAACATGGTTGCAGATATTATGTGGACCATTAGCGACTTCCCAGCATATGGTATATTATCTGGATAGACAACACATGGATGATTCTGACGGATGTGGCCGTCGGGTGCCCGATGCTTTTTGTAGTTTTTTTTTGTTTAGAATTGTGGATTATTTGGAATTTTGGATTACTTGAAGTTTATGTATGAGTTTTTGTTATTTTGCACAATTTATTTGGATACTCTATGAATTTATTGTGATTTCATAGAAATTTTGGATAAATTTTTTTTTGTGTGAATGTTTTATGTCTTTTTTGGTGAAATTTATTTGTTTTTAAAGTTGCGAAATTGTTTTCAATTATTACATTGTTATTATTATATTTTATGCTTTCTTTTGTATTTCCAAGATAATTAGAATCTTAATTTTGTTTTAAGGGATTATGCTAGCTATCACTCGGATTCCGGTTCGCGTCCGAGACCGAGTGGTTTGAGGGCAGGTGGTTTGAGGACGAGTGGTTTGCAAAACCCGTCTAGTCATATTCGGGAGACAACACCTACATTGTCAACACAAATGAATGTCGAGGACTTTGTTTATCAACCAGACAGAGAAAAAATTAAAAGATTTTATCCACGATGTCATGGAGGAGCTACGAGGTAATTTTTAAATTTTTGTAGAATTTTATTATATATATATATATATATACTACTGACATGTTTTTTAATCAATTTTTGTATATTTTGTTATTCCAAAAATAGGATAGCCAAATTCATCAACCGGATGCTTAACGAAATGCTTAAGCATCCATTACAAAAGTACTCCACTATGCCTCCACAAGAGCGCGACTTGTGATTTAAGCAGTTTGCGGTAAGCATTTGTTTTGTATATTTTATTTTGTATTTAAATAATTTTAAATAAGATTTGAATTGGGATAGAGGACACACTTCAATGGTTAGATGTAAATTCGATGCTAAGACGGCCAATATGTACTCGAAGAAACTGAACAAGTAGAAGCACAATGAGGTGCCAAATGAGTTGGTTCACACCCCCGACCTATGGAAATGATTTATCGATTATTGGAAGCTGTAATAAACAAAACCAATCTCCGAAACGAACTCCAGCAACCAGATGAGCACGTGCAGAGGTAAAAGAATTGTGATGCACAACATGGGAGCCACAAGCTTGTTGTCCCGGGAAGAGCACCTCGTAAGATTTTATTTTTCTTTATTTTTAATTCTCTTAAATATATTCTTTATTTTTTATTTTATTAATTATTGTTTATTTTAAAGTTTCAAATAGATGGTGTGCGTCTCTCGCATCTTAGATTGTTGGAGGATACACACACTAACAAAAAGACCAAGAAAATTAAAGATCCAGTTGCTCGGAACCTCATCGAGAATGTGAAATGGCAACGAGAGTATAGACAAGAAGGGGAGATTACACATCCTTCAGATGTAGAAGCGTGAAAACCTTTTCAATCAATGTATCTAGATTTTGCGTGCGAGCGATGAATGTATACCTTGGAATATGTACGGATGCTTTCAACCTATTTGGAAAGCATGGAATGCAGTATTCGTTGTGGCTCGTAATCGTTACACCTTACAACTTGCCTCTATCTTTGTGTATGCGTAGAGAGTTTTTGTTCCTCTCTGTGCTTGTTTCCGGCCAAGAGCATCCGAAGAAATTACTTGATGTATTTCTCCAGCCATTGATATATGAGTTACAAATTCTATGGAATTATAGATGTCTCATGGCAGCAAAATTTTAAGATGCGTGCGGTTCTTATGTGGACCATAAGTGGCTTTCCAGCATATGGTATGTTATCTAGATGGACAACTCATGGATGATTATCGTGTACGTATTGCCAAGATAACACAAATGCATTTCAATTGAAGCACAGAAGAAAGATGGCTTGGTTTGATTGCCATAGAAGGTTTCTACCAACTGATCATCCTTATCATCGATCTAGGGTAATGTTTACGAAGGATAAGCAAGTGTTTGATGGTCCACTTCCTGAGATATAAGGGAATAGTTTATTGGAGCAGTTAAGAGATTTCAGCGATGAGAGAATTCCACATTGTGGGGGTAATGGGCATGCTCTATTTACAGTGTTGGTGAACATCATAATCAGCACAAAAAAGTATTTTTTGGGACAATTATTAAAGCACAATCTCGATGTTATGCACATTGAGAAAAAATTCTTTGACAACATCATGAAAACTGTTTTAAACGTCCAAAGGAAGATAAAAGAAAATCTTATGTCTAGACTAGACTTGCCAATGACTTGCTCTTGGGATATACTTGAAGTTCAACATAATGGTAGATATGCTATGCATGCGTTCTGGTTGGACCCAGATAAGAAAAAAACTTTTTTATTGGATTTGTGAAGATGTTAAATTCACTGATGGATAAGCATCAAATCTGCGTGCGTTGATTATGGAGAAGGGAAGTTTATTGGAATGAAGCGTCATGATCGTCATGTTGTTATGCAGCGCTCCTTCTATTTGCGTTTGCCAAAATTCTTCTAGAAATGTCTACCAAGAAATTGCTGGTATATATTATTTTCCATAATTTTAATAAATAATCATGCTTTTATCTATTTATTAATGTACAAAATGTTTAAATGCAGAAGTTGGTGATTTTTCGTTATTTATGCATGAGATCACTTACAGTTGAGGGTATTTGCAATTTAGAACACAATATACCAGTGATCATTTGTAATCTTGAGAAGATATTTCTCACGTCATTCTTTGATATTATGGAACATCTTCCAATCCACCTGCCACGAGAAGCAGCACTAGGAGGCCGGTGGACGTATCCGTTTGAGCATTAGATATTCCATCTGAAAAAAGTTAACAATTTAAACAGAGTCAAATAGAGCATCAACAAAGAGTCGACTGCCAGCTCGCCATGAGTATAGAGGCGAGAGACTGAATTATGACGTGGTTGTCCCTTAGTTGGTTTTCCAACTTGGTCGGCTTAGTGGTAGAAATTGTGAGGATATTATAGAATATGAAAGATATTAAATATTGAAAAAATTTCAATTACATGTTTTGTGTTAGATCTTAGTTACATATTTAAATCTCACTTGGCTTTCTTATTGGATTCATGGCAATACTTTGTAGTTATTATCTGGATAAGATAGATGAGGAACTTAAAACTCTGAAAGAGAATGATTTTGCACCTTGCTTGCTATATTATTTAAGTATGCTAATTTAGATTTCCAATTTTTTGTACTTTTACTCATTTTTACTAATTTTCTTAGGTTACTGAAGGAATAAACAATGGACAAACATTTCCATCATGGTTTGTGGAGTTCGTTAATGGTCCAAACTACATTCAAGGCGGAGACTTGTCAAATTCGGTATTACATCGATACATTCAAGACAGAGACTTGTCAAATACGATTCATTCATCCTTACATCACAAGCAGAACATGTATGTTTCAATTAATATTTATTAATAGTTTCAATATTTGTAATGACTAGTCACTAAAAACATTTTCATTATTTATTTAGGTTGGCTATATTCCTTACCCTCGCTTAACACTGTAACATCGATTAACCCAAGAGGTCGAATTTATGCAGTTCTTGAACATGATGATTTGGAACCAACCGTAAGTGGACAAATGGCTCCACTTGATCCTTCATTTGATGTCGATCTTGTTATCGATTTCACACATATCATCACCGATAGAGTGCATTCAGACTTACAGGAATCACACAGCGAGTTTTCTAAACATTTAGACTCAATCTTTCTGATGAATTTATAAACACAGCGAGTTTTATAAACCTCTATGCAACATATGTAACACATGTGATAAAGGATAGGTCAGAAATCCTTCAGAAAATTCAGAAGGATTTCCGGCGGATTTAGGGTTTAGAGGTTAAGTTTCAAATTCAGAAGGATTTCATATGATTTCCATTGAAACTTAATTCTAAGTAAAAAATTGATAGACAAAATAACCATTCAAACAAGTTAGAAATTAATATTACAAAATTTCATATGTCTCGGAGTCAAGTGTTAGATCACGTATCTTATACTTGATGTTGTATATATGAAACATGTTATGAAATAAGTTGTTTGATATTTTTGATACTTAGGAAGATGAATCAACATAATGCAATATACAAATGACTAAAATAGAATATATAAATACATTTATAGTTAAAAGGATTAATTCTGGGACCAAAACCCTTGATCTGTCAGAATATTATGACAGATTTTTTGACGGATTCATAGATGCATGTGGCCTCTTGTTCTTTGATTCAGTAATATGATAACATGCACAATTCACTGTCCGTCTGAAATCCGGCAGAAATTTATGACGGAGTTTTGACGAACCATAAATTATTAACCCGCGAAATCACTTGTTGTCTCTAGGGGTTACTAAAAATTTACAGTCCATTAGAAATACATCCGAAATTAAAGGCGTGAATGTTCCCGATGAATGCCGAAGACCATGCATGAATTTATTTATTTTTAATTACCTATGGATATATCCGTCGGAAACCTGTGATAAATATATCAGGTCGTCTTATTCAGATAACGCAAAAAACGAAAACAAAAACCACCAAACCTCTCTCAAATCTTACAAAATATCCAATTTCTCTCAAATCTCAACACCAATGGCCAATCTTCTTTCTAATATGTAAATTCAAACCTTTTCCAGTGGTTAGATTGTGGTTTTTTTTTATATAGGAGTTTGGAATTGATTTTTAGAATTAGGGAATTGAGATTTTGTGATTGGATTGTTAGATTTAGGTTTTTAATTGTTAGATTTAGGTTATTGATAGTTAGATTTAACAATTATGTTTTTGGAATGGATTTATGGATTTTGGTAGAATTGATTTGGAATTAAGAAAATTTATATGGATTTAGAAATTTAGAAATTTAATTTAGAAATTTAGAAATTTAATTTAGAAACTTAGAAATTTTATTTACAATAATGGATATTGATTTATGGATATATATTTGGTAATGATTTATGGATATTTATAATTTTTAGAAATTTTATTGTCAATTTAGAAATTTTATTTACAAATTTCTTGTGAAATTTATCCTCAATTTAGAAATTTTATTTACAAATATATGGATTTAGATTTTTTTGTAAATTTATAAATTTTATTTATTTGCGAATTTTAATTGTTTATTTTTTCCTTTTTCAAGTATTATGGTATTTATGTTGCTTCACCCGGAGCTTGTCGTGTGAGGCGAGGAACAAGTATCTCGTAAACCGAATCAACTCATATTCCAGAGATTGTACCAGCGACGAATCTGACTCCAGAGCCAACCGAAATAACCTTGGAAGACTTCGCTTCTCAACAGGGCCGAGATCACACCATCAGACTTTATCCGACGTCTTGTGCTGATAAAGCTACTCAGTAAGTTTAAATTAATAACAGTTTATAAGTTTTTTACAATTTATAGGTTTGATTATATATTTTTAAATTTAAATATAGGTTTGATTTTTCCCATAATGGAATTTCGAAGGCAATGAACAACATGATGATCGGGATGTTGATGCATCTGTACGAGAAGTTTTCGAGTATGTCTTCAGAAGATCGCGAGATGTGGTTCATGATGTTTGTGGTAAGTTTTAACTTTCTTTATTTTACTTTTAAATTAAATATTTTTTGTTTGTTAATGTAATTTCACTTTTTATAATCTTTTAAAAATTTTCCAGCAATAATTTTCTTGGGATCGTGAATATTCGGTCTTAGTTAGGCAGGAATTAGGGAAAAAATGGAATCGTCTATTCGATGAAGCTAAATGAGTGGAAGGAGAAATGGAGAACCAAGGAGATCTGAAATGAGTTTTTTGGGAACACAAACCTATGGAAAGGGTTTGTGGACTATTGGAACCATGAGGCAACTGCTAGAATCTCCACGATCCAGTCCAACAACCGCATGAGCAACCGTAAGGGTAAAAGAATAGTGATGCACAAGTTAGGCACTGTGAGCAAAAAAAAGTTTCTCGGGAAAAATAACTTGTAAGTTTTTTTTATTTCTTGAATTTTAATTTATGTAATTCATTACTTATATCATGAATTGTTTATTTGTGCAGTTCAAACAATATGGTGTATAGAGGATGGGCACACCAATCAGAAGACCAGTGAGATTCAAGATCCGGTTGTTCAGGAAATCGAGAACATGAAGAAGCTCGGTGAAGAGTACATTCTATCCCAGTCGGTCGTTAAAGGAGAGGCTCCACTAGAAGTGCCTACGGAGATGTAGAACGACTTGGTCATACAATAAAGTAACAATTTTAGTTCTTATTTATGTTTTTGCAATAAGTAACTTATATTGTTATGTTTTTAACATTTATTTTGTTTTTCAGACAACTCCGGAGACCAAAGGAATGATTTTTGGGATTCCCCAAAACTTCCATCCATCACAATCTGGTAATTCTTCCCTCATTTCTGGAGAAGTCGCAGAACTTAAAGCAGAATTAGCAAAGAAGACTTTCAAGCTCGAGCATTTGAAGAGCGACATCGTCACAATACGCAATGAGATAGCACATGATCAAGCGACAAGAGAGCAGGAGAGAGCATTGGATCAAGCGAAGATGCGCGCTATGGAAGAATGTATGAACGTTTTCTTTGCGCAGTATCCTCCCCCGGCTTCGTTGCTTTTTCCAAACATTTTTAGTTTGTTTTTACTTTTGAAAGTTTTTTAGGAATTTTTATATTTGAATATTTTTATTTAATTTTATTTTTATTTCTTTAATATAAAATTATTTTCTTTAAAAATACATAATCCATCGGAAAAAGGTCCGTTGGAACTCTGTTGGAAAGTATTCCATCGGATATCCGTCAGAAACGTGGATGTTGGAAATCTGTCAAAATCTGTTGATTTTGCTTTGATCTCTTCATGATCGATTAGTTTCTTTGTTGGGGTTTGTCAAGTAAACTGAAGGGGATTCATAGTTAAGTGTTTATAGGTAGGTTGATTCATTTTTCTCACATTCATATGATTAGGATTCTTTGTCTAGAATTATTCTTAATGCTTATTGCTTCATTGATCACTTGAAACTGAACCCAGGGGGTGGACTAGTCACAAGAGCTTGCTCATTTCCCCTAAACTAGCAAGATAGAAATATTTTGCCATGGCCTTTCAACCGGTTAAGTCATGGACTGCTGTGATTTAAGATCACTAGAACATTTCCATGCCTTCCTACATCGTGTGCCTGCTAACGTTGAGTCTCGGAGTTGTTTAGGCATAGTTAACTGAGCTATCAAAAGTAGTCCTTTTATACATTAGTTTTTCGAGTTGTAGAATCCACCTTAAGGGAAACATATGAAGAATGCAAATTTATTGAGAACCATAGTCCTCATATATCTCCCCAAATGCCCAACGCTTTTAGTCTTTTTAATCGCTTAAGCTTTCACCTTAATATACTTTCGTCCTGGCTATTTCTCCTCTTAATAGATTTGTTGAAGCAGCAACACTCTCTGTGGGATTTCATCCTTAACTACTATATACAATTAGTTGCGCACTTGCAACTTTTTTGTTGGTTTATTAGATAAAAGTTTGAATTATTAAACCACACAAATCAAGATTTTTGGCGCCATTGTCAGGGAGTGATTTGTTGCTCAAGAGACTAAGACTAGAACCTAGTCTAGAACACTTATTTTACTAGTTTTTAGTTTTGAGTTTACTATGTTTCAGGAATTTCAAAGATGAAGAATTCTCGACATCAATGGAGTTTCTACAAAAACAAAAAGAGGAAGAGAGAGAGACGGTTCGACCAGTCTTGGTGCATCATACAAACGAAGATTCAAACTGGCACAAAAAAATTCAAAACTTGGTGGAGAGATGCCATACATCTGTATCTAATCACAGGAAAAGTGGTTTGTCATTCACATTTAGAGTTTAATCGTTATGACTATTTTCCCTAGGCGTATCTGTGCAGATCCAATCTGCATAGTGACCAACTTCGGAAGAAATTTTCCATCAAACCATAAGAAACCAAAAGACGTTATTTATACCATTAGAAATATCATATTTTCCAGTTTTGAGACCAGGTTTTAGATCTCAAATCCGAGGTCTATAAAAATAGATAAAGAGAGAAGAAGAAACTGATTATGTGGGAAGTCATTGCTTAAGACAAAATCTCATAAACTCAAATCAAGCAAAACTCGAATAATTTATTTTCCCTGTCGAGGTAAGCTTTCTTTTCCTTATTTCAGGTAAGTTTTCCTTTCCTTATTTCATGCAAAATTTGTTTTATCATTTTCCCTTTTATATTAGAATTTTACTTATTTAAAAATTTTCTCATCTCATTCATCCAAATATGTCATTCAATTTCTTTTTTTTTCTTTTACTATTGAGGTAACTCTTGTTTCTTTTGATTCATGAGAATTTGGTTGCTAAGAATTGAGAAAGGACATGTAGTTATACTTCTACGTTGCATAAATCATAACTTTAATAAGTTGAATTTTGATGGAATTTGGACTTCAACATTGTTGAAATTTTCTGTTCTTTAAGAACATGGAGTTGATGATACAAACTTTCAAGAACCTATTCTTATTCTTTAAATGGACTCACTGTATGAGTTAGATTTTTTGTTTCCAATTAATTATGTATCATCAACTCCATGTTTATATTAAAAAAAAATATTTTAGTTGTTTCATGTTTCATTTTAATTTATGAATTCATCATGCCTTGCTTATATTTTACACTTGTCTATTGATTCATAATGATATATGTCCCTCTGTTCCTTATTAATTTAATTTATAGAAGAAAAAACTGTTTCGAAAATTTGTAATTTCTCCATTTTAATGTATTTTATTAGTTATTGATGATGAACTGTAAACTTCAAGAAAAATAATTGAATAATATTGGTTTAGAGTTATATAAAGTTTTCAAATCAGAAAAAGATGTATTTATAATCAAATTTAGTATGTGTTAAAATCCTAGAAATTGGATTAATTAAGGAAACGGAGGGAGTATGTTTTTGATTGTCAAGACTAGTTTATGTTTTCTTTCAAACATTTACTAATTTTTCCTTTAAGTCCTTTCTCTTTTGATAGATGACTATAGCGGCTCAAGATGATACGAAAAAGGCTAGTCAACGGGCAATCTTTGGAAATTCATTAGGCCAATAAAAAGAAAGTGAACAGATACTTAGGAGAATATCTTAAACGGAGCAAAAACAAGAAAAAGACAAGCTAGTAGATGAGAAGAAAAGAAAGAAACGAAAGTTTCAGTTGGAGTTTTGAGAGCAAAATTTCAACCAACCATGAGTAAGTGAGACCTAAAACTGATGGATCTAGATAGCCCTCATATCAAAGAAGTCATAGAGGTCTTCACTTCCATCAACCGAGATAAGATTTAGCAATGGTGAAACTTACTTCCTGTGCAAGAAACTGCAGAATCTGTCAGAAGCAGAATTTGCCTAAGTCTGAAACCAGAAATTCCAGTATTCAAGTTGGAGTTTTGAAGAAAACATTCCGGCCAGGCGAATGGATCTAGGACAGAATCTCAATCTATATTAATAAAACTCACTACACAGAAGTCGTTATATCTGACGGCTTACCAATTGGAGTTATACCTCATCGGCAAATCAGTCTTTAATATGGCCCAAAATCATCCAAATATGCAGAAAACCAGAAAATTTGTTTGATCCCAACAACTTCAAGAGTTTGTGGGAGATCCATCTAAAGTCCGATCTGACTGAATTTTCTTGGAGAACTTAATGGTACTACCACCTCAAGAATCAATGGAGGGATTTAAAATTTGACAGTTCGGTGTGAAAATGCTTATGCGTTTCTGAATTTGCCAAGAAAAGAAAGCGAACAATGTATTGAGAAATTTCACATCGTTCAACAGGATAAGCTAAAGACGTCTATTGCATGAGCGGAGTTGAGTGATTATATCACCCGATTCTTCTCATGCATAGGGTTACTACAACATGATCAT
The DNA here is from genome assembly GCA_963922655.1 of Cardamine chenopodiifolia. NCBI lineage: Eukaryota > Viridiplantae > Streptophyta > Magnoliopsida > Brassicales > Brassicaceae > Cardamine > Cardamine chenopodiifolia. Next base: position 4,587,789 of record OZ000487.1, on the reverse strand, counting down.
GGTGATTAGAAGTATGTCAACTAATGTTTGCCACACCAAAATCTGAAAGGAGATATAAGTCTAGCTAAAGACTTCAAACAAGCGATAAAATAGAGGCAATCCATTGGTAATAGTTTAGATTTAGTTTATTTTCCTTTTATTTTTCATAGTTTTCGTATTTTAGTTTCTGGTCTTTCATATAAAGAATATTAAAAAAGAGAAGAAGAAGTTTGGCAGATCACACTACGCCAAGAAGGGCCTGTGGCGCAGCAAATATGCCATTTGCCACACCAGGGGAAGATCCAGGCGCGGCAAACTCAACTGTGTTTCCTACCTGTATTTTACATCATTCATTCATCACTCATCCATCTCCACATCATCCATCCATCTCCACTACATCCACATATCATCCAACATCACAATTGCATCATCCTCATCCATCACCACCATTGCATCATCATCATCCATCACCACCATTGTATCAACATTATTTATCACCACTACTCCACCCCATCATCATTCATCACTACATTAACTATTTAGCTTTATTTCCTTTTTATTGAGCTCCAGAAGCAGCTAACTCAACTCCGTCTCTTACCTGCATTTTACATCATTCATTCATCACCCATCCATTTTCACTGCATCCATGCATCATCCATCCATCTCCACTTCATCCACACATCATCCATCACACTATTGCATCATCATCATCGATCACTACCACCCCACCCATCATCATTCATGAATGCATTTACTATTTAGGTACGTTTTTATTTATCATTTTTTCTGTTTAATATTGATGGTTTTAGGTTTTTGTCTCAAGCAGGACACAAAAAGAAATTAAAAACATTATCATTCGATTGGAACTACTCTAATCCAATCGATGTAAAGAACTAACAAGAAAGAACCAACGCTATATCATCTTTTCTTCACCAATCCATCATCCAATTACCCATCACCTACCATCATCAATCTCACCCATCGCCCCATCATCCATGTCACATTCACCACCATCATTCAATCTCATTCCCAAAATAAGATGACATTGCGCTTAAACTATAATGTTTCTTTTCCATTTATCTATCACATCCTCTTCACTTTATTTTTCCCACCGAGGACGATGTGTGTTAAATCGGGGGGGGGGGGGAACCGAAGAAAAGAAGTAACGAACAAAACGAAAAAGTGGTTTCCAAAAGCATAATAGGTTTCTAGATAGAACATAGGTGAGAAGACTGACGTTAGCCAACGAAAGCTGATGTTAAGGCGATCTATGAACATATCGAACCTGCTTGTTATGCTTGTCTAGAATTTTAAGTTCAAACGAGAGTGGATTGGTTAGAAAAAGTAAGTAATGCCACGACAGTGGATTGGTTAGAATATTATGTTCGAGTTCTAGATAGTCCTAATTAGTGCCCTGAATAGTTATTTGGTTCGTGATCTCTGATTTTCGGACAATATCCCTAAAGCCTAATACTTTTAATCCATCGATTTATATCTCTTATTTATTTTTGTCGTTTACTTATTGCTTTTCACAAACAAACAAACTCCATATTTTGTCTTAGTTTATCTTTCATTCATTGGAATTGAAGTGTGACACTTGGTCTCTGTGGATTCGATCCCTGGAATACTATAACAATTGATGTGCTCTTGCGGTAGTTTTGATAGGATTAAAACCTATGTATCAAACAACTAACTATATCAGTAGAATCTAGACTAATACACCTTTAAGTTATATAAAATTTTGATACAAGCATTACTTAAGGAGATGATGTACCATCGCCGGTCTACATAGGGTTTAATTAACAATGACTTTCTTATTTGAGTTTGACGAATCATTATTGAGGAGACAAATGGCAAAACAAGAAATTGTTTTAAACTAAGGTAAATATATGGCACAATGTCATCACACAAGCCATAGTTTCATAGAATGGTCATAGATAAAATCAGAGGTATCCCCGGCTTCCATGTTGATGATGGATCCAATTTCTGTAATTGACAAAGCAAAACACTTACAGCAAGCCGTTTATACAACAAATAAATAGTAATAAAAATCTATAACTTAACAACGCTAACATCAAAAGCATGCGAAAAAGTCAGCATCGTTGATCCACATTGGTATATCTTAAGATTTTCCTTCTCGAATAATAATTACACTAAAGTCGGGAATAACCAAAATCTTAAGAAAATTCACAAAACAAAACAAAACAAAAATTGGCATATATGGATTTTGGTGAAATTGGGGAAAAATGACTCCACAAAGAGTGCATCATTTGCTTTGTAGATAAAATATGGTGCAGATACATGACCAACATCATTTGTTGGTGAATGTTTTGTTTGATAATTAATTCTAAGGTTAACGTTTTGTCAGAAAATAGTTGCGTGGAGTAGTTGAAGATGTAGAACGTTTATATAGTTAACGTTTTATTTGATAATTATTTATGGATGCTATAATTGTTGTTTATCTATAATCCCAAAAACAAATCCACTAGCTAAAAATACTCCCTCTGTTCACTATACATATGATGTTTTGTCTAAAATCACACATTTTGAGAAATATTATTTTTTACATTTTAAAGTACAAAATATCATCTACGGAAAGAAGAATTAATTATGAAAAGGAAAAAAAATTAAGAGTCATTTGAGATCTCAAAGAGTCAACGTCTTCGTACACTTTAATTAATTGTAATTCTGCTACAATGATTATTATCATGTACAAAGTTTTAGATAACTTTTAGTTGGAGCCAATTTTTACATGATCAATTTAAAAATATTTTTTAAAAATTTTTACAATAGAGCCAAATTAAAATGATTGTGAAAATTATGCTTATATATGATTTCTAAACTAGCATGGTTTATTTATTTATTATTAACTCATGGATTCTGATTTTGATTGGATTTATTTTCTCCGTTTTTGTAAAGAAGCTTATCAATTTTTAACCATTTAAATAAAAAATCAATTTTGACTTTGTTGTTAAATTAATTTAACAATATAGTTGCAAATTTTGTTTATTAATATTTCTTCTGAATATCTTTACGTTAATGCATATTTATTTTTCTTATATAGAAAATAAAGATGCATCTCAAGATGAACCAAATTTATGAAAACCTTGATTTTTTTTTGAAGAAAATGTTAAATTTATGGAAACTTTTATGGCAAATTTTAATTCCTAGAAGCGAACCATTGTTGAAGCATTCCCTCCAACCTTCGATCGTCAAGGGACCTGCATCGATTTCTTATTTAGTTGTCGATGCCTTTGATAAGAAACGAAACCGGGTTTTGATTTTCTCTATTTTGCCGTGCATTTTTTTCTTTCCAATTGCTATGTTTTACCGCTTGAAAAGCATCCCGTGTTAGGAACAAAGTATACCTATCGAGACTTGTATCTGAAATGAGGCTGAGTATAGTTAGCCAATCCGTGCTGAATCGATCTTTTAGAAAAACCTACATTAATGATTTCCAAATTTTTCCAGAATACGCAGAAGAGAAAAAGGTGTTGTCTTGATTTGAGAGGATCTTCCAGATAACCTTTTATATCGCATTACAACAAGAAATAGGCCTATAATCCTTCATTTGTAGAGCTGAATTCTTCTTTGGAATAAGGGATAATATCATTGATTTCATATCTTCCAGAAGGAATCCTTTGTCGTAGAAGGACTGAATGGATATGGTGATTTTTTTACCAATTAATGGTCATACATTCTTGTAAAAATCTGAATTAAACCCATCCGCAACTAGAGATTTATTGTTTGGCATAGAGAACAACACGTCTTTGATTTCCTCCTCCGAGATCCTTGCCTCTTGTGTTCTTTTACCCCCCGTCAGAGCATCTATTTGGAATTAGCTCTTTCCGATTTTCTATCGATATTTCCTTCATACTCCTCTGGAATATGCTGTAGCAAATCTGGGAAAAAACCCTCAGCCTGCTCTTTTATTCTCTCGTCGTCCGCCACCAAAACACCATCTCGAGACTTAACCTCCCAAATAGTTTTTTTGCTTTATGATTAGCAGTCACATTGTGGAAAGCTTTGTTATTTTGATCCCCAATACTCAACCAATGAAGCTTTGAGAGCTGTTTTAAAAAGATCTCTTCTAATCCTGCAACATGATTCCAACGATGATAAGCTACATTCTCGTCCTCCATATTACTAGGCGTAGTGTTTTCAACATTTAAGACTTGTTTCTCACACAGAAACTTATATGCATCCTCTGCCTTCTTTGAAAGATTACCCATCTTTTTTTTGCTAATTCCCTTAGTAACGACTTAATCTATTTCAGCTTCTTTTAAAACAAAAATAGATGAGGTTGAGAGAAAGATAGGCTGCATTTGACCCCAATACCTTGCAACCGTAAGCAAATATTCCTCCAACTCCATCAAAGCATTATTAAATTCAAAAGGTTTTTTCTTGACTTGTACCTTATCGTCAAGATGAATTTTTCCTCTAACATAATCCGAACACCCTCCAACTTCAAACACACAATAAGCATGAGGGAAGCTAAGATCCCAATGGCCATTTTTGAGAACTCTATCCAACTTCTTTGAAATTAAACCATCACTTCTTTTGTTACACCAATTAAATAAAGGACCATGATAAGCCATATCATCAAAGAAAAAATGTCGAACAAGCTCCTGAAAGTCTCGCATACTAGAAGTAATCTGAGGCGATATATAAAAATTTGAACGCTCTTGACCATCGAAAATTTCGTTGTAATACCCCATAAAAACTCATGGCTTTTCTCTAATAATTTGAGAGTTATGGTGATCCCTCAAATCATTCCAAAGCTCTTTACACTCCTCCAAGAAATTAGAAGCATAGATAAACGAGAAAAAAACTTCTCCTCTCATCATCCAACTTCACTAAGTAACTAATCATTTGACCACTTTTAAAAAAAGGGGTCAATCGATCTGTTGGCTGCCAAATAACCCATATACGCCCCTAACAGTTGAACTTATAATTAGATATAATTGACCAATCACCAAAGATCGATGACCTAATCTTACTAACTTTTCCTTCCTTTACTTTGGTTTCCAAGACACAACCAAACTGAAAAAATCATGCTCTGCACCCAGCTCTTCAAAACATAATATTTTGATGATTTATTTAGGCCTCTAATATTCAAGAAGAAACCCGACATCTTAATGTTTTTTGGTGTACTTCCATCCTCCAACACTAGGAGTAGTCTCCTTGGCGTTGCGGCTAACACCTGCTTGTTTATTTTTATTATACCTTTTGATCTCCAGGGAAGAGACTGATGAAGCGAGAGTACAGAATTTTTCACTTTGTCACGAATCCTATCTTGATGACAAAATTCACCTTATTTCTTGTCGTTACCCTCAATCGCTTTTAGCTCCTGTTCTTTATATTTGTTTAACCAAGTTTTCCATTTGAATCATGGACTGATCCTCCATATTTTCCTCCTCCAATATGAGTACTGAAAACTGAGACAGTGAGCCAACTAAAACTTGCACTGGAAATTACTTCCCCCCTGAATGATTCCCTTACCAGGCGAAACTAAATATCAGCCATCTTGCTTTGAAATCAAATCTTCAACTGGTGAAAACACTACAATTTGAACACCCAAATATAATGACTGCTTGTGAGAATACACACATAAGTCCTTATCAATGGTCGTTGGCGTTGCCAAAAAAAGCACTTAAAGGTGCAACGTATCCGCCACCCACATCTATATTTTCACATACATGATGTGGCAAATCTTGTTGAATAGGGGTTTTGATGGTTAATATCTCAGCTGAAGAAGCAATTAGAGGTGCAACGTACTCTCATCCACCTATGTATCTTCATATATAGGATGTGACAGATCTTGTTGTGGCTGAAAATCCTTCACAACTTCTGTTGACTTCAACACCGTAGCACACACCTTAGCCACTGAAACAGAGGCTGGTTGCGACACTTTTCCACTTTTGAGGATTCTCAATATTTCTATTTCAGACGTAGGCTTTTTACTACAAATCTCTTGTTTATGCCCCCACTTGACATAGAAATTGCATTTAGGAGGCAGTCCAGGATACGAATAGAGAACTTCTAACACTACACCCTGCTTTTTATAAAACAAAACCTCCGGTAATGGCTTAGTCAAATCAACATCCACAAAGACCTTTGCTTCGTAAAACTTATTACAGAGCTCCATTTCCGTATGAAGACGTTTTAGATCACCCACAACGCTTGACTGAAAGCTTAATCCCTTCCAAGAATAAAGTGAAGCTAGAATTTGCTTAAGAATAACCCAAAACGACATTGTTCGAAGGGCTTATTGATCCTCTTCTACCACAGGTCCATGCTTTGACACCATCATAGGTTAATCAGTGATATTACACATACCTCGGCGTAAAAATTTATCTCTGATGACTTTATCTCGGACACGGAGCTTAATTGTAGTTGAGTTCACTATGAATGCATCGATTCTTATATATTTATTCCCATAACTCAAAATCTTATTAAGTATCATGTGTATCTTTGCAATGTACGGAGCAGCTTATGGGAATTTACTAACTATCAAGTCGTCCCATAAAGAACTTGATCGGTGATAATGTCATGAGGTAAAAGAATAATAAAACTCCCCTCCTCTGAAGAAATCGTCAATTCATGCTTCGTCAAAGTCGGCAGCTTCTGGGCTACGAACATATAGGATTTTCGAGTTTCACCCAACAGTACCACTGAAGAAACAAAATTGAGAATCCCCCGACAATCCACCAACTGAAATCTTATCACATGTTATCTCACCTACTGACCACATCACGACTTCTGAAGCAGGAACAACCTCTGTAACCATCACAACATCTGTAGCAGCCCCCGTATCAGACCCTGTCACACCAACCTCTGATCCGGACAAACCCTCTGCACCCATTGTAACCCTTGCAACCTTTCTCACCTCTGAAGCAGTCCTTATCTCATACTTCAACACAGCCTCTAATACCATCAAAAACTCAGACTCCGTCATGACAACCTCTGCATCAGAAACCATCACCGCCTCTGAAAACAACCCAACCGCTGACTCCGACGCAACCTCTAAAGCCTTCAAAAACACAAACACAACAACCTCTGCAGCATACGCAACCTCTAAAACCCTTGAACCCTCTAAAACAGGCACAAACTTTGAAACCGGCTTAAACCTTGTTTTCTTCTGCGAAGCACAAAACAAACAAGCATGACCTGAACTCCATCTAACACAACATAACTACTTTGCAAAACCAAGCTAACACCCGACAAACCCGCAACATCCACAGAAACTCAAACTCCAGCTGCCACCAAGCCTGGCGGCGACGCCATCTTGACACACATGGAAGCAAAAACCTAATCACCTCCAAATCGCCAAAATATCCTACACACCACAACGGCCCATTTCTTGAAAACCCTGATTAAATATCTCAAAATAGAAAAGATGGAAGATTTTCAGTTCTTTGCTAGAATGAGTGTTGTTGGAGAATTGAAATAGTGAAGTTTCTCATCAATTTTCAGTATTTTTATTAATGCTACAAAAAATTTAGCAACGAGGCAAATAAATTCTAATAGTGGAAAAGTCGATGTATCCAAAAATTTCTGTAAAAAATCTCACTTTATTTAATTCAAGTTGCTGTTACTTTATTACAAAAACTAACAACTTCGAGGACGTTGTCCATGACAATAGATGTGAGTCTTACAACATTATGAAGGAATATGAAAGATGGGGTTATCCGACCTCATTTCAAGGAAGATAATCTGAAAGGTCTATTAAGATTTTGCATTTCTATGCCGGATAAGAAAATTTTACCTCATAAATCTAAGTTTATTGACATGTATAATATTGTTCATATCGTTGAAATTTTTTTTTTATATAAAGAAAATGGCCAAAAAGTATTATTTACTTCCGATCGAAGAAGATCTACACCGTATATTTACTCATGTTTCTAGCTGTGATGGCTTGTGTAAAACCCAGTAGGAGGAGGTTTTGGAAATTCAATAGGGATAGTAAAATAATAAAAAGACGGAGCAAAAGGGAGTGTTTTTTAGAGAGTTTGTTAGGCGATCAGGAGGGTGATTATGAGGGTTTTGCGAAGCTGGAGTCTCCGCTGCCAGGCATGGCCGGAGAGAGGGTCTTGACGGAGGAGGGACAGAAGGAGGGTGAAGTCGGTTTGGGTGTTGATCATGGGACAGTTAAGGAGGGTTATTTTTGCTCTTGGACAAGACTCTAGAGAGGGGCTCGGGTTCTGAGACAGTTAAGGAGGGTTTGGTGACATCGCTAATGGGGTTATCGGAGAGGGAGGTGATTCGGAGTGATGTAATAGATCATGTGGAGGTGAGCTTTACGTTGGAAGTGGCTGATGTAGCGAGGCCCGTTGTGGGTTCGGAGGAGGTTGTGGATTTGTCAAGGGATAAAAATGTTGATGGAGCGTTAAACCTATCTCATAAAGTTCCATCAAAAATATCTTGGGCCAAGGTAGTGAGTCGGCCATCGCTCTCACAATTTGACTTTACTGTCTCGGATGTAAAGGGCAGATAGGTGGTTACCATGCCGGAGGAAGTGCTTGAAGATGCGCTTCTACTCTGGGAAGATTTTGTGGTTAGTAGATTTGCTTCTTCAGCCCCTCAGGTGGCTAAAGTCCATGTAATAGTCAATAAAATCTGGAATTTAGGGGATAAAAGTATAAAAATCGATGCTTATGTGGTTAACGAAACAACTATCAAGTTTCAAATTCGAAATTCAAGTGCTCGAAGTCGAGTACTACGTCGAGGCATGTGGAACATTTATGAAATTCCCATGATTGTCTCAAAATGGAATCTGATTAGGGATGAGGCACAACTTGAGTTATCATCAATGCCGATGTGGGTCATGCTTAAAAATTTTCCGCTAGCTCTGTTCTCTTGGAAGGGATTGAGTTTTGTTGCATGTCTGGTGGGCATTCCATTAAGAATGCACCAAGACACTAAGCTTGTCGCAAGTTTTGATGAAGCAAAGATATTCATAGATATTAATCCTAAAAAAGACATATCATCCAGTTTCTGTTTCAAGGTCAAAGGCGAGGAAGTTGAAGTGAAGTTTGAATATCCATGGCTTCCCATGCGCTCTGGAAGCTGTCAGAATGGGGACATACTGAGGCAGCTTATCTAACCAAGTTTCAAACGTGGGTGTCAGGTGTAATGGAAGAGGGAAAGGGGGATGCGGTGGAACGGGTATATTCACAGCCATGTAACATTGATATGGAAGAAATTGGAAAAGCTGCTGGATGTCTAGAGAGAGAGGAAGGGGAGATCACTTCTGTTCAACCTGAAAATGAGTGGAGACTGTTTCACAAGCACATAGTAGGAGATCGGGAAAGAAAAGTTTGGTCTATGGGGTGGTTAAGATTTCCACTCTGCCGCGTTTTGAGGTGCTCAGGTCTTCAGAGTTGGAAGTTGAGAGGACTGAAGCGTCGGAAAAACCACTAACGGAGATGGTAGAAAAGTCTGAAGTTGTTGGTTCAAAGTCTATCGAGATTTTTGGCTGTCCTGTATCAGCATTGGGTTTGGAAAAGATGAAGTTGCAGACCTTATCAAATTTGGTTAATAAATCGGTAGGATCAAATAACATATCCTTGACTAAGAAGCAGCTGGATTGGGCGCTCAAGAAGTGTCGACTGTCTCTCAGTTGGATTCAAGTTCGGGGTTGTTGGTGCAATCTAAGATACCAACTCCGAGTATGAAGAAGTCTGACGGGTTGAAGAACTCAACTGCAAGATTTTTGGATAAGTCTTACGATGTCGGGAAAGTTTATGTCTGCTTTGGTTCAGGATCGGAGTTGGAGAAGATGAAGGTGCAGACTTCAACTGCGATAACTGAACCTGGGATTAAAAAAATAATAAGAATTTGGCAGAGGAGACAGTACGAATGATTTCAGGAACGCTAGCTGGTACTCACGCCATTGAGGAGGGATTAATGTTGCAGATTAATATCCGGACTCCAAGAACATATAAGTCTGAATTGGAGAAAAATTCAAAATCTAGGATAAAAGACAAGTCTAAAGCTGTAGGCTCAAAGTCTGAAGCTGTAGGCTCAAAGGCTGAAGCTGTTGAAACTTCTGTTTGCTCTGTTTCAATACCAGAGCTGGAGAAGATGCAGTTGCGGACTATCTCAAATGAAAAAACGGAGCTTCGAGGTAAGAAAAGTACAGAATTGGTAGAGGAGGCAGGAGATATGGTGGACACATAAACACAAGCTAAGATCCTAATAAGAAACACATGTGGAAATCATCAAGATGTTTCGAGTAGGGATGAGATCACAACAAGGGTTCCGAGTAAGCATCTCCTTAAACCATCTCAGCAAACTGGGGACTCAATCCCGAGTAACTTAGGAGGTCGAAATCAAAAGAAGAAACAATAATGTCGTATTTCTTTTGAAACATTCACGGATTTAACAAGTTGAGGAAGCAATCAGTCATTAGAGATTTGATAAATAAGAATCATTGGTTTTTTGAGCTTTGCTGGAAGCGAGAGTAGTTGAGGAAAAGGCGGATTTGATTGTTAAGTCGACATTTAAGGACTGGTCTATGACATCAAACTATGAATTTAATCCGCTTAGGAGAATCTCGGTGGTGTGGAATAAGTCAGTGTCATTAACGGTGGTCTATAAGATGAATCAGATGATGTCGTGTATGGTTAAGATCCAGGGTTATTCGGAGGACTTCTTGTGTATGTTTATCTACGAATCTAACTCTCTAGGTGAGAGGCGTGAGCTATGGAGAGATCTAATGACTCATCGCAATTACTTTCAAGTTTGAGGCTTACCATGGTTATATGTTGGGGATTTTAACAAGATTTTGGATATCTAGGACCATTCGATAGCTAACTCTACGCAAGTTAATTGCCCAGGTATGTCTGATTGTCGAGATATGGTTCGCCATTGTGATCTTGTGGATATGGCTTTCCACGGGCCAGCTTTCACTTGGCGTAATAAACTTAAAGAGGGCTTGATATGTAAAAAGTTGGATCGTGTTCTTGTGAATGATCTTTGGTTGCAGCGGCCTTCTAACTCATATTGTGTGTTTAAAGCATGGGGTTGCTCGGATCATGTATGTTGATTTATTTCACTCTATGGAACACCGCACAAGCCAAAAGTCCCATATAAGATAGTAAATACAGTCGCTGCTATGGCAGATTTTAAACATCTTGTGGAGAATTATTGGAATAACTCGGAAGCTCTATTTTCTTCAACCTCTACGCTTTTTAGGTTCTCGAAGAAATTAAAGCTTCTCAAACTGATCATTCGAGTTTTCAGCAGGCAAAAGATACATCAACATGGATGCCTATGTCGTGTTGTGTGAGAAGGAGACAACTAATCTTATCAACCCGGATGCTCATAATATGTTAGAAGAAGCTCGAGTTTATGACTCTTGGGAGAGTATGGTGGGGCTAAAAGAGAATTACCTAAGACAAAAGGCAAAACTACATTGGGTAAAGGTGGGGGATCAACATAATCGGTTTTTCTATAACGCGATCAAGGAAAGGGAAGCGCGAAACTCGATCAATGAGATTAGGTCTCCTAAGGGAGGGATTTTTTCGTCGATAGATGATATCAAAGCTAAAGTGGAGCGTTATTTCTCTGATTTCTTCAAGGCTCCGCCAATAAATGATACCGATATTCCAATGACGGAATTGACTCATGTTCTCGATTATCGCTGTTCTGAGTATGTGGACATGGTTTAATAATGGAAGTATCGGCATTAGAAATAAAGCAAGTTATTTTCTCAATGCCTTCAAATAAATCACCAGGACCGGATGAATACACAGTAGAGTTTTATAAAGAGACGTGGCCTATCATTGGAAATGACTTCATCATAGCGGTTAAATCTCTTTTCACCTATGGGTTTTTGCCGAAGGAGATAAACTCCACCATTCTTGCCTTAATTCATAAGAAGACGGGGACTATTGGGATGAGGGACTTTTAACCAATATCCTGCTGCAATGTGATATATAAGGTTATTTCAAAGATTTTAGCGAATCGTTTAAAGCTCAATCTCCCTGATCTTATAACTAAGAATCATACAGCTTTCATCAAGGACATATATTTAATTGAAAATCTCCTCCTTGCGTCTAAGTTGGTAATGGATTATCATAAGCCAGATGTATCTTCTAGATGTGCCATGGAGAACGATATTACTAAAGCTTTTGACTCGGTGAACTGGGGGTTTCTCATTAATCTGTTGCGAGCAATGCAGTTGCCGGAAATGTTTGTTAGGTGGGTTGAGTTGTGTGTTACCACTCCATCCTTCTCGGTCAAGATAAATGGGGAGCTGGCTGGTTTTTTCCGAATTGAGAGTGGGTTGCGCCAAGTTTTTTCTCTCTCCCCTTATCTCTTTGTTATTTGCATGAACTTCTTGTCATTAATGCTTGACAAGGCCGCAAGGAATGGTGAGTTTGGGTATCACCCGAGTTGTAGGAGTTTGAGTGTTACCCATTTGTTTTTCACGGATGATATCATGGTGTTTGCAGATGGGAAGTTTCGCTCAATCAGAGGTATTCTTGCTGTATTTGAGAGATTTTCTCATATCTCAGCATTGGATATAAGTTTGGAAAAAACAACATTGTTTATCACTGGTGTCTCGGTAGGAACCCGGGATTCGCTGAATGGGTTTGCATTTGAGATTGGAAGCTTACCGGTGAAATATTTAGGGCTTCCCCTTTTAACAAAACAGATGTCGAGCTCGGACTATCAACAACTTATTGAAAAAATCAGAACACGCATCAGCTTCTAGAAAAACCGCTTTCTCTTTTTCGCAGGTTGATTACAACTCCTCTCTTTGGTAATAGCAAGCTTCAGAAACTTTTGAATTGCAGCATTTAAATTACCAAGAGCGTGGATAATGGAGATTGAGAAATTAGCTTTGCTTTCTTATGATCTTGACCGGATTTAAACTAAAAGAAAGCCAAGGTGGCTTGGTGTGATGTATGTAGGCCGAAACCAGAGGGGGGGGCTCGGCTCGAAATCCTTGGTTGAGGCGAATAAGGTGAGCTATTATAAACTGATATGGTGGTTGGTTTCTTCAAAGGATTCTTTATGGTTAACTGGGTAGAGAAAAACCTGATCCGCAAAGGTTTATTTTGGTCAAAAAAAATAACCAAGACAGGAGGCTCTTGGATGTGGCAGAAAATCCTCAAGTATCGTAACTCCGCAAAAGACTATCACAAGTTTGAGGTACGTAGTGGCTCTCAAACTTCGTTTTGGTATGATGATTGGTGCTCACTGGACAGATTAATAGATGTGTTGGGGGGGGGAAAGAGGTTTTATTGACATAGGGATTAAGGCTATGGATACATTGGCAGAGGTGTTAGTAAACAACATACATAGACGAAGTAGACCTCAAGCTCTGGCACAAATTGAAGCTGAAATAGAAAAGGTATGGAACTATGCTTACCTAGATGAGGATGTCGCCTTATAGAGATATAAGGATGATAGGTTTAAATCGCATTTTTCATCTAAGGAGACATGGTACGTACCCAAAATTCATGGTACAAGGCTGTTTGGTATTCGCATGCTACTCTGAAGTATTCATTTATTATGTGGTTAGTTGCCCTAAATCGTTTGGCAACTGGGGATAGAATGTTACCTGGTCAGCCACCATTTCAACAAAGTGTGTCTTTTGCTCAGAGACCCGGGATCATATATTCTTCTCCTGCCCTTATACATCAAAAATTTGGTATAAGCTTGCTTAAGGATTGCTGCGTTAGGAATACACATCATAGTTCAATGATTTGATAACTTTGTTTCATGCCAAGGGAAGCAAGACGACGGAAGCTTTTGTTGTTAAGTACACCTTTCACGCGTTAACATACATATTATGGAGAGAAACAAATTAACGAAGACATGGTAACGTCCCACTTCACAGGGACAGTCTGGCTCGCCAGGTAGGGGGGATAGTTCGAAATAGGCTCTCGGTTCTACAGATTCAAGGAATTATGACTGATGGTTTGAAGATCTAATTTGCTTCGAGGGTTTGAATTTTTTTTGGATCTCAATTTTTTCAGCTCAATCGTAAACGGTGTGTATTCTTTTTCTCGGAAAGTGGTTTTGTCCCAATTTGGTTTTCTATTTTTTTGGTTTTAATGAAGCCAACATTTATCGATTTATCTCTAAGAGCTTTATTTTCAGTTTTTATTGAAGTATAGTTGTAGTTTATGTAAAAACGGATTTTCTTTGAATATAATTTTACATATTATTCAAAAAAACCAGTAAAAAGAATAAATAAATAATACAAAAATACACAAAAAAAATTGTGTGTATGTACATGTACGTAGCTCCCTCATCACAAGACCTAAAACAGCAGCACCGTCATAAAATTAAATTCCTAGGCCTCATCACCAAATTTCAAGCCAAGCCTCAACCATCAATCCAAATTAAAAATCCTTAACCTTCATTACTCATTTAATCATCATCACCACCATCATTGCGTTTTTTGAGTAACAGAAGAACCGATCATCACTAGAGCCACCATTCATCATCAATGATCAATCTCAGACCTTCTAGTCGTCACTACCATCATCAGGTCGATGATCGTTCTGATCGGAGCCATCATCTCTTTGTTTCGGTCTGATTTGTGAAGAAGAAGAAAGGAAATTGTTTCAAGTTAGAGTTTTATCAAGCAACACGTTGGTTTCTTTGTTGTTCTAAAAGATCTTATTGCAAGGAAACACTCTACATCTTGTAAATCCGAGGTATATTCCGATCACAATTCATCTCGAAATTTTAGAAAAAATCATTAGTGTCTCATCATAAAAACACAGAAATATTATAAGTGTTCAGAAACAGTTTCAGTTCCGAGTTAAGGTTTTTGGAGATGAATTCTGGCCAAATGTGAGCACTTTAGGCAATATCGCTGCTGGTTTCAGATAGAGTACGTGTCAGTGAACCCACATGTGCATTCATTCTTGCCAAAAAAGGTAAACCCTAGTTGCCACCTCCTTTTTTTATGGAGCAACAATCACATGTGATTTAAAAAATCCAGAAAACCCTAACATGATTTTTGAACTGTTTCTTGTGCTGAGAGTTACCAGATCCTAAGTGTAGTTTTAGTAGCCAAATGGAGTTTCTAGACACCGTTTCCAGCCAATTAGATAAGGGTGTTATCTACGAAAGCATAGTGATATTTTTTTCTATTATGCTTCATGAATCATGACATGTTGGCTTAGTTCTTCTTGCTTAGGATTGAATAAGTAATGACATGTTTTGTTGCTTGTTGAGTTGATGTTTGATATGCATGTGAATGATGTTTGATTATAGTGTTATGTAATTTATAATTGTGTCAAGTATGAGTATGTGTGTATGTATAAGGAAGAGTCAAGTTACTGGACTGTGATGGGACGACGGGTTAACATGCAGGTCAAGAACGGCTGATGACCCAATGCCCACATCTCCACCCAATAATGTATGGAGCACAGTTCATGTAATGGTACCTCTCCATTTCTGTTTTCTCTATTTGCCGCCAATGCATGGACACAAGAATACTTATCTATATCAAAGTGCTTACAACCACATGTTTTCCTATCCAAATCAACCACATAAGTAATCCCATCATGCCCATGATTTGTATATTCACTATGAAAGTTGTTAAGTTCAATCACTTGCAACCGTATTGCTTCTTGTAATCTTTTAGTCATCAAACTCTCGATATGAGGTACCAACACTTGTGTAGAAAGAACATCAATAAAACTCTTAAGATGTTTGTTAAACCAGTCAGATATTTTTGATACAATCGCATCAAGCATTGGTAATAGCGAGTACTCACTTGATTCTTTAAATATACCATCAATCAATTCAACAAAATTGGTGGTCATCAAGTTGTACCTTTTTCTTGGAAAATAACATTTTGCCCACTTTTTGGGTTCAACACTTCAATCCAAATATTCGGCTGCAGAAGGGTACCTCTTGCTAAATACGACATACAATATAGTGAACTCATCCTCCGTATAAGATTTTGCGCATTCCATGAACTTAGCAGAAACTAACTCATTCTTGACGTGGTGAACGCTTGCTCTCACATTATGCGACAAATGATACATGCAATATCCATGTTGAGATAATGGGTACACTTCACTCATCGACTTGATGATACTTTGATTTCTATATGTTAAAAACACCAATTCATGGGAATCATGTACAACTGATTTGAATATTTCAAGAAACCAAGTCCAAAGGTCTAGGTGATCGCAGTATATTCGGACATGTAGTCAGCTTGGGCAGCACCCCATTTTTAGGTACCATCAACAACAAGACCATAAAAATTTCATCGCATAAACTTGCATCTTTCTCACCATCAACTAAACTAAAGGCAAGTGGGTAAGGGTGGTGTTCGGGATCTTGAGTTGTGGCAACAATTAAAACTCCACTTTGTACATTCTTTATGTGTGTTCCATCCATAACTATAACTCTCCTCATGGCCTTGAAACCTTCAATCGAAGCTCCCAACACAAAAATAGGTACTTAAACTTTTGATCTTCATCTACTTCCACACGTGTTAATGCACCATGGTTTTGGAGATCTAAATTGTCCATAAATGTATACACCAAATTATAACTTTCCTCTGCACTGCCCCACACCTCATTAGAAGCTTGTACTCTTCCTCGATATGCGATCTAGTATGAAACTTCAATAGCAAATTTTCTTTGAACCAACCCCCACGAGAATTTTTGGAGTTGTTGATTTAAAGTCATCAGGATAATCATCACGCACAACAGATGCAACTAACCGTTTCGTCCCTTTCCTTTTATTTTTTATAATACCACTACTACTAGCCCGAGAGCATGTATGCATCTTGTTGTGTGTTCTTATTGAGAAACTGGTTGCATGTTTCCTAGTACTACTACTTCAAATTTTACGAAGCAAAACTCAGTTTTGCAGCCCGTATATTCCACTTGCAACCATTATTTGCTTCACGAAATTTGACCACATATAAACATATATCCCATTTAATAATATTAAACTCGAAACATTTCTGATGTGCAGCTTATTCAACTATAACTTGCACTTTTGTCTTACTATGAAAATCTTGGTGCAAAGTTACATTTACACCATCTTCCCATGCACCATTTCCACCCTCATTTCCTTCTCTTTCTAGTTCTTCTAGGTTATCCAACAGCAATAAATCATCATCATGTGAAACATTTTCAATATTGTTCACCAACCCATGTTCCTCTCCGTAAGGAGTAAGTATACAATCATTAACATACACTGCACTTACTTGATCCTCTACTTCTTCACACACCTCATTTTCCCCTAAATCTCCCACAACCTCTACATTCAAAATACTCCCAAATTTATCATCAGAAAATTATATAAAATAAGCAAATAATTTCTCGTCGTCCGAGATAAATGATGGTCTTTGCTTAGGATCCGCATTTGGAATGTAACTCATTTTCAGCTTCGTAGCTGGTTCATCTCTCTTCATCTTCTTGCAAATGGTATGAACCAACTCAAAATAAGTTACTTCCTCTATAGATTTCTTCATCTCAAAAGTGTAAATTCGATCTTCGCTTTGAATCCATTCAATATAACATCCTCATTTATTTGCATAATATCCTCCATAATCAAAATGTATGATTATGCATCGCTTCTTAATCATTTTCTCCTAAAATCGAATAAAAATAAATTGAATCTTATTTTACGGAACTCTTAGTATTACTATTTGTACTAGTTGTACGAAATATACACAGTTGTACCAGTTGTGCAAAATATACACAGTTGTACCAGTTGTACCAAATAAAAACAGTTGTACATGTTGTAGTAAATATACTTAGTTGTACTAGTTGTACTCATTCTCTGGGTAATTTTGACATATACACAACGATTTTGATTTCTTTCTTACTACGACTCCCTATGATTTCACCTCTATAATCCAAAAAATTAACAACTTGTATTAATATCCTACCTTAACGCATCAAGAAAACGAGTTGAATAACCCAAATTGCCACAAACATCAAGAAAATTTGAAGTAAAATTTAGTTTTTAAATCTACAACAAATTACCCATGAACATTGCATTTAAACCTCCAAAATTGGTTCAAACCCACCAAAAACAATAACAAATCGTTTATATAAAATTAATAGAAGAGGAAAGCAAAAGAAATTACCTCAAATAAAGCTTCAAAATTCGAGGTATAGTGGATCCAATTATTTCTGCGGGTAAGAGGAAGAAGAAACAAAAATAATAATTCTACTTTTTCTAAATTTTGATTGGTCCTTATTAAATCTCACATTAAATTCTCACCAATCACATTAACCTACTTCATTAACTTCTCACCAATCACATTCAACCAAATTTCTCTCTCTTTTCCACCATGTAAACCTATATTTCATTTCTTTTTATTTTATTTTTTTTTTAAGAGAAAGGAAGGAGGGGTAAATTTTGTCTTTTCATTAAAGAATGATATATTGGATTGAATAAGGGTATAAAGAATTTTAAGAATGAGTATAAGGGTATATTGGCATTTGATCCCAAAAGGGATCGTCAATGGTGGAGACAAAGGAGAAGTGACGTGGTCCTCATATTTTTCAAGATTTGGCCCATCGCATTTCTCTTTGGTTTTCTACAATTAGGCTTGATAAATTTACAGCCCAAGAAATGTTTGTTTTTTAAAAGACAACATGGGTAGAGAGATGAGCTTAATGCTTAAGGAACAGGTCAACGGTGACGGAAACCTCACTAGAGTTACATAAATTGTAGTCGGTAATGCATTATCTCTAGTTTGATGATATCGGAAAGAGTTAAAGACTGGAGTCTAACTTGTAATCTCGAGGCACTAAGGTCGTTAAAGGTGGTCTGAAGATTCACCGAAGAAAAATTAAAAGTTTCGGATTTGGAAAGTAATTCGGAGGAAGACGACTGAAGTATGATGGTTATTGCAAGAATGTGTCCTCATTTGTACAAGTGCGAGCTGAAGAAAGAAGAAGATTGGTTAATGATGGCAATCTGCTGAAAATCACAAGCTCGTTAATGTCTGATGCAATGAAGGTTTCAAGGTATGATGAAGGTCTGGTGCAGGATAAGTCTCAGTGGTGATTATCAGGTTCTTCAGAGTTAAGAAGGTGTGTTTCAAGAGCATGGTAAGTGTCTGTTTAAACATGAAAACTGAATCATGGGGTTGTATCGAAAGTCTTCTTAATTATGGGTGTTAGGTGGCGTGTCTTGTTATAATAACAACGGTGCAAGCTAGTGATCAGGGTGATCTGTTTAAATGGGGTTGTGAACAAGGGTTAATGTAAGTTCCTTCATTCACAAGGATCAGTTTGAATTTCTTTTGTCAAACATGAGTCCATGTTTTGTGACTCAAAGGTATATATCAAAATCACAACATCAACATCAAGACTCAAGCTCTGGGAGACATTAAGTCTATTTCAACTAAAATGACAAGCTAGTTGTGATGCTCTTTATTGAACTTTCTGGTTTTGCTCAAACTCCACATATTTACTGGAATTGAAAGCTCATTGGAACACAAAGATTTGTATTGATTTTGCAAGGGATTGGCCAAGATTCAGTAAGGGGTATTCATGTTGTATTTGGGGTTAAAATCAGTTTGTTAAAGTCTGATACATGTGGTGTTGTAATCACAGGCTCGAAAAATCATAAAGTTCATGGGACTAAGAGACGCCTTTAAAGCTTAAGTTTTATGGGTATTAACCTGTTGAGTATCAGCAAATAGTTTTCTAGAATTAAGTTTGAAAGGAAGATGCAGAATGAGTATGGAGCAAAATCAACTTATTTATTGGGTCAAAGAAAAATTAAAACTTCAAAGGCTGGTTGAGTTCTTTGAAATGTGATTTTTCTGCTACACATTTTGTCCATGTGTAGTTGTTTGTTCTTTTGAATGTGTGTCTAGAGTTGTTAGATCACAAGAGAACATGAAGCTATGATTGCTATTTTTTCAAAAGGAATGCAATGAAGCTTGCGAGTCCGTTGTTTAGTGTTAGCAGGATGGTTTGTGAATTCTTACTTTCAAGAAGTATAAGCTCTTGATTAGGTTGCAGTAGCAAAGATTCATGTTTGTTGGACCTAAAGAACAATAAGTTCTTATATTAGGTGGGTCAATAGTTTCTAAAATAATGTCTTATATTGAATCAGATCTTTAGGCATCAAAGAGTATTCTGATTATTTGAAAGAGAGTACAAGGTCCTATGCTCTATAAGATTGAGACATAGTTTGATGGTGTTCAACCTAAGTTATAACATCATCATAACATGAAGAATGCACCATGTAACAAGAGGATAAGGTTGCCGAAACAATGTACGGTTCTTTGTGGTTCTATAGTTGCAAATGGATTAGTTGGAGTGACTGCAAGAAGAAATAAGTCATGGCTAAGCATTCTGCTGCACGAAACATGCGAGTGGATCAAAGAAACAAGAAAAGCTGTTTAACTCAGAGATATGTTTAATTTTAGGTGGAACAACACTCATAAGATGTCTCAGATCAAAGTAGATCCTCGATGGTCTAAGAATTATATGTTAGCTCAAGGGAGAGTTAGAGGAGTATAACTCTTTGCTAAAAGATCCATGGAAATTCAGTGTATTGAAAGAGGCAAGTGCATGTGATTCAGAAAATGTCTCAATATTATTCACCTCAAGAAGAGGAAACCATTGCGCATACAACATGGTATTCATGTTATCTCAAAGCTGGAAATTGCAGCTAATAGAAGGTGGAAACTGCAGAAAATCAAACTGCATTTGGAAGAAAACAACAAGGGAGTGTAAAGTTGTTTGTTTGCACCATGAGGAGTTTGTGTAAATATTTTGTCAAGGAAAGACACTTGCAGGTCATTCAAGTGTAGTTTTTTCAAGTATCAAGGCTTTCGTTTAAGTCTGGAAATTGAATGATAAAGAAGACAAGGGCTTTGGTTTAAGTGTGGAAATTGAATGATGCAAGGTTTAAGTCGTTTGGTGGAATCATGTATACTAGTCGGGGTATTACATGGTTTAATTACAATTAAAGATGGCATCAAGGGTTCTATATTTGGTGCGGAAGTAGCTGTACATGATTGTCTCAGAATTAGCACAAGGTTATGTCGACATGAGACAATGTTTTAAGGTTGCTGGTAGTGATCAAAATCTAATGGTGATTGTTCTGTTTTAAACATGATGACTGAGCAAGGGTTTTGTTCAAGTTTGGGTTCTTAACAGGCTGTTGAGATTTTTTACAAGGGTAAATCAAAGAGTTTATGGGTTTTTGAAACAAAGGTGGTTCAATGTTTTGGATTTGATTCAAGTAAATTCAAGGGTTTTGATCTCAATGTGCATGAGGAAATCCTAGAAGCTAGCAAGGGAATAAAGTTTTGCAGAGTTGTTATTGGAATTTTAATCACTAAAACATGCTTCTGGTTTTGATAGAAGCCATGGTGGAGAATGTGTGGTTGAACATCTAGTTTTATGTTGGGTTAACAAGCTAGAAGTTTCTCTTGACTTTGTTAATGAACTGTTCTGAGTGGTTATCTCAAGTATTAAGCAATGAAGGCATGGTGAATTGATCAACAAAGTGGTGAGCTAAATACAAGTGTGTATTAAAGCTGCTTTTTACAATTATGCTTATCTAAGATGTGTTGATGGCTCGGGTTCAGTAGTGTGAGTCGTCACGACTTAAGTGCATTGAAGATAAGTTAAATGCAGCAAAGATCATGCAGGTTCAAAGAGATGAAGAACTTGATGTGAGAGTTTCAGAGTGTTGAAGCTCAAATTTCGGGGCCTAGAAGCTAGAGATATGTTGGAAGAATTCACAACCAAGGTGGAGATATGTTAGGATTTTGGTTGTCAATTGGGTTTGGTTCACTTTTTGGTCTAGTTTTTGAGATGTTCTTTTGATATTATCCTTTCTTATGTTTTTCTTTATCTACACCCAGGTAAAGAGAGTGATCCGTACAATGTTTGGTTGAGAGTAAAGAGAGAGACATTTTCTTGTAACGGATCAATAGCTAGACTAACCCTCCAAGATTTTGAAATTGCTGGAATGATCCCATTTAAAAATCAATTTGTTTAAGTTTTATTTTTAAAGCCAAATGATGTGCAATGGCCAAATATCCTAAAGAATTTAAAGTATTTACAGCCCAACCACACGATCCATCCCAAAACACGACCCATATGATTTTCTTCATCAAAATCAGATCCAAATCGAAGACATTAATTTTTTGGTTTCTTCTTCGGTTTCTTCTTCACCTCTTCCATTTTTCTTCTTCTCCTTCGTTATGATTTTTTCTTCTCTTCTTCCATTTGTTCTTCTTCTCCTTTGTTTACGATTTCTTCTTCTCCTTCGTTCTGATTTATGTTTTCGATTTTGTTCTTCGTTCTTTGATATCGAATTTTGGAATAAAGTTCATCATCTTCTTCCATTTTTCGGTTAAACTCAAGTTAAACTCCACAGCTTCTTCGATTATGGGTTAGGGACTCTTCGATTATGGGTTAGGGATTAGACAACAACATTGCCATTGTTCTTCTCCACTCTCCTCCTCCGCAAGATAAAGAAATCTCTAAACAACCCTTACCTCCTAGCCTCGTGGGATCCCAAAACCGACTGCTGCTCTTGATACTGCCTCGACTACGGTGACGCAACCATTAACCATCACGTCACATCCCTATTCATACAAGACGGTGAGATTTTCGGTCAGATTTCACCTGAAGTTTGTGACTTACCGTTTTTGAAATCCCTTTCTTCCGCAAACTCACTAACCTCACTGGTCACATCTAACCCACAATGGCCAAGCTCAAACATCTCACTTTTCTCAGCTTAGTCAGACGAATTTGACCAGTCCGGTTCCTGAATATCTGGGCAATATCGACTTTTACCGGATTGATTTATTCTGGAACAAGCTTCAAAGTGATGCTTCGATATTGTTTGGAACAAGCAAAACGACATGTTCCATGTTCAACTTTGATCTCTCAAACGTTTTGCTCGCTAAGCCAATTAATAACTTGGACTTGAATCACATAGGCATCACATGAAGTATTCCACTTCAGTGGACTGAATCTTCTTTCAGTCCTTCAATGTGAGCTATAACAGACTGTGTGGACACATCCCACAAGGAGGGAATCTTCAGAAATTTGATTCTTACTCTTATTTTCACAATAAGTGTTTTTATGTAGTAATGTTGTGTTTGAACTTGGTAAAGTCTTTAAGAATTCGATTATATAGTTTAATTGAAGTTTAACGTTAGTTTAACAAAAAAATGCAATGTCATTAAAAAAAATTGTGCCGTCATTCAAAAAAAACGGCGCCGTTAATATTTAACATATAGTTTAACCGCATAGTTATAAACTAAGAATCTAGTATGACAAAGTTATACATAGTTTAACTTTCATTATAAAGTCATAAACCTAGTTAAACCCTATTAAAAACGAGTTTAACTTTCATATATAGTATTTTAACATACATCTAACATCGTCTTATGATGCAATATATTTTACATAGCATATATATATTACTTTTACATTGATATGATAGTAATAACTAAGTAACCATAAATGTATAAGATATATGTAGGAAAATAAAAGGATCATGTAAAATATATCATTTGTTTCTAAAACTTGTTTTTTATGTTTAACCATTTTAACTATTTTAGTATAGTTTTTTAAGCGTTAAGATTTATAGTAATAAGTTTTTGTTAACCGTTACAATTTTAGAAAAAATAAAATTGGTAATTAAAATATAGTTTAACTTAGTTTAAAATAATTTACCTAGTTTAACAAATTTTGACAGAGTTTTACTCGGTTTAACAAGTGAAACCTAATACATCACATGCACATCCAACAACATAAATAATTGAATTTCTCCGCATTACCATAAGTACATAAAGACTACATTTGAAGTTATTTTGGATTCCATTTAACAACATCTATCCTATGTGAATAATATCAACCATAATCAAAATATATGAGCGTCATTGTCTTCAGCAAACAAATAATAAACAACAATGTTATATAATAGTTGTACCAGATGTACATAGTTGAACTATAAGTTTAACTTAGTTTTACTTAGTTTTACTATCGTGTCATAATTTAACCTACCTAAATTTAACCGGAGAGAGAACAGCATCGATAAGAGATCGCCAGCAATGAGAATCACCGACTATGAGAATCGTCGAAGAAAAAAAAATCAAAGAGAGGGGGAGAGAAGAAGAGAGTGAACTAGTTTTTATTTTTTTAATAATTAAATAGTATTTCAATATTTAAAAAAGAAGGTAAAATTAAAATATCATATTTATTAGATTAATGAATGTTATGTAGATTATATAGACGTCATATAGATCTCTTTTCTTTTCATAAGGTCTGACACTTTTTTTTGAATATTATGTAAAATTATATTCAAGAAAAGAACCTTTGTACAAACTGTTTCTGAATTATTTTTGCTGAAGTAAAACGGAAAAGCTCGTTAATGGAAATATCGAAAGTGGATGCCTCGTTAAAACTCCGAGCTAGAAAATCCAATTGGGACAAAACTAGCTCGTGGAAAAAAGAGTACGTCCACTTTTCGATTGAGCTGAAAGAAAAAATAGATGAAAAAAAGAATGAAAAAACTGTGTCTAAATAACATAGAAGGAACGGCCTCAAGGCCTGGTTGTGAACCAAACTTGCAGACCCTTAATCATTTGGCCACTGTGTTGCATGGTTGATAGGTGGTTGCGGACTGTCCTCCTCATATCACGGATTGGAAGGTCAATGGTGGATGGGCTGTCCCCATGTCTCCGTTTGTTGCATTCTCTCCATAGAAAATAAACCGCAACTTGGAAAATGTATTTGGTGATGAAGTCTCGGGGTTCTCTACTTACTGAAGATAAAACCAGAGTTAAAATATCTGAAAAAATTCTCGGTATACCTGTGAGTGAGGAGGCCGGCCATCAACCATCGCCAAACCTAAGAAGTGAAAGGGGAAGAGAAAAAAAGATGGTCTCTGGTCTCCATCAAGTTAGAACATAAAACACAACCATAAGGGGCATTTTAATTCCATAAAACCATGCGATCTCCTGTAGATAGACAATTAAGGATAGCTAACCAGGTTATGAACGAGAATTTGGGAGTAGCGTTCGGAAACCAAACACTCTTGGACCAAGGCAGCGTAGGAGACGGTTCCCTTAGTTGATTCTAGGTTTCTTTGGTGGAGAAAATTGCCTTATACTTACCTACTTTACTTCTCCAAAGAGCTAGATCCATGGTATTTGTCATCCGACCTCTGAGGTCCTGAATCTCATCTTTGAGCTGGGAGTGAATGGCAATGCGATGGCGTCGGCGTCGGCATTGATGATTACGGAGCACCACGCCTAGGGTTGTAGTCACCTTGATTCCCATGTCAATACAGTCCCGATCACCCATAATATCAACTAGTCTACCAAGGTTACTCCAATGATCTTGCCAGAAGGATGTATGCCCACCACTCTTTACCTGAATCCTATGAAACTCCTTAGCTGCATCTCAGTATTTTAATAACTTACGCCACATCCAAGAGCCTGCCTGCGTCTAAGCCTTAATCGACCAAAAGGAAGCTTGTCGAATAAGGTGCTTATGTATCCAACTTACCCAAAGGGATGTCTTAGAAGAAACCAATCTCCAAATCAGCTTGAAACAACTGACCCTATTAGCAAGCTCTAACGACTTGAGACCTAAGCCCCCTTCACTTTTCGGTTTGCATACGTCCACCCAAGCCACTTTTGATTTGTTTGAATTCAGCTCAGTTCCCGACCAAAGAAAAGCTGAACTAATTTGCTCAATCTCCTTAATGCATGCCCGAGGGAGTTTGAAAGCTGAGATCCAAAATTTGGTTAGACTCGCAAGAGAAAAGCTGAAAACGACCTGCATAAGAAAGAAAACGATTTTTCCAGGAGGTTGGAGGTGGTCATGCGCTTGGTAAGGAGGGGTAGACCCAAGTATCGAACCAGCAATGTACCTATAGAAAAAGGAAACATCAATAGGGAGGAACGAGTGCTCGAAGACACACACGCTATGAACAAAGACGTATTCTGCAAGCTAATAGTTAGGCCAGAAATGCTAGCAAAATGATCAAAAACTTTGAGGATACCTTGGATGGAGCGGATTCACCCATTTGTGAAAACAATTATATCATCAGCGAAGCATAAGTGAGTAAGATTTAAACTCTTGCAGCTCGGGTGGAAACCAATAGAACCATGAATCGCAGCCCTATCCAACAACCTGGATAAACAATTCATACAAATTACAAAAAGATAAGGGGAAAAAGAACAACCTTGACGGAGACCTCTCTCACTTCGAAAAAACCCCGTGAGCTCCCCATTAAGCTGGACCAAAAAAGACGGAGTGGTGACACACAGCTCAATCCATCGAATGAAATGGGGAGGCAGCTGAAGAGCCCGTAAGTCCCATTGGACAGAATCAAAGGCCTTGGAGATATCAATCTTCATGGCACACTGGGGCGATATATTTTCCTTGTTGTAGTTATTGACCAGATCCGATGCTAGAAGAAGGCTCTCCATCATGTAATGATCTTCAATGAATGCAGATAAATTTTGAGTGATAAAACCCGGGAGAATTAACTTAAGCCGGTTTGCCAATAGCTTCGAGATGACCTTATATATAACATTACAACACGAAATGGGTCGATAATCCTTCATGCCAATGATACCTATCTTTTTCGGAATGAGAGCTAGGATGGTGGTGTTAAGCCCCTTAGGCAAGAAGCCAAACATGAAAAAAGATTTGACCGCTGCACAAAAATCCCTACCAAAGATAGTCCATAATCGTTTGAAGAATTCCACCAAAAAATCATCCGGGCCGGGAGATTTATTAGAAGGCATTGAAAACAAAACATTCCTTATTTCGTGATCCGTAAACCTCAGCCATGACAAGCTCTTTCTCTTCGTCCGTAAAACTATATTGCAGAATAAGAGAGAGTGCTTCCGGGGACAGTCCTGTGTAATCCTGAGAGTGCAAGCTAAACAAGTCAGTAAAATAACGAGTTGCCTCAGATTTAATATCATCCCTGCGGGTTAGCAACTCCCCAGCTGGGGAGTGGATCATATGAATGGAATTACGGACTTCCCTTTCTTTCACCGCATTGTGAAAAAACCTATTGTTCTTGTCACCGATTTTCAGCCAATGGAGCTTCGATTTCTCTCTCAAGTAGTTCTCCTCGAGAGTCGCCACTTTATCCCACTCTTCATAAGCCCTAGACTCGTTTTGAATGGAATTAGTGTCGGGACTGGAAAGAGTTAACCCTTGATACTCACATAATTTCTCATAAGCCTCAACAGTCCTCCGTGAAAGATGATGGAATTTGCTCCGGCTGAAACTACGAACCACCGGTTTCAGCCCCTTGAGCTTCTTAGTGAGGCGATATAAAGCGGATGTCGAACTAAAAATCTCGGGAGTATCATTCCAATAGACCTGAACTAACGGCTGAAACTCCTCCATATCAAGGATTGCATTGACAATCTTAAACGGAGCTCTCTATTTAAAGGTAACAGGCGCCAAAGAGAAAATTCTACAAAGATTATCCGAACAACCTTTAGCAACGAAAACACAAGAGGACCAGAATGATCTCTGCATCCAATGATTGTTGATGAGAACTCTATCGAACTTTTTGCAGATTAAACCCTCTTCCCGCTTATTACACCACGTATAGTGAGGTCCATGAGTGACCATGTCAACCAAAAAACAATATCGAGTGAAATACTGAAACTGATACATGCCAGGCAATGAAACTTGATTAGGAACACAAGGTGAGAGTGAAAAAAGTAAGGTAAAAAGTCCGACCACTGAATATCCAAAATAGAGGAAATTAAATTTCGAAAATATATTTATCACCTGTATTTTGATTATTGTTGGCTTGTTAATGGGGAAATCCATTTGGATTTTGTTTTGGAAAACCAATTATGGGCTTAATTCAATATATGAGCTTGTTATTGGGTTGAGGGTTAAGTGGGAGTATATAAAGCATTCTTAACATAATTTTTGTGAAAAGGAAAAAAAATAATTTTGTGAAACAAGAGAAGGAGAAAAAAGACAGATCTGATAGGGTTTGTTCTATATAACAGTTGGACATTCAAATGAATTCCAATTTAGCTATTTTTTATGGGTAATTTCGTGATTCAATGGTCTTGTGACTTAATGATGGAGATTGTGTTTCAACCATTGGTTTGAGAGAGAATTGAGTTTTAGCGTGGTTTTTCTTCACTAAGTGTTTCCAAATTTCATGCAGTATCTCTCTTGAATGTTTAGGAAATCCAACGATGAATTCTTCTCGGTTTCAGCTGAAATTTGTGGAGATGTTCTTCACTCATTTATTTAGGGTTTGGACGGTGGAGACTTGATTTACTGACAAAAATCCTAGTGAACTAAAGGTCGTATGGAAATTCTTATTTATCAACTAGATTTGGTGTAAGGAGATATGATTCCCGAACCCGCCGCCTATTAACTTTTCATTGGCAGGTTGATTTATCTTGGTAACACTCATCCGGATATCATTTAATCAGTTCATATTCTTGCATAGTTTATGCAAGAACCAAAACCAGCTCAATGGGACACATCACTGAGGGTTGTACGCTATCTAAAGAGCAATATGCGACATGGAATTCTACTCAAAGCTAAGACACCACTTACTCTTATTGCATGGTGCAATTTTGATTGGGTATGATGCCCTATATCATGGCATTCTCACCCAGGTTGGATCATTCAATTAGGTGGCTCACCTGTATCTCGGAAATCTCAAAAACAGCAAGACGTGTTTTTATCATCCGCTGAGCTGAGTATAGCGCAATGACATTAACAATTAGTGAACTACTCTAGTTTGCAATCTACACATTAACTGGAGGAAGGATATTACGATATCATCGTATCTTGATGATATCTCTAGCATATATTCTTCAATTTGTAATTAAGGAATATCTCCTTTTTTATTATGTATGGACTAAGCAATTAGGCCATCTTATAAAGTTGTATATAAAGGCCTTAGAGTCGCATCAATAAGAATACGAGAAAACCTTTTTCATACATCCTAAGGTTTTTGACATATTATGTGATGTTTAGAAATTTGATATAGAGTACCAGTTTTCTACATATGGTCAAGGAGAGATCTCATTTGTAAACACAAATTGTTCTTCTTACGTGTCTCTGATGTTGAATTTGGCAAAATAAAACCAGGAAGTTCTTGCCATGATTAAATGTTAAAACATGTTACAAAAACTTTCAATCCTTAATTTAGGACAAGGGCTCCCAAGAGATACAAATATTATGAACATATTACATTACCATTTGTGTCACAAATGTTCTGAACAAATTACATTACTATATGTTTTAAATATTAAAATACATATTATATACCTTAACATTGAAAAACCACCGCCGCCGCCGCCATTCATGTGGTGGTGAAAAGTCCGACTCAGTGATTTAGAGGGCCCTGAACTAAAATATTGGTTCTTATAATAAATTTTCAAAAAGTTGAGCCCTTGTTTCTTATGTCTAAAAGGAAAAATACAGGCCATAATTTTGATGGATTTGGTTCAAAAAAAATTGAAAAAATTAAATGGGTCATGTGCAAATGTACTAACAACACAAGCACATAGCCGGGTCTGACAGGAACAACATCAGTGGTGGTCGTGGTGATTATGAAAATCACAGCAGTGGTGGTGACAAGAACAGCTTCGGTGGTGGTGGTGACAGGAACGCCAGTGATTTTTTTTATTTTTTAAAACTCAGAAGAAGAAGCTTTAATCTCTCTCAACAATTATAGTTGCTTTATCAATGGCCAATCTAATCGCTCTGAACAATAATAGTTTCCTTATCAATGGCCACTTGTGTGCATTTCTGTTGGTGTTAGAATCCGATCATGGCCTGGATCCAGCTCAGCCATGACCGGGAAAAACATAGGGACAAGGCCCATAACAAAGCCCATGATACGATCCATCGGGAAACTCCAGCTAACTGATTGGTAATTCATTAAATTCAATAAACCAGCGAGTGGAGCAATAACTTGATGAGCTAGAGAGGAGCTCGGGGTAGGTAATACCAAAGTTCAAAACCGACGAGTTTGAATTCACATTAATTGTGTATCACGTGTAATTAATGCGATTAATTATCAAATCATTGTAATAATTGAAATCCGTTACGACACGTAGACTCTATAAAAATAAAAAGAGGAGAAACATAACTCATACCCCAATTTCTTGGCAAAAATGCTATACACAAATGTCAAGTTATTTCTTTTCATTTTTATTCATTTTCTTTGTTAAATCAGAAATATTGTAATACATAAGTGTTAATCCCTTATTTAATATTCGGTAAATATAATATGGATCTGACATCCACAATTGGGCGACGTCTGTGGGAAAAACAGTTTCAAACTCTTTGATATTTTTCTGGTTTTTGTTTGCTATTCAGGTGTCAGGAACAGCACCACCGGCTCAGCCCTTTACCACCGACGAAATCGCAAACCTATTGCAAGAACTGAAGGAAAAGGCGGAGCAGCAACAAACAGCATCCGCTATGCTTTCAACTCGGTTCGATTCTTTGGAGCAGTGTGTGGAGACAACCGACACAGCCCAAGGAAACCTTGCCAATGCTAACGAGTTTCTGACAATACGACTTCATACGGGGATCCAGAATGAAGTGCGGCTTCCAACTTCGCTTCCAACGACCACTCCAGGCTTGCTTCCTTAATCCCTGCCTCTTTCAGGGATTTCTTCTCAGTTTATGGCTCCAACTATCTTAACATCGTCTCCTATTAGATTTTCAGGTGTGTCTCTGGCACCAAGCCTGACCATTTTTGGTATCGGACAACATTCACACTCGCAGACACCGTTTTCGTTCTTGAACTTCCCGCATTTTCCAGTCCATCCATCTGTCTAGTGAGTTCAGCATGACAAACCTGCTGTAACACCTAATGGGACAAGCCATAATCAGTTCGCAATGTTGGATAGCCTTGTCATAATCTAGAATCACCATGTTTCTTCAATTTCGACGTGGAGAATCTACAAAAGGAGAATCTACGTGGATTTAAAGTCCATCTTTGCAAGTAGTGTAACTCCTGAGCTTGATCGAGTAATCGAAGACACAAGGAGAACACCTTTTACTGCCCGAATTGCTAACACTCGAATTTGTGATTCTTGGAAAGTAAAATTTCCAGCTTATAAAAGAAACTCGGATCAGAAGTCTCATCCCACTGCTTTCGCATAGCAGTTAGGAGAATCTCGATCAAGGTGAAGAAGATGCCAGATTTTGTAAGTTATTTTCTGAAAAACTAATTGGTCCTGCTCTGATATGGTTCACTGATCAGCGAGGAAGGATCGATTGACAACTTCAACCAATAAGCAATGGCTTACATCAACCAGTACTGCATGTTTATGGAAAAAGGAACTCAACCATTGAAGAAGTACATCAAGCAGATCATGACTCTGATGTCGACTTGTGGAATCTTACCCAAGGAACTCAACCATTGAAGAAGTAAATTACAAAGTTAAAAAAAATGATGATTAAAATACTGAATATATCAACCTTCTATCATCCAATACACACTACACCGAGCATCGAACTGGATAATTGCAGAAGAGGAGAAGCTCGCTCTTGCTAAACATTTTAAGCCTCACAAATCTTCTGTTGTTTCCCCAACAAAAAAGTTGGATTCTCATAATCCTAAGCAGCCTATGAAGTTTGGAACATACAACATGGCTCAAATTCCAAGCTAGAATGATGCTTTCTGAAGCAACAAGTGGATTTGAGATGAGAATGCATATTGCAATATTTACAAAAATGGGCATGCCATTAAAGATTTCAAGAAACTCGGTGACATGCTAACATCAAAGTTCATGGCAGGCGAAATGCATGACGTGGTTCTTGACCAGCTTGAGGATGAGCACAAAGATTCTAAGGCTTGGGAAGAGGTCGAGGTAGAAAATTCCCCGACAAAGAAACCAAAGACCTTGGATGATAAGAAGTGAATTGATATGATCAGGGGATGATCAAAGTTATTCCGTGATTCTAAAAATTCATTCAAGATTCATCAACAAAATTCACTCTTAGATCACCAAAAAACCCCTCTTCCTGCAGAAATCGATTGCCTGATTACCATCGAGAAAATCAAACAGCTAGATAAACCCCATGTTGAATTATGTGTGTGGTTTATAAAAACCAACACGAAAGTTGCAAGTGCAAAAATAATTTTATGTAGTATTTGAGGATCAAATCCCAGAGAGAGATTGAAGTTACACGAATGAATTCTAAACACGAAATCTAGCTAGAACAAAAATATTAAGGTGAATATTTTTGGGGTTTTTTCGTAAAACTAAAGCAATAAAAAGCTATGTAAATTCAAGGATTAAAGACGTTGGACGATGGGGAACCTATCCGGAGACTATGGTTCTCAATAAATTGGCAATCTCCATAAGATTTGCATTAATCTGGATTCTAGAACTCGTAGCACTAATGTATCAAAGAACTACTTGTGATAATTTAGTTAAACATGTCTTAAAAAACTCTGAGACTCAACCAATTGGCAGGCACACGATGCAGAAAGACATGCACTATGTTGGTCTTAATTCACATCACTCTATGACTCAACTAATTGGCAGGCCATGGCGAAACAGCTTTTCTAAACTAGTTCAGGGGAATAGAGCCCAGGGCCGGTGATAGGTCTATCCCCTGGGTCTAGTTGCTACTGATCATTCAAGCAATAAGCATTAAGAATAAGTTTCGACAAAGAATCATATGAATATGAATATGAGAAAATCGATGGAGAGAGAATCATATAAACGTTCCCCTTGGTTTGTTTCTTTCTCTTATTATGTTGTTCTAACCTATAAATATGTAATCTCTTGTAAAGAAAAGATCTACAAAAATACATAATTGTTCATTTCATCATCTTCTCTCTTTCAGAACTTGTTTCTTCATACTCTAAATTTCTACATGGTAGCAGAGCGTTAAATTCTTACTTCTGCTTATTATTTTCATGGAGTATCAAGATCTGATTGTTCTTCCTGTTATTCTCAAATAAAATAACTATTTCATATGGTCAAGACTCATGAAGACTGTTTTATGCAGTCGTGGTCTATGAGAGCATGTTGTTGACTCTGAAGATATTACCATGGATTAAAGGAACTCCAAGAGAGATGGGAAAGCTGAAGAGGTACCCAGAAAAATGAGGTCCAATGAAGAAAGTGATTCCAGGAAGATCAGATGGTTCTTTCTATTCTTCAAAGTTTCTTAGAAGAATCTATCCTTGTAGCTTACTTATATGTTGAAAATACAAAAGTTATATAAGAAACTCTTAAAATTGTATTCGGTAATGTTTCAAATCTTAGCAGAATTTTTGAGATACAAAAGACATTGGTGAATTTCAATCGTTATGGGCTGAGCTTGAGGTCCTTCGTCCTCCAACTAATGACCCTAAGGATATCATTGACATATGAGAGCAAGATCAAGTCTTTGGGTTTCTCCTTAGTCTCAGTAGCTCATTTACTGAATTAATTCATCATATTCTAAGGTACGAAAAGCTGTCCAATCTAAATAAAGTGTGCATAATGATCCAAAAAGAGAAAGGATCAAGATGTCTCTCCAAAGGGACACGTGAAACAACAAAGGAATACAAAAGATGAAGGCTCACTTGAAGAACCGGTGTTGGATTCTTAAACCCTCGTCTAAAACCAAAGAGATTCAGATCACGCTCTGAGGATGATGCAATGTCTGTTTCTGTTGGTGATGACTTGGTAAGAAGATCAGACTTGAAAGCTATTTTGGTAAAGCTTTCTTTGCGCCTAAAGCTTCTAATCCCATTTTTTTTTGCTGGAGCATCTCATCATTTTATTAGTGATGCTAATCTTATCAGAAATATTAAACTCCTTTCTAAAAATGTTGTGACTGCAAATGGACAAGGTGTTCCAGTAAGGGGAATTAGAGATTTGGGGCTGTTAAATAAGAATACTAAAGCACTGTTATTCTTGACTTTACATCCAATCTTTTGTCTGTATGGAAAGCAATAAAGGATCTTGTTTGTTTGGTTGTATTCAGCTCCACTGATGTTTGGTTTCAGGATAAGTTTGGTAAGAAAATTAGAGAAGGATCTACCAAGAATAACTTGTATGTGCTGGATAGTCTCAATTCTGCTACTACACATTCTGCGCTTGGTGCAGCATGTTTAAGCTCTGTTTGGCATGCTCGTCTTGGTCACCCCCACTCAAAAGCTCTCGAACTTCTCTTATACATAAATATAGATCACAAAGGTTGTGAAGTGTGTATTTTGGGATAACATTGCAGAACTGTTTTTCAAAATCATCTACCGTTTATAGTGAGTGATTTGTAATAGTTCATTCTGATTTCTAGAATGCTCCTTGCGCCACTAGATATCAATTCAAGTAGTTTGTTACTTTTATTGATGAAAGTAAAAAAATACGTGAATGACTCTTCTACCTTCAAAGAGTCATGTATTTGAGGCCTTCTCCAAGTTCCACAACTATGTATCTACTCAATATGGTGCTAAGATTAATATACTAAGGAATCATAATGGAGGGGAATATTTAAGCAACCATTTTAAGGAGTACTTGGCAAAGCAAGGGATCATTTATCAAACATCATGTGCTTACACTCCTCAACAAAATGGTGTTGCAAAACAGAAAAATTGGTATCTCATGGAGGTTTCTAGAACAAAGATGTTTAACATAAGTGTTCCAAAGCAATACTGAGGACTACTGCATGCTACATGATCAACAATTTCCAACCAAATGCCTTGATGATGTTTCTCCATATCAGGTATTAAACAAATTTAAACCAGTTATTGATCATCTTAGAGTTTTTGGGTGTGTTTGCTAGGTTTTTATACCAGAAGAACATAGAAACAAGCTTGAGCCAAGGAGTATCAAGTGTATGTTTGTTGGATACTCTACAACTCAAAATGGATACACATATTACAGTCCATAAGCAAAAAGACTCTTTGTATCATGTGATGTCAAGTTTGATGAAGAAAAGGGATACTTTGATGAGAATAACTAGAGTAGTTTAGAGAATTTGCAAACCTCACAAGATAACATCATTGTTCTGTGATTTCATCTTGATAATATAAACAACCCAAAGACACAAAACAATAATGTACCCACTTAACAAGTTTCACCAGAGGTGATTAATTAGGTGTGCACAGCCTGAACATTCTAATGAAGATTAATCTATCCATGGTTCTAAAGATAATGAGGATAATAATTTTCAAGAATCAAAAAAAAGTTCTGAATCACAAGAAACCAGAGAAAGAAGTGAAAATATCCAAACTCTAGTGATGAAATGGTTCAAGAAATCGAAGGAACTAGTATGCCTTTAGAATGTGTTGTTCCTCCTCTTCGAAGGAGTGAAAGGCTAAAATTTCAGATCAGGGTGTACTACAATAATCAATCAGTGGCCCATCCAATTCAAGCTCATTGCACTATTGCTCATCTTCCACCACACACCCAAATTTTCTTAGTAAAATTAACCAAGAAGCTATACCAAAGACCTATGAAGAAGCAAATAAGAGCAAGATTTGGGTTCTGGCTATAGAAGATGAGACTGGATCCATGAAAAAGAATAATACATGGGATATGGTTGATCTACCAAAAGACATGAAGCTTTTTGGTAGTACATGGGTGTTCACAATCAAGTATACGAGTACAAGAGAATTTGAGAGGTATAAGGCTCGTCTTATGGCCAAAAGATACACTCAGACTTATCGAGAAGATTATACATACACATTTGCTCTACTGGCTAAAATAAAATTAGTGCGTGTTTTGTTGTCTTTGGCCACTAATCTTTCATGGGATCTTTGGCAAATGGATGTGAAATACGCTTTTCTTCAAGGAGATCTTGATGAAGAAGTGTATATCATTCCACTTGCCTCCCTGCTTCACGGCGCCGTTGGATCTTATGTTGAACTTGGATTTCCGTAATAGCTAAATTGGCACATGTTCTTTTTGGGATGTTAGGGACTTTTACTTCTGGTTATCATGACGCAACCATCAGTAACAAAGTCTGCAGGTTGAAGAAAGCTATATATGGCCTTAAAAAATCTCCTAGAGCATGGTATCAACGGCTAAGTGGTGCTCTTCTCCAACATGGCTTTAGCAGATCATAAGCATATCACTCACTGTTCACAACTCATGGGGGATGTGGGTTTTTCATTATGCTCATTTACGGGGATTACTGGAGATGGCAAATTTGGGATTGTAAAGATAAAAAAATCTCCTCAAACAGAATTTGATATCAAGGATTTGGGTGATCTTAAATACTTTCTTGGGATTGAAGTATGCC
Organism: Cardamine chenopodiifolia; assembly: GCA_963922655.1. NCBI lineage: Eukaryota > Viridiplantae > Streptophyta > Magnoliopsida > Brassicales > Brassicaceae > Cardamine > Cardamine chenopodiifolia. The sequence goes on along the minus strand of OZ000487.1, from coordinate 4,551,592 downwards.
GATTTGATGTTGGTCTGTTTTTGTCTCAAAGGAAATATACTTTGGGTTTGCTTGCTAAAACGGGAAAGCTTGCTTCAAAACCAGCAAAGACACCCATTCAGGATAACTACCAAGACTTTAGTGAGGGGGAACTTCTTGTTGATGCTGAACAATATCGAAGGATTGTAGGTAAACTCATCTACCTTACAATCACTAGACCTCATATCAGTTTTGTTTTCACCAAGACAAGTCAATATGTGAAAGCTCCTACTATGTGTCATTAAGAAATGGTTGAATTCTCAGGGACATAAAGGGTACTCCTAGGAAAGGAGTTTGGATGAATTGCAATGGTAACAATGAGATTGTGGGCTATTCTGATGCAGATGGGACATGAGACTAGAAAGATAGAAAATCCACAATTCGTTATTGTAATTTTGTTGGAGGAAATCTTGGTACATGGAAAAGTAAGAAACAGAAAGTGGTTTCTCTTTCAAGTTCGGAATCGGAGTATAGAGCAATAAGAGATATCACCAAGGAATTAATTTGGCTGAGGAGTATTCTAAGTGATGTTGGAATTAAGGGTCTGAACTGATTACTCTACGCTGTCACAATCAAGCCGCCATTCACATTGCATCTACTCTATTTTCCATGAGAGAACAAAGCATGTGGAAGTTCATTGTCACTTTGTTAAAGAGAAGGTACAAGCAGAGATCATTTCTCCATCTTATGCTAAAAGTTCTGATCAGCTTGCAAATATTTTTACTAAGACAACATCTTCTAAGGTGTGTGATAGCAGTCATAGCAAGATTGGCTTACTTGACATTCACCATCCAATCTTGAGGTGGAATGTTGGAGTGAAGACTCAAGAATCATCAGCAGACTTCAGCAGACTCAAGAACTATCAGCATACTTCAGCAGACTCAAGAATCTTGTTTCTTCATAATCTAAATTTCTACACTTAGTCTCCCAATCAAGGTTAAGGAGAACTGTTGGATACGTTGAGCTAAGAATGAACCCAAAATCTTACTGTTTCAGCTCTGACCATAGCTCCTTTACCCATGTAATCCAATTAATGTGTCGTTATATCATGTAGAAACCAAATCACCAAGAACTGTAACCAATCACGAACCAAGGAAACTGTAAAAGTCTCAAAAAATTGAAGTTTTCCTCTCTGATTGACGCTTAAAGTTATGATGTTGAAAAGGGATCGTTTATTCTACTTATATATTCAGCTCTGCGCTCTATTTCAAATCTCACCAATTCTCATCGCCGTAATGGCCAAATCTCTGAAACTTTCCATAACCAGCTAAACTCTGACCAAAAAAAAATCGGCAGATAAGATTTGGAGATGGTATAGCTTAGTTGCTAATCGATCAACGAAAACTATATTTTCCATTCATTCACATAAGAAAATATGGTTATTGACTTCACTTTCTAGTTACTTCCAACGAAAATCTTCAAAGAACATCAAATTTAAAGCTTGATTGGGTAAGATTAAAAAATTCTTTATCATGCCCGAGTCTCATTCCTAATTTATATGTATCTGTTAACCTATCTTCTTCTTTTTTTCATAATTATTGGGAGATCGGTGAGATCGACCAAAGCGAATTGAGATTGACCAAATCGAGATCAAAAAATATCTAGAAGATTGTTGATAAATGTCAATATTTAGATAAGGATATTTAGCATTAACTCTAAATATATTATGTACATTTATCTTTCCATTAAATTAGGTATTTAGATTTATTTCTATGTCTATATAAGTCGATGTATTATGTAGCCATTATTCTTATGAGATTCTATTATAATTCTTTCCTAAACACATTTGTGTTCTTACTCTCATCGAACTTATCATGGTATCAGAGCCATAGATCCAACTTCTGTGGATTATGGTTTCGTTTTTTTCCGCACTAAAAAAAAAATTCCACTTGTTCTTCTTCTTTTCCTCTTCACTTCTATTTCTGTCAAAAAATCAAACACACTTCATTGATTTTATGGTTTTTCTTCTTTATTTTCTTACCAGTCTTCATGTGGATTCATCTATACTATGAACAAGATGGAGACCACGAAGATAATATTAAATTGACGAATACGATGTTGATCTGTAGGTGACGAGCTCATGATGACACAAGTTTCTTCCTAAACAAGATGTTCGAAGAACGATCCAGACTTGTGATTTAAAGACGATGTACATAGATGACTACAAATATGTATTTTTCATCAAACCAATGACCCCATGGCCGGGTATAAATGTCGTTGATGACCCTATGGCGGGGTATAAATGCCACAAAGATGACCCCACTACCGGGTATAAATGTCGATGATGACCTCACGGCTGGGTATAAATGTCGTTGATGATCCTATGGCGGGTATAAACGCCATGAAGATGACCCTACGATCTGGTATAAACGCCGATGATGATCCGACGGCCGGATATAATGTTGATACTTTGAAGATTTGTCCAATCTCACACGTGTTACCACGTATGAGCTTGCCGGAGGGTATTGGGAGATCAGTGAGCTCGACCCAAACCGAATCAAGATTGACCAAACCGAGATCTAGAAGATCTAGAAGATTGTTGATAAATGTCAATATTTAGATTAAGATATTTAGCATTATCTCTAAATATATTATGTACATTTATCTTTCCATTAAATTAAGAAATTAGATTTATCTCTACGTCTATATAAGTTGTTGTATCATATCACATTATTTTATGAGAGTCTAATATAATTCTTCCATAAACACATTTGTGTTCTTACTGTCATCAAATTTATCAATAATCTAAGATTTAATAAAAAAAAAGATTTTATGATACTCTTTGCAAGTGAAAACAAGCATACGATTTAACTCTCTAGGTATTAACCAGAAAACAAATTCAACTAAAGAAAAAGATAAAATAAGAATGTCGAGAAGAATCCCATGAACTTCCATCAATTGAGATTTGGTACTTGTTTCTTTGATTAAACGAAGTGAATCCAATGCGATAAGAAAAATTTTGGAACCCAAAACTCTAGCTTGCATATTCGTTGTTAGGACACTCATGGCATCGACCATCAAAAATGAAACATAAGTGTCTAATGTAATTTCTCCAATCACCGTTGATTGTTTGTTCTTGAGCCAATCAACTCCATCAAATCTTGTAATGGCTTCTAGCTTACTACTTGCATTAACCTTTGTCAAAACTAGATAGTGAGAATAAGTGAAAGAACTGTTATATGAGGAAATCGATCAAAAGTACAACTCTATAGAATAGGAGATCGATGATAAAAATTTCTCCATTAAGAAAAAAATAAATGATAAGGATCTCTCCATGAAGAAAGAATTTGACACCAAACATCTCACTATAGAAGGAAGTTATAGTTAAGGATTTCTCAATGAAGCAGAAATATAAAGGTAAGAAATCTCCATAAAGGAGAAATCATGACAAACACAAATCCCACCGAATCATACACAACAAAGCTTGGAGCAAATTGTGACTTACTGAAGAAGAGGAGATAGAGAGCGAGAAGCAGTGTCAAATATGTTTGAGGAAAACGATAATGTAGGGTGAGTATCCAGAATATAAGGAACCATGAACGGTTCAAGGCAACCTTCTCCAACCAGAAAAAAGAGGACATGTCACTATTGAACCTTGAGAGGAATCAGAACCAGTTGGAGGGGAAACAAACGGCAGACTAGTGGAAATAGGAGTCTTTTGGCTAGATCTGGAAACTGCAGAGCATAATCACACAAATTAATATTTGGATTTGAGAAAGCTACGAAAGGCGTGAACGTACGTGACCGGGAACTCTGAGGATAAAGCTGGGTCTGGAGGATCTGGTGGTAAGACAACTTTTGTGGCTGCCATGGAGGCTGGGACCAAACTTAAGAAACGATGTGGTGACATTTTTTAGAGAGAAAATGGCAAACTCTTCATTTTCTCTGTCGTATACCATTCCCACATCCACATATTTTTTTCAAAATCTAATCACCAGTTGCCCTAATCTGCATCATCCAAAAAGGTAATTAATCTAAAAACAGCATTGAAAATACGGCAAGATCGAAATCTCTCCATCTGCATTTTTATTTTAGAGAAAGCCCCAACCTTTTCGTAAAAACTACATACAAACTGGCACTACTTACTAATACGGGGCCGTATTTTTCGGAGCTCTATTTTGGCGATTCTAGGGCGATCTTGTTAGGGCTTTTTCCAAGCTTTGGAGATGGCGGTGCCAGGGATGGCGGCGGCGCCAGGGATGGCGGTTCCTGTAGATGTGGGTAACAGGGTTCAGGAGGAACAGAGCGGTGGTGAGAAGCCATCATCAGTCATAGAGGTTTCCTCTGTTTCGTTAACGGGAAATAGAGCAGGGGAGCCTTCAGAAGAGATTCATGAGAGTTAGCGGGTCTTGATCGGGTCTCAGTCTCAATCAGAGAAGAAAAACAGTGGTGAGAATATTATCACTGATGGAGAGGGGGAGGTCCTGGGAAGTTGGGTTCGTCGCAGGTCCTGGGAAGGTAGTAGTCGGTGCGGAGAAAAATGCTTCAAGGCAATTACCATCGAAGAAGACTTGGGCTAATGTTGTACGTAGATCAACGCTGAAACAATTTGAATTTGCGATTTCAGAGAATGAGGGGAGGCAGGTAGTTACAGTACCGGATGAAATCTTTGAAGATGCGCTTCCCCTCTGGGAGGATTTTGTTATTGGAAACTTTGCATCGAAAGCTCCTCATGTAGCCAAAGTCCACGTGATTGTCAATAAAATCTGGATGTTGGGGGACAAAAGTTTAAAAATTTGATGCTTACGTAGTTAACGAAACATCAATAAGATTTAGAATTCGTAATCCAAATGCCCGTAATCGAGTACTGCGTCGCGGCATGTGGAACATCTGCGAAATCCCAATGATAGTATCAAAATGGACACTGTTTAAGGAGGAAGCCCAGCCTGCACTATCCTCAATTCCAATGTGGGTCACCTTGAAGAATATTCCCCTAGACTTGTATTCTTGGAAAGGGTTGAGCTTTGTTGCGAGTTCGGTGGGCATACCGCTGAGAATGCATCAGGATACACAACTGGTTGCAAGTCTGGGGGATATTAGGCTAACTGGATACACAAAGGGATGATGTTGGTCTCCGAAAATCTGGGTTCAGATATTAGGCTAACTTTGGAATCGGGAGATTCAAGAATGAGTACAATACCTGATCTGCAGTTGAGAAGTTCTGAACAGGAGGGGGATTGGTTAAACAAAATTCCCAGAAGCTATTAGAGTTGATAAAAGAGAAAGGAGAAGTAGATAGCAGGTCTAAAACATGGGACGAAGAGGAAAAACGGGTGTTAGTAGCACATGGAAAGCCTAGGTCGTGCAATGTCGATGAATCTCACAAAGTTCAGAGTAAGGAGGAACAAGTTGCTAGAGTCCCACTTCTTAAATCAGCAAAGCCAGCACAAAATAACCCAATCAAGATTCCCCAACAAGTGGATTCAAACCCAAATGGATTAGGACGCCGGAACAAAAGGAAAAAACAATAAATGTCGTGTTTCTTCTGGAATATCTATGGATTCAATAAGAAAAGAAAGCAGTCAGTGGTTAAGGATCTAATATGGAGGAAATCTCTGATATTTGGAGCATTACTAGAAACGAGGGTAACCGAAAACAAGGCAGAACGAATAGTAAAAACGTCTTTTCCGAGTTGGTCGATGACATCGAACTATAACACAGCCATATAGGAGAATATGGGTGATTGGGAATAACACAGCTTCAGTGACAGTGGTGAGTAAGACAAGTCAGTTGATAACATGCAAAGTAATGATCCAGGGGCGGTCAGAGGAGCTTTTATGTACCTTTATATATGCCTCAAACTCGTCAGAGGAGAGACGGGAACTTTGGAGAAGTCTTAAGGATCATAGGCGAGATGCACAAATAAATGGGTTACCATGGATGTGTGTAGGAGATTATAACGAAATTCTTGACAATCCGGAGCACTCTCTGGGGTCTATCACGCAAACGTTTTTATCAGGGATGTTGGATTTCAAGGAAATGGTAAGACAATGTGAGCTCGTGGATATGGCTTTCCAGGGACCAATGTTTACTTGGTGTAACAAGAGAGAGGAGGGGCTGATATGTAAGAAGCTGGATCGTGTGCTGGTGAACTGTTTATGGATGCAGGAAATGCCTAACTCGTATTGTGTGTTTGAAGCTAAGGGTGCTCGGATCATGCTTGCGGAACAGTCTCTCTGTTTGGATCAGTCTACAAACCAAGAGTTCCCGTTCAAAGTGGTTAATGCGGTTGTTTCATTACCAGAATTTAAGCAACTAGTGGAGGATCAGTGGAGCCAAACGGAAGCTTTATTTTCATCAACTTCTGCTCTATTCAAGTTCTCGAAGAAGCTCAAGCGTTTAAAGCCAAGTATTCGTGCCTTTGGTAAACAGAAGTTGCATTTATTGACGCAAAGAAAGGAGGCGGCGTATAAGGGGTTGTGTGAGAAACAAGCTGCAAATCTATTAAACCCAAGTGATCAAAACGTGGCTAAAGAATCACATACATATGAATCATGGGAGAAGGTTGCTGGTTTAGAGGAGAAGTATCTAAGTCAAAAGGCAAAACTCCATTGAATAAAGGTAGGGGATCAAAATAATCGCTACTTCTTCAATGCGATAAAAGAGAGGGAGGTGCGAAACTCGATACATCAGATTAAAGCTCCGGGGGAGGGGGGATTTTCTTAACGAGGGAGGATATAAAAGCTGAAGTGGAGAGGTTTTTCACAGAGCTATTCACGGATCCGCAAGGGTAGAATGGTATTATTCAATCAATGAGTGATCTGATGGCGTCTCAAGTAGATATACAATAGTGCTCAGAGGAACAAAGGAGAGAGCTAATAGGGGAGGTGTCTGCGCTGGAAATAAAAATGTTCTGTTCTTGATGCGGTCGAATAAATCACCGGGACCGGATGGATATACAGTGGAATTTTACAAGGAGATGTGATCTATCATAGGGAATGATTTTGTGGTGGCAGTCAAGTCATTTTTTATGTATAGTTTCTTGCCAAAGGGGATTAACTCTACTATTCTGGCTCTAATTCCTAAGAAGACGGGAACTATAGGGATGAGGGACTATAGGCCGATATCTTGTTGTAACGTGATATACAAGGTAATATCAAAGGTAATAGCAAACCATTTGAAGAATATCCTTTTGGGGTTTATCACAAACAACCAGACAGCTTTCATAAAGGATAGATATTTGATGGAAAACCTTCTTCTAGCGTCCGAGATAGTCAAAGACTATCACAAACCAGAGGTATCTTCACGACGTGCCATGAAGATAGACATTACCAAAGCTTTCAACTCAGTAAATTGGTCCTTCCTTTTAAGCTTGCTGCAGGAAATGAGATTGTCGGATATTTTCATTAGGTGGATTGAATTATGTGTTACTACCCCTTCGTTTTCAATCCAGGTTAACGGGGAGTTGGCGGGGTATTTTCAAAGTGATAGCGGGCTAAGGCAAGGATGTTCTCTCTCTCCATATACCTTTGTTATGTGCATGAACTATTTATCTCTAATGTTGGATAAGGCTGCGAGAAATGTGGAGTTTGGGTATCACCCGAGTTGTAGGAGCTTGGGCGTTATTCACTTGTGCTTTGTAGATGATTTTATGGTTTTTGCTGATGGGAAAGTTAGATCAATAAGAGGTATACTAGCAGTTTTTGAAAGGTTTGCATCCATCTCAGGACTGAATATAAGCCTAGAGAAGTCAACCTTGTTTATCACCGGAATATCGTCGGAAGCTCAGGCGGCCTTAAGCGTTTTACCCTTGGAGATTGGTAATTTGCCGGTGAAGTATTTAGGGATGCCCCTATTAACAAAGCAGATGATTCAAGGGGACTATCAGCCACTCATTGACAAAGTTAGGAACCGAATTATCTCTTGGAAGAATCGATTCCTAACCTTTGCAGGTAGATTACAGCTTCTCTCCTCTGAAATAGCGAGTGTAACGAACTTTTGGATTGCAGCATTTAGATTACCGAGAGCATGTATAAGGGAGATTGAGAAAATAAGCACCGCGTTTCTATGGTCTGGTCCGGATTTGAATAACAAGAAAGCCAAGGTAGCATGGAGTGATGTATGCAAGCCGAAGTCAGAAGGAGGACTTGGCTTGAAATCTTTGGTGGAAGCGAATAGGGTAAGTTGCTATAAAATTAATTTGGCGCATTGTATCAGCAAGGGATTCATTATGGGTGAATTGGATCAAAAAAAACCTAATTTGTAAGGGGTCTTTCTGGTCTAAAAAAGAAACTAAGACGGGAGGCTCTTGGATGTGGAGAAAACTTCTAAAGTATACAGACTCCGCGAAAAGCTATCATAAGGTTGAGGTACGTAGTGGTATTAACACTTCTTTCTGGCATGATGATTGGAGCTCGCTGGGCAGATTGATTGAAGTTTTGGGAGACAGAGGATTCATTGATATGGGAATAAAAGCAAATGACACATTAGTGGAGGTATTTCGTAAACAGAGACCTAGGCGGAGATGCCTCAGGTCTTGGCGCAGATAGAGGCGGAAATAGATAATCTTAGGATGTGTGGGGAGGAGTTTGAGGATGTGGCAGTCTAGAGATACAAAGAGAACAGATTTAAAGCAAATTTCTCATCGAAGGAAACATGGAACCAGATGAGAAACCAAGGAAACCGAAACCTATGGTATAAGGTTGTTTGGTTCACTCAGGCACACCTAAGTATTCTTTTATATTGTGGCTGGCAGCTCTAAACCAATTGACGATGGGAGATAGAATGAGTGTTTGGTCTAGTATAGTGCCGACAAACTGTGCGTTTTGTCCACAGGATTTGGAGACTCGTAACCATATTTTCTTTGCTTGTTCTTACATGTCACAGATATGGTACAAGCTGGCTCAGAGGATGATGCAACAGGACTATACAAATCTGTTTGATGCTCTGATGAAAAAATTACAAGGGATGGGTAGCAGATCAACCACAATTTTCAAGCTGCAATATATGCAATATGAAGAGAATGAAATCAAAGAAGACATGGTAGCATTCCACAGAGTGTAGACAGACTGGTGCGTGAGGTAGGAGGGATAGTAAGAAATAGACTATCATCGTTAAAAGCTCAAGGAATCATGAGAGATAGCCTGCAAGTTTGGTTTTGCCTCAAGAATATGACGACCTTCAAAGAATTTATTTTCAGCTTTATCAATAAGTGGTGGTACTCTTTTTCCCGGAAAATGGTTTTGTCCCAATTGAGTTTTTCACTTGCGGGTTTTCCACGATGTAACAAACGTTGTTTTCTTTGAATATATTTTAACATATTATTCAAAAAAAAAAACCTACATACAAATTCTAGTGATTCCCGATAATATCAATCTAGAGTAGATTTTGATTTATCCGATTTGGATCTTTTCCAAACATGAAAAAGAATCGTATTAAACCCTAGAAATCACTATCATTATCGTCATCGTTCTTCTCTTACTCACACTAAAAACAAAGAATTGTATATTAATATACAAGACAAAGCTCTTATCGTCGTCACTTTTTCTTTTTATTATATTCATAGTTTTGTGTTGTCAGTTATCCAGAAGATCATAAAATTTGAACTATTATTGATTTGTATTTATTTTATAATTAAATTGGTTAATAAAAAAATTATATTTTTGGATGATCTTTTCTTCTTGATGAAGTTCTTATTTAGAAAATGATCTTTTTGTAAGAAAAACTTTTACCTCAAACTTATGCAAGTCAATCATACAACTTTCAAAGTCACCCGCAATATAGAGATTCTGCATATCGTGGACAGTTAACTTTTTGTTAAAAAAGTAACGGAAACTCAAAACGACGTTGTTTTGAACTAAACTACACATTGTTTTTTTATTAGATAAAACAACATGATTTTTGTTGTTTTCATCAAAACAACATTATTTTTTAAAAATCATAAATTAAATTTAAAATTAAAAAAAAAATCATCAAATTGTTCAATTTTGACTCGGTTAATTTAAGATGATTTGATTCGATTTAAATACATAACACTAAAACCATAATCAAATTAAAACATCAATCACATTTACATAAAATCTTCACTGCTTTAAACGCCACTGACATCACCATCTCCGTCATGGTCCTGACATCACCGTCTTTGTCACTCCCATTTTACCCAACCACCAAGATCCGTTACCCAACCACCGGTTGATTCTTACGAGTGCACCCTTGGCTCCAGCGCTGGCCCCACCGTCCAGATCTGCTCTTTGCTTCTTGGTTCCTGCTAAAAGCTTCGTTTTCTTTACCGGGGTTCTCCGGCGATTCATCTCCACTTCTCTCTCGTCCCGTGAGAGTGCATGTCACCTTCTTTCTCCTTATCCGGCGAGACTTGCTTCAGATCACATGTGGAAAACCTTAAAGCAAATTTTTGGATCTGAAGAAGAACAACAAGCACATTAAACCACATGATTTCGATCACAACTCTGAAGTATCTAACTCATGGACACTTATGAAATTCCATAAAATCTAAAAGAGATTAAGTGTTAACTGGTTGGTCATACCAAGATTGGAGCAAAAACGTCTCTGGAAATTTTTCAATCAAGTTGATGAAAACTGTGGATACATATCAAGAAGCAATGATTTCAGAACTCACCATAAAATATGTGAATAGTACCCATTTTAACCGATTGTCCAGTTTCTAGCTCTAACTGTTTGACTATATATTCTTTTGCATGACCGATCTCCTTCTTAGTAGCTCCATTGGCAATAGAGCATATTTCTACACAATATTAGCGATGGTTAATAAAATGGAGATGGTGGATGATTAACGAACAGATATACAAAAGACTCGAAAACTGTTTTGTACCCTTGACGGTTCGTGGCTTGTCTTCTTGTTGGCAAGAAATGTATAAACAGGCAGCCAAAAGAGCATCCTGATTCCTTTCTCTACTTGATTTCTGATCCTCTACCCTTTTATAAATCTCATTGGCTCGGTCCTTCAAAAGAAGAGAAAAAACCATAACAAAAAGTTTGGTACATGATTACAAAAAACACAAAAAAATATATATAACTATAGAATAAGGACAAAACTCTATAAACATTGGCAAACTAGATTCCAAGAAACCATCAGCAACTTAGCAAAATAGAAAATATTTCAACCAAGAAGCCATTAAGATTGCCAAGAGAAAAGAGAGTACCTTGATGGTCACAACAAGGCCCAACCTGCATAAACATAAGGTTCAATCAAATTAGTCAACCAACCTAATTTATAGTTACAAATAAAACACCTCACATTAACATTCCAATCAATGAGCAAGAATCAAGCTTTTCATTTTCCCAAATAGTTTTTATTTTCAGTGACATACATTTGCTTATACACATTATAAGATTCAACTAGATCGAGCTACTAGAGACTATTAATTCTCAAAATTTCTAACCAGAAACAAAATATCAGATCCAAGAAAGCACTGAATTATTGAAATTGAGCTCAAAAAGAAAGGAGAAAACCAAGATTCGAAAACCAACCTATCAGCCATAATGGCGATGGTTTTAAACGCTACAATGAGGCCACGATCAAGATTAGATCCACAATTCTGCCATCGACCAAGAGAAGAAGAGAGGAGATCGCCAGAGGATCCATTAGGTTTAGAAATGACAGTGGTGAGACCACCATCAGCTAAAAGAGGATTCGTCGGACCACCAACACGAACGAGATCATTATCACCAGACTTGTTAGTGAAGGTACGCCACTCAGAGGTTTCATCAATGGACAAGCACGAGTCCACACTCTGAACAAACTGTATCTCCAGTGGAATGGTCAAACACAAACACAACGAGCAAAACGAGTTACTCATTGCTTATCTCCTTTTTCAAAGAAAAACCCTAAAACCCCCGTTGGACTCCGATTTTGACTGTAATTAGCACTTTTTCGTCTTCATCGTCGCGCCTTGAGCTTCTTTCTGCTTCCAACTATATTTTTCTCTTCTTTCCTAAATATCATAAATGTAGTGTTCTTCCTGTAGAAATTGAGATTAAACACCATCGAAAAACAATAAAACCATCGAGTTAAATTAGGCTCTTAAAGAACTTTAATCAAACATAGATAGATCATGATTTTAAATTCTACAAATCTTAAACACCATTACTAACATCAATCTAAACATTCGATTCAATTTTTCTTTTGTATTTTTTTTTAATTCTAAATTTAATTTATGATTTTAAAAAATCATGTTGTTTTGATGAAAAAAATCATGTTGTTTTGAGAAAAACAATAAAAATCATGTTGTTTTATCTAATAAAAAAATAATATGCAGTTTATTTCAAAACAACGTCGTTTTGAGTTTCCGTTATTTTTTTAACAGGAAGTTAACTGTTGACATGGAATCTCTATATTGCGAGGATCCTTATATTACGGATGACTTTAAAGGTTGTATGATTGACTTACATATTTAAGATAAAGATTTTTTTTTCAAAAAATAAATAGACTAGTATTAAATAGACTATTATCACAAAAACTTTCTATTATCATACCATGTTAATTGTTGACTATTATTAAATCGTTTGAAAAAAATACGGACTTTTAGTCAAATATTCTGAGTTTTCGTACGTTTTCATTTAAATACATTTGAGTTTGTTAAGTTGCGTTTACTCATACAATACAATACAAAGCTTCTACCAAAGCAAAATCAATAAAAAAGCGACAATTACGAAACACTGTCCAAACAAATCTCCACGTGTCAAATTACCTTTCCGCGCTAAATCTCCTCGAAGAGAGATAAGCGAAGTCGGACACGTGGCTAGGCAGAAGATAATGTTACTGAAAATATAAACAACGACACGTGACGACCAGACGCTGCGACCTCGCATCTCAGACATAACTACCACTGAACATATGACACGTGCATGGTTCGGCTACGAGTCTAGTCTTTAATTTTTGGAAAAAGCACGTGGGTGCTCTAATGATTCCACGTGTCGTTAATGCACCTAACTAGGGTATTTGCGGTATTAAATATTTCGTAAATAGACAAACAGCTTTTTGATTGATTTTCACCCTTTTTCTTATCTCTTCTATCTACAATCTCTCATGCTCTTATTATTTTCATAATTCTTTAGTGTTCGCTCGAGATTTGTTCGAGTTTTTACGGTAAATGTTGAAATTTGTGTGAATTTTTTTTTTCAAAAACATACCATTGATATTATAAAAGGGAAGATCGTCATTAATCAAAGATATGGAATCTTCCAAAATTTGATATTTGTTTTTTTCTTGGAATTTGAATTACTTTTTTTTATCATTAAAAAATCCTGTTGAAATATTTAATCTTTAAAATCCAAAACATATTTTTAGAAGATAAAAAAAGAAAAATCTCTAAACTAATTAGGATATTCTCCGACTAAACCTCTGTTGTAAAAGTTTATGTCGGAAAACATAATTTGTCTGAAAAGAGGAGAAGCAACAACAAAGACGGAGAGGTGGAGATGGAGTTAAACTTAGGTCTTTTTTCAATGGAAAATTCGGTGTTGACCCACTTGCGAAAACGAGGCTTAGGAGGTCTTCATCGGTTCGTAATGTGGTGGTCCACGATAGATCAGGGCTGAATAGGACTTGTTTGTTGCCTGTGTAGACTAAGGAAGAGTGGAGGAAGAGGAAGGAGTTGCAGACTCTGAGGAGGTTTGAGGCTAAAAGGAAGAGATCAGAGAAGCAGAGAAAACAAAAAACTGCTAGTGAAGAGAAGGTTCTAGAAGAAGGATCTTTTGGTTCTTCTGGCAGTGGTTCTTCTAGTTTGTCTGAATTTGAGACCATTCCTCCTCCTCTTCAAGGTACATTACCACAATTTTTGTGATCTTTATGAGTTTGTTGAATTTGGATTAAGAACTATGTTCTATGACTTTTGAGAATGAGTTGTTGGTAGGGTTTGTTTTTCATGTTTAGATCTTTGATTATTAATTGATTAGGGTACAAAATCATACTTTTAAGGTGATTAGATTCTCTATCTTAGGGTGGATAAATTGTCGTATTGTTGTTGATGTGTTGGGTGTTTATTGTTTTTGAGTCTTTTATTAGAGTATTGTTTGATATAAACCATACATTGGTTGAATTAAGTCTGTAAACCGGTTAAACCGGAATTGATGTATTGAGATATAAACTCTGTAACAATCTTGATTAATTCATTCAATAGAGATAACAAACTTTTTCCAGATTTTCTCTTTACTTGTATTTGTCTAACATGGTGACAACGTTGGATTTCAAAGATTCAACTAATTTTCTTCAATCTTTCGCATTTCCTGATCTTTGGCAGTCGATGAATCGAATCGCTTGAACTCTTTTCATTGATTTCTTGTTCGGATCCATCAAAATTTCTTAAAATTTCAGTTGTTCCGCCGTTAAAGAAGTTTTTCGATGGTGTATACTCCCAAAATGAAGAATCGCACGGTCCGAATAGGTTCTTCAGCTCGACGATCGGTTAATCGCGATGACTCCTCCGCTAAAGATTCACTGAAAGTTTCTCGAGCTCAAGAAGCTTTTACTTCGTCAATTGAGTTTCTCAATAGCATCCATTCCCCATACTACCTTACAAATAGCGATAATCGAGGTCATTCTATCATCACTGAAATCTTGGATGGAACAAATTATGATGACTAGTGTATTGCTATGAAAATTGCCTTCGATGTGAAGAAGAAGATTGATTTTATTGATGGTTCTATATCAAGACCGAATGAATCAGATAATATTCAATGGTTTTACGACTAATAAAATTCGATGGATTTTCGACAGAAAAACTGACAGATTTTCGACGGAAAAGCCGACGGATTTTCGACAGAAAAACCGACGAATTTTCGACATAACCATATTTCGTCAGAAAAAATCAATGGATTTTCGACGGACAAACACACAATCAGTCAGAATTAGTGAACATTTGACTTCCGACGGATGTCGATCGAAAATCCGTTGATAAATACAACTGTTAATATAACCGTTGATGTAGCCATTTGAATTTTGTGTATACCGACGGATTTCTGACGGATACGCAATCTATATATATGTTTCCATATTTTTTCATTCATTCACACCACTTATTCATTCAATCTCTTTATAAAAATCGCAAACGTTGAAAAATATGTCTTCTGATAATGATTTTTTGTCATGGATAGACGAACCTATGATGAATCCGGAGTCGAACTTACCGAAAGATGACTATGCACGAAGAATCTGCGAGTTCATGAATTTGGATAGAAATCAACAGGGAGCAAAAAAATGGTAAGATTAAATGTTTATGTAGTATATGTGGGAATTCTTATAATGTTAAGTTTGGGTTAGTTTGACATCACTTGTATAATAATGGGTTTATGCAGGGTTATAAGATTTGGTATTTACATGGTTAAACAAGTTGTGATTATGGTAGTACTAGTGAACCAAATATTGCGGATATCATAGGAGATGTATCAAAAGTAGATGTAGGTGGTAGTACGGTAGAGATGGTGAATGATGTGTTTAGGAAGAATATGCAGTCGGCCGGTTATGATGGAGATAGGGTTGAAGAACCAAATACATAATCGCAAATTTTTTTTTGAGATGTTAAATGCAGTGAAACATCTACTATATAGCGGTTGTAGAGAAAGTCATTCACTATTATTATTTGCAAGTAGAATAATGACTATTAAGACGAATTATAATTTGGCGGAAGAATGTGTTAATGTGATACTAGATTTTGTGAAAGATATTTTGCGTGAAGATAAACTTTCACCAGCATCATACTATGAGGTACAGAAACTTGTTGCTGGTCTTGGTTTGTCGTATTAGATAATAAATGTGTGCATTGACAACTATATGATATATTGGAGAGAAGACGAAAATCGTAAAAAATGTCGATTTTGTCGAAAACCGAGGTACCAAGAAACTAGTGAGAGAGTTTCAGTTCCTTATAAACAAATCTGGTATTTAGCATTAACGGAGAGATTGAAGAGGTTATATCAATCTCAATACACAGTAGATATTAATACATATTAATCCTATAACTTATATTGTAAACCAATTTCAAGTTTTCCTTTTGTAAATTAATGACTTATAGAAAGTTGATGTTGTAGTTTACTCAATGAAATGGTTATTACGGCTTCCTATAGACGTAAGAACCTTCAAATTCCTAAATCCGTCAGAAATTTCCGACGGATTTCAGACGGATTTGATGATATACATGTAGATATTTAAGATTGACTGAGCAATGAAATGGCATGTGGGTTTTGCGGTCCATCGGAAATCCATCAAAACAAAAATAAATTTTATGTATTTCCCAAAGTTCCAATCGAGAAGCTCAACGAATTTGTCTACGAAGTAAGTAACATTTGTTTTTTCTGTTTTTCTTTTCTATCCATTTAAATTTTTTAATGATTTACTATCTTTTGTTTCATAGGTCACTCCAAAGTCTAAAAACTGTATTTTTTGGACTTTCAGAGGAGTATTTGTTGCCATCTTCAACAACTTCGAGGTAGTACGAAGATCCTCAATTTAGAGCGCAACTGAAAGGAAAGTCAGCTGAGATCAAAGTTTTCAACATTAAGATTGAGACTATCAAAGAAAACACGACTGCACATATCAAAGCAACGCAGGATCAAACGTATGCCTTCTTTCGTTCCTTCAGGATCAACGCAGGATCGGTTTTCATGTTTTTTATTATTTTGAATAATTTTTATTTTGTTTTGGATAATTTTTATTTAGTTTTGAATAATTTAAATATGATTTAATTCAATTTAATTTGTATTTAATTTTAATTATAATTATAATTTTATTTAATATTCATATTTAAATATATATATATATTTTTAAAAACCTTTATTTTAAAACCGTTGGAAATCCGTCAAAAATATATTTGTCGGAAATATGCTATCAGGAATCTAGGAGAAATCCGTCAGATCGCTAATATCGAGAATCCGTCGGAATATAGTCTGTCATAAATCCGTCAGCTATTTTCTTGTAAAAGTAACCGACCGTTTTCCATCGAACAACCGATAGTTTTCTATCGAATAACCGACGGTTTTCCTTCGAATAACCGGCAGAGAAGTTCTGACGGATTTCGTCAGAATCCAGATATCGGATTTTCGGCAATGACTTCAGTTCCAACTATTTATAACGGACGGATACAACTGCCAGTTTAACGTTGTTTTCTTGTAGTATAGTTTTTTATGACCATTACTTATATGTGATAATTTATGACCATAATTTAGATAGTTAATGATAAAAGAAGTGAAAGTAAAAAATAATTTTTCAAGGGAGAACTAAATAACTACAAGTTAATGAAAATTATATTTTTGATGGATTTTTTCTACTAACATAATTAGTTGATTAAAATATTCACTTAAAAAAATTTATTCTTATATCAATGTATATTGAAATGTTCAAGTAATTCATATCTATTTATTTTTACTTATAACTAATAGAAATTTAAATGAATTAAAGAACACAAACTAAATAAAATAAATGAATATTGGTATAATAATAAACAGTAGACTATGAAATAATTTATTAGTAATCATTTAATTCAAATTTAAAAAATAAATATGTTTAAGATCATCAGTTTTATCATAAAAATAATTTAATTCATATATTAAAATTTACGTTATATGGTAATTTTAAATTTTATGAAACATGAAAGTCATATTATATTTTATTTCTTATAATAAAAATAGGTAGGGATTAATTTTATTACATATTACATATTACTATTTAAATTAATAATAATAATTGTATAATTACAGCTAAACAAAATATTAAACTATATATCAACATTATTTTCATAGTAAATTTTAAATTTAGTAAGAGAAAATATAAATTTAAGATCATAAACACATTAAATTTTTAGATTTACATAAATATGTTATAAAAAGTATAGCTTTTATTTATTTATATTGTATTTCATGTGATGGTAGTACAAAGATCATGCATTTATGGTAAAAATAAAATTTTAGATAATTGAAACTTTTTATACTAGAAATAGAAATAATGAATAGAAAGATAAGAGAAAATGAATTGAAATGTTAGAAACGGTAGTAAAATATAAAAAAATGAAAGACCAAATGATGAAATGAGCTTAAAAGTTTGAGATCTAAAGGACAAATTAAGATATGTAATAACATATCCAAAAATAATATGAGATCCGTAAAAGACAAATCTGACATGCACCAAACATGATTAGGGAAAACTCACGACTACAACTAGGTATCTTTCCTAATTCTTTGATGCTCAAATTAAACAAGGATATAAAGTAGACTATAGATTTATATTAACTTAGATGTATTGGGTTTAAATACGACAAGTTTAAGTAGTATGGATTTTAGGCTTTACCTAAATTAACATGCCTTAAATGAGTTGATATTTTTCTATCTGGTTGATTTAAAATAAAATATAATATGTATATTTACTTATTCAATTTATATCCGTTCGAAATAAATAAAATTAAAATATCTAAATGATCTTATTAGTTAAGGAGTCTCGGTCCGAATTCTCTAGATTTCGACCAATCAGAATAATTAATCTGATTTTTCCTAATTATCTGGTTCACATATTTTCTTTGGTTTCTTGGAACTTTTCATGGTTTTTTCTATCTTGTTGACACTCATTTGGATCTTCCAGCACTTGGTCAATCTTCTTGGAAACATGGCCCTCCTCCTTATTTGGTTGGATGCGTACATCAATTATCGGTTTGAACGAATCCATAACTTGACCAAAAAGATAAATATTTCACCGAATATAATATACGAGCTTGGAAACAAAAGTGCTAAAAGTATCAAATAGCAAAAGTGCTAAAACACTTTATATGGAAAACAATTTTGAGATAGCTGTAAGCCATAACTCAAAAGTATAGGTATCTTGTGTGAGTTGTCTATGATGTTGCGAAAGAGAAAAAACGACAAATCATATTCTCTTAAAATGTCGGCCGGTTTAAAGCGTCAGATCTTGGAAAAAGATAGGAAGGAGCAAAAATTTCCGAAGTTGGTTAGGGCGACTCTGAAGGTGATTTGCGACTAGTTTGGGGGGTGACGAAAGCTGCCTTCTCTGCCGCCAACATGGCAAGAGGAAGTGCTGCGAATGAGGTGGGCAGGACATTGGAAAACGTCAGGGGTGGTGGTGTTAGTGGTGGTGTTATCGGAGTTGCAGCAAAAGGGTCAGGGTTGCAAACAGAAGCTGATTTAGGGTTGCGTGTAGTAGACGGCTTGAAGGAGAGGATCACAGAGGCTTGTGTTGGGGATGCGCCAGAGGAAGAAAAGGAACAAATATATGCATCAGAAGGCTGTGAAGAGGGGATTACCGGAAATCACACAGGGTGCAGCAGAGGCTGATGATGATGGGATCACAGGCAGAACCAGAAAGGTTAAGGAGGCGCAGGTAGGCATAAACATGATACAGGGGATCGAATCGAGCTCGGCTCAAGGAGATCTGCTCACGACTCAGAAAACATGGGCTAAGATTGTGAGCCGCCCTTGTCTATCTCATAATGACTGCACCGTCTCTGACATCGATGGCCGATATGTGGTCATGGTGCCGGAAGAAGTTTTAAGCGATGCGCCTCTGCTTTGGAAAGATTTTTTGGTGGGAAGATTCACATTTTCAGCACCACATGTGGCTAAGATCCATGTTATAGTCAACAAAATTTGGACTTTGGGTGATAAAGACACAAAAATCGATGCCTATGTGATGAATGAATCGACAATCAAGTTTTGAATACGTAATCCAAACGTTAGAAGCAGAGTTCTACGTCGTGCCATGTGGAATATCTGTCACATTCCCATGATCGTAACAAAATGGACACCGTTTCCAGATGAAGCACAACCTGAGCTTACACTATGCCTATATGGGTTACAATGAAGAATGTTCCTCCATCTTTATTCTCTTGGAAGGGGCTTAGCTTTGTGGCTAGCCCTGTGGATAAACCTATGAGAATGCATCAAGATACAGAGTTAGTGGCAAGCTTTGATGAAACAAAGATTCTTATAGACGTTAATTTGAAGAAAGAAATTCCAGTAAGCTATATGTTTAGAATTGGAGCCGAGGATATTGAAATGCAATATGTTTATCCATGGCTACCTAGAAGGTGTGGCGGTTGTGGAAAATGGGGCCATGCGGTATCAGGTTCTCTGGCCATGCTATATGTCGAGAAAACAGTTGAACATGGATATTCGGGTAATTCAGAGACTGTTCCTGGCGACGTTCATATACAGGAAGAGCGAGCTGTGAGAACACAGGGAAAATAGGGAGAGCGAGTTGAGAAAACTTCGGGAAAGCTGGGGGAGGAGTGGCAAACAGTAGCCTCAGATCATAAAAGAGTGGGAAAGAGAACCTTAGTTTATGGAGAAGTCAAGATCGCGACACCGTCGCGGTTTGAAATTCTGGGATCTTCAGAGGTTTAGACAGAGGAGCTCTTTTTTAAGGGAAAACAGTCACCAGAGAAAATAGAGAACTCTGCTAGTTTGGGTCCAACTATGGGAATTACAAGCTCACAGGTCCCGCAATCAGGAAAGAGAGGCTCGGGAAATTCGAAAGCAATATCATTAGACAAGGAAATAAACCAAAAGGAGGCACAAAACAAGTGATTGCAGTTGAGACTGTAGGGGGAAAGAGTCAGCGGCAGACAAAGCGGTTACTGGTCTGTTGCGGGCTGAAAGGAAGGAAACCGCTTTGGGGTTACGGAAACCTAGAGAAAAAAGAACGATGGTAGATGAGAGGGTTGAAGAAACTGATACTACGTCGCAAATTAATGGTTTAGGTTCCTTGAAAGGTGAGACGGAAAAATCCGAACCAAGAGTAGAGAGCGAAGCAGGCACAACGGAGGAGATGCTGCAGCAGATTTCTCAATTGGAAAAATCTGAGACGGTGGGGGTGGGGGGGGGACAATCAGAGGGCACAGCAGTTGAGGCAGGTAGCTTGGGGGATTTCAAAATACAAGAAAAAGCTAAGTTACAAAACAGAGGAGGTGGAAGCTCTGAAACTTTGAATAAAGAGTAGACGGGTTCAAGACCTCATCTCTCACAAATAGCTAAGGTGGTGCCAAAACATCAACTCAATCCACCACATCAAATGGAGGATTCAAATCCAAGTTGAGTAGGAAGAAGGAATACGCGAAAAAAAAAATGTCGTTCTTCATCTGGAATTTCTGAGGATTCAACAAACTAAGGAAACAACGGGTGGTAAAAGACTTGATAAGAGAGAAATCAGTGATTCTAGGTGCTCTATTGGAAACAAGAGTTTCATAAAGCAAGTCGGAACAAATAATTAAATCAACTTTTCTGGGTTGGTCGGGAGTTTCAAACTACGAGTTCAGTCCATCAAGAAGAATTTGGTTGGTATGGAGTGACTCAGTCTCGTTGACAGTGGTGAAAAAGACGGCGCAGTTGATCTCTTGAAAGGTAAAGGTCCAAAGCCAGGTAGATGAAATTCTATGCACATTCATGTATGCTTCAAACTCACAGGAAGATAGACGGGAACTTTGGAATGATTTGAAGGAACATCAAGACAATGCTCTAAGCTGAGAGCTCCCATGGTTATGCCCTGGAGACTTTAATGAGATCCTTAATAGAACAGAACACTCAGTAGCCACATATACGCCAGCATCGAGTTTGGTAATGGCGGAGTTTAATAGTATGGTTAGTTATTGTTTGCTGGAAGACATGGCTTATCACGACCCTTTATTCACATGGTGTAACAAGCGGGAGGAAGATCTGATATGTAAGAAGCTTGATCGCGCTCTGGTTAATCCTCTTTGGCTATAGCGCCCCTACAACTCATATTTTGTTTTCAAAGCTCGAGGTTGCTCAGATCATTTTTGTGGAGTTATCTCGCCTTACGGTCCGCCATATAAGCCAAAAGTCCCGTTTAAAGTCGTAAATGCTGTAGTGGTCTTGCCAGAATTTAAAAATCTTGTGGAAAGCTATTGGAATTAGACAGAAACTCTCTTCCCCTCCACCTCAGCTTTATTAAGGTTTTCAAAAAAGCTCAAACACCTTAAGCCAATTATCAGAGGATTTGGTCGACGAAAGCTGCATGACTTAAAAAAACGAAAAGAGGAAATGTACAAGGTGCTATGTGAAAAGCAGTTAAGAAATCTTACGAATCCAGATGAGAATTCCATGGCGGAAGAGGCTGAAACTCACAGCGCTTGGGAGAGTGTTGCGGACATTGAAGAGAAGTATCTTAGCTAAAAGGCAAAACTTCATTGGGTAAAGGAGGGTGATCAAAACAATCGGTTCTTTTACAATGCGATTAAGGAGAGAGAGAAGCGCCATATGATATATTAGATTAGAGGACATGAGGGCAGTATCTTCTCATCGACGAGTGAAATTAAGGCTGAAGGAATCCGATATTTTTCCGAGCTGTTCAAATCTCCACCAAGTTCTGAAAGCGTTTCAACATCTAGTTCGGGTCTGATGCAAATCCTAGAGTTCCAATGTGGTGAGGAAGAGAGTAACGAACTGGTAAAGGAAGTGATAGACATGGAGATAAAAAAGGTTCTATTTTCAATGCCCTCAAACAAGTCACCAGGTCCGGATGGGTTCACAGTGGAATTTTATAGAGAGATGTGGTCTATCTTAGGCAGTGATTTCACGGTGGCAGTAAAGTCGTTTTTCTCCAATGTCTTTCTACCAAAAGGAATAAATTCTACAGTACTCGCTCTAATCCCTAAGAAGACCGGGACGATAGGGATGAAATACTATAGACCGATCTCATGCTGCAATGTGATCTACAAAGTCATTTCAAAGATATTAGCAAATCGCCTAAAGAAGATCATCCCAGGGTTTATCACGAACAACCAATCAGCTTTTATAAGATAGATACCTAATGGAAAACCTCCTATTAGCGTCGAAATTGGTTAAGGACTACCATAAGCCTAACGTGTCTCCAAGATGTGCAATGAAGATTGATATAACAAAAGCTTTCGACTCGGTGAATTGAGAGTTTCTCGAGAACTTGTTAACAGCAATGAAAGTGCCTGAGACTTTCATCAAATGGATTATCTTTTGTGTAACTACTCCGTCATTCTCAGTGCAAATAAATGGGGAGTTGGCGAGATTTTTCTGGAGTGAGAGAGGGCTGCACCAAGGCTGTTCACTCTCACTGTACCTATTTGTTATTTGCATGAATTATTTATCGAAGATGTTGAACAAAGCAGCAAGAAATGGCGAGTTCGGTTATCATCCAACCTGCCAAAATTTAGGAGTTACACATCTTTGCTTCGTGGACGACATCATGGTCTTTGCAGATGGGAAAATTTGATCCATACAAGGTATACTCACGGTTTTTGAGAGATTTACTTCAACCTCGGGATTAATATAAGTATGGAGAAGTCAACCTTATTTATCACGGGAATACCACCGGTGGTCAGAGATTCTTTGAATGCACTCCCGTTAGACAAAGGAAACTTGCCGATAAAGTATCTAGGTCTTCCTCTTCTAACAAAAAGGATGACACAACAAGACTATCAACCTCTAATAGACAAGATCCGAAATCGCATCACCACTTGGAAAAACTGGTTTCTATCATTCGCGGGTAGGCTTCAGCTCTTATCTTCTGTAATTGCAAGTCTAACGAACTTCTGTAATTCGCGGGTAGGCTTCAGCATTTAGGTTACCGAAAGCATGCATAAGGGAGATCGAGAAAATCAGCGCAGCTTTATTATGGTCTAGTCCGAGTCTCAATGCTAGGAAAGCCAAGGTGGCTTAGAGTGATGTGTGTAAACCAAAATCTGAGGGTAGACTCGGGTTGAAGTCGTTGGTAGAAGCGAATAAGGTTAGCTGATATAAGCTAATATGGCGCATTCTATCTTCAAGAGACTCGTTGTGGGTCAACTGGATCAAAAAAAACTTGATCCGAAAGGGTTCGTTCTTGTCAACCAAGGAAACAAATACGTGAGGGTCTTGGATTTGGAGAAAATTTCTAAAGTACCGCGAATCCGCGAAAGCTTTCCATAAGGTCGAGGTACGTAATTGATCGAATACATCGTTTTGGTATCATGATTGGTGTTCATTGGGCAGATTTATAGAAGTTCTGGGGGAGAGGGGCTTCATTGATATGGATATTAAAGCATAAGACACGTTGGAGGAGGTGTTAGCTCACCATAGAACAAGGTGGCGAAGACCACATGTTTTGGCACAGATTGAGGCTGAAATAAGCAGCCTTCGGAACCAGGGAAATGATGAAGATGACGTAGCTGTATGGAGATACAAGGAAACAAAGTTTAAACCATTCTTTACATCGAAAACGACGTGGAACCAGTTAAGGGTACAAGGAACAAGCAATTCTTGGCATAAGGCAGTATGGTCCTCACACGCGACACCGAAATATTCTTTTATCTTGTGGTTAGCAGTTCAAAATCGACTGACAACGGGAGATAGAATGCTCCAATGGACCCCAAACATATCGGCGCAATGCTCTTTCTGTCCTCAACCTCTTGAGACCCGTGACCACCTGTTTTTTTCCTGTCCCTATTCGTCACAAATATGGCACAAGCTAGCTTATGGTTTGATGTATGAACAACATACAGTGAGATTTGATGAGCTTCTTAATGATTTTAAAGCAAGAAGAAATAGGACTAAGGACTATGTAATCAAGTATATCTTTCAAGCTACTACGTACGCGCTATGGAGAAAAACAAATATGTGAAGGCATGGTAGTGTTCAGTTAACGGCGGACAGGCTGGCTAACGAAGAGGGAAGGGCTGTGCGAAACCGACTATCCACACTTCAAGAACAGGGAATCATGATGGATGAGTTACAAGTCTGGTTCACTTCAAGGATATGAAGATTTATCGAAAACATGTTTTCAGCTTAATCGTTCATGGTGGGTACTCTTTTTTCCGTTAGAGGTTTTGTCCAAATTGGTTTTTTCTCTTCCGGGTTTTACCAAGGTCTCCATAAAGCAATGTCTTGAGCATAGATTATCAAAAGGTATTTTCAATTAAACAGTCACAATTGATGTAATAATGATTTTCTTTGAATATAATTTTACATTTATTCAAAAAAAATAAAATAAAATGTCGGCCGGCGATACAATTAATGGGCTTTTTCTTGATTCTTGAATTATGCGAGCACTTCTCGTCTAGTTTTATTTTTGAAACATTATTTCCCCTTTAAGCAACAACTAAATAAAGAAGATCAATACTCTAGCGAAAATATTAAACTGAATCATTTTAGAGATAATTTGCTACATGGGTCATTTTTTCAAACATAATTGGCCAAGATGATAATTCACTATTTTTCAGTTAGGAAAAAATGCCTCTCACTGTACCTGTGAGAGGCAATTTGCTGTGAGATAGAGCACCATAAATGATATTTTTGCCCTTCGCGTCAAATCTAGAATTTAAGAAGTTTAAGATAAAAAAATTGCTCTTTTTTATTAACTTTAGAAACTAACTCGAAACTAACTCAAACTAAAGCTCTCAAACTCGTAATCTCTCATACAATTATCACAATCCAACAATTATATTTATAGTGTTTTTAGGCAACACTTATTCCTAATATAACTATAAAAACCCTATTAATAACTCCTAAATATATTTAGATAAATCCTAAAATATATTTACATAACTTCTAAATATATTCAAATAATTCCTAAATATAAATCCTAATATCCTAAATCTATACTCGGTTAGGAATAGGTTTACTAGTGGATCAAACTATCTTTAAGCTTAATCCAATATTCTCCCTCTTCAGCTTAAAGTCCACATTTGGTAAATCTTGAACTCCTATTAGTTCCCTCATCTCTTTAAACTTGATTCTTGCCAAAGTCTTTGTCAAGATGTCGGCCGTTTGCTCATTCCCGAGGACATGCTCGACTTCTACTTGATTAATTTTGACACATTCTCGTCAGTCGGCCTTTTGCTCAAGTCTAGAATTTAAGAATTTTAAGATAAAAGAATTGCTTTCTTTATTAACTTTAGAAACTAACTTAAAACTAAAGCTCTCAAACTCTTAATCTCTCATACAATTGTCACAATTCAACAATTGTATTTATAGTGTTTTTAGGTAACACCTATTCGTAATATAACTATAAAACCCTATTATATAACTCCTAAATATATTTAGATAAATCCTAAAATATAGTTAGATATCTCCTAAGTATATTTAGATAACTCCTAAATATACATCCTAATCTCCTAAATCCATACTCGGTTAGGATTAGGTTTACTTGTGGATCAAGATATCTTTAAGCTTACTCCAACATTCTCCCTCTTAAGCTAAAGTCCACCTTTGATAAATCTTGAACTTCTATTAGTTCCCTCATCTCTTTATAGTTGACTCTTCCCAAAGGCTTTGTCAAGATGCCGGCCCTTTGCTCATTCCCGGGGACATGCTCAACCTCTACTTGATTAGTTTTGACACATTCTTGTCTGAAGTGATACCTCGTATGGATATGGTTACTCCTTCCGTGAAACACCGGATTCTTGGTAAGTACTATTGTCAACTTGTTGTCAAAACGAATGATAACCCTTTCACAAGGTAACCCGGTAACTTCACTAAGTACCTCTTCTAACCAAATCGCTTGTCGTGCCGTCTCCATAGCTGCCATAAACTCGGCCTCACATGAAGAGAGTGCTACATTTTCTTGCTTTTGTGAACACCAAGTAATCAGACTACTCCCAAGATAAAAATGTGACCGGTTGTACTTCTACCATCGTCTAAATCAACATTATGGCTACTATCACTATAACCCACCATAGTAATAACATTAGTTCACTTAAAAGATAAACCAAGAGAAAGCGTACCTTTCAAGTATGTCAAGATCTATTTCATTGCTACTCCATGTGACTCTCTCTGCTTTTGCATGTATCGACTTACTACCCCAAGACAGAATGCAAGATCTAGTCTAGTATGAAGCAAATATCTTAGGCATCCAACATTTCTCCTATAGGCCGTTGCATCAATTTCTTGTTCTTCTAGCGCTTTTGACAACTTGATCCCTGCGTCCATGGGCGTGTGTACAAGGTTGCAGTCCATCATTCCCGCTTCAACTATTATCTTGATTTCATATCATTCTTGTTTGAGAGTAATCCCATCACCATCTTGCTTTACTTCAATCCCAAGGTAATAGGTTAATTTTCCGAGATCACTCATCCCGAACTTTGTTGACATCCCCATCTTAAATTTGTTGATAATACTCATATTCGTCCCGGTTACGAACAAGTCATTAACATAAACCGCCACAAGTAGGAGACTTTCATTTTCTACCTTTCGATACACCGTGGGTTCTTTTGAGCACTTAGTAAACCATAGATCTTTGAGAATCTGATTGAGCTTATTATTCCAAGCTCTCAGTGCCTGCCTTAACCCGTACAAAGATTTTTTGAGCTTCTAAACTTTTTCTTCTTCTACCGTGACTATGAAGCCATCTAGTTGAGTGATATACACAACTTCTTTTAATTCTCCGTGAAGAAATGCTGTTTTTACGTCAAGGTGATGTATTTCCCAACCATGTGAAGCCGCTAAATTTACTAAAAGTCGTATTGTTTCGATGCGAGCCACATGAGAAAATACTTCATCAAAATCGATCCCATGTCTTTGCACTAAGCCCTTTGCTACAAGTCTAGCATTGTATTTGTGTATGCTTCCGTCGGAGTTTTTCTTTAGCATAAAAAACATTTTAAACCGATAGTTTTAGCTCCCATAGGTAGATTAACCAAGTTACAAGTATTATTCTTTGTAATAGATGCAATTTCATCTTCACATGCATGAATCCATTCCTCGGACTCCTTGGCTTCAAAGAAGTCCTTTGCCTCATCGTTTAGCATCAAAAGAAGTCTCTCTCATTCTTCTTCGGCAAGTAGGATGTAGTCATCAAGGTAAACCGGTTTTGCAATTTGTCTACTAGACCTTCTTAGTCCAAATTGTCCTTGGTCTAGAACTTGATCTAAATCTTGATTTTCTCCAAATTCTCCTCTGTTTTGTTCTGTTTCTACTATGGGCGTCGATGAATCAATCTCATCTTCGGGTTCCAAGTCTTCAGTTGCTTTGTCATTTCCATAACCTTCAAGGCTAAGTTCAAACATTCCTGGTTTCTCGACTGGTACTTGCTGCTCCAAGTTATTCCACTTCCAACCTTCTGTTTCATCAAAAATCATATCTCTACTCACTATGATTTTTCGAGTGGTTGGATCATAAAGCCGATAAGCTTTGGATCCAGGTTCGGTTCCCAAGTGCATCAACATCCTAGATCTATCATCA
This sequence comes from Cardamine chenopodiifolia, assembly GCA_963922655.1. Taxonomy (NCBI): domain Eukaryota; kingdom Viridiplantae; phylum Streptophyta; class Magnoliopsida; order Brassicales; family Brassicaceae; genus Cardamine; species Cardamine chenopodiifolia. Next base: position 4,523,452 of record OZ000487.1, on the reverse strand, counting down.
AGTTTTCTTAGAGGCGGAGTTTCTGCTTTTGCATAGCTAATGCATCCGGAAACTCGTAAATGTTTAACGTTCAGTTTCTTGCCTTTGAACACTTCGTACGGAGTTTTTTCTTTCAGAGCTCTCGTGGCTATTCTACTGATAAGGTAAGTAGCATGTCTCGCTGCTTCTCCCCATAGATAATTTGGTATACCCATGTGTTTCATGATGTTCCCGGTAATCTCCATTAGGGTTCTATTTTGCCTCTCGACTACTCTGTTTTGTTGTGGCGTGTAAGGAGCCGTGAGATGTCTTTGTATCCCATTTTTCTCACAAAATTCTTGAAACTCTTGTGACACAAATTCTCCTCCTCAGTCAGTTCTAAATGTTCCTATCCTTGTTCTGGTTTCTTTTTCAATTGATAGCTTGAGCTTCTTGAATTTTGAGAATGCCTCGCTTTTTTCTCTTAGTAGCATAGACCACATATAACGAGAATGGTCATCAATAAGAACAAATGTATACCTATTTCATGGAATCGTGCATGATGTGATAGGCCCACAAAGATCTCCATGTATGAGCTCAAGCTTTCTCGTTGCGCGATACGTGGTTGCTTGAGGGAAAACCTTCCTTGCTTGTTTTCCAAGTAAACTAGAACTGCAAATCTCAGTTTCAACATTCACCCTTGGAACTCCTATGACCAAATCCTTTTGAATCATAGATTTTAAAGTCTCCATGCTAACATATCCTAGCCTTGCATGCCATTTAGTCACCTTGTACAAGCATTTTTTTTGATCTGTTTGCTTTGACTAATTGTGTTCCTTCTCAATCATGTAGAGTCAAGTAATCCTCCTTCATTCTTACTTTGCACCTTGTTTATGTGGCTTGTCCAAGACTTATGATGTTTCTTTTCAATTCCGGAATGAAGTACACATTTGACATTGTTCTTTTTTTTCCATTCTTGTCAACAAAGAGGATTGATCCCTTTCCTTTGATGTCTCTGTAGGAGTCATCACCAAATCTAACTTTTCCGGTGATGGTATCACAATTCCTGAAAAATACATTCGGTTACCAGTCATATGATTACTAGCTCCATTATCTAGATACCATATGTCATCTTGATCCGAATGTGTTTCAAATTTACTTGGTATGAAATTCTTTTCGTTTAAGTAAAACACTTCGTGCATCATTAATTCGTCGGCGTCTTGTGTGTCATATTTTTCGGTTTCTTGAGCTTCTTGTAGCTTAAGTAATATGTCCAGGCAGTTTGAGGCATAGTGTCATGTTTTATCGCACCGATAACACACAACTTTTGATTTATCTTTTCCTTGTTTGTAAGCTTGATTCGGATTCTCATAATATTGTGGTTGATAGTTTTGACAACTACGACCTCTTCCTCGATTATAAAACCGTCTATCACTCCCTCTTCCTCTGTTTTCTTCATTAAAACCTTGAAACGATTGTGTCTCCATGTTAGCATACATAAGCTTGTCTTGATCTTTTTGAATGTCTTCTTCTTTATGTATTCTTTCTTCATAAGCTTTTAGTCGTCCAACAATGTCTTCAAAGCTTGTTGTATTATGATCTGATACTTGCTCAAGAGAGGCAACCATATGTATGTATTTTTGTCAAGGAAGGCTTTTCAAGAACTTTTTCACTAGTTTTGGCTCTTCAATGCTTTTTCCTAAAGCACCGGATTTTGAAGCTATCTTAGATATTTTTCCCACAAAGTCATCAATGGTATCCGATTCTTTCATCTTCATTCGGTTAAAGTCTGCCATTAACGTTTGTAGCCTAGCTTCCTTAACTCTTTCCACGCCTACGTGCCTTGCTTTGATTGCTTCCCAACCCGCCTTAGATGTGTCAAGATCGCCTACTTGAAAGATAAGTGATTTGGGTATCGATTGGAATAGGAGAGCTATGGCCATATCGTTCTTATCTTCGTCACTTACTTCTGATTCTATGGTTTCCCAAACCTTATCCACCTTAAGTGTGATCTTCATTCGCATAGCCCATACCGTGTCATTTGTGGAGTTTAACATGGGGCATTGGATTGATGAAGGTCCTCTTTCTTTAGGTCTCATTACGGTTGACATGGATAGATCTCCCATGTTGTTGAAATAAGAATTTCTTGTTTACTCAAGTTCTTCATCGTAATCTCTAAACTCAACACCTCACGGTTGAAATTTTAATATCAAGCTCTTATACCAAATCTAGAATTTAAGAAGTTTAAGATAAAAGAATTGCTCTCTTTATTAACTTTAGAAACTAACTCAAAACTAAAACTCTCAAACTCTTAATTTTTCATACAATTGTCACAACCCAAAAATTGTATTTATAGTGTTTTTAGGCAACACTAATTCCTAATATAACTATAAAACCCTTATTAGATAACTCCTAAATATATTTAGATAAATCGTAAAATATATTTAGATAACTCCAAAGTATATTTAGATAACTCCTAAATATACATCCTAATCTCCTAAATCCATATTCGATTAGGATTAGGTTTACTAGTGGATCAAACTATTTTTAAGCTTAATCCAACATCAAGTGGGAGAAAATGACAATTTGTACACTATTATTTTCCATACAATATTGTCTCGTACACCATATGTACACCAATTAGAGAATTAAGTCTCTCACTATAGCCATGAGATAGAGAAGCTTGTGAGTTTGGCTGCCGAAATCTTAGCTTGTGAGATTGATTGTCACCATGTACACTGTCATGTCTCGTACACCACCATGTCTCGTATACATTATGTTCCATACACTGTAATGTTATGTACACTCCCATGTTCTGTACAATATTTCTTATACACTTTTGTGCACGATTATGCTTCGTATTGTAGAAAAGTGTGCAACCGTAGTTACATATTGTATTTCCTTTCCCACGGTTACACACTTTACATATTGTTAAAATGTGGATATATATGACATAAGAAGGATAGTTATGTTAATGCAAGTGAAATAAATATTTGAAGGTGTACAACTAAAATAATATACACCATGATGTACAATATGGTGGTTATAACAGTGTACATAGACAGTGAATGAGTGAACGAGACAATGTATGAGACGGTACACAAAATAATGGTGTACGAGACAGTATACAAAAATAATGGTGTACGAAATAGTGTATAGAGATAATGGTGCATGAGAAAATGTATGGGGGATTTCTCGTGTACAAAGATAATGGTGTACGAGACAGTGTACGAGACAAAGACAGTGGTTACGATGGTGTACGAGGACGATTTTGATTGTACTCCCTACAAAAGATTCCAGAAAATAAAATTTTGTTTTTAAAATTTTTTGATAACTTATTTGTATTATAATCAAAAGAGAAACAATAATTGGAAAAAATAAAAGGAGAGAAAGAAAGAAAAAAATAAAAGAACAAGTAGAAAAAGAGAGAATATTGGCAGATATGTAATTACTTGATTTTTTAATGTGCAGAAGGGGACAATGAACAGTACGAAAATAGTGTAATTGACTCACTTTACTAACTGTGAATAGTATATGGCATATCTCATCAATTATGTTTAGAAACATCCCACTTAGCTATTCACCTATTATGTTATTTGCATGGAAATAAACCATGGTCGGATGTCTATGACTTTTAGGACCGTGAGATTATTCTCATGCGAGATGCATTGCGTCTTGAAATGCTGGACATATGGCTCTCGGAACATATTTATCAATCTTCTTTAGTCAGTTGAATCTTTGACAGGTTGAAAAATCAGCGGTGTTTCATATTATCTCACCATGCAGAATTAGATGGTCTCTTGTGTGCATGACCATCGTCTGAATTGTTCCCACCTTAATCAACACAAATTGAATAGTGTTGGAGAATCGTTTTTGAAAAACACAAACGTAAAAAAATGTTTGGGGAAGTTGAGTGCATATATTTAGGAGTGTGGTATTTGCAAATGCAAACAATATAGAGTGGATATTAATGACTACATATAGGTGCACAAATTTATATTGTGGGTAATTGTGAACATATTTATCAAAATCGTTAATAAAATATGATTTTTAGCGAAATAATTTGTGTTCGTAGGTCAGTCTCTGAGAGAGTTGAACCGTTTAGAGAAAAATACAATACCATAAATAGTAGGCTGTCTATTAAAGATTATCACAAGGCAGGGTTAATGTTTTCCTGAACTCAGTGACCAATGAAAATAGTGTCACAAGGGTAGAAATTCAAAGTGAAGTAGTAGAAAGTAAAGTGAGAAGAACATATTGAAATGGTTAGGAAATGTTGATGTAAAATGAATGACAAGTCTCATATTATAACAAACAAAATTAAAGAAAGAATATTCAAGCGATTCGTTATCTTTTGTGGAGCTAATGGAGATGGATAACAAGATGTTGAACATCTGCTGGTGACTCGAGATGATGAGGTGCACAACCTGGTTAGACAGTCGAGACTGGAGGATGTGCACTCCAGAACAAAGACAATGGTAAAGCGTACATGGTTGGACGGGATGACAAGAATAGAAGCCAACCACCTACCAATCGCAGGCTAAACAGTCGTGGGTAAAGCGGAGGGGAGGATTACAAGGAAGTACCTAATGCTCGAAATTTTTCAAGCTTGGAAACAAAGCTTCTATGAGATCAAGCAGGGATTCCACATGGCCAAGGAGAATTGGGATAACTAAGAAAAACTAAGCTTCATTTAGTAAGGAAACACAAGAGAAGAAGACTCAGAAATTGCAACGGATTCGCAAAAATTGCATAGGGAAAAACTTTTGGAATGCCGCGTAACCTTAAATTTTGCGAATCCGTCGGATATTCCAATGGATTTCCGATGGATTCGTGAAAATTGCATGTCTTATCATTTGTTAATTAACCTTAAACACCATTACATGTTTTCTCAAATCCGTCAAAAATCCGTCGGAAATATCGAGATTTAGGGATTTGAAGGTTTTTTCTAAACATCGGGACTGGAATACGTTTGTATAAAGCCATAGTAACCATTGCATTGATTAAATTACAATATCAAGTTTATACAAGTTATTAATTTACAAAAAACAAAAATTTATGTTAGTTCTAAGATATATTATATGGTTAGTATGTATTCATAGGTATCTTTAATCAAAATCGTCTTAAATGTTAGAATTTATTAAATTCTTCATTTTCTATGATATTAAATGCATATAACGTCTCACCCAGTGTTAGAAATTGTTTTTTATACTAATGTCTGCTAATATAGTATAACAAATCTTCCAAAACCCCAAATCTGTTGGAAAAATCCGACGGATTGGGTGGTTTGACAAAAAAATAACAAATCTAAATAAAATCTCAATACATTACAATAAGAAATATAAAATAAAAACATACTCTTGTTAGATAACATGAAGAAAATCTCCAGAACAAATCAGTGGCAAGTCTAATCTAGACTTCATATTGTCTTTCGTCTTCACTTGCACGTTTAAAACAGTGTTCATGATGTTGTCAAAAAAGTTTTTCTCAACGCGCATAACATCTAGATTATGCCTCAAAACAATGATCTTTCCAATAAGGCAAATCCCAGAAAATACTTTTTTTATGCCAGTTATGAAGTTCACCGACACCGTCAACAGGATCATGCCTATTACCCCCACAGTAAAGAGGTCTCTCAGCGTCAAAATCTCTTAATTGCTCCAATATACAACGTCCATCAACCTCCGGAGGTGCACAGTCAAACACTTGTTTGTTCTTTGTAAATAATGTTTTAGACCGACGATAAGGATGATCACTAGGTAAAAATCTTATGTGGCAATCAAACTATCACGTCTTTCTTTCGTGATGTAATTGGAATGCATCAGTGTTTTCTTGGTTATACGGGCAAGATAATCTTCTATGCGTTGTCCATCCAGATAACATACCATATGTTAGAAAATAGCTTATTGTCCACATAAGAACCACACGTATCTTGAAATTATACTGCAATGAAAAATCAAATGCGTCAAACCCATGCTTCCATAGCATTTGTAACTTATAGGTCAATGGCTGGAAGAATACATCAAGTGACCTCCTTGGATGCTCTGGGCCGGGAACTAGCACGGAAAGGAACAAAAACTCTCTACACATGCACAAAGATGGTGGTAAATTGTAAGGTGTTACAATTACCGGACACAGTGAATATTGTCTTCCATGTTTTCCAAATGGGTTAAAACCATCTGTACATAACTCGAGGTATACTTTTTGTCGCTCATACACAAAATCTGGATACGTTGATTGGAAATGTTTTCACGCTTCTGCGTCTGATGGATCCGTAATCTCTCCATCTTGACGTCGCTCTGCATGCCATCTCATTGCCTCTGTTGTGCGTTGAGATTGATATAACCTCTTCAACCTCTCTGTTAATGGTAAATACCACATCCGTTTATAAGGAACTGACAATCTTCCACTAGTTTCTTGAAACCTTAGTTTTTGACAAAATCTACATCTTTTATGGTTTTTGTCTTCTCTCCAATATATCATACAGTTGTCGATGCACACATCTATTGTCTGATACGGCAAACCAAGACCATCAACTATTTCCTATACCTCATAGTATGATGTTGGTGAAAGATTATCTTCAGACAAAATATCTTTCACAAAATCTGCTATCGCATCAACACATTCTTCCGCCAAATTGCAGTCAGTCTTAATAGTCATCATTCTACTTGCAGATGATAACAGTGAATGACCTTCTCTACAACCAATATATAGTGGCTGTTTCGCTGCATCTAACATATAAAAAAAATTTTGCGCTTCTGCATTTGGTTCTTCAACACTATCTCCATCATAACCGGTCGACGACATGTTCTCCCTAAACACATCATTCACCATCTCAACCGTAATGGTACCTACATCTACTTCCCTTCTATCTCCTATGTTATCCGCAACATTTGGTTTACTAGTATTACCATAATCATAATTTGTTTTGTCAATGTAAATACCAAATCTTATAACCGGACATAAACCCATTACTATACAAGTGATGTCAAACTAACTCAACCTTAACATCATGAGAATTTTGGCATATATTACATGAACATTTAATCTTACCATTTTTTTGCTCCCCGTTAATTTCTGGCCAATCCCATGAACTCGCAGATTCCTCGTGCATAATCATCTTTCAGTAAGTTTGACTCTGGATCCATCATAGGTTCGTCCATCCATGACCGGAATTAAATACCAGCAGACATATTATAACTTGTCTATATAGAGATTGAAAAAGTAAGTGGTGTAAATGAATGAAGAAATGTGGAAACATATATATAAAAGTCACGTCCGTCGAAAATCCGTTGGAATACAACATTTTCAAACGGTTATATTAACGTTCTTATTAATCGACAACTTTCCAAAAAAATTCCGACAAATTTCAAACGGATTTTCGACGGACTTGTGCTTGTCCGTCAGAAATCCGTCAGAAACTAACCAACAGATTCTCTGTCCATCGGAAAGCTGTTGATTATTTTGTCAGAAATCTGTCGGAATTTACCAGTCGTAAAACCATCAAAAATCCGTCTAAATTTTTGGACGGATTTTGATTCCGTCGGTTTTACGGCTGGTTTCTTGTAGTGAGGTAATCTATATGTCAGATGCTAAAATTTAAACATTGAAAGTTGAATATTAAAATTTTCAATAGTTATTATAGAAAAAAATTATATGGGACGATGAGAAAATAGGGTATTATTTGGAGTTTATTGATCTTGAATAGGCTAAAAATATATACAAGCAAAAAAATCCCAAAGAAATTGGAAGAAACCGTATTTGTAAACAGTTTTTGGAAAAAAACTGGTATAAGTCTTCATTCGGATTGTTTCAAGAGTAAATACGATAACTTGAGAAACAAGTGGGAATCATATAAAAGACTGTTGAATTTCATCGGAGGGTAGGTGGATCACACAACTTGTTTGATTAAGATAGTTTCCAAATGGTGGAAGGACTGTGAAATGGTATTATTTATTTTTCTAAAAAAGTTCTAATGCATTATCTCCGTTATTATCTCCGTCCCATTTTACTCTCTAATCACATAACTATGGCTGCTACTCTCAATTCTGATAGAGTCTACGGTGTCTCTAACATCAAGTATCATATTCCAGTGATACTTGATTTGAAAGAAAGCAATTAAGATGCCTGGAGAGAATTGTTTCATACTCACTGCCTCAGTTTTGATGTTCTAGGTCACATCGACGACACTCTTCTCCCTGCTAATGATGATGACATTTCTTGGAAGAAGCATGACGGGATCGTCAAGCTGTGGCTCTACGGAACATTATCTCCAAAATTGTTTTAGAGTTCCTTTATAACATCCTCCTCGACTGTTATGGCCGTCTCTGAGACTAATACTCTCAACAAATCATCTCATCAACAGTTTCGGGGTAGGGGCAGAGGAAAAAACAAAAATCGTGGTAAAGGGCATACCTCATACAATTCGTCAAGAGAAACGTATCCAATGTGGAATGCTCCGTCGTGGCCACCACCCTATCAAATGTGGCAACTACAGTGGGGTTATCCTCCATATGCAATGCCTCCAAGTGGTCAGGGACATGGAGTTATGAGACCTAGACCTCCATATACGTTGTACCACAACACTAATTAGCACCCTGGAAGCACCAAGATCCAGCTAATGCTCAATGGTACATGGACTCTGGGGCAATGTCTCTTCTCACCTCAGGCGCAGGTATGAACCCCCAACAAATTTTTAATTCAAGCATCAGAAAATCTGTTATTGTTGGCAACGGGAATTCCATTCTGGTTGCTGCTTCTAGCACCATTGAGCTTGTTTCTAAACCTCTCTATGTATATCTTCAAAACACTCTTGTCACACCTGATATTATTAAAAATTTTATCTCGGTTCGTCGATTTACTCGTGATAATACATGTTCCATTGAGTTTGACCCATTTGGTTTTTCTATAAAGGATCTTCACACCAAGAAGACTCTTCTCCACAATGACAACACAGAGATCTTTATCCAGTTTTTCCTCCTTTTAATAAGAGCCAAGCTCAAGTTTTAGCCTTCATCTCTCAGTCTTCCGAAATTTGGCATCAACAACTTGCTCATCCAAGCAATGACACACTAAAGTCTTTAATTTCGTCATTGCATTTTCAATGTAATAAAAAGAAACTTCCAATAACTTGTAATGCTTGTCAACTCGGAAAGCATGTCAAGCTTCCTTTTTATCCATCAATAAATACAGTCTCTTCTCCCTTTGAAACTGTTCATTCCGACTTGTGGACCTCACCAGTTCCAAGTATTTCAGGAATACGATATTATGTTCTATTTCTCGATTAGTTCTCCCATTTTTTGTGGGTGTATCCGTTAAGAAAAAAAAGTGAAGTATTCTCAAAATTCACTCAATTTCAATCCTATGTCAAGAATCAATTCAAAACCAACATTCAATCCCTTCAATGTGATAATGGAGGTGAGTACAATAACTCCCAATTTCATGAATTATTCGCGACTAACAGTATTCAATTTCGTTTCTCACGTCCACATACATCACAACAAAATGGTAGATCAGAGCGCATGATTCTGTTCGAACTCTTCTGATTCAAGTCCATTCACCAATTTCTTTCAGGGTATAGGCTCTCCATATTGCTGTTCATATACTCAACCTTCTACCCTTCTCTTCCATTGAAAACAGAATACCTTTCTCTGTTATGTTCAACAAGCGGTCATCGTACTCACACCTTCGGGTGTTTGGCTGCCTCTGTTATCCTCACATAAACACTAATAATAAACTCGAGCCTCGTTCAACTCCCTCTGTTTTCCTTGGCTATAGTAATATCACGTCATGTTACATTTGATGAGACTACATTTCCCTATCAAATCAAACACTTACAAGCAGCCAACTCTTATGATTTTCTCTAGCCTGAAACAGAGCCTTCCCCACTACAAAAGCAAATTCTCATCTCGTCTTCATTGTCTTCTCCTCCGCCGGCTCCACCTTCAGTCTAGCTTTTGGCACCAACTCCACCCGTGGTTATTCCTCAAGCAAACCATCCTATCACTAGATCCAAGGAGGGAATTCGAAAACCAAAACAAAACCTCTCTCTAAATGTCAACTCTGTTTCGACAATTCCTAAAGGTTTTTGACAAGCTCTTTTGGATCCAAACTAGAATCTATCAATGACAGATGAATACGATGCTTTGATTAAAAATAACACTTGGATTTTAGTGCCTAAACCTGCAGGTAAGAATGTTGTCAATGCAATCTGGCTGTACAAACATTAATACAAGGCAGAGGGCTCCTTGGCTCGCTACGAATCCATGTTAGTGGCAAACGGAAAAACGCAGGAATATGGTATTGACTTTGATGAGACATTCAGTCCTGTGGTGAAGCCTGCAACTATACGAGCTGTTCTCAATTTGATGTTGAATGACAATGGCCGATTAATCAATTAGACATTCAGAATGCTTTTTTACATGGAACTCTCGAAAAAACCGTCTTTATGCATCAGCCACAAGGATTTGTAAAAAAAGAGCATCGAACCATGTTTGCCTTTTAAACAAAGCTATTTATGCTTTGAAACAGGCACCTCGAGCCTGGAATGCGCGATTTGCAACATATATAAAACAACTGGGATTCAAGCACTCAGACGCATCATGCGCTATGATCAAGGGACAAAGAAACACGGTCTGAAATTGCAAAATCTCCATCAATCCAACTCAGAGCCTATTCTGATGCAGGCTGGGCGGGCTGTCCGTCTACACGAAGATCGACCTCCGGCTACTGTGTCTATTAGGAGATACACTCATCTCTTGGTCTTCAAAATGTCAGGCCACAGTCTCTAGATCAAGTACAGAAGCAGAGTACAAAGCTGTTGCTAATGTTGTCTTTGAAACGTGCTGGCTACGTAATCTCTTACTAGAGCTGCATTGTCCTCTCCATAGTGCTTCCAATTTTTTCTGTGACAATATAAGTGCGGTCTACCTCTTCAACAAACCCAGTTCAGCATCAACGAACCAAACACGTTGAAATCAACGAACCAAAGGAGAAGTGCGAGTCTTCACATCCCGGCGTCGCATCAATATGCTGAAATCTTCACAAAAGGACTTCCTTCCTCATTTTTCAACAGTTTAAATCCAGTGTTGGCGTCATCACTCGACCGACACTTCAACTGCGGGAGGATATTAGATAGAATATTCTTCCAGATTTCAAATAGATTTAATAGTTCTTAAGATAATGGGAATGAGATTGTAAATCCTCTTTGTATTCAACTGATGAATAAACAACTCCTCACGGAGATTCATAACATCTTTCAGATAGAACTACTTGTGGAGGGAATTCAACGTGGATGGCATGATTCTAGTGGTCAAATGAATAAAGAAAAGGTGGAAAATAAAATATTATCAGTCTTCAAAGAAAGACTAGGATGCAAGAAATTGAATAAAAATTATCAAAGCATAATGAAGTATTTAAAATCTCGATACCAAAGTTATGTGAATCTTCTACATGACAGTTTTGGGTTTTGGTGAGATTTTGAAACCAAAAAGTTTTACCGCTTCTAATGAAGTGTGAGATGGATTTTTTAAGGCATGTCTCTGTTTTACATAAATTTTAGATACTAATAAATTTTTTCTAATAGCTTTTCAGTTTTATTTGTTTCTAAAATTTGTCCCATACATCCAAACCAAAAATATATGCGATATGAGTTTCATGAACAATTTAAAAAATTTGAATATTATATTTGATTGTACAACCACCAATGGTAGTAATTCTGTTGGATTGGATGGTACTATAGATGATCGTACCTATCGGGTTGGTAATAATCAAGTAAACGAATACTTGATTTTTGTGAGGCAGCGATGATGATGATGTGCATCACCTTCATTAGATAAAACTCTTTATAAGATAATGTGGTAAAACTTATCCCGAGAAAGACATCTAGAACATAAGCACACAATAATTCAGGAGAGCTGAAAAGGGATAACAATGATTCTATTAGTTTTAGATAATATAGCAAGAACCTCTGTGGCGAATGCTAATCATTTTGAACGTCTCGTTCGTTCTAAGAGCTTTGAATATCATAGCACCAAATTTGATGGAGAACCCTGGAGTCACACCATCGGCAAAGATAATAGAGAGCATAAATTTTTATCCCTATTTTAAAGTTGATATTTGAGTAATGATTTTCTTTTAAGTAATCATATATTTTTTATACTGTTTTTATTTATTTTAGAGCTTATTTTGATCATTATCGTATTGCATTGGAGGTGTTGATGGCACACATTTTTTCAATGATACCAAAATGTGATGTGCCAAACTATCGCAATCGTAAAGAATTTATATCACAAAATGTCATTGCTGCTTGTGATTTTGATCTACAGCATATGTATGTTGCTAGGGGATAGGAAGGTTCAGCTAATAATTCAACAATATTAAATAATGTTTTGACAAGGAGCGCACTTGCATATTAGAGGTTTCATAAGATATGTGCTTGAACTTGAACATAGTTCATAGATAATTGATTACAATCACCTTTTATAATATTTCGTTTGGGAGAATATAATTCTTCTCTTGCTTTGATGTAATGTTCTTAAATTTGAACAAAAAAAATTGGATTACAAAAGGAAGTCGTTTGAATCCAATTCAACCATTAGTCTATTATGTTTTAATTTACTATATCTTTCCCTTTTGTTCATTAGTATGAAAGCAAATATAATCTAAACTACAATTAAAAATCATATTTAAAGAAACCATAAAATATTTTAAATTAAAATATCTTAAATAGAAGCCATCATTAGTTAGTAATTTAACAACTTCTCAAATGTTATGAGTTATACTACTAAAAATATATACTAAATATTTAGGTATCGCCGAAGCATCTGACTAATCACATAATTTATTTATTTTGCTAGACATATTATACTTTTAAAATTTAAAAAAATTAGAAATATATAAATAAAAAAATATAAAAATATTTAAAGTTAAATACTAAAATAAATTACTCGCACGTTTTGACCCAAAGAAAATGTTACAATATAATTTCTGTATTTATTTTTGTTGTACATGACCATGTAAATGTGTCACTTATATGATAATATTATTATTGTATTGCCAATTGGAGGTTTCTTTTTCATTTTGTTCTTAAAAAATCCAAAGATCAGAAATGAACAATTTCTGCAGTCAGATACACAAAGAGATCTTCCCAAACTTACTAAATTGAAATACAAAAATCTGGCTAGCTACATGCTAAGGTTAAGCGCAAACGACTTGCTCGTTTTCTGTAGAAAGCAAAGGTAATTTTCATCTCCCCCTGGTTGGCAAGCAATCAACTCGGAAACAACAAACCAAACTTGAGTTTCATGTTGGTAAAGACCCATATGGCCTAGTTTACGGCACGCAGGAAGACTTGCTTTTGATGAAGGAGTGGATAATCGAACAGAATGAACAACTGAGAAACACAAAAATAGGGAAGATATGACTAGGTGCATCACTCGACCGACACTTCAACTGCGGAAGGATATTAGATAGAATATTCTTCCAGATTTCAAATAGATTTAATAGTTCTTAAGATAATGGGAATGAGATTGTAAATCCTCTTTGTATTCAACTGATGAATAAACAACTCCTCACGGAGATTCATAACATCTTTCAGATAGAACTACTTGTGGAGGGAATTCAACGTGGATGGCATGATTCTAGTGGTCAAATGAATAAAGAAAAGGTGGAAAATAAAATATTATCAGTCTTCAAAGAAAGACTAGGATGCAAGAAATTGAATAAAAATTATCAAAGCATAATGAAGTATTTAAAATCTCGATACCAAAGTTATGTGAATCTTCTACATGACAGTTTTGGGTTTTGGTGAGATTTTGAAACCAAAAAGTTTTACCGCTTCTAATGAAGTGTGAGATGGATTTTTTAAGGCATGTCTCTGTTTTACATAAATTTTAGATACTAATAAATTTTTTCTAATAGCTTTTCAGTTTTATTTGTTTCTAAAATTTGTCCCATACATCCAAACCAAAAATATATGCGATATGAGTTTCATGAACAATTTAAAAAATTTGAATATTATATTTGATTGTACAACCACCAATGGTAGTAATTCTGTTGGATTGGATGGTACTATAGATGATCGTACCTATCGGGTTGGTAATAATCAAGTAAACGAATACTTGATTTTTGTGAGGCAGCGATGATGATGATGTGCATCACCTTCATTAGATAAAACTCTTTATAAGATAATGTGGTAAAACTTATCCCGAGAAAGACATCTAGAACATAAGCACACAATAATTCAGGAGAGCTGAAAAGGGATAACAATGATTCTATTAGTTTTAGATAATATAGCAAGAACCTCTGTGGCGAATGCTAATCATTTTGAACGTCTCGTTCGTTCTAAGAGCTTTGAATATCATAGCACCAAATTTGATGGAGAACCCTGGAGTCACACCATCGGCAAAGATAATAGAGAGCATAAATTTTTATCCCTATTTTAAAGTTGATATTTGAGTAATGATTTTCTTTTAAGTAATCATATATTTTTTATACTGTTTTTATTTATTTTAGAGCTTATTTTGATCATTATCGTATTGCATTGGAGGTGTTGATGGCACACATTTTTTCAATGATACCAAAATGTGATGTGCCAAACTATCGCAATCGTAAAGAATTTATATCACAAAATGTCATTGCTGCTTGTGATTTTGATCTACAGCATATGTATGTTGCTAGGGGATAGGAAGGTTCAGCTAATAATTCAACAATATTAAATAATGTTTTGACAAGGAGCGCACTTGCATATTAGAGGTTTCATAAGATATGTGCTTGAACTTGAACATAGTTCATAGATAATTGATTACAATCACCTTTTATAATATTTCGTTTGGGAGAATATAATTCTTCTCTTGCTTTGATGTAATGTTCTTAAATTTGAACAAAAAAAATTGGATTACAAAAGGAAGTCGTTTGAATCCAATTCAACCATTAGTCTATTATGTTTTAATTTACTATATCTTTCCCTTTTGTTCATTAGTATGAAAGCAAATATAATCTAAACTACAATTAAAAATCATATTTAAAGAAACCATAAAATATTTTAAATTAAAATATCTTAAATAGAAGCCATCATTAGTTAGTAATTTAACAACTTCTCAAATGTTATGAGTTATACTACTAAAAATATATACTAAATATTTAGGTATCGCCGAAGCATCTGACTAATCACATAATTTATTTATTTTGCTAGACATATTATACTTTTAAAATTTAAAAAAATTAGAAATATATAAATAAAAAAATATAAAAATATTTAAAGTTAAATACTAAAATAAATTACTCGCACGTTTTGACCCAAAGAAAATGTTACAATATAATTTCTGTATTTATTTTTGTTGTACATGACCATGTAAATGTGTCACTTATATGATAATATTATTATTGTATTGCCAATTGGAGGTTTCTTTTTCATTTTGTTCTTAAAAAATCCAAAGATCAGAAATGAACAATTTCTGCAGTCAGATACACAAAGAGATCTTCCCAAACTTACTAAATTGAAATACAAAAATCTGGCTAGCTACATGCTAAGGTTAAGCGCAAACGACTTGCTCGTTTTCTGTAGAAAGCAAAGGTAATTTTCATCTCCCCCTGGTTGGCAAGCAATCAACTCGGAAACAACAAACCAAACTTGAGTTTCATGTTGGTAAAGACCCATATGGCCTAGTTTACGGCACGCAGGAAGACTTGCTTTTGATGAAGGAGTGGATAATCGAACAGAATGAACAACTGAGAAACACAAAAATAGGGAAGATATGACTAGGTGCATCACTCGACCGACACTTCAACTGCGGGAGGATATTAGATAGAATATTCTTCCAGATTTCAAATAGATTTAATAGTTCTTAAGATAATGGGAATGAGATTGTAAATCCTCTTTGTATTCAACTGATGAATAAACAACTCCTCACGGAGATTCATAACATCTTTCAGATAGAACTACTTGTGGAGGGAATTCAACGTGGATGGCATGATTCTAGTGGTCAAATGAATAAAGAAAAGGTGGAAAATAAAATATTATCAGTCTTCAAAGAAAGACTAGGATGCAAGAAATTGAATAAAAATTATCAAAGCATAATGAAGTATTTAAAATCTCGATACCAAAGTTATGTGAATCTTCTACATGACAGTTTTGGGTTTTGGTGAGATTTTGAAACCAAAAAGTTTTACCGCTTCTAATGAAGTGTGAGATGGATTTTTTAAGGCATGTCTCTGTTTTACATAAATTTTAGATACTAATAAATTTTTTCTAATAGCTTTTCAGTTTTATTTGTTTCTAAAATTTGTCCCATACATCCAAACCAAAAATATATGCGATATGAGTTTCATG
Source organism: Cardamine chenopodiifolia (assembly GCA_963922655.1). Lineage (NCBI taxonomy): Eukaryota > Viridiplantae > Streptophyta > Magnoliopsida > Brassicales > Brassicaceae > Cardamine > Cardamine chenopodiifolia. The sequence continues at coordinate 4,507,164 of OZ000487.1, read as the reverse complement.
AACAATTTAAAAAATTTGAATATTATATTTGATTGTACAACCACCAATGGTAGTAATTCTGTTGGATTGGATGGTACTATAGATGATCGTACCTATCGGGTTGGTAATAATCAAGTAAACGAATACTTGATTTTTGTGAGGCAGCGATGATGATGATGTGCATCACCTTCATTAGATAAAACTCTTTATAAGATAATGTGGTAAAACTTATCCCGAGAAAGACATCTAGAACATAAGCACACAATAATTCAGGAGAGCTGAAAAGGGATAACAATGATTCTATTAGTTTTAGATAATATAGCAAGAACCTCTGTGGCGAATGCTAATCATTTTGAACGTCTCGTTCGTTCTAAGAGCTTTGAATATCATAGCACCAAATTTGATGGAGAACCCTGGAGTCACACCATCGGCAAAGATAATAGAGAGCATAAATTTTTATCCCTATTTTAAAGTTGATATTTGAGTAATGATTTTCTTTTAAGTAATCATATATTTTTTATACTGTTTTTATTTATTTTAGAGCTTATTTTGATCATTATCGTATTGCATTGGAGGTGTTGATGGCACACATTTTTTCAATGATACCAAAATGTGATGTGCCAAACTATCGCAATCGTAAAGAATTTATATCACAAAATGTCATTGCTGCTTGTGATTTTGATCTACAGCATATGTATGTTGCTAGGGGATAGGAAGGTTCAGCTAATAATTCAACAATATTAAATAATGTTTTGACAAGGAGCGCACTTGCATATTAGAGGTTTCATAAGATATGTGCTTGAACTTGAACATAGTTCATAGATAATTGATTACAATCACCTTTTATAATATTTCGTTTGGGAGAATATAATTCTTCTCTTGCTTTGATGTAATGTTCTTAAATTTGAACAAAAAAAATTGGATTACAAAAGGAAGTCGTTTGAATCCAATTCAACCATTAGTCTATTATGTTTTAATTTACTATATCTTTCCCTTTTGTTCATTAGTATGAAAGCAAATATAATCTAAACTACAATTAAAAATCATATTTAAAGAAACCATAAAATATTTTAAATTAAAATATCTTAAATAGAAGCCATCATTAGTTAGTAATTTAACAACTTCTCAAATGTTATGAGTTATACTACTAAAAATATATACTAAATATTTAGGTATCGCCGAAGCATCTGACTAATCACATAATTTATTTATTTTGCTAGACATATTATACTTTTAAAATTTAAAAAAATTAGAAATATATAAATAAAAAAATATAAAAATATTTAAAGTTAAATACTAAAATAAATTACTCGCACGTTTTAACCCAAAGAAAATGTTACAATATAATTTCTGTATTTATTTTTGTTGTACATGTAACGACCATGTAAATGTGTCACTTATATGATAATATTATTATTGTATTGCCAATTGGAGGTTTCTTTTTCATTTTGTTCTTAAAAAATCCAAAGATCAGAAATGAACAATTTCTGCAGTCAGATACACAAAGAGATCTTCCCAAACTTACTAAATTGAAATACAAAAATCTGGCTAGCTACATGCTAAGGTTAAGCGCAAACGACTTGCTCGTTTTCTGTAGAAAGCAAAGGTAATTTTCATCTCCCCCTGGTTGGCAAGCAATCAACTTGGAAACAACAAACCAAACTTGAGTTTCATGTTGGTAAAGACCCATATGGCCTAGTTTACGGCACGCAGGAAGACTTGCTTTTGATGAAGGAGTGGATAATCGAACAGAATGAATTGACGAACAACATCCTTTTACAACTAGCGTTCCAAAAAACTATATACCACCTTTGACGTGAGAGGAGCAACATAAATCATGCATGGCCATACATATCTCTCCACACTTCGTCTTACCATTCTATTGACAAGGTAATCTGCAACAGACTTCAATCTCGCCAGAAAACCTCAGCTGGTGACGATGATGAGCTTCTCCAAAGATGGCTCACCATCCGCAACACTCCCTAGGATTGTCCAGATCATGTTCAAATATGTTTCTGTTCTGTTTTGTTAAAACTATTCCTTTTATCTTTTCTAATTTTCCTCTCTTGTAAATACACCTTTTTGTTTGGTTAATTAATATTACTTTTTTTTTTAAGTTTCCTTTTTGTTATTAATATTTTCCTTTCGTTTAAACTCGAACTTTCTTAAACTAACATTATGTTTTTTAAATCTTTTTATTTAAAGAAATATTAGTTTTTAATTTATATGTGATGACATGAACCAATAAAATTAGGTTTCTAAAATTCTAGGTGGACATCTTAAAAAGTTTTTAAGAAATGATTACTTTTTAATTTAGATGTGATGACATGGATCAATAAAGTGTCTAAAATTCTAGGTAGACATGTTAAGCTTATAGTTTCAACTTTTATATTAATAATAAATTGACTTATAAATTAAATAAAAATAGAAGAGTTCAAACTAATAAATTCGGACTTGTGGAGCTTTGATCCAAATAGATGATATTTGAAATTTTACTTTTCCTGGTAGGATGTAGATGGTTATTTATATATAAAACCACTACTTTAAAGTCTAGAAACTTTCTTATTTTCCTTTTTGTTGTCAATTAGAAATATTCCTTTTTTGTTATTAATCTTTTCCTTTAGTTTAAACTCAAAATTTCTTAACCAAACATTAAATTTGTTTTTGAATCTTTTTCTATTTAATATTTTTTTAATTAAGATGTGATAACATCGACCAATAAAATTAAGTTTCTAAAATCCTAGGTGTACAGCTGAAGAAGCGTACAGTTTAAAATCTTCAATTAGTCTATGATACATAACTATATGGATTGACCAACATTTATTTGAGAAATATTTTGTAAATGAATGGACCACATATACAGTAAAATCAGTGTAAATTAATATTCGAAGAAATTAATAGTCTTTTTTAAATAATTATTATTTGTCAATTCCGAGTTCGGTGAAGGTAAAAATTAACATGGTTCAATAAGATAGATAATACCTTTTCAAAATCTTTGGTAAGTATATTAGTATCATAAATATATATTTTTAAATTAATATATAGACAAATATGACTTTAGTGTTGTTTGTTTTTCTTTTCTTAAAATTACATAAAAGAATTAAGGTGTTAACTTTTAAATTGTATCAAAAATTGTGAAAATTTATGGATGCGATAAGTGCTTTTTATGTGTAATTTTTTTTATAAATACCATAGTATCATCTTCAAATTCATTATCAACACTAAGGATAGTAGCCACTATTTTCTCTAAATCTAGAATTCTAAATATGTTTCATTTTCATATAAATAATCCGATAGGTTATAGACTTCCATTTTATTTGGGTAGCTGAAATTATTTTAAATGATTATGTAATCAGGCAGAACTCTCTTTTAAATTAATATGTGAAATAAATTAATAAAATATTTTAGTCTTGATATCATAAATTTATAGAGTTTTTATTTCCAAAATATTTCATGGAATTTCAAATTCACATCTATCAATATCTACATTTAACATAACTTTTGGCGAGAAACATATCAATTTCTCGTTCTCAATAAAAAAAGGAAATAACTATAGTGAATATACAGATCCCATCAAAACGTCTTAATTTGATTTTAAATTTCTAATAGTTAATTCCCAGATACTAACATTCTGCAATCAATCTCAAGGCTTTTTTTTGTATATTATGTTAAATTATATTCAAGAAAAGTTTTTGTACAACTAGTATAGTATGAAGAGTAAAGCAAGCTCAAAAATTTTGGGAATGATGGCCTCGTTAAAACCTAATTCTGGAAAACCTAATTGGGACAAAAGCGGAATTGAGAAAAAGAGTACCATCACATCTCAAAGAGCTGAATTAAAGCCAAAGACATATACATAGATAAGCCAAAACAACATAGAAAATCTTCAATGCCTTATGATGCTAAACCAAACCTGCAGACCATCCAAATACTTTCCTTACATTTTGAGTGTTGATAGCCTATTCCGCATAATTCTGTCAATATCCTTGATGATGATGCTCTTGTTTTTTGGTTGGTCACTGTGCCGTCTCTTGTTGCGCTCCTGCCATATAATATAAACCATGGTTTGAAAGATATACCTTAAGATAAATCGAAGGGTGCCTCCTAAAGCTGATCCGGTTATTAGAGTAACAATGGGACCAAAGTGGGTTGTAGCCCGGTGATGAAGGATCCCTGAAGAGAGCTTTGTCAAGACTTGAGATGCAAACCTACAATCAAAGAAAAGATGATCACGAGTTACTTGAAACTGGTTACAAAAAACATAGCTCACATTTGCACCTAAATTCCATAGAACCATTCGATCACCATAAAAGAGTACTTTGGGGTCGTCGAAGGGAACCACACGCCCCGGTACCAGCTCATAGGGGGAGCATGCGTCCGAATCTGATCCCAAGTGTTTTTTTTTATGAGAAACTATGCTTGAACACATCACACTTGTGTCGCCAAAGGTGAGTGTCACGATCATTGCTCCTAGTTGATCTAACCTTGTCAATTTCCTCCTCAATTCCATTGAGGATCAGTCCTCGTCTTCTACGACTTCTATGAGTTGCGAAGACCTCCTCCATTATAGCTGCGTTCTTGATCCCCATATCAATACAGCCCCTATCTCCTATTTGCTCATGAAGACAGCCAAAAGGAGACCAATCATCAAACCAAAAGGAACAATCATCCCCCTTTCTTACCAGAACTTTGTGGAAGCCCTTTGCCTTATCTCTATACTTAAATAACTTTCGCCAATTCCAGGAGGCAGCCACGAAATTCATATTTACGGACCAGAAAGAGCCAGTTTGAATCAAATTCCTCTTTATCCAATTTACCCACAGAGAGGATCTTGCAGAAACAATCCGCCAAATGAGCTTAAAGCAACTAACTTTGTTAGCTTTTGAGATAGACTTTATCCCCAGCCCTCCCTCTTTCTTTGGCCTACAGATATCCGTCCATGCCATTTTTACTTTACAAAGATTCAGGTCATCCCGACCAAAGAAAAGCCGAGCTAATCTTCTCTATTTCCCTGATACAAGCACTTGGCAAACAGAAAACAGCAATCCAAAAATTCGTTAGTCTAGCAATAACTGAAGTAAGAAGTTGAAGTCTACCCGCAAAAAAGAGGAACCGGTGCTTCCATGATTGGATCCGGGTCCGAATTTTGTCAATGAGGGGCTGGAAGTCTAACTTAGACATTCTTTTGCTGAGCAGAGGAAGCCCCATGTATTTCACCAGGAGAACTCCGAAATGCAAGGAGAACCGAGAGGCTGTAGTGGATCGTTGTTGATCTGTAGTCCCGAGTACCGGCCAAATACTTGGAAGACGTCCAGGATAGGAGCAACGGAACTAGGCTTCCCATCCGAAAAACCAGAATGTCATCTGCAAAACAAAGGTGAGTAATATTCAAAGAACGACAGCCTGGGTGATAGCCAAACTTCCCTGCACTCGCTGCGTTATTTAACATCAAAGAACGAACATTCGTAGAGATGATAAAAAGATAAGGAGAAAGAGAACATCCCTGTCTTAAGCCTCTAGTACTCTAGAAAAATCCAGCAAGCTCCCCATTAACTTGAACCGAGAAGGAAGGAGTAGTGACGCAAAATTTGAGCCAATGGATAAAAACAGAAGGGATACCAAGGGCTGAGAGGATGTCCATCAAAAAAGTCCATTGGACCGAGTCGAAAGCCTTAGAAATATTGATTTTACCGCACAACGAGGAGCTATGTTATCTTTATGGTAGTCCCAAACAAGTTCTGAGGCCAGGAGGATATTCTCCATTAGATAACGATCCTTAATGAAAGAGGATTGGTTTGGAGCAATAAATCCATCGAGAATCCTCTTGAGACAATTAGCCAGCAGCTTCGAGATAACCTTGTATAGAATGTTGCCGCAAGGAGATGGGGCTGTAATCCTTCATTGTTGTTGAGTCCGTATTTTTTGGAATGAGCGCTAGGATGGTGGAGTTTATACCCTTAGGCAGAAAATCATGAGTAAAGAACGACTTCACTGCGACAATAAAATCCTTCCCAACAATAGGCCAATTTGCTTTATAAAACTTCAGAGTATAGCCATCCGGACCTGGAGACTTGTTTGCACGCATAGAGAAAAGAACCCCGGTGATCTCCGCATCAGTAACTTCTGAAATCAGCATCTATTTATCCTCAGTAGAGCAGCGAAACGTGAGAAGGCTGTCCAGCTCTGAGACTGTTACTCTTGTAAAATCCATAGATTGGTGAGTAAATATAGAACTAAAGTACCTGACTACCTTGGATTTGATATCCTCCTTAGAAGTTAAAGTGAGGCCCTCGTGGTTGACTATTTTCCGAATCATGTTCCGCGCTTGCCTCTCTTTCACTACATTATGGAAAAAACGAATTTTTTTGTCTCTCACATCTAACCAATGAAGCTTAGCTCGCTGGTTAAGAAAACTCTCCTCAAGAAGCGTCACATGGTCCCATCGAGCAAAGGCTAAAGATTCAACTATGCTAGAAGTGGTAGAAGGCTGAGAAAGGGTTGCACTTTGGCAGGCACATAGATCCGCATAAGCTTCATCAGCTTGTCTGGATAGATGATGGAGCTTTAGGTGGCTCAAACGGTGGATTAACGGCTTGAGATGCTTTAGCTTCTTCGATAACCTATAAAGAGAAGATGTGGAGAGAAAAAGGGGAACCGTAGAAGCCCAGTACTCCTCGACCATAGGCCTAAACTCCTGCATCTTAGTAATGGCATTAGAGAATTTAAAAGAGTTCTTAGGTCGAAAGGTAGTACCAAACAGGAAAACATGACCCCGCAAATGGTTAGAGCAGCCACCAGCCTCGAACTTAGTGTAAGAGTGCGGGTAAGAGAGCAACCATGAATCATTCATCAAAGCTCGATCGAGTTTTTTTGCAGATAAGCTCTGAATCCCGCTTGTTACACCAAGTAAATAGCGGACCCGTGAACGCAATATCCGTTAGAGAACATTCTCGGACAGTCTCCTGAAAAGCCAGCATGTTAGTAAGCGTAGGAGCCAAAGCATTACCTGAATGTTCCGAGGATGCTAAGATGTCGTTGAAGTCACCAAGACAGAGCCACGGTACTCCACACAAAGATAATCTACGCTGAAGGCTTATGAGCTGATTCCACAACTGTTGTCTCTCCTTTGCCAAATTCGACGCATAAACAAAGGTGCAAAGAAACATTGGCGAGCTATCCACTTTAACGGAGCAGGAGATCATTTGATCAGTTTTATCTAAGATTCGAAGGTCCACTCTCTTATCCCAAACTACCCAAATTCGTCCAAGGTGGTGGTGATCATAGTTCGAAGCAAAGGACCAACCAGGAAAAATCGATGAAGCAACAGCAAAAGCACGAGCTTCCGTAACCCGAATTTCTAGCAGCCCACCAAATAACAAGTCCCTTGAATCAATCCAGTTGTGGATTGTAGTTTGCTTCCTCTTCTTATTCAGACCTCTAGTTTGCTTCCTCTTCTTATCGGTTACATTTTTCTTTGGTACGACCGTCATTACATTCATCTTGACCAGTCCACCCTTAACATAACCATTCCCCAAGTACACCCAATTCTTCCTAAGCACTAGCTGATCAAATTCAAAATTAACACCAAATCCGGCCTTACTCATGAGTGTGCCGGAAATCAGATTCTTGCTTATGTCGAGAACGTGCTTCACATTGTTGAGAGTGATCTCATGTCCGAAGTCATCTTTAGCACAACCTTGCCACGTCCTAAAATCTTGGATACTTTGGTGTTGGCCATCTTCACCCTTTCATCTTCCTTACTCTTTTGATAAGTGATCAACAACTCTTTATCACAACAAATGTGAGTGGTAGCACCGGTATCGTAGAACCATTCCCTTGGATTGGTCTCGACCGCATTGACTTCCAGAATATCTTTGTTGATTACCGCACATAGGTCAAGAGAGCTTGATGAGTAGACGTTTTAGCCTTTGCCTTGCTATGACAAGCTTGAGCCTTGTGGCCTATCTTACTGCAATAGTTACACGTCCCGGTGAATTTTTTTCAGCCCCATTGTGCTTCTTGAAGTTCGTGGATCCTGAAGGTTTCATATATTTTGGAACATTCTTATGCCCGACCTTACCTTTGACCTTAGCCATTTGAGCAAGATAGGCTTGGTAAGAATCTTGCTCCTCACGATTGGTGAGCCCGATTGTATGGCGATTTCTAGCTTCAATTTGAAGCATAGTGATCAAGTCTTAAAAATACATCGCCTTTTGCTTATGCTTGAGATAATTTTTGTATTCCACCCAACTTGGAGGAAGCTTCTCAATAAAGCAATTAACCGTAAAAGGCTCACAAATTTTCATACCTTTGTATGCTATCTTATTGCATACCAATTGAAGCTGATCCACTTGTGCCATGATAGGCTTCGAGTCCACCATCTTGAAATCTAGAAATTTTCACTGCAAATTTATGAGTTTCCGCATCATCAGACTTGTACTTCTTCTCGAAAGCATTCCACAACTCTTTGGTTGTTGGGAATTGCTTCTCATTGTTGTATACAACATACAACGACTCAATGAAGCGGCTTAAGATCCAACCTCGGCACAAGAAGTCTGAATGCGTGTAGGCATCAATGCTCACCATGGTGTGGATATCTTTGGCTCCAAGAAGAGCAACAGGCTTGTCCTCCTTGAGGAACTTGTAAAACTTGAGGGTGGTCAAATAGAAAAACATCTTTTGTTGCCAAGTTTTGAACCCATTTCCATTAAATTTTTCTGGCAATAGGCCAACACTCACAGCGGTTGTTTGAACAACTTCACTTTCCTTGTTGTTTGGACATCTCACATTTGATGATTGTGCAACCGAGATCCAGAAGATTTGTGAGCGGATGAATGGTACAGTGAGCCCAAATGCTTTTAGTAGTTTGGATTCATAATACCACTAGAGGTACATTGTAATTTGTTAAACTAGTTAAGATAAATGCTTTTAGTAGTTAAACTGGATCAATTAAGTTAAACTTTATGATATGTACAGCTATTGGCATTTGAAGTCATTCCCAATCTGAAGAAGAATTTTAGAGAGAATATCAGAAGCGAGGATCTATGCCCTAGGATGTGTAAGGGAAAGTACAAGCAATTGAACACAAAGGATTTCGGACTAGGAGACATTTATAAATCTCTCGGCAATTCAACAGTTAGTATAAGTTTACCTATAGTTTAACAATAGTTTACATGTAGTTTAACATTAGTTTACCTATAGTTTAACATTATTATATGTCACATGAAATTTCAAGCATCTTGGTGGCTGAAGGTGAGGAGCGGCGTTTGATGGCGCAAATCATGGATGAGGAGGATGATGGAGGGTATGATATGATAGTTGATGGTTGGAACACCATTATAGCGAATGGTGAGACTATATTGTGGATGGATCTCTTGGAAAGGGATCTGGCTTCTAGAAACCATCCTACTATTGCTCTACCTCGTATTGCTATTGATGCTTCTGCTCCTGTCGATCATGTCGCACCCTTGGAGCTTCTTGAAACAATTAAAAAAATGTCTGAGGCAATGAAGGAAGGGTTCAAAACCTTGAATGATAAGGTTGATGGTTTAACAACACAAATTGAAAACATCAAGAAATCCAACTGTGGTGACCCCTTATGGATGAAGGAAAAGTATCACAATGAGAGTTCTCGCAGATGTTAGTTGTTTTATTCTATGTAACTGTATTTTGAATTATTTTATTTGAATTATAAGCAGATAAAATGGACTAACTTGCTCACCTATTTCTAGATGAGGAGGAAAAGATGGGAAATGCTGCAGAGGAGGCAGGGGGAATTGTAAATGTTGCTGCAGGGGAGGTTGATGAGAAGGTTGATATGGATGAGGAAGGTGATACAGATGAGGAGGATGATACGGATGAGGCAGTCAATGCTACAGAGAGTTTTGTAAATATTGCAGGAGAGGCATAAGCAAAGGCTAAGGCGAATGAGGCAGTCATTGCTATAGTGAATTTGGTAAATGCTTTAGAGGAGGCAGGGGCAACGACTGAGGCCAATAAGGAGGATGAGGAGACTGATACGTACAAGGGAGAGGATGAAGATGAAGATGAAGAGACTGATACGGATGAGGAAAAGGTCAAGGAGAAGGCTGAGGAGGCAGCGGCGACGATTGAGGAAAAGGATGAGGAGGAGAGTGAGGAGGCAGGGGAAACAGCTGAGGAAAAGGATGAGGAGGAGGTTGAGGAGGTAGGGGCAACGGCTGAGGAAATGGATGAGGAAGAGACTGAGGAGGCAGCGGCAATGACTTAGGCAAATGATGAGGAAGAGGCTAAGGAGGGAGGGGCAATGGCTGAGGAAAATGATGAGGAAGAGGCTAATGATGTGGAGACTGAAGATGAGGTTGATGATGAGAAGACTAAGGATGAGGTTGATGAGAAGGAGAAAGCTGAGGAAAAGGATGAGGAGAAGGCTGCGGAGACTGATGATGAGGATACTGATAAGGATGAGGAGACTGAAGTGCATGGGGAAAATCCTCCTGAGGAAGAGAATGAAGGTGATGGCAAGAAGAGGAAGAGGAAGCAGTCCAGATACCTTACCACTCCATATACAATAGAAACTAGGGGAAGTAGAGGAGAAGCAGGAGGAACAGAGGAAACAAGTGGAAGAGGCAGAAGAGGCGGAAGAGGAGGAAAAGGAGGAAAAAGGTGGAAGAGGCGGAAGAGGAGGAAAAGGCGGAAGAGGAGGAAGAAGCGGGCAATTTACTAAGAAACGAAGAACGTAGTTGGTTTTTATGTTTTTATGCTTTGATTTTCGAACTTGGTAATGTTGTGTTTGAACTTGGTAATGTTGTGTTTTGAACTTGGTAATGTTGTGTTTGAACTTGGTAATGCTGTGTTTGAACTTGATAAATCTAGTTAGTTTAACTGAAGTTTAACGTTAGTTTAACAAAAATAGGCACCGTCATTCAGAAAAAATGGCACTGTCAATATTTTCCATATAGTTTAACCGCATAGTTTAACTAAGAATCTAGTAGGACAAATTTATACATAGTTTAACTTTAATGATGAAGCCATAAACCTAGTTAAACCATATTAAAAACGAGTGTTGGCTAGTTTAACTTTCATAAATATTATTTTAACATACATTTAACATCGCATTATGATGCAATATATTTTAAATACCATGTATATTTAATTTTTACATTAATATAATACCAATAACTAAGTAACCATAAAATTATAAGGCATATATGGGGAAATGAAGGGATCATGTAAAATATATTTTTAAATTCGTTTTCTTTTGTTTAACCATTTGTACTATTTTTAATACAATTTTAGTAAGCCTTAAGATTTATAACGATTTGGGAAAAATAATTTAGTTTTAGAGTATGTTAATTATAACGATTTGGGAAAAATAAAATTGGCAAGTACAACATAGTTTAACTTAGTTTAACAGAGTTTTACCTGGATTAAAAAGCAACAGTAAAACAACCAACATAAAAAAAAAATTAAGTAGACATATTAAAGTAACTTCCAAGTCTTTGGGATCTCCTTCGTCGATGTTCTCCAACTGACGGAAACCTAGCCTCTTGAGTTCTTCCCTTTTTCTTGACAAAATCTGGAGGCAAGACGCATCTATCAGCAATATAAGTAGGAACTTTTCACGTACATTGATGGGGTACTAGATAGATGGTCTTACAGTAAACCATCAACCAATACTCAGTAAAATAATAACGTGAGCAGCACTCGTGCAGATCGACCTCTGCCGTTTTTGCGTGGAACATAGTTGCAGCAATCCCATGTTCACATGGATATTTGTCAATATCATAACACCTACAACTACAAATTTTTCTTCTCAAATCAACCATGTAAGGTTTCCCATCTTCTCCAATCACCGTGTATTCAAGCATATAACTGTTTAGCTCATTTACCGATAACTTCTTTGCAATCTCACATCTTTTGTGAAATACATTATAGACAAAAAGTACTAACTTCTGTGTATCTGCTACCTTTGCGGAAACCTTCCTATGTTTGTTAAACAATTCAGAAATTTTGGCAATAATTGAATCAAACATTGGTAGCAACGAGTATTTTCTTTGATCTTTGAACACACTATTGATAGATTCAGCAGAATTCGTGGTGCATATGTTGTAACTTTCTCCTGAAAAATAGCATCTTGCCCATTTATTCTCCTCAACACTTTCATCAAGATACTCACCACATCTAGGATACCTTCCCCTAAATTCAACATAATGTCGAAGAAACTCAGCCTCTGTGTAACTCCGATCACATTCTCTAAATTGGTCTGCAACTTCCTTTTTGTTAACACCACAAGGATACGATTTCACATTCTGAGAAATATGCCACAAAAAATATCCATGCTTAGAATTGGGATACACCTCCCCTACAGTCTTTATGATGCTTTTATTTCTGTCAGAAACGAGCACAAGATCAGGCTGATCTGGCAATACTTTTTTTAATGTTTGGAGAAACCACCTCCAACTTGCATCGTTTTCACTGACAACCTACCCTTCTTTGTACCAAACCAATCAAAATTTTTGTGGATAGAGTATCGAATTGACCCGGATAATTATCATGCAGAACTGATGCAACTAATCGTGGTGTTTCTTTTTTTTAATGTTTGCTTGTATTTGTAGTTAGCCAAGAGCATGTATGCATCTTGTTGTATGTTCTAACAGATAAACGACCTGAACTCTTACCGGTCGCAACTCGGACAGACCATTTGCAACCAATACCTCGACATTTCAATACATACAACTTAGTTGTCGACTTGATCGTAACGACCTCAAAACAATGCTTATGTACAGCTCTATCAACTAAATCTTGGACTTCATGCTTACTATCAAATTCTTGCTTTACCCTCATATCAATGCCCATTCAGCCTCTGAAACTTCCCCAAACACATCTGGTTCTACAACAGGTGATCCTTGATAGTAATCGAAACCCGTATCAGCAACTGTGCCTCGACAGTCATCGACATCCAAATCAGCAGGTGTACCTTGACAATCATCGACACCTAATTCATTGTTTCCACTATCTGCATTATAAGGAACAATATCCAATCCCGCTAAAAATTAAGATGATTCTCCAATTTCTGGCAAATAACCAACTCTATCTAGCTTATCTCCAGCATTATTCCAAACCTCCTCAAAACTTCCCCAAACTCTACTTGATTTACCGGACACTATCTTTTGTCCTGAAACTTGTGACTATGTCGGGTTTGTTCAACAACTTCCAATACCTCGAAGTGCAAAAAAACATGTTGGTCTATGTTTCCCCTACCTCAATGCTCATGTACAACTTTATTTTCACACAACCATATGTATCCGAAGACATCATTGTCATCATATATATGCTACTCTCTGTGATACTCCATGAATGTAACTTATTTTCAGCATCGCCGACTCATCTCCATTCACTTTTTTGCGTATTTTCCCAACCAACAATGAGTAATTGAATTCCTCCACACCACCATACGTAAGTAAAGAATACATTTGAAGTTATTTTGGATTCCATTTAATAACATCTCCCCAATGTGAATAATGTCCACCATAATCAAAATATATGAGCGTCAATGTCCTCTGCAAGGAAATCATAAATAACAATGTTATATAGTAGTTGTACCAGATGTACATAGTTTAACTAACGTAACATAGTTTACCTTGTTAAACAGTGAGCTAAAACCAAACTTAGTTTTACGTACTTAAACTTAGTTTAACTACCACATCATAGTTTACGTGGTTGAATAGTTAGCTAAAACCTAGTTTAACAAAATTTACCTTAGTTTAACTTAGTTTACCTAACTACCACATCATAGTTATACCATGCCATAATTTAACCTAGTGTACCTAAGTTTAACTTTTGTACCCTACTTTACCAATAGTAACTGCGATTCTACCCAGATCATATCCACTAATTCCAAACCAAGATTTGACAATGAGCTAAAATCCAAGCTCGAATTGAAACTATTACTGATATAAAACACTTCAATTGAAGAGATTAAAGTAAATTATCTATACATTGAAGAGATTTTCACCCAGCTTCGTCGGAGGCTTGCCCAACTTTGTCGGAGGTTGTAAAGCTTGGTCGGAGGCTTGCCCAACTTCGTCGGAGGTTGCAGAGCTTCGTCAGAGGTTATAGAGGCTGATCGAAGAAGAAGATCGAGTTTTCCCAAAGAAGAGGGAAGAAGAAGAGAAGATCGACCTGGGTTTCTTCTCCAATGGATCCAACAAAAAAAAAAAAAATTTTATTTTCTTTAATAATTAGTTTGAATATTTCATTATTTTAATGCAAGGGAAACTTGAAATTTCAATTTTGTTAGATTAATGAAGGTTGTGTAGATTAGATAGAGGTTATGTAGATCATTTTTTTCTCAATAAGGCTAGTTTGGCACTTTGCCCTATGAGAAATAGATAAAAACATAGGAAAAGCGAGCTTCTTAGTCATCACCTCCTTCTCCATTTTTCTTGTTCTTCATCTTCTTATTCTTCTCTTTGAGTAATCTTGTAATTCATCTTCTTATTCTTCTCTTTGAGAAATCTAGTGGATAGTACACACCAGCAAGAGATGATCTAACTTAAAGAGTTTTAGAATATAAAGATAGATAAGTTTCTCCTAAGAGATTACAAGAGATTATAAAGAACAAAACAAGCAAGTTTCGAAACTAATAAACCTAGTTTCGAAATAGCCATTAAAACATCTTGAAACACAAACAAAATTATTAAAGACAGTTTGAATTCAAAAAATGACTCTTTCCTCTTCATTCCATTCCTTTTGGCCGAATCTGAAGTTGTTGGACCTTGATTTTAATCAATGAAATGAGTAATTATGATGTGATCCATTTGTCTCATTAAAAACCTCTCTTTGGAAAACCCACTGGGACAAAACCAAAGAAGAAGAGAAAAGAGTACAAATGAGTCACATGCCCATTTGTTGATCTTCTCCAAATGTGAATAAGTGTTAGATGGGGAATCTATTGATTGTAGTAGTTCGCCAACCTCTCTAACTAACATACGATCAAATTTTCGGCACGGCCAAAAAAAGAAAGAGCTTCGCTCGGTGGGCCTTCTCTAATTGCTTCTGAATCCGGTGGCTCCTCTTTTATATCTTCAATGTTGTCAACACCTTTGGCACAGAGAAAGTGTGTTATTACAGTCATAGAGTCACTATAAGAAGGTAAACATGTATTAGTTTGGACCAAAGCATTATCCTTGTCATGTTCTTCTTTTACTTACATCCTAAGACAAAAGTTTGGTTCCGAATATTCTTTGAATAAACCTAAATTTTTCAATTTTTTATTGATATAATAAACTCATACTCACAGCCCTTGAATCATGAGATACAAATCGAGTTAGTATTCGAAGGATAATTTTTTCAATGGGTAGTTTTGCTTGCAAATCAACGTCTTCGGAAATTTGTTCAAGGTGATCTCTTGATTGACTCCGATTATGGGCGAAGCTTTCTTGGTCATTAGTCTTCTTAGGGTTGTTTGCTAATGAATAATCAATTCTAGGCCTTGCACTTGGTCATAAATCTATTTTGGCATGTATTCTCCATATTTCTCGGTGTTAACCGTTTTGACATATGTGATAGCTGGGTTGGTTTGCTCATGGGATGACATGGTTGGGATGGACACATCGTATCCTCTCCCTTGAAAAGGTTTTCAACTCAAAATTATACAATCTACACCAAGAGAAAGAAAGTTAGCTTTCATTCATTTTTGGGAGCCTAAATAGTTATCCCAGGTTTTAATTGGTGGTGGAACATCTGATGGTTTCTCCTTTTGATTACCATGTTGTATTCAGCTTTAGGTAATTGATTATGGACCAAAATTGTTTCAGCTTAAGTGAATGCTCCTAATTCATGTGTTGTTGCTTCTTTAGGTGATTCTTGGATTTGAACTTGTTGTGTAAATCTTGTTGTTCTTCTTTGTTCAAGATGGTGTTGGTGACATCCTCACTTTCTTTATTGGCTGGAAAACACGTCATGAACTCTGAGCTTGATGGAATGTCATTACACCTTGTTACTTTCTCCGTTTGATCCATTGTTAAGCTTCATGTTGATGTGGTTCATACTAGGCTATTGCATACATCTAAGGTACATTGCTTTGGTTCACCTCTTGTTGTTGTTGATGCTATCTTCTCCTACATGATCAGACATATTGACATGAATATATTCAACAAACAAAACCCCAGTAACTAGTTCTTAAGAGCAAAAAAAGTCGATTAAAATTCCAAAGAACTCTCCATGCTCAGATAGATCAAACTGACTCTTTGCAAACTCTAACAACCATTTTTAAAACCCTAGAACATATCTAAAAAAATGTTTATGAATATGAAGATGCAATTTAAGCAGCAGATCACTAGAAACAACTTTCTTCCGGATTTTAAAATTATTCCAATACTCCTAAACACATATCAGACTAATTCTAGTTGAAAATCAACTTAAAAATTGACAGGAAAAATTGTTTCTTCACAACCTATAATTCAAACAACTCGATCTGTCGTGAAACAATTGAGAAATCATGATTCAAAATTCACTTCAACACACTTACCACTCAAATTGTCACAATCTGGGTGAGAATATCAAGCATATGACAAAATAAATGAGAAAGAGAATACCCAACTTCATAATGTTGCTCTTATACCACTTGATGTACTACTGCTAAGATCGGCACTCTGAATAGTATTGGGGATAGACTTTGCAACCAGGAAACCAAGAGAATTCGAGGATCAAAGGATATTGATTGATAGGTCACACAGAGGATGCTAAAAGGCTTATGATATTCCGACTAAAACTTCTTTGGTTATGACCCACCAAAGGAAGAACAAGGTTCCTTGTTGATATTACACACTAGCAAGAGATGATATAACTTAAAGAGTTTTAGAAACCTCTATTTGGAAAATACTTTGGGACAAAACCAAAGAAGACGGGAAAAGAGTACAAATTTGTCACATGTCCATTTGTTGATCTTTTCTAATTGTGAATAAGTGTTCCTCCAATTGCTTCATTGAATTTCATGGCTCTAGGACGAGTCATGGGTCCAACTAGCGAAGCTAAACCTTCCTCGGGTACAATCTCATCCTCAGCTATAAGTTCATTTCCTTCGAATTCAAGTTCTAAGTCTTTAGTGGTGTTCATTCTCGCATCACTTTGATCATGTCAAGAGTGTCATATTCGAGTTCTAGATCAAGCTGCGGAGATAACCTAACAAGTCTTATCAGAGCCAAACGATTACATGGCGACTTGGATTTCACGCCATCATATGTCAAAAAGATTGAGATCGTAAAGATAAATAGTTTTTCTCAATTTGTTAAGAGATCTCGAGATTACGAGATGGCCTATAATATATACTCTTAATATTGTTAGAAATATAGATATTTGTGTATATTTTATTTTCAAATAGGTAAATCATCCTCCCACAATCTCATATGTGGTAACCCATGAGATTGAACTAATCATGAGTCATCTTCACGGTGTTTAAACCCAATGTAGGGTCATTAATGTCATTTATAGCACGCCATAATTAAGGTCATCAAGTCAGTTGAAAGTATATCACAATTGTAGTTGTGTATCTCCATATTTTCACATCACCACCGGAATAAAACAGACCCATCAACAGGTTCACGCTGATCATCCACAAGAATATCATCACGTCATTACCCCACCGAAACCGTATATATCCGCCAGAATCATCATCTTTGTGGCGTTTATACCCAGTAATAGAGTCATTGGTTCAGTAGAAGATATAACGCACTTGTAATTGTGTATCTCTATCGTATGTATGTGGTCGTCATTGTCGGATTCGAAGTCGTCATGTCCACGTTTGATGGTTGGTTGCATGCTATCATACGTAGTTAAATCCGAAGTCATCATAACTAAGTTTGGTTTCATCATCAGGCACAAACTTGGTGTCCACGTCCAGGTCACAAGCATTAGAGACCTATCATTAAAGTAAATATATCACCATATCTTTCGAAGAAGGTTTATCCACGTGGTTTGCTTCTAGATAATCCCCAACAATGGTACAAATGGTGGGTCTCTTTTTACCGGACTTCGGCTTTCTTCGGCTATTTTCAACTTGTGTTATCGGGTTTATTTTCAGCTCCTTCGAATGGGATATGTACTCTTTTTCCCAAATCTGGTTTTGTCCCAATCGGATTTTTCAGATTTGGGTTTTAATGAGGCAACCCCTTTAAAATTAAAATAAGAGCTACTGCTTTTTTCTATTTATTCAAAACTGCTACTATTGATGTAAAGTATAATTTTTGAATATAATTTAACATACTATTCAAATATATATATATATATATATATATATATATCACCATCTCCACAGCATCGTTCGAGTTGTGAACATGATCTCATAACCACCATAATCAAGCATCCTCCATACTCACGGTCAAGAGCTTAGGTGAGGAAACCATCAAAGGAGTTGGTTTCTTGTCTTATAAATCATGAAGTACAATCACAATCTATTGTGCCCAAGTCCATATAAGAGACGAACACCTTTTTTCGTTTTTCATTTGTTTTAGAAATCGAAGAAGAAAATCTCTACAAAAATATAAAGAGAGAGTCGAAGGAGTTAACAAAATGAGGCCAAAGCTATACATAAGAGATTGTCTAGTTAAAAGGAGATCAAAAGAAAAGAAATCAAAAGAAGAAGACAAAATAAAAATACTAGATAGTTAGCGGCCAAGGATTGAAAAGAGCCAAATTTTTTTTGTGATTTTGCTAATGCTATGATAACATGTTAAATTTGATAATAGTAAAGAACACAAAACATTCGTGGAAGAATTATATTACACTCTCATGAAAATAATGTTCAAGATACATTCTCTTACATAAAGATGAAATAATCTAACTTTCCTAAATTAAGATAAACATGAAGGTAAATAATATATTTGGAAATAAAATTAAATTTCATAAACTAAATGTTAACATTTATTAACAATCTTCTAGATATTTCATGATTCTTCTAGTAATAAGATCTTCATGATTTGCATAATTCAGGTTAGTCATCTCGACCATTCGATCTTGATCGATCTCCGGTTCTCAATTTCTAATATATTTTGTTAAACTCATATGTGGTAACAAGTGTGAGATTGATCAAATCTTCGGTCGGGTCATTAACGATATTTATACCCGGTCATAGAGTCAAAGAGACTATAACGCCTCACCGTTAGATCATCGACATTTATACCCAATTGTAGAGTCAATAATGACATTTATATCTAGCCGTAGAATCAATTCCTTATGTTACACTCGATTAAGAAGATCAACTCAAAATTTTTTTTTAAAATGAACCTAACATAACAGAATATAATCCATAGGAATTGGATCAAGCCTCTGATACAATGATAAATTTTAATTTAACTTTAGCAGTATAATAGTTTCTCTATGATTTATTCATTAGCAATTAGGCCTATTTATAAACGATTGTAAATTGCCTAACAAGTTTTTACATATATGATAAGATATATACAACCAAAAATACATTGTAAGGTGATTTCATATTATGCGACTTTCCACAATATAAACACAAGCTAGAAGAAGATACAGGGGTGGAAAATCCGTTGTATATATGGCTTTCTCTGGTTTGGCTTTTTTTATTTTTCGGTTTAATAAAACTCAAATTTTCGAAAACCATTTGTAATTCAGTTTGATTTTAGTTCATTTTCGCAAAAAATTGTTTGGTTCGGTTTGATTTTAGTTCCAAAAATAAATTTGAAATATACATAAAATGAAAATTATGAATTATTAATATTATATCTATTTTAGTATCTATAGCTTAAAATATAAATTTTAATTAATCTTAGTTTAGTACGTTAATTTGTTTGGTTACACAAAAAATAGTTTTTGTTCTGTTTTGGGTTTTCTAAATTTAAAATAACGAAACCAAATGGCTATATAAATTGATTTTAGTGCGGTTTCAGTTGAACTCTTTGGGTGTGGTTCGGTTTTTCTGGTTGCATTTTTTGCCCACCCTAGAAGCGAATATCAATCTTGACAATGAAGTACACTCGAGGAGATTTAAGATGGAGAAATTCAATGGTGAAGTCGGTGTTCGACTTAGCTTGATATTGTTTAGTTGTGGTTTCTTTCCCACCCATAGAAAAGTAAGTCATCTTGATAATGGAGCCCACTGGAAGGAAATTTAAGAGTGAAAAATTTGATAGTAAATGCGAATTTGTAGTTTCGAAACAAAAGATGTTGTATAATCTTGAAATCATGGGGATTTAAACATTTTTGGAAGAAGAAGTCAAAGAACCAGAACCAACTTCAAGATAAAAAGAGATTTGGAAATAATTTAAAGTCGATCAAGATCAAAAGAGAAGGAAGAAAAAGTAAAGAACATGATTAGGGTGAGTCTCTCTAATCAGATCTCTTAAGGAAAGCGATGAAAAAGCCCACAACTCTACCCATGTGGACTTCTCTAGAAAGAGTTCTTATGGTAAAATCACTTCCAAATAATTTATACCTAAAACATTTCTATGAATTTAAGATGGAAGAATACATGATTATGGAGGAAAAAATGGACTTTGGTGAGAAATATCAGACCAGCTACTTGTTGAATAGTTTACCAAGTAGATATGATGCTCTAGTAGATACTTAAAGTATGGGAGTGGCCGAAAAAGGCTAACCGTAGCTTAAGTTACAAGTGATGCTTGTTAAAAGAAGTTGAGTTTGATGAAAAGAGCATGTATCTTAAATAAATAAATTCCTGGTAAGGTTTGTTTGTAAGTAGAGGAAAATTAGGAACAAAACATAAGGAAAATGGAAGGGAGGACCTAGCTAGAAGCAAACCTAGATCTCAAATAAATTAAGTACTTAAAAAATGCTGGATTAGTAGAAAAATATGACGTTTCAAAAGGAATGTTCAGAAAGAAAAGACAAGAAGTCATCAGATTATGTGAATGTAGCATCAGTCAAGTAGGATCATATGAACTTAACTGCGAATGTTCAAGATACAATGCATGAGTAAGTTATAAACTCTGGTTATACATTTTATATTACACTAAAATGTAATCATTGTTTCATCTAGATGAACCAAAATTAATAAGTACCTACAATCCCTATGTGTAGTTTAAAGGGTCCGAGAGTGAAGACATGGTCTATTTATTAGTATATGTTTGTTTTATTCAACAATTAAGGGGAAATCTGCTCACTACAAGAAAACTACCGCAAAACCGACAAAATTTCTGACTCATTTTGTCTGAATTTTTCGACAATTATGCGACGGATTTGTGATAACTGTATACAGTCAAAAATTTAATGATAGAATACGTATATCCATCGGAATATCCTAAATCGAAACGGCTATATTAACGTTCATATTATCCAACAGATTTCTGACAGCTATGCATCAGAAATCTGTCGAAAACACCTCGGTAAATATGAACGTTAATATAGTCGGTGTTATAGATGTTTGAATTTCAGATATTCTGACGGATTTCTGACAACAACGATCTTCTATATATATGTTTCCACACTTCTTCATTGAATCACAACACAATTCATTATTAAAACCAAAAAAATTGAAAAGATATGCCTTCTGATAGATATTTTCGGTCATGGATGGACGAAACTATGATAGATCAGGGCACGAATGTACTGAAATATGAGTTTGCACGAGGTATATGCGAGTTCATAGAATTGGCCGGAAATCAATGGGGAGCTAAAAAAGTGATAAGATGATATGTCCATGTTATATTTGCCAGAATTCTCATAATGTTAATGTTGAGTACTTTGACATCACTTGTACAACAATGGATTTATGTCGGGTTATAAGATTTGATATTTACATGGAGAAAAAAATTATGATTATGGTAGTCCTAGTGAACCGTATGTTGTGGATAGTTTAGGAGATAGAATAAAAGTAGATGTAGGTGTAGGTACAGTTAAAATGGTAAATGATACGTTTAGAGAGAATATGCAATTTGTCGGTTATGATGGAGATAGGGTTGAAGAAGCAAATATAGAAGCGCAAAGGTTTTCTGATATGTTAGATGCAGCGAAGCATCCACAATATAGTGGTTGTAGAGAAGGTCATTCACCGTTATCATCTGCTAGTAGAATGATGTCCATTAAAACGGACTACAGTTTGATGGAAGAATGTGTTAATAAGATAGCAAATTTTTTTTGAAACATATTTTTCCTAAAGATAATTTTTCACCAGCATCATAATACGAGGTACATAAACCGATAGTTGTTCTTGGTTTGCCATATCATATGATAGATATGTGCATCGATAATTTTATTATCTATTAGAGAGAAGATGAAAACCGCAAAAAATATCGATATTATCGTAAACCGCAGGGTCTAGAAAGAGTGGCAGAGATTCAATTCCATTTACTAGAATGTAGTATATATCATTAACGAAGAGGTTGAAGTGGCTATATCAAAAGCATCACACAACATAGGATATGAGATGACATGCAAAACATCATCAAGATGGAGAGATTACGCATCCTTCAGATGCAGAAAAGTGTGAAAACTTTTCTAATCACTTTATCCATATTTTGGGTATGAGCGACGAAATATATATATATCTCGTGTTATGTAAAGATGATTTCAACCCATTTGGAAAGCATGGAAGACAATATTGTTGTGGCCGGTAATTGTAACACCTTACAATTTGCCTCCATCTTTGTGCATGCATAGAGATTTTTTCTTTCTTTCCATTCTAGTTCCCGACCTAGAGCATCCAAGAAGATCACTCGATGTAATTCTCCAGCCATTGAGCTATGAGTTACAAATGCTATGGAACTGTGGTGTTGAAGCATTTGATGTTTCATGGTAGCAGAGTTTTAAGATGTGTGCGGTTCTTATGTGGACCATAGGCGATTTCCCATCATATGGTATGTTATCTGGATGGATAATTCAGGAAAGATTATCATGCCCGTATTACCAAGACAATACTGATACATTCCAATTACAACATGAAAGAAAAACATGTTGGTTTGATTGTCACATAAGGTTTCTACCGATTGATCATCCTTATCGTCAGTCTAGAACATTGTACGAAGAATAAGCAAGTGTTTAACTATGCACCTCCTAAAATAGATGCAAGTTGTATATTGAAGCAGTTAAGAGACTTTGGTGCTGAGAAGACTCCTTAATGTGGGGATAATGGACATGATCCTTTTGACGGTGTCAGTGAAGTTCATAATTGGCACAAAAATAGTACTTTTTGGGATTTACTTTATTGGAAAGACCATTTATTGAGACACAATCTAAATGTTATGCATGTTGAGAAGAACTTCTTTGATACATCATGAACATTGTTTTAAACGTCCAATGGAAGACGAAAGACAATATAAAGTTTACATTAAACTTTCCACTGATTTGTTCTCGGGATTTTATTGAAGTATTGCAGAATGGTATATGTCCTATGTCTGCCTACCTGTTAGACGCAATTAAGAAATAAACATTTTCTGATTGGATTCGGGAAGATGTAAAATTTATTGATGGATACGCATTTAATCTGTATAATTGTGTGGATTCCATAGAAGGGAAGTTTATTGGAACAAAAGGTCATCATTATCATGTTGTGATGCATTAGCTTCTTCCATTTTCTTTTGTCCATCTTCTTCAAAAAGACGTCCACCAAGCAATTGCAGGTATATATTGTTACTCCCATAATGTTAATCATTTCTGATGCATATATCTATATTAATATGTTTATTGTTCAGTTGTAGGATTTGGTGCTTTCTTTCGATATTTATGCACGGCATCACTTAAATTTGAGGGTATCCACAATTTAGAGGACAATATACTGGTTATTCTTTGTAATCTTGAGAAGATATTTCTGCCATCTTTCTTTTATGTTATGAAACATCTTCAAATCCATCTCCCATGAGAAGCAGCACTTGGAGGTTCTGTTCAATACTGTTAGATGTATTCTTTTGAGCATTACATGTTCTACGATATATGTTAAAAATTTAAAATATTAATGTATTTTTACTTACTAATATTTATATATGTTAACAAATTATCATTATTTGATTTAGATTTGCCACATTCGTTTCCCTCGGATTACTTGTCCAGACCCTTGGATTATAGTGACTGCAATTAACCCAATCAGGAAGAATAATGTGGAGTTCCAGAGAATCACCGATGATGCGGTGAATTAATTTTTATAAGGCTTTCCGATGGATTTCTCGCTGTGTACGTCGAAAATTCTGTTTTATAAGCATTTCATCTTCTTTGCGAAACCATTCAACAAAATAATAAAAAATACTCGAAATCTCTCAAATTTTCACGAAAAGCTTTGATTTTCGAAACCCATTCATCCTAATGGATCAAAATTGTAAGTTTTTAAAGTTTTACTTGATTTTATGGCTTTCTAAGTTAGATTATTAGATTTAGGGATTTAGAATAAAGATTTGATGATTTGGGTTGTTAGATTTAGAATGTTATTATTAGATTTAGGATTTGGATTGTTAGATTTAAGGATTTTGATTTTGGAATGTTATTAGACTTTTGAATTTTTTTTAGATTTTTTGTAAATTATTTGATTTTTTTTTAATTTTGGAATATTTTAGATTGTTTTAAAATTATTAGATTGTGTTTTAGATTTGTTTTTGGAATTTTAAATGTGTTATAGTTTTTTTTTATTTCAAATTATGATTTGGTCTAATAATGATTTTAAATTTATGATTGTTAAATTTTAATTAATATATTTGTTTACAGAATTTTTAAGAATTATATTTTTTCCAAGGATTATAGTGTGTTTCACCGGTCTACTTCCAAGAATTGTATTCCTTGAATTTAGCTGTTGGAAAATTTTATGCAACAAAAGAGCTTTTGGAGGTAAGATTGAAGATCTTAAAAGTGCTACAGAAGTTTGATTTTTGCGTTGAGTACTCAACACTAGAACTATTAGTAGTTAAGTGTTAGGTGAAAAGATGTATATGGAGGGTACGAGCAGCACCATCAGAAGATGATATCAAATTTCATGTTCTTGTGTATGCTGTTGAACATACATGTTAAGTTACTAAGCCGTTTGCATCGGCACGACAATCAACTCCAAAGATACTTGCCTTGATATACAAGAATTTCGTAAACTGTTAGGCCAAATTGCATGTTGCCGAAACAATGACTAAACGATTTCATATCAAGATAGTGAATAGGGTATCCCTCGGGCTAAATCGCACAGGTGGTTATGCTTTTCCCCGGCTGCTTGTTAGTTATTTAGTTTCGATTGCATACTGAAAATTTTATTTATATCCATTGTTTCATTTTTTTTGTTAGATGGATTATTGGAAGGATTACCAAATACTACGATACGCACAAGAATTAGTTAGAGGTACTCCAAAGAGTACATGTTGTTAATTTGAGAGAAGTAAAGTTACAATTAGTCAAATGAAAACAATACCAAAAAACTGCGATAAGGCAACAACAAACCAAAAGAAACGTAACAGCCGTGAATACAAATCTGCGATAACTCTGATTCAAAAGACTAAAATAATTTAGAATCTCTGTATACAATCAAACTAGTAGGAAATTAACGAAATTTTTACTGGAAACAATTTTGAAAACAAAATTTTAAAACATAGCAGAAAATTTTTAAAACAAAATTAGGAAATAATTACTGGAATCCTTCATTTTCAAGCTGGAGAATGAAGGAGGCGGCGGTGGAGTGGCTCAAACTTGCCGAAATTGTCTATATTTTGGCAAGTAAATCTGATTTTTCTGCCTATGATTGAAGAATTTTTTTTAAAAAATCAATTAGAAAAAAACAACAATCGATTGTAGAGATTTGGACGGAGGAGAGAGATGGAGAATCATCTAATCGCGACCTAGTATGAGATTGGAGAGGTGGAGAGGGTTTCCAGATTCCGACACGAGGAGAAGCGGTGAGCGAAGAGGAGAAGCGGCGAGCCAAGTCGAGTAGCAGCGAGTGAAGAGGAGAAGCAGCGAGCAAAGAGGAGACACCGCGAGCAAAGAAGAGAAGCTGCAAGCGATGAGAGAACCGGCGAGCGAAAAGAGACCCAGCGAGCGAAGAGAGAACCGGCGAGCGAAGAAGAGATGCCACGAGCAAAGAGGAGATGCCGCGAGTGAAGAGGAAACGCAACCGGCGAGCAAATAGGAGAAGCGTTTCCAGTGAGAGGAGATTCTGGTGTTAGGGCGGTGTTAGGATTTGAGTGGTTACGAGAATATCGTGTAAGACTGTAGAAGAAGAGTCTTCTTAGGGTTTTCAATGTTCGCTTTATTTTGTTTAATCTTTTAATTTTTAAAAAATATTTTTCTAAATTTAAATGCAAAATAACATATCTATCAATAATATAATTAGTATTGGATTATTTGTATTTTAACAAAAAGTAAGGTTACTCTAGTAAGATTTTTTGGGAGCATTAATCTAGTAATTAATTTTAAAAGTAAGATTATTTTGACAAAATAACACTTAAATAATTTATTTTCATATACATTTCTTTTCGCATAAAGATTTCATGACTACGGTTAGACGTGATTTCGATGTTAAGACATAAAAGATGTACTCAAGAAAACTGAACGAGTGGAAGGACAAGTGAACGCAGAATGAGGTGCCTAGGGAGTTGCCAGCTAATCCAGACCTATAGAACAGGTTCATTGATTATTGAAAGATGGAAGAAACATGGTCAAGCTTTGAAACCAATGTGTATCATGAAAGGTAAACAATATGGAAAGCAATGTCCATTCATCATAGATATAGTAACCCATCAAAGCTCTTTTTTGTTAAGTTCAATGAAAAAAATATACTAATTGAATGTCACTGCTTGAGCATCTAGATCGCTACAAGAAAGCATCGGGAAACCGATGGCTATATCCATCAAAATGTCGTCCAAAATGGCCATTTTCAACATCATTCCGACGGATTTGGTCGTTGGTTCTAAGTCGTCGGAAATCTAATATCCATCAAAAATCCCTTGGAGAGTTCCGAAAGATAGTCTTTTGTCGGAAAGTCTGTCGGAACCAATCCCGACGACTTTCTGATAAATTTCCTATGGACTACGTCGACAAAGTTAACAGAAGATTTCAGACGACACTATATTATCGACAAATTTTTGACGGATTATTTATTTTATATTTTTAAAATATATAATTAATATTTTAAAAATAAATTAAATTTAAATTAAAAAAATTAAATTAAAGAAAATTAAATTAAAATTAAATTAAATTTTCAAATAGAAAAAACTTCTAAAAATTTTGGAACAATAAAAACAAAATAAAAATGTTTGAAAATTGAAATTATAAGAGCTACGGAGTCGGCAGAGGATATTGCGCAAAGAAAGAGTTCATCCGTAATTCCATAGTTCCAATGTTCGCTTGTTCCAATGCTCTATCATGGTTTCTTGTTTCTTGGTGCGTAATGTGTCGATGCCATTCTTCAAACGCTCGAACTTGATGGTCTTCTCCGCTAGTTCGGCTCAAAGTTTGGCGGCTTCTTTTGAAATGCGAGAAAAAGTACCAGATAGTGATGGATGGTATTCTTGGAGAATCCCAAAAATACGATCTTTGGTCTGCGGAGTTGTTTGAGAAAAAAAACTAAATGTAAAAAACATAGCAATATAAGTAACTTATCATATTTGTATGACCAAGTCGTTCATATCTCCGTAGGAACGTCCGATGGAGCCTCTCCTTCAGCGACCGACTGGGATATAATATACTATTCTCCTTGCTTCTTCATGTTCTCGGAAATTTTCCGAGCAACCGGATCTTGAATCTCACCGGTCTTCCGGTTGGTGTGCGCATCCTCTAGCAACCTAAAATGAGAGGGGGCTAGGCGAAAGACAAATTCATACAGAGAAAACATTGGTTATGGAGTTTGAAGTCCTCATGCAGTGGCCAAGAATCACAATGCTGGAGTTCAAGTTCGGCGAAGAAACATAACATAGTTGTTAACCTATTAGTGAGTAAGTCTGAAAAATTATCATTGTCAATTTCGTTTCTTACGTTATACCGTTCTTAGCCTCTTTGTTTAGAGTATATGGATATGAATTATATTTCTGTAATTTGTAAAATCTTGATCGAAGTGATAATAATACATAGACATTAAAAAGAATATAAGTAATGACTTAAATAAATTAAAATGCATTAAAAATGAAAAAAACTTACGAGTTGTTCTTCCAGGGAAGTTTTGCTTGTAGCGTCTAAGTTGTGCATTTCTATCCTTTTACCCTTTTAGTTGCTTATCTGGTTGCTGGATTGGATCCACAGAATTTTTTGTGTTTCCTTCTGATTCTAATAGTCCACAAATCTTTTTCATATGTTTGCGTTCCCAGTAAACTCATTTGGAATCTTTTCGGTCCTCCACTTTGCTTTCCATTCGTTTAGCTTCCTCGATATACATTTCTAACCTTTTTTTTTGAACCCCTACCTAACTAAGACCAAAAATTTCCAGTCCCAAGAAAATTGTTGCTGAAAAATTTTAAAAAATTATAGAAATTTAAATTAAATTAACACCAATTATTTAATTTAAAATTGAACTAAAGAAAATTAAATACTTACTACAAACATCCTAAACCACAACTCATGATCTTCTGAAGACATGGTCAAATATTTAACATCTCGATCATCATGTTGTTGATCGCCTTCGATATTTCAGTATGGGAAAAAATCAAACTTGTAAAGAATAAATTTGAAGATATAATCAAAACTTATAAAGCATAAAAACTTATAAATATGTAAATTATTTAATCCAAATTTAAACTTACCAAGTACCTCTGTTAGCACCAGACGTCGGACGATGTCTGATGGTGTGATCTCGTCCCAGTTGAGAAGCGAAGTCTTCCACGGATATTTCAGTTGGCTTTGGAGTCGGGTTTGTCGCCGGTACATTCTCCGAGGTATGAGTTGATTGAGTTTGCATGGTACTTTTTTTTTGCCTCGCACGACGAACTCCCGGTGGAGCAATGTAATTACCGTAATTTCTGAAATATAAAAAAATATAATTTCTTAATAAATTTATTAATTTCAACATAAATTTCTAAATAAGTTTTCTAAATTGGCAATAAAAATTCAAAAATTCACAAGAATCGATCATAAATTTTCTAAATTAACAACAATTTTTTTTAAATTGAGAATAAAATTATAAAAAGCCATAAATCAATCCGAAAAATCCATAAATAAATCCATATAAAATTTCATAATTCAAAATTAAAAATCTAAAATTAATAATAATCAATAATAATTTTTATAAATTTACAATAAAAATTTTAAATTCCATAAAATTTATAAAATTCACCATAAAAGTTCTAAAATTTATAAAACATCCATTAATCAATTTTAAATCTGAATCCATTTTTAAATTTCAAAAACATAAAACCTATATTTAAATCAAAAACCTATATCTAACAATACAATCCCAAAATCTAACTTTCAAAAACCTAAATATAACAATCCTAAATCTAACATAAATCTAACAATCTAAATCAAAAACCTTAATCTAAGAATTCTAAATCTAACAATCCTAAATATCTAACTCTTGCATAAATCTACTTGAAAATCATAGGAACTTACATATTTGGAGGGAGATTGCATTTGTCTTGAGTTTTGAGAGAAATCGGATGTTTTGGTGAGATTTGAGAGAGTTTTGTGTGTTTTTCTTTCGAGATTGCAAATGATCATTAGTATATTGTCTTCTAAATTGCGATTACCCTCAACTGTAAATGATCTCGTGCATAAATCTTAAAAGAAACCACAAACTCCTGCATTTAAATATTTTATACATTAATAAATAGATATAAGCATGATTAATTATTAAAATTATGGAAAAAATAATATACCTACAAATGCTTGGTGGACATCTTCCGGAGAAGTTTGTCAAACGCAAATGGAATAATTCGTTGCAACACAACATGACAGTTATGACTTTTCATTCCAATAAACTTCCCTTCTCTATAATCAACACAATTACGTAGATTTTATGTGTATTCATAAAAGATTTTAATATATTGACGAATCCAATCAATAAAAGTTATTTTTTTCTTATCTGGGTCCAACCAGAACGCATGCATAACACATTCACCATTTGGTAAAACTTCAAGTATATCCCGAGAACAAATCATTGGCAAGTCTAGTCTTCAGATTATTTTTTTCGTCCTCCCTTGGACGTTTAAAACAGTGTTCATGTTGTTGTCAAAGAAGTTCTTCTCAATGTGCATAACATCGAGATTGTGCCTCAATAAATGGTATTTCTAGTAAGCCAAATCCCAAAAATACTATTTTATGCCAACTATGGTGTTCACCGACACCGTAAATAGGAGCATGCTTATTTCCCCCATAATAAAAGAGTTTTTTAGTGTCGAAATCTTTTAACTGCTCCAGTATACTAATGCCATCTATCTCAGAAGGTGGACCATAAAACACTTGCTTATCCTTCGTAAGCATTACCCTAAACCGACAATAAGGATGATCACTTGGTAGAAACCATCTATGGCAATCAAACCAAGACAAACAAACAAAAAGGTGTGTGCCGCACTCACGAGGGACTGCCATAGCATTTATAACTCATATATCAATGGCTGGAGAAATATATCAAGTGATCTCTTCAGATACTATGAGCCGAGAACAAGCATAGACAGGAACAAAAACTCTCTACACATACAAAAAGATGAACGAAATTTGTAGAGTTCTATTCCACATTTTCTATCACGCTTTTCAGGACTCTGAATGGCCAAAACCATCTTTGGTTTCGTACCACACCTTAACCTTATCCTTTCATTCAAACCATAAACCTTCTATTTCATCACTATCATGTGCAATCAAGTGCAAAAATGGAGTATACGGACCAACACACCTCTTTGTTCCAAGGATCTCTAGTAAGTCTAATGCTCTCTTTACTTAGAATGATATTCTTTGAGTTGTCTTTGGTACAAGTATTGTATGACTAAGACTGGTTCCAACTTTCCCTTCTCGAGAACAAGAAAATAATAAAAAGAGAAAAGAGAAAAAACAAAAAACAAAAACGAAAAAAAGAAGAAAAAAAAAAGACGAGAAGGGAAAGAAGACAAAGAAAGAACCATAATAAAGTCTTTATGAGTGTAATGTTTTATCTTAAACACCATTACAACTTGTTTAGGACATTTACAAAGCTTTTACAAAGATTTCAAGGTTCAGAGGGTTGTGTTTCAACATTTGGTCTTTATCTCACTGTGATTTTGTGCCATGATTTTCATTCTTCTTCATCATCAAATCCTAAACACTTCAACCACCATCAAACTAGCCTTCTATTCCAAGCCCTTGTTGTGATTGATAATCCCTTGGTGAGACTGCACTTTACAAGAAACACAATGAATGTTAAAGAATCGACAATGGAGATTTCAGAGATTCCTTAAGATTCCAGGGACTAGAGTAAGGTATTTTTGCTATGCGTATGGTAAAGTACATGTAGTATTAACTAGTTATTTGATCTGTTCTACGTTCTAAAGGATTGGAAGTTCAGCACAGTGGAGCCTAAAGGAGTGCATAAGTTCCCATTTTTTCAATCCTTTCTTCTAATTTGTCTTTATTTGTTTGTTCTTACTTGAGGACAAGCAAAGATTCAAGATGGGAGAATTGATGTGTTGGGTTTTTATCGTATTTCAACCTAGGATTAGTATTTTTCTTAGAATCTTTGTCCTTGTTCTGAGATTTTTATCATGTATGAAGTCGACTGGGAGAAGTTCAATCCATTCGGAATGAAGTTGGAGCAAAAAAGCAAAAAGGAGTTGATTGGAATGCTTAGATCGATTGATCCCCATTCGGATCGATCGATCTATCGATATGAGGAATTGGCCGTGCCTAACTAGATCGATCGATCTAACCATTGGGTCAATCGATCCAATATGTGGAGTTGCCGTAAGTTTCCAAATCGATCGATCCTACATAGATTGATCAATCCATTAAGACGAGAAGAATGTCGTAAAAAACCAGA
This sequence comes from Cardamine chenopodiifolia, assembly GCA_963922655.1. Lineage (NCBI taxonomy): Eukaryota > Viridiplantae > Streptophyta > Magnoliopsida > Brassicales > Brassicaceae > Cardamine > Cardamine chenopodiifolia. Next base: position 4,475,327 of record OZ000487.1, on the reverse strand, counting down.
TCGACCAGAGGACTTCAGATCGATTGGTCAAGCCTTGTACTGATCGGTCCCATATGCCATGAAGAACCAAATCGATCAATCCATGGTTGGATCGATCGATCGATCCCAACACAATCAAGCTACCCGAGAAAAAAATGAAATTATGCTTCTTTTCCAAATTGATTTAGGATTCTACCTAGACGAGTTTATACCTATAAATATTTGTTTTAAGCTACTGTTTAGGCTATCTTATCTTATGTTTTATTTTATTTTGAGAATTTTTGTTAAGAGATATCTTTTGGTGTTTTATTGGATTTTATTCATGAGTTCTTCTTCTACCTTTAGTTGTTTCACTACTTCTATGGCTAAGTAGTCCTCCAGTTAGGTTAGAGTTTTCAAAGGGATTATGAATCATTGAACTAAACATAGATAGGAATTCATCTTATCATATCTTCATCTATCGTTGTTATAATTGTTTAGACAAGATTGATCACCTAGTATATGATTTTAGGTTGAACTTATTCTCCAAAATCTTATAGGTTGTTGGATAGAACATATGTGAGCGTATTGTACTTAACCAACGAAAGTTGATGCTATTGCGATACATGAACATATTTGAACCTAATCGTTAATGCTTGTTTAGAATTCGAGGTTTAAACAACAGTTTAGATACTTAGATTGCTAGATAAATTAATTAATACTAGGATAATGGATTGGTTATACAATTATGTTTAAGTTCAAGATATGTGCTTAATCCATTCCCTGAATAGTTTTATGGTTCGTGATCTCTGATTGCCGAGAAATTCCCTTGACTGAACACTTTGAATCAAATAGTCTACATCGTTTATTTACTTACTATTTAATCTCTTGAATTCACAACCACAAACAAATCTTTTTTTGTCTTACCTTAGCTTTTTATTCTATTAAAACCGTAGTACAACTTGGTCTTTGTGGATTCGATCCCACCTATACTAATGTGTGTGTCTATACACTTGCAGTTCTTTTCTTGGATTTAAAACCTGTATATCACCAATCTCCTGAAAATCCAAGCTAGAAACTCGTCTCATTCAGCTTTACATAAAAGCCAAACTCAACGTTTGCAGTATTCAAGACATCGCATCTCATAAATCCATACGGTTTAAAGTTGGCAACAACTTATTATCCAAGGTACAAAAAGAGTGGAAGATATCAAAGCCAAAAGAGTGGAACACGGCTTTTTATTCTACCCTCAAAAGTCGTGTTCAAAACTCGCAACAACCAAAGTCTCAGATACAAAAAAGGATTGAAATTATCTTATAGAAGAAAGCTTTAAAAGCGAAATCGATGGTCAGAGCTGAAATATATCTTCCACAAATAGGCCAAGAACTCGTATCACACTAGGATCATCAAGACTACTTAACTGACAAGTCATAAAAATCACCTATTTTCTTAATCAAGTTTCTAAAGCCGAGCTTAGCCTCGCAAAAAGCTTCAACTCTAAAATTCAACTTCATCATCACATCTATATTCTAAATTTGAGCTCTGCCTTGCATCGGTATTCTAAAATTGAGCTCCACCTCGCATCGGTCATCTAAAGTCGGGCTTCGCCTTGCATTGGTTTTTAAAGTCGACTTCAGCCTTGCATTGGATTTCTAAAGTCGAGCCCATCCTCGCATTGGTATTTAAAGTCGATCTCAGCCTCACATTGGTTTCTAAAGTCAAGCTCGACCTTGTATCTATAAAGCCGAGCTCAGCCTAGCAGAAAAAAATTTGAGCTCAACCTCACATCAAGTCTTAAAAAGAACCTTAGCCTCGTTTCAAGTCTCAAAACCAAACTAAGCCTTTACTTCAAATCTCTAAAGCCGAGCTCGTCCTCGCATCGTAAACTAATCAGATTAAACAAGTCATTCTTGATTTATGTCAAGTCATCTTTTTCAAATTCGTCAAACTCAAGTAAACACTCGTACAAACAAAACAGGGGGGTTACTGTTGGTAACGGTTTTAGCACCTTAAAGATAATCCGACCCAAATTAAGAATTGACATGTTAAACCCCATTAAACTCGGTCTGAATTTTGTGCCCATTTCAATTGCAAAAAAAATAAGAGTCAGCAAAAAGGAAGTTATGTTTAGAAAATGAAATCAACCTCCTCATATCAGTATAAATAAGATAGTTAAAAACACGCATACAAAAATTCAAAGAACACGTCCACAAACCCTAATTTTGTAAAAGAACTACGAATGACGTTATATCTTTTCAAAGGTATGTAGGCAACCTTCAATGGGTGCAGCTATAACATATTTAAAATCCCAATTCGTCATTTTCTTTCATCGTGGAGCTCAAGCTTTGTTGAAATCCTCTTAAAACCCCACTTGATTTACACCTTGTGATAAATTGATCTAACAACAGACAAACTGAAAATTGTATATTTAAGAGACATAATCTTTTGAATACAATGAACAGCTTGATTCATACCTTTGGAAGTCACTTTCAAGCCTCTGTTTTACACCATGAAAGCATTGTTGAGTGAAGAATGTCGTTGATCTTGATCACTAGCAGTGTTCGAAGTTTGAAGACTAGACAAAAACTCAATTTTAGGGAAGTGAGAAACGCATAAGATACTGGGATCAATATAAAAGCATAATGGAACTCACTTTGTGTTCTTATCCAAATCTGAGCGGCATTTGAGAGAACATGAATCAACGAGGGTGATTCTCCTTGAAAAAACAAAGTAAAGCACGATTTTGTAAAGCATGATTTTGTAGCTGAGAGTTGCGTTGTTACATGAGAAAACAAACGCTGGTGCTGGTTGGAGAAGCTGTTGCATAAGATTTGTGGGTAAAACAAGCCTCCTCTTTGAAGGAGATATTGCCTTATTTGAATAGGTTTTTTCATCAATCAACAAACGGCACCAACAACAAAATAAAAAATCTCTTTATTCGAAGATGAAGACATAAATTGGTAATGGAAAAGTGATACATATAAGAGTATGGTACCTTCTCACATAGAATATTTGTCACAATGCCCCATTCTTGTTCTGAAAGACTATCGAGAGTAAATGTTTAAATTTTCAAATATAGTAAAAATGATGTTTCTTCTTTTTTTAATATTATGTAAAAATATATTCAAGAAAAGTCTTTGTACAAAACGTTTTGCCGAAATGTTAATAAAGGAAAGAACTAAAAGCTCATAAACGAATGATCAAAAGTTGTTGCCTCGTTAAACCCAGAACTAAAACCCAATTGGGACAAAACCAGTTCTTGGAAAAAAAGATTACATCCACTTTCAATTGAGCTGAATAACAATAGAAAAGAGATGCAATCCATGAGGGAGTTATATTCTGGTGGCAAACCAATCTTGTAATCTTGTAGTCATAAGTCCCCATCTTTGCAAAGTTGATAGACGATTACGCACCGTCCTCCCAATATCTCTTATCAGAGCTTTAGTAGAAGAAGTTCCTTTCATGTGTCGCATCTGGTTCCGCTCTCTCCATAAGAAATAAACAGCTCTTTGGAACACGTACTTGGCCATAAAGGCACGTGGCTCCCTGCAACCTGAGGTCAAAACTGAGAAAATAATATTTTTGAAATTACTTGTATACATATGCTGGAGGATCCCTGAAGTAAGCCTATGCCAAATCAGAGAAGTGAAAGAACAAGAGAAACAAAGATGGTCTCGAGTCTCCAATGAGTTAGGACATAACACAAAACCATGAGCAACATTAGAATTCCACATAACAATACGATCACCCGTGGACAAGTGATTAAGAATGGCCAGCCAAGCTATGAAAGAATACTTCAGGGTAGCATGAGAGAACCAAACGCCCTTAGACCAAGAGTTCAAGGGTGAAACTGCCCTAAGCTGGTGCCAAGTCTCTTTGGAAGAGAAAAACGTCTTGCACTTGCCCTCCTTACCCTTCCACAGAGGAACATCTGAATCTGTAAGAGCAAGACTGCTTAACTCATTAATCTCATCCTTAATTTGAGTGTGAAGATCCGGGAGGTGGCATCTACGACGATGATTTGAAAAAACCTCCCCAAGCGTATCTGTTAACTTAATACCAATATCTATACAGCCTCGATCACCCAAAACCTCAGCCAACTGACCATGAGTACTCCAATGATCAAACCAAAATGAAGTATGATGACCATTCCTCACCTGAATCTTATGAAAATATTTTGTTGCATCTCTATATTTTAAAATCTTATGCCACATCCAAGAACCAGCTTGAGTCCTCAACTTTATCAACCAAAAAGACCCCTTCCGAATAAGATTTTTATGGATCCAGTTAACCCATAATGACGTCTTTAAGGACACCAATCTCAATATCAGGTGAAAACAACTTACCTTGGACTTAAGATTTAAAGATTTAAGACCAAGACCCCCTTCATTTTTGGCTTACAAACATCCACCTAGGCAACTTTGGACTTGTTCGGATTTAACTCTGTACCAGACCAAAGAAATGCATAACTTATCTTCTCGATCTCCTTGATGCATGTCCGAGGTAATCTGAATGCCTAAATCCAGAAGTTTGTCAAACTCGCTATGACAGAGGAGAGTAATTGGAGGTGACCTACAAAAGACAAGAAGCTGTTCTTCCAAGAGCATATACGCGCTTTAATTATCTCTATAAGAGGTTGGAAGTCTGAAGTGGTCATGCACTTAGTGAGCAAAGGCAAGCCCAAATATCTCACTGACAAAGTACCTATGTGAAATATAAAACATGGAAGGGAAGCGATTCCTGTTATAATAGAGATGTTTTCTACAAGCTAATGGTCAGACCAGATATACGAGAAAAATTGTCAAAAACGGAGAAAATACCTTGGATGGATCGGAATCTGCCATCAGTGAACACCAATATATCATTCATAAAAACAAATATGAGTACGGTGGAAGCTCTTACATCCCGGGTGGTAGCCAAATTTACTTTTAGTTGCTGCCGTGTCTAACAAGCAAGATAAACAGTTCATACAAATAACAAAAAGATAGGGCAAAAAAACAACCTTGGCGTAAACCCCTCTCACTTCTGAAAAACCCACGTAAGCTCACCATTGAGATGGATGGAAAAAGAAGGAGTATAGCTAAATCCACAGAATAAACCGAGGTGGTAGTTGACGAGCTTGTAAAATATTGAGTAAGAAATCTGACTGAACTGAATCAAAAGCCTTGGATATGTCAATCTTCATGGCACATTGGGAAGTGATGTTTTTCTTATGGTAATCCTTTACCAAATCAGAAGCAAGAAGCAAATTCTCCATCATGTAACGATCCTCTACGAAAGCAGATTGATTATGGGTAATAAAACCCGGAAGGAGCTGCTTTAGTCGATTAGCCAGGAGCTTGGATATGACCTTGTATAACACGTTACAACATGATATTGGCTGATAATCCTTCATACCTATGATACATGTTTTCTTCGGGATGAAGGCTAGGATCGTGGTGTTGATCCCCTTTGGTAAGAAACCGTAGATGAAAAAGATCTAAATGTAACGATGAAGTCTTTTCCAACAATATTCCATAATGCCTTGAAGAATTCCAACATTTATTGGAAGACATAGAAAATAATACCTTCTTGATTTCTGAATCAGTAACCTCCGCCATGACATTTGCTTTCTCCTCCTCCGAGCAGCTATACTTCCAGACAGTGGATATCTCCTCCTCAAAAAAATATGTATAACATGAGAATTCATAATAAACAAGTCACTAAAATAAAGAGTGACTTCTACTTTTATCTCGTCCTGATGAGTTAGCACCACCTCATCTAGAGAATGGATCATATGAATTGAATTTCTAACTTCCCTTTCCTTGACGACATTGTGAAAAAACATGTTGTTCTTTTCGCCTACATTCAGCCAGTGAAGCTTCGCTTTTTGTCTCAAGTAACTCTCCTATAAGGTTGCCACTTTTTCCCAAGCTTCGAAGGCTCAAAACTCATCCTGAATAGATAATGCATCCGGCCTGGAAAGAGTCAAATTTTTCTTATCGCAAAGCTTCTCATAAGCGTCGACTTTCCTCCGTGTTAGGTAATGTAATTTGCTGCGACTGAGGCAATGAATTACAGGCTTCAACATTTTTAACTTCTTAGAGAAACGATACGAAGCAGAAGTTGAAACAAAAGAGCTCCGGAGTAGCACACCAAAACTCCTCTACCACCGGCTGAAAGTTGGCCATATTGACAATAGCATTGACAATCTTGAAAGGGAATTTCGGCTTGGAAGGCGCAGCAGCTAGCGAAATGATACCACAAAGGTGATCTGAAGAGCCCTTCGCCTCGAATAAACAAGAAGCCTAAAACTGACGCTGCATTCAGTGACTATTATTGAGAACTATGTCCAGCTTTTTACATACTAACCCTTCAGCCCGTTTGTTGCACCAAGTGTAGTAAGGGCCGTGAGAGATCATATCTATCAACGAGCAATAATGAGTGGTATCCTGAAAATTAATCATTCCTGGCAAAGAAACATGGTTAGTAGAAGAGAGTGAGTGATCACCAAAGCCAAGACCTCATTAAAATCTCCTGCACAGATCCATGGCTTGCCACGATAGAGAGAAGAACCGTGATGAGCTTTGAGATCACACCAAAGCTTCTTACGTTCAACCATATCATTTGATGCATAAATAAAAGTGCAAGGAAAATCTTCCGAAGAACCCGAAAGCTTTACCAAACATGAGATCATCTGGGCCGATTTAAAGACTACGGTTAGCCCCACCTTTTTGCTTCATACTACTCATAACCGACCTAAAAGGTTATATTCATAGTTTGCAACCATAGACCAGTTCCGGAACACAGAACTCATGATATGAGCAACTTTATTTTCAGAAACACGAGTTTCCAATAAACCCCCAAACTCCATAATATTCGAACTAATCATATCCTTGACAACCGAGTACTTTCTTAACTTGTTAAACCCACAAATGTTCCAAGAGAAACACGACATTAATGTTTCTTTTTTGTACCCCAGTTTTCTGAGATCTTTTTCCAAAGTATTTATGCGCAACTTTTGAAGACCTTGGTAAAGTTGCCCGAATCAAAGTTTCTTCTCTAACAGTACCTTCCTTAACGCAAGTAATGTAAGCTGTATCGTGAGGAGTTGGAGCCGCTGGTAAGATATCAAAGAGATTATTAAATAACTCCCCACCAGTGACTGTTGATAGAGAGGATGCCTCCGCAGCTGGAATACCGACTATTGATCTCAAACGCGTTTCCATTAGCTGATTGTTATTTATTTCCTCCACACTGACTTCCTCATTATCCTCTAGAAATGTATATCTCGAGGGTGATACAATTATTACTTGACCAAAAACTAGACCAGTCGATACTTCCAAGTTCGCAACTGGTTTTGTCAACTTACTCGACTTCCGACTACTGGAGTGAGTAACCAGGGACCAGTCTTTATTAGAAGTTTTTAGAACTGTAGAATATAAACTGAACTCTCCTTCTTCAAGCTCTAAAACCTAACTAGACTGAGTCTGTAATGGGAGAGTTGTTGCTTCTTCGACTAACGATCCATTTGTTTCAATAGTGGCAGCATCTTGTCTTGGTTTACCAAGGTCAAAAATATTGTGATTCAACGGAAAAGCTGGGTCAACTGCTATTAAAGATCCCTTTGTTCCAACGTTTCCATCCACTTTCCCATGTTTACCATTTTCAATATGAGCGTGTTGCAGATGAGCACTAACCTGTTTAACAGGGCTCTATTTTGTGAGACACATGCTCTGTTTTGGAATTGTTTTGGAACTCTTACCATGCGAAGGAGATCCTGCGTGCAAACCATTTCCAACCTGTGAAGTGGGTAATTGTTTCGGCATTGGAGAACCCTGAAATTTCAGCAGACAACCATCCTCTGTGTGTCCCCATTTTCGACACCGAGCACACCGCTGAGGCAGCCATGGGTATTCAAACGAAGCATTAACCTCTTCATCTTTTACCTGGAAGCAGAAGCTGGATGGCAAATCCTTAGTGAGAGTGACATCTATAAAAACTTTTCCTTTATCAAAGGACGTAACCAGTTCTATATCATTGTGCAACCGTATTGGAATCCCGACATTGTTGGCTATGAAGCTGAGATCTTTCCATGAAAAGAGAGCCGGTGGAACATTCAAAAGCTTGACCCACATTGGCATCGTTGTTATTTCAGGCTGCACTTCTTCAAGGATTGGTGTCTATTTCGACACGATCATCGGAATTTCACATAGATTCCACATACCCCGGCGCAATACACGATTCCTTACATTTGAGTTACAGATTCTAAATTTCATAGTCACCTCGTTTACAACAAAGGCGTCGATTTTTATTATCTTATCGCCTAGGTTTCTAAATTTTGTTGACAATAACATGGACCTTTGCGATGTGAGGTGCCATCAAAGCGAATCTTCCAACAAGAAAATCCTCCCAAAGCGGTGGGGTTGCTTCGAGGATCTCTGTTGGAAAGGAAACAACCTGTTTACCAGCAACAACTCGAGTTTAAACATCAAACTTTGTCAATCGACCTACAACCTGTGCCCATGATGTTTTCCATGAAGAGGCAGGAGCTTCAGCAGGTTTTGGATCGGTATTGGCAGTCCCGATAAGAGCTTCCATCGTCCCTGAAACAGAGGAGGAAATCACAGAGCTTGTTACTAGCTCAGACTTGTGACTCTGCATAACCAAAACGTCCTACTCTAGACCCTTCACTGAAACAAAGCCTGCTTGCTGCGAAACTGTGGATCCTGAGACCCCTGAACGTGAAACCACCTTAGCAATCAGACATTCAAGAGAACTAACAACACCATCTTTGGACCAAACCGCCGAGACTTGCAACCCCACCTCACCAGCCTGGGGAAGCAGACCCGTCGTGAAACACCCGAGCCCGGTGTCTTTCCAGGTGGCACCGCATCCATCGAAAGCGAGCTCAAGGACCTAAACCTAATCACCCTTTCAATCGCATGATACTTGCCTTAAACGGCACAAAGAAATAAGGACCTGAAACGGTTGTCTTAGTATGGATACTTATGAAAAATGACATTTCTTCATCTAGAATGTGTTATTAATTAAATTTATTACAATAAAATCTGATGTTTTTTTTGTTAAAATAAAACCTGATTTTATGACATATTTCTGAACGTTGCAGATATACTTTGTGCCATGGTGATTGAAAAAGGGTTGAACCTTTTCACTTCTTCTGTCTTGAAGCAACCATGTTTTGGTTCAGGCCTGATACATAATCTTTGCTTATCGTCTGTTTTCTCCAACTAGGATCCCTATCTTGGCAAAGGTCCGAAACTCGTTAACAAGTATAAATTGTAGACATTGAGCTGTAAAATCTATGTAAAAACATTGACAAAAATTATACTTTCTTTTATGATAATTATGTCAATGCTTCCGCATACATTTTGCAGCTCAGTGTCAAGTGTCAACAAAACTTAAATCTGCCAAGCTACAAAAGATTCCAGAACCCATAACTATATGTATTTACCATCTTTTGATATTTATAACAATGCCAAGAAATGAAATTATATATCCAGCTTCCGATGGTTCAATTACAAAATAATTTAAAACCCAAAACAAAACAAAACAAAAAACCCACAAAAAATGCTTTGATACTCAAATAGTACGATTCATAAATACCATGCAGGTCTTCCCTTTTTCTTTTTCTAAGCTATTAATGCATGAAAAATGTATGAAAAAAAAACAAAATAAAAATCACTTTATCAAAAAATATATATATACATTGAAACAATATATCTTCTGTATGAACATGAACTGACAACAGAGTGACAAAATGACAAATTTCGAGAAGATTCAAAAGTTGTGCAAATTAAAGAAACAAAACCAATAATAACAAGTAACACAGCTTTTTCATTCTTTTTAAGCTGAATTAGTATCCAGAAAAGCAGTGAGATTTACCTATGATCAGACACTGGATTCTAATATTTTCCGGGCAAATTGACGGAGAAAGTCTGGCTACCTCTGCAAGAAAATTTAACGTTTGAGAATGCATGCAAGAATTATGAACATGCAAAGGATTTTAACATCTGAAAACAGACAACAGAGTCGAGAAAATGACAAACTTCAAGAAAAAAATTAAAAAGATCAAAGCCTCAAAATTGGGAAAGTAAAAGAAAAATATATAAAGATGACAAAATAAATCAACCGAGCTGTATAAAGAGTACCCGATGGATTTTTGCTGCAATGAACTCAGACTGAATCTTGAGAAGAAACATAACTTCTCATTCCTTATAGTGACCGAATAAAATTATTCCTAAAGTTATTTAGAAAGAAAATGAATTGAGACTACGATATAGGAAAAAGTCAATGAGGGCGATTTTTTTAACTTTTATTTTTTGAAGGTTGAGGGCGATTTTTAAACTTTTCTTATTTGGTTCTATACGATTTTCTTCGCAATTTGACTTAGGCAGCCATCGTCGTGTTTCTCACGGTTCTTCAGGTTTGTCGGCGTCATGGCTTCTCTGTCTGGTGATCCTCCTTAGTCGGGTGGTTCTTCTCAATCAGTTGGCTGTCTCTCTCTAACCTCTCTTCTTAAAACATGGTCAGTACTGAAGATACCTTTGTTCCGCAAGCTGTACCAGATGCTCCGCAAATCTTTATTACGTTGTTAGGTGCTCCAGCTAAGAAAACCGTGGTTTCGAAGTCTTGGGCAAATGTTCTGAGCCCATTTTGTGGTCTCAGTGTCCGAGGAAGTTTTAGCCAACATCCCGTCGCTTTGAGAGGATTTTGTGGTTGGTAGATTTGCTTTGACAGCTCCTCGTATAGTTAAAGTTCATGTTATTGTCAACAAAATCTGGAATTTAGGTGATAAAGCTATCAAAATCGATGCTTTCGTGGTTAATGAGATAACTATCAAGTTTTGGATACGTAACTCAAATGCACGAAGTCGGATTCTACGTCGTGGTATGTGGAACATATGTGAAATCCCTATCATTGTTTCTAAATGGACTTCAATTCTAGAAGATGCTCAGCTTGAACTGACATCGATGCCGCTGTGGGTTAAGATGAAAATGTTCTGCCGGTTCTGTTTTCTTGAAATGGTCTCGGCTTCATTGCAAGTCTGGTGTGTTCGCTGATAAGGCTACACCAAGACACTGAGCTTATCACTAGTTTTGATGAAGCAAAGATGTTTATAGAAGTCGATCTTACTAAGGATTTGCCATCAAGTTCCTGTTTCAAAGTCAAAGACGAGGAAGTTGTTGTGTTATTGAGTACATGTGGCTTCCTATGCGATGTGGAATTTGTCGGAATGGGGGCATTCGAAGAAGGGCTGTCTGAACAAATTTCATAGCTCTCAGTTGTTGGATATGGCTATTGGTAAGGTTAGTTCTACAAAACAGACTTATCAGACCTCGAGTAATGTTGTTATGCTAAATGTAGAACCATATAAGTCTGCTGAAAGTCTGAAGCGGGAAGGGTGAAATTTTATCTTCTCATGTCGTAAATGAGTGGAAAACAGTTTCACCTTCACAAGGTACAAATTCAGGAAAACAATTTCACCTATAATTGTTTCTAAATGGACTTCAATTCTGGAAGATGCTCAGCTGAGCTGACATCGATGCCGCTATGGGTTAAGATGAAAATGTTATGCCGATTCTGTTTTCTTGGAATGGTCTCGGCTTCATTGCAAGTCTGGTGGGTTCGCTCATAAGGCTACACCAAGACACTGAGCTTATCACTAGTTTTGATGAAGCAAAGATGTTTATAGAAGTCGATCTTACTAAGGATTTGCCATCAAGTTCTTGTTACGAATTCTAGAGTTTGACACAGAAGATTCTGAAGCAGCGGGTATTGTCTCAATTCATGTGCTTGATAATTCATCTACTTCTGCAATTGAATCTACTCCAACAAGATCTGGGACTGGACTGCCGATTTTCCTCGGAAGGCTGCTGAGTTGGGCGCAAAGTCCACAGAAAATTCAACACACTCTGCATTTGAATCAGTCTCGGATGTGGATAAGCAACAACGGATTGAACAAGCCAAGGATGATGTAGGGGCTAGAGTTTATCTGACACCTTCTTCAAATAGTTTGCATAAAGGGAATGTTGATACATCCAAATGGACAAAGGACGTTATTCTAAGCAGAATAGGAAGAAGGAATTCCCACAAGAAATATCAATTAGGTTTCTTTTGGAACATACATGGATTGGATCAACTCAAAAAATATGTTTTGTGGTGGATTGATGGAAAACCAGATCTAAGGAGAACATAGTTGTTAGTATCACGTCATCTACATTCCCTAACTGGTCAATGGTGTCAAACTATGAGCATAATCCGCTTGGTAGGATTTGGGTTGTTTAGAGTAATAAGGTGAATTTACGAATCATCTCTAAGAGTGGGCATGATTTCTTGTCTTGTTCAAGTAGAGCACAAAGCAGCCTTCCTCTACTCCTTTATCAATGCATCCAGTTCAAGAAATGAAAGAAAACATTTATGGAGCGAGCTTAAATAGATTCAGGGAAATACGCAATTTTGAGGAATACTTTGAATTGTCTTGGTGACTTTAGTGATATTCTTGCCAGTGCAGAACATTCAGGTAGTATGTCTGAGTTTGAGAAGACTGTAAGGGTATGTTCTTTCATGGATCTAGCCTCCCATGGACCTTTTCACATGGTGTAATAAGAGGGAAAATGAGATGATTTTCAAAAAGCTAGACAAGGTTCTTATCAATGATAATTGGTTGCTTTCAAATCCAAACTCCTAATGTAATTTTGAGGCTGGTGGGTGCTCAGATCATTGGCGAGGGCATCTCTCCTTATTTCGTATCTTCTACAAGCCAAAATGTCCTTTTAAGTTCTCAAATGCCATAACCAAGGTGGAGGAGTTTAGACCTATTGTTGAAGAGTATTGGAGTAATATGGTGGCTTTGTTTCTTTCTAATTCTACGTTGTTTATGTTTTTCCAAAAAGCTGAAGTTTCTTAAACCACGCATAAGAACTTTGAGTCGGAAAAAGCTTCATCCATTATCTTGGCGTGTTGATGAAGCTTATGCAGATTTGTGATTGTCAAAGCATTACTCTCTCTCTCACCCTGACCCAGTAGCTATTGCTTTAAAAGCTTCAACTTTTGTTAAATGGGAAAATGTTACTCACTTGGAAGAGATTTTCTTGAGACAAAAAGCCAAGTTACATTGGCTGGATGTAGGTGATAAAAATAATCATTTTTCATAGTGCGGTAAAGGAACGACAAGCTCGGAACTCAACTAGAGAATCGTGAACCAAGATGGAGGTTAGTCTCAAGAATTCTGAGGAGATAAAGTCAGAGGCTGTAAGGTATTTTTCTGAAAGTTTTACTCATACACCTTTTGATTTCGCAGGTGTTACAGAAACCGAGTTGGAGAGGTGATGATAAATTATCATCCCATTTCTTGTTAATGTGTTATACAAAGTTATAACGAAGATTCTGGCCAATTGTCTCAAACACATTCTGGACGGGTTTACTGCTCCCAGTCAATTTTTATTTATCAAAGATTGCTATCTTATAGAAAATCTCTTGCTAGCTTTGGAATTGGTTAAAGACTACCATAAAGTGGAGTTAGCGTCCTTCTGCGCTATGAAGATTGATATATCTTAAGCTTTCAACTCTGTCCAATGGTCTTTTATGCTGAATGTGCTCACTTCTCTCTAGCTCACAGTTATTTTTATCCATTGGATCAAGTTGTGTATTACAGTATTACAACTCCATCCTTCTTTGTTCAAATCAACGACGAACTTACGAGTTTTTTTCAAAGCATGAGAGATTTGAGACAAGGATGTTCCTTATCTTCATATCTTTTTGTTATTTGTATGAATGTGCTTTCGATGATGTTACACAAGGTAGCTAATGAGGGGAGGTATGGTTATTATTCAGGCTGCCGTGATTTGGATATTCCACACTTCTGTTTTGCAGATGATATAATGGTTTTTTCGGATGGAAAACCAAGATCTATCGAGGTTATTCTCGAAGTTTCAAGGAGTTTGGTTGGTTTTCTAGGCTACAAATAAGTTTAGAGAAATCTACTTTATTTCTTGTTGGTGTATCTCATTTGAGAAGAGTTGTTATTGCATTTCGGTTTCCTTTGGATATGGGAACTTTTCCCGTAAAGTATTTGGGGTTGCCGCTGATAACAAAGAGAATGTCCAAATCTGTTTTCCAACCTTTCATTGATAAGATCTGGACTCAAATTCAACCATGGAAGCATCTTTTCTCTCCTTTGCGGGTAGGCTTCAACTCCTTACTTTGGTTATTGCTAGTCTAAAAAATTTCTGGATTGCTGCGTTTTGTTTTCCTAGTGCTTGTATTAAGAAAATCGAAAGGATTAGCTCTGCTTTTCTTTGGTGGGGGACAGATTTAAATACAAGAAAAGCGAAGCTGGCTTAGACGGATGTTTGTCGGTCTAAGAAAGAGGCAGGGTTAGGAATAAAATCAATCGAAGAGGAAAAAAAGTAAGTTGTTATAAGCTTATTTGACATTTATTTCAAGCTCAGTCTACCTTGTGGGTAAATTGGGTGAAGAGAAACTTGATCCGGGCTAGTTTGTTTTGGTCGGTAAATATGAGTTCCAATGCAGGTTCTTGGATTTGGAGGAAGTTGATTAAATACAAAGACCAAGCAAAGGATTTTCATAAGATGGAGGTGAGGAGTAGAAGGGAAACTATGTTTTGGTTTAATGATTGGTCATCTTTGGGATGTCTCCATGATATTTTAGGGGATAGAGGTTGTATCGACATGAGAATCTAATTATCGGCCACTATGGCTGAAGTTTTGCCTACTCATAGGATGAGGCGACAACATGTCACTAAGTTGAACAAAGTTGAAGAGGAAATAGAGAAGTTAAGATTCTTATGGCGTCACAAGGCTGAAACTTTTAAGCGATCTTTCTCGTCAAATAATACGTGGAATCAATTAAGGGTTGTAACACCAGCTAAGGATTGGTACAAAGGTGTGTGATTCTCTTATGCAACACTGGAATACTCTTTCTTAGTTTGGCTTTCAATACACAACAGGCTGTCAACGGAAGATAGGATGCTGGTTTGGAATCAATGAGGGAATATAAACTGTGTTCTATATAACCAGGTGCTGGAATCGCGAGATAATCTTTCCTTGTAGCTTCACGTCTCTGATTTGGCATAAATCTCTAATGGGATTCTCCAATAGCAGTATGTGGCACAGTTTGGAAACATTCCTCTTTTATCTCTAGCTCAACCACTGGCTTAGCGATTGGTTGTACTCACATATTCATTTTGTGGTATGTTTTCCAAACGAGTGTTTACACTTTATGGCAAGAGTGAAATCGCCAAAGACACATAAAACTACCCAAGGATCAGAATAATCTTATCAAATATATTGACAGAACTGTGTGTAATCATCTTTTGATACTTCGACGGCAAGAAAAGTTCATGGAAGACTTGTGTGATTGGTTTAGAATTACGGAAAGTTAATTTCGGCTTCAGTTTCTTCTCAACTATTCTTTTTTTCTACTTTTCTTTTTCCTTTCTTCTTTACTCTATTCTACTTTTTTCAGATCTATCAAAAGTGGTGTGTACTCTTTTTCCAATAATTGGTTTTGCCCCAAAAGAGTTTTCCGATCTTGGGTTTTAATGAGGTCACCACTTTTTGATTTTATTTCTCTAACTCTTCTTCTCTTTCTCTAGACTGTTTCAATAAACGGGTTCACTTATTGTAAAAAAGTTTTTTTTAAATATAAGTTTACATAATATTTAAAAAGTTAAAAAACTTAAAAATGAATTGAAATAGATTAGTATAGTTAATGGGCCACTAATGCCTACTTATATTTGGGCTCTCATCGAACTGTAGCTTTTCAAAAAGCTTATGTTTTGTAATATCATTCCAATTTTTTTAGCTATAGTCCAACGTATTTTAAAAATGAAACTAAAATTATCTAAAATTTATAGAATGCCTTGTTTTCTGATAAAAACAGGTATTGTATTTCTTTCTTCTAGCGTCAATAAAAAATAAAGGGAGACCACACAGTTGACAAAATAGTTGAAATATCCGAAGAAAGAGATGGTCGAGTTTTAGGTCTAGAACCTGACATTCTATTTAAAAACTAATCACATAGTAAAACGCCTATTTCCCTCGACTATGGGCTAAAGCATATGAAGCAAAGGGTTTATGCAGCAGAATTTTATTAATAGTTTAGGAGCACAAATTTAAAAAAGTTATAGTGGTGGAGTGGTAAGTCCTTTTCTTTCGTCCTTCAAAATGACAAGCTCAACTTCTACATTGCAAACTTTTGCAAAAAGATATGTGAAGATATAATGGCTTTTCACTATCAGGAGGACAGTACTTGCCGCTATAGCAAACAAAATTCATCAACTAAATCTAGAAAAGATTATTGTAAAACTTTCTTCTCCATGAGTTAGGTCTTGGACAAAACCTAGTAATCAATCACCATAGAACCAGCCACCAGTAGACCTCTAAATCTGCAAGAGGAAAAAACATTAAAAACTAGAGAAAGGAAAATTGTATCTTATATTATATGCATAGAAAATCACACATACTTCTTCTTGAGTAAAGTGTTTAGTAATATTTGATCTTATATGCATATCAAATTGTGCCTAAGAGAAGCCTCAACATCGTATATAACAACTTTTTTTGCAATGGTCAACTCATCATGGATCTTAGGCTAGATGGACTTGAAAAACAAAATACAAAGAATCACCATTTTGAATCAAAGAATAAAAAGACAGATCCAAAAACAAACAGCTCGTTCAGTGTACATGGGATAATGTTCAAAGATAAGAAACACCACTGCTATATTCCATACTTCATACATGAACAGAGGGAACTGAACCAACAAAAAATACTAATCATGGGACAAAAAGATTCAAATGATGCGACAATTTTAAGGAGGTAGTAGGTTGCAGTTCACTAAAAAAACATATAACTGGACACCAATTTAGCAGGACATCATTCAAATAACAACATGGCATATCATCTATGCCATAGTGCATATAATATAATAGCTAAGTCAGAGAAATGCTTAAAAGTGCACATAAATTAACAACTTAATCAAGACCTGAAATTTTAAAATGCGACAAAATATCATGATTAACTTCTCACTTGTTTTCTTCTATTCTTTTTCTCTCCATTTTCATGATCTCCAGTGTTAGTTTCGTCGCATTTATTTTCAGTCTCCAGTACAATCTCTAAAGCTCTCTTCACGAAAACAGAAAGGGACTTATAGTTGGAGTACTCCACATTGTTTTATCATCTTTTCGTTACTATCTACTTTGAACTCAAAGAAATGCTCGTTGGATGTCACATCCGCTTCAAATTCAAAGGTGTACAGATGCTCTGGTAAAATGGGAGGCAGGATAAAGTGATATGTAGGTCTGCATGGAACGACGCCAAGATTATGTTTGTCTATGATGCGATAAGATACCATCATTTCCCTACCATTGGCCTCCTTTTCCTTGTCACCTCTATTAACCAGCAAGATGCAAGCCTTAAATCTCGAGGATGTAGAAAGAGGCTTATGATTCAAATTTACTATCATGGAATTTCCACTATTAGCTCGGTAAGTAAATTTTGCAGGCACTTCTCCACCAGGTAAGACTGCGTAGTTAGTACTTGTCTGGATGATGAGTTCCCTCGCTTCTTTATTCAATTTGAAGCAGTTAACAAAGTTGAGATATACCTTTGGATTGCGAAAGGAGAAATCGAGTTTCTCCAGTGACTCACAGTTTACTGCCTCTAGGTATGATAAGGAATCTGGAAGTTGTGGGAGTGATACCAGCTTCTTGCATCCGCTGAGTTTAAGTCCCCGAAGACAAGAAATGTTCTTGACCCACAAAGGAATTTCATGCATTTCTATATCGTTAACGTACAACGTTGTGATGGTATTAAGAGCATGAGGGAATTCCTTGAGGCTTTCACTATATGACATATGCAAGTCATCAAGACGAGACCATGACATGATCGACGAAGGCACTTCTTCTATTGTGGTTCCATTGAGATAGAGATGTTTGATGTTTGTGGAGATCTCGGGAAAACTTTTCAACAGCGAGCAATCAGTGAGAATAAGTTCATTGAGGGATTCCAAATTGATGTTGGTAGGAAGAATCTCGAGCTTTGAGCATCCTCTTAAAGTCAACTCTGTCAATTTATACAGGTTTCCAATAGAGAATGGCAGCTCCACCAGACTAGTGCACATATCCATATGCAATATCTCGAGATTAGTAGCATAGCCAATGGAGGAAGGTAGCTCCACTAGACTTGAGCATCCAGAGAGATTCAACCATGATAGATTAATGGCATTACCAATACAGGAGGGGAGCTTCACTATACTTTTGCATTCACCAAGATGCAACGTCTGGAGGTTAATGGCCTTTCCAATAGAAGACGGGAGCTCCACTAAACTTGAGCATTCAATGAGAAAAATTTCTTCAAGTTTTGTGGCAGCTGAGAGATCAGGTAGCTCTTTTATGTATTTTGAATAACTCAAATCCATCCACTTTAGGTTTCTAAGCGGCTGCACAAACAAAACAAAGGCAAGACAAAAGTGTTTAGATTGTAACTGAGTTTCCTATAGTTTCTTATAGTATAGTTTATAACACATTTAATATTACTTAAGTTTTGTATAAAGTCATGTCGTATCATCGAAGAGATACAAATATCATAACCGTTAGTTGGTTATGACGAAGAGACACCTTTTCACTTGTGTCTTTTCACTTATGTAATTATACACTCATTTCGATTTAATAAAATATTCATCAAGATATAGTAAGTGTGTTTCTTGGTTATAAAAAGAGAGCAAGATACGATTATATAAATCGTAGAGCGTTGCATAAGTAAACGAAGAGAAAGATAAACGAAAAGAGCAGAACAGACAACTATGTTCTTGTTCCCACAAAAGACTTTGAGTAAAATCGCACATGGTATCAGAGCTATTGAGACCTTATCATAAGTGATTCTGATCTTCAATGGAGAGACCTACGGGTTTTGGCGTATCAAAATGAAGACAATCTTAATCGGAAGTTGTTCAGAATGAATTGTCATCAATTGTTTTTTACACCGAGAACACACCAAAGATGAAAAAGGATCAAGTTATGCGGGATTTAGAGGCACTGCAAATACTCCAAACAGCGGTTTCAGATGTTATCTTTCCACACATAGCACCAAAAACGAGTGTGAAAGGTGCATGGGATGCATTATAAATGGAATTCAAGGGAAGTTCTCAAGTGAGATGATAAAAATTTAATCAGTACAAAGAGAGTATAAGAATTTGAAGATGGATGAAAGTAACAACATTTAAACTTTCACAACAAAGTTGATTGACGTAGGCAATAAACTTAGAGTGCACAGAAAAAGAAAAATCAGACTATCAAACGGTCCAAAAGATATTGATTTCTCTTCCAGACCGGTTTGATAGCATTGTAGTAGTGGTAGAGCAAATGAGAGACCTATCAGTGCTATCAATAATAGAATTGATAGGCACACTAAAGGCGCATGAGAAATGTGTAGAACTCCAAGAAGAACAATTAGTGGAAGGAGCGTTCTATGGAGAATGGTTTGTTTCAAAAGGTGAAAACAAACGTGGTGACAAATGTCAAAAGAAGGTTGAGAAATGATGTGGCATTGGTAAGCGTAACAATCACAATGAAAGTGATTGTTGGAGAAAGCAACACAAGGATTTTAGCTTGCCTAAGGGTGTGAAGAACTGCAAGGTTAGGAAGGCCAAGAGAGAAAACCTAATCCTAGACGAAACAGACGAAGAAAGTGACAATGAGGGTCACATGCTGTTCAATCCAGTTGAAGAAGGTTGATCATCAAATGTGAATGATGAACGAGACAAGCACAATGATAGTGATTGTCGGAACAATAAAGGTGTTGTTTTGCCTCAGGGTATGAAGAAATGCAAGGTTAGGAAGGCCGAGAGAGCGAACCTAAGCCTAGAAGAAACATAAGAAGAAAGTGACAGTGAGGGTCACGTGTTGTTAAGTGAAGTTGAAGATGGTTCATCATCAAACGTGAATGATGAACATGACAATCACAATGAAAGTAAGTTGAAGATGGTTCATCATCAAACATGAATGATGAACATGAAAATCACAATGAAAGTAATTGTTGGAACAAAAATGGTGTTGTTTCGCAAAGAAAATGTTTCGTGTCTAACAAACCAGGACATTTAGCAAAGAACTGCAAACTTGGAAGGCTGAGAGAGTGAACTAAGTCTAGAAGAAACAAATGATGACGAAGAGAGTCACATGCTGTTTAGTGTGGTTGAAGAAGAATCATCATCAAACGTGAATGATGAAACATGGTTAGTTCATAGCGGATGCACTAACAAAATAACCAAGGAAGTGAAGTACTTCATCACTCTTGATCGGAGTGTAACGGTTCCGATCAATGTAGAGAATGGTCAAAGTATAATGACGACAGGAAATGTAAACATTCAGGTGATGACAAGCCAAGGAAAGAAGATCATCAAAGAGGTAATCCTAGTGCCGGATTTAGACAAAGAAAAGATGGAAATATCACAGGATGTGATACTCAAAGAGTTGATAACGGGTCCAATTAAACAGAGGAGATGGCTGAAACGCATGAGATGTTTTTGATGATGGCTGAAGAACCTCAAATGTTTGATGAACCCGTGAAAGATAAAGCATGAAGAGAAGCCATGGAATAGTAGATTCGAAGATAGAGAATTTTGGAATGAAAGAGTACAAAGAGAGTGAAAACTACTCTCACACCTCACGGTAAAGGTGTAGAAGAAGAAGCAAAGCAAAAGGGACTCATAAAGCTCGAGATTATCCTGGAGAAACTCAAGTCGCTGACATCCAATTGAAGCCTTTGAACACGACAAGATTTGAAGACTTATGGATGAAGTTAGGTGTGAGTTCGTATCATCAAAGAGATACGAATATCATAACCGTTAGTTGGTTAGGACGAAGATACACCTCTTCACTTGTGTATCTTCATTTATGTATTTATACACTCATTTCGAATCAAAAAAAATATCCATCAAGATCCATAAACTATGTTTCTTTGTTATATAAAGAAAGCAAGATACAATCATAGAAATCGTAGAACATTGCATAAGTAAACGAAGAGAGAGATAAACGAAAAGAACACAACAAAAATTCTGTTCTTGTTCCCATAAAAGACCCTAAGTAAAGTTGCACAAAAAGAACACATAATAGTGAAGAAAAACAAAAAAAAATCAAAATACTATGATTAAATTCATATAAAAACAGAGTGTTAATATAATTCGTTTTTTAAGACTGAAAAGTGTAAAATAAAAAAATAAAATTATATAGACGAAATCAAACTAAAATTTTAAAATTGGAAAGAAACATATAACAATATTGTACCTGATTTCCTTCCCACAGCTTCTGAAGTTTACTGAACCGCAAGTTTAGTTCAACAAGATACTCCGTACAAAAATTGGAAGGCAAACATGTCATCGGAAAACATCCCCATTGTAGTAATCTAAGTTTTGGAGATAGATAATTCAAACCTTGAGGTAAATACAGTTTATCGCTCTTGTCACCATATGGGCACTTGAATCTTAAGAATTTAAGGTTAGACATTCCTTCAAAAGCTCCATCACTTATATTTAGTTCCCCTGACAGTTGAGATGGATCGAAATGTATGCCTATAACACTACTACTTCCCTGAACAATTACCATCAAAAGGTAGAGAACTTGAGATAGTTATCATTTAATATGTAGGGAGCAAAAGGAAATGGAAGACTAATAATAGAACTAACCGTGTCACCAGTGAGTACTTCACAAATATCTCTAGCATCAACTAAAAATTGACTGTTCCCAGGCTCACGAATTGATTGGTGCCCTTGCTCATGATGGACAATTTCTTTACCCAATTGTTCTAGCAGATTATGCATCTTTATCCATTCAGTATCTATAGATATGAGAGATTTATCAGCTAAGACGTACAACCCTTGCCTTACATCCAAGAATTTATGTGCAAGATGCTCTTCCACTTTGCGAATCCTTTTATTGTTGAAAAGGCAGGCTATATGAAGGAATAAATCTTTATCTTCAACCCATAAGGCATCGTAACTAAACTTTAAAATGCTTTGAATACTGGAATCAAGGCGAGTCCTTAACCTAGGTAGTGCATTTATCCACTCCTGCTTCGACATTCCCCTAAAATGGGAACCCATAACTCTTAATCCCAATGGTAGTCCACCTAAAAGTTTTGTAACTTGCCATGCAAGCTCCTCGAAACCCTGTTTAGGGAAATTTTGTCCAAAAGCATACATACAAAAGATTTGACAAGCTTCATGTGTTGACGGAAACTCCACCTTGTAGATATGGTTGATGGCATTATGCGCCTTCAAAAGTTTTTGGTCTTGCGTTGTGATGATAATCCGACTTCCATGACCAAACCATCGAGTTTCTTTTGCGATTGCGTCTAGTTGCATTGACTGATCGATGTTATCAAGCACAACAAGCACTTTCTTGTCATGTAACATATCTTGTGCAACTCCTAAGTGGTGAACCTTGATTTCCTTATGGTTGATTATCTGTGACATAAAGTGCTCCTGTAAGTGCAACTTTGCACCGTAATCATCTGAACAGAGTGGTCTATTTGTTAACTCTTTGATATTCTCCATAAAAGCACTTAGTTCAAATCTCTCGCTAAAATGGTTAAATAAGACTCTCGCAATGGTGGTCTTCCCAATCCCAGATGGACCCCAAATCCCTATCATCCTCACCTCATCAGAGTCTATGCATAATAATGGTTCCATTTTTTTCATATGAGCTCCCATCCCAATTAAGCCGTCAAAATCACGTGATGGTGTAGAATTATTCAGCATTTTCAAAATATCGGTGGCAATTTTTTCAATCATGGATGCTTCATTATCCCTAGTAAAGGTGGAAGTTCAACAGATTCATTATCTAGTCAAGAAAAATTCACATACACATTCAAAATATATAAATTTCTTGCTTAGATATCATATAATATAGACATAATTTGATGTGTTAGAAAGATTAAGAGTATATGGAAATCAGAAGGACGAACCAATTGCTAGAATTGTAACCGGTGATTGTTGCCACTTTCGCCAGAGCTTGTCTCCATTTCCTAATAACTTCATTTGTTTGACACCTGCACTTATTTCTGAAGACACTCCCAAACTTTCCGGTGAGCTTCTTAACATCAGATGGATCTACCTTATAGAAAATGGGCATCACTGTTTGACCCAATTCTTCTTTGCACTTCATGATCTCTACTAATTCATCAAGGCACCACGACGAAGAAGCATAGTTCCTGGAGAGCAAGACAAACGCAATCTTAGATCCTCTAATTGCCTGTATGAGTTTCGGACCAATGGATTCTCCTCTCTTAATCTCATTATCAATGAATGATGTGATTCCCTTTCTTTGAAACTCCTTCTGAATATGACTGAAAAAGTCTCTACGGACATCTTCTCCATGGAAGCTCGGAAAGACTCGATGTGTCCAATTGTGAGACGAAGAAGATGGAAGAACTGATAAAGGAGATGAAGAAGAAGAATCAATTTCTTTGTTATCTTGTTGGAATCTAAATTTTCTAAAAAAAGTGAAAAAGCCTATTGCAGCTGCAACAGTGCCAAAGAAAAAAGAAGAATTCATAAGTAGAGTAAAAAGAGGATCCAAGATCTTACATGGTGGAGGAAAGATTAATAAAGAGGCTTTGTATCATGTTAGATACAGAACAATGACTTTTTCTTTCTTTTTTCTTTTCCTTTTTTCTGCAGCAAACATTGACTCTGTTAAGAGAGAAGATTGATGGATGTTTCCTATCATCAGAATATAAATGATATTTTATGGAAAATTTTGCGAACGACAAAATCATGGTCCCTATCACATAACGTAGGCTTTTTCCCGTTCATGTATTAGAGATATGATCTATGATATTATAAAGAACTAAAGAAGTCATGAGAGAAACTTTTTGCAAGTAGTAACCCATTATGTTTTCACATAATACTTTTTGACACAAAATAAATCTGATAAACTTCAAATAAACCTTTACATACACTTACTAAAAGTTTGATTCCGAATGGAGAGACTCTCGCCTACGTCATAAAAATTCCATTTTTTTAATGCTCACCAGTAACAAAAGGTTTATCTATGTCTCGTCTATAAATTTTAGGGGCTTATTCAAATCTGATTTAGGTAGACTTAAAATGATTATAATAATTTTGAAATTTTGAGAAATCTTACATATTTTTTCTAACTAAAATATTTTATCAAATTTTTTACATATTTTCAAAGATTTTAAGAATTTAAAGTTTTGTTAACTTTGTAATTATTATATCATTCTTACACTTCTAAATAACAATGGAAAAATTATTGAACTTAATTTCAACCACATTTCCACTTGCAGCTAGTAAATTATGTTGCTTTATAAAATTGATGTATAAGATAATTTATACGTCAATGATTTATACAAAAAAATTTTGAAAGAATTTTATGTTATTATATACTATATGTTTTATATATTCTATATATTAATCTATATTTCTTCTCTTTTGTAAGGAATGATTTTATAATAGTAGTAGTATTTTTTAAGTTTCACATTAGTGATTTTTCTTTAATCGAAAAAGATAGTTAATGGTGGAATCATTCTTCTTTTTTTGTGTTTCTTAACTGTGGAGGAATAATTTTAAAAGACCTTTTTGCATATGAATTTTAAAGTTGCAAAAAATGCATTCATATTTTTATTTGGAAAATATCTATACAGTTAAAAAATATAATATTTATAGATTAATTCAAGTTAAGGTAGATGCACGTTAAATAAAGAAACATATAGATATATATATATATATCTATATAAATCTATATATATATTACCTCTGCTCAAATACTAAATATAGAGAGGTTTTGTAAAAAGTGTTTGAAAATATCATGGTAACATCTATTATTTTGAAAGAGTTTTTAAATGAAAAAAGTTTAAACTTATATATATATATATATAGTCTCTACTCAAATACTAAATATATAGATGTTTTGCAAA
Source organism: Cardamine chenopodiifolia (assembly GCA_963922655.1). NCBI lineage: Eukaryota > Viridiplantae > Streptophyta > Magnoliopsida > Brassicales > Brassicaceae > Cardamine > Cardamine chenopodiifolia. Next base: position 4,450,413 of record OZ000487.1, on the reverse strand, counting down.
AAGTCTTTGAAAATATCATGGTAATATCTATTATTTTGAAAGAGTTTTTATATGAACAAAAAAGTTTAAACTCAATCGATCAATAACTCATGACTTTAACATGGCCGTAAAGTCTATTAGGTTCATTTTATTTGAGTAACATATGACTTTATTGAAGTTCTAAAATCTTTAATCCAATAACTCATGACTTTAAATAATGGAAACAAAATTTTAAGGCTACCAAAATTAATAACACATCCCTTTAGTAGAGTATTGAAAATTCAAGACTGAATAACAGTAAAGTTATTAAGATTTCTAACTCGTTAAAAAATTTAGAACCAAAAAGCCCCAATCTTTCTAATTTTGCATCCATACGCTTGTTTTTCTGTTTTCATCACATAAATTCTTCAGTTTGATCATTTTAAAAAATTTAATTTTATAATTAATTTTATCCAATTTTAGTTTTATACTTATTTTACAATTTTAAAATACATATTTTTATTAACTACCGTTTTTGTCTATTACAATTTTTTTTCATTTCAATAACTTGCATTATTTTGTTTGAAATTGGGTGGTGAAAAAGAGCGGATTACAAAATTTGTGCTAGTGAGACAATGATAACACTAGTACAAATCACTAAACATTATCAGTCACAAAAGAAGTTTTGTTTGTTTGTTTTGTAATATTTTTGTAAGCAATTGATTTTATAAATCATTTCGCTTTAATCTTTTTATATTCATTTATTATAAATTATTATTTAAACATTAGGTATATACAATTTTGCCAATGACCTTAAAAACCCTTGGCCACAGCTCTTTTTTTTGTCAACAAACTTCATTTATTAAGTTATCTGTTTTGGGACTACGTCTAGGGAAAGCCAGTTTGGCACCAATGTGGTTACATGGGAAAAAAAAATTCTCGTACTCTTGCACATTTTGTAAGTTGATCATCACGGACATTTTCACAACGCATGATATGTCAATCATAAAGGACATAAGTGAATCCCTAACTAGTAAGAAATCACTCAATTTTTATGTAAATGTTGGCCAATCTTCCAGATTTGTCGTCATGTCAATAAGGTCCAAAAAATTCGTAACAAAAAGAACATCAAGTAAGAGAATATCCATCAAACTCTTCATTGCCCAGATGAGGGCTTCCAACTCTGTATGTAGGGAAAAAGAAACCATTGGGAACCTTTCAGACCAATGTGTTAGTAACTCCTTGTCCTTTGTGACTATCCATCCTTGTCCACTTCTACTGTTTGATCCAAGCCACGAGCCGTCCATATAGCATAGAAGGGAGTCTAGTAACTGGCTCCTCTCTGACTCTTCCTCAATCCCAACTTCACTTACAGCCTCTTTAGAGATCGCTCCTCTCCATGCTTCTTTTTCTTGAATAGCGATGGCGAGAGTGTCGCTTGGTAGCTCATCAAAGTCCTCGATGATCTTCTGATTTCTCGCTTTCCAAATATACCACATTACCCATGGAAATATTTGAAGGCTCTCCTCATCCGCTCCGTAATCCTTTCCTCTTCAAAAAAAGTTATCCATGTTGCAAAAGAAGGATTGGGTCGGGAAAACATCTGGCGCCGAGGGAATACTAGAGAGGGCCCAAAACTTGTCTTCGCGGGGGGGGGGGGGGGGGAGAGGGGGAGACAAAAATCAAATGGTTAATTGTTTCTTCTTCCGCACCACAAAGTGGGCATACCTTATCTTGGCCAATATGGTGGTAGAACAGACGTTGGCAAGTAGCTAGACATCATGAAATACATTACCACACGAAATGCTTGAGCTTTTGTGTAGTTTTTATATTCCAAGCTTGCGCCTTCAGTGTCGTAACACTCGGTCCCTAAAGAGGGAGGTCGCATGCAGGATGAGAGAGATCTCTCGCGGCCCAATATCTTGACTTGACGGTGTAATTGCCAGTTTTAGTCAAGGACAAGCTATAGCCATCGCATGATACTTGTCAGCTTGGTCTAATCCCCAATATGAAGGTAATATCTTCTAGGAGAAATAATTCCCGGAGACGGTCCATTTTCCAAAACTTGGAATCGAAGTCTATAAGAGTATTGACAAAGACAAGAGGGTCTCGATCTTCATTTAAACTCCTTAGAGGGCATGGAAGCTTATCAAGGATCCAAGGTTGTGACCAAATACTCGTTCCAAACCCTGAGCCAATCATCTTTTACCTGCTGAGCTCAGAAGAGGTTTAGCGGCCATCATGCTACGCTAACCATATGACGACGATTTGACCTTATTACTTTTATAGGACTATAGTGCCTATAGTATCTCCCTTTCAAGACTCGAGAGAGTAAAGAGTTGGGGAACCAAAGTAGTCTCCATAACTGCTTGGCAAAAGGGGCTAAGTTAAAGTCTTCTAGTGATCTAAATCTCAATCCTCCATCCTCGAGCGACTTACATAACTGCTCCTAGGCCATCCAGTGGATACCCCGACCGTCTGCTTTCTGGCTCCACCATAAATTTGCTATTGCACTACTTAGCTTCGAACATATAGCTTTTGGTAACAAAAAACGCGACATGACATATGTCGGAAGAGCTTAAGCTTGGGATATGATTAACACTTCTTCCCCCCTCTAGATAAAAATTTTTACGTCCACGAATTTACCCTACCTTGTAGTTGTTCTCTCAAAAATGCAAAGACTTGGGTTGTAGATCCATGTAATTTTTCTGGTAGGCCCAGATATGTTCCCATCCCTCATTCTTGGGTAATCCCAGCAATGTTTTTTTTTATCTCCTGCCTTATTTGTATCTGGACTTCCAATCTGAACATCAGAGATAATTTTGAGAGGTTAATTTGTTGACCTGATGCGTCACCATAAGAGCATATGATTTCTAAAACCTCATTGCATTGTTGAGTATTCGTTTTACAGAAGAATTAGTTGTCGTCCGCAAAGAGGAGGTGAGAGACCCGTTGACTTGCACTAGATACTCTAATCCCCTGGATTTTTTCTTCTACTTTTGCTTTATGTAATTGTGAATAAGTGCTTCCGTACATATTATATATAAGTACGGGGAGATTGGGTCTCCTTGGTGGATTCCATCTGAAGGTCTAATGCGCCATTTAGGAGAACCGTTAATGAGAACTTAATATGAAACCAATGTCATGCAATGCATGGTCCAATCTACCCATTTTGGCTTGAACCCCATGTTTTCCACTACTGCTTGTAAGAAATTCCATTCACCCTATCATACGCCTTACTCATATCCGTTTTTATGGCCATAAACATTTTCCGATTTGTCGTATTAGATCAGAGAGAATGGAAGTTCTCTTGAGCTATCAAGATATTGTCTGTAATTAATCTATCGGCTACGAAAGCAGATTGTGTCTCTGAAATTAGTCCAGGAAAGAACTTCTTAAGTCTTAGACTTAGAATCTTCGATATCACTTTATAACTCACGTTGCATAGATTTATGTGTCAAAATCCTGACATTTCTCTTGGTCTGACTCCTTTTGGGATAAGGAAGATATCCATCTCGTTTATTTTTCCATCAAAGAGACCTGTCTTGAAGAAGGATTTCACCATATTGATGAGATACAAGCTCGTGGTAGTCCAAAAATGTTGGAAGAAGATGGCCGACAGTCCATTCGGACTTGGAGCTTTTCCTGGGTTCAGGGAGAAGAGAGCTTTTTTTACCTCTTCCCTGGTGATTTCTCGAAACAGTGATGCGTTCATCTCTGGGGTCACTGGTCTTGGGATGTCTCGTATTACCGGAGTTGGGTCTCTCGAATTCGAGGAATTAAAAAGATTTTTAAAATATTCCACAGCTGTTTGCTCCATTCCTACTTCATCATCTATCCTTTCACCTGAGTGGTCGAGTTGCCCGAGGATCCTATTCCTAGCTTTCTTTTGCTACGTTGATGGGTGAATTTTTTTTGTATTTCTATCCCTCTCTGCCTGAAATTGTTCTCTGCTTTTTATCCTCTAGAAGACTTTTTCTTCTCTGTAGGTTTCCCGCAACCTCCCGTTAAGTGTCGCCATATCTTCTGGAGATGTTTGATCGTCCTCATGAGCGTCGGTAATCTTTTCTTTGAGGTCAATGATTAGCTTTTTTGAATTTGTTTTAGAGGCTTTTTCGAAGATGCAATAGTTCTTCGGCAGCTCTGGATTTTCTTTATGATGGTTCCATTTCCCTAAACATGGGAGGACCTCCAGCCCCCTTCCACCACTTCTTTGAATCCAGGTTTATTGATCCACCGCTTATCAAACATAAAGCATCTACGAGATTTCTGTGGTTTCGATAATATGGATGCGATCATATTCGTTTGTCCCCAGATGCATTACTTCTCATCTTCATCATGACAATTCTAATTTCATCGCTGCAATAAAAATAAAATGAGGTCTCTTCATTATGATACTGATAAACCAATGTGGTTATTTAATTAATTAATTAAAACTATAAATAATATATATATAATGTAAACTTAAAGGTAAAGTAAAGGTAACCTCGAATTCGCTACCCATAAAATTCGTGTTCAGTAAATATTTTTCAATGTCTAGATTAAGAATAACGCTTCAGAGTCAAGGTATTTGGCGGGAGGGGATACAACATTGGTTTACCTCACGAGTTTAATTTTTCATTTGTATTCAGCCTGTATTTTTGGTTTGTTTAGCTTTTGTTTCTTTGGTTTTTTTAGCTCTTTCGAAACTGGGGATACTCTTTTTTTCAAGAGCTGGTTTTGTCCTAATTGGGTTTTTTTCCGTCTTGAATTTTAACGAGACCGTCACTTTCGATTTTATCTTCTTTTTTTTATGAAATATGAAATTTATTTATCATCAAAAGTTATTTACATGATGAAACGGGTTTTTAAGACAATACTAGACTTAGCTGAAAGTAAAAAATGTTTGAAAAAGAAAATCACATGGAAGTAGAAGTTGTGCGTGTAGAAGACCATCGTTGCAATAGCTCCTCATACGTTGTGTGGGGTTGCTGTTGTAGCGAGAGAATACGAGTGCGAATGGCTGTCTCAATGATACGAATGAGCTGGGAAACCGTATGGCATGGCTGCTGGTGGTTACGTCTGTTGCGTTCACGCCAAATGTAGTATATTGTGGCCTGAAAAAAGAGTTGGAGGATGATGGAATCCAAATTGTTACCTCTGCGTGTCGAGAGGCAAGTGAAGGTGATGGACCAGTCTGGGTTTATGGCTTGTCTAAGGATACTGCCACTAACTTCCATCCAAACAGTAAAATTGTATGGGCATGCGAAGAAGAGATGATCACGAGATTCGATTGGCTCAGAGCATAATAGACAAACATGTGCTGCACCCAAAAACCAAGCACGGAGGCCTGTCGGAAGTCTGTCCTTAACCGCAAGCCATGTAACGAATGCATATCGGGGAACTCCCTGTTTGAACCAAAACGTGGATGACCAAGAGACCCTGTTTTTACGTGTCCGGATCTGTTTCTAGGTGTTGTTGGCACTGAATCTTCCTCTATAGTCGTCATCTGTCTGTCGCCAAAGAGGGATATTGGCACCTGCAAAAGGAGACAGAGGTGGTATATATCTGATGATATTAACCAGAGCTTCCGAGCAAGTGCTTCGTTGCTGACAATGCATCCGCAGCAAGGAGAAGACAGCTTCAGCAACTAAAGCGTATTTGTGCAGTCCCAATAAGCGCGGTCCTGATTCATAAATATTGAGAAGAACGCCAAGAGGATGCCAATGTTCCAGCCAGAACAGTGTTGAGGTACCATCATGGATCCTGAGCTTTAAGAAACCAGCTGCCAGCACACGAAGCTTTAAAAGACGTCTCCATACCCAAGATCCCACATCTGTTTTCATATCCCAAAAAGAGTGTGAGCGTATGAGGTATTTATGCACCCATGCTACCCATAACGAGCTTGTCGACGAGAAGAGCCTCCAGATTAGGCTGAGGGTGTAGACCTTAGATGAGTCTTGCAAGCTACGTATACCCAATCCACCTTCATTTAGAGGGGTACAGACATCAGCCCAATAAACTTTGGTTGCAGCATGATTGTGGGGCGAACCGGCCCAAAGAAATGCAGCACATAGACTCCCAATGGTGCTTAGACAACCCTTCGGAAGTTGAAAAACAGAGCACCAAAAGTTAATTGTGCTCATGATCACTGACTTGATTAGTTGTAGTCTGCCTGCATAGGATAGATTACGACTACTCCAAACTAGAAACCGAGATCTAATCTTGTCAATCAAAGGCTCATAATCATTCTTGGTCATTACCTTGGTAGTGAGTGGCAAGCCGAGATATCTGATCGGTAATGTTTCAATAGGTATATGGAGACTCTGTATCTCTGCTAGCAGTTCTGATTTAGTCCTCCCCCCAATGTTAATGGATGACATGTTTGGGTTTATTAACAAGCCGACATAGAGCCAAATTCCTTCAAAATTTCCATAACACCTCATAGAGATGCGCTACTTCCATCCGTAAAAATCATTACATCGTTGGCAAAGATCAAATGCGTGATGGCGATCTCGCGACAATTATGATGATAGCCAAAACTTCCAGCAGCTGCACCATTATTAAGTAGACGGGAGAGAACATTATTGACAATAACAAATAGGTAAGGGGAAGTAGAGCACCCTTGTCTTATGCCTTTAGAGCTGCCAAAAAAACCACCTATTTCCCCATTTATAGAGACTGAAAAAGCAGCTGTTGACATACACAAATAGATCCAGTGTATGAACTGTTCAGGTAGACACAAAGCTTGAAGTACATTGATGATGAATTCCCATTGAACTGTATCAAAGACTTTGGCAATGTCCAGTTTGACTGCGCATCGTGGTTTAATACTCATCTTGTGATAATCCTATACGAGTTCTGTTGCCAACAGAACATTTTCAAGAAGCAGTCGATCCTTGATAAATGCGCATTGATTTGGTTCAATAAGGTCTGGCAGTATGATTTTTAGGCGATTGGTGAGGATTTTTGAAATGACTTTATAGATGATATTACAACAGACAATTGGTCGATAGTCTTTTATAGTAGTTGTTGCGTTATACTTAGGGATCAAAGACAAGATTGTGGAATTGACACTTTGAGGTAAGAATCCAAACAGGAAGAAAGATTGTACAGAAGTGATGAAATCCTTACCAACAGTTTTCCAGGATGCCTTGTAAAACTCCACAGTAAAGCCATCGGGTCCCGGGCATTTATCCGAAAGCAGAGAGAAAAGAACCTTCGTTATCTCCTCTGTTGAGATTGGGGCAACCCAACCTTGGGCAATCAATGGGGGGCATCTATATGCAATAAGCTCCTCAAGATAAGTAACATCTGCTGGATGATAGTCAGTGGCTGGGTATTTAGGAATTTTTCAAAGTGCTCTACTGCATAATCCTTGATGTTCTGCATATCAGAAATGATTTCTCCTGTCTCTGTAATTAAACGACGAATCATACTCCTCGATTGTCGACCTTGGACTGTTTTATGAAAGAAAGAGGTATTCTGATCACCATGTTTCAGCCATGTGACTCGTGATTTCTGACGGAAAAATCTTTTCTCTATGTTTGCTAGATGTTCCCACTGTTTATAAGCTTCTGAAGCTGCCGCAGCATGTGAAGCTGAGGGATCTTGAAGCACCTGATTTTGAATACCGCATAACTCATCATAAGCTTTTCGAGTTCGGGTTGTGATGTCTCCATAACGTGTTCGGTTTAACTCACGGAGGATTGGTTTTAGCAGCTTAAGTTTCTTTTAAAACAAAAACAGGGCAGATCGAGAGTGGAATATCTGCGCCTGAGCGTTCCGCACTCACCAATTTATCAAGAACCAGTGGATGTTCCGGTAAGAAGTTGAAGAATTTAAAAGGTTGCCTACTGCACTGATGTGAAGTAGTTAGTTGAACCCAACAGCGTGAGTGATCAGATATACCAACAAAGTTGCAAATGATTGATAAAATTAGGTGCACCAAGCGTTGTTTACTAGCGCTCTATCCTGATTGTTCCACCACGTGTATCGAGATCCTACATAGACTAGATCATCGAGACCACAATGAATTATCACATTCTGAAAGTCTCTCATACCCATTTGTCGTCCCAACAGACCATGACTTGAATGTTCTGATGAAGCAAGTGTTTCATTGAAATCTCCAAGAATTATCCAAGGAACTACGTCCTTCACATATACATCATTACAGTATTTCAGTTCCTCCTAAAGCTGAGTCCTTTCTACTTGAAAATTGGAAGCATAGACATTGGAGACAATAAAAGCTTCGCCCGTAGTAGTCATGATCCAGCAAGTGATGCTCTGCGAACTTTTATAAAGGATAGTCACTGTGACATTACTTACATAACAAAACCAGATTCTGCCCAGGCGATGATGGTCGTAGTTAATGACAGCTTTCCAATTTGGGAATGCTGATGCGAGAATCAGTTCACTGTTCTCCTGTTGAACTCTAGTTTCAACAATGCATCCTAAAGAAGGTTTTGCCGATCGATTCTATCTTTCTCAGAGCTTTAATTTTAAAACATTATTCGAAATGATAGCACTTGTTGTACAAATATTTTTTTTTGAATAGAATTTTACATTTATTCAAAAAAAGAAAAGAATAGCGCTGGCCATGAGAGATAAAAATAATATTTTTCAATTAATGAATGAAAATATGATCCTCTCATCCAAATCGATTTTTGGTTGATGATGTTAATTTAATCAATATTTTTTTTGTATTTGGTGCTTTGCTTTCTTCCGCAATATGAGGTTATATTTTAATGTATTTCTATGTATGACAGCTTAAATCTCTTGAAAAGGCTATTTTATTTTGGACGTTAATGAATATGAAAAAACAATTGATTTTTGTAGTGTATAAGTGATAGGACGACCAAAATTCGTAAGAAATCCGTTGGAAATGGTTGTTCCAAAAGCATTGGCCATATGATCTAGATGGTCTGAAATAAAACACACGTAAAAATCTGTTGGTAATTCTGACGGATTTTTGTTGGTAATTCCGACAATTTTTTGTCATCTGATATTCGTCAAAAATCTGTCGATAATCCGACATCTGAAATCTGTCGAAAACGTCTCCATTAGATATTCGATAGAAATCTGTCGGTATCATTTCTGACATGTAAACTAACAAATGTACGACGGATGTGTTTCTGACTGACGTATTTCGGATGGATGTATTTCCGACAGATTTTCGACGGATTCGTATTATATTTATTTTTTAATTTAAAATATTAATTAGGGATATTAAATTAAAAATAAATACTATGAAAATTAAATTAAAATTAAAATTAAAATTATCCAAATTAAAATTAAAAGTATTCAAAGTAAAAAATATGAAAGTCTTAATAAAAACACAAAATCCTAATTACGCGGGGGTGGTTGCGAAAACAAACAAAAGAAAGTATCCATTCACGCTTGCATTGCTTGGAGTTCTTCCTTATCAGCTCGTCGTTCTTCTTGTATTTGAGGGAGCTATTCATCCGTCTTTTCTTTGATGGTTTCAATCTTGTCTTCAAACCTTCGATTTCAGCCGTCTCTTCCTCTAGTTGCGCTCTAAGCTCCCGATCGCCATAAAACCTTGAAGTAGTCGAAGATGACGATGATTGATACTCCTGTGGATGTCCAAAAAAATGTGACATTTGGACTTTTGAGTTGCATGCAAAAAAATTGAATGAAATAATTATATATATATATATATATATATATTAAAAAAAATTCGATAATAAGTAAAAAACGATAAATGTTACTTACTTCAAATATGACTTTGTTGATTTTATCAAATGGAACTTCGGTGCACGGAGGAGTTCCTTCACAATCATCTGGGATTGGAGAAACTAATTACCTAGCCTCGTGACACTCTCGACGATCACCCGAGTAATAGGATCTTGTATTGACCCATTTTTCGATTGATGTGTGCATCTTGTATAAATAAAAGATGTGAAAGACGCACACCATCTTTCAAAAAATAATTTAAAAAATGTTAATGAATTTAAATTAAAATTAAAAAATAAATTAATTTACAACTTATTGTTCTCGGGAAGCATTGCTATTTGCTCCCAAATTGTGCGTAACAACTCCTCTTTCCTTCTGGTCACTCTTGCAGTGGGTAGATTGAGTTACCGAAATTACATAGGTGTTCTCAATCCTTTAATACTCAATGAACCCATTCCAAAGGTCCGGGTATGTTGCATACGGACGTTGTACCAATCCATTAAGCATCCGGTTGATAGACCTCGTGATCCCATTATGGGATAAATGAAACCTACAAAACATATAATTATAAAACTGTTAAACAAAAAAAAATTTAACCAAAAAATTCATAAAAATAAACTTACCACATATGGCTTCCCTCACAATCTGTATGAATTGGAGGCAAACGTTTGCACCCAAATTGAGAGACAAAGTCCTCGATGCTCATATGTTGGGAGCTGAAGCCCCTGCAGGAGTGGAATCTGGGTCTCCGGAACATGAGTCGAGTGGTTTTGACTCGCTCCCTGTCCCCGTCATGATCCACCTATACCAGAAGAAAACTGATGAAAACGACCATAATCCCTTAAAAATATAATTATTAGTAAAATTGCAAAACAAAACTTTTAACCTATAATACAAAATTTCTAAAATCTAATATCAACTCTACAATTCTAACAATTTACGAAAAATCTAACAAAATCAAATTTTAATAATTTACAAAAATTCTAATAATTTAAAAACACAATGCACCTCAAGTCCAACAATCCTGGATATCAGAATTCCAATATTTCATTCAGAATGTGGTACTAAACTACATCACCAGATTGAGCCGAAACACCATAGTCTAAAGATGGTCTCGTTTTTCCCTTCTGATGAATCCTAAACGCATATCCCCTAATGTTGTTGGGATAGTTAACAAACTCTACTAACCATGTCGGACATGATTGACAGTTTTCTATTCCTTCAGTTACCTACAAAAATAAGTAAAAAATATTCTTAATTACAATAATATTTCTATTCCAAATTAGTAAAGGATTTAAACACTTACGTAAAATCCAAAGCAAGACACAAATTCTTGTTGTTTTAGGATGTCAAGTTTGGGTTCTGTCTTATTCGGATAATAGTCGCGTACTAAAGCCATATAAATCATACAAGATAACCAAAAATTAATAATAAGATATTAATTTATTTCAAATAATTAGTAATTGACAAAAAAAAGAATGGATTATTACCTTTCATACTTCACAACATACTCATAATTTGTGAAGATATACATATGCAAGTGTGCAAACTCCTACTGTGATAGTTTCCGTTTCTTTCTTTTTCCACTTACTCGACCAACTTGGACAAACAACTAAAAGACATAAACAGGATAAATCGTTCTCTCACCTCTATCATCATGGCGCGCCAGACATCTACTCTTAGTATGCACTTCCGATGGAAAGTAATATTCAGCAAAGTGTGAGAGTTCTTCATTGAGGCTCTGTGCGACAAGAGATCCCTCAACTTTGCTTAAATTTTGTACCTTTTTCTTGAGGTGGAACATGTATTGCTCAAAAGGATACATCCAACGGTATTGAGCTGGGTCTCCAAGTCCTGCTTTCTCGTGTGAGGTGGATTGGAAGAAGATGTTCCATAACATCAAAGAAAGATGGCAGAAATAGCTTCTAAAGAATACAAAAGACAACCGATATATTATCCTGTAAATTGCGGATACCCTCTACTGTAAGTGTTCTCATATAAAAATCTCGAAAAAAACCACCAACTCCTACAAAAAAAAAATAAACATACTAATATAGATATATGCTACAAAATGGTTAACATTATGGAAGTAAAGATATATACCTTCAATTATTTGGTGGACATCTTTTTGAAGAAGATGGGCAAATGAAAATGGAAGAAACCGCTACATCACAAAGATAACAATCATGACTCTTTATTCCAATAAATTTCTCTTGCAAGGAATCCACACAATTACGAAAATTAGATGCGTATCCATCAGTAAATTTTACATCTTCGCAAATCTAATAAAAATGATTCTTTCTTAGTTGCGTCTAACCGGTAGGCAAGCATAGGACATCTACCATTCGACAAAACTTGAAGAAAATCCTGAGAACAAATCACTGCCAAGTCTAATCTAGACTTCATATTGTCTTTTGTCTTCCCTTGGAGGTTTAAAACAATGTTCATTATGTTGTCAAAGAAGTTCTTCTCAACCTACATAACATCTAAATTGTATCTTAATAAGTGATCTTTCCAAGGAAGTAAATCCCTGAAAAATACTATTTTTTGTGCTACTTATGAACTTCACCTATACCGTAACCAAGATCATACCCATTACCCCCATAATAAGGAGTTCTTTCAGCACCAAAATCACTTACCTGCTCTAATATACAACTTCCATCAATCTCAGGATGTGCACAATCATAAACTTTCTTATTCTTCGTAAAAAATGTTCTAGACCAACGATAAGGATGACCACTTGGTAGAAACATTTTATGGCAATCAAACCAACGGATCTTTCTTCCGTGCTATAATTGGAATGCATTAGTGTTGTCTTGGCAATACGGGAATGATAATCTTACATGAGTTCTCCATCCATATAACAAACCATATGTCTGGAAATCGCTTATGGTTCACATAAGAACCGCACACATCTTAAAATTCTGCTGCAATGAAACATCAAATGATTCAACACCTTGCTTCCATAGCATTTGTAACTCATAGATCAATGGATGGAGGAATGAGAATATAATCCGTCTTGATATACCTGCGAGTTGATAAGAAGGAGAAGGTTTGTCGAAGGAAAGCAACATTGACTTCTATCCAAACTGTAAAAGAGTAAGGGCACAAGAAAAAGGTGATCTTGGGACTCTTCTAGTTCACGACAGAACAAACACTCTTGGCTTGCTCCCCAAATTCGTGCACGCATTCCTGTTACTAGTCGATCTTTTATCGCCAGCCATGTGGTGAATGCAAAACGAGAGACCCCTTGAATGAATCAACCGTAAATTGAAAACACTTAACTATTATAACTCTCAACTACTTCTATATTTTATTGATATGTATCTATGTAGCCAATTCAACGGTGGTGAAGTGCTCGGCGGCAAGTAACTGCTGGAATTATACCATTTTTGGCCAAAAAATCGGATTTGTGAAAAAATTTCAAATTTTCTTCGATTTTGGTTCAGAAACAGTTAGTACTTGGTGGATCTCTCATATAATTAGGCATAACCATGGTTATGCTTATTTCGGTTACGGTTAGTTAACAACCGGTTATATTTATAATTTTTGTTTAACCTTAATCTTAACCATTTATTATACGGTTATAGCGGTTACGGTTGATATGGTTACGGTTAAAAACGGTTACCGTTATATACGGTTACAATTATTACGGTTAAATAGGATTTAATTATTTGATGATCATAATAAAAATTAATATTAGTGACATTTTTATCAAAAAAGTATTTAATCTCTATTGAAATAATTAGACGATGATATTTCAACTAATACTTACCATTATAATTGATTATATGTATATTTTGTTCAATTTTAATAACGGTTACGGTTATAATTTTGAGGTTACATCACACGGTTAACCAACAGTTTTTATAAAGTTACGGTTAATAATTTGGTTTAACCATAACTAATATATTTGTATGGTTAACGGTTATGGTTATTAACCATTTAATACAGTTACAGTCCGATTATGCTTAAAAACTGAACGGTTACTATATGAAATATGGTTACACTTAGATTTTGGCTATAACTTCGTATAATGGTATTAAACACTAAGAAAAACAAGAACAATGATGAAAATGGTGAAAAGATCATGGAAGTGGTGGCCATTAACGATTTTGCAGTAACCACGATATAGGAAGAAGAAGAAAAGGACAAAATGGTCATTTATCATTTATTTAAATGAAAATAAAAAAAAAGAGGTTAAACACATTTAAGAAGACTTCAACCCACAATCTGAACTTCGCCCAATCGAACAAAACCACCATACCGATGTGTTTTAGTGGCGAAATATACCATATGTAATATATATACCCATTTTATATGTAAAAATTATATAAACGTCTGACTAACGCTTAACAAAATTTTAAACATAAATATGTATATTGTTATCACTTACTGAATGTCAATAGTAGTATTTCTTTTTAGGAAAATGTTATTTTTTAATAAAAAAATATATAGATTGAAAAAGTCAAAATATTTTCATTTAAAATAAATCTCAGGTAAGTAAACCCGCGCGTAGAGCGGATAATTCCCTAATCAGTGTTAGATACACAAATTAATCATCGTGTTTCAGTGTTTTCAACCGAGATTAAGAAACATGAGTCCTCCATTAAAATTAAAAAAAAGGCTTAATTTAAGGGGCTCACAAAAAAGCTAGTCTATAATTTGAAAAAGGGAAATTACAAAATATAGCAATGGTTAATTGAAAAATTAGTTCTCTTTCATGAAGATTCTATTTTAACGGTTGAAATTTTCTGACAATAATATCTTTACTCAAACCAACAAAATATAATTATATACAGTGATATGATTGACTACTTATATATATATAAGTACTTTAACGTATTGCTAAACAAATATTTGCTGATATATTTGTTATGGGATGAAATAAAAACAAATAAATATTTTAACATGTTAAAAATATAGATAAAAAATTGTTATGTATATTGTTTATTAATATATTACCATGTTTCTAAAATATATAACTCGTTACAAGAAATTTTAACTTGTTAATAAATTTGTGTCTTGTTAATATTTTATATAACATGTTATTAAAAGTTATAATGTGTTAAATAAATAAGCAATATATCAATAATTGTCATTATGATAAGATACAAAAACATTTTACACAATATTCGTGTTTTATATAGTGTAATAATTTATTTAAAATGATATAAAACAACGTAACTGTATTTTGATAATATTATCGATATATAATAATATATTTCATGTTAAGAAAATAAATAATCATCTAAAACTGAATTTATTCTCGCTGTATATCTCACTGAAGTTATGATGTTTCACGTTTTATACATTCTTTATCACTACAAGAGCACAATTATGCCGAGTAGTACATATAGGGTATCAAATCCATAGAGACTAGAGTTAAACTATGAATCGTGATATAACGAATAGAGATAGAACAAAATATGGATCTTAGATTGTCACGATTGCAGAAAATTAAATAGCAATAAATTTAAATGATGTAAGTCAAGTGGAGAAAAACGCTTGGCTGAGAGAATATAGCATGTATCAATGTTCGATAAGCTATCAAACTAGAAAGAAATTTGTTAATGAACTATTCTTAAACTTGAATCACTAATGTAAAGTTAACCTACTCGCATAGCATTAACTATCTAAAAATGAGTTAACTCGTAAATGAGTTCTAGAAGACATTTCAACATTCAATCAAGAACGATATGCTCACTTAGACGACTAAACTTCAACTCTCAGTGGCTAACGATACTAAACTCATCAATTGTTTGTTCCTTTAACCTAACCTGCTCGCGTAGCGCTAAATAAACATACATATCATATGCTAGGTGATCAAACTAACATAAGCATTGAGAACACAAAAGATGAAGAACCAAAATATAAATCCCTAATCTATGACTTAACCTAATCAATCATTGAATCCCTTTGAACTAACGATAAACCCAATTGGTGGATTACTCATACATAGTAGATGAAATCGTAATAAAGAAATAGAACTATTGCATAAAAAATCCAAACTAACGATATTGGGGTTCAAAACTTATGAAAAAAGTAAGAGATTTCGTCTCTCAAAGCTATGAAAAGATAAAGCCTAAAGTTGTAAAAATGAATTAGAAAAAGTTGGAATTGTTCTAGGATGAACAACTCTATTTATATAAAAAATTGGGTCTTCTAAGTCATTTGGCCGCCTGGCGAACTGAATTAGAATTAGAAACTTGGACCAACGGAATTAGAAGACCTAAGTTTTTACATAAATAGGGTTGTTCGTCCTAAAGCATTTCCAACTTGGAGGATTGATCGATCCCTGCTTCAAAACACACCACTTCATTAATTCATCATTATGGTCAATCCGTCTTCAGATTGGTCGATGCCAATGCATCCTTTTTTGTTCTTTGAAGTCTTTGCACGTCCAAAAAAGGTCCAATACATCCATAAGCTCCAATGACACTAAAAATCTGTAAAAAACCTAAATAACACTAAAAAGACCCAAAATGTGATCTAGACTCGATAAAAGACTCAAAAGACTTATGGAATCAAAGTTTAAAAACCTTAATACAATAACACATTAGTTCTCCTAGACTTGAATCTTTGCTTGTCCTCCAGCAAGAACAAACAAATGAAATCAAACACAAAAGAAAAGTTTGAAAACAAGAACGTACACACTCCTTTAGATTCCACCGCACCAAACTTCCAATCGTTGAGAACTTAGAACAAATTAAATAACTAGTTAGTACTACATGTACTTTACCATAAGCATAGCAAACATTACCGTATTCTAGCTCCCAAAATCTCCAGTGTCGATCCTTTAATACTAATTAGTTTTTGTAACATGCGGTCTCACAAAGGGGATATCAATCACATCAAGGGCTTGGAATGGAAGGGTAGTTTGATGGTGGATGAAGTGTTTAGGCTCTGTTGATATAGACAGATGCAAGTCATTGAACAAAATCACAGTGAGGCAAAGACCAAATGTTGATGCACAACCTCACGAACCTTGGGGTCTCTATGAAGATCTGTAGATGTCCTAACTAATTTGAATTGGTACCTAAGATAACACATTAGACTCACAAAGACGTTATTCTGATTCCTTTTTTGTCTTCTTTTCCTTCTCGGCCTTTTTTTTAACGTTCAGAAAATCTGTCTATTAAGACTTGGATTGATCGATCTGTGCTTATTTTTTATATATATTTTTTTTAGGTTTTGAGTAGAGGAAGCCAGAACCGGTTATTCATACAATTTATGCACCAAAAACAACTCAAACACATATACTAATCAAAGGAGAGCATAATTATAACCAGAGATCCTTAAAACAGAAAGTTTCGCCGGTCTGCATACTCTGTAGTTTTTGCACATGATTTCACTTGATGATAATGTAACATAAGGCATGTGGTATGAAAAAATGGATAGGGTAAATGTGTGGTACTAACCTAAAGATGATTTTGGCCATTCAGAGTTGTGAAAAGAGTGGTAGAAAATTTGGAATTGGACATTGAAATGTTATGATCCATTGCACAATATCAAGCCTCTGAGTGAGAAATTAAGACAATGTTAAAGGTTCTGTAAGAGTCAACATTAGATCATGCAGGTTTCCAAAGGATAGGGAACTTTTGGTAATGTTGATCCACTTAAAATGTTTCTAATCTTCCTATTATGAGAACAATCAGTGCTAGAAGTCTGTTAGAAAGTTAGTCAATACCAGATGAAATCCAATAACATCACAAAATTTCCAACAAGTTTTGAAAATGACTCAATAGGAAAAAAAAAAGGAAATAAAACACAATGTTATTAACAAAGCAGACACCCTTTCCCAAGATTTACTTCAGGGCATCCCACTGTGAAATAAAATCAAAGGAAAATGTGATGCAAATAACAACATATAATCATATAAAAAAGAAAAAAAAAAAAGAAAAACATGTGGGTTGCCTCCCACAAGCATTTTTTAATAGTCATGAGTCTGATGGTAAGGTCGTCTAAGCATGATGAGAATCCATAGGAGGATTGGAGACTTCCTCATCTGGATCAGGTATTTGGTGGAGGTGGTTCAATTTGTTGTCCACTTTCTGTAAAACCCAAGCGTGGAATATTTCTGGTTGTGCAGTGGTGAGCCTTTTATGATCGGGGCCTAGTCTTCATCCTAACACTATGTACTTTGGAGCTTTCAGATCGCTCATGTTGGTACTCAAAAGATAGTCTTGAATCACTTGGGGATCGATTGATTGTGGTGGCATATCGATCGATCTTTGTGTTTTTATTAAAAGATCTGATTCAACAGAGGAAACTGGATTGTTTTGTTTATTCGCTTCAAGTTGGATTGATGAAACCTTTTTTACTTCCTTAGAAGAATCCAATAGATGGGCAAATTCGTTTGTTTGCATCTTACAATACCCAAAATTATCCTCCTCTTGTACCAATGTAACCCCTAAGGGGTCCTCCGAATGCATCTCTTGCATGATCTCTTACATGATCTCATCAACAGTATCAATCCAGAAGGTCTAGCCATCAATAGTAGGCTTATTCATCATCTTATCAACATCAAACTTCATTACTAAATCACTCAGATGAAGATCAATCTTAACTTTCTGAACATTGATGAGTACTCTTGTAAAATGGTCTACCGAGAATGATAGGATCTTGTGGTTCTTCTTCAAGTTTCAGCAAAATAAAATCAGTCAAAATCCAACATTCACCAATCTTCACAAGAATGTTCTCAAGTAGGCCAACTGGATATCATATAGATCAATCTGTTAATACCAAAGAGAACTTACATGGATTAAAGTCGAGTAGCCCAAGATGTTGTGAGATATTTAACAACATTAAACTAACACTAGTTGCCCCTAATCACATAAGAAACGGTTGAATTTGAGGTCCCCAAAAGTGCAAGGCAGAGTGAACCTTCTCGGATCCTCACGCTTCTTGGGAAGTTTTTTCTGCAATATGGCACTACATTCATTTATAAGAATCATCACACCCTTCTCCAATGTCATCTTTCCTGTAAAGATGTCCTTCATATACTTCTTCAAGGTCGGAACCATCTTTACAGCATCAACAAAGGGTAATCTTACTTGCAGCTTTCTTATAATGCTTTTCAGCTTCTCGTACTCCTTCTCTTGAATTTGGTTCTTTCGTATTGTTGGATATTGTAGCTTAGGTTTGTAGGGTAGCAGAGGCACATAGTGTGGTTTATTTTCAATAACAACTTTGGTTCCCGACCTGTACGCCTCTTCATATCTACCTTCAGATTTGTTTACATGTGACGAGTCATTGGATCGATCGATACTCATAATGATCCAACCATTCTGGAATAATCATATGTTATGGAGTTCGATCGATCGTTGGAGAGAATCGATCGATCTGATGTTGGGACTGATCGATCGCTGGGTGGATCTATCGATCTTGGTGGACTTTGACTTTGAATCAACTTCTTTTCCACTCTTGAGTGTGATAGATTAGATGTACTCCTTATGATTGGTTTCTAGCTTCCTTGGAAGTGTACATGAGGGTGCTTTCAACAACGGTCAAGGCAACGTGAGTCTCCAAAACTCGGATGTGAGAACTCAATGATTAGATCTTCCTATTAAGGTCATTATACATCCCATCTGCCTTAACATTGATCTCAGTATCAAACTTCTTTGTTTTTCAAGAACCTGTTGGAACATTAATTCAACCCTGTCATAAGAACCAACATTCTCATATTATTTCTTAGGCTGAAATCCCTGCGTCAATGTCTGTTATGGCTGAGCTGCAATGAACGACTTAGCTTGGTTTTTGCATGGAGGATATATATGATCATCGGGGTTGTCGACATTTGTGCTTTTATAAGACAGATTTGGATGATACTTGTACTTTTGATTGAATCCCTGATTCTTGAAATTTACTTGTCATTTTACGAAGTTAACCTCTTCTCTACCCTCAGATCCATCATCAACATTACATTCCTAAAAGTCCTGATACACATGTTCACAGAAATCTCTACACTTTTAGGAGAATGTCAACCTTAGCAGTAAGATTCTCAATCGCCATATTACTTCTAGCAACTCTTGTTCTTTTATCATAATATGGTAAATGATTAGCGTTGCTGACTACTAGGTTCTTAATCAGTTCAATTTCTTCCTCATGCGTGTTGCTCATAAAGTTACCTCTACTTTCTGTATCCAGCGCCATTTGGTACTTGTATTTGATTCCATTGTAGAAGAAGTTCATCATGTACAATCTATGTAGCTCTTATTCGAACAGTTCCTTAGGTACTCTTTGAATCGGTTTCATGCCTCATAGAAAGATTCAGTGGCATCCTGGTGGAAAGTAGCTATCTTGTTCTTAAGAGAAACATATCTAGACTTAGTGAAGAATTGGTTCAAGAATGTATCTCTACGCTGTCCCCAACTAATAATAGATGCAGGCATTAAACACTTTAGCCACCTATGGGTTTGTCAATCAAAGAGAACGAGAATAGCTTATAGCATAAGTATTCATGTGGCACACCATTCGAGCTAGTAGTGTTGCATATTTCTTCAAATATATCAATGTGGTCCATCGAGTTCTCGATAGATAGCCAATGAAACTGATTCTACATAACTAGCCCGAGGATCTGAGGCTTGATCTCATAATCTTGCCTCTGAATGGCGGGTGGGGTGATTGCTGAACGGTTCCTATAGTTGGCATGTGGTGCATTCTATTCCCCAAGAGTAACTCTTTGTTGGGGCTGGTTGTTCCCAACTTTAGGTTCCCGAGGTTAAGGCGCATGACGCATCCGTAAAGCAATCTCCCTTTAATGTGCAGCTTATGCTTCTGTGCGTTGCTATTTATCTGCAACTTCTGGTTATGCACGTTGCTACTCAGCTACAACTTGTTGAAGTGCTGCAGCAGCAACTTCACGATCAGCATTGGGATCATGTATCACTGCTCCAAGTCTACGCTGATGGTATCTTTCGGCCATTCTATTTTCTCTCTTGGCTTTGATGTTATCTAGGATTTGCAAGTTGTCAGAACTGTAACTTCACAATTACATGCACTTGAGAAAGAAATGAATAAGAAACAATTAGTAAATGAAAAATAACATAGGGATCAATCAATCTCTTTGAGAATCGATCGATCTCTAGTGCGAAAAAAATGAAAAACAATATCCTAGACTAGATCCAAAAAAGCATGTAGGCAAACTTTTAGTCCTCGGCAACGGCGCCAAAAAATTGATGTTTTACGTTTTAAACCTTATTTATCACTGCAAGTGCAAAGTTGTGCGTAATAGTACATATAGGATTCGAATCCACATAAACTAGAGTTGCACTACAAATGGTGATGTAATAATAAAGTTAGAAAATAATATAGATCTTAGATTGTCACAATAGCAATAAATTAAAATGATTTAAGTCAACTCGAGAAAGATGCTGGTCACGGGGAATGTCGTATGTATCAATAATCGATAAGCTATCTAACTAGAAAAAGATTTGTTAATGAATCGGTCTTGAACTCGATTCAGTAATCTAAAGCTAACCTACTCGCGTAGCATTAACTATCTAAATAATAAATTTCAGATCACTAAACTCGCGAATAAGTTCTAGAAGATGAATTAACTTCAACTCTTGTTGGATAAAGAAGGTCATCAATTATTAATTCCGGTAATCTAACATGCTCGCGCAACGCTATATCAACCTACATATCATATACTAGGTAATGAATCTAACATAAGCATTAAAAACACAAAAGATGAAGAACCAAAATATCTCTATCTATAACTTAACCTAATCAATCATTTAATCCCTTTGAACAAAAACCTAAACCCAACTAGTCGATTACTCAGACATAGTAGATGAAATCATAATAAAGAAATAGAATATAAAGTCGAAAAACAATATGAAGTCTAGATTAGACTTGCCACCGATTTGTTCTCGTGATTTTCTTCATGTTATGTCGAATGAATAGTGTGTTTGTATTTTATATTTGTTATTGTAATGTATTGAGATTTTACTTAGATTTGTTATTTTTTTTTTCAAACCACCCAATCCGTCTAAAATCCGTCGGTATTTTAGGCAAATTCGATGGATCATTTTTTATTTATTTTAAAACCACGAATCCATTGAAAATCCGTCAGATTTTTCCAACGGATTTGGGGTTTTGGAAGATTTGTTATACTATATTGGCATACATTAGTATAGAAAACAATTTCTAACACTTGGTGAGACATTATATGCATTTAATATCATATAAAATTAAGAATTTTATAAATTCTAACATTTAAGATGATTTTAATTAAGCATACCTATGAATACATACTAACCATCTAACATATCTTAGAAACTAACATAATTTTGTGTTTTTTTTGTAAATTAATGACTTTTATAAAGTTAATATTGTAATTTAATCAATGCAATGGTTACTATGACTTAGTACAAACATATTCTACTCTCGATGTTTAGAAAAAACCTTCAAATACCGGATTCGCAAACATTTTACAAGAAAATGCCTTGATGGCTTCCCGCGTAACCTAAAATTTTGTGAATCCATAGGAAATCCGTCGGAAATTCCAACGGATTTCTGACAGATTCGCGAAAATTGCACCGGAAAAAACTTTTGGAATGCCGCGTAACCTGAAATTTTGCGGAATCCATCGGAATTTCCGAAAGATTTATGCCGGATTCGCGCAATTTAAGGCATTGGTAACCGTCGTTGACACGATCAATTTAATATCTAACTATTTCCGATGGATATGTCCATCGGAAATTTTGTCTTATATATAGGGTCTTCTTCTTCGCGAAACAATTCGCAAAAAACACTAAAACTTCCCAAGAATTCCAAAAATCTCCAAAACTCTTTCAAATCTTCCGTTTTAAGTGTCAAACTTACCCAAACTCTATTCCAGTGGATCCAAACCGATCAAATTTGTAAGTTTCTACGTTTTGTTGCAGAGTTAGGATTTGGAATGTATATTTATAGAATTGGAATGTAGATTTAAGGTTTATGATTTAAGATTTAGTGTTTTAGATTGAAGATTTAGGGTTTTAGTTAATTAGCATGTTGATTTAGATTTTTATGAATGATATTATTGTTTTTTTTATTTTTTGGTATTTTTAATTGTTTTTAAAACGTTTTTAGAGATTCTAATTGTAATATTAATTTTTTATGAATGTTTTTAAACTTTACTAATTGTAAGATGCAATCTTCGTCAGCTACTCATCAAGGTGTTTCCGCTCCGATCCAGATGTGCATAGAGGATTTCGTTTCTCAATCCGGTCGGAAAAGATTGTGACGGCAACAGTACTTGGTAACTTTATTTTTCAGTTTTTTTTATTTAAGTTTTTTATTTTTTAATAATTTTAAACTTATTTTTTATAGCTTCCATATATCCCATAATGGGATATCGAATTCTATCAACTGTATGCTCAACGAAATGCTTCAGCTTCCGTATGCGACATACTCTCTCAGTATTGAGTATAAGTATATTCAAAATTTAATTTGAAAACCAAATGAGAGGTATTTTCGGGTTTCCACAAAGTTAAGGGATATAAAGATTATTTTTAAATGGTTGAGGATAAAATAGATTGATGAATGGTATAAAGATTAATTTGGGTGGATTGAGGGGTATTTGAGAATTTGATCCGGATTCTTTGGCCTGTTTGGAGCTCGCCGGCGGCATACTTCTTTTCTATCCGCCTCCACTCTAGGGTTAGAAAACCGGTTTTGTATCCTTTTTGTAGTTGGTTTATGTAAAACCAGGTTCATTATGGTTTGCATGATATTTTTATTTGTGTTGCTATGTATCCTCCAAAAAAACTAAAACTTTTTAATATGAAAACCTTTTAACAAGAATTTTTTTCTTAACAAATCAAGATAAATTTCCGTCAGTAATATATAGAAATGTTATTTACTAAAATAAGTGAATTAGAAGAAATTAATGATATTGTGTTATCAACCTCTTTGATTTATTAGACTTTTCAGTTTAGCTACATTGAGTCACTCCTAAAATCATTATACTTATATCATTCGTTGTGACATTTTATAGCTTTTAGTTTTGGTTCTTAGTCAATTATATTCAGTTACCGTAAAAACACTCGACAAATCTTATCTAGAAATAAAGATTCTCTAATTCGTAAGCAATCTCACATTCTTGCTTTTAAAGTTTTGCTAGAAAGATGAAACTCATGTGTTTGTTTGCCTCGTTATAAATGATTATTAAATTCAATATGTTTTTGTAGTTTGGAAATAACTAAAATTATAAAACAACACCAATAATAATTAATTTTCGTTCACCGACTCATGTACGACAGCAGATCTTACAATGTACAACAAACGCGTACGGGGGCACTAAAATACAATCGTATTATCGTCTATCTTACACAGTCTTTACTCGGTTGGTAATAACCCTCGTTTCTTGGAAAGAGTATAATGCCAGATGTAAAATGCAATGAACAGCGGCTCCACCATAAACCGAACCTGTAGGTTTGTTTTGAGCTCTCTCTTTGGTCTGCGTCAGGGGTAAAATCGGAAATCCACGTCTTATAAAATTAGCTTTCGTCTGACCATTGTCCTCACTAATTTGGTGTCTGAAAGTCTCGTTTCTCTCCGAAGCGAATTTAACTGCAAATCTCCAGAGGTAATAATGTCGAATATGCAAATCTCTATCTCTTCTCTACCGATTTCTGAAATTTCCGTTATCCTGCAATTACCGTTAATACTCTGCTAATCGTGCTCGGAATCGTATATCGGTGATTCTCGATCTTAGATCGGCCTTTCCTAATTTCATAATTTTGATTAAAAACAATGGATCCTTTGTTGTTGCGTGCTAATTTTGAAATTTATCTTTGGTTTATGAAATGAAGCTAGATTTGTAATTAAATCGTTGATGATCTCTTGCTTTCATACAAAGTATTTGATGTAATTGTTGTAGTTATGTTCTGATTTAAGATCTGATGATTCTGTTTATTTTGGTTTGTTTGTAAAAGACCTAACTTTTTTTAGAATATGGTCCCTGTTTCTTTGTTTCTTTTTCAATTTGATCCAATAATTAGAAATCCCCTTAAAAGGGACCACTTTATTCTGCAGTAAATGATCTACTATCTTATGAAATCTATGTTGGGTTTAATTTATGAATCAAAGTTCTTGACTTTGTGAAAAAAAAAATTTTATACACAGAAAAAAGCAAAAATGGTGAAGATTTGTTGTATTGGAGCTGGATATGTAGGTGGACCAACAATGGCAGTGATAGCTTTAAAATGTTCAGACATTGAAGTAGCAGTGGTTGATATCTCTGTACCACGAATCAACGCTTGGAACAGTGACCAGCTTCCAATTTACGAGCCAGGTCTAGACGATGTTGTGAAGCAATGCCGTGGCAAGAACCTCTTCTTTAGCACTGATGTTGAGAAGCATGTGAGGGAAGCTGATATAGTCTTTGTTTCAGTTAATACACCAACGAAAACTAGAGGTCTTGGTGCTGGTAAAGCTGCTGATCTTACATATTGGGAAAGCGCTGCACGAATGATTGCGGATGTTTCGGTATCGGATAAAATTGTGGTTGAGAAATCAACTGTTCCGGTTAAAACCGCTGAAGCTATTGAGAAGATTTTGCTGCATAATAGTAAAGGGATTAAGTTTCAGATTCTTTCGAATCCGGAGTTTTTAGCGGAAGGAACCGCGATTAAGGATCTTTTTAACCCTGACCGGGTACTTATCGGAGGGCGGGAAACCACAGAAGGGTTTAAAGCGGTTCAGACGCTTAAGGATGTGTATGCACATTGGGTTCCTGAAGGTCAAATCATAACTACTAATCTTTGGTCTGCTGAGCTTTCTAAGCTTGCGGCAAACGCTTTCTTGGCTCAACGGATTTCATCTGTTAACGCTATGTCGGCTTTATGTGAAGCTACGGGTGCAGATGTCACCCAAGTGTCTTTTGCGGTTGGTACAGACTCGAGAATTGGTTCTAAGTTCTTGAACTCGAGTGTTGGATTTGGCGGTTCATGTTTCCAGAAGGACATTCTGAATCTCGTATACATCTGCGAATGCAACGGACTCCCTGAAGTGGCAGAGTACTGGAAGCAAGTCATCAAGATCAACGACTACCAGAAGAGTCGATTCGTGAACCGTGTTGTTTCCTCTATGTTCAACTCTGTATCCAACAAGAAGATTGCGGTTCTCGGTTTTGCATTTAAGAAAGATACTGGCGACACAAGGGAGACTCCAGCCATCGACGTGTGCAAGGGTCTTTTAGAAGACAAAGCAAGGTTAAGCATTTACGACCCGCAAGTGACTGAAGATCAGATCCAGAGGGATTTATCCATGAACAAGTTCGACTGGGACCATCCGCTACATTTGCAGCCAGTGAGCCCAACCACAGTGAAACAAGTGAGCGTTACTTGGGACGCATATGAAGCAACTAAAGATGCACACGGTATCTGTATCTTGACTGAGTGGGATGAGTTCAAGAACTTGGATTACCAGAAGATATTTGACAATATGCAGAAACCAGCTTTCGTGTTCGATGGAAGAAACATTATGAATCTACAAAAGTTAAGGGAGATTGGTTTCATTGTTTACTCTATTGGTAAGCCTTTAGACGCATGGCTTAAGGACATGCCTGCCGTTGCCTAATGATAGTCCATTGCTGATTCCTTTCATCTAATATTTCATAATTTGAGCTTTTTTGGTTTTTACTTGTTATTTTGTTGAGTCTTTGAGACTTGTTTACATTTCTTACTATTTTTTTTGTTATGTATGCTCTATTATTATGATTCGTCTGGTGTGTGTTTTTTTTTGGTATCACTTTCATATTTTTTTGGTCGAAGAAGAGTTGTATTCGAGGATACTACTGAATTAGATACAATTGAATTAGATGCAACGTGACATGTTCCAGTCAAGTTAGATGTCTAACTGTCTAGTTTTTTCTGAGTCAGATATAACATGTACTTCAAAAAATAATCATTAGACTTTTAGTTATATGCAACATTCCGGGTTTAAAAGTTTTGACACTTGTACAGGAGCAATATATACCATGATCAATTTTAGGAATTTTATCGACTATTTCTTATCATTTATGTAGCCGCAATAACTATAAGGTTCTGACCATTGGAAGATGTATTCTTGAAAATTTTCAACAACTGTTCAAAAATTTTCTTTCGCATTATCAATTCACCTACCAAACTCTTTACATCCAATGCATCACCATATCCTTTCATGCAATGGGTTATGGACATTATAGGATCCATATCGAGCTCCAATCAGAAACGATACATATTTTCCCTAACCAACTACTTTACAAAGTAGGATGAAGCAAAGACCTATAACATGAAAACAGAGAATGAAGTCAAAAAATTCCTTTGGAAGAATATCATCTACCGTCATGGATTACCTTACGAGATCGTCATAGACAATGGTACCCAACTTACTTCAACTAAAATTGAAGGATTCTGTGAAAATGGAAGATTAAACTGAACAAATCCACGCCCCGATATCTACAAGGCAGAGGTCAAGCTAAAGCAACTAAT
Source organism: Cardamine chenopodiifolia (assembly GCA_963922655.1). NCBI lineage: Eukaryota > Viridiplantae > Streptophyta > Magnoliopsida > Brassicales > Brassicaceae > Cardamine > Cardamine chenopodiifolia. Next base: position 4,423,315 of record OZ000487.1, on the reverse strand, counting down.
AAGAAAATCCTTGACGGGCTCAAAAAATGTCTCAGAAAGAAGAAAGGTAATAGGGCAGACGAGCCGGACGGAGTCTTATTGTCATATTGAACTACTCCGCACGAGCTACTAACAAATCACTGTTTGCCTTAGCACATGTGATTGAAGCAATGAGCCTTGCCGATGCGAATGTCTACACTCATCGCCGATCAAAGATTCCTGAAGATGCTACCTCAATAATGAAATGTTACTAAACAACCTTGACAAGGTAGAAGAATTGTGAGACAAGCTCTGCTTCGGAACCAAAATTACCAAGAATCAATAGCTCGATACTACAACAAAAAGGTTAATAACATGCTCTTTGATGGAGGAGACCTTGTTTTGCAGAAAGTGTTCGAAAACACGAAGGAGTGCAATAACAAGATGGGAGAAAACTAGAGAGGACATTACATAATCTTGAAGGTCGTCAAACCTGGAGACTACGAGCTAATGACTATGGTGGGCAAACAAGTACTCCGGTCATGGGACTCAATCAACATGAATCGCTACTACTACTAGGTTGACACTAACACTTACAAAAACTCTCGTCAAACCGAGTAATATCCTATTATATACGAACCACAAATGGCTTGATCCCTTTTCAGGCGACAACTTTTTACAAGGCACATGTATACCACTTTCCTATATTTTGTCTAAGCCGAGATCTTAGTCTCGCATAAATCACTTTGTCCAAAATTCTACAGTTTGATGAATCCATACATTGTCGCCTTGACCAACTGTTCGATTTTTAAATGTGTTCCCTATGAATGCAATGGTGAAATAATCCACATGCCTTTCTGAATTAGACATTAAAATTTGGGGTTAGACCCGCATTATCGTTCCAAAGTCATTCGAGACAAAGAATTCGAGCCCATCTCGCATAACCGGAAAACAACTAGGACATTTTAGGGAACATGTAAGTCGAGCTAGGTCTTGCATCCTTAACCTAAATTTGTGCCCATGTCGCACATTTTATAAGATGAGTTCCATCTTGTTGAAGTCAAAATACAAAATCTATAACGATAATTCTGAGTTCTACCTTGCATTACCTTCAAAGCCGAAATCTATCTCACCGAAATTTAAGATTCAATTTATTTCAACAATAACTGACGAGTTAAACCTCGCATTGTTTTCAAAGCCTAATCTAACCTTCCACTCTTTACACTAAAGCCCCTATTGCTATTATCTAACCTAAGTTAAGTTCGCTTATCTCATTGAAGGATGCAATCCGAGATATAATGTATTTGGCTCATTTTACTTGGCCGAATTAGTTCAATTACTTTGAGGAAAGATTATTTAGCAACATTTCGAGTAAACAAGCATAAAAAGGAAGCATCATAAAGGAAAAATCAATTCATAACCAAAAGAACAAGTAAATCAAAGTGAGAATTAAAACCCTTCACGGCAAGGTACATATAACAAAAAAAAAGAGAGGTCACACGCGACCTAAATAAGATACTTGATCAAGAGTGATTGGGATCGATAGAAGGGGTCCTCAGCTCTTTCACTTTTTTGCGTCAAGGATCTTCTTTTCCCGAACTGATCAATGTCATCCAATGACAAGCCTGAAATTACCAAGTCGTCATTATCAAGTTGCACCACATCCATCACTATGAGTCGCCCCTCGATCTCTTCCTTACCGATCGTCAGGTCAGCCAACATCTCATCAAGAACAGTGACGCCTATATCTTTCTTCAGCAAGTCGAGACAGTCGTGAGTCCCTATCAATTGAATAAGGAGTAGCATCTCCGATTCAAAATGTTTATGATCTTCGAGACGTTTATGTCTCAGATTATAAACCATCACTATCACTGCAAGTGCACAAGACATGGAGTAGTATAGTTGGATGTCTAATCCATATAGACCAAAGTTACGCTACCAATTTGTAATGAATCGAATACAGCTAAGATAAAATATGGATTTTTATTGTAATAATTGTTGTAAATAAAAGCGATGTAAGCTTATGGAGACGAGTGTTGGGCGCAAGCTCGCATGTATCAGTGATTGATAAGCTATCTAACTTGTCAGAGATTTGTTAATGAACCGTTTTAAAACTCAAATCGCTAATTAAAAGGTAACTTCCACTCGTAGCACTAATTATCTAAACATTAAGTCCAGAACACTAAACTCTTGAATGAGTCCTAATAAAAATGCCAGCATTCTAAAAAAGTTTGATATGTTTACTTAGAAAACTTAAATTGAACTTTCGTTTGGCTAAGGATACTAAGCTCATATAATGTTGATTTCAACAATCTAACAATCGATTTTGGTGCATAAGTTAACCTAGAAATCATATGCTAGGTGATCAAACTAACATAAACATTGAGACCACAACATATGAAGAACAGTAAAGATAATTCCTAATCTAATAACTTAAAACCTATTCAATCATCGAATCCCCTTGAACAACCCTTAAACCCAATATGTGGATTACTCATACATGGATGAAATCATTAAAAACAAATTGAATAATTGCATAAATAAAAAACAAACTATAACAGGGTTTGGAAAACACTTTTGAAAGAGTAAGAGATTTTGTCTCCCAAATCTAAGAAACGAGAAAGAAAAAACTGTGGAAAAGCAAGATACCAAGTTGAAACTGGTAAGAATTGAGCAGCCCTTATTTATAACAAAACAAGGTCCTAAGTCGGTTGAAATTTGTAAAAATTGTCTCGTGGATTGATTGATCTCATACTCAAAATACTCAACTTCATTAATTTGACACTGTGGTTTATTCGAAGCCAGATTGGTCGATCCCTCCTGGTCTTCATTTGATTTTTGAATTCTTGAAACTCCTAAAGCTGGTCCAAATCATTCTTTAACTCCAATTACTTGTAAAAGCTGTAAAAAAACTCTACACAAAACCAAAAAGATATAAAACATAATCCTAGACTCGATAAAATACTCGATCAACATATGAAATCAAAGGTAAAAACCTTTGAAACCATGACACATCAGATGTCTCATCACCTTATCAAACTTTTCCCTAAAAGCAGCACAAAATTTGGCATGAAAATTTCTTTCTTGCCCGACATGTCAGATCGAGAGGCCCTCAAGCACCAAACTTCATAGTCGGGTTAACCTTGAGCTACTTGTTCTCAGCTTGAAGGACATCAGCAACCTTCTGGTCTCGACCACATCAACTAAGAGCTGACCACAATCATTTTTAGCACTGAACATCTCATCCTCAAGCTCCCTTGAATTCTCCTTTTTCTTGTTACACTAAATATGAGCAATCTCTGTGAAACGCGATATCTATCAAAATAAGCAGAGCCAACTTGCATAATCTTAATTGCGATCGTCACTTAACTATACCATTTATCAAGCCTATTGTCTAAGAAAAAGATATCACAAGTTAAAAGATGACATGAAAGATAGAGAAGAAGGATAAATTAATGAATATAACTTACTTGAGCAGAAGAGTGAGCCCACCGTCAATAGCACAAATTAGTTTGGCGTAAGAAGTGGAATCTCCAAGCAATGGCTTGTCGCCACCATGTGAGAATGGTCACAATAGTCAATTTCCCTAGGAGTCCTCCCTGCCAACTTTTGCTTTTTTAGAGAAAATGTTTCGTCCATCTATGCAGACTCCTCTTTAGATGTTTTCTTTGGCGCCCCTTTGATGTCGAAGTATCACTAGCCCAAAGTTGAGGACCTTTTAGTGTTTTTTTTTGTCATCACCAAGACTTTCTTCTTTCCGTCTACCTTTTTAAGGCAACGTCACCTGGTTGTGGTGCCTTAGCACCCTCTTTTTTCTTCTTTGCCGCCTCGGCCTTCAGTTTGGCTTTAAAAGCCCCTTTATCCTTGTTGTCGGCCTTAGTGTCGTCTTGGTGTGGAACCTTAGTTGTGTTGACCTCTTGGTTTACCGCTTCCACTGTGGCAAGTTCTTCATTCATATTCTTAGGATTGACGACCTTTTCCTTGTCCTTGGAAGACCCAACAACCTCCTTTAGCATACTCGTGAGGCTCGGTAGAGAAATTTTGACTTTATCCATCTTGGGTCCTGGCAAGTCAGGAACTGGGTTAAAGGGAGAATATTCCCACTTGGCTTCACAAGGAAAAAATTCATATCAGGAATAGAAGGAAGTACTCAACAAAAGAAAATTTACAACGAAGAATGATTAACTTACCAGAGTTAATCCGATCAATGTATTTGTTAATGTTTCTTTATGAATTTCTGACCACTTATGAATCTCCAAACTCTTCAGTACAGTGACGTATTTCTTGAAGTTATTAGGGAAGGTCTGACCAATTGGATGACGATATGCAACGCAAAGCAAAAGAAAAGTTAAACTCAACCAATAGTGCAAAAGAAGATTCATTGTCGAAATAGTATCTAACATAGGTTTTGCTCCATTTAATCTTAAATGGCGATCTAATTGACGGGACTGTCAATTCGTTGATCTTAACAGAGAAATAGTATCTTTGCCAGTCTCGTATTTTTCCACCCTTATCATGAGTGATTAAGTCGAGCTTTGGCATCATATTGACATTAAATTAATCCACATTATTATTCATCTTGTTAATGGAGCATATCACCTCAATGTATCGGTGGGTTACTTTGATATTTTTCTCGGCTCCAAGAGCAAGGGCTCCAACTATATTGCAGATTGACATACAAGAGAACTGAGAAATGGTGATCATGCGACAGTCTTAAAGAAATATTTGTATAGGCAAATGAACCCTTATTGACAGTCCCAAGGACGTACATGAATGCCGGTATTGACGACCTCCACCTCGATAGGAATATTGCGGAGCTCCCTCATACTTGCAATAGTCTCAATAGTAGACAAACTTGGGAATACGACAAACTTATTATAACTTTTGATCATGATCTTGGGCCATTTTGGTGCTCGAGGGCTTCTTGGACTCCGTTATTTTAAGGAACTCGGTGCATTCTCCTCAACTTGTTCCTCTTTAGCAGATTGGTATATTGGTGTCTCCTCCTAAACTTGATTTTCCTTAAAAGATTGGAAGCTCAGCGTGTCTTCCTTTGAATCCTCATCCCTTAGCTTCAACATGGCAACTTTTTTTGATGAAGTCTCTACATTACTCCCTCAGGAAGTAGCCGGATCCTCATCCAATTGGTTACATATGTCGATAGCTCGGCTTAGTGGTGCCGAACTAGGAGAATGTTTTGACTCTACTAGAGACTGAATCACGAGAAAAGGTTTCCTCTGATTTTTTCTTAAGATGGATTGGAAAACTTGAAGATTAAAGAAGATCACGCTGGATAACTTATTAATATGCGGCGAACTTACACTGAATAATACAAAATTTTACCCGATGTAAATTAACCAAGATTGGAGAAAAAAGAGAAGAATTTCTACCTTTTGCTTTCTGATGAAGAACTAATGATTACGCAAGGTGAGGTCGATATTTATAATCGAAAAAAAACTCTTTAGCTTCCAACCTATGAGACTCTTCAGCTTCTAACCTAAAACATCTATTTAGTTTTCCTTATACGATTCAGTTTCCGTTACATCAAAAAAAACATCAATAATTTATTCTACAAATATTTGCAAGCATAAACCATTATTGCCGAGCTCAACCTCACATCGTCACTAAAGTCGAGGTAAGCCTCGTATCATCAGTAAAACCTACCTCGGTCTCGCATTGTCAAATAAGCCGACATCAGCCTCACATTTTGAAGATTAAACAAAATATTATGGATTTACGCCAAGTTATCCAAAATCCTTTACTTAAATTCGACGAACTCGAGAACACACTTCTACGAAAGAACTGGGGGGACTTATTGTTGGCGATGGGTTGTGCACCCTCCATTTAACCCAGCCCAATTCAAGAATCAACCCATTTAATCCTTGAAAAATCCAATTAAGCTTGATCCAGCAGCTCAGCGTCGACTTCTATGGAAAGAAGGAAAACTCAACATAAAAGGAAACCTGATCAAAAAGAAACTCCTAAAAAGGAAAAGAAAAATCATAAATAAGCTGACCCAATACCACTATAAATAAGGGTTTACCCCCCCCCTCCCCCTTTAGAAGTCATCCACAAATCTGTAGATGACTTAGAGTTCTAGTTTCATTCATATCTCTAGTCTTTTGTATTCTTTCCTTAAATTAGTTTCATCACCTCGACAAACCTAGTTCTTTATTTGTAATTATCGATTTAAAGCTTTATTAATAACAAAAGTCTCTGAAACCCTAATATCTTTATTGTTACCAGAACCATAACACACTCTAGAAGACAATTTCTTGCCATATTCTCTCTGATTCATTGACAACTTTTGATGACAGCATCAACTCTGTCCTGATGCTGAAACTCACGAAAACGAGAACTATAGTCAGATCTCTCTCAACTCTCTCTCTCTTCCTTCACAGCAACGGACCCGTTTCCAATTCCCAATTACCAAATTTTCTTTCGTTTCACGTGCCAACTACCTTTTACATTTTCGAATATCTTCACTTTTCCACTTGCTCGTCCAATTCCTCTTGGATTCTGATCTCCATCGTATCCCACCATCTTGCTCCACATTCGCCACTCTTTGGCATAACCATGCTTCAGGCTCCGTCACAATCGGCTCCTCAAACTCATCAAACGTCCCCATCCCTTGTAATGTAATCGTTTTCTCCATCGCCTTTCTAGTAATCCCAGCTTGAATTGATCTCACTGACTCGAAGACTCTCACGCCACCTCCAAGGCTCTTTCCCTCTTGTTGGACGTCAGATCTCCTTTCTTCTCACAGCTTCGTTGCTACCATTTGCACTCTTTAGAAAGGTTTTACCTCTCACCAAAAATAGATTTCTCTCTATTTCTAAATTTCATATCTTTTTCTGAATTCTGACTATTTTTCCATAATATGCTATATTTTCATACGATTTGTTATTCTTTCCAATGCAACACAATTTCTTTCATAATCATGGTTTTATTTCTAAAACACATTATTTTTACAAATAAAACACTATTCCTTTTAATATGATGAGTTGTTTTTATATTTTCCATGATATTTTTGAAAATGACATAACATGGACAATTCTCTTTCTTTCTTGGCCATTTTTTTTTCTCCTCCTGAATTTCTATCACTAGAGATCTCTCCCATTTGTCGGATCCATAATTATTTTCTAAGAAAAAATTAGTCTCATAGTCATTTAGTTAATTTCTCTAAACCTTCGATTATGTTCGGTGCTGAGGTTCCCTCCCATTTGAGGCAGGATATAAAAGATATAGTGGGCATTACCCAAGGGGGAGGAGGGGGAATGGGTACTTATTTAGGTCTTCCAGATAAGATTTATGGCTCAAAGGCTCAAGTTTTTTCCTTTGTGCGAGATCGTCTCCAAATCCATGTTAACTCTTGGTCGCGAAAATTTCTATCCAAGGGAGAGAAATAAAATTTAATAAAATCCAAAGCGCAAGCCCTCTGAACATATGTAATGTCGTGCTATCTCTTACCAAAAGGGATTTTCTCTAAGTTAAGTACCTCGATTACGAATTTTTGGTGGAGCCAAGAGCAAGATAGTAGGGGTATTCACTAGATGGTATGTGATCAACTCTGTTTGACTCTTACAGATGAAGGGCTGGATTTCAAAACATTGGAAGAATCCAACTTCACGCTACTCACTAAAAAAATTCTGGATGTTGTTACAATTCCCTACATCACTCCTTAATCGAGTCTTGAAGGGGAAATAATTTAAATATTGTAACCTATTGGATGTCCAATTCTCAAACTGACCCTTGTATGGATGGCAAAGTATGCTTGCAGCCAAACCACTTCTCCGCTCCAAAAAATGATTGTCTCAGGATTTGGGACTTTCATTTGGACGGAACCATGTATACTAGATGTCCCACGGTCTCCCAATGGATTAACCAATGATAAGAATCCATTAGTCTATATTAAAACGTTGATCGACTTTGAAACAAAAAAAGGCGGAAATTGGATCATCTTCGAGAACTTTTCCCCCAGAAGAAATGACCGTAATACTAGTGATCTGAGGCATAATGTCTCGAGTGATGGGTATAGTTAGACAATGACTAAGTCTGGAAACTAAACCATCAAATCTGAATATTGGGCCGCAAGAGCTCTCTCTCGCCCTACTTGTGACCATCCTCTTCAGGGACCTAGTGTCATATCACTAAAGGTGCAAGGATGGAAATTAAAAACTACACTATAAGAAAATTGAAACATTTCATGCGGCAATGCGTTGTTAGGTGTTTGACTATATGTTAGCGCCTCTAATATCGACACATGCGGGGCAGAGGAGGAAACGATTAATCATTTGATATTAAAATCCCCCAGTAAGACAATTATGGGCAATGTATAACATTTCCTCATCCCAGATATATTTCTCTCGCTGTCATTGTATTGTAATTTAGATCATCTATTCTGGAGTGGAAAAGAATATGGAGCAAATGAGGAGGATACAATGGTCTTTCCATGGATTATATGGTATATTTGAAAGACGAGCAACCGCAAGATAGTTGAGAATGTAAGAAAAATCCTCAAGACACTATAGGAATCACGATTCAAGAAGCAGCTTGGAGAAGACAAAAATCGAAAGAAGACACGTCAGAAGATAAGCCGAAGAGATGCATAGTCAAGTTGCTCGCAACATTCTTCTGCAAGATATCCCAATATACTACACAGATGGATCTTGGTATGTATCGGAATCTAGGAGTGGACAAGCCTGAATCATTGCAACTGGAGACAAGAAAATACACGTGGGATTTAGAGGTTTTTGGCGGTGCCTCTCCCCTCTTCACGCAAAAATGGAGTCTCTTTTTGGGAGATGTAAAGGTTGGTGGCTATCTCTTTGACAAATGTCCTCTTCATTACAGATTGTTCAGAGCTTGTCACTATGACTTATAATCCCAAAGACTAGCCTTCATTTGCATCAGAGCTTATGAACTTTTTACATTTTAGGGAATTATTTGTATCTTTTATGATTAGATTTATTATCTGTAGTAAAAATATCCATACTGATCATCTGTGAAATGTGCAAGTATAGCATAGTTTCTATTTTTTGCATGTAAACACATCTTTCCCTATTGACTCTCCTTAGAGGAGAATCGTTGACATGGAGTACTGATGACGAAAATAAAACAGGGTCATCTAGTTAAATTTCTTGCAAACATTTTTATTTAGTAGACAATTTTGCAAAGAATAACACTTTTCTCAAGAAACTTTGAGGGATATGATCTTTTAGATTGTGATTTGTGTTTCTGTCACTTTTTTTACTGTTCTTGACTTTTGTGCCCCTCTGTCTGCGGCAACTTGGCGAGTGAGATGCATGTTGGGAGTTGGTATACGTATCAAGGCATGAAGTGACTGGTGGGTGTACGTGGCTACGACATGATGTGAAGAAATCGAAAGAGTTGGTGTACGCGGCTGAGTGGAGTTTATTAAATTTAATTTATGAAAATAAAATATCTTTTTTTCCTTTTCTGCTTCAATTTGTAATTATTTTTTATCAAAAAAATAAATAGATTATTTATTCACGTTAATGCTGATTTTTCTATCTTTTGATATCCATATTGCTATATAAATATACTATATTTTTATATATGCATGTCACGAAATTTAATTTTAAACTGCTAACAATACGAATAATTAAATATAAATATAATTATTTAAGTTTTAAAAGAAAATATTTTTATCAAGTGATATGCAATATATATTGTAAGGATAAATTTTTCTGTCATTTTTTTCTTCCAATAATTTTTCATTACCATTCTTTTGTCATCATCCTATACGCATTATTTTCACGTTTTCTTTACTCATGATAATAAACTAATTCTCAACCCAAAATCAGAACTATATCCCTATTTTCTAATTTCTATACTATATTTTCTCTAATCAATTGCATGATCTATTGCTAATTTAAAATATCAAAGAATTTTAGGAGAGATCTAATTGTAGTGGCGAGGTTTTTCTTACCATATTATATTATAGTTCATGTCAAATTTACTTTAAACGTCTATCATTTATATTCGGACATAGATATTTCTATTTTGCTTTTAGATGTGTACCTTTTGACAATTTTTTCTATTTAGTATAAGATCTCCAAATTTTATCTTTCGAAAAAAATGTCCAAATGTTGGTGTTTTTTTTTTTGACCTTTTTTCTTTCTCAAAGTTAAAAGTTTGGATGCAGCGTTATAATTCGTGAAAAGACAAAAGACACAAGTTTCTCTTGGGATTGGCTATTTCCAGAAATTCAAGTGAAAATCAGTCCAAAACAAATCCTCTCTCAATCTCTACGCTTCTTCGCTTCAGTCTCTTAGCAATGGACTCTCTCACTGCTCAATTGCAGATGCAATTTCGTGATTACACCATTTCTCTCTACCAACAGGTTAGATTCTAATCTTCAAACCCAATTCATTTCAGCAGATGTGTCTCTGGTTGGATCATCGATGCTTGTAGATTTACTCAATATGTATTGATTCGTGTTTTAAATGAAGAAATTTTAATCTTTAGGTGTGAAATTGTCTTGTAGATATTGTGTTTCTTCCAAGTTATAATCTTTAGGGATCCAAGTTCTGAAAAGGATGGAACTTTGGTTCGTGGGTTTGTTTTAGATCATTGTTTACTCCTATATGTATAGATTCGTGATTAAAGTGAAGAAAGTTTGAATATTTAGGTGTGAAATTGTCTTCTAGATATTGTGTTTTTTCGAAGTTATGATAGGAATTTGAGATTCTGTAAAGGTTGGAACTTTGATTAAAGGGTTTTATTTGTTAGATCATTGATAGTAGACTTACCCCTAGATGCAGAGATTAGCGATTAAAAAGAAGAAAGTTTGAATCTTTAGGTGTGATATTGTCTTTTGTAAATGTTGTGTTTCTTCCAAGTTATGATATTTAGGGATTCGAGTTTCTGTTAAGGTTTGAACTTTGGTTCAAGGGTTCGTTTGATTGTTCATTGTGTTTTTGTGAAGGGATTTTTGGATGATCAGTTTACTGAGTTAAAAAAGCTTCAAGATGATGGAAGTCCTGATTTTGTAGCTGAGGTCCTCTCACTTTTCTTTGAAGATTGTGTTAAGCTTATTGGTAACATGGCTAGAGCTTTGTAAGTTTTGATTTTTCTCTCATCTCATTTACAAAGTATCCACTCTGTTCTTGATTGATCGTCATTCATTGTGTATATGGTAACAACTATTTTCAGGGACAAGTCGACGGGAACTGTAGATTTTAGTCAGGTTGGTGCGAGTGTGCATCAATTGAAGGGTAGTAGCTCAAGGTATGCTTCGTGTCTTGCATTATTCCTAATAGCACCGAAAAATATGACACAATTGATAAGATGAAGCGGCTGCTTGTTCTAGTGCAGTGTTGGTGCTAAGAGAGTCAAAGGCTTGTGTGTTACCTTCAAGGAATATTGTGAGGCTCAAAACTACGAAGGGTGAGCGAGCGAGCTTTTACTCGGGCTTGAGTACTTATCGTATTCTTTTCAAACTCATTGGTTTAAAATTTGGTGAATAATAATCTCTGTTTTTATACAGGTGTGTGAGATGTCTGCAGCAAGTGGATATTGAGTACAAGACGTTAAAGACAAAGCTTCAAGATATGTTCAATGTAAGTGATTGTGAATAGACTGCTTTTATAAATCATTTTAATGATGACGATGATGCGCAATGAACCATTGTTGTTGCAGCTTGAGAAACAAATCGTTCAAGCTGGTGGTAGAGTTCCACAAGTGGATATTAACTAGACTAGTCCAGAAGAAGAACGAAATGATGACTTCAAATTTGCATTCTTCAGTTTCTCTTTTTTAATAATTTTGGACTTTTGGTGTTTGGTCAGAAAAACTCATAGAATGTTGTGCAAAAAGAGAGAGAGAGGGAGACATGTGGTGGTTGTTGATAAAATCGGTAGTGTGGATTATTCCTTGATCTCATTTAAGAAAATTAACACCTGTAGACCAATTAATGTGATGATGAGATGGGTTTGCTCTTGGTTCAGTTTAAGTAAGATATTGCGATTACCAAGTGAGTCTTAGTTACTGATATAGGAAGACATGAGCAGCCAAGGAAGGGAAAGACTCTGGCTAAAAAGAGAAGGGTTAATGAGAAAAAGATATGTGGACGAAAGTTGACCACGAAATAAAGAGGGGGATTGTGACGTGTACGATGGTGTTGAATCCAGGCTGAGAAAAGTTGTTACGCCATTAAAAGAAGTCTCTTGCATTTTGTAAATATGAGATTAATTCGAGCAAATGGCTGAGAAGGTCATTTCAAAAAAGAAAACCTCCTTTGATAAGGTCATTTTTAATAAATTGATGGTGTGAAAATGAAAATATCTTTAACTTATTGAATTTAAAAACAAATTAAACAAAAAAAAAAAGAGAAACAAACGAGTAATTGAAACTTCCGATAGTGAACCTTTGATGGCATACATCCGACAACGACGTTGCACCATCAAACTATCTCCGGCACCGTCAAGCTCACTGGTAGAGCTCTGTATCACTTTCAAGCTCTGTTTCTTCTTGACTTCGCCATCTAAGCTTCAAAATAGATTTTCTAAATTTTATTTTTGATTCTATGCACATTTGGTGTTTTACCATGGTTTATGGGTTGATTAGGACTTTAAATTGGTAACAAATGGATTTGAGTGGTTGAATCTTACTGTATTTTAGATTAGAACCCAAAATGACCAAATTTGAGTTCTTGCGGTTAAGAGAACTAGGTAAAACTAGTATTGGTATTACTGATAAATGTAGTATAACTAGTATTACTGATAAATGTAATATAACTAGTATTACTGATGAAACGTAATGTATTGGAGATTAGAACCCAATAATATCCAATTTGAGTAGTTGAATCGTATTGTATTGTAGATTAGAACCCAAAACGATCCAATTTGAGTTCTTGCGAATAGGAGAAATAGGTAAAACTAGTATTGGTATTACTCATAAATGTAGTAACTAGTAAAACTAAGATTACTGATAAATATAGTATAACTAGTATTACTGATGAATCGTAATGTATTGTAGATTAGAACCCAAAAAAAACAATTTGAGTAGTTGAATCGTAGTGTATTGTAGATTAGAAACCAAAACGATCCAATTTGAGTTTTTGCGGATAGGAGAACTAGGTAAAATTAGTATTAGTATTACTGATAAATGTAATATAACTAGTAAAACTAGTGATGGTATTACTGATAAATGTAGTATAACTAGTATTACTGATAAATATAGTATAACTAGTATTACTGATGAATAGTAGTATATTGTAGATTAGAACCCAAAACGACTCAATTTGAGTTCTTGCGGATAGGAGAACTAAGTAAAACTAGTATTTGTATTACTAATAAATGTAGTAAAACTAGTATTGCTGATAAATATAGTATAACTAGTATTACTGATGCATCGTAATGTATTGTAGATTAGAACCCAAAAAAAAAAGAATTTGAGTAGTTGAATCGTAGTGTATTGTAGATTAGAAGCCAAAACGATCCAATTTAAGTTCTTGCGGATAGGAGAACTGGGTAAAACTAGTATTGGTATTACTGATAAATGTAGTATAACTTGTAAAACTAGTATTACTGACTTGTTGATGTTGGTTTTTGGTAGGATGCTATGAGCAACAATGCAAGCATACATTTTAAATGCCAATGTCGCATGTATAGTTTAATGTTGAAGACATCAATGGAGGAGATAACTTGTCAATGATAGAAGCTAAGATATACAAGAAGCTTGCATTAGATAAAATTAGGGTTAAATTGCAATTGAGTTTCTATCCACTGCTGGTGGGATGTGAAGAACAATTTACTATTTCTGATGATGAGGATGTGTGTGTTTATCTAACGTCCATTGATAAAGAGAATCGTCGATGTATTTTTTTTGTGGAGGTCATCACTATATCAGAACTGCCGGAGCAACTATTGAGAGCGGGCATAAGTTCTTTTGGTATGAACTAAGACGACGAGTTGCATTCAAATGCTGGTGAAATTGAAGCTAATGCCATTACTCTGTACATAGAAAAAGAACAAGCAAAACAACAAAATGAGGTGATAGTGGATGCTGATGATAATACAACAGAGGATGGAATTGTATCACATGATGAAAATGTGGATAACGGTATGCATAGATCAGATTTGGGTGATGATTATGTTGAGGTTCCACTTGTTGTAGAAAGTAGTGAGTTTGTAGACGCATGGGAAGACGGTTTGGATGTGAGTCTGCTTCAAGAATTTCTAAATAGGAAGGCACTGCAAGATATGGTGGACAGAGCCTCATTTGTTAACAGTTTTGGTTTTGCTATAAAAAGGACTGATACAAGACGTTTAGTGCTAAAATGTAGTAAAAAAAGTTGTAAATGGAGTTTACGAGCTACAAGGATTCTAAATACAAATATTTTCTCGATTAGAAAGTACACCAAGATGCATACATGCTCTCGGGCTAGTCAAAGTGACAACAACATGAAGAGGCAAAGCACACCACAATTAGTTGCAGCTATTTTGCATGAGGATTATCTAGGAAAAATGAAAACTCCAACTCCTAGAGTTATCATGGATCTTGTTAAGACAAAATTAGGTGTGAATATCTCATAATCCACAGTGTTGAGAGGGAGAAATCTAGCTAATAGTCATTTGCATGGTACCCCGGAAGAAAACTACAAGATGTTGTATTGCTATTTGCACATGTTAGAAAAGCACAATGATGGTACAATAACACGTGTGAAATTGGATGAGAAGGAAAAATTCAAGTACCTATTCATAGGTTTAGGAGCTAGCATTGAAGTGTTTTAAGTCATAAGAAAAGTGATAATTGTGGATGAAACTATTCTCAATAATGTATATGGTGGTGTACTATTTTTTGCTACATCTTAAGATCCTAATCATCACCATTATCCTATAGCGTTGGGTGTACTCAATGATGAGAATGATGCAAGTTGGACATGGTTTATGGAGATGTTGAAAACCGTTATACCGGACTTTTCCGAATTGGTATTCATGAGTAATGTGTATCAGCGCCATAGGTAATGTGTATCCCTAGGCTCATCATGGGTATTCTATATGGCATTTGTCCCAAAATGTGAAAGGTCATGCTTCTAACGTTAACAAAGACGTAGTAGCATGGAGATTCATCGAGTGCAGTAGGCATTGCACAGTGGCTGATTTCAACTGTGCTTATACTTTTTTCAAGACGAGATATCCTTCTGCGGCCGAGTATCTGGAGGAGAGTACCGAGAAAGAAAAATGGGCAAGGTGTTATTTTTCAGGAGAAAGATACAACTTAAACACAAGCAACTGTGTGGAATCTTTGAACAGTGTTTTCAAGGACGCAAGGAGGTACTCCTTAATACCCATGCTTGATGCAATCAATTAAACCATTGCTAATTGGTTTAATGAACATCGGAAGGAGGTTGTGTCTGGATCAACTTCAAATAAACTAGTACCTTTAGTAGAGAACTGCATGCATAATTTATGGGCTGTTGCTGAGAAATTGATTGTGACGGAGGTAAACACTTTTGAGCTTGAATACAATGTCATCGGTAGTGATGGGAAACCTTATTTGGTGAACTTTCTCTTGAAAAGTTACATTTGTAGGGTGTTCAATATCGAAAGGTATCCTTGTGTGCATGCATTAGCCGCTTACATTGAATTTCTAAGACATGATGATAGAGCTCGTGATATCCAATTACATGAGTTGTGTTCAAAATATTATTGGACGGAATTGTGGGCAATGGCGTATTACAGGACAATTTATTTAGTGCCAGATATGTCTCAGTGGGATGTCCCAGATGATATCAAAAGCAAACAAATCATACCTTCGGATCGAAAAGTAAATATGGGAAGGAAGAAACTAAAAAGGTTTTTATCGGCTAGGGAGCGGTGTCCAAAGACGGAAAATAAAAGGCGGCCGAGACAAGGAATCTAATGGTTGTTATTTGGAAATCGTATTAGTATTTGATTTTATCTTCACCGTTTGTAATACTATTTATTGGCTCGTACAACTACATTAAACTGGTTTTCCGTTATGTAATACTATATATTGGTTCTGTGACTACTGGGTAATACATGTATAACTAATGGAAAATTGGTATAAATAATGAAAAACTAGTATAACTAATGGAAAACTGGGTAATACATGTATAATTAATGGAAAACTGGTATTAATAATTAAAAACTGGTATTACTTGTTCTACCCAGTATTACTGGTATAACTGATGAAAGTTGATAATGGAAAATAATAATTATGTTACATTGTGTATTAAGAAACAAATTACAATAATACTATATATTAAATTCTTACATAAAACACTAATAAGAATTATATGTTAATCGATTTAAATTAACTGGTATAACTGGAAAATAATAATAATTATGTTACAATATTATACTGTGTATTAATAAGGAATTATATGTGTTGTAAAAGTCAGATATAAATGGTTACAATATGTATTAAGATGGGAATTACAAAAATACTATGTATCAAATTGTTATGAAACAATCTACACAATATATTCCTTATACTTTTAAGGTGACTTTGTAAATAATAACCAATTTAGGATATCGAAGTTACAGAAATATAGGTTTTTAACATATTAATGCATAAAACACTATATGTTAATCGACTTAAATCAACTGTAAAACTAAAAAAACAAATTTTTTAAGGGCATGTTATACTAATTAAAATGGAAAACAGCCAAAGTAATAATAATTGGAACTTTGGTATAACTACTATCTTAATAATACTACTTGGAACTTTGGCGGCAGCGCCCATGGAGCATAATACACACGTGGGGACAGAAATATTTGGCGCTAACACCAAATTTTTTGGCGCTCATCCCCAAAAATTTGACGAAATTTTGTTTCTCTTTCTTCTCCATTCCCTTCTCCATTCTCTTATTCCCAAAGCTCAAAGCTCAAAAATATATTCTCTTCCTTCTCCATTCCCTTCTTCCCAAAGCTCAAATTTTTTTTGATTCTCTTGAAATCTTTTTCATTCTCAATCGCTTCCGGGTAATATTTTCAATTAAGGTTAGGTCTTGATTTGGTTTTCAATTGTGAATAATGTCGATTATTGATTTGGATTAAGGTTAGGTCTTTGATTTTGATTAAGGTAATCATGGATTCAATCTCAGAGAATGACCCACACTAAACTAAAAAGAATAGGAACAATGAGCTATATGACATGCAATTTTTAATAGCCGACGATGACTATGGCCTTCCTTTAAGCTGTCCATGTGGTGGAAACATCATCGAGGAGACCTCAACCGAAACACCCATAAGAAGGAAATATTTTACATGCAATGTATTGAAGGTGAGAAGAGGACATCGATTTTAGATTAATGGCATTAATGTTGAATATGTGATGTTATATTTGTCTTTATGTGCAGAATGATGGCTTACACATTCGGAAATTTTGGGCTCATGCTATGGAAGAAGAGGTGACTAAGTTAAGGAAAGAGTTTGATGAGCAGTCCAAAGAGGGAAGCATCGGACTCCATGAATTGATGATAAAACAATTGCGTAGGGAGGTAGAAAACAATGTTGAAGAGATTACAAACCTAAAGGAGTTAGTGGTTGGGCTTGTGGGTCGAATCAAAAAGCTTTTTGGTCCTATGCCTTGATATAAAAAGAATTCCTTGGCGACTTATCTTTGTTTGTTTTGTAAGACTTAACTTTTTTTTGGATTTATCTTTGTTTCTCCTTTGTTTTGAAACACTCTTGTTTTGTAAGATGTTTGATCTTGAATTGTGTCGATATAGTTCTACCAAGTATTACCAGTATTGCAAATTCAAATAAAAACATAATTCTACCAAGTATTACCAGTAATACAAAAAATAATAGCATAGTTCTGCCTAGTATTACTAGTATTACGAATTCAAATAAAAGAACTACCATAGTTCTACCTAGTATTACTAGTATTACGAATTCAAATAAAAACATAGTTCTACCAAGTATTATCAGTAATACAAAAATAATAGCATAGTTCTACCTAGTATTACTAGTATTACAAATTCAAATAAAAAATGATAGCATAGTTCTACCCAGTATTACTAGTATTACGAATTCAAATAAAAACATAGCATAGTAACATCCAGTATACTAATATCGAATTCAAATTAAAAAAAAAAAGCATAGTTAAGATACAAAAAAAAGTAGCATAATTAAACAAACCAACATAGTTCTCGAGTTCAAATACAAAAAGAAAATAAGCGCCCATTTTTTTCTTCACAATACATTGGTCTTCGACCTTGTCACTCGTGTGTTCTCGGCTACTCGAGTTCGTTTAACACCCTTGGTAGGTGGTTGGGGGAAGGACCAGCATTATCTTTTTCTAATGGGTCTGTGGAACGAGTAGTGACGGGTTCCTTGCCTGATGGACCTGCAGGCGCCTGCAAGTATTACCAAGCAATTACCAAGCAAATACAGTTATACTCAGTATTACCAAGTATTACCAAGCAATTGAATACAGTTATATCTAGTATTACCAAATATTACCAAGCAATCGAAGACAATTATATCTAGTATTACCAAGTATTACCAAGCAATCGAATACAATTATATCTAGTATTACCAAGTATTACAAAGAATTACCAAGTATCAGCTAGTATAATTCTACCTAGTTCAACAACATAGTTTTACCTAGTATTACCAAGTATTACCAAATCTTACCTTTGACTTCTATTCTAACTCCTTCACAGAAGCTTCCAAGGACCTGAGTCTTTGGTCGAACCCATCAACTTTTTCCACAACTTCCTTCATATGTTCACCCATCCTTTTTACGAGATCCACTAATTCAACAATGGCGAAAGATTATAACATAATAAACCAAAGTAATTCATATGAAAATGATAACTAGGATAACTCACCTTAGTTCTACCAAGTTCTTCATTTATTTTCGAAAGAGGAATTCCTTTTAATTTGCCTTTCTTGAAACTTTTTGTGCACATCCGAGGACAATTTTCATCTGCCCCTGGATAATCTTCGAGGAATTTATTCCCAAATTCCGGAATTACCTCAAATGCTAAAAGCTACACAACAAACATATACTTACAGATTTAGCTAAGCATAAGAACTAGTAACAATGACCAATACCTCAAATTATTTTTACTAACCTCCATACGAATATAGAATCCAGGAATTGGCCATAATGAACCCTCCTTGGCGGTCCCTCTAAAATGAGTCATTGTATGCTCGATCTCTCGTAGCATATGATCAAATGACAATCTTCCCCAAGGAAAATTCCTACAAAACATGAGATCATCCACAGCTCTAAGAAAAATGGCTCCACTGGCTTAGCATCTTCTCTCATCTTTGTTTGCGCTATAATGATGTTTGATAAGAAGTAGAGGACAGCCATCTTCAACCTATCTCGACAACGTACCATTGGTACCATTTCCTCTAGCTTCTTCTTCACGTCTTGATATCGAATACTTTTCTGCCCCCTAAAATGCCTCTTCACAAAGGCCTCACTCCCCGCTTGATCATAATCGAATGGATAGTTGCGGCAGTTTAATCCCGATATCAAGGCGTGTTCCTTTATACCATAGGGGATGGGAACGCCATTGACAGCAAACCAAGCTTCCTTCTTTTTCTCGATGCATGTCGTTCGAAGAAGGAGCATCCACATGCCCATAACCTTGTGGTTTTTGTCCATTGGCATGTGAAAAATGTGTTTGAATTGTGGATGTTCCTCAAACCATTTCCTCTCAAACGTAGTGAGTGGATGAGTCAAACCGTCTAGGGTTGTCAAAGCTTCATGGATGAAATACCTCGTTGCCAACTTGATTTTCTTCGTATACTCCGTTGGCAGGAAGTACATTCTCAAAGGTTGTAGTGCCACCTCTGACGTTTCCTCCTCGGAACCCTACAAAAACCAGTTTTACCAAGTATTATCAAGTTATACTAGTAGTACGAATTAAGATACAAAAAAATATAGTTTTACCAAGTATTACCAAGTTATACCACTAGTACGAATTAAGATACAAAAATATAATATAGTGTTACCAAGTAATACTAGTATTACAAATAAATCCGACTAGTTTTACCTAGTATTACCAATATTACAAACAAATCCGACTAGTTTTACCAAGTATTACCAGTATTACAAACAAATCCGACTACCTTTACCAAGTATTACCAGTATTACAAACAAATCCAACTAGTTTTACCAAGTATTACCAATATTACAAACATATCCGACTAGTTTTACCAAGTATTAGCAGTACTACAAAAAAATCCAACTAGTTTTACCAAGTATTACCACATAAATCCGACTAGTTTTACCAAGTATTACCAATATTACAAAAACACTAGTTCTACTTATTGCCTAACTAAAACGAATGACATCAAGAGTAATTACTTACCGTTGAGTCAATGGGATCGCTCATAGTTTGGCTTGTATCTACTTCTTCTTCATTCTCACCGACATCCTCATCTTCATCACCATTCTCGTTTGTTTCTCCTTCTTCTTCTTCGAGATGTTCTTCACTCTCTTCATTTCCCTCGTCCTCATTAGAAGCAATATCTTCTAATTCTTTAATTCATTCTTCTTCTTGAACCGGAGGTTCTTCTTCTTGAACTGGAGGTTCTTCTTCTTGACTCGGAGGTTCTCCTCCTTTGATAGTTTTGTCTTCTTGAACCGAAGGGAGTTCTCCTTCTTCAATCCTCTCGTCTTCTAGAACTGGTCGTGGGATCTCAACACGAGCAACAATCTCTTCTCCTTCTTTAATATGTTTCTTCTTTTTTCCGAGCTCTTGTTTCCCCATCTTGTCTTAACCATTTTTGTTGAAAATCGAGTTGAAATCTCAACAATTGAAGCTAATCGACACTAGTTAGAATGCTAGTTATCCTTAGTATTACGAAAGAGGAGAGAAAGAGAGTTTATGAAGCAAATGTGAGAGGGATCGGAGAAATCAATACTTGACAGAAAATTTGAAGAATTAGGTTGGTCTTCGGTTTTGATCGAAGTTCTTTTGGATGGGTGGATAAAACCCAGGTTTTCAGTGTAATTATTAAAGTTTTTGTAGGGGAAAATCGTAATATACCATTTTTCAATTAAAATTAATTCAAAACTAAATTCTGTTTTTAAAGTGGAGTTTTGAGATTTTCCTTAAAGAAAAATGACCCTTTCAGACGATTCCTCGATTAATTCTTGTGATTCTTTAGTTTGTTCTCTCTCTCTAGTTCTCATTCGCCATTGTTAAAGCTTACATTGAGCTTGGAAAACTTGAGTTATTTCGGTGTTTCTATGAATATTGATTCAAATTCGTGGTTAATAAAGTTAGAATTGGAGTTTGTTGTATCAAATTCATATTGAGGTTTAGTGTATCAAAGGTATCAGAGCGTGGTTCTTCCTCGGACAAAAATCATGACGGAAACAAGAGAACAAGTGATGTTGAAAGAGATGGCTTATCGCGAAGCTGAAGAAGTGATGGGATCAAAGATCAATTTAGTTCTTGCGAAGACTCAAGAGCTAGAAGGGAAAATGGACAAAAATATCGCAGATATACTAGAAACAATTTGATTGATGGCTTTGAACAATTTTTCAAGCAGCAGTAATCCAAACCCTAATCGAGCTTACCGACGATATCGGCAACCCCAGATCTTGAATTCAACAACCAAGAACAGCTCCGTAATGATAGAATGAGAAATCAATCTAATTACTCAGGTTTTACGCCACTGGAAATAGTAGAGTTTCCACGTTTTAATGGAGAAAGATTCAAAGAATGGATGTTTAAGGCAGAAGAATTCTTGGTTATCGATTATATACCTTATGAGATGAGAGTGAAAATTGTTGCATTTGATGGTCATACGGCAACCTTTCATCAATCTTTAGCTCAATCTGCATTTAGTGCTAATCTGACTATTGATTGGGAATCATATAAGATTGATTGCTCTTAACAAGTGAAACTTCAAAATCAGAATTATGTTTTCTTTTTCTTCTAACTATTTTGCGAGTACAACCACTTTTGATTCACCAGGTAGATAAAGAAGATGAATAGGAGGTTCTTGTCCACACACTGCTTCAAATGGAGTCAACTGCGTAGAGATATGAAATGTAGTGTTATACCAATAATTTTCCAATGGAAGCCACTTACTCCATAAGTGAGCTTTGTCACTGCACTTACACCTGAAGTAAGTTTCCAAGCATCTGCTGTAATACCCTGCTGAATAAGTTGAAATACCCTTAGCTTCAATATATTGACCCAAATACTCCACCTTTCCTGTAGTGAATGCACAGTTGCTTCTATTAGCATATAAGCTATTATGTCTCATTAATGCAAACACCAACTGCAGATGTTTTACATGTGATTCCACTGAGTCATTGTAAATCAAAATATCATCAAAAAATATCAACACAAACTTCCTTAAAAACTTCTTGAATACAACACATCAGACTCAGAAATGTGGTTTGTGTATTTGTAAGACCAATTGGCATTACAAGATACTCGTAATGTCCATTGTGAGTCTTGAAAGCATTCTTATGAATATCCAATAGATCCATCCTTACTTGATGATAACCTGCTCTAAGATCAATCTTTGAATAAATCTTTGATCCTCCCAATTCATCGATTAAGTTTTCCATCAACGGAATTGGAAATCTGTCTTTCATAGCAATCCTCTGTAATTTACGCATAACCTCCAAGTAGAATCCTTCTTCTTAACTAATACCACATGAGAAGCATACGGACTAGAACCAGCTTGAATAATACCATTAGAGAGCATGTCTTCAACAATCTTATCAATTTCATTATTTTGGTATAGAGCGTACCTGTAAGGTCTTTGATTATTTGGATTTGATCCATCTATCAAGGGAATCTTGTGATTTTGATTATCCCAGAAAAGTGGTAAAGCAATTGGTTCTTCAAAAATATCAGCAAGCTGCATTATCAAAACCTCAATTGTAGGTTCAACCTTAAACTTTTTTTTGTCTCCACTTCCATTGAATACAACCCCATTTCTTCCTCTGTATAAATTTATTGAATAAATATCATAGACAATCGTGCTTGTTCTTCTTGTATTTTAATCCATTTTACAGTCTTCACTTCTCTCACTAAACCCTATTGAATACCCCTAAAGGTTCACCTTCTGTTTCCCATGGCAAAACTCATCTCTAACGTCTTAAAATTCCAAGTAATGGATCCTAAAGTCTCCAACCATTGTACCCTAACACCATATCACAATTTCCCAATGGAATAACCATGAAGTCAGCTTGAAATGTATTGTTCTGAAAGTTCCATTGAAATTGTTCTACTGTGCCACTAACCCCCAACTTTATTCCATCAGCTACTGCTACTTTAGTTAATTCTGGCACTTTAGGTACGCAACCCAATTTCTCTGAAACTTTCACATCAATGAAATTGTTAGTCGATCGTGAATCAATTAATATGAACATCATTTTCTTCTTATGCACTCCTTTAACTTTCATTGTTCTGTAATCTGAAATACCTGCCACAACATTTACAGAAATTTGAGGCATATTCTCAATTTGTTCCTCTCCTTGACTGACATCTTCATACATCTCTTCCTCTTCACCCTCTACCTCCATCAAAAACAATTGAGTCTTTTTATGTTAAAGATAATGGTCCAGAGTGTACTTCTCATCATAATGGTAACACAATCCTTTTGCCCTTCTCTCAGTCATTTCTTCATTAGAAAGAAACTTCATAGGTGCTACAATGTTGCTTTTAGTTGACGCGTTCATCATTTGTCCACCACTCTTATTCTCCACTTCCTTCTTGTATTGTCCAAAACACAAAACTCTGACTCATGTTGTTACTATTCTTCACTGTAGACCAATTTGATCTAAAGTATGCTTGGGATGAGCTCTTTCATACAACCTTCCTAGAAGTAAACATTATCTCATCGAGTGCGGTTGAAACATATAAATGTGTGTCTGTGTATCTATTCTTAGGCTTGCTAGATATACACTCAAAAGATATTCCTCCGACAAATTCACCATACTTTTGATCAATTCAAACTTCTCATGGTAATCCACATTCCCACCAGTCTCTTGTAACTTCTTCAATTCTGCTAGGATCATCCAATACATCCTCAAACCTCTTTTTCATCAGTCCCTTATATGATTCCCAATCAATAGTCAGATTACCACTAAATGCAGATTGAGCTAAAGATTGATGAAAGGTTGCCGCATGACCATCAAATGCAGCAATTTTCACTCTCATCTCATAAGGTGTATAATCGATAACCAAGAATTCTTCTGCCTTAAACACCCATTCTTTGAATCTTTCTCCATTAAAACGTGGAAACTCTACTATTTCTAGTGGCGTAAAACCTGAGTAATTAGATTGATTTCTCATTCTTCTAAAGTGGTGAATCAAAAGTGGTTGTAATCGCAAAATGGTTAGAAGAAAGGGAAAACATGATTCTGATTTTGAAGTTTCACTTGTTAAGAGCAAAACATCGTATGACGCAATTGGCTGATCAACATAGGACTGAAAGGAGTTTTGACATTGGTTATTATGTGTATGTGAAACTCCAACCTTACAGACAACACTCATTGGTTATATGATCAAATCGTATTTTGGCTCCAAAATATTATGGTCCTTATAAGGTCTTGGATAAGTGTTGTTCAATTGCTTATATGTTAGATTTACCTCCAGGATCACATGTTATCTAGTTTTTCATGTATCCCAGTTAAAGATTCTGGTGGGCAATGTTCCAATGTCTACGATGCTTCCATCAATCCTTACAGATGTGTTGATAAGAAAACCAGAATTAGTGTTGGATAGGAAGATGGTCAAACAAAAATAAAAAGCAACAACATTGGTGTTGATTAAATGGATGAATAAGCTTGAAGATGAAGCTACTTGGGAGTTGTTGTTTAACATCCAGAAGAAGTTTCTAAACTTTGAACCTTGTGGTCAAGATTCTTGGGGGAGGAAGGATTTGATATAGGAAGACATGAGCAGACCAATGAAGGGAAAAACTCTGGCTAAATGAGAAGGTTTAATTAGAAGAAGAAATGTTGACCAAAGTTGACCACAAAATAAAGAGGGGGATTGTGACACGTGTACGATGGTGATGAATCCAAGCTGAGAAAAGTTGTTATGCCATTAAAAGAAGTTTGTTGCATTTTTTTTGAATAATATATAAAATTATATTCAAAGGAAAACTTTTTACATCAAGTGCATCTGTTTTTGACTTGTAAGAACATAAAATAAAAACTCGTAAATTGAAGATTGATAGGTGTATGCCTCATAAAAACCAAAAAAAAACTAAAAGACCAAATTGGGACAAAACCATTTCTTGGGAAAAAGAATACACATCACCATCAAAAGAGTTGAAAATAGGATAAAACAGAAAACAGAAAAAATATTGAGTATGAAAACTAAAAAACCGAATACTAGACTCTAGAGGCAAACCAAAGTTGCAGTCTACCCTCATACTTCCCCGACTCTGTAAAGATGATAAATGATTTCGTGCTGTCTTTTCCACATTGTGAATCAGCTTTGTCATATAAAGTGGGACTTCACCATGTCTTCGTTGATTTCGTTCTCGCCATAAGAGGTAGATAGAATTTTGGAAAACATACCTCAAGATGAAAATATTCAAACCCCTACTTCCGGAAGCCAACACTGCTGAAATTATATCTTGAAACTGATTTGTGTACCTTTTTTGGAGTAGACCGATAGTGAGATTATGCCTAATCTGTGTGGTAAGGCAGGAGAAAACCAACAAATCATACAACCTTCCTAGTGAGCACATATTATCAAACCAAAAAGACATTTGGGAACAACTTCTTACCTCAACTTTATGGAACTCTTTCGCTAAATCGCGATACATGATAAGCTTTCTCCACATCCACGAGCCAGCACTCATATTCGACTTTACCGACAAAAAATAACCTCTTCTTATCAAGTTTTTGTTTATCCAATTAACCCATAATGAAGCCTTAGACGAAACCAATCTCTAAATCAACTTAAAATAGGTCACCTTGTTTGCCTTGGCTAAAGATTTCAAGCCAAGACCCCCTTCTGATTTTGGTTTAAAAACATCTAACCAAGACACTTTATCTTTCATTGAGTTTAAACCAGAGTCGGACCAGAAGAAAGTCAAGCTTATTCTCTCTATTCTTGAATACAGGCTCGTGGGAGTCTAAATGATGCTGTCAAAAAATTCGTCAAACTAGCAATCACCAAAGAAAGTAATTGAAGTCTACCTGTAAAAGATAAAAAGCGATTCTTCCAAGATCCAATACGAGCACAAATTTTATCAATAAGAGGTTGATAATCAGAACTTGAAATTCTTCTTGTCAACAAAGGCAACCCCAAGTATTTAACAGGCAAAGTTCCAATATTAAAATGAAATTCAGAGAGCCGATCCTGCATTACCGTGGAAATCCCGGTGGTAAAAAAGAGGTTTTCTCCAAGCTAAATTTCAAACCAGACATACGAGCATATTCATCAAAAACAGTAAGGATACCTTCAATGGAGCAAGGTCGACAATAATATCATCGGCAAAACATAGATGGGTAAGCTTCTACACCCCAGATGATATCCAACTCTACCCTCTTTGACTGCCTTCTCCAACATTCGAGATAACAGATTCATACAAATAACAAAAAGATAAGGAGAAAGGGAACAATCTTGTGCAGTCCCCACTCACTCCTAAAGAATCCAAAGATTTCTCCATTGACTTGTACCAAAAAGAAGGGGTGGAGACACACATCTCAATCCAATTGATGAACATAGCCGGTAAACCCCATAGCCTTCAAAACCGTGAACAGAAAATCCCAAAGTACAGAGTCAAAAGACTTGGAGATATCTATTTCATAGCATATTGTGAAGCTATATTGGGCTTTTGATAATTCTTAACAAGCTCAGACGTGAAAAGAAGATTTTCCATCATGTAGTGATCTGACAAAACTTGGGAGAATAAGTTTTAAACAATTAGCAAAAATTTAGAGATAACCTTGTATAGCACATTGCGACATGATATTGGTCGGTAATTCTTTATTCTGATGGTTCCCAACTTCTTCGGAATCAAAGCGAGAATCATAGTATTAACACCTTTAGGTAGAAAACTATCCATAAAGAAAACTTTTATAGCAACAGTGAAATCTTTCTCAATAATAGGCCAGACCTCTTTAAAAAACTCCACTATATAGCCATCCGGGTCTGGAGATTTTATTTGAGGGCATCAAAAACAGCACCCGCTTAATCTCCGATGCAGAAACCTCCAACACCAAACTCGCTTGATCCTGCTTAGAGCACCGATAATCTAACAAAAGACTTATGTTCTCTTATGTCACCGCATTATCAGTTGGCTGCTTAGCAAAGAAATCAGTATAGAATCTCACCGCCTCTGATTTGATATCCTCCTTACTAGTAAGTAACATCCCATCAGGAGCTTTCACCATATTAACCGAGTTGCGGGCCTCTATCTCTCTCTTTTACTGCATTATGGAAAAACCGGTTATTTTTATCACCAACTTCAATCCAATGTAACATGGACTTTTGTTTCAAGTACTCTTCTTCTAACCCCGCCACTCTTTCCCATATATCGAACGCACTTGATTCAACCAAGATAACTTGTTCATTAGGGCTACTCAATGTGGCTTTTTGGTTCACACATGGATCAGCTAAAGCTTCCTCTGTTTGCCGAGATAGGTGATGCATTTTTAGAGAACCGGGAAAGTGCAGAAGTAGACGAGTATAGAGGTACGATAGCGTTCCAAAACGTCTCAACAACAGACTAAACTCCTCCATCTTGACTATTGCGTTAACAACATTGAAAGGACTATTTTGCTTGTGCAGAGTACCCACCAGAGAGATGGGTCCACATAAGTGATCAGAGCAACCCTTAACCTCAAATACACAATAAGAGTTGTTATGATGCTACATCTAAATATTGTTAACAAGGACACGGTCTAGGTACTTGCAAACTAAAACTTCTTCTCGCTTGTTACACCAAGTAAACGTTGGACCGTGGAAAGCCATATCAACAAAAGAACAATACCGAACATCTTTTTGAAAATCAATCATACCCGGCATTGATACATGGGAAGTTAATGACCACAAATTCTCACCCAAGTCCAAAATCTCATTGAAGCCACCATCACATATCTATTTCATCCCCCAAAATTGATTTAAGTCTTGATGAGTTTTTCAGGTTTCTCTGTAACTCTTGACGATCATTCATTGGGTTAGAAGCATAGACAAAAGTACATAAAAATCCTCCGAGGATTCCTCTAGTTTAATCAGACATGAAATAAGCTAACTTTTCTTGAAAACCACAGTAAGATCCACGCTTTTCCTCTGTACAACCCAGATTTTCCCCAAAGGATTGTATTCGTAGTTCGAAACCATCGACCAATCACCAAAAAAAAAGTTACAATATGGCGAGGTTTTTTCCTTTACTCGCCTTTCCATCAACCCACATAAAGCTATAGAATTAAAACGAATCTGATTTCTTACCCCAGAATGCTTCTCAGATTTGTTTAGTCCACAAACACTCCAAGAGAAACATGACATTAGCAATTCTTTTGATGATTCTGTTTTCCAATGCTGCTCGAAGGAGTCTCCCCTACTTTCTAAGTTGATTTTGAAAAATACTTATATGTGACCTTTGATGAACGTGGTAAAGGAGCTCGAGCCACAATCTCCTCCTTGCTAGTCAATGTTGTTGGCAGAACCAAATAAAGCCAAAGTGAACTCCATAGCATCCTCCAATAATTTCGAAATAGAGTCAGAGGTAAGGTGACCACCCACAAATTCTCCCTCCTTACATGACTCCTCATCGCCACATCTATGCCTTTTATATCCTTTAGGCGATCTGAAACAAAGACTTCAGTTTGAGAACCAACAGCAATCGATCCTCTGAATCCAAATTTAGTTTATCCTCTGTTATCAACTCTTCCTCCTCTATCTCCTCTTTGTAATCTCTTAACACCGCATACACTTATGGTGTTGCTATTTTTGCCTGGCCATATACCAAACTTGCAAAATGCTTGCAAACCTGCAGGGCAACCATGGGAAATCATTAGAGACACAAATATTCTCTTCTTTAATCCAAAAATAGTATTGTTGTGGAAGTTTCTTCGATAAATCGACGTCAATAAAGATTTTTGCTTCCTCAAAGTTCAAAACAAATTTCATATCAAGATGAAGACGAATGAGATTGCCTAGAGGACTAGCAAGGAAGTTGATTGCCTTCCACGAGAACAAAAAGTGTGGGACGTTCTTCATCTCAACCCACATTGGCATTGACGTGATCTCTCGCTGAGCTTTTTCTTCACTAGGAGTCCACCGGGAAACTATCATCGGGATATCACAAATATTCCACATTTCCCCTATGGAGAACACGATGCCGCACAGCTGGATTTCGAATACGAAATTTTGATGGTGCTATCATTAACCTCGAAAGCATCTATTTTGATAGTTTTATCACCCAACTTCCATATCTTGTTAACAATAACATGGACTATGGCCACATGAGAAGCATTTGATGCAAATCGGCCCACAAGGAACTCCTCTCGAAGCGACAGTACGTCAACCAGAATCTCCTCCGGAACTGCCACAACATCCCGGCCTTCGATAGAAACCACCTCACAATTGAATTTGGACAGACTTTTCCTAGCAGTGACTTGAGCCCAAGACTTCTTCTCCAAGGAACCATCAGCCTCCCGACCTGAATAATGCTGAGAATCACCCGATTGAGCTTGCCCCCGGTGAGGAGAACCACCCACCAGAGAAACCATAACCCCCCCCAGAACGGCGGAGACCCCCCAAAACGAACTCCTTTACGGCTAACGAAACTTATACTTAATCCTTGATGAATCGCCCTAATCACCTAGGATAGGAAAACACATTGTTTAGGTAATAATAAATATTTCCTTAAGTTTGTTGCATTTTGTATTTATGAGATTAATTTTGTGATTCTTTAGTTCATTCTCTCTCTGTAATTCTCATCCGCCATTGTTAAACTTACATTGAGCTTGGCAAAAGTTAGTTGTTTTAGTGTTTTCTATGACATTGATTCAAATTCGTGGTTAATAAAGTTGGAATTGAGTTTGTTTTATCAAATTAATATTGAGGTTTAAGTGTATCAGTTAGTGACACTTCTAGTACCCTCCAAATTATTTTTTCCTATAGGATGCTTAGTCTGAATCTCACTAGGGAGGGGAGTTGATTACTTCCGATATGAATGGATCACATGAAAGTCTCTAACCGAGGGAGATTGGGGTCTAAGGGGTACTAGTGGAATTTCTTCGTAAGCCAAAAGAAAAAGTGATTAGGGTAGGAGTATCTTTTGGGTATTGTAAAAAAAAAAGAAATTGCAGGTAAAAAGTTAGGAATCGATAATTTGGGTATTCAAAAGTATCACCCAAAATTCCTATAAAGTACAGGATGAAAATTTCAAGTACAAGATTAGTTCTGCTTTCCTTTGGTTTGGAGTTGATCTAAATACAAGAAAAGCTAAAGTTTCTTGGAGTGATGCGTTTAAGGCAAAAGCAGAAGGGGGCCTTGGTTTAAAACTACTATAAATTGCAAACACTGTTTCCTACTATAAGTTGATCTGGCGTCTAGTTTTGGCTCGGTTTTCTCTTTGGGTAAATTGGATACAAAAAAATCTGATAAGCAAAGGCTCATTCTGGTCAACAAACACAAGAGCACAAGCTGGTTCATGGATGTGGCGAAAACTTCTCAAATATGGCGATCATGCAACGGAGTTCCACAAAGTCAAGGTTAGGAATGGTTTTAATACATCTTTTTGGTTTAATAAATGGTTTTCTCTTGATAGGTTGATTGAGATCCTAGGAGAGCGTGGATGCATCGACTTGAGAATTCGGCTTTCGGAAACCCTAGGAGATGTTTTTGCTACTCACTGTCGTAGGTAATATCGTAATCCTACTCTCACTTAGATTAAGGAGGAGATCCAGCAGATAAAGGACTGTCATTACGAAGGAGCTGGCATAGCGTTATGGAGAGGAAAAGAAGATAGTTTCAAGAATTCATTCTCCTCCAAGGAGACGTGGAACTAACTACGACTAGTGAAACTGGTTCAGCCATGGTCAAAGGGAGTCTAGTTTTCACACGCTACCCCAAAGTTCTCATTTATTGTTTGGTTGGCAGCCTTCGACCGCCTCTCCACGGGTGAAAGAATGGTTCTTTGGGCTTCAAACTTGGTCCATTATTGTGTCTTCTGCAGATTCCCGATGGAAACTAGGGACCATCTATTTTTTGAATGCTCGTTCACCTCCAGCCTATGGTTTTGCCTTACATCCGGCATCCTACAGCACAGGTATACTCATCACTTCTCCAACATTTTATTCACAATTTTGGTTTCAGGTGATACAAGGACTCGAGACTTTCTGGTCAAGTATGTGTTCCAAGTGGTCGTTTACTTCGTATAGAGGGAGAGAAATTTGTGAAGGCATGGGGAGCCTCCATCTTCTATTGACCGGCTGGTTCGGGAAATGGACAAGATAGTAAAAAATCGACACTCAGCGTTGCAACGTCGGGGTATCATGATGAAGGGTCTACAAGATTGGTTTGACACAAGAGTTTAGCGATTATTTTTATCTCTTTTTTCGAATGGTTTTTACATCAGTTCTGTCGCCAGCGTTGGATGTACTTTTTTTCCCAACTTCTGGTTTTGTCCCAAATGGGTTTTCTACTTGTTGAGTTTTAACGAGACATCCATCCTGACACTCCATCATTTTATGAGTTACTAGATCAATTCGGTTTTTATTTTTAAATCACTTCTTTTCCCAAAACGTTATTGTAAAAAAAGTTTTTTTTTAATATAATTTTATATATTATTCAAAAACAAAATTCAAGTAACGGACAGGACCGAAATCACTAAGGTTTAGGAAAATTGCAATAGAAGACTCTAAAACTAAGAGTATTTCGTAAGATGACTTTCGATGAATAGTAACTGTCAGAAGAGGGTTTAAAATGTCACATTAGCATTTCCTCATCTTCCTCTCTTCAACACCAATCCCACCGTTTCTTTCTCTTCTCCTTCCTTAATTTCTCCTTTTTCTCCAACCCCTTTATCTCCACTTTTCCCCACATTGACGGTTCTGTTTCTCCATCTCACTGGTTCTCCTTCTGTTGTCATGTTAGTTGTTAATATATTTTGCAGCACGGGTTTTCGGTTAATAATATGTTATTTTTCGATTGATTGCTACCATTTGTTATAGCATGTTTTTTCCATTTGCTGTATGAGGACAGTTTTGGATTTTCATTACCCTTGATAAGTTATTTACCCAACTTTTCTACATATCATGCTATCGAAATAATCCTCTAAGGTTAAAGGGGTTAGGGCACCCCACTAAAAAATTAAATTTATGTTATTGCCCTTTAAGTTTGTAATAGTGTTTCCATTTTTCTATTTTAACCCTCTAAAATTAAAATTTTTGTCTTAAAACCTTAAGTTTTATAATAATTTATCTACTAGTTTATGTTTTGACCCCATACTAACTTGTTTTTTCAGCCATTTTATTTGTTTGACGCATAAATATTGAACCCAACTTGTGGTTTTTGGTAGACGCACATAGAGGAAAAGAAAAATCGTGAGCCTCGATTTTTCTTCCTCTCCGGCGGTCTCCTCGCCGCTGTTAGAGGATCCTTTAAGCTTTTTTTTTCTTTTTCGCTACCATCTGTGTTTTGCGTCGGGGTGAAGGACCTTGGTGTTTTTGTTGCAAGAGCCTAGAGAAGCTAAAATCTTCTTTTGGCATTTAGGTTTTAGTGGCTATGGCTTCCGTCGAAGGGGGAGCAGGCTCAAGTTGGCGGTTTTGGTTAGACTGGATCGAGATTTTGTTGGCGGTTTTTGAGGATGGATCTAGCTTGGATCTAGGGTTTGTTGGTGGTTCTCGTTTGGATAAAAGATTTGATGGCGTCAGGCTATGTCTGTTGTGGAGGGGTTTGGACATCTGTTGCAACATTAGTTGTTTTAAGTGTTCCCAAGTAGCCGACTTCTTCTTCTTTTCCGGCAGGTTCACTTTTGATTTTCTCGGTCTCGTGTATTCCGGTTTCTGTTTGGCTGCTGCTTTTGCGAATTATTTGTGTTATGCATTACTTGGTTTTAGAGGCTCCACGGTGTAGGCTTTGGTTGTAAGTCTCTCCTCTTTTGCCTAGAATCTTGTTGAGAAGGGACCCCTTAACCAATAATTCCAAAACGCCAGCGCTACCTTTTCATTCCTTACGTTTTATTTTATTATGTTATCTTTAAATATATTTAACTAAAAGGTTTTTACCACTCTATCCTTCTAGTATAGCAAGCTAAACGCGGATGTTGGGCAGACGTACAGAACTCGCAGACAAAAAGGCAAGTGCAAGGCAGACATGATTCGCAGACATAAGACATGTGATATTGCAGATGTACGACAAACGTACCGTAACTCGCAGAAAAAGGCAGGTACCAGCCATATGTTGTGCAGATGGGATTCTCAGCCTTAAGAGAAGTATATCCAGATGTAGAGCAGACATAGGTCGGACTGAAGCATATATTTAAGGTAAAGCATGTAATGTAAGATAGATCTAAGGTTATTAATCTCATTTTTTCACTCGAGTGATACTCTATTTGATACGTGCGTTAAAAACACTCTTAATTGAAATTTGATAATAAAGGCAAAAGAATTTTTAGATTGGTAACTTGTTACAAACTAGACTTCATAAACGTAAGAAACTAAGGCTTAATGCTTAAAACAGAGAGCAGTTCATAAGTAACTAAAATCAACCACAAATGATGATGTAGATGCTCTTCCATCATTCTCCAGATCAACACGATCGATGCGTATTACTACGTCGATAGCATAACCCATGTATTGAGGAACAGCAAAATACTCATACGTCGGTATTTCACCACTTACAAAACTAACGCTTTTGACAACATCTTTTGAATATGACATTGTTGTACTGAACGCAGGGTCAAATTCTAGGAGAAGTTTCCAATTCCTGGGACCTTATGTCCAATACATATTATAGAGAACATTGTCATTCATGGCTGAATGAAATCCTGCACCACAAGAATTTCTACTATGTTCTTTGAGAACTAACGTTTCATGACCAACAAAGAAAATAGGCCTTGTTTTTCCACATTCAATCTTGTGCAAGTCGTCACAGTGAACCAAGTTGGCATGGTCATATAGATCAAGGTAGCAGCCACTGAACTCGCAGCTCACAAAAGGGCAGTGACACCATTTGTA
Organism: Cardamine chenopodiifolia; assembly: GCA_963922655.1. Classification (NCBI taxonomy): domain Eukaryota; kingdom Viridiplantae; phylum Streptophyta; class Magnoliopsida; order Brassicales; family Brassicaceae; genus Cardamine; species Cardamine chenopodiifolia. The sequence continues at coordinate 4,389,214 of OZ000487.1, read as the reverse complement.
TAGGCACACGTCGATATGTGTTATCAAAACATCAACCCTTTCGAAAGATGCGATGCAACCAAACTCATTACTTGGACATGTTCACGGGTGTTCCAAATTCTGATTTCTCCATATAAAACAAATCCGTAGTTCTATATGACCATGCCAAGCATTAATATGTTGAATCTGACCATCAGTACAACGTTGAAAAGCAAAATAAAATTGATCAATAACTCTTTGTCAATAAAATTCATGTAAAATTGATGACATTACAAAAGTATTCAGCCTCTATATTTCACACCAACTAAGGAGCAGAAAGAGCTCCCTACCGTGATAAAATGATAAGAGTTTATTTCGTTTCTTCTACATAGTGCATCGAGGACAGTTTTCTACAAGAGGGAATTTACCTTTATCATATAAATTTTATCAACACAAGCTAGTTAATCGTGAAAAAGTAACCTGGGGAGGGGGGGGAGAGGGGAAAGAATTGCTCATACGACGTCTCCTCGTTCGCGAGTTTGGGCCCGTGCCATTTCGTATAAACCATTTTCGGAAGCTGATGATTTAGTATGAAGTCTCCTTGGTTTCTAGTTACTGCTCGGTACCATTTTGTATGAAGTCGCCATTCTAGGACTTTGATGAATGAACCCTAATTCCATGAATTTGTATTTATACTTATGGGCTTAATACTCGTTATGGATTTAGGGTTTCATATATGTGGGCTTATAACACCTTGAAAATATGCGTAAATGCGAATATCATAATCAATTTATTTGAAGGTGAGTTTAGGGTAAAGTGAAAGACTGTGCCAGAACTATTAATTAGTGTTTAAAGATTTTCTGAATTGTTCTCGTATGTATGCCTCAACATCTTGAAGTTAAGTATTACATTTTAATATACAAATTATATAAGAAAAATCTAATATTTTTCTTCTAATCGATTTTTTCAGAGTAGGGTTCAAATCACCAAGACATAAGACGAATAAGAGGCTTTACCATCTTAAGAGAGCCTAAACTCAGTTCTATTGTCGTTGATATCATTCTAGATTTTTGTGAAATTGACAGATATAACGCAGACTTTTTGCAAAGTAAATAGACGGTGCCGAATTAAAACAAAAAACCTCTGCATAAGGTCTGCATTATATCTGCCTATTTCACATATCCCTAAACTAGTATAAACGACGATAAATCGAGATTAAATTTTACTAATGTGTTAAAACCTCCGACTCCTTATGTCTTAACGATTTATGCAGAATCTACCACGTTTCCCTAAACTTACCCTGAAATTAGGATATGGCATATTGTGCCATATTACCCTAAACGCATAAGCCCATCGCCTTTAATAGGCCCTAAACCAAGAAGTTCAAGTCCTTTGGATTATCGTTGTTCGTGGCTTTTCTGATCAAAGTAATTGTCAAGTCTTTTATGGAATTTTTTTTAAACCCGGGGGGGGGGGGGGTGATCTGGGGCACAGCCTAACTAATCCTCCACGAAAATTGCCTATGGGTTTTAGAAAAGTGTCAAGACCACAAAAGTGTTTAAATATAGAGAGTTCACACACGTCTACCTTCGATGGTTATGTGACGCTTCGAGTTTTGTCTATAAATTCAGATTCACCGTTTATGTTATTCAACAACAAAAACACTCTTCGACACCATATTTTTTTGCATAATGGAGGATCTACTTCCTTTATAGTTTATGGTTTAGCGTTATGCATAAACATTTTAGAGTTTAAAGAATTGAGACTTATTAGTTTTTCTCGTGTGTATGATTCAACATCTGATCTGAGTATTACATTTTCAAATACAAAAAAATTCGCTGTAAAATCACTAGTTTGCACAAATTATCCAAAGTATTCACTTGATACTCTAGCCCCTCTTGAACCCTGATTAATATATTTCTTCAAATTGATTGTTTTCAGAGAAGTAGGCTTCAAATCGCCAAGACATAAGATAAATTAGAGGTTTTAACAGATTAGGAGAATCCAAACTCAATTTTATCGTCTTTTATACCAGTTCAGGGGTTGGCAAAATAGACAGATATAACGCAAACCTCATGCAGAGTTTAAAAGACAAATTATGCCGCCGTATACTGTTGAACCTTTTACTCTTTAATCATATTTTTTCTTTAATTTTGCGCCATCTATTGTGGGATATGTATTCTTTAAAGCCTCATATTCCTCTTATGTCTAAGCGATTTGAACTCTAATTACCTGAAAACAATCCATTGGCCAGAATAAATATTAGAGTTAAATGTTCAACAATGGACATAATATCTAAGTGATTATTTGGCATAAGTTTTTGGTTGGTTGCATTTATGCCTACGTAATGGTCAGACCGTTGAATTATATAATATTGCAGACGACTAATATAGTATTCGCAAAAGGAGTTGATCATATACCACTCAGCAATTGATGTAGTGATCAACTTGAAATAATCGACGGTATTCGTTATGCCACACAAAAAACTGACAAGCCAAAGAAGTAGATATGTCATTGTCCCTACAAAGAACATTCTGGTTTAATTATGAAAATTGCACGCGTCACGAACATAAGTGTCTCTAAGATTAGTCATCATCGGATTACCCCTCCACCATAATTCATAACAATTCTTTTCTCGCAGTTTTTTCATCTCTTTCATCGTACTCGACATCAACAGCTTTGTTGAAGAAGACATTAGGTCGCATCCCTTTTCTTAGTTTCTCCGCCAAAACAGATTAAGATCATACCATAATAATATTTGATTCTTTATGTCCTTTCTCTGACGCTTTGGTTAAAAGTTCGAGCCGTTTGACTTGTCGTTGTTGGTTGCTATTTCGATCAAAGTAGTTGTCAAGTCCTTTACGAAATAACACGTCTGGGTTTTCATTCTTGAGACATCTTTCACATATTTGTATAACCTCTTACGCTTCATATGGTTCCGCAACCATGGGTGAAAAGAGAATTTATAGAGGGGGAAACGGTGCAATGTACCTATCATTGGAGAGATCTTTAAACGATTTGGAAACTGATTGAACATTACACAAATCAGATGCTGAAGAATCTGCAACACGTGAAAAAACTACGAGAAGAACGTCTTAGAGTAGAGAACCAAGCGAAAGAGAAACTAGACGTTCCTCAGAACTCTTGATAGTACAAGAAGATGCAACTTCAGGTAGAGAAACATATTCTGGACCTACCTCATAATGACTTGCCATATTTGAGACTGAATGTAATCGCCTACTCTCTTATTATTTTTATAGAGGTTCTGAGTGTTTTCTTTTTGAACGTATTTATTAATAAAAAAATTAGTTTACAACAAAATAGATTAAATTTGAAATAGTCACAAAGGTATAACGAAGAAAGTCGTCTATAATCCGACCAAACACGGATATCACCGAGAACCTTGTACCACCAACCGAAGATAGGATTGCCATTGATTTCCACCAACACATCATGTTTTGACCATTACGATGACAAAACATCTTGTCAATTGAAATCCGCGTCTAAAGATATTGAATGCCATAAAGGCTAATAAACTGGTAGATACATCATTAAGAATAACACCGAACAAAGATCTACATATTTAATAAGAGATACTGTAAATATAAATGATAAAATGTTATCTGTTTTAAACCGTCAACATAGGAACTTTCTGTTGAAATCTGGTTAGAACCATCGCCAAACTGTCGACCAACCGACATGACTTTCGATGGGTGAAAATCTTCAACAGTATGCCCCTATCTTGTACCCAGAATAAGATCATCATAAGTATTAGGCCGGTCACAACCAATTACTCCATGGATTCACGTTTGTCTCTATCAAACCAAACAAAACCATTGTCAACGGTTGGAAGATTTTGCAAATTAACAATGGCGATGAAAAAAATTGAAGTAATGGAATAGAATGGTTTGTTGAAAAACAAAGAACGAAAATAGATGGAAAAACTATTCACAAACCATATAAGATTTGGGATAAGACGAAGGAAAGAGAAGAAGAAGAATAATTGAATCGATTTCTATTCAAAAGATAAATAGAAGGAATTCTCTCTGTAGCTTCTCTATCCCCAACCCTTAACTTCTCTAACCCTTGTCACTTTCCTATTGTTTGTTTTTTTCTCTACGCAATTAACAGAGGTTCTGAGTGTTTACACAAAGAAAGTGTAGTTGATAACTGGAAAACCAAAAGTCGCAACTGTTCAACGGTTATCAACATTCACGGATTACGAAGAGTATGAAACGGAAGATCACCTTTCTTCATTTAAAAATATATATTTTACATGATTTTAAATTTGAGCAGTGAGATAAGCTATTGTCAATACCGGAAACTCGGACATTGTGTGTTTTTCTATAAAGAAAATAATTTAGACAAGTTCTCGATTTGTGCTGTGTCATCCTTGTGCTGTCATGATTTTCGTCTGAGTATGAATCTTGTTCTGACGTCTCACACTCCATTTTCTACACTGTTTATCGTGTTTCCTTAGCTGTTTCTTTAAAAAAAATTTATTTCTTTTGTGACGTTCTGAGTACCTCTTATATAAAAAACAAAAAAACAATATTAGATCCAATATTATATATATATATATATATAACATATACATGGCAATTAAGACAACTAGTAATTATGACAGTTAGTAATATGTAATTAATATTTTATTTTAATTATGCCAATAATTAGAAAAAATAGTAATTTTGATCTAAAATATTAAATAAGCGTGCATTTTTTCCGTAATGATTACACAACTTTGAGACTGGACAACACCGTGTAATTATTTTAAACAGATATGACGCGGACCTTCTGCAAAATAGTTTGGGAGATAACTGACAGATTTATCGTCCCTCGACATTGACACATGGGTTGCATTAAATTCGAGAGGTGTCATTATGGGATACTAAAGGGAAATTAAAAAACTCATTTTAGACCTCTCTCACAATGTCTTTTTGTGTGATGTTCTCGAGTACCTCTATTTTAAAAAAACTTATTTCTTTTGTGACGTTCTCGAGTACCTCTTATAAATAAAAATATACATATACTAAAAAAAATATTACACTCAATATTAAAAAAAAATTATATATATATATATATAACATTACATGAAAATTATGACAACTAGTATTTATGACAATTAACAATATTTAATTTATTTTTCGCATATCCTTATTTACTGATTTGAATATAGGTAATTTGGGTAGTTTTAAATTTTTATTATAAAACTAGATAGTTTTTGGGTAGTTTAAAAAAAAACTATTTAATTTCACAAAGAATCTTTTTTTGACGTTCCACTTTTTTCTCTCTTAAACTCTAACTGTTTGATTACTTTTCTATAGAAAAAGAGAGCTTACTTTTCCCAAGCAATGAAATAAGCTTTGTGAATTCATCATATTACATGCAATCTCTCAATCTATTTTTCATGAGCAGCTTTTCTTCTTTACTTCTTAATATTCTGATAGTTATTCCGTCTTAGTTTATATATAGTGTTAAAACTTGTCATGGCCGGAGAGAATTCCAACAAACATAAATAACTCATGTCAGATTCGGCTGGGAAGAAGAAGTAGTAGCAAATGTTAAAAAACATGTTTAAAATGGCTAAAACGGAGGGGTTTAGGGAGATGATGGAACGCTTGGTGGCAATTCTTCATATTATGAAAGACTATATGAAAAAGAAGGATGAATCTCACCGCCTCAAGCTGAAACTGGAAAGAAGTAAGTTTAAACTTTCCATTAAATGATGGGTGGACAACAAATTGACTTGGAGGTTAAATGCAATAGGTTAGAGGAGAAAATAAACGTTGCGACGGTGAAGGTCGAGATTTGGGGTTCGTCTATGTTTTAACCTTTAAATGATCCTCTTTTCGGATGAACTCTTGTTACCATCCTTTTTTTTGTATTTGAAAGGTGAACGCAGATGATGTGCTTTATACGTATTATTAACTATTTTCGCTTAATTTTTGGATTATGTTTTTTGTTGTAACACAAACAGAGGCGGTTTAAGGTATTGTATTATTTGATTTGTACTTATAAAAGCAATCATGCTAGAGTTCAGAAATAACCCTGATGGTCGTATGTGAATCAAATTAGGGACTCATGAATTTATTTAAAACCAAAAAATATAAATTAACTATTCATCACGTTTTTATGTTTTCCAGCATAATATGAATGACAAATTGGGAACTAAAGATGAACCCATTCCACCAGTAATTCATATGATTGAGAAAATCCTGCAGTAACCATAAGTGTTCAATATACACGAAGCAATAATCACACAAGAAGTATAGAATCACAGTAACATACGGAACCTGGTGCTGTTGGATTGAACTGACGTTTTTTATCGACGAAAGCTTCAAGTAATAATCCCCCCCCCCCCAACCCATTTCTTAGTTGTTTTCGTGCGTATTATTCCACATCTGAGTATTAGCTTTTCAAATACAAAAAAGAAAACAAAATATATTAAAAAAAAAACAAAATCCCTGTAATATCACTTGTTTACCATAAATTGGAGGTTTTGACACATTAAGAAAATATAAACTCAATTTTTATCGTCGTTTATACCAGTTTAGAGGTTGGTGAAGTAGGCAGATATAACGCAGACCTTATGCGGAATTAAAAAAAAAATTATCGCACTATATATTGTGGAACCTCTTTAATCATTTTTTTTCTAAATTTGCCTCTGTCTATTGTGGGATATGTATTATTTAAACCCTTTTTTAACTCAACAGAACGTCTAAGTTATATCTGCCAATTTCACCTAAATTGATATATACGACAATTAAATTGAGTAAGGTTTTCCTAAGATTTTAAAGCCTCCGATTCCTCTTATTTCTTGGCCATTTGAACTCTAATTACCTGAAAAAATCGATTGGCTAGAAAAAATATTAGAGTTAATGTTCACAATTGTGGGTTTGATCATATCACTTTTCTTTAGCAACAAGTTTTTATTTGGGGTTAGAAAAACAGTTGTGTTTGTTTTGTTGGTGCGATTTTGAAGCGTTTTCGAAGGGCTTTCTTATGAGGCACGATGACGACGTCTCCACCAGGTCAGCCGCCAGCAGTGACAGGGGATCCTCCCCTTGTCGCTAAGGCTCCTCATGATTCTGCTTTACTTTCGTAAGTGTTCTCTCCATCGGTTAAACAGACTGAAGTAGATGAGGTTGAAGCGACAGAAGACATCACGGCGAACTCAGTGGCTCCTATTTCAGCTGTATTTTTTAACTCCGGTGGTTTCGTCCAAGGAGCGATAGCGAAGAAGTCTTGGTTACAAGTGGCAACGAAGACTTCTCTCTCTAAATTTGAATGCGACATCTTTTCTGTCAATGGTAAGGCAGTGGTATCAGTCTCAAAGGAGATCCTTCTTGAGGCTCCGCTTTGGGAAGACTTCTTGATCGGACGATTTGCTTCTAAGGTCCCTCATATTGCTAAAATACATGTTATTGTCAACAAGATATGGAGCTTAGGAGACAAAAACATAAAAGTGGATGTGTTTGAAGTCAATGAGAGTACCATAAAATTCTGCATTTGTAATTTTGTAGCCCGTCGTCGAGTTATCCGAAGAAAGATGTGGAATATATGTGATATCCCGATGATTGTTTTGCGATGGACTCCTATCGCTGAGATAGCTCAGCCGGAAATGACCTCTATGCCGATGTGGATTGAACTGAAATACGTTCCCCATTCTATGTTCTTTTGGAAAGGGCTCAGTTATCTAGCTAGACCTTTAGGCATTCCTCTTCGTTTACACCATGACACTGAACTTGTTTCAAGCTTTGACGAAACAAAATTATTTGTTGACGTTGATCTCTCGAAGACACTACCGGATCACTTTTACTTTGAGGTACAGGGTGAGGAGGTTCGTGTTTCTTATGCATATTTATGGCTGCCACTACGTTGCACAATCTGCCAAAAATGGGGTCATTTAGATGACAGATGTGTGAAGAAGATTCAGACTGCTCTCTCTCTGGGAATTATCTCCAAATAAAGCACAACGTTTGGAGAACAGAGTCCTATAAGGGCTGCTTCAAAAGAATCAATTATCAACATTGATAAGCAAGCTTGGTCACGGGAACCGTTGGAGATGCAACAGCTACATCACTGAACTCAAAACAGAGCACACCTATTAAAAACCATAGTCCTATAAAGCCTACTTTTAAAAAATTAACTATTGACATTGGTAAGCAGAGCTTAGTGGCTGGAACTGTTGTCACTACCGGCTTGCCCATCAGAGACGTAGCAGCTCCACTGCAGAACTCTCTCGGCAGTCAGGTGCTGGAGCTTGAGGATGGAGAGATCAGCTTACTATCTCCAGTTTTAAAATCAACGGATAAGGATTGGTTTTTGGTTACTCATTATTCTAATAGCAGGAAGACAATCAAGTTAGCAAAAACAGATTTAAATCCGGCAACATCAACATATCTGGTTTTCGGCCAGGTTACAATTGTATCTCCATCGAGATATGCAGCTTTAGAAGATCATGAGGAAGAATTGGTGGAGATAGTTAATATAAAACATATATTGGAACCAAATCAGATGTCAGCCGATTAATCTCCCGGTACAGGGGCTAGCTTTCTGCAACCATCAGTGGCTGGTGGTGATTTGCTTGATTTGGAGGTTCATGTTTCACCTACACACATAATCACTCATCCTACAGCCGCATCGATCACCTCTCGCCAAAAGGATACTAAGGTTAGAGATGATTTTTCTACTCGGGCTACTTTGCAAAGGTCTTCTAAAATTGCCCATAAATATTTTGCTAAAACAAATCAGAAAACATGAAACACAAACCTCGGTCCTATCCGAAAACGGGCATACCAAAAAAACATTAATGTCGTATTTTTCTTGGAACGTTCGGGGTTTTAAAAAGATAAGAAAGCATTCGGTTGTAAAGGATACGATTAGTTCCAAGGCTATGGAGTTTGGGGGTTTACTGGAAAATTAAGTGGCTGAGAACCAAGCTTATCGAATTGCAAATTCAGTGTTTCAAGATTGGTCCATGGCCACGGATTATGAGTATAACCCTTTAGGTCGAATTTGGGTTGTTTAGAGCAAACAAGTGGAGCTAAGAATGGTCTTCAAAATCAGCTCAGATGATGTCGTGTTTAGTTAAACTCTCAGGTTCTTCAGATGATTTTCTTTGTAGTTTTATTTATGCTTCAAATGATATGGTTGAACGTACATAGCTTTGGCGAGACCTAAAATCTCACCAGGACTCTTCTCAATATCGCAGCAAACCTTGGATGTGCGTTGGAGATTTTACCGAAGTGTTGGATTCGGCTGATCATTCATTGTCCTCTAGTTCTCATGTCCTCTTGTCAAGAATGTCTCATTTTCAGGATATTACCCGCTATTGCTCGTTGATTGATATGGTTTCTCATGATCCTCATTACACTTGGTGCAGCAAGCAGGCGAACGTGCTAGTTTGCAAAAAGCTGGACCGGGTTCTCATCAACAATCATTGGATGTAGCATCTTTTTCATTCTTCCTGTGTTTTCGAGGCCAAGAGTTGCTCATATCACCTGTGTGGTGTAATCTCGCTAGTTGTAGCCCCGTATAAGCCAAAGGGTTGCTTCAAGATTGTGAATGCTATTGTCACAATGGAAGAGTTCTAGCCGCTGGTTGAGGGTTATTGGAATGCTACTCTGGATCTTTTTTGTTCAACCTCTGCTACTTATCGTTTCTCTAAGAAGTTAAAATTGTTGAAGCTGACGATTCGTCACCTCAACCGTCACAAACTACACCATTTAACTCGGAGGACAACCGTAACTTATGAGGATCTTTGTGAGAAACAAAAATTAAATCTTTCCAAGGCTGATGCGAGTTCTATTCAGAGCGAGTCCAGAGCATTTGATTGTTGGGAAAGGGTGGCAATGCTAGAGGAAAGTTATTTGAGACAGAAAGCGAAGCTTGACTGGCTGAATGTAGGCGACAAGAATATCAGGTTCTTTCATAATGCCAGAAAAGAAATGGAAGTGAGAAATTTGATTAACATGATCCATTCCCAGGATGGTGTGTTCCTAACACATCGGGAGGACATAAAATTAGAAGCCACTCATTATTTTACTGACTTGTTTAGTATGAATTCTCAGGGTTATACAAGTATGTATCCGGAAGAAATCTCAAATGCTCTCCAGTATAGCTGTTCGGAGGAGGAGAAAGCTAAAGTCATGGCCAATGTCACGGCCAATGTCACGGACTCCAAAATTAAAAAGGTTTTATTCTCCATGCCTACCAATAAATCCCCAGGTCCGGATAGATTCACGGTGGAGTTTTTCAAGGCAGCTTGGAATATTATTGGGAAGGATTTCATCGTTGCGGTTAAATCTTTTTTCATCTATGGTTTCTAACCAAAGGGGCTCAACACCATGATCTTAGCCTTAATTCCAAAGAAAACATGTATCATTGGTATGAAGGACTATCGTCCAATTTCATGTTGTAATGTCCTATATAAGGTCATCCCTAAGCTCCTGGCAAATTCTTTTGGGTTTTATCTCTCAAAACAAATCTGCTTCCATTGAAGACTGTTACATGATGGAGAATTTGCTCCTTGCTTCTGATTTGGTCAAGGATTATCATAAAGAGAATATTACATCTCGATGTGCCATAAAGATTGACATATCCAAGGCTTTCGACTCCATTGAATAGGATTTTTTAGTCAATATCCTTCGAGCTTTGCAGCTTCCGCCTCGGTTTATTTGGTGGATTGAACTCTGTGTTACTACTCTTTCATTTCCCGTTCAGCTCAATGGTGAGCTTATAGGGTTTTTCAGAAGCGAGATGGGTTTGCGTCAAAGTTGCTCTCTTTCTCCTTATCTTTTTGTTATTTGTATGAACTGATTATCTCATTTACTAGACAGAGCCGCTATTGACGGTAAATTTGGTTTCCATCCTCGCTATAAGAGCTTAAACCTAACACATCTTTGTTTTGCGGATGATATAATGGTGTTCACTGATGGGAGAGTCCGCTCCATTCAAGGTATTCTCAAGGTTTTTGATGATTTTGCTCGTATATCTGGTCTGACCATTAGCTTGCAGAAAACTTCTTGAATACTTTGTTTAATGCAGGAATCTCCTCAAATACTCGTGCCTCTCTTTCTGGTTTTCCTTTTAACATAACTACCTTGCCGGTGAGATAGCTAGGTTTGCCTTTGCTTACTAAGCGCATGACCACTTTAGAATTCCAGCCACTAATAGAGAAAATTAGAGCGAGTGCGCATTGGATCTTGGAAAAATCATTTTCTGTCTTTTGTAGGTCGCCTACAATTACTCACCTTTGCCATATCGAGTTTAACAAACTTTTAGATATCGGCTTTTAGATTACCTTGCATGTGCATCAAGGAAATCGAAAAGATAAGTTCTGCTTTCCTTTGGTCTGATACAGATTTAAATCCATCCAAATCCAAAGTTGTCGGGGTGGACGTTTGTAAGCCAAAAAATGAAGGGGGCTTGGTATCAAATCTTTAGACCTAGCAAACAAAGTGAGTTGTTTCAAGCTGATATGGACGCTGATATCTACAAAGAATTCTTTATGGGTTACCTGGATCCATAAGTATCTCATTAAGAAAGGTTTCTTTTGGTTGATTAAGTCGACGACTCAAGCTGGCTCTTGGATGTGGCGTAAGATTTTAAAGTACCGAGATATTGCTAAGGATTTCCATAAGCTTCACCTGGAAAATGGCCTTAGTACGTCGTTTTGGTTTGATCATTGGAGCACTCTTGGTAGGCTGGTTGAGGTGTTAAGTGAGCAAGGCTGTATAGACATGGGCATTAAGTAAACATATACTCTGGGGGAGGTCTTCAATAAGCATAGACATAGGCGTCACCGCACGGATATTCATTCTCAGATTGAAGACGAGATTCAGAAGCAAAGAAGTAATGCTCAGACTGATTTGGGCGTGGCTTTGTGGAAGGGTAAGGAGGGAAAGTTCATGCCGCATTTCTCTTCTAAAGAAACTTGGCACCAGCTTAGGAAGGTATCACTTGTGAAGACTTGGTCTAAGGGCGTCTGTTTTACAAATGCTACTCCGAAATTTTCTTTCATCGTTTGGCTGGACACACTCAATCGTTTGTATACGTGTGATCGTATGGTCTTGTGGAACGCAAATGCTCCTCATGGTTGTGTTTTTTTGTTTTAACTCGATGGAGACTAGAGACAATCTTTTTTCTCTTATTCTTTCACTTCTCAGATATGACACATGCTTACTGCAGGGCTGCTCCAACTCAGGTACACAAATAATTTCCAAGATATAATTTCATCGGTTTTGACTATAGGAAGCAGAGAGCCAAAAACTTTTATAGCCAAGTATGTGTTCCAACCTGTTGTTTATTTCTTATGGAGAAAGCGGAACCGAAGAAGACATGGAGAAGGACCATCGTCCATTGAATCAATGATAAGAGACATCAGGAGGATAGTGTGTAATCGTCTATCGACATTGCAGAGTCGGAGTATTATGAAGATGGGCCTATAAGTTTGGTTTGCCACCAGATTTTAGCCACCTCTTGGTTCTTGTTATCCTCTTTTTTCTATCTTTTTCTATTGTTTTATCAGTTCAATCGAAAGTGGGAGTATTCTTTTTCCGAAGAACTGGTTTTGTTGCAATTGGGTTTTCTAGTTCTACATTTTACGAGGCAACCACTTTTGATATTTGTGTTTTTGAACTCTAAATAAAGGTTTTTTAAAAATATATTTTTATATATTATTTAAAAAAATGTTTAACGATTGATAGAATACCTAGTGAATACTTGGCATAAGTTCGGCAAAAAAAGTGATTAAAACGAGTTTTTGGTTTGTTGCTTCTATACCTACGAAATGTTCAGACCGTTGAATTATATTATAACACGATAAACCCCCAAACTAGTAGAAGTATACAAATATAAAAATTCATAGGTTTACATTATAATGTAAGCAACATCTAAATATTGCAGACGACTAAGATACCAAAAGTCGCAACAGTCCATTGGTGTTGATAATTACAAATTATCTACTAAGAGGATTACGAAAAGTACAAAACGGAAGGTCACATTTCTTCATTAAAAAATATTTTAATTTTAAATACGTATTTACATTGGAAACAAGAATTTTTAGATTCAAGCAGGTGAGACAAGTTATTGTCAATGTTTTTTTTTTGATAAATAAAAAAGTTGGACAATTTCTAGATTTGTACGTGCCATCCTTGCGCTGTCATGAATTTCGCTTGAGTACAGATCTTGTTCTGACATCTCACACTTCCTCTTCTTCACTGTTTATCGTGTTTGGCTGTAGTCTCTGTAGCTGTTTCTTTGCTTATGGTGATGGGATTGAGTTTTAAGTGTAGACTTAAGATAAAAAAATCACAAGAGGCTGTTCAAAAAGAGAAAATTCTAGCATGCAGTAGGAGGCATGCAATCGGAGGCGTCTAGTAACGATGTTTACTCGTAAAAGAATTTCCAAGCATCTCCATAGTTATTTTTTGAATAATAATAGTTACATAAAAACTTGTAGAGGGGTCTTCGACTAGGGTTTGGGACTCCGCCGTGGCGTCGCCTCCCGGTGAGATGGCTGGTCGAAGGGTGGGGGAGGTTGTAGTCGTCGCTGACTCCTCTCCAGCTGCCCTATCGGCTAGTGCGGTGGCTCCAGGCTCTGCAGAGGACTCTAAAACAGAGCACGTTGGTTGTGATTTACAGGCTTCGGGAGAGGGTTTGGTCCAGAAGAGTTTAAAAGCTTCTGCTCTGGTTGGGGAGCAACAGATATCTCGTGTTTCATCTCCAACTCAAAGCGCTGGCTCAGAAGGTAGGTCCGGTACTGAAGGAGTGGCGCTTTGTTCATCTCCTGCTGCAGAGCCTCTCACGTAGCAGGCAACGGCATCTGCAGGATCACCTCCTATGAAATCTTGGGCTCAAGTAGCTGGTCGGTTAACACAGTTTGAAGCTGTTGCGTCTAAGATTAATGGAAAGCAGGTTGTGATTGTCCCATCGTAGGTTTTTCAGTCAGGTCCGCCACTGTGGGAAGATTTTCTGGTAGGTAGGTCTGCCTCTGCAGTGCCCAATATCGCAAAAATCCACATCATTGTCAACAAAATCTGGAACCTTGGTGATAAATCGATTAAAATCGATGCTTTTGTTGTCAATGAAAGGACAATTAAATTCAGAATTCAGAACGTGAATGCGAGAAACCGTGTACTTCGTAGGGCTATGTGGAACATTTGTGATACCAATGATTGTTTTGAAATGGACCCCTGTCCTTGAGGATACGCAGCCTGCTTTATCTTCGATGCCAATGTGGGTTACGTTGATCAATGTCCCTCCATCTCTATTTTCGTGGAAAGGAATAAGCTTCATTGCCAGTCAGGTGGGGATTCCTATCAGACTTCATAAAGACACTGAGCTAGTTACTGCTTCGATGAAGCCAAAGTCTTCATCGACGTCTCTCTAACAAGGGAACTGCCAAAGCATTTCTGTTTCAAAATTGGTGAGGAGGAAGTCACTGTATCTTTTGACTACCCTTGGCTTCCAATGAGATGCACTAGTTGTCGCACCGGGGGACACACTGACCAAGGGTGCTTCTCGAAATTTAAGTCTTTTCCAAGCAAGGAAGTGGCTGCTTCAGTTTCAGCACAGGCTGGTGTTGCAGATACTCCCAAGGTTTTTGAGAGTCAGTTGGAAACTAATACAGTGCAGACCGAGAAGCTGCCTTCGTGGTCATTTGCGAAGCAGGTCCGATTGGTATCCTCTAACGTGCTCCCAGAGGAGGCTAAGCGGCAATCTGATGTGAATCAAGTCCACTTGGAATCTGAAGCAGGGCCTACGGAGATGTTGTCACAGTCAGTTGTGAGTCCGTACCAACTGTTGACTCATTCTTCTCAGGATCAGCTACCAGAACGCGAAGCAGGCGAGTTTGTGCCTTCTTCGGTGAGTTTGGAACAAGAATGGAAGTCCATTCCTCATACTCATGGTAAGGCTAAACGAAAGAAAAAATTAATTTATGGGGCTGTCTCCATTTCAAGTCCTTCCTAGTTTAAAGCTCTGAGTTCTCCTGACTTGGAACCGGATCTTTTAGAAGCTATGGTCTCCGCGGCTATGCTATCTCCCCTTGATATAGCTCTCTCTACTTCAACAGTGCTCTGTTCTGAGGCTCCGGTGATACCAGTCTCTGTTTCGCTCAAAACTTCAAACCAGTCCATTCGGGTTGTAGAAGTCATTCTGCATGGTCAGCTCCATTATGATGTAGTTGTAGCAGTTGGTGGAAAGTCCACCACGGAAACAGTTTCATACAGCAGCTCTACAGCAATTCTGCATTTAAATTCCGAAAAGCTCACCAAGTGAAGCAGGGCGGCTCTGTTTCCAGTTCCGATCCCAGTTCTTGTCTGGCCTTGGCATTGGACGACTTAAAAGCTCGAGAGGAGGCAACTTTGCCAAATACAGCTACTCTCACTGTGTTTGAGATCTTAGTCGCAGAGACAGAAGAAGCAGCTTACGGTACAAGGTCACGCCTTCAAACTGACATGGTTCCTGCTCAAGTGAAGTCGGATTTTCTTCGTGATGACCAGGGAGCTAGGACATATATCACTAGAACATCAAAACAAAAAAAATCTGGTACGTCAACACATTCAGCTCGCTTACCGGAGGCTGTCCCTGGTGGCGTTGGAAGAAGGAAGCAAAAGAAAAAACATTGATGTCAGTCTTCTTTTGGAATATTATAGGGCTGAATAAGAAAAGGAAGCAGTCTATAATTTACAATTGGATTCATTCTAAACAGCTATTACTTGGAGGATTGTTGGAAACTCGGGTTACGGAAGCTCACGCTCTTACAGTGGTTTCGATGGCATTTCTTGGTTGGTCTTTTACTTCGAATTATGATCATCATCACCTCGGACGTATTTGAGTAGTGTGGAATAAGAGCGTGGACCTACGAATCTTATTCAAAACTGATCTGCATGGTATTTTTTCTTGCATGGTATGACCTTTCGTCTTAAGTATTCATTTAAATTTTCTAATGCGATAACTAAGTTGCAGGAGTTCATGCCTATGGTAAAGGAGTTCTAGGCGTCCACAGCCCCTCTTTTTCTTTCCACTTCTTCTCTTTATTCTCAAAGAAATTAAACATCTCAAGCCGCTCATCTGTAATCTTAGCCGACAAAAGCTTCACCATTTATCCAGACGTACTGAAGAAGCTTTTGAGGAACTATGCGCTTGCCAAAATGCAACCGTTTCTCATCCTTCATCGGAAACCAGTTCTGCGGAGTCTCTTGCTTATGCTAGATGGGACCACATAACGCTTCTTGAGGAGAGCTTCCTTAGGCAGAAGGCTAAGCTCCATTGGTTAGATGTGGGAGACAAAAAAAAAAGGTTTTTCCATAATGCGGTCCAAGAGAGACAGGCGCGGAACATGATTCGGAAAATAGTGAACCATCAGGGACGAACATTAACTACAAAGGAGGATATCAAGTCTGAAGCGGTCAGGTACTTTAGTTCTTTATTTTCTAACCATCCAATGGATTTTACAGGAGCCACCGTATCGGAGCTGGAGGAGCTTCTCACATTCCGATGCTTGAGTGAGGACAAAGAGATGTTGGTCTCCGAGGTTACCGATACCGAGATAATGGGGGTTCTCTTCTCTATGCCTTCTAATAAATCTCCAGGCCCGGATGGCTATCCTATTGAGTTTTAGAAAGCAACATGGCCTATTATTCGGACTGATTTTCTAGTAAGTCTTTCTTTGCGTATGGGTTTCTCCCCAAGGGTATAAACTCTACCATTTTAGCTCTCATCCCGAAGCGGACGGACTCAACAACAATGCACGACTTTCGTCCCATATCCTGTTGTAATGTCCTTTATAAGGTCATCTCAAAGCTGTTGGCTAATCGGCTCAAGAGAATTCTCGATGGGTTTATTGAGCCAAACCAATCCGCTTTTGTTCAAGACTGCTATCTAATGGAGAATATTCTCTTAGTTTTGCAACTGGTTCGGGATTACCATAAGGACAATATCGCTTCTCGTTGTGCGGTCAAGATCGATATCTCCAAGGCTTTTGACTCAGTTGAATGGCCTTTCTTGCTGGACGTTCTCTTAGTTCTTGATATCCCCCCCGGGTTTATACATTGGCTCAAGCTTTGTGTCGCCTCTCCATCCTTTTTGGTGGAAGTTAATGGGGAGGTTGCTGGATATTTTCCTAGTACTAGAAGTTTAAGAAAGGGATGTTCTCTATCTCCTTATCTTTTTGTTATCACTATGAATGTCTCTCGTTGATATTAAATAATGCAGCAAGTGCAGGGAAGTTCGGTTATCATCCATGATGCTGTTCGTTGAAGATAACTCATCTTTGTGTTTGCAGATGACATTATGGTTTTTGTAAATGGGTCGCCGAGTTCAGTGGCTGCTATCCTAGAAGTCTTTCACATTTTTGGTCGATTCTCCGGGCTCCAAATTAGTCCCAAGAAGTCCAATATTTTCCAAAGAAGCCCTCAACAGCGCACCGACATTGCTTCTCGCTTCTCTCTGTGTGTAGGCATTCTTCCGGTCAAGTACCTGGGACTTCCTCTAATCACCAAACAAATTTATAGGCTGGACTTCTAGCCTCTCATTGACAAGATTTGATCCCAGATGCAATCATGGAAGCATCAGTTTCTCTTCTTTGCGGGTAGACTTTAACTTCTCACTTTGGTTATTGCTAGTCTAAGAAAATTTTGGATTGCTATGTTTCGCTTGCCTAGTGCTTGTGTCAGGGAGATCGAGAAGATATGCTCCGCATTTCTTTGGTCGGGACCAGACCTGAACCCACGTAAATCAAAAATAGCTTGGACGGATATTTGTAGGCCAAAGGAAGAGGGAGGTCTCGGTCTAAAATCAATCTTAGATGCAAATAAAGTTAGCTGTTTCAAACTCATTTGGAGGATTTTTTCTGCGAGAGCTTAACTTTGGGTGAATTGGATAAAGAAAAATCTGATCTGAGCAGGTTCATTTTGGTCCGTCAATAGGAACACAATGGTGGGATCCTGGATTTGGCGTAAGCTAATAAAGTATAGAGATCAAGCAAAAGATTTTCACAAAGTTCTGGTAAAAAAGGGTGAAGACTGTTCATTTTGGTTTGATAATTGGTCAAGTTTAGGGCGTCTACATGACAAGCTGGGAGATAGGGGCTGCATAGATATGGGAATCAAGCTCACAGCTACTTTAGCAGAGGTTTTAGCTACGCATCGTAGGCAAAGAAGAAAGGGCACGGTTTATGTGTCATTGAGGAGGAAATAGACAAGTTAAAAGCAGCGAATAGTAATGAACGAGACACTCATCTTTGGCGCCACAAGTATGACGTTTTCAAGAATGAGTTCTCATCAAAACACACTTGGGATCAGCTCCGGTCTCGAGGTTCACAAAAGAGTTGGTATAAGGGAGTGTGGTTCTCACCGGTGACACCAAAATACTCTTTCATCGTTTGGATTGCAACACATAATCGTCTATCGATAGGAGATCGAATGGTTCTTTGGAACTCAGGGATGAATTCGGGTTGCGGATTTTGTAACCAAACTATAGAAACTCGTGATCATCTTTACTTTGAATGTAGGTTCACCTCCCAGCTTTGGAATACCCTCTCTTCTGGAATTCTGCAACAGCGATTCACAGCCCATTTTGGCTCCATCATCGACTACATTACGGGATCAGCTTTTGGAGGCACACTTCAGTTCATCTTAAGGTATCTCTTTCAGGTTTCGATCTATGTGGTATGGCAGGAGCGCATTAGGAGACGGCACAGAGACATTCTTAAGGATCAAAGCTCTCTTACCAAGGATATCGACAGACTTATGCGGAATAGACTCGTCACACTCAAAATGCAAGGGAAGTACTTGGACGGCTTGCAACTTTGGTTTCGCCTCCATAGGCGATGACTTTACTCTATCTTCATTTTACCCCACAAATTTTATTGTATTTTATTTTTGACGATATCATTTTCAGCTCTTTGGGATTTGATGGTACTCTTTTTCCCAATTCCGGTTTTGTCCCAATTGGATTTTCTGGAATTGGGTTTTAACGAGACCATCACTCCCAAAAATTTCGAGCCTTCATTAGTCTTCGAACAACACTAGTTTGTACAAACGTTGTTTCCTTGAATATATTTTCACATAATATTCAAAAAAAAAAAGAATTTCCAAATGGTACAAAAGGTGCTGCTTTATGGGTTGATGTATGATTTTTGCGGCGGATTCGGGAGATAATTAAGACGGCCACGACAACTCTCCTGCAATATTTGTCAAAGCGGTGGCGAAACACGACATGGGTTTGCGGGATTCTTATATTGTTTGTTTCTATCTAAGTTACGTCTTATGCAGAATGGGTTCTCGTTTCTATCTAGGGTTTAGTTTTCTTCTTATCAATGTATCTGACGAACAATATATAATGTAATATGTTTGGGTTCTGAGCTTTGTGTTTATTTTATCATCTTGTTTGTGTTTAGTTAAGCTACTGAATAGTTTGTATGTTAGTTAGCTTCTAGTTGTGCTATGTGACGAGTATTTAAGATGGGTATCGAGGAGGTTTAACAATAGGCGGCACTGACAATAGAATAATTACAACAAAAAGGTTAAAAGCAGATATTTCTAGGAAGCCCAAACCCGGATCCAGCTACTCCATAATCAAAACTTGCAAAAACAAAAGAGATCGGCAAAAACAGTTCTTTATTCGGTAGAAAAAGAGATATGGTAAAGCAGGCTGCAAACTCATTTGGATTAAGGCTACATTCTGCGAGAACTCGCTGTCAAGCTCTGAGTTCACTGCACGACACAGCCATTCCTCTTGCTTTTATAGGTCCAGACTGTTTCAGCTGGGGCCCTTCCTCGTCTAAATCAACTCGCTTCTCTACAAAGAAGGCTTGGGAGCATTTGGGTTAATACTTGGCTTAAGTTGGGGCAAACGAGTGACTACAGTGTTTTTTTTGTTGGTATTAAAATTCGTATACGCTAAGTATATTAACTGATGGTCAATGTTCTTGTTTGTTAGTTCCCAATGTATATTAAAATAATATTGGAAACAGGCAAAATTAAATACACGTATAGAAGACCTTAAATGTTTTTAAATACATAGTATGAGTTAGCGAAAATATATATGTGAACATTCGAGTGTTTGGCTAAAAAATACAAGAATATATATATCTAAATTTCTTTTTAGTCCCAAGTTCGATCCATCATATTGCTCTTTGATCTGATTTTTTAAAGTTTAAAAAAAACTTAGATATCTTTAACAAAAAGAAGCCAAAAATTGTCCATGTACGAAGAGTGATTGAGGGAGTTCGTTGAGAAGCAGTGCGGGATGTTGGAAGTGCTAGTGAAGGAACACCATCCGGTGGGAATGGTGAAGGGACCTGGGGAATCGGGTTTGATCAAACCAAAAGGATCATACGCGACAGGGGAAGATGTTGCTCAGCACACTAATCGTGGTAAGCAGCAATCTCCTTGAGAAGGAAAACTCAAAAGCCAGCGAGGTTGGCAATTCGAGCGATTCATTTCCTTGAGAGATGCTAGAGAAGCAGAGAAGGATGTTGGATCCGCAAATAATCAGCACTTTAATGGAAGCAACATGTCAATGCGAGGGACGGTAAGTCTGCCAGTTTATCTGCCAAAGTAATTTGCAGAAGGTCTGCGTTATATCTGCTTAATGTTTAGTTTACCGCTTGCCATAACGATTTGAGTCTTAAGATGCAACTTGTTACTGCCTCCGTTCCATTTTATAAGATGTTTTGACTAAAATCGCGCATATTAAGAAAATTATTATTCTTACAAAAATATCAATTAATATTTGATTTAAATCATTTCGCCCAATTAAAAGAAGACAACCAGATATAAATGGTCAGAAAATATCAAATATATTTAACTTTTTCATAGAAACTCAAAAAATATCTTATAAAATAGAAAAAAGCTAAAACATCTTATAAAATGGAACGGAGGGAGTACTTTTTCTTAATATTAAAATTTTTCCCTTTTGGTTACATTACAAACCCTAATCCCTCCTATTGCGGTGATGTATCCCAAAATGTCTTGTGTCTTATATAATAAGTATTTTGTTGTAACCATGACATGGGTGATATTGATCTGCCAAAGTAATCTGCAGATTTTAAGCAACTGGACGTGCGTCACTTTTTACTTAATCAGTGGATGAAAAATGTGATGCAGGCACATAATTCTCTTAAACAAAAGAGATGATAGATTATGGGATGGGAAGAGGCAACTGATCGTACAACACTGTTTGCCAATTCAATGGATGATCGAAGGAGTGTTGAGCTGATGGTAAATCAACCAACGGCCATACAACACTCTTGATGGATACAATAGTGATGAGGATGACTAGAGAACTAGATGGAGTGAATGACACCACACAGAGGATGAAGAAATCTGTGATAAGTCGAAACTCAAGCTTCAAGGCTTCACACACAAGAAGACGAGAGGTAAATACGCTCTTCATTGAAGAAAACAAATCATTTTATTTCATTAAGCAAACTTCTGTTACAATGGTGAATGGTAAGCTTATATCGATGTCCTCATCATAATGGATTCAAAGTGGAGAAGTTGGAGAATCAATAACTGGACATGGGTCACTCTTTATTGATTCAATAGAGATGAAAATGAATAAGTCACTTCCTTGAGGCTTCTTTGACTTCTAAATGGGCTAAAATTTGGATAGGCTTGATAGTAAACATTTCCATTAGAATTTTTCCTCCTCTTCGATGTGTTTGGATCCGATGACATCATCATACTCTCCTTCTTGAAATATTTTTGTCCTCAAAACTAATGATATAGATCTTAACAATAATGAAATCATGGTGAATCTCCAACTGGTCATATAATATTATGTAGAACGACGAACCTTTCGCAGACTTTGAGCATATAATATTATGTAGATCCTATGCAAACTTAGAGTAGTTGATGATATGCAGACTCTACGCGGACTTAAGAGTATATGATAATATCCAGACGCTACACGGACTTAGAGTAGATGACAATATGCATATTCTTTTGGCTTTTTCGACTCTGATACCAAATGATGTAGGCACAAATGCGTGATGATTGATTATGGAGTCTAAGAAGCTAGACATGGATGACTCTCTTCTTAAACCAGTTGGATGGAATGATATAGATAATGTAGGATGGGATTAAGCAACTGGAAGTGGGTCACTCTTTAGTTAATAAGTGGATAAAAAATGTATCCGAAGTGGAAAAGATGGAGAATCAAGCAAAGCCATCCAGTCTTGGTCATGTAGTTATTCTGATCAAATAAGATACATGAAAAAAACAGATTCACAGTATCATCCAAGAGAACTTTGAATATAGACGGTGATGAGGACATCAGCACAACCTTATCAAGAAGAAGACCTTAACATAACGACTATGGATAAACACCAAGAACAAGATTAGGAACCAGACGCTTGAGAGAGAAGTTCAATGACTCAATAAAAAACTTATCACGATCATAGAGGATAAAAAATTCCAAGATGATGAGAACACCAAGGAAATACTATAAGACATTCAAGAGCAGACCAAGGCTTCAATAACTCAAGTCTCGCCGGTTCTTCAAGGTATTAAAGAATGTAATTTGTTCACCGTTTCAAAGGCAGAATAAAATCAACAAAATCACCAAAAAAGCTCTATGGTACATTTATGACTTCTAATATTTTAAATAACAAGTTACTTTATTTGTTTTGCAGAAATAAGACTGCTAGATTTTATTCAGTCTTTTCTTTTTAAGTTCCAAAGAGTATATTTTAGTTTGATATTTTAGTCCTTTCACTTAATGTAATTTTTGACCCTAGAAGGTTCCCTGCTGTTGGACTCCTATATAAAGTCCCTTCTCAGTTTGTAAACTTAAGTTTTTGGATCAAATAAAACGAGATTTGATTTCTGAGAATGAAGCATCCACCTCTCTACTTCTTGTATGCGATTCTTCTAAGTGTGAATGACCAGACTTATCATATATCCTTTCACAGATATGTGTGGCGTCTATCAATCCATTTCTCTATCCATTTCCCCTTCAAATATTCTTAAGAGAGAGACATCAGTCCAGTTGAAGAGTCCCCATCAAATTCCCCTTTGTTTCATCTTTCCTTACTATCCAAGACTATAGAGAGTGACCTTAGTCCAGCTATAGCCTCTCCATCTATCCATCATGAAAGGATCCCTTCTGGTTCTTACATCATCTGTAACAGATCTTAAACGCTCATAATCAGGTTTATCAATCCCTTTTTTTGTTTTCATTTCATTTTGTTATTGTCTCTTAACTTCTGCCTATCTGCATCCTAAAGGAAAATCCATAAAATCGTGTTTTGTTTGTTGTTTGTAGTTCGAAAATCATGTGTAAGTTGTTTGCATTCTTTCGATCTGCATCCTAAAAGAAAACCCCATAAAAATCGAGTTGTGTTTGCTGATTGTGTGTTGTTCATTTTGCAAATCCAGAGAGTATCATTTGTTGTTGATTTCATATGCTGAAGTAGTTTTGTTTGTGATTGTTGTCTATTCAACTTCCTTGCATTGATATGTTGCTTTTCATTTCTTTCTATATTTTTTCTTTTTGTCTTTTCTATTTCATGTGCACTTGATCTGTTGTTTGTTTTGAGAGACAGAAAAAGCATGAATATGGGAGAACCAGGGAATGAGAATATAGTTCAAATGTTCGCCGCTATTCAGTTGCAACTTCAAACACTTGGAAATCAAATGAAAAGGATAGATAACCACAACAAGTTTGCAGAGATCCCATTAGAAATGTAAATGC
This sequence comes from Cardamine chenopodiifolia, assembly GCA_963922655.1. NCBI lineage: Eukaryota > Viridiplantae > Streptophyta > Magnoliopsida > Brassicales > Brassicaceae > Cardamine > Cardamine chenopodiifolia. Next base: position 4,365,547 of record OZ000487.1, on the reverse strand, counting down.
TTAACGAGTGAATCATGAAGAGGATGACATGCCTGAACTAGAGGATGATCCACCACTTGATCCTCTTTAAAATCCCAGACCAAGAAGACAATACAACCATGACAGAGGCAAAGGATAAGATGAGTGACAAGGAAATACAGACGTGAAGTTCACGACACCAACCTTTGCGGAAAAAGTTAATCCAGATGCCTACCTTGATTGGGAAAGACGTATGAAGTATATATTCGAGTATTACAACTACTCAGATCAAAGGAAAGTGTCTCCAGCTGCTGCTTAACTTACAGAAAGCGCTATAGCTTGGTGGGATACATACATGTTTAAAGAAGAAGATATATACATGGACATATCAATACATGGGAAAACATAAGATTACAATTAAAAAAGAGATATGTACCTACATATTACTACATGGAATCGCAGAAGAAGTTTCAGAAACTTACTCAAGGGTCTAAATCTGTTGAAGAATATTTTGATGAGTTTGAAATGCTTAGAAACAGATTAGAGACTAAAGATTCAGAGGAAACTTTGATGGCCCAATTCATAAAAGGTCTTCAAGATAAAATTGCTAGGAAAGTTGAGAGACAAACTTATCATGACTTAGATGAGTTGTTGCACCTTGCGGTTCAGGCCGAGTAGCACATCAAGAAAAAGACTCTCACAGCCAGTGCAACATGTCTATTTGGAATCAACAACCTCTGAAAGTTCTAGACAACGGAAAATCTAGTGAAATCGAATCCAGATTCAAGAAGCCCATATATGAAATGTTTAAGAACCTCAAACCAGAGCAAGGTAAGTCTCCAATTCAAAGATCTTGTGACATAACTTTTTTTAAATGTCAGGGAAAATGACACTATGCACAGGAATGCCCAAACCAGAGGGTAATGATTCTTAAATTAAATGGAGAATATGAATCTCAAGATGAAGAGGAGTTTGAACCAGAAGAATCTGAGGAAGATATTGTGTATTATCCAGAAACTGGAGAACTACTAGTCATAAAGAGAGCTCTTTGTGCACTATATGATCTAGAAACTATTCAACGAGAAAACTCTAGGATATGTAGTTTGATTATCGATGGAGGTTCTTTCACTAATGTGGCCAGAAAGTATTTGGTTGATAAGATAGGTCTCCAAAGGACAAATCATCCATGACCATATCGGCTCAAATGGCTTAATGATGAGATTGAACTGAAGATCTCCAAACAAGTTACCATACCTTTCAACATAGGCAAGTATTCCGATCAAGTTGTGTGTGATGTGGTTCCTATGCAAGCTGGTTACCTTCTTCTATGAAGACCATGGCAGTTTGAAAAAGAAACACTACATAATGGCTGAACCAACTATTACTCTTTCACTCACAACAACAAGAAGCACAATCTAACCCCGGTTACTCCACAAGAAGTGCATGAAATGCATATATCCATGTCCAAAAGAGCTAAGCTAAACAAAAATAATCTTTATATTAAACATACTACTGTTTTGAAATTTCTTGATTCACAAGACAAGGTGCTACTAATGATCTTCAAGAAGGTTTGTTTTCATGTCAAGAAGCACAAGACTTACCAGATGCTGTTTCAGAATTGCTTGAGAATTCAAAGATGTTTTTCCAGAAGAGGTTCCACCAGGATTTCGACCTATAAGAGGAATCGAGGATCAATTTGATCTTGTTCCTCTACCAAACCGAGATGCCTATTGAGTGAATCCAAAAGAAGCCAAATAGGTAGAGAAACAAGTGCAAGACTTGATGTCCAAGGGCTATATCTGTGAGAGTCTAAGCCCATGTGTTGTTCATGTTCTTCTAATGCCAAAGAAAGTTGGTTCTTGGAAAATGTGCATAGATTTCCGAGCCATCAACAACATTACTGTCAAGTATAGGCATCCAATTCCAAGGCTTGATGACATGCTGGATGAGGTCAATCGAGCCACAATCTTTTCAAAGATCGATATGAGAAGCATATATCATCAGGTGAGGATGAAAGAAGGTGATGAGTGGAAGACAACATTCAAAACTAAGCAAGGATTGTATGAATGGCTGGTCATACCATTTGGTCTTACAACGCTCCAAGTAAATTCATGAGACTCATGAATCACATCCTAAGAGCTTTCATCTGTAAGTTTGTTCATTTATCTCGATGAAATTTTGATCTATAGCTATAGTCTAGAAGATCAGCTAATCCATCTTGAACAGGTTCTTGAAACACTTAAAGCCGGAAATCTGTATGCAAATCTTAAACGCGTACCTTCTGCATTGATCAAGTTGTGTTTTACGATTTGTTATGAGTTTACAGGGATGAAAAGTTGATGAGGAGAAAATCAAAGCTTTACAAGTATGGCCAACTCCAACAACCATAGGACACGTTAGAAGCTTCCATGGATTGGCTAGCTTTTACAGTAGATTTGTGAAGGATTTCAGTACTGTTGTTGCACCCGTCACTTCGGTGATCAAGAAAACATGGAATTCAAATGGGGATAAGCACAAGAAGATGCAATCAATAAACTCAAAGACAGCATAACATATGCGCCTGTTTTGGTACTTCAAATTTTTTTTAAGATTGAATGTGATGGTTCCAGAACAAGTATTAAAGTTATCCTTATAAAAGGAGGAAAACTAGTAGCATACTTTAGGGAGAAACTAAGCGGAGCTTCACTCAACTACCCTACTTTCGACAAGGAACTCTATGCTCTGGTAAGGTCTCTTGAAACTTAGCAACATTATTTACTGTCAAAAGAGTTTGTTATACATACAGATCACGAGAGACTCAAACATTTGAGAGGAAAAACTAAGCTTAAGAAGAGGTATGCTAAGGGGCTATAGTTTATGGAAACTTTCCCATACACAATCAAGTACAAAAAAGGAAAAGAGAACATTGCAGCAGACGCTTTATCAAGGAGACATGCTCTCATTAGCACAATGGAAGCTAAGATTATGGCATTTGAACACATAAAAGGATACACGGAGTATTCAAAGACACAAGCAAGGCTGCATCTGGTATGTTTTATCAACATCATGGATTCTTGTTTCTAGAAAAATGACTTTGTATTCCTCAGGATCAATGGGAGAGCTGCTGATTGGAGAAGCTCATGGAAGAGGGCTCATGGGGCATTTTGGACGAGATAAGACTTTGAATGTGCTTTTGGAACACTTATACTGGCCGCATCTAAAAAGAGATGTTGAGAGGTTTTGTGCTAAGTGTATTACTGGTTTGAAAGAAAAATCCAGGTCACATCCTCATGGTTTATATATGCCTTTTCATATTCCTAACTTGTCTTGGGTAGACATTTCTATGGAATTTGTCTAAGGACTGCCAAAGATCATCCGCAAGGATTATATCTTTGTAGTTGTTGATATGTTCTCGAAAATGGCTCACTTCACACCATGTCACAAGACTAATGACGCTACTCAAACTGCTGAATTCTTTTTTCAAAGAAGTAGTGTGCCTACATGGAGTGCCAAAGACCATAGTTTCAGACTGAGATACCAAGTTTCTAAGCCATTACTGGAAAACTTTGTGGAGGAAGCTGGGAACTACGTTGCACTGTTTAACCACTTGTCATCCACAGACTGATGATCAAAGTGAGGTAGTTAATCAAACATTATATACCCTGTTGAGAGCCACAGTTGGTAATAATCTGATGAATTGGTTATCTTGCTTACCTTATATTGAATTTTCTTATAACAATGCCAAGCATTTTGCTTCTAAACTCTCTCCTTTTGAAGTTGTTTATAGATTTAATCCTATTACTTCATTAGATCATTCACCCCTACTCCAAACTGTTTATTGTGGTGAAGGTGAAACCCGAGCATATTTTGTGAAAAAACTACATCTAAAGGTCAAGGAGAATCTAGAAAAGAAGACAAAAAAGTACAAGAAACAAGCTGACAAGAACCAAAAGAAAGTGACCTTCGAACCATGAGACTGATTTTGGCTACTCAGGAGGCATGAAAGGTTTCCAAACCAGCAAAAATCAAAACTTACACCCAGAGGAGATTGTCCTTTTCAAGTGCTAGAAAAAATCAATGAAAATGCCTACAAAATTGAACTACCATGTGAGATGAATATCTCTTTTACTTTCAATGTTTCTGATCTATCTCCTTTCAATGCAGATGTACATGTTCTGAAGACGGAACCTTTCCAAAGGGGAGGAGATGATGTGGACATCGGGACAACCTTATCTGGATCAGAAGAAGACCTCAACATAGCAACTATGGATCAAACAACGAGAAAAAGATCAGGAGCCAGACGCTTGAGAGAGAAGTGCAATGACTCAATAAAAAACCTCATCACGATCATAGAGGATGGAGACTTCCAAGATGATGAGAACACCAAGGAAATACTAGAAGATATTCAAGAGCATTTCAAAAACTCAAGTCTCGCTGGTTCTTCAAGGGATTAAAGAATATCCTTTGTTCACCGTTTCAAAGGCAGAATAAAATCAAAAAAGATCACCAAGAAACTCTAAGATAAGTTTATGAATTCTTATATTTTAAATAATGAGTTTCTTTGTTTTTTTAGAAATAAGACCATTGGATTTTATTTGAGTCTTTTCTTTTTAGGTCTGAAATAATCTTTTTTAGTTTGCAATTTCAGTCCTTTCACTTAATGTAATTTTTGAACCTAGAAGGTTCCTTGCTACTGGAATCCTATATAAAGTCCCTTCTCCGCTTGTAAACCTAAGTTTTTGGATGAAATAAACGAGATTTGCTTTCTAATAAAGAAGCAGCAATCTCTCCACTTCTTGGTTGGGATTTCTTGAAGTGTGAGTGACCCGACCTATCATAGATCTTTTCACAAATCTGTGTGGCGTCTATCACTCCATATTTCTCTCCATTCCCCCTTCAATGATTATTCAGAGAAAGACCTCAGTCCAGCTGAAGAGTCCCCATCTTGTTCCCCCTTGTTTCCATTTTTCCTGCCTATCCAGGACTATAGAGAGTAACGCCAGTCCAGCTATATCCTCTCCATATATCCATCATGAAAGGATACCTTCTGGTTCCTACATTAGATGATATGCATTATAGAAACATAATCAACTAGAAAACGATATACATTATATAAACACTGATGCAAGATTTAAGCCAAGTTCCAGCAGGAATAAGCACAAATGATATGCAGAAGCCATTAGAAACATAGCAGATGGTAAATAGTCATGCATGGTTTAAGAAGATTTCCAACAAAAGTAAGCGCATATGGTATGCAAGAAGCCAGTAGAAACATAGTAGATGGTGAACAGTCATACAGGGTTCAAGAAGACTTCTAGCAGGAGGTCCAGAAGATAAGAGGTCGAAAAAGAATCATAGCAGATCGTATGCATTATATAAATATAGTCATCTAGTCTAGGTCACACAGTCCAAGCAAACTAGATACACGGAAAAAACAGTTTCAAAGTATCGTCCAAGAGAACTTTGAATATAGACAGCTGATTGATGAAATTCGTTGATAACGACATTCGACGTCAAGAAAAAAAAGTCAATAGGGAACAATATATCTTCCTTAAGCATGCCACTAACTGACTCTACAACGTTGTTCGTTAGAACATCATCTATATTTCCTGGAAAATGTACAAGAGCCACACTCGAAAATTTGCTAAGAATTATATAAAAAAAGTCATACAATGTTTTCAACCAAAAAAAGAATAAACAAAGTCATACAATGTTTAAGATGAGCTCCAACAGACGATATGTAAGATATATGCGGAAACATAGTAGATGGTATGCATGAAAAAATATTCATGCAAGTTTTTAACAGATTTCCTGAAGGAGTAAGCGCAAACGGTATGCTGGAAGCTAGTGGAAATAAAGAAGATAGTATGCATTATATAAATAGTCATGCAGATGGTATGCATTATATAAACAGTCATGCATGATTTAAGTAGAGTTCCATCAAGAAGCGCCAGCGATGAGCAGGTCGTAAGAAAAGTCATACGAGATAAATAGAGTAATCTAATTCATGCAGTCATTACGAGTGAGAAAGATACACGGAAAAACAGATTCAAAGTATTGTCTAAGAGAACTTTGAATATAGACAATATGCATTATAGAAACATAGCCAAATAGCAGATGATATGCATTATTTAACTAGTGATGCAGGATTTCAGCATATTTCTAGCAGGAGGCGCAGAGAATATGCATGTCGTAACCATAATCATAGCAGATGGTATGCATTCTATAAACATAGTTATCTAGTCTAGATCATGCAGTCTGGCCAAGCAAACAAGATACACGAAAAAACAGATTCAAAGTATCGTCAAAGAGTTCTTTGAATATAGACGGTTGATTGGTGAAATTTGTTGATAATGACATTTGGCATCAATAAAAAAAGTCAATAGGGAAAATCTATTTTCCTTAAGCACATCATTAAGTGAGTCTGCAAAGTTCTTCATTAAAACATAATATATGCTTTTATTGAAAATGTGCAAGAGCCCACACTAAAAAATATGCTAAGAATTATATAAACATAGCCATAAAGTGTTTAAGCAGAGCTCCAGTAAGAGAAAGGGCAGATGATATGCACAATGTAAGCAAAAATATAGAAGATGGTATGCAAGAAAAAAACAGTCATGCAGGGTTTAAGCAGATTTCCAGCAGGAGTAAACACATCTGGTATGTCAAAAGCCATAAGAAACTTAGCAGATTGTATGCATTATATAAAAAATCATGCATGATTTAAGCAGAATTCTAGCTGGAGTAAGTGCAGATGGTATGCAGGAAGCCAATAGAACATAACAGTTGTTATGCAATTTATAAGCAGAGTCATGCAGTCTCAATGATAACATCATATTTTTACCTATTTTAGCTATGTTTTTATATATTTTTAATAATTATTTCAAGTGAAACTACTTTTTTCTTAAGGTACCTCGTAGACCATCCACCTCCATCGAGTTGCTTCCTTGTTTCGTTTTTAAACTCTTTTCATCTTAATTTTTGTTTATACTTGTATAAGGGAGAAGATCAATTACTCTATAGAGAAGATCCCTAAAACCCTCTTAATACTTATATTTTATAATGCGTTCCATCTCATCTATTGCTATGGTTTGTTTCATCATGTCTGAGTAGTCTTTTCTTTGGGTTTAGTGAGGGTTATTTAAAGGGGATTTTATGTTCGATTGGTGTAGGTTGTGCGATTCGTTTTTTCTCACTATCATATGATTATGATTCTTCATCTAAACTTGTTCTTAATGTTAATTTCTTGATTAATCACTTGAAACTAAACCTAGGGGAAGGACCCCTCAAAAGCGCATGCTCATTTCCCCTGATCTAGTTAGATAGAGCAGATTTCTCCATGACCTACTAACCGATTGAGTCATGTAGTGCTATGAATTAAGACCACTAGGCCATCATGTGTATCTGCTAGTCAGTTGAGGCATGTAGTAGGTTAGGTATAGTTAACTTGATTATCAAAAGTAATCATGTTATATAGTCGTGTTGCAAGTTCAACAATCCACATTAAAGAAATTTGTTTGAAGATTGCAGAAACTATTGAGAACCATGATCCCTAGATAGGTCCCCATCGCGGAACGCTTTACATCCTTGAATTTACATTGCTTTTTAATTGCTTTATTTTCTTTAGTTTTAGTTTATGTCTTTAGAAAAACCCAAAAACTATCACCGTAGTATTTAGTTCTAGATTCATGTGGCTTCACTCTCTCTATGGGATTCGATCCTATAGTATTACATACAACTAGTTATGCACTTACAACTTCCGTATTGGTTTTTTAGGTAAAAGTTTGAAATACAAAGCCACACATCAAGCTTTTTGGCGCCGTTGCTGGGAAGATTTAGTCACTTTTGAATTTTTTCAAGTGTAGGACACCTTTTAATGTTTTGTTATATTTTTTTTTACTTTCATTGTTTTCAAGAACTTTTGTTTCCCTCATGTATTTTCTTGTGTTTTTTAGTGCATGACTAGGAGTCAAGACTCAGGAAGTGTACCTCATTTTGATTGGGGAAAATAAGCTCCGTTCATTTTTTTCCCCACCTTAAATATTTATTAGTGGTCAAAACAATCATCAAATTTTGAAAAAAGTTAGTATATATCGCAGGGTAATTTTGAGTATACTCTATTTGAATATAAGTATTTTGTTTCAATCTATGCAGCATTGTACGTTAGAACATCATATATGTTTTTCTAGAAAATGCAAGAGCCCACACTCAAAAGTATTCTAAGAATTATATAAACACAATCATATAGTTTTTAAGCAGAGCTCCAGTAAGAGAAAGTGCAGATGATATGCAGGAAATAAGCAGAAAAATAGCATATGGTATGCAGGAAAAAACAGTCATGCAAGGTTTAAGCAGATTTCCAGTAGGAGTAAGCGAAAACGGTATGCAGGAAGCCAACATAAAGAAATTAGATGGGATGCATTATTAAAATAGTCATGCAGATTGTATGCAATATATAAACAGTCATGTAAGGTTTAAGCAAAGTTCCATTAAGAAATGCTGAAAATGTGCATGTCGTAAGAAAAGTCATAGCAGATGGTATGCAGTTTATAAACAGAGTCATCTAGTCTAAGCCACAGAATCATTACGAGCAAACGAGATATACGAAAAAAAATTGAAAATATTGTGCAAGAGAACTTTGAATATAGACGGTATACATTATTGAAACAAAGCCAAATAACATATAACATGCATTATATAAACAATGATGCTTAATTTAAGATGAGTTCCAGCAAGAGACACAGACATTATGCATGTCGTAACCATAATCATAGCATATGATATGCATTATTTAAACATAGTCATCAGGTTTAGGTCACACAATCAGCCAACCAAACAAGATACACGGAAAAAACAGATTCAAAGTATCGTCCAAAAGTTCTTTGACTATAGACGGTTGATTGGCGAAATTTGTTGATAACGACATTTGGGGTCAATAAAAAAGGCAATAGCAAAGATGTATCTTCCTTAAGCACACCATTAACTAACTACGCAACATTGTTTGTTAGAACATCATGTATGTTTTTTCTAGAAAATGTGCAAGAGCCCACACTCAAAAATCTTCTAAGAATTATATAAATAGTCATACAATGTTTAAGCAAGGCTTGAGCAAGAGAAAGTTCAAATGGTATGCAGTACGTAAGCAGAAACATAGCACATGGGATGAAGGAATAAAACAGTCACACAAGATATACGCAGATTTCCAGTAGGAGTAAACGCAAACAGTATGCAGGAAGGCAACTAAAATAAAGCAGATGGTATGCAGTTAATAAACAGTCATGCAAAATTTAAGCAGAGTTCCACCAAGAAGTGCCGACAATGTGCAGGTCATAAGAAAAGTCATAGCAAATGGTTCATCCAGTATAAGTCACGCAGTCATTACAAGCAAACGAGATACATACAAAAAAACAGTTTTCAAAGTAATTGAGTCTGCAACGTTGTTCGTTAGAATATTATATAGGTTTTCCAGAAAATGTACAAGAGCCCACACTCAAAAATATTCTAAGAATTATACAAAAATTCATACAATTTCTAGGTTGAGCTGCAGCAAGAGAAAGTGCAAATGATATGCAGGACAAAAGCTGATCATAGCACATGGTATGCAGGAAACAAAACAGTCATGAAAGGTTTAACAAGCTTTCCAGTAGGAATAAGAGCAAACGATATGCAGGAAGCCAACATAAATAAAGCAGATGGGATGCATTATATAAACAATCATGCAGATGGTATATAGTATATAAACGGTCATGCAATATTTAAGCAGAGTTCCATCAAGAAGCACCGATAGTGTGCATGTCGTAAGAAAAGTCATAGCAGATGGTTTGCAGTTTATAAAAAGAGTCATCTAGACTAAGTCATGCAATCATTACGAGCAAACGAGATACACGGAAAAATCAGATTCAAAGTATTGTCCAAGAGAATTTTGAATATAGACAATATGCATTATAGAAACATAGCCAAATAGCAGATGGTATGCATTATATAAAAAGTGATGCTTGATTTAAGCAATGTTCAAGCAAGAGGCGCAGACGGTATGCATGTCGTAACCAGAATCATAGCAAATGGTATGCATTCTCTAAACATAGTTATCCCGTCTAGATCATGCAGTCTGGCCAAGCAAACAAGATACACAGAAAAACAGATTCAAAGTATCATCTAAGAGTTCTTTGAATATAAACGGCTGATTGGTGAAACTTGTTGATAATGAATTTTGGTGTCAATAAAAATAGGCAATAGCAAAGATATATCTTCCTTAAAAATGTGCAAGTGCCCACATTCAAAAATATTCTAAGAATTACATAAACTGAGTCATAAGGTGTTTAAGTAGAGCTCTGGCAAGACAAAGTGCATATGATATCCATGACGTAAGTAGAAACATAGCACATGGTATGCAAGAAACAAAAGTCATATATGATTTAAACATATTTCCAGTAGGAGTAAGCACAAACGGTATGCAAGAAGCCAACATAAATAGAGCAGATGGTATGCAATATATAAACAATCATGCAAATGGTATGCAATATATAAACAGTCATGTATGATTTAAGCAGAGTTCCATCAAGAACCTTTGATAGTGTGCAAGTCGTAAGAAGAGTCATAGCAGATGGTATACAGTTTATAAACAGAGTTATCCAGTCTAAGTGACGCAATCATTACGAGCAAACGAGATACACGGAAAACCGATTCAGAGTATTGTCCAAGAGAGCATATCACATGCATTATATAAACAGTCATGCTTGATTTAAGCATAGTTCCAGCAAGAGGCACATATGGTATGCATGTTGTAACAAGAATCATATCAGATGGTATGTGTTATTTAAACATAGTAATCAAGTTTAGGCCATACAATCAGGCCAAGCAAACAAGATACACATAATTAACAGATTCAAGTTCTCGTCCAAGAGTTTTTTGAATATAGACGGCTGATTGGTGATTTTTTGATAACGCATTTCGTGTCAACAAAAAAAAGGCAATAGCGAATATCTATATTCCTGAAGCACACCATTAACTGATTCCGCAACGTTGTTTGTTAGAACATCATATATGTTTTTCTAGAAAATGTGCAAGATCCCACACTCAAAAATATTCTAAGAACGTCATGCGCAAATGGTATGAAGGAAGCCAACATAAAAAAAGCAGATGGTATGTAGTATATAAACAGTTATGCAAGATTTAAGCAGAGTTCCATTAAGAAGTGCCGACTTTGTGCAGGTCGTAAGAAAAGCTATAGCAGCTGGTTTTCAATTTATAAACAGAGTCAACCAGTCTAAGTCACACAATCATTACGAGCACACAAGATCCACGAAAAACAGATTCAAAATATTGTCTAACAGAACTTTGAATATAGACGCTATAGATTATAAAAACAAAGCCAAATAGCTTATTGTATGCATTATATAAACATTGATGCTTGATTTAAGCAGAGTTCCAGTAGGAGGCGCAGATGGTATGCATTATACTAAGAGTCATGCAGATGGTATGCAGTATATAAACAGTCATGCAAGATTTAAGATCAAGAAGTGCCGACAGTGTGTAGGTCATAAGAAAAGTCTTAGCAGATTGTTTGAGGTTTATAAACAGAGTCATCCAGGCTAAGTCACACAATCATTACGAGCAAACAAGATACACAGGAAAACAGATTCAAAGTATTGTCCAAGTTAACTTTGAATATAGACTGTATACATTATAGAAACAAAGCCTAATAGCTTATGATATGTATTATATAAAAAATGATACTTGATTTAATCAGAGTTCCAGCAGGAGTTGTAGACAGTATGCATGTCGTAACCAGAATCATACCTGATGGTATCCATTATTTAAACATAGTCATCAAGTCTAGGTCACACAATCAGGCCAAGCGAACAAGATACACGAAAAAACAGATTCCAAGTGTTGTGCAAGAGTTTTTTGAATATAGACGGCTGATTGGTAAAAAATTTTGATAACACTATTTGGTGTAAATAAAAAAATGCAATAGCGAAAATCTATCTTCCTTAAACACGCCGTTAACTGACTCAGCAACGTTGTTCAGTAGAACATCATATTTTTTTTCTAAAAATTGTGCAAGAGCCCAAACTTAAAAATCTTCTAAGAATTATATAAGTTATGTCGAATGGTTTTTAAGTAGAGCTCCAGCAAGAGAAAGTGCAAATGCTATATAGGACATAAGCAGAAACGTAGCACATGGTATGCATGAAAAGAAAATTCATAGAGGATTTAAGCAGATTTCTAGTAGGAGTAAGTGCAAACGTTATGCGGGAAGCCAACATAAATAAAGCAGATGGTATGCATTATATAAACAGTCATGCATATGGTATTCAATATATAAAGAGTCGTGCAAGATTTAAGAAGAATTCCATCAAGAAGCACCGACAGTGTGCATGTCGTAAGAAAAGTCATAGCAGATGGTTTGCAGTTTATAAAAAGAGTCATCCAGTGTAAGTCACGCAGTCATAACGCGCAAAATTTATACATAGAAAGAACAGATTCAAAGTATTGTCCAAGAGAACTTTGAATATAGACAGTATGCATTATAGAACATAAAGAACAGATTCAAAGTATTGTCCAAGAGAACTTTGAATATAGACAGTATGCATTATAGAAACATAGCCAAATAGCAAATGGCTTGCATTATATAAATAATGATGCTTGATTTAAGCTGACTTCCAGTAGTAGGCAGAAACGGTATGCATGTCGTAACCAAAATAATAGCAGATGGTATGCATTATTTAAACATAGTCATCAGGTCAAGGTCACACAATTATGCCAAGTAAACAAGATACTCAGAAAAACAGATTCAAAGTATAGTCCAAGAGTACGTTAAATATAGAAGGCTGATTGGTGAAATTTTTTGATAACAATTTTTGGTATCAATAAAAAAATCAATAGCAATGATCTATCTTCCTTAAGCACACTATTAACTGATTCCGTAACATTGTTCGTTAGAACATCATATATGTTTTTCTAGAAAATGTGTAAGAGCCCACACTCAAAAATCTTCTAAGAATCATACAAAGAGAGTCATATGGTGTTTAAGTAGAGCTCAGGCAAGAGAAAGTGCAGATAATATGCATGACTGCAGAAACATAGCACATGATATGCAGGGAAAAAATGTCATGCAGTATTTAAGCATATTTCCAGTAGGAGTATGCAGGAAGCCAACATAAATAAAGCAGATGGTATGCAGTACCATAAAGAAGCGCCGACAGTGTGCAGGTCGTAAGAAAAGTTATATCAGAGTCATGCAGGCTAAGTTACACAATCATTACCAGCAAATAAGATACACGGAAAAACAGATTCAAAGTATTATCGAAGAGAACTTTGAATATAAACATTATACATTATAGAAACAAAGCAAATATCTTATGATATGTATTATATAGAGAGTGATGCTTGATTTAAGAAGAGTTTCAGATGGAGGCGTAGGTGGTGCATTTCGTAATCAGAATGATAGGAGATGGTATCCATTATTTAAACATAGTCATCAAGTCTAGGTGACGCAATCAAGCCAAGCAAACAAGGTAAATGGAAAAAAGAGATTCAAAGTATCGTCCAAGAGGTTTTTGAATAAAGACGGCTGATCGGTGAAATTTGTTGATAAGAACATTTGGTGTCAATAAAAAAAGGCAATAAAAAAAATCTATCTTCCTTAAGCACGCCATTAACTGACTCCGCAACATTGTTCGTTAAAACATCATATATGTTTTTCTAGAAAATGTGCAAGAGTCCACACTCAAAAATCTCCTAAGAAATACATATATTGAGTTATATAGTGTTTAAGTAGAGCTCCAGCAAGAGAAAGTTCAGATGATATGCCAAAACGTAAGCAGAAACATAGCACATGGTATGTAGGAAAAACATAGTCATTCAGAATTTGATAACGGCATTTGGTGTCCATAAGAAAAGTCATCCAGTCTAAGTCACACAAGCATTACAAGCAAACAAGATACATGGAAAATAGATGTAAAGTATTGTCCAAGAGAACTTTAATATATTCGGTATGCATTATAGAAACAACACCACATAGCATATGTTATGCATTATATAAATAGTAATGCTTGATTTAAGTAGAGTTCCAGCAGGAGGCGCAGACAGTATGCATGTCGTAACCAGAATAATAGCAGATGATATGCATTATTTAAACATAGTCATCAAATCTAGGTCACCCAATAAGGCCAAGCAAACAAGATACAGGGAAAAACATATTCAAAGTATCGTCCAGAGTTCTTTGAATATCGACCGCTGATTGGTGAAATTTTTTGATAACGACATTTGGTGTCATTGAAAAAAAGTTGTAGTGAAGATCTATCTTCCTTAATCATGCCATTAATTGACTCTGTAACATTGTTTGTTAGAATATCATATATCTATTTTTAAAAAATAAGCAAAAGAGCCCACACTCAAAATTCTTCTAAGAATTATATAAATTTAGTCATACAGTGTTTAAGTTGAGCTGCAGCAAGAGAAAGTTTAGATGATATGCCAGACGTAACCAGAAATTTAAGTAGAGTTCCATTAGGAAATGCCGACAGTGTGCATGTCATAAGAAAAGTCATAGTAGATAGTTCTCAGTTTATAAACAGACTCATCCAGCCTAAGTCACACAGTAATATGAGCAAACGAGATACACGGCAAAAACAGATTCAAAGTATTATCCAAGAGAACTTTGAATATAGACGATATGCATTATATGAACATAGCCAAATAGCAGATGGTATGCATTATATAAACTGTGATGCTTGATTTAAGCAGAGTTCCAGCTGGAGGCGCATACGGTATGCATGTCGTAACCAGAATCGTAGCAGATGATATGCCATCTTTAAACATAGTCATCTAGTCTATGCCACACATTCTGGCGAAGCAAACAAGATAACATATAAAACAGATTCAAAGTATCGTCCATGAGTTCTTTGAATATAGATGGATGATTGGTAAAATTTGTTGGTAACGACATTTGGTGTCAATGGAAAAAGGCAATAGAGAAGATATATCTTCCCTAAGTACTTCATTAACTGCTCCGCAATGCTGTTCATTAGAACATCATATATGTTTTTCTAGAAAATGTGCAAGAGCCCACACTCAAAATATTCTAAGAATTATATAAACAAAGTCATACAAAGTTAAGGAGAGCTCCAACAAGAAAAAGTGCTGATGATCTGCTGGACATAGGCAGAAACATAGCACATGGTATGCTGGAAAAAACAGTCATGCGAGGTTTAAGCAGATTTCTAGTAGGAGTAAGCGCAGACGGTATGCAGTATATAAACAGTCATGCAAGATTTAAGCAGAATTCAACCAAGAAGCGCCAGCAGTGTACACGTTGTAAGAAAAGTCATAGCAGATGGTTTGAATTTATAATCAGAGTCATCTAGTCTAAGTCACACAATTATTACAAGCAAACAAGATACATGGAAAAATATTGTCCAAGAGAACTTTGAATATAGGCGGTATGCATTATAGAAACAAATCCAAATAGCACATGGCATGCATTATATAAACAATGATGCTTGATTTAAGCCGTGTTCTAGAATGAGGCGCAGGCGGCATGCATGTCGTAACAAGAATCATAGCAGATGATATGCATTAACTAAACATAGTCATCCAGACTAGGTCACGTAGTCAGGCCAAGCAAAACAGATTCAAAGTATCTTCCAAGAATTATTTGAATATAGATGGCTGATTGGTGATATTTATTGATGACAACATTTGGTGTCAATTAAAAAAGGCAATAGGGAAGATCTATATTCCTAAAGCACGCCATTAACTGACACCGCAACGTTGTTCGTTAGAACATCATATATGTTTTCTAGAAAATAAACAAGAGCTCACACTCAAAAATATTTTAAGAATTATAAAACTTGAGTTATATAGTGTTTAAGGAGATCTCAAGCAAGAGAAAGTTCAGATGATATGCAGGACGTAAGCAGAAACATATCACATGATATGCAGGAAAAAATAGTCATGTAGGATTTAAGCATGTTTCTAGTAGGAGTAAGCGCAAACGGTTGCAGATGGTATGCATTAATATACACAATCATGCAGATGGTATGCAGTTAATAAACACAGTCATGGAAAATTTCAGCTGAGTTCCATCAAGAATCGGCGACAGTGTGCATGTCATAGTAGTTCCAGCAAGAGAAAGTGCAGATGATCTAGAAACATAGCACATGGTATGCTGAAAAAATACAGTCATGCAATGTTTAATCAAATTTCTAGTAGGAGTAAGCGCAAACGGTATGAAGGAAACCAATAGAAATAAAGCAGACGGTATGAAGTATATAAACAGTCATGCCAGATTTTAGCAGAGTTCAACCAAGAAGCACTAACAGTGTACACGTCGTAAGAAAAGTCATAGCATATGGTTTGAATTTATAAACAGAGTCATTCAGTCTAATTCACACAATCATTACGAGAAAACAAGATACACGGAAAAATAGATTTAAAGTACTGTCCAAGAGAACTTTGAATATAGATAGTATGCATTATAGAAACAAAGCCAAATAGCATATGGCATGCATTATATAAACAATGATGCTTTATTTAAGACGAGTTCCAGAATGAGTCGTAGATGGCATGCATGTCGTAAAAAGAATCATAGCAGATGGTATGCATTAACATTACATAGTCATCTAGACTAGGTCACGTAGTCAGGCTTTGCAAACAAGATACACGGAAAAAACAGATTCAAAGTATCCTCCAAGAGTTCTTTGAATATAGAATGCTTATTGGTGAAATTTATTGATAACGACTCCACAACATCAATAAAAGAAGACAATAACGAAGATCTATATTCCTTAAGTACACCATTAACTAACTCCACAATGTTGTTCGTTAGAAGATCATTTATGTTTTTCTAGAAAATAAAGAAGCTCCCACACTCAAAAGTCTTCTAAGAATTATATAAATTGAGTTATACAATGTTTAAGTAGAGCTCAAGCAAGAGAAAGTTCAGATGATATTTAGGACGTAAGCAGAAACATAACACATGGTATGCATGAAAAAAACAGTCATGCGGATTTAAGCAGATTCAAAGTATGTCTAAGAGAACTTTGAACAGAGACGGTATGCATTAAGATAGATAGCCAAATAGCATATGGAATACATTATATTGAAAGGGATGCTTGATTTAAGTAGAGCTCCAGCTGGAGCCGTAGATGGCATGCATGTCGTAACCAGAATCATACCAAATGGTATTGATTATTTAAACATAATTATGCAGTCTAGGTCACACATATAGACAATCATGCATATGGTATGCAGTTATAAAGCAGTCATGCAAACTTTACGTAGAGTTCCATCATGAAATGCCGACAGTGTGTAGGTCTAAGCAGACTCATCCAGTCTAACTCACACAATTATTATGAGCAAACAAGATACACGAAAAAACATATTTAAAGTATTGTCCAAGAGAACTTTGAATATAGACGGTATGCATTATAGGAATATAGCCAAATAGCAGATGGTATGCATTATATAAACAGCAATGCTTGATTTAAGCAGAGTTCCAGCTGGAGGCGCAGACGGTATGCATGTCGTAACCAGAATCATAGCAGATGATATGCCATATTTAAACATAGTCATCTAGTCTAGATCACACATTCTGGCAAAGCAAAAAAGAGACACGGATAAAACAGATTCAAAGTATCATCAAAGAGTTCTTTGAATATAGACGGATGATTGGATAAATTTGTTGATAACAACATTTGGTGTCAATGGAAAAAACGAAATAGAGAAGATATATCTTCCTTGAACATGCCATTAACTGACTCCACAACGTTGTTCATTAGAAGATCATATATGTTTTCCTAGAAAATATGCAAGAGCCCCCACTCAAACATATTCTAATAATTATATTAACAAAGTCATACAAAGTTTAAGCAGAGCTCCATCAAGAGAAAGTGCAGATGATCTGCAGGACATAAGCAGAAACATAACACACAGTATGTAGGAAAAAAGCAGTCATGCAAGGTTTAAGAAGATTTCCAGTAGGAGTAAGCGCAAACGGTATGCATGAATCCAACAAAATAAAGCAGATGGTATGTAGTATATAAACAGGCATGCAAGATTTAAGCAGAGTTCAACCAAGAAGCGCCAAAAGTGTGCATGTTGTAAGAAAATTCATAGCAAATGGTTTAAATTTATAAACAGAGCCATCCAGTCTAAGTCATACAATCATGACGAGCATAGAAGATACATGGAAAAATAGATTTAATGTATTGTCCAAGAGAACTTTGAATATAGACGGTATGCATTATAGAAATAAATCCAAATAGCATATGGCATGCATTATATAAAAAATGATGCTTGATTTAAGCTGAGTTCTAGAATGAGGCGGAGACAACATACATGTCATAACCTGAATCGTAGCAGATGGTATGTATAATCTAAACATAGTCATCCTGACTAGGTCACGTAGTCAGGTCAAGCAAACAAGATACACAGAAAAAACAAATTCAAAGTATTGTCCAAGAGTTCTTTGAATATAGACTGCTGATTGGGAAAATTAGTTGATAACGACATTTGGTGTCATAGAAGAAAAATGCAATGAAGATTTATCTTCATTAAGCACACCATTAACTGACTCCACAATGTTGTTCGTTAGAACATCATATATGTTTTTGCAGAAAATGTCCAAGTGCTCACACTCAAAAATCTTCTAGGAATTCTATAAAAAAATCATAAAATGTTCAAACAGAGCTCCCGCAAGAGAAAGTGCAAATGATATGCATGACATAAGTAGAAACATAACAATTGGTATGTACGGAAAAATATCATGCTGGTTTAAGAAGATTTCGAGTAGGAGTAAGCGCAAATGGGATGCAGGAAGCCAACATAAATAAATCAGATGGGATGCATTATTTAAACAGACATGCATATGGTTTGCAATATATAAATAGTCATACCAGATTTAAACAGAGTCCATCAAGAAGCGGTGACAGTGTGCAGCTCATCCAGTCTAAGTCACGCAGTCATTACGAGCAAACGAGATACACAGAAAAACAGATTCAAAGTATTGTCCAAGAGAAATTTTGATATAGACGATATGCATTATATAAACATAGCAAAATAGCATATGGTATATATTATATAAACAATGATACCTGATTTAAGCAGAGTTCCAGCAGGAGGCGCAGACAGTATGTATGTCGTAACCAGAATCATAGCAAATTGTATGCATTATTTAAACATAGTCATCCAGTCTAGGTCACGCAGTTAGGCTAAGCAAACCAAATACATGGAAAAAATAGATTCAAAGTACGTCCAAGAGTTCTTTGAATATAGATGGCTGACTGATTAAATTTGTTGATAATGACATTTGGTGTCAATAAAAAAAAGGTAATATAGAAGATCTATCTTCCTTAAGCACGCCATTAACTAACTCTGTAACATTCTTCGTTAGAGCATCATATATGTTTCTCTAGAAAATATGTAAGAGCCCGTCTTCTAAGAATTATATAAACATATTCATATAGTGTTTAAGCAGACCTCCAACAAGAGAAAGTGACGATGATAAGTAGGACGTAAGCAGAAAAATAGCACATAGTATGCAGGAAAAAACTGTCATGCAGGGTTAAGCATATTTCCAGTAGGAGTAAGCGTAGACGATATGTAAGAAGCCACCAGAAACATAGCAAATGGTATGCATTATATAAATAGTCATGCATGATTTAAGCAGAGTTCCAGCTGGAATAAGTGCATTTGGTATGCAGGAAGCCAATAGAAACATAGCAGTTGTGTTGTAGTTTATAAGTAGAGTCACATAGTCTCAGTGATAACAACGTACTTTACTTAGTTTAACTATGTTTTTATATGTTTTAGTAATTATTTCAATTGAAACTAATGTTTTCTTAAGGATTTTCGAATTTTTATGGAATTTAGAGTCTTTATTGGTTCTTGGACGAAAAGGTTAAAAAAGGGAGAAAAATATGTTCCTCACATGGTATGCCAGAAGCCATCAAAAACATAGTAGATTTCAACAGAAATGTAGCAGATGATATGCATTATATAAGCAATCATGCAAATGGTATGCCTTATATATACAATATTGCAGGATTTAAGCAGAGTTCCATCAAGAGGCTTCGACGGTGTAAAACTCGTATGCAAAACCATAGTAGATGATTTGCAGTTTATAAACAGAGTCATCTAGTCTAGGTTACGTAGACATTCCGAGCAAACAAGATACACGGAAAAAACAGATTCAAAGTATCGTTCAAGAGAACTTTGCATATAAACGGTATGCATTATAGAAACATAGCCAAATAGCACATGGTATGCATAATATAAACTGTGTTGCATGGCTTAAGCTGACTTCCAACTATATACAAATGGTATGCATGTCGTAAGCAGAATGATAGTAGATAGTATGCATTATTTAAACATAGTCATCTAGTCTAGGTCATACAGTCAGGCCAAGCAAATGAGATATACAGAAAAAAACATATTCAAAGTATCGTCCTAGAGAACTTTGAATATAGATGGCTTATTTGTGACATTTGTTTATAGTGACACTCAGTGTTAATCAAAAAAGGCAATATGGAACGATCTATCTTCCTTAAGCACGCCATTAACTGACTCTGCAACATTGTTCATTAGAACATCATATATGTTTCTTGGAGAATATGCAAGAGCCCACACTCAAAAATCTGCTAAGAGTTATATAAACAGAATCATACAGTGTTTAAGCATAAAACCAGTAAGAGAAAGTGCAGACGATATGCAGGACGTAACTAGAAACATAGCAAATGGTATGCATGAAATAAACGATCACGCATGGTTTAAGAGTATTTCCAGCAGAAGTAAACGTAGACGTTATGCAAGAAGCCAGCTGAAACATAGGAGATTTTTAGCAGGAGTAAGCATAGACGATATGCAAAAAGCCAGCAGAAACATAACAGATGGTATGCATTGTTCTTGGACAAAAATGATCAAAAAAAGGAACAAAACATGTTCTAAATCAGCTAATGAACTTCATATTGAATGCTACGTTTGGAGACCTACACATGAGCCAAATGAAACGTTCTTTATATCATTGGAAAGCTAGAAGAGTCAAATTTTGCCTCCAATTAGAATCATTCCAATTTATTCAGCCAGTCAAAATTTATGATAAAATCACTCCAACAGAAGCCTGTGGAGCGCTAGGCTAGAGCACCAACATGCCCCGCTGGAGCACCAAGCCACTTCTAAAGCCTCTTTTCACCAAAATGACAGCACTTCATTTGTTCGTCCTAAGAAACCTTAAACCTAATTCCGCCTAAAACACAATAAATACAAGTTCTTATGCAACTAGAGTAGAGAGAGTGAATAAAGAGTAGCAACACCGCCCCAACCATCGAAGATACCTCAAAGATCATCCACCTCCATCGAGTTGCTTTCTTGTTTTATTTCTCAAACACTTTTAATCTTGATTTCTATTTCTACTTGTCTAAGGGAGAAGATAAATTTCCTTAAAACCCTCTTAATACCTATATTGATTATTCTTTCCATCTCATCTATTGTTATTGTTTCATCATGTTTGAGAAGTATTTTTGTTGGGTTTAGTGGGGGTTACTTAAAGGGGATTTATGGTTCGATTGGTGTAGGTTGTTAGATTCGTTTTTCTCACTATCATATGATTAGGATTCTTCATCTAGACTTGTTTTTAATGCTTATTGCTTGATTGATCACTTGCAACTGAACCTAGGGGCATGACTCGTCAAAAGCGCATGCTATTTTCCCCTAAATTATCTAGATAGAACAGACTTCTCCATGGCCTGCCAACCAGTTAAGTCATGGAGTGTGTGAATTAAGACAACTAGCCCATCATGCATATATGTCTCCTTCTTTTGCTTTCCAATCGGTGGAGTCACGGAGTAGGCTAAGTATAGTTAACTTGATTATCAAAAGTATTCCAGTTATAGTCGTGTTGCGAGTTATAGAATCCACCTTAGAGAAATTTGTCTGAAGATTGTTGAAACTATTGAGGACCATGATCCCTTGATAGGTCCCCATCGCCCAACGCTTAAATCTTTGAATTTACATCGCCTTTTAGTTGCTTTAGTTTTACTTTTATTCCTAAGCAAACCTACAAACAATCATTCGTGTGGCTTCACTCTCTCGTTGGGATTCGATCTTAAAGTACTACATACAATTAGTTGCGCACTTGTAATTTTCGTGTTGCTTTGCTTAGATAAAATTTTGAAGTACAAGACCACACACATCATGCTTTTTGGCGCTGTTGTCGGGGAGATTTAATCACTTTTGCATTTTTTTCAAGTCTTAGGATACCTTTTATTTCCCTCAAGTATGTATCTTGTGTTTTGTAGTGCATGACTAGGATTCAAGACTCATGAAGTGTACCTTCTTACCAAGATATCAGACGAACTGAACGTGAGCTAAGAAGACTTCAAAGACAACATCACATGGCCGAAGGAAAGAATCAAGACCAAGATTGTCTCAACCTCAGTCAACACCAACAAGTTACAGTCCTTCAACTTTGTTTCCTCAGTTAAAAAACATGATATTCGTGTAAGTAACCCAAAATCAATATATGATGAAGAAGGTAACCCAATAACATCAATCAAATGATGAATAAGGTAATCCAATCTTTGAACTTGCACCACTCGGAGATGCAGAGAATGTTGACACTCTGGTTGGTTGAGAACAAGCACCATGTGATGCTGGTTACTTGGGCATAAGTGACAACCTTGGTATGCCTCCTCAACAGGACGATAACATTATCAATTCTCAACAACAAACTCGTGTTGATGTGACAAGAATCTTACATACAAATTTGAGGCGAGTAGTTCAACAAAGAACAATTGTTGACTATGATGCTCAAAATCGATTTCCTCAAAATTGTTCTGCCATCAATATCCCTCAGTCTCGAAGAGGAGATTTGGAGATTTGGAGATTAAACCTCAAATCATCGCCTTAGTGAAGTAGAAGATTACTTAACGTGTAAGCTTTTGATCATATTGATCTTTTTGAAGAGATTTGTGGCACTACAAGATCAAACGAAGTGCCTGAAGATTACTTAACGTGTAAGCTTTTTCCCTTCTCACTTGCTGACAAAGCACATAGATGGTTAAAGTCTTGACCAGCTGGATCAATTTCTAACTTGGAGAGGATGCAAGAACACTTTCCTCAACCATTTCTACACAAAATCTTGATCGAATCTTCTCATAAACAAGTTACAAGGATTCCAACAAGGACCTATCGAGTCTTTTCATTGAATGGGAGCAGTTTAAGGACTACAATTATGATTGTCCTCACCATGGCTTCTTAGACGGTAACCGCTTTTGTACCTTCTACAGGGGTTACATCCTAAATATAAACCCTCACTTGACACGCCCAACAATTGAGACTTTACCACTAAGACCGTTGAAGACAGACAAGCTCTCATTGAAAACCTTGATGCAAGCAAGGGCAACAGTTGTAATGACTATGATAGAGTTGTGCGCTCTAATGACGTAGAATCCAAGCAAATAGCTGAACTCAAGAACATTATGAGTCAACTTCTTAGAAGCAACCAATGCCCTGTAAATGCGTGTGAAACTATCGGAGACGCATGCAAAGAAGTTTTCCATGATTTTGATCCCTTATCAAATGAACAAGAAAAAGAAGTCAACTATAATGGTGCTTAAGGATACTAGCAAAACCCCGGTTACGGTAACAACTTCAATAACAACTTTACAAATACTTCTAATATTTTTTACAGGAACCCAAATGTGGAGAATCATCAAGAACATTTTTATCCACAAAAACCGAAGCCATTTCAAAGCAAGTTTCAAAGTGCCAACTATGGTGGCAATAACTTTCAATCTAAAGCTCCTTTCAACAGCGATAGGGAATCGTTACAAACTGGACCAGCTCAGGTGCCAATCACTCAAGAAAATAAGCTTGAGATGATGATGCAACAACTGCTCAGTTCACACCAAAAACAAACTTAATAAATTAATACAAAGATAGATGGAGTCTACAATGAATTGAATGGTAAATTTGAATGACTCCAAACCTTTTGAGATGCAAGTCATTCAAACCGCATAAACTGGTGGAAGAAAAGCCGGCATACTAGCAGGAAAAATCGAAGGTAACCCCTAATGGTATTGTAACGGGATCTCTAATTCAGCAATAAGTAACTATCAAGATGCCAAGGCCAAATTCATCGTGCCCATATTTGACTCCCAAAAATATATGATTCATAAGACATGCTTAATCAACAAGGAAAAGCTAAAAACAATTCCAATTAAGGAGACTATAGGAAATTAAAGATTTAGGACATATTGTCTTCCCTTGCTCCATAACAGGCACTTAATTTCCTAACTCTCTTTGTAATTTTGGTTTTAACGCTAATGTTATACCAAGAAGTATTGCAGATATATTTGGGATGTGAAATATATAACTCCATCCAACCTTAACCTAGTCATTGAAGACTCCTCACAAAAGACACCGGAAGGCCAAATTTGTGATCAGCAGCTAGTCGTAGGACACTTCATTGTTCCTACAAATTTTTACATCTTGGAGTGGATAAGAGATTCGATAGACCTTTGATCCTTGGAAGACCGTTCCTTGCCACTGTCGGCTTGATCATCGACCATGCACAAAAAAGAGTCACCTTAGCATATATCCACCATATAGTGAATTACTCCACGGTATCTTGCACAAATGTGATAAGAAGAAGTGAGATGAGTACAAGAGATCGAGAGATTGATAAGTCAAGCCATAAGAATGTCCCAACCAAAACTAAGAATCCAAGGATAAAACATTTACCTCCTCTATGTGGGATCGGGATCATCATACCACCTAATTTAAAAGGGGCGACCCGAGAACAAATGGATGAGATGGTTAGTCACACTAAGGAGTTAATACTTGGAGCTAGGGTCATTAGTAGAACTGACGAAACCCAACTCCTTATTGACAAGTCCATGACAAAGGACCGTAACATAGAAGAAGCCAAGGGAAATGAAATTCCCGAAGCAACTTCTCTTTGTGCCTAAACCGACATCTAAGTCGAGCTAGCTGCGTAAACAAAAAGCACTGAATGGGAGGCAAGCCATTGATAAGAGTTTAAATTAGTTTATTTCATTTTATTTTCATTGTTTTACATGTTTTACTCTTAGGTTTTTGATAAAAAATAGAAAACAAAAGAAAAAAGGAAGAAGAAGGACAACTCAGAGCCAAGGAAGAGCAGTGGAGTGCCAAGTAGCCTCTCCAGCGCTCCAGCAGAGCCTCCAGGAGCACCAACAACTCTTTCCTCTCACCCAGCTCCAATCTGCATAAGAATATCGTGCATTGCATTAGGTAATTTTCAATTACTTTTATTTCATTTAGTACTGATAGTTTTAGATTATTTCTCAAGAAAAAATAGAAATATACAAAAAAATTAAATTCAAAAACTAAAAAAGTAAAAGAAAGAAGGAAAAAGAGTATAGACGGTTAGGAGAACCATGAATGCAGAACATAGTACCATGAATGGGTCAAGAAGTTTAAAACACTAAGCACTTGATCCATTCAAGGGAAAAAGTATGCCAGCAAGGTAGGTCAAGAAAACAAACAATGAAACGGAAGCCCAACCAGCGCTCTAGGAATGCCCACAGTAGCTCCAGCTAGGCCTCCCAATGCTCCTACGTGAGCCCATTTAGCATTTCCTCGTCCCATTTCTCTTGTGTTGTTCCCTATGATTAAGCAATCCCAAGGTTCGGTTTTGGATACAACCAAAACAATAACCGTGTAAGGCAAGGTAAGTTTACTAAATCTCGTTTTTAATCGGAAATTTTTTTCAAAATTTTTTTCATATTTAAAAACCACTTTAAAAAAGAAAAATGAAGCACTTTTGGATCAAAGCACTTTCACTTTATATTTTTCAAAATTTTGGGAGATTAAGATTCAAAATCTCCTTTTCCAAAAACCTAAGAGTTTTTCTAATCGCTTTACATATTTCTCACTCAATTTTCGTGGAGATACTAAAACCCCCACTATTGTCTATCAACTACAAATGTATGAACTTCTATTTCTCATTCTATTTATGGATCTCAAATTGGGTATTTACAGTTCCTCTTAATTCAAGTACTTAGATTGCTAGAAATTGTTGGGAAATTCACTATATTGCTTCTAGGATTGCATTACCATAGATTTTATTGCTATATATATATATATGATAGATTTGGATTTTTCATATGTTGAAAACTAGGTTTTCATATCAATCTGAAATTGATGATGCAAATTTGATAGAAATTTGAGACATTGAGAAATTTGGGGATTGGCGATGATGTGATGAAGTATCTCGAAGCACATGATGTGATGTCGTATCTCGAAGCACATGTTGTGATGGGGGAGGATGTTTATTCATTACTAATGTATTTTATTTCTTTTTGCTTTTATATTTGAGTCATTTAAATGAATTTTATTGAGTCAAAAATATGTAGGGGATCATGACCTTGTTATATGATGATATTTGACCAGCATATGTTCTAAATCATTTTATGACTAATAAGGTTGAATGGATCTGGCTAGAGCTGACAATACCAAGAATACAATGTCTAGATCACTCTCCTGAAATTTCAATTTGTAGAGATTCTGTTAGAACTGACATCAACTCTATTTTATTGGACGACTAACCTGACTTAATCCTTTCTCATTGGATTTGTTAGATCATGGAAATGAGCAAAAACATTCAGGACTCATTTTCCCAATTTTTACCACTCTTTTGTTAATCTTGAATGGCCACTCACTGTTACTGGTTCCACACCCTTAAACCAAATACCTTCACCGGAGTCATTTACAGAAGACCCCTGCCAAAAATCTAGGTCTGGGAGAATTGAGAAGAAAATAAGAATAATGAAGAGAGAAGCTATAAGAAGGAGTAGTAGGAAACCGTAGACATCAACAGTGCTAACCTATCTTGTTGTTTTTCATAATAGTTAGTATTCTCCACTATATCCAGTAACCTTAAACACCTTGAGCTCCACCACCAAACATAAAAAGCCTTCCCTATACAAAGTGTTGTATACCCTGAATGACACTATTCGATGAAAAGTACATGCCAAACTTAATGAATTCGGAATTCTTTTGTAGGTTAGGGACGAATGGACAATAGCTGAGAAGGTTGGTGACTGTAGTGAGATTCTTCTAACGTGAGTTTTTGTTTTTAGGAGTCCAGGGATTTTTTTTTGCGCACGGTCCCTGGTAGAAAGTGAGTTCCCTTTATTTTCAAATCTCTTTTCCAAACTTTAACTTTTTTACTTGCTTGAGGACAAGCAAAGGCTAAGTCTGGGAGAGTTGATAACATCGTATTTTTACCTATTTTAGCTATGATTTTTATATGTTTTAAATAGATTTCAAGTGAAAATAATGTTTTGTTAAGGATTTTTGAGTATTTGTAGAATTTAGAGTCTTTACAGGTTCTTGGGTGAAAAGGATAAAAAAAGAAGCAAAACATGTTCTAAGTCAGCTAATGAAGGTTATGTTTGAAAATCTTCCTGTGAGGAAAAGTCAACGTTCTTTATATCATTGGAAAGCTAAAAGATCCAACTTTCATCTCCAGTTCGACTGATTCTAATCCATCTACCCAATCATAAGTTATGATGAAAGCACTATAGATATGTACTGAAGAGCAGAGCCAGTGCTCCAACAGAAGCCTGTGGAGCGCCATAAGACCTCTCCAGCGCTCCACCATTCCCCGCTGGAGTGTCAAGCCACTTCTGAAGCCTCTTTTGACTAAAATGACAACACTTCAATTTATTTTTCCCAAGAAACCCTAAAACTAATCCCACCCCCTAAAACACTATAAATACAAGTCCTAATGCAACTAGAGAAAAGAGAGCAAATAAGGAGCAACAGAGCCGCCCCCAACTATCGATGATACGTCGAAGATCATCCACCTCCATCGATTTGCTTCTTTATTTCGTTTTTCAAACTCTTTTCATCTTGATTTTTGTTTCTATTTGTCTAAGGGAGAATATCAATTACTCTACAGAGAAGATTTCTAAAACCTTCTTAATAATTATATTTGATTAGGATTTTTATCTCATATATTGATATTGTTAGTTTTGATCATGTCTTAGTAGTCATTTTGTTGGGTTTAGTGGGGGTTACTTGGAGGGGATTTATGGTTTGATTAGTGTAGGTTATTAGATTCTTTTTTTTTTCTCACTATCATATGATTGAGATTCTTCATCTAAACTTTTTCTTAATGCATATTTTTTTATTAATCACTTGCAACTGAATCTAGGGGAGGACCCATCAAAAGCACATGCTCTTTTTCCCTGAACTAGCTAGATAAAGCAGATTTCTCCAAGGCCTACCAACCCATTGATTCATGAAGTGATGTGAATTAAGACCACTAGGCGTATTTGACTCCTTGTGTGCATGCTAATTGGCGTAGTCACAGAGTATGCTATGTATAGTTAACTTGATTATCAAAAGCAGTCATGTTATATAGTCGTGTTGCAAGTTCTAGAATCCACCTTAGAGAAGTTTGTATGAATATTGCGGAAACTATTGATAACCATGATCCTTGGATAGGTCTCCATCTACCAATGCTTTAAATCATTGAATTTATATCACTTTTTAATTGCTTTAGTTTGCTTTAGTTTTAGTTTTAAGTCCTAAGAAACCCAAAAAACAATCACCTTAGTATTTAGTTCTAGCTATGAGAATTCGTTGGTGTGGCTTCGGTCTCTCCGTGGGATTCGATCCTAAAGTACTACATACGATTAGTTGTGCACTTGAAACTTTAATGTTGGTTTGTTTAGGTAAAAGTTTGAAGTACAAAACCACACACATCACTCAGTCTAGGTAAATAAGATTCGTGGAAAATAGTGACGAGAATGAGTTTTTGTATAACGAGTGCTGAAAATTGTTAATAACTGCATTCGACATCAATCAGCATCGACAAGAAAATCTGAGTATGCAAAGTTTGAGCAGAATTATACCAGAATATGTACAGACGAATATTACTTGGATGTACGAGAAAAGAGGATAAATGGCAACAATTGTAAATACATTCAAAGTGTGACCTTTAATATAACATTTAAATTTAAATTCTGGCCAAGTTCAAAGAAACAAAATAAATGTAGTGGCATACTTGTTATTATATTGAAACAGATTGGGTAAACAGTCATTTTCCAAAAAAAAATTAATCATCAAAAACTTTTCCCAACT
Source organism: Cardamine chenopodiifolia (assembly GCA_963922655.1). Taxonomy (NCBI): domain Eukaryota; kingdom Viridiplantae; phylum Streptophyta; class Magnoliopsida; order Brassicales; family Brassicaceae; genus Cardamine; species Cardamine chenopodiifolia. Next base: position 4,336,471 of record OZ000487.1, on the reverse strand, counting down.
AGGGGTCCTCATTTGAAATTAAATTTCTAAAAGAGACTATTCTTTGAATTTCCCCTAGAAAAAATCACTACACAAAGTCTCACTAATTTAAGTAAGGTGGACAGGTGTTTGGGTAACTCAGATAATTTTGAAAATTTATGGGAAATTTCTTGAAAATTTTGAAAACTTAAAAAAAACTTTTTCAAAGGCTTTTTATCTAGCCAAAGTCGTGTATCCACCGACATCGCCACATTCATAAGAAAGTTTGAGAAACTTTTTGAAGTATGTATTTCCAGATTATGAAGCTTAAAGATTTGCAAGGTACACTTATATCAATATATGAAAAATTTATTACTGAATTTTTGGTCAGTTCACAGCTTTGCCAATAAGTTTATTTCAAAGGATCTCTAGGAGAAAGTAAAAATTGTAGGTTTGGTGTGAGTCATCATTATTTGCAGTTGGAAGCTTTTGATTGTGGTTTCGGGGTAAGTTGATTTTAATTATGTTACAGTTACGGTTTTAATTTCTATTAGCGTTTAGTATTTAGTTTTTCTAGGGTTTTGTTTCTGGGAAAACCTCGTTTTCTGCTGCCTTTGCATCCGGGAATATTCATTTTTGTTGTCATCTTTGTATCTTTTACAATTCTAAGAAAGTTTTAGAATAAGAAAAACCTTTAATGATTTTAGAGTTCTGAATACTCAAATATGTAGTTCGGATATTTGTCCTATACCTGACCCGCTCCCGAATGGGTGATTTTATTTGAAGCCAAAGGAGAACGTATATGGGACGAGAAATTTGGCTCCGTATGGGTTCGGAAATGGACAATCCTAGATTAAGGAGTACAAAGTTAATTCTACACGTGAGTGTATGAGATAACTATCCTTGTAAATAAACCTCATAGCTTCCATAAAAAGTAAAAAGATGAACAAGAGCGAGACTCCACACTCTGCTGATAAGTGTAATATTGTGTTCTTTAGGGTTTAAAGCTCAGCGATTTAGGTCTTTTGATACCTAAAATCAAGATAGGGTTTTGATCTTGTAAGTTGGTCAAAGCTTTCTGCTTTAAAGATTACTTTTCATTTCTATTCTAGTTTTTATGTGTCTTGACGAACCATGATCTTCATTTTTCTCATTTGTTATGTTTCTTCCGTCATTTTCTCGAGAAAATTAAAAGAAAAAGCTTAGACCTTTTTAACAATTTCAGAATTTTCTTCTCATTTTCACGATTATGATTCTTGGGTTTAACGTATTCCATGATGAACAAGTTTAAAAGCAAATAAATTTATCATATTATTGCTGAAATCTTTAAGCTTTGCAAAATATGCGGAAAAAAGTTGGCAACTTTAAGAGCAATACAATCCAAGATGATAAACTTTCAGTTTCATTATCACTCAAAGTATCTTCTTCAATGACTAAGATTGAAGAACATGAGATAAATGAAGCTGCAATGAGTTTGGTTATGTTTTCTGAACAAGTTCATGAATTTCATTTGTCTCCTGGTGATTATGAATCCATGGAAGAGAAGATCTTAGATTTAGTTGAGTTGATACTAGACTTCAGTGAACTGTTTTCTCACTCGGGTTTTGAAAATTCTAGTATGTGTAATGATATTTATTAGAGTATTGAATTTATTAAAAACGGTATGTGTTAAGGATCAATTGCTGAATTGAGCTTATTTCTAAACTCCAATTCCGAAATAACCTTCATATATTTTTTATTTTTATTTTTATTTACTTTAAATGCTTAAATGAGTAAAAAGACAATTAAATTTTGCAAGTTCAACTTATTTACGAAAAAAATCATGGTGATGTCGAAGACCCGTCCAATTGAGTGGGCCTAAATATGAAGTCCATAATTTAACTTGTATTCAGATTTGGGTCCGACTTCCCCACCCAATTTATCCCGGATAACCACAGATATCGAATCCACCTCCTTTCTTTGTCACGACTTTCACGACAAACACCCACGAATTCCCATAGAAATCAAACCCACGATCCCGACTATCCTCGCGAATCTCTTCTTTTTTTTTTTCTTCGGGCTCGGCTCTGGTTTACTCCTCCCAAAATCGCGAAATTCTCACCTAGGGTTTGCTGCTCTGAATCACCAGAAATCCCACCGTTGCTCCGCCGCTGCTCTGCCGCCAATTTTATCTCCACCGCCGAGCCGTTAGGCCACAGAAATCCTGAAACTTGTAAGCTTTGTCCCTTGCTTCAAAATTTGTGAGAATTTTTTGAGTTTTGTGGTTAATTTTAGAATTGATGTATGTAGGATTAGAATGGCACCAAAAAAACAAGAGGAGGAGGAAAGATTCGGACTCGAAAAGAGGCTCCGAGTGCGCGTTTGCCAGAAAACCCTATCTCAGCCGTGAAACACCGACGCCGCGGAGGTGATCCTTCCTCACCACTGCAACCTTCTTCGCCACTGCAACCTTCTCCACCGCTGCAGCCTTCCCCACCACCGCAGACACAGCCTATTACATCGGTACAACTCTCACATCAATCACAGACCCATGAACGGCCTGACAATCAGGCGGTAAGGAAATTTAAATTTAAATTTTAGTAATATTGGGTGTTATTAGGTACATTAGGAATTTTAAGTAGATATAGTTATATTTGAGGAAGTTGTGGATTGAAAATCTTATTATTTTGATCTGAATGCAGCATGTAGATGGCGCAATGAAACCTCATATAATTTACATAGAGCATAAAGAATATGCAAAACATTGTCATTTGCAAACAAGTTGCGACACTTACAAGGTTTTGAATATGGTTGAGGATAAGCTTGAAAACCAGTGAAGTTGGAGTGCTTCAGGGAGCACCCTCAATTCATGCATTTGTTTCAAATGGAGAGGCAACAAAATTAGAAGGTAAAGGGGATGTGGATGTTGCTTCTAAGGACGGTCCAAACAGATAAGAAGAAGCAAGTTTGGTTTGTTGTGAACGGTGTTTCTATTAGATATTCTATTAGGGAACACGACGCAATCTCAGGATTGAGTTGCATTCATTACCCGAATGGGTATGAGACGATGGGGAGCATGGACTTTAGGTAGAGGCAATTTAGAACCGATAAGGTGGAGGTTAAGGACGTTTTGGAGAAGCTGATAGGAATGGAGTATGAAAATGATAGGCTCAAGATGGCGGTGTTGTCCTTCCTCTCCACGGTGATACCGGGAAGGGCAAAGATGGTTGGAGGCAACATTGAGCGGTTTATTCTTTGAGTGGGCGATGACCTCGAAGTATGTAAAACGTTCCCTTGGGGACGTTTTACATTTGATGATTGTATTAAGGAGGTGGACCACCTGTTTAATCGTTTCAAAGGGTCGGTACAAGTTAGCTGGACATTTCCCTGGTTCATATTGCCGTTGGAGGTAATCAACCACTCAATCTTTTTAAATATTCATTTTTAGTATCTGGGTATTACTAGGTTTAAGTAGGTTTAACTAGGTTTAACTAGATTCAACTAGGTTATGTTAGTTTGGTTTAAGTAGGTTTAACTAGGTTTAACTAGGTTCAACCAGGTTGTGTTAGTTTGGTTTAAATAGGTTTAACTAGATTCAACTAGGTTGTGTTAGTTTGGTTTAACTAGGGTCACTAGGTTGTGTTAGTTTGGTTTAACTAGGTTCACCTAGGTTTAACTAGGTTCACCTAGGTTCACCTAGGTTCAACTAGTTTTGTTTAATTAGGATTTACTGATATTTGGTTTAATTTATGTGCAGATTTTGGCCTTTGAGTGCATACCAGCATTGAAGGTGGCCTTTAGAGAACCCGTGGGAAACGCAGACATAGCTTGTCCAAAGATGTGCAATGGGAAGTTTAAAGAGACGATGTATAAAGGGATGCACTTGGAAGAAATTCACTATAAGCTTGGAGAAACCAAGGTATTTCTCTAATTTTTTGTTAGATGAGTGTAAGGATACTTAACACTCATCCCTATTGGTTTACTTGCAGGATATTTTTAGTCTAATGCTCCCTGAGGATGGTGAACAAGATCTTATGATGAGTATCATGGGTGCGCAATGGGCTGATGCTGAGCTGAGGGATGACGATGATCGAGAGGACGCATGAGTTGATGAGTGGAACACAAAACTAGTTGTCGAGGAGGAGAAAATCTTTCTGGGAGGACTTGTACATGGTAGATGTCTAATCAGAGAGCTAGAGAACAAGCAATCGCCAGCTCGGAGGAAGAACCTTGAGAACGTCCAAACGTCAACCCGAAGGAGGAACCATCAGAACGTCCAGACGCCAACCCAGAGCAGGAACCTTGAGAACGTCTATAACAAATTGAAGCATGTTGAGGAGATGATGAAGAATGCAACTGCAGATGGGTTTGCACGTCTGACGGCAGAGATTGAAGGCTTGAGCAATAGGCTGAAAGTTGTTGAAGACTTTATGGTGGAGCAAAAGAGTGCTAGAGAGCATCAACATTTTGATGATATTGACCATTTCTCAGTGGGATCAAGTGCAGCTCAAGGCCGAGAAGGAGAAAGGAAAGAAGCAGGTTAGATTTTTGAATATGACAACATGTTAGATTTTTGAATATGAATTTAATTGAAAAAAGTATTTTGAGACTTATTGGTAATTGCATTATGGATTTTTATGTAGGTGTTTTTGAGAAGGGCGGATCAAGTGCGGCTGAAGGCCGAGAAGGAGAAAGGCAAGAAGAACAAAGTATTCCACATTAGACAGCAAGAGTTGCACCTACACAGAAACCATGTTTGAATTCTGATGGGGAAAACGAGGAAGGATACATTCATATTGGTGGTTATGGAGTGAATATGTCGTTCATACCCTTGCAACCCAGACCTCCAGGAAGTGAAAAAAGGTTTAAGATGTGCGCTAGAAAGAGGGTGCAAAAGCCCTCGAGGTTTGTGGTCTCTCCTTACGTTCATCCTAACAAAGACAAGGGGAAAGTGCAAGGCAAGGGCAAAGAAGTTTGAAAAATTATTTTAAATGCTTTGGGACATTTAAATGTTATATTGTATGAATGAAGCTTAATATATAATATTTTAGTCTCCAGTTGAGCCGTCATTTTTAATGTATAATATTTTAATCTCCACTTGAGCCTTTATTCTTAATATATAATATTTTAATCTCAACTGGCACCACTATTCTTGATAAAATATTGTTTTATTATAGTAGTTAAACCAAAATGACGGCTCTAAGTGACCAATTGACCCAAAAATGATTTTTTTGGAAATTGGAAACTAGTTAAACCGATAACTAAATTAAAAGTTTTTAGGTGAATTTAGGAAAATTTGAAAATTGTATAGAGATCCCTCATATTCATATACATAGTTGTTAGAATAGATTCAGTTCACGTGTTTTACTTACAAAGTGGACAAGAATCCACAAAGTGACCATAAGAGTCTATGGTAGATGATGGACATGTTTCATATGAGAACAAATTGAATTAAAACAAGTCATACCAAGTTGTACATGAATTAAAACTAATTGTACCAAGTTGTATATGAATTAAAATTAGTTGCACCAAATCAAATAACATAATATAACTACAACTAAACAATATTCTTTAAAGTTTTACTTCGACAAAATTCGCCAACTGAAGAGAACCTCGTCACTTTTTTTCTCCCTATCTTTTTCTTATGCGGGGGAGGGAATACAAGTTGAGCTGCTATTTCTTCAGGGATAATCCAATCAGACTTATGAGGCACAATATAAATCATATTATAGTATGCCAAAGACCACATCTCAACGAAATAATATTTTGAACCCAACAGATGCAGTGGTGCATCAATTCCTGTTTGTCTCTCATACAGACTGTTAGCGGCAATAACATGCACACATGGGTATATATCTATATCAAAGTACCTGCATGAGCAAGTGTCATTCCTTAAATTAAGGTGGAAGCACGTTATACTCAAGGTAGAAGCTGTTTAGCTCGATAACCGTTAACATCTTGGCTTTTGCAACTCTCTTGTGAACTTCCCTTTCAATACTCGACACAAGTTTCTGCCACAATGGGACATTCACAGCACTCTGCCTATGTTTGTTAAACCATTTGGCAATTTTTGCAATTATCACATCAACCATGGGCAACAAAGAATAACTCCTGGCTTTTTTTAAAACATTTTAAAAATTCCACGCAATTAGTTGTGTCGATGTTGTACCTTTCACCAGGAAAAAGACATCTTGCCCATCTGCCCTCATCGACACTTTCATCTAGATACACAGCTGCAGCAGGCTACCGAGATCTAAAAACTGTATACATGGGCATGAACTCACTTTTTGTGTACACCTTTGCGATTTCTCTAAATTTTTCGGTAGCATCTGATTTCTGAGAACAGTTGACACGTCCTTTCACATTGCACGACAAATGGTAAATACAATATCCATGCTTCGCCTTCGGGTAGACCTCACCCACTATCTTGATAATACTTTGATGTCTATCAGATACAATCACAAGTTCTTCATCATCCGGGATTGTTTTTTTCAATGTTTCTAGAAATCATCTCCAACTATCATCTTTCTCCCCATCGACGACACCAAAAGCAATGGGATAATGGTGACGTTCAGGGTCTTGAGCTGAAGAAACAACAAGCACTCCTCCATGTGTTGTTTTTAGGTGTGTCCCATGTACAATGATCACTTTCCTCATGGCCGCAAAACCCTCAATGCAAGCTCCTAGGGTAAAAAATAGGTACTTAGCCGATTATGATCATCTACTTCTAGCCGTGTCACCGTGCCCGGATTAACCCTCTTGAGCATGTGTAAGTACGATGGCAACATCAAAAAACTTTCTTCCGGACTACCACGCACATCACTAGCCCCTTTTGTTTCCCTCTCCAAGCTATGGCATATGAGACCGCAACCCCAACTCTTCCTTGAACAAGACCCATGATATTTTTTGGGTTGGCATCTCAAACACTCCGGGGTAATCATCACGCAAAATTGATGCAACTAACCTTGGTGAAACTCTTCTTTTTTTTTCTGCTTGTACTAGAGCTTGCACGTGAGCAAATGTGGACTTTATTGTAAGTTATAACTGACAAGTAAGACGAAGTCTTTGACTTTTCAACTCGTACTGACCATTTACAATTTTTTCACGACTTTTTAAGACATATAATGTAGTTGTTAAATTCACTATAGTAGCCTCAAAACAATTCTGATGCATTGCGTTCTCGACTAAGTCTTGGAAATCTTGTTTACTTCCAAATTCTTGACCTATCGTCAACCCAATCCCATCTTCCCATTCAATGTTTTCAACAATATCTTCCGGTTGTATATCTTCTATAAGGTTAAGATTATCATATGCTACCCTTGCATTTACACCATCTTCAATGTCGACATCATCGTCAATCCCCTCATTTAGACCATCCAAAATGCAAGGAACAATGTCAAATTCTGCACGCCCTTATACCGGTCCACATTTTTCCCTACCATCACTTGAAAGCTGTTCACGTGATGTATAATCATTACTTTCACAATACATTCTTGATACTTTCCCCATACTCTGGTTTTCTTCAACATTGTCAATGACCTCCACATGCAACACACATCTACACTGATCTCTGTTAATACTCAGAAGATATCCTAACACATCATCATCATCTACGATATATGATGGCCGCTGAGGACCTGCTACTGACGGACTACTTAAACTTAGTTTCATTGTTGATTTATCTACCATAATCTTCTTGTAGATTCTATCAACCAACACCGTATAAGTTACCTCCTCCATAGATCCCTTTATAACTAAAGTATACAATTGAGCTTCTTTCCAATTCCATTGTATCTCATCTCCATCATCCACATAACATCCTCCATAATCAAAATAAACAACTGTGCTTCCCATTTCACAGTCACTTTCGTCTGCAAAAAAAAAACATTAGGCCCAGTTATACCTACTTATATCCAGCTATACCTACTTATACCTACTTATACCTACTTATACCCAGTTGTACCTCTGTACTTCCTAACTTTTATTTTCCGATTTCACTTTTATTTTACTATTATAATCCTTGCATTTTAACTATAAACCATATTGGCAAAAAATAATAACTAAAAACTATAAACCATATTAGCGTTCACACTCAAGTTAAATATCTACATATACTCTTCATTTATCCAAAGATTATAAAGCCTACATTTGTGCTGTAACCAAATTTTCAGAACTTTCTACTTTTAGTCAAGCTAAAAAGTTTGATGAATGGATCCAAGCGATGAATGAAGAACTCATTGCTTTAGAAAGTACTCACACTTGGTCCATGTGTTCTTTACCTCCTAATAAGCGTGCCATTGGTTGCAAATGGGTTTATAAAAATAAACTCAATACTGATGGAACTTTAGAACATTATAAAGCACGAATTATAGTAAAAGGATATACACAGCATGAAGGTGTGGTTTTTGTTGATACTGATTCTTCTGTTGCCAAAATGACAACTGTCAAGACTCTTTTAGATGTTTCTTCTGCCAAGAAATGGAGTCTATATCAACTTGACATCTCTAATGCCTTTTTAAAAGGTGAACTTGATGAAGAGATTTAGATGAATCTTCCTCCGGGTTATACAACTAAACCAGGAGAAACACTGCCACCAAATGTCGTATGTAAGTTGCATAAATAACTTTACGGTTTGAAACAGGCTTCACGCCAATGGTTTTTGAAAATTATCTTGGTTCTTTCAATGCTTGAATTTCAGAAATCTCATATAGACCATACTCTTTTTGTGAGGAATGTTAATTGGAAAAAATGTTGCTATGTTGGTTTATGTGGATGACATCATCACTGCATCTAATGATGATGATGAGGTTGCTCAACTAAAGATATATTTTCATAGTTCTTTTAAGCTCTAAAACCTTGGATCCTTGCAATATTTTCTTGGTCTTGAGATTGCAAGATCTTTTAGGGGCATTTATGTTTGTAAGAGAAAATACACACTTGAATTGCTTGAGGAAACATGTTTACTAGCTTGTAAACCATCTAGTATACCTAAGGATCCTACTTTCAATATGTTTCAAGATAATGAAGAACCTCTTCTTGATGATCCATACACTACAAGAAAACCAATCAAAAACCGACGAGATTTTTGACGGGTGTAGTCGTCGTCGGAAATTTCTGAAGACAAACGACGATCTTCCGACTAAACAGGATTTAACTTTGAAAAATATATATGCTAATATAATCGTTATATAGCCATTTGAGATTTTGAAGTTTCCGTTGGATTGTTCAGTTTCCATCGAAAATCTGTCGGAAAATATAAATGTTAATATAACAATTATGTAGCCGTTTGAGATTTTGAAATTTATGACAGATTTATGACGGATTTCTAACGAACGACAAGGTTTATAAATATGTTTCCACACTCCCATATACATTCATAACTCAATACATTACTTAAACTTCTTTGAAATTGGAAAGAGATGTCTTCTTCTGGATGTTTTCGAACATCAATGGACAAACCGATGAGGGATCCGGAGTCAAATTTAATTAAAGAATAATATGCAGGAGGTATATGCGAGTTCATAGAATTGACAGATTTATGACGGATTTCTAACGAACGACAAGGTTTATAAATATGTTTCCACACTCCCATATACATTCATAACTCAATACATTACTTAAACTTCTTTGAAATTGGAAAGAGATGTCTTCTTCTGGATGTTTTCGAACATCAATGGACAAACCGATGAGGGATCCGGAGTCAAATTTAATTAAAGAATAATATGCAGGAGGTATATGCGAGTTCATAGAATTGACAGATTTATGACGGATTTCTAACGAACGACAAGGTTTATAAATATGTTTCCACACTCCCATATACATTCATAACTCAATACATTACTTAAACTTCTTTGAAATTGGAAAGAGATGTCTTCTTCTGGATGTTTTCGAACATCAATGGACAAACCGATGAGGGATCCGGAGTCAAATTTAATTAAAGAATAATATGCAGGAGGTATATGCGAGTTCATAGAATTGACAGATTTATGACGGATTTCTAACGAACGACAAAGTTTATAAATATGTTTCCACACTCCCATATACATTCATAACTCAATACATTACTTAAACTTCTTTGAAATTGGAAAGAGATGTCTTCTTCTGGATGTTTTCGAACATCAATGGACAAACCAATGAGGGATCTGGAGTCAAATTTAATTAAAGAATAATATGCAGGAGGTATATGCGAGTTCATAGAATTGACAGTAAATCAACCAGCCGCAAAAAGTCGTAAGTTGAAATGTCAATGTTCTAATTGTCAAAATTCACATAATATTAAGATAGAGTTTGTTTGGAATCACTTGTATATGATTAGGTTTTTGCCGGGTTACAAGACTTGGTATCTACATGGGGAAACAAATTAAGATTATGGTAGTACTAGTAAACCATATATTGTAGAAACCTTAGGAGAACATAGAACGAAAGTAGATTTTTGGTGTAGGTACCGTTGAGATGGTGTATGATGCGTTTAGAGAGAATATGGCATCGGGCGCTGTAAATGGAGATAGGGTTGCAGAACCAAATTTAGAAGCACAAAAGTTTTTAATATGTTAGACGCATCAAAGCAGCCACTATATAAAGGGTGTAGAGAAGGTCATTTGCCTTTATCATGTGCAAGTAGAATGATGACTATTTAGATAGACTACAATTTGGTGGAAGAATGTGTTGATGCGATAGCAGATTTTGTGAAAGATATTTTGCTGAAAGATTATCTTTCACGAACATCATGCTACGAGGTTCATAAGCTTGTAACTGGTCTTGGAATGATAGATGTGTGCATCCAAAATTATATTATATTTTGGAGAGAAGATAAACACCGCAGAATATGTAACTTCTGTTGGCAACTGCGGTTTTAGGAAACTAGTGGGAGAGTTCCAATTCAATATAAACGGATGTGTAGTTTACCATTAACTGAGAGATTGAAGAGGTTATATTAATCTCAGAGTACGGAAGAGCCAATGAGATGACATACAGAGCTTAGTCAAGAAGGAGAGATTACACATCTTTCAGACGCAAAAGCGTAAAAATATTTTCAATCAATGTATCCAGATTTTGCGTTTGAGCAAAGGAATGTATACCTTGGATTATGTACATATGGTTTTAACCCGTTTGGAAAGCGTAGAAGGTAATATTTCCTACATCAATGTGCATGCGTAGAGAGTTTTTGTTTCTCTTTGTGCTTGTTCTGGCCCAGAGAATCCTAAGAGATTACTAGATGTATTCCTCCAGTCATTGATCTATGAGTTAAATATGTTATGGAATCATGGTGTCGAAGCGTATGATGTTTCATGCTAGCAAAATTTTCAGATGCGTGCAGTTCTAATATGGATCATAAGCAGTTTTCCAGCATATGGTATGTTATCTAGATAGACTACCCATGGAAGATAATCGTGCCTGTGTTTCCAAGACAACATTGATGCATTTCAATTAAGTCACATAATAAAGAGTTGTTGGTTTGATTGTCATAGAAGATTTCTACCGAGTGGTCATCCTTATCATTTGTTAAAAAATATTGTTTACGAAAGATAAACAAGTGTTTGACGGTCCTTCTCCTAAGATAGTACGGTAGTTCTATATTAAATCAGTTAAGAGATTTCAGTGTTGAGAGGACTCCTTATTATAGGGGTACAGGGCATGATCTCGTTGACGGTGTTGGTGTAAATCATAATTGGCACAAAGAGTATTTTTGGGATTTGTCTTATTGGAAATACCATTTATTGAGGCATAATCTAGATGTCATGCACATTGAGAAGAACTTCTTTGACAACATCATGAACATTTTTTTAAACGTCCAAGGGAAGACGAAAGACCATATGAATTCTATATTATACATGCCACTGATTTTTTTCAGAATTTTCTTGAAGTTTTTGCTGAATAATATATGTCCTATGCTTGCCTATCGGTCAGACGCGACTAAGAAACAAGAAATTTTTGATTGGATACACGAAGATGTAAAATTCACTGATGGATACGCATATAATCTACGTAATTGCGTCGATTATGCAGAATAAAAGTTTTCTTGAATGAAGAGTCATGATTGTCATTTTGTCATGCAACAACTACTTCCATTTTCCTTTGCTCATCTTCTTGACGAAAATGTCCACCAAGAAATTGTAGGTAAATATCATTCCTAAGCATATATATTTATTTGTTGAATGTTTAACTAAATGCATGAACTAGTGCTTTTATGAGATTTGTGCTCGAGAACACTTACAGCTGAGGGTATTCGCAATTTCGAGGATAATATATCGATGATCATTTGCTATATGGAGAAATATTTCCCCCGTGTTTCTTCAATGTTATTGGGCATCTTGCAATCCACCTTCCACGAGAAGCATCACTAGGAGGCCATGTTCAATATCAGTGGATGTATCTTTTTGAGCGGTACATGTTCCAACTCAAGAAGAAGGTTAAAATTTTAAGCAGTGTTGAGGGATCTATTGTTGCACAGAGACTCAACGGAGAGTTTGATGACGATACGACTCAATTCTATCGGATGGATCATCATCACAATCTGAGTAGTTGTAGACTTGTAGTTGTATCATGAGTCATGAGTGTTTACACTGACATTTTATAATTTATGTTGCTTCGTGTTTTATACATTTGTTATTATATATTACATCTCTAATAATTAATAACATATTAATAATTCTTCAATTTCTTTTGAATTATTAAGATTCTTTTCGTCTACATTTATTTCAAAGATAAAGGAAATTCAAGCTTTTTATCAAAAATTGTAAGGGACAATGCTAAACTATCTTAGTTTATAACTTTGTGTATAGAAAGAAAATAAATCAAAAGCAATGGTTTTATAAAGATTTTTAGGTTTTTTAATTTTTCATATACATAAAAAATTATATGTTATAGAAATGTGCTTAAGATATTAAAAATATATAAATTTATATTTTAACATACTCCACATTAAACATGTGTTTAACATGTGGCACGTATAATCCCTAAACACGTCTGAAATCCGTCGGAAATATCAGAAATTTCCAACGGGTTTGGGGTTTCAGAGTTAAATTCCATAATTATTGATACTCACCATTGCTAAACATGATGTTATAAATTATTTAAAAGACATAGTTCTCAAAGTAACACTATAAACCATTTTTCTGATGCTTGACGGATTTGACTATATTATGAATACATCGATTAATAACAATACATATATTTTAATAACACACTTATAACATAGATTATTTGAAAATGTAAATCTGAAATTTATTATATTAATGTTCATCAATCTAACTTCTATATAATTAAAAAGGATTAAAATGATAGTAAGAAATTTTCGATGGCTTTAGGGATTATACGTTTTTAACATGGGACATGTATAATCCCTAAACCCATCATAAATCTGTCAGAAATTTTCGACAGATTTTTGACGGCCAAGCAAAGGGGCGGATTCACCAAATATTTTGACGACCGCGCCGAAACATTTTTCCAGAATTTCCTACGGATCCAGACGGGTAAATCAATCAGAAATTCATTTATTTTATGCCTGTTCTGCTTCCTCGCGACAAAAACCGCCATTAACACAAATCACACACGATTTCTCTCACAAATCTCTCCAATTTATCTTCCAAACCTCGTCAATTTGTCCTCTAAATCTCTCACAAGTGAGCAACAATCCATCACATCCATCCAATTTGTAACTTTTGAATCCTATTATTTTGAGACTCAAAGTTTGGACCTGTGAGTTAGATTTAGGGATTTGCATGTTAGATTTACGAATTTGGAGTTAGATTTAGGGTTTTGGAAGTGAGATTTAGGTAATTGAAGTTAGATTTAGGATAATGGAAGTTAGCTTTATGTTTTCTATAGTTAGATTTAGGATTTGGAATTTATGATTTTGATTTAGGTTTAGAATATGGAGCAAGAGTTTAACTGAGATATGGAGCATCATAATAAGATTAGAACGGAGTTCAAGATCAAAGCGGCCAGGACGTACTCGAATAAGCTTTATAAGTGGAAGGACAAGTGGAGGCACAATGAGGTGCCCAAAGAGTTCATCTACAACCCTGAGCTTTGGAATGAATTTGTAAATTATTGGAAGCAAGTCGAGACCGATAAACCCTCGAAGACGAACTCTGGAAACCGGTTGAGAAGGCGTGGAGACAAAGAAATTGCAACGTACAATGCTGTAACGATGAGCTTGTAGTCTTGAGAAGAGCAATTGGTAAGTTTTTAATAGATTTTTTATTTGTCTTAATTTATCTCTAAATTATAACTTTATTACTTGTTTTTTCTTTTACAGTTTCAGATAAACGGTGTGTGTCCCTTACATCTTAGGTTGGTGGAGGATATTCACATCAACAAGAAGGCGAAGAAAAATCAAAATCAAGTCGCTTGAGAGCTCATTGAGACCGTGAAGTCACTCAGAGAAGAGTATCTTCAATCTCAGTCGGCACAAGAAGAAGCCTCTTCCAATGACATTTCTATCGAGAAATGTATTGAATTCGTTATCGAAGTAGGTAATCTTTATTTTATCAAAATTTGAAGTTTGTTTTATAACTTTAACATTTATATTTTTTTAAATTTAATTATAGATAACTCAGAAGAGCAAAAGTCCTTTTTTAGGGTTCCATAGGAGAACCATAATTCATCTCAAACCACTTCATGGTTTTCAGAAGAACCCAAGTTTCGAGCCTTACTTGCAGAGAGGACCACTGAGATCGCGAATTTGAAGGATGAGATCCACACCATCAAAGAAGCCTCTCTGGAGAATGATAAACGGTATGAAGAATTGGCTGGCACAAACGCAGCGATGAAGGCCAAGATGGACGCGACGAAGGCTATGATGGAAATGCATAAGAAGGTGATGGAAGATTTCATGGCCGAGATGTGAGGTTCTCATCGTGGATGATTTCTATGTTTTATATTTTATGTTTTATGTTACATGAATATTTTTTTCTTTTATGTATATATATTTTTTGAAACTTTTTTTGATTTGAAATATTTAATTCTAAAATTATATTTGAATTATATTTGAAATTCTAAATTTATTTATATATTATTAATAAATCTAATAAATAAGTACAAAACAACCAATATTAATTAAAATAAATTAATATTAAATCCGTCCGAAATCCGACAGGATAGTGTTTCCGACGGATTTATGACTGATGTATAACCGACGGATTTCTGATGGTTTTATCAATGACGGAAGCTTTCAAAAATCCGACGGATTTTGGATTTCTGACGCCCTAAAACTTACAGTCATTTCTGTCGGAAAAGGCTTTATCCGATGGCTTTCAAATAGAAATAACCGTCAGTTCTAGTTTGCTTCTTGTAGTGATAATTGTATAGGCAACTAGTGTGAAGGATGATATATTTGACTATCACAAGACCTCACATTACATATGTTGTAAATAGGTTTTGTCAATACACTTCTGCTTCTAAATCTTATCATTTACAGGCTGCTTATAAAGTGTTACACTACTTGAAGGGAACCATTGGTCTAGGATTGTTTTACTCAGCTGACTCTGATCAAGTTCTCAAGGCTTTTAATGATGCTGACTAGGGATCTTGAAAGGATACTCGAGGATCCACATCTAGTTATTGTATGTTTCTAGGTTCTTCCTTGATATCCTGGAAATGCAAGAAAAATCCCTTTTTTGGTCCAACTAAAACAAAAAGAACAGATTTTTCGATCATAATCTCACATACACTTCTCGGTTTAGAAAAATGCTGAAATACATTTCATCTAATAATGAATTTCTTTTACAATTTCTTTTAAATCAAAAACGTGGTAAATTCCCAAAAACCCTTTAAATTTTCAGTTTATTACCTATAAAATCAGATACATCTCTTTGATTCAATTAAATCAGAACAAGCCAGCCCATTAACATAAAATCAATCCAAAATTAATTAAAGTTCAGCCCAAAAACTGAAATAGAAAACAATCGATCAAACATATCATTTTATCATTTTTTCCTCTCTCTCTCTTCTTCTCTTTCTCTCCGCTTCGACTTCAAAACCCAGAAACCCAGAAATTCATAAACCCTAAATTCTTCCAAATTGTTTTGATTTCCTTCGTAAATACAACCCAAAAATCTTAATTTCTTCTAGATTTTTCTTTTTTTCTTCATCTTTGTAATCCAAGGTTTTCGGCGTGAAACGAACTTCACATCTCTTCATCAGGTTTGCCTTTCAATTTTAGAACCTATTGTTTAAAAAAAATTGTTGTTTTGGGATTTCATTATGATTTATTGAAATTTATGGGTCCAAATTCGTTTAGGTGGAGTTTGATCGAGTTATTGTGAATAACGGTCCATTTATAGTGAATTATGGTTGATTTATTGTGAAATATGAATTAGGATCGAGTTATTGTGAATTGTGAATTAGGCTCGGCTATGAAATTTAGTTTGAATATTCAGATTTGTATTTTCTTAAGAGGTCTCTCCTTATCTACGGATGATCCCCTTCAGATTCACTTGACTAAAGAACCACTTGTGGAAGAGTTTAGCATAGCTGCCTCTGTAAGTCATAATGCTTACATTATCCAGTCATGTCACACATCATAGACCATGAAAGTTAATCATCCCTATATAATTCTTATTAGCTTTGGATGATTTATATTGGATCTTTTGTGATTGCAAATACCAAGGAACATTGAAACTTCTCTCTATTCCTATTATATTCTGGTGGGATTTAGTTATAGTGATGTACTTACTGAAAATAATAACTGAAAATTTTAGGTTTGTAAGCTGAGTGCATATGACATGTGCGAGATATCTCGTAACTCAGTGTACTAGTCAGGTTTCTCACATGTCTTGAAGGTACTTACTCTACCAAACATAGCCTATATTGTAAATTAACAAGATGCCTCTACTTCTGATATGCTTATAATACTAACTATTTGACATGATTTAGTCCCATTGGATTGGAAAAGACTACTACAAAAGAGGACATGATGGAAACAACATTCATAAAAAAAATGTGCCTCACATAAGGGTGGAGTGTCGTGACACGGTAGGGGAAAAATTTTATATATACTTCACACAGATTTATATTTTTTATTAGAAAAAAATTAATTAATGAAGTTGATGCAGATTTGGAAAGAGGAGATGCAACATGTTTATCTGGGAAAATCTGTTCTCTCAGATGAAATTGTTCCATAAAAACGGCAATCAGAAATAGAAATGTGTAAGAATCCAACGTGTATTTGCAGCAACTCAATGATCTTTACCACCTCTGTTTCAACATTTTCTTATGCCTCTGGATGATTAAATTTCAGGGGAACACAGAGAGCATCTTGAGAAGTATACGAAGCAGGAACCTAGTAAATAGGGTAATAATATGAATGGTTATGTTGTGGCCTGAGTAGAAAGAGATTTGGATGTCAAATCATATTGTGTTTCAAAACTTCTATAAATCTATTATCCTTTTTTATTTATAGAGAGACATAAGAGCTCTACTTCTAGTTGAGAATCTATTTTTATTAGAATAGAAACGATGTTCACTTTGGTGTCCAATACAATTTATGAATTCTTAATTTTCTGTTTTTTGGATCTCAGCTTTTAAGTTACTATGCTCTTAATTTTGAGACCACATAGGTGCAACTAATAAGTTTAAGTACAACTAGTACAAATATGGTACAACTATTTATTTAATATTAATGTTTAATTATAAAACTTAATATTAATGTTTAAATATTTGTTATATATTTTTAATATAAAATATAAATTTAAATATATAAAAATACCTAAGATCAAACAAAAAGTACATAGTATCCGACAAAAAGTACCTAGGATCAGACAAAAAGTACATAGGACCAAACAAAAAGTACATAGGATCAAACAAAAAGTATTTTTTGTCCAACAAAAAATTTTGTCGGCTAGTTGTACTAGAGTTGTACCAAAATTCTTAGTTGTACTCGGGCCAAACATAGTTGTACTTTGGTGATTTTACATTTAATTAGTTGTATCATACTAATTTACAACATTTTTTAGTTGCACTAATGACATTTGAATAATAAAATGTTTGTACTATACTTTTATAAACAAATAGTTGGTAAATAACAAGTATAATTTTTTTTGGCAAATTCAAGTGCTTCACATCTAAACAAATATTAAGGTTATATGACATTTGTAAGTAAAATATGATGTTATGTAACCAATAACCAAAAATATTGATTTTTGTCCTTCCTTTAATAGATGTTAATGATTCTAGACGAACAAATATTGACACAAACACATCTTTCTATTACAAACTACCAAACTTAAAATCAAATTCAACATAGTTGCACCACTTAGTTTACCTAGTTGTACGTTAGGATAAATTAACACAAACTGATATCATCCACAATTAACCAAATCAAACATAGAAATTAAGAGACATTTTCTTCAGCATTGCTACAATGAAACCAATTATACATGCCTCCACCACTTTGAATCGATCTTCCACCAATTTGAATCGATCCTCGACCAATTTGAATCGATCTTCGACCACTTTGAGTCGATCCTTGGCCACTTTGAGTCGATCCTTGGCCACTTTGAGTCTATCCTTGGCCACTTTGAGTTGATACTTGGCCACTTTGATTCGATCCTTGGCCACTTTGATTTGATTCTCGGCCACTTTGAGTCGATTCTCGGCCAGTTTGAGTCGATTCTCGGCCACTTTGAGTCGATTCTCGGCCACTTTGAGTCGATTCTCGGCCACTTTGAGTCGATCCTCGGCCACTTTGATGTTATGTAACCAATAAACAAAACTTTATTTTCCTTCTTTTAATAGATGTTAATGATTCTAGACGAACATAGATAAACACGAACATGTCAAAATAATTGCAAATACGAATGAGCACAAAGTTTGACTTATCATGCGTACAAATTTAAAAGTTTTATTTAGTTTAATCCGGTTCTTTAATTGAATAAATTTAAACCCTTTTTCAAACTCTATAAAGTTTAATTTATTAATTATATTTAAAATCTTTAAAAACAAGAAATCTCTATATTATTAGGGATTTTTTGAAAAGTACCTTGTCTATGTTTTTTTTATAATTTGAAGAATACACCCTTCATTTAAAAAATAAATTTCTAAATAATTATAATTATTATTAACCTTTTAAAAAAGTTTTAAGATAAAGATGTATTATTTTCTATATATGAAAATCCACTCATAGATAAGTCTCTAGAAATTAACTAAAAATAAAATAATTTAAATTTTAGTATAGGCAAAATACTCCTACGTTTTTCATAATTCAGTTTCATGAAATAGCCATAAACTTCTCCATCACTTGATATATATGATGCTGTCGGAGGATCTAGGTGCAATGTAATGTAACTAAGTATCAACCTCGTAATGGCTTCATCTACAATAATCTTTACGTGACCTCCTCGATTGATTTTTTTACGGGTATAATTTATCTTCGCTTTTAGAATAATATCCTCCATAAAATCAAAATGTATGACTGTGCATGAAATATTATTCATTTGCTAATGAAAAATAAGAAAAAAACCATTTTATTTTAGTTTTTCATTACTCTTAGTTGTACCAAGTTTTACCACTTTTACCAATAAAACATAGTTGTACTTAATTGTACATATTTCATCTGTCTCTTCTTCACCCCCAATTTTGATTTCTATCTACCTAAGATTCACTACGATTCCATCACCGTTACTCATAATTTATCTAGGATTAACAATTTCACACTCTAATCGATCAAGATAACATGTTTCAAAAGCCATTGTGCATAACAACAGAGGCATTATTCAAGAAATATTTTAAATCTACAATATTCTTTTTCAAATCTACAATATTAAAGCAATTTACATTTACTCAATATTCTGGGTTCTAAACCCCCACAAATAAACGAACAATCATTAAAAAAATAAAAAAACAACGAAAATCACCTCAAATGAAGCTTCATTTTCGTCAACAATGGAAGCTTTTGTGAAGAAGAAAGAAGAAGAAAGAAGAAGAAAGAAGAAGATGAAAGTACATGACACTTGGCTTTTTTTATTGGTCATATTAAATTAATATCATTTAATTTTAAACCTACTAATCTCTCTCTCTCTTCCACCTCATCGCTTCTCAACCATATTTTTCTTTTCTTTTTCATTTAATTTATTAACAGATTCGGATTATTGAGAAGATTCATGAATGGTACAATATGAATTTCAAATTTGGGAGTGTATTGAGATTCATTAAGTGTATTGAGATTTTTTTGAGATGGAGAAGTGTATTTGAGCATTAAGTCCGATCCAACTAACCCAAAACGAATATATTGATCAGACCGGTCTGGTCTTTTTCCGGTTTATAATTGTACCAAAAATCCCTTTTCGATTCTCTTCGAAATGAAAAAGGAGAAAAATAAATTTAAACTTTAGTTATTTTATGGATTACAGCCGGGCGATATTCTGAAATGCCACTTTCGGCAAAAAAATAATCTGGGATGCCACAAAATAATCTGTGTGCCACCCATAATGTGTTATTCCCAATTTGCCCTTAATGAATTTTTTTGAGTGGCATTTGAGATCAACTGATTCTCCCCTCTTTGAAGTTTCTCCTCGTTTCTTGTGTCGCGCCCTCTCCTCCCCGCCGAGTATCTATCTTCTTCGCGTGTCCGCCGCCGGCCGCCGGAGCCGGCCATTTTTGTCTATCATCGCCGCCTCCGTCCATCTGTAACTCAGTTTGTTCTCCTCTCTCATCATACATTGTTAGCATTGTTAGAGGATTTAGGGATTTTATAAAATCAGGGATTTGATATTAAAATTAGTTGTTTGGGTAAGCACATTTGGTTAGTAATGAGACGATTAGGTATTTGCATTGGTAATTTGTCGAGTGTAGCTGTTTAATTGTGTTGAATTGAGTTAAATCTGAGGTAAATAAGAATCGTAATCAAGAAATCTGCAGACATAGGACAACTGGTACAAATGGTACAAATGGTATAACTGATAGATGTGACCTGTGTAATTCGTAATTATGTTTTATTTTATTCTATTTACAGAATGAAGAAGAACAGCCACACAAACGTACATTTCGACTATTGAGGGTACTATTCAGAAGAGCATGAATGAATTTCAAGAAATTCTATATACGGTATAACGTTTAAGACCTCGTCTTTGGAGGAGATAACTTTATCGGTGTTAGTAGAGAAGATATGCAGGAAGATAGCGATTGATGAAACCTCGGGAAAGCTAAAATTGAGTTACAGTCTATCTAATTCTCGGAGGGAGTCATATATTGTAGATGATGAGGACATATATGTTTTTATAACTTCAGTTGATAAAGAAGGACTTAAACCTGTTTTGCATGTGGAGTTATTAAAGAATTTAGAAAATAATCAAAGGATGGAACAAGTTTCAAGAGTGGAGCAAGTTTCAAGAGTGGAGGAAGGAAGTTCATTTGGTGTGAATTATGGGGAGCTGGGTTCAAATGGCAGAGATGGAAATCCAGGAATCCTTGCTATATTGAGAGAGAGTGATACAGAGGAACAACGAAATGAGCTGATTATTGAAGATATGATGCAGAATGCTGGTAATGAAAATGTTGTTGATGAAGATTGTGAGAATGTATCACGTAATGAAATTGCGGCTGTGGATAGCCCGATAGATAACCATGTGGATGATGGTTTGGATGGTAGACATGAATATGTTGAGCTTCCATGTCATGTAGAAGAAAGTCAGTATGTTAAAGAATGGGAAGATGGTACGAGTCTTGAAATAAATCAAGAATTTTGTTCTAAGGAGGCAGTGCGAGATCAGGTTAACAAAGCTGCAAATAGTAACTGTTTTGGGGTCCAAACTGTTAAGTCAGGCACGGAGCGACTTATGCTACGATGCCGTCAAGCTGCACAAGGTTGTACATGGTATTTACGAGTTGCAAAAATTAAGAAATCAGGTATTTTCAATGTCAGAGTACACAGAAAGATGCATACATGCTCTCGGTCTATTGAGACTACAAGCAATAATAAACAGAGAGGTACACCACGTTTAGTAGCATCGGTTTTGCATGAAGACTATAACTGTTTTCAACCTGGGTTTTCGAAAAGTTGAAAACAGTTATACCAGATGTTCCTGGATTGATTTTTATAAGCGATAGACATGCAAGCATCATCAAGGCAGTCTTTGAGGTGTACCCGAGCGCACTGCATGGACATTGCATCTGGCATTTGTCTCAAAACGTGAGAGGACATGTGAAGAATGAAAAGGATATAGCTGTGATGAAATTCAGGGATTGTGCTCATGTTTATACTAAGAGTGAGTTCAACAGAGAGTATAGTGAATTTAGGAGTAGGTTTCCTAAAGCCGGTGCGTATTTGGATAAGAGTATAGAACTGGAGAAATGGGCACGGTCTCATTTTGAAGGAGACAAGTACAACATAGATACCAGCAATTCTGTAGAATCAATTAATAGTGTGTTTAAAAAAGCAAGGAAGTACAGCCTATTACCTATGATTGATGCGACTGTTGAAAAAATATCTGAATGGTTCAACAAACATAGGAATGAAGTTGTCGGTGCATCAGACACAAAGAAATTGGTGCCTTTTGTGGAGAACGAATTGCACACAAGATGTGTAATTGTGTCACGTTTAACGGTATATGAGTTGAACAGCTTTCAGCTTGAATACAACGTTATTGGGCTCGATAGGAAGACTAATTTGGTTGACTTGAAAATGAAAAGTTGTTCTTGCAGATGTTTTGATATAGATAAGTATTCGTGTGTCCATGCAATAGCCGCATCCAGGAATGTCATGAGAAAGGAAGATATAACAGATACTATCCAAATCTATGATCTATGCTCAAAATATTACTTGATTGAGATGTGGCCATTAGCCTATTACATGACGATTTATGTAGTGCCGCATGAGTCTAAGTGGATAATTCCTACTGAAATTCAAGAATTGTTTGCCTTACCGCCGGCGTACATCAAACGTTTGGGAATAATTCAAGAAAAGCGGTTTCCATCCACCGGAGAAAGGCGCTCAAAGAGGTTAAGGAAGAACAATAACAAGGATAATCATGGCATAGACTTGGAGTGGTGGTTGCAGCCTGAAGAGAAAACTTAATTTGTGTGTTTGTGTGTTGGTATTTGTGTTTCTATTTAGATTTCTCGGATTTGTACAACCAAGTTCAATTAGGTACAACTAAGACCATGTCTGATTCTCTTAATTATGTTTGATAAAGTTGAAAATTTTAATTATATTTTATAAGATAAAAAAACATCTTGAATGATGAAGAAACAATTTAAAATCAGGACAACATAATTTATTATTTTCGAACCAAATAGATGAAATAAATATTTCATGTATGTTTGTCACCCTTTCAAGCTGAAAATAGATGAAATAAATATTTCATGTATCTTTTATGATGAAAACCTCCAAACTTATATCTATAAACTTAAAATAAAAGTCCAACCAAAAAAACCCCAAATAAGCATTTGTACAACTATGAAGAAGAAAGTCCAACTATACACTTAGGGACAACTATTAAGTATATTCCGCCGACTTTTAATAAATGGTGGGCCCGCGTAAATTTTTAGTAAAAAAAGGGAGACTATTCCACTTTCACAATTAATATAGTGTGGGCCCACTTTTCAGCTTTTACATTTGCACAATTTATTTTAAAATTAAATTTTAATTTTTAACTTTTATTTCACAATTAACTTTTATCTCTCTCTCTCTCACTTTCACAATTCGGTTTCTCTCTCTCTCACTCGATACAGAAGATAGAGATTTTTTCTTGGTTTAGAGAAAAACGGCGAAATCGGTTCAACCATGAGAAATCAAGGTATTTCACCGATTTACCTTACATCTACTATCATATATATCTCTAGATCTAGGTATTTTAAGATCTAATTTCAACTTTTGTTTATTTAGTGATAATGCCGCTCAGCTGTCCAAATAGTGCCAATCATACTTCTGATTCGACATCAAGAATCGATAGTGGATGCGCAAGAGAGGATTGTAATTATGGTGTTCCGAGACGTTGTTTCTATGGTCAATTTGTCCGACTTGCGAAAGCTACAGCCATCGAAAATGAAGGTAGAAAATGCTACAAATGCCCATTGAGTGAGGATGGTGGACAACACCTATCTAAGTGGTGGGATGACGCAGTCGATGAGGAACTTAAAAGGCTATGGTTTGGATTAAGTGAGCAAAAAGAATCGGTTCGACATGCTTTCCAATACAGAGGTGGTGCTAACCTTGCTTTGGAGTCAATTCGTGAGTCAATCCGTGAACTACGTATTAAAGTATCTGAACTGAAGGACCAATTACTCCAGAAAGACGTCGAGATTGAGAGGCTAAGGGAGGAACTTGCTACTAGAGATATGATTTAGTCTATGGTTTGTTTCATTGTGAAATTTTGCTGTTTAAGACATAATTTATGTTATGTTTAGTTTATGTTATGTTTCATTGTGAAATTTCGCTGTTTAAGACATAGTTTATGTTATGTTATGTTTATGCTTATGTTTATGTTTATGTTTATGTTTATGTTATGTTTATGTTATGTTTCATTGTGAAATTTCGCTGTTTACCTAAAAATTTGGACCAAATAATGAAAACAGATGTACGTAGTTGGACTGGTTGTACCAAAATACCGAAAGCAGTTGTACGCAGTTGTACCGGTTGTACCAAATACTGAAAACAGTTGTACCTAATAAACCGAGTTGTACCAAATCCTGATAGCAGTTGTACCTAATAAACCAGTAGTAGCAGATACTGAAATACATGTAGTCAAATACACAATAAATAACACACTGTTCTCTTCAACGACACTACTTCTTTCTCGGTCGCTTCTGCTCGGCTACATATGGTGTCCTTAGTAACCTTGACGATTGCCTTGTTCGCTTCTTCCCAGTTTCAACAACAAGTCCACTGTCTTTCTTTTTCTCTTTCTTTCCTTTCTTCTCTTTCTGGCCTTTCTTTTGTTTCTCACCCCCAGCTTCCTCACCTCCATCAAAGTTCCAAATAGATGTAAAGACAACAAAAAACCATGAACTCCATCAAATTTAATCAATCAAAACACTCACTTGGCTGAGAAGGTGTCGGATCAGAGACTGGACTTGGCTGAGAAGGTGCCGGCTCAGGGACTGGACTTGGCTGAGAAGGTGCCGGCTCAGGGACTGGACTTGGCTGAGAAGGTGTTGGATCAGGGACTAGACTTGGCTGAGAAGGTGTCCGATCAGGGACTAAACTTGGTTGAGAAGGCGTTGGAGCAACCACTTCAACGCTCAGGGACTCCACAAAGCTTTCAACCTCCTTCAATCTCATATCCAAGTCATCAATCTTCACCATGATATCTCTAAACCCTTTTTCCATCGACTCCTTAAGTTTCTGCTCAAACCCTACTGAAAAAGACTTTATACGTTCAGGAACTCCATCAACATTCTCAACTAATTCATCCCTTCGAGCAGCCAAGTCCAAATCGTACAGATCTTTCCACCATATCTTCTTCCTCTGTACGGTTAGACGCTCGATCCAACTCTCAACGATTGGATCGATAAAACCTATCCCATCATCAAAACCATCATCTAAGATACGTCCCAACAAAGCTTTCTCACCGGAGTCAGGTTCCAAAATGCTCATGATATCTTGTGAATATTAATACATTAACTTCAAAACAAACTCATAACAAATACATATATTACCAAAAAGTTCACTAACTCTAACCTTTGTACTTCCAAGCTCTACATTTATGTCTTCCAATGGAAAACCTTTCATACAACTTTCGGAGAACTTATGCTTGCACAATCTTGGACAGTCTTTTTTTGTGGGTACATCTTCTCAAAATTTGCGTCCAAGATGTGGAATACACTCAAATGCCAGAACCTACACATTGAGTTACAATATCTCAAGTAATCCTATAAGTATTACTTACAATCATAAAATAATAATAAAGTTACCTCAAGAGGAAGGATGAATCAAGAAAAGGTGGTTTGCTGTTTTGGTTTCACAGAGCCTTTAAACCCCTTCACAAAGCGCATGATCTCCTTTATAAGCTCATCAAATGTAAACCACCCCCAGGAGAATGTCTCACAAGCGTGCAAATCATCAACAACACTGAGAAGGAAGGGATCTATGTTCCAATCAGACTTAGACTTTGCTTTCACTACCTTGCATAAGAAATACAAAATAATCATCTTCTTCCTATCCACTGAACTTTTCTTCTTCATTGCCTCTAGCTTCTCTTCCACATCTAAGATTTTTATTCCCTTTCTACTTCTAAACATCTTTTCCACAAACTTCAAATCCCCCAGTTCCTTCCAGTTGTTGGGGTATTCATGGCAGTCCAATCCTGTTAACAATGCGTGCTCTCTCAGAGAATACCTAATAGGCACTCCATTGACCACAAACCATCACTCTTTTTCCTTCTCCGTA
Organism: Cardamine chenopodiifolia; assembly: GCA_963922655.1. Taxonomy (NCBI): domain Eukaryota; kingdom Viridiplantae; phylum Streptophyta; class Magnoliopsida; order Brassicales; family Brassicaceae; genus Cardamine; species Cardamine chenopodiifolia. Next base: position 4,310,208 of record OZ000487.1, on the reverse strand, counting down.
GATGCTGTTCGAAGGAGAAGCATCCACATCCCTTGAAACATGTGGTTAGGCTCCTTATGCATGTGGAATATATGCTTGAATTGAGAATGCTTCCTAAACCATTTCAGTTCTGCATGAAGTTCCTCTATGTACTCCACTATCTGGGTAACATTACACCTCGTTCCTATCTTACAAGCCTTGGTGTATTCGCTTGGACCAAAAAACATCTTCTCTGGATGTAGTGGTTGGGTATCATCATCATCATCATCATCATCATCATCATCATCATCATCATCCTGCAAATTCATACACAAATTATTAACAAACTTACTCAGTTATCCGGATACCACAAAATGACCCTAAGTTTTTACTAGTTGTTCCAGTTATCTAGATACCACTAACTGACCCCAAGTTGTACTAGCTGTACTAAAACGACCATTCCTAAACTAGTTCCTAATTTCCTAATTCGTAACTAGTTCCTAATTTCCACCATTACTAAAACCCCCATTCCTAATTTCATACCTAGTTCTTACTAACTTGTTCCAGTTATCCAGAAACCCCTTAAGTTGTACTAGTTGTACTAAAGTTACCAGACCTAAGTTCTACTAGTTGTGTCAAAACCACCATTCCTAATCACCTAATTAGTTCTCTTAACTTGCACCATTCTCAATCTAATGTACATACCTGCGATGATGCTGCCGGTGTTGGATCATGAGCATCTTCCCCATCACCTTCACTAGAGTTTGTCTCCTCTTCCCCTTCTTTCTCTTCCCCATCACTTTCATCTTTCTCTGTCTCTTGGTCCTCTTTTTCCTCTTCCATCCCATCATCTTCATTTCTCTCTTCCTCTTCTTCACTGCTTTCTTCCTCCCCACTTGTCTCTTCCTCTACTTCACCGCTTTCTTCCTCCCCACTTCTCTCTTCCTCTTCTTCATCGCTATCTTCCTCCTCAATTGAATGAATCTCTTCTTCATTGCTTTCTTCCTCCCCATTCGAACTACTCTCTTCTTCCTTTTCTTTTTCGATTTTCCCCTTTGGATCAGCATCCTCGAGACCTTTTGTTGACTCATAAACACCACGTTTGTCTCTTACGCGAGCCATTACTAAAGAAAAAGAACAACTTCTCAAAGTAACGAACCATTACGAAATCCCAATCCCATCTCAAATGCCAATTCCAATGAAGTAAAAGTGAGAAACGGGGAATGAAGAAAATTCTTATGCAATGGTGTGACCGGCGATTGGTGGAATCGAGCAGCACAACGGATTTGGGGTTCCAACACGAGGGTTCCCAAGCTAGGGTTCCAACTTAGGGTTTTGTAACCCAGTTTCGCGGCGGCGGAGATGGATGGCCTCGATTTGCTCAGAATCTGATTCTGACGTGAAGGTTTGTCGGATCGAGGTTGTCAGAATCTGATTCAATGTTGCACTTTTGCGGTTTTCATCGAGAGCTCTCCTCGAAGAAGTTTTTTTTTCATTTTTTTGTTTACAAATTATTTTTAAACAGCCAAATTAAAAGATCCGAAATTTCAATTGGGTCGGGTTCAAGCAATTAGTTTGGATCGGATATTTGTGGTTGGGTTAGTAATATTATGTTTAGACTTAGGTTTTTTGGACATTTACTTTAGTTTCGATTTAAAAATAATTGGTAAGAAATTAAATAACATAACGGTGGCATTTCAGAACATGTTTTCTCCAAAAGTGGCATTTCAGCACTTGATCCATTACAGCCAGTGGCAATAACCGCCGGCACCGGCAATTCAGTCACCGGAAATGAATCAGTCAGCAGCAGTTAATGCGTACTACTCAAATACAAATCCTAATTCCAGCTCTGATCTTTATACCCATGAATCCTCAGTTATAACAATTCCACCACCACCTGGAGTTGTTAATCCTACAACGGTTTTGGTTGCAACGACGTCGTATGTCACCGTCAATACGACGACGTTTTACACTTTTGATACGAATACTCAAAACCTGGCTTGGCGAGAGGCTGTTCATATGTATGGCACTGATCCTATTACGATTATAGGAACTGTAAGTTGTTTAAGATGACACAATGGGTCAATATGATGTATTTGTATGGATTAGTGGATAAAGTTAGGTGCTTTGCAGAAAATTCTTGATGCATTAGTTAATTTCAGTTTGCTCTGTGACATCAACGTTTAATCTCATGAGATTCTTGTTTGCACAATTGATTTGTTTGCTTCAGTTGTGCTAGCTCCTTTATAGTGATCTTTTTGTGGATTTATGGATCTAGTCAGGTCCTTTGCAACAAGTTCTTGATGCAGTAGTTAACTTCTATTTAACCATGTTGCTCTGTGATTGCTTTGTGACATCAACGTGGAAGCTCCTTTATAGTTATCTCTTGGTATTCAAAAGAATCTATTTATGCTTAAAACTTTGTTATAGAAAAGGGAAACATCATCATGTAAATAGGTCATATTTATGCAGTATTTAGTACCTTTCTAGTATGGTCAATTTGATAATTTTTTTGTGCTTTGTTATTCGAGGATGTAGGATGCTACAGTGCAGCCTCATAATATATACCCACCAGGCTTCTCTTGTACTAGCCATATAGTACAAGCTCAACTTTCCATATCGGAGAAACCGTTAAAGAAGGCAAAGGTTGTTCGATCTGCTTACTGTGAAGTTTGTAAGGTTGACTGTAACGGTCCAAGTGTATTCGAGCAACATATATTGGGGAAGAAACACTTGAAGAACTTGGAGAAGTTAAAAACATGCTTTCCGTATAACATGGGTACGTCTTTGCCTGGACTAACCATTGCAGTCCCGCTGATAGGACCACAAGAAAATCCGTGTAAAACCAAGGCTAGGAAGAAAGGTGCAGAATCGACAGCAGAAGATCTAGAATCAAAGGGACGGAGAGTTGTAGAAGGTGGGGTGTCAAATGAGTCTATTAGATTGTGTAGAATTTGCAACGTTGTTTGTAATAGCGACAAGGCTTATAACGATCATATAACCGGTCAGAAGCACGCCGCTAGGGCAGCCAAGGCCCCTGTAAATGCATACTCTTGAAATATTATTTCTTACATTCGTTGTATTTCCATTATTACATGATTTCTCCTTATTACACTAGAAACTTGGGGAAGTACAAAAAGAAGAATTCTTTAAGGTAGAACGGTCTCAAGGCTCATGGAAGTTCGATTTGCTTGATATTCCATATATCTTTGGCGTATTTGTGGATCGTTCGGTCACTGCTAAACTTGAATGAACATGCTGTGTTCAAGATTGACATTCTGGTCCATCTCTGTAAACATTAATAGCAATTTCAAGGTCAGAAATTGATAATCAATATAAACTTGATTATCAAAGAAAACTCATACATTGCTACTTACTTTCTGGTCTTGGTATGGCTAGTCAACTTTTTCTTGGCATTCAATGTAACTAGGAAAGTCCTTGCCAATGAGGAAATAATCCGTTCGTCCAAAGCCTTCATTTCCTTCCAAAGAGCCAATTAGTTCATCATAGTTGTTCGGGCCGAAGACACCCCTTCTAACGAACTTCTTGACTTCTTCAAATGTTGGATCCGGAACAAACTGGAATACAAAGAGCAAACAGATCAAAATCAAGTTCTATTTGATGTTAAAACAGAAGTACAGCAAGGTTGACTCTTCAAATCGCATATCTTTCCCTCTGCTCTCTCCTTCCTGAGGTTCACAATCTCATGAGCTTTAGTACCAAAGTGGAAGAATTTTTTTTCACCAACTTCTTCTCTAATTTCAACATTCGCCCCATCCAACGTTCCAATCAAAATGCAACCGTTCATCGAGAATTTCATGTTGCTTGTTCCACTCGCTTCCATTCCAGCGGTACTACAGAGAGAAATCTTAGTCTTCAGATATTGGTACATTACCATTGTTTATAACGCTTACTAAATGTCACAGAAACATTATTTGTTCCCCATGTCACGATTTGTTTCTAATGTTGACAAACAGAGAAACTACTTTTGTTCTTGGTTTACTAGTTATCTCTATTTCAGTATTTAAGCCTCGTGGAGTTGTAACCAAAGATTATAAAGGTGACTAAGCCAAAAAAATTGTTACCTGATGTGCTGAGAAAGCTCACTAGCTAGAATGAGCAATTCAGCAACACTGACATTGTAATCAGGAACACTGACAAGGTACAGAGCTGAAGATGAAGGCAAGAAACAATATGTGACTTCAAAATGGACCTCCTTTCAGATGAAGGACAATCTGCCTGTTCTTGATAAACTCCACGACTATGAAGCCATTGTCTCCAAGATTCAGACTGAGGGTATGCCAATTGATGAGCAATTGGCTGCTTTAGTGCTCGTTGACAAGCTATCTTCATCATGGAATGGTTATCGCTCAAAGCTGAAGCATGAGAAAAAGAAGATGTCACTTGATGAGTTAATCGCTGACACAATGATCGAAGACACAAACAGAAACTACTTAGGTAACCACACTATGTCTCGTTCAATCCCTAATGCTGCTAATATGGTGGAAAGTTCTAGTGGTGTAAAGAACATGTCCAAGTTTAACAAGAACCAAGGAAAGAATCCTCTTGTTGGGCAGCCTGGTGAATTTAAAAGAAACTAAAATGCTAGAACTACAATAAGCTTGGACACAAGAAGTGGATTGTCGCATTCCTCCTCAGTACAAAGGATCAAACAAAACTCATCTCATTGAAAATGTGATTGTCGTCACCACTGAGGTAAACGCTGCGATTGATGTGGTGGAATGGATCATTGATTCTTGCTCCACACGTCACATCTGTAGCCAAAAATCTCTCTTTAAAACTCTTGATGAATCTCCATGTGATAGTGTTTACTTAGGTGAAGCTAGTGCTTTGCAAGTTGCTGGAATTGGATAAGTTGCCTTGAAATTGTCATCTGGAAGAATTTAACTTTGACTAAGGTTTTATTTGTCCCAAATATGCGTAGAAATTTGATTTCTGGTGCTTTATTGATGAATGTTGGGCTTAAGCAAACTCTTGATGCTGGAAAATTAGTGATTACTAAGAATGGGGGATATGTGGGAAAAGCCTTTGTAATGGGAATCTCTTTATTCTTGATATTATGAATGAAACAAGTGTTGTTGATTCTGCTTATTTTGTGTATGGTTGGAGACTTGACATGGTAGATTAGGCCACTTAAATGTGAATTCTATTAAACGTTTAAAGCATGCCAACTTAATTTCTTATTTCTTAGAAAAAGATCTTGCAAAATGTGAAATCTGTGTAGAAGCTAAGCATGCTAGAAAACCTTTTTCTCATCCTGTTGATAGAAAATCTGAATTGCTTGAGCTTATTCATTCTGATCTGGCTGATTTTAAAAGCTCTACTAGTAGAGGTGGCAAGCATTATTATATTACTTTTGTTGATGATTTTTCTAGATATACAAAGGTTTATTTATTAAGAACAAAGGATGAAGCTTGTGAAATGTTTATGCAATATAAAACTGAAGTGGAAAATCAACTAGATAGGAAAATTAAGAGGCTAAGGTCTGATAGAGGGGGAGAATATGAATCTGAAATTCTGAAGTCTTTATGCTTAAAAGAGGGGATTATTCATGAAAGAACTTCACCTTGTTCACCTCAACAAAATGGTATTGCTGACAGGAAAAATAGAACTCTTAAGGAAATGATGAATGCTATGCTTCTTAGTTCTAGATTACCTGATCAAATGTGGGGTGAAGCTATTCTTTCAGCATGTTATATTTTGAATAAAGTGCCACATAAAGGAATTCCTTTCACACCTTATGAAAAATTTGGAAAGGTCATTCTCCTAATTTGAGTTACTTAAGAGTGTGGGGGTGTCTTGTTAAAGTAGGATTGCCTGCATTTAAAAGAAATAACATTGGTTCTAAGACTGTGGATGCTGTGTTTGTTGGCTATGCTTTGAACAGTGATGCTTATCGTTGTTTGACCTTTAAATCTGATTCTTTGCAATTTGACAGCTTGATTGAGTCTAGAGATGTCGAATTTTTTGAGAATGTATTTCCCTTTAAGAGAAACGTAGAATTTTCTTCTTCGAGTAATACATCTGCTAAAAGAATTTTTGATGATAGTAATGACGACCTAGAAGGAGTAAGAGAATAAGAACTGAAACTGATTTTGATCCTGACTTCATTACTACATTTCTAGTTGAGTATGATGAGATTAGTGAAGAATTTGTGTATGCTTTCTTGATATAAGAGGACCCTAAATCATTCTCTAAAGCTATGAGCTCTGTGGATTTTGATTTTGATCCTGACTTCATTACTACATTTCTAGTTGAGTGTGATGAGATTAGTGAAGAATTTGTGTATGCTTTCTTGATATAAGAGGACCATAAATCATTCTCTGAAGCTATGAGCTCTGTGGATTCTGTTTTTTTGGAAAGAAGCAGTTAACAATGAAATTGATTCTATTATGACTAACCATACTTGGGAGCTTGTTGAATTGCCTAGGGGCTGCAAAACTATTAGATGCAAATGGATTCTAAGGAAGAAGTTCAAAGCTGATGGCTCTATAGAAAAATTCAAGACAAGGCTGGTGGCCAAAGGATTTGTACAAAAACAGGGAGTAGACTATTTTGATACTTATGCTCCTGTTACAAAGATTGCTACCATTTGCATATTGTTTGCTCATGCATCCATACATAAATTAGTTGTGCATCAAATGGATGTTAAAACTGCGTTTTTGAATGGTGATTTGCATGAAAAAATATATATGATGCAACCTGAGGGATTTATTGTGCATGGTCAAGAACATAAAGTATGCAGATTGATTAAGTCTCTTTATGGTCTTAAGCGGGTCCCGAAGCAATGGTTTGAAAAATTTAGTACTACTTTGCATGAAAATGGCTTTTTTCAAACTTTGGAGATACTTGTGTGTTTTCTAAAATACATGAGATCGGTTATGTCATTATTTGCTTGTATGTAGATGACATGCTTATACTTGGTACTTCTCTGGATATTGTTTGTGAAACAAAAGCTTTTTTGAGTTCTAAATTTGATATGAAGGATCTTGGGGAAGTTGATGTCATTCTTGGAATTAAAGTTATAAAAACTGATTCTGGTTTATCTTTAAATCAGTCTCATTATATTGAAAAAATTCTTAAGAAATTTGGATATTGGGATGAACCTAGTGCTAAGTCTCCTTATGATTCGTCTTTGCATCTGTTTAAGAATAGAGGAGAAAGTGTGAACCAATCTGAATATGCTAAGATGATGGGTAGTGTAATGTATTTGATGAATTGCACAAGACCTGATATTGCTTATGATGTGAGTAGATTGAGTAGATATACTCATAATCCTAGTTCTGATCACTGGTTAGCTCTTGTTCGTTTAATGCGATATTTGAAAGGCACTATTGATTGGAACTTATGTTATATTGGTTCTCCTTCTATTCTTGAAGCATATTGTGATGCTAATTGGGTATCAGATTATGATGAAGTAAATTCTACTAGTGGTTTTATTTTTACTTTAGGTGGAGGAGCTGTAGCATGGAAGTCTACAAAACAGACTTGTATTGCTCGTTCTGCCATGGAATCTGAACTGATTGCTCTTGAATTGGCAGGTCAAGAAGCTGATTGGTTGAGAAACCTGCTTGGTATTATTCCAATGATAGGAAGACCATGTCCTTTAGTGTCTATGAGGTGTGATTCTCAAGCTGCAATTGTTGTGGCAATGAATGCACTGTATAATGGGAAGAAAAGACATATACATATGCGACAAAAAGTGATACGCAGTTTGATTGAAGCTGGTGTGATATCACTGGAGTTTGTGAGGTTAGGGAAGAACCTGGATGATCCTTTGACAAAAGGCTTGTGTGGACAAATGGTCCTGGACACAACAAAGGAAATGGGATTAAAGCCATTTTCAGGTTAGATCATTCTGGATACCAAACCAAGAATTCTATTCATTTTTGAGTTCTTGGTTCAAATTGGTCGAACAAAAGAATGATAAATTTGTTGATAGTTAAAATCCCAGGGGTTGTGTTTGGAAGGCTGAGATATTTGATCTCTTAATGAACTTATTCCTGTACGAGGGTGTGAGACAACACACTTGATAAGTCACCTAAGTAAGTGTTATGGTATAGGCTGTCTAACTAGATGAGTTGTAGGCTAACTCATTAGAACACTTACGATGCAGGGTTATGTAGAAGGCCTGAAATACTTTGTATTTAATTTGCGAAACTCTCAAAAAAAATTTCGTTTTGTTGATTCAAATCGTCTGATTTTTCTCACATGTTCTCTCACATGTATCTCTTTTTCAATGGAAACGATGGGTTTTGAAGACCGATTCTAAGGGCACAAAATCAGTCCAGTTTAGATTCGTTTTTGGGTCTTTAAAAGGAGAAAAGAGAAACTCAACTTGCGCATCGAAAAGAACACACGAATCTTCTCTTCTATTTTTTTTCTAAATTCTGATTTTGAGTTTGAGAGTTTCTATCTCTTATGAATTGAGTGTACAATTCATTAGAGAGCAGAGTAAACCCTGGAGTGAGCCGTGTTGGTTATCTTGCACCGAAATTAGGTGGTTTTTCGCTCAAGTGCAGTAGATTCTCTGTGGCTCTGCAATTTTATTTTTAATCAACTTTGAGTTTCTGTTTACTGCTTGCCATTTCTAACAGAGTTCAGTCATCTCGGTCGAAAGAGAAGTAGGAACAGAGAATAGCACTTGGACGGATCGCTCAATTAATTGTCATGCCTCCGCAATTCGCTCACTGCAAAAGGAACCCCACGAATATGGGCTATATACGAAGCAAGGAACCAAGTGGGCTATATACAAAGCAAGGAACCAATTGCTTGCTCAATCCACTCGTAATATTTCCGGGGCAAACTGTTTGTGTTAAAACCAGAGTCTAAGGCCCATACCAATCACATCAAAACCCATAATAGGCCCGTTAAGGAAACAAGATGAGTTGGTCAGCAAATCGTTAAAGCAACGGCCAGACGAGCTGAAGGACAGTCCGACAAATAAAAAGGAGTTCGGGGAGTAATTGCTGAAGATCGAAACCGACAATTTGAATTCACATTTATTGCAAATTATACAAATTATTGAAATTAATAATAAATCATGGTATTGAGTGTAATCCGTTACAACATGTAAGCCTTATAAAAGGGTGGAAGAGAAACATAACTTCCAAGACACAAATTCTCCAAGGAATATACTATACACACATTTCAATTCATCTTTTATATTGTTTTTCTTTGCTAAATCAGAAATATCGTAATACGGAAGTGTCAAACTCTCTTTCTCAATCCTAAATAAATATGATTCTGGATTCGACATCCACCGTTTGCTGGCTCGCTGGTCTATTTTGGGTAATTGATCATGGGTCAATTTTTCACTATGTTTGATTGAGGTTTTGTCCCTGTAATTATTAGGAACATTGTCCTCCCATTTCTGTAAATTATGCTCTTAGTTTCAAATAAATTTAACATTTACACAAAAAAATTATAAGTTATCATAAAATAAAGAATGATTAGAATTAAGAAAAATTCTTGCACTTCATTCTGATTTTTTGAGGATATAAAATTTGGTCCGAAATTTTGACCCAAACTAATTAAAAAAATAAAATTTTATTCCAAAATTTTTAAAATAATAATTCTGAGATTGATTGATTTTTCCGCATTCACCCTGCAAACATTATGTTTGAGGATGATTGTGGTTGCATGCATTTGATTTAATCATAAGTGATTTCTTTTAGAGCTTGTGTTACGGGTTGTTGTCCCACAAAAATATAATTAAGCCTGTAACCAGTGGTGGAGGTACATGGTGACTAGGGGCGTTAGTTGACCCCTATGAATTTGTATAAAACCGTACTTTCATTATTGAGAAACAAAACTGATAAAAATAGTTACAATTTTGCATTTTGACCGCCATAAATTTTTGAAAATACATTTTGACCCATATTTTTTTATAATCATCTTCCGAATAAAAAACACATTTTAAAAATCTAGATTTTAGGTTTATCATCTTCCATTTAGGATTTTTTTGCATATGGTGTTTTGAGGGAAAAGGGTTGTGATGAGGTAAGAAACTCGAACCCTAATTCCTTGTTGATTACAAACAATAAAATTTCAAATTTAATCTCAAAATTTTCAATTTGAATACTACCATAGCTTGTTATTTTTTTAGCCTCTGATTTCAATTTCAACGATTTTGAATCATAATTCTTTGTTGTCTTGTTTTGATTTCAAACCATAAATCCGAATCCAAAATTTCTGCAGATTTTTGTCAAGAGGCAATGGAGATTTGTTACAATACCTTCAGCTCGTCGTGATACATAATGAGGCATCTGCATATTTATTAAATTGTGTGATCTATTTGCTTTAGTATATTTTGACGACTGGTTTGTTGAAATTGTATTAGTTTTAACTCTGAAAATATACTATTTGAAGGATCACAACTATGCACTCTTTTTAAGGTGGCCACCTAAAGGTCCTCCGCTCATCCATCCTCATGAACTCGGTCGACGTTACCCTCTCGTAACTTCATCTAGTGTCTCGAAGAACCCTCTCCTTTTTAGAAAGAAATCTGCACAACAATCCGGTGGGAAAACTGCTCTTGTTGGTATTGTACCTTTTATCTTCATGGCTAAGACTTTTGCATCAGTGCTTTTCTCATATACAATTTTCTCATTCTTGACCCATCAGATATGACAGTGACTCTCTGATATACGCCTAAGTCTTTAGAGCTTCATACTCCTAAATCCGGTAACAAGTTGAGGACGAGGCGAGGAGAATCCAAGCGAGTCTTCAACGCGGTGGTGGAGAGGATGGGGTTAAGACTGGTGATAGATTCAAATGGGTCTTCAACTAGGTAAAGGGATGGATTGATGAAGTAGAAGCGATACTGTTGGAGATTAGCGATGGGGTTCAAGCGGATCTTCAGCAGGAAAATGGAAGTGGAATGATAGCACCCACAAAGGATGTGTAAATCCTTTGATACAATTAGGGGTCTTCTATACCAAGATAGGCTGCGAGGTATTGAAGGAGTTTGTCTAGAAAGGGTTCAATAGACAAGAGGAAAAAGTTCCATTTTTGATTTATCAAAGTCTAACTATCACAAAGGGAGAAGTTTGCCTTTTATAAGAGGCAAACTTAAGTTCAAGCTGAAATAAGACAACTACACAATCAGCTCCAATTTCGTAACATATTCCTAAATTGGGTTTTTAAAAGATACTAAGTACTCGGCATAAAAGAAAAGAAGAATTTATTTAGCGGGGAGTCTTCTAAAGGATAGGATCACATCTCATACCTAAGTCAGACTTGTCATGGAGGTTTCCAAGCCACTTAAGTATTGGGGATGAGATGTGATATACCAAGTTATTGCCTCATTAAAAACCTTCTCGGCAAATCCAATGGGATAAATTCGAGGTAGAAAAAAAGAGTATAATTTTCTTGGTGACTTGAATGCGTCTTCACTCTTGGGAGATAATGATTCACATCTCATCCCCAATACTTAAGTAGCTTGGAAACCTCCATGACAAGTCTGAATTAGGTATGAGATTTGATACTATCCTTTAGAAGACTCTTGCTTCCCCAAGCTAATCATGTTCCAAGAGTTTTCATAAGTTGGTGGAATTGTGTTGGAAGGTCTTCGTAATTCTTGGTGTTTTCCCTGGGATTCACTCGAAGTTGCTCCTAGTTCTCCTAGCATCGGTCCTTGCACGTACCCATTGAATTTTGAGCGGTAGGCTCTTGATTTACGTCCTCTAGTGTTGGCTCCAAGGGGAATGATTGGTGCCTCAAGCTTCCCCTCATCCTCTTGGTCGCTTGGTAAAGTTGCCTCTGGTACGATGTCCACATCACTATTTCTTATAATCGTGGGATATCTTCTCCGACGCTGCTGGAGCCTCCCTTACCACTGGATCCACCATTTCTGCCAGTCCCTCCGGATCCTCCTCCCCCTTGCTGCTTCATCGTAGCCACTGCGTCTCCACCTTCCCCTTACTGAAACTTAGTTTCACCGGTCCATTCTCCATCGAATACTCCATCTCTGCCACATACTCCATCTCAACCGCCTTCACAAAGCTTTGCTTCTGTTTATCCCTCTCTATTGTGAGAAGTCTCGTTGGCTTAGAGCCCTGTTCCAGCGAACCTTTGACTGGCACCTTTCCTGGCGTAATCTCTTTTGTGGGCCATGTTCTAAATTCGGAAGAGAAGGCTCTGAATTGTCAATGTCATCTCAACCTAGTTGTTTGCTACACCCACTAATAATCGAGAACAACAAGAAAACACAATGTCTTCTGCATACTCGATTTGGCGTCCATAACTGAAAATCATGTCCTCTTAATTACTTTCTTTGATTGAGTAGTCAAGGTTCCTTGGTTGAGTAATGTTGGCACAACAATTTCCCTGTTTTGCACACTCAAATCAAAACCAATCATCACTGCAATTCACTCATTGTTAATATTAGCAAAATAATCACTTCATACATCAAATGTTTGTAACAAGCCGAGAGGTGTCATGATGACTTAGTAGGATTTTAATCACTTGTACCTTTATTAATTCAACTCATATTTCATGAACCCTCTTTTCACTTTTACCTGCTTTTCCTTAGATATGAGCGTCCGTTTTTACTCTTCTTCTTAGAGTTCAAACATAGGAACCGGATTCAGAGTCAAATGCACAATGCGCCAGTTACTTTTTGTTTAAGGAGCTGTTGAAACACTCAATTTGTTGTTTCAACCATGGTAGGTATTTCTCTTTGGAGAAAATCCTTCACACGTGTTGATTCACTAAGAGTAGTCTTTACACCTACATATCCTCAAGATCCAGTGAGTCCTAATAGTGTAGGAATGTGCCAGATCGTAAAAGTAAGACTTGGGTTGTGATCATCAAAGGTGGATGCACTCACACATGATATCTTGACGTTAAATATATGAGTGAGTCCACCTTTTTGAGATGCTTCTTACTGCTCATTTTTGCATCAGAGAGACTTCGGGAGAATTATTGAAGTTATATCTCCCCCCTTTTTTCTTGCTTCCACCGAGATAAGATTTATCCTTTGTATAGTTCTTAGATAAGCCCAACTTCATCTTATGAGAGAAGCTTTTTCTTACTGCTCATTTTTGCACCTTACCCCTTCCCTCATCTTCTTTCAACCGATCTGACACACATACTGACTTAGCTGCTTCAAACCATGGAGGATGGCTCTTTCTCTAAGTGAACTTAACAACAAGAAGTTTTGATAAACTCTTTTCAGCCCTCTTGAGTTATAAACACATGTTGATAAAAACTTAGACCAATGCACTGTACATCAACTCATGTCCTCGTGCTATCACTTATTAACAAAGAACATTATAGAGCACCCACACACAAGGATTTTTGCAAGTTGATAAACATGGTATGATCCAAGGGCTTGGTGAAAATATCAGCAAGTTGAGATTCAATAGGTACATGTTCTATCACCACTTGTTTTTTCTCAACCAATTCTCTAACAAAATGATGTCTAATTGCAATGAGTTTGGTGAAAATATCAGCAAGTTGAGATTCAATAGGTACATGTTCTATCACCACTTGTTTTTCCTCAGGCAATTCTCTAACAAAATGATGTCTAATTGCAATGTGTTTTTTTTAGAGTGTTGCACATAATTCTTTAAAATATCAATGACACTTTTGTTATCACATTTAATGAGCATATGATTAGAGGAATTCATACCATAATTTGATGCCATTTTTTTTATCCATAGCAATTGTATGCAGAAACTTCCAAGGGCGATGTATTCAGCCTCACCTGTTAACAAAGACGTGCATTTCTGCTTCTTACTATGCAATGATATAAGGTTGTTGCCAAGAAAGAAACACTCGCTTGTAGTGCTTTTCTGGTCATCCAAGTTCCCAGTCCAATCCAAGTCACTGTATTCTACCATGTTTTGGTTTGTGTATGCAGTTTAATGTAGACCGTAGTTCACTGTCCCCTTCACATACTTGTTTATCCTCTTGGCAGCTGTAAGATGTGATTCTTCTGGACATGCTTGGTACCGAGCACATATTCCTACACTGAGACACAAGTCTGATTTATTTGCGCTTAAGTAGAGTAAGCTCCTAATTATTCCACGATACAGCTTTTCATCAACCTTGACACCACTTTTGTCCTTTGACATCTTCAAAGTAGTGCCCATAGATGTCCCTGCAGTCTTGCTGGAACTCATTCCAAACCGTTCCACTAGCTTCGATGCATATGTACTTTGTGAGATAGTGATGCCTTCATCAGTTTGATTCACTTACAGTCCTAGGAAATACTTCAGTTCACCAACCATGCTCATCTCAAACTCAGACGTCATAAGCTTGATAAACTCATCAATTAGCCCTTGAGACATTCCTCCAAAGAAAATATCATCAACATATATTTGAACTATCAGCATTCCGGTTTTGTCTTCTTTGATGAACATAGTCTTGTCAATACTTCCTCTTGCATACTTATTTTCCACCAATAAGTATGCTTTATGTTTGATGCCATATATTTGATATATGCTTTGACGTTCTGAAGTTGCAGTGCGCACATTACTTGTTGAAATGTCTTGAAACTGTACAGTAGGTGCGCGCATTACTTGTTGAAACTGTACAGTAGGTGCGCGCATTACTTAGGATTTAGTAACTATGTGATGGTTTCCCCTGTAGGTTTAAGTGGAGGACTAGCTGTTTAATGGAAGTCCTCTTTCGATATTGCAGTTTCTTATCAATCAGCAAACATTGTATATTGTTATGTTAAGAGTAATGTGTTGGGTTTTCATTTTTTGTTTGTGTATGGCCACCCAAATTCAAGTTTCAGACATTATCTTTGGGAGCAACTAGAACGAATTGCAGCTGTTCGAAGAGGGTCTCCCTGGTTTATCCTTGGAGATTTTAATGAACCATTAGGGAATCATGAAAAAAGGAGGCAGAACACGTTCTGAAGCTTCCTTTCAAGATATGAGACAAATGGTTAGGTCTTGTGGATTCATAGATATTAAGTCTATTGGTGACAGATTTTCGTGGGCAGGTAAGTGAGGTATTCATAATGTGCTCTGTTGTTTGGACCGTACTATGGCAAATGCTGAGTGGCACTCACTATTTCCTCAATCTGAAATGGAAATTTTTAGAATTTGGTGAGTCGGATCATAGACCACTTGTTACCTTTTTGGAAGATGGAAATGATGTGTTTAGAGGAAGATTTCATTATGATTGCCGTTTTCTAGATAAGGAAGGTTTTAAAGAAGTTGTTAGTCGAAGTTGGAATGATCACAGGGGTAATGCATAACCGTTTTCTTTAACCACAAGATTAAGTGCATGTAGGAAAGGAATCTCAAGATGGAAACGAACCAACAAACACAATGCTGCTGAGAGAATCAGAGTTATCCGTTTTCAGCTTGACAAAGCAATCTCCACTGGGTTTGTTTATACTTCAGAAAAAACAAGATTAAAACAAGAACTTCATAGAGCTTATTTAGACGAAGAACTTTTCTGGAAACAAAAGAGTCGAAATACTTGGTTAATGGCTGGTGATCGCAATACTCGCTATTTCCACAATTCTACTAAAGCTCGAAGAGTTAAAAATCGAATTGTCTCTGTTATTGATTCTAATGGTGTATATAGACGAGAATCAGATTTATCGGTTATAGATTTCCAATGTTATTAACGACTATTTTACTAATCTCTACGCCTCTACATCAGTTCCTGCAATCAGCTACCAACAAGTGTTTCAAGGTTTTCAGACACGGGTAACCTCAAAAGTCAACACGCAACTCACACAACCAGTTTCACTTCAAGAAATTAAAGATGCTGTTTTCTCAATAGGAGCTCACCGTCCCCCGAGACCGGATGGTTTCTTAGGGAACTTTTATAAACAATTTTGGGACGAAGTTAAAGCATATGTGGTAACAGAAGTACAACGGTTCTTTGATCATAATGAATTTGAGCAAAGCCATAATCATACAAACCTCTGCCTAATCTCCAAAGTCGACTCCCCTTCATAAATGGCAGATTTCTGACCCATAGCTCTTTGCAATGTTAGCTATAAGATTATTTCTAAAATATTAGTTAACAGGATGAAGCCTCATTTATCAGGCCTTATATCTAAACAATAGGCAGCTTTTATCCCTGGAAGGATGATCACAGATAATGTGGTGCTTGCACATGAAATATATCATGCTTTAAAGGTTTGAAAACGACAAGCTGCATCTTATATGGCTCTGAAAATAGACATTACAAAGGACTATGATCGATTGGAATGGAAATTTCTTGAAGAGACTATGAAGAAAATGGGGTCCACAGATCAATGGATTCTTTGGATCATGAGATGTGTATCAACTGTAAGTTACTCTGTTTTGATTAACGGTTCAGTTCATGGTCATATTGTCCCGCAGAGAGGTATCCGCCAGGGTGATCCATTATCGCCTTACCTATTCATTTTATGTGCCGAAGTTTTATCTTATATGATGAATCAAGCAGGATCAAGCAGACAGCTTGAAAGAATAAAAATAAGTAACTCCAATCCAGCGATAACACATTTGTTATTTGCGGATGACTCGTTGTTTTTCATGCTTGCGAATGAGAGATCATGTAAAGCCATCAAGACAATTCTGACACGATATGAAGCAGCTTTAGGTCAGTCAGTTAATCTGAGAAAATCTGCAATTACCTTTGGCAGTAGAGTAAAACATGCAGTTAAACGAAAAATGAGGCATATTCTCGGGATATATAATGAAGGAGGAACACGAAAATATTTGGGATTACCAGAGCAATTTGATAAGAAGAAGGGAGAGATGTTTCAATACATTATTGAAAAAGTCAAAGACAAACACAAGGATGGAGTAAAAAAAATTTATCGCAAGGAGGAAAGGAAATTTTGATTAAATCGGTGGCTTTAGCAATGCCTATCTATTCAATGAATGTGTACAGACTTCCACGTGCAATTTTCCAGGAAATCGATGTTATTCTAAACCGATATTGGTGGAGTAAAGGTAATGAAGGAAAAGGAATGCACTGGTTTGCTTGGAATCAATTAAGTTGTCCTAAGAGAGAAAGTGGACTAGAATTTCGCGAACTGAAAAGTTTCAATCAAACGCTACTTGGGAAAAAAGGATGGAGGATTCTCCAAAATCCTCAGTGTTTAATGGCAAAGGTGTTAAAGGGGAGATATTTCACAGACACAAATTTTCTTAATGCTCGAATTGGTAAAAAGTCTTCTTACATTTGGAAATCAATATTACATGGAAGAGATCTTATTCTACAGGGATTACGATTTGTGATTGGTAATGGTACGATGGTCAATGCATGGATAGACCCTTGGCTACCAACCAACCCTCCTAGACTGCCAGTCAAGAAGACTATTAATACAACTAATTGTATGGTTTCGAAGTTACTTAACGATATGGCGTCAGACTGGAATGTGGCCAAAGTCATGTATATGGTCCATGCTGATGATGTCAACAAGGTTTTAGATTTAAAAGTCTGTTCAAATGCTTCAGGAGATTGGCTCGGATAGAACTACACTAAAGATGGTCTTTATTCTGTTAAATCTGCGTATTGGCTTGCAACTCATCTAAGACCGGAAACAATGGTGTCTCCACCTCCAGGAAATTTGAACATCAAGAGACAAATATGGCCCTCTTCAACAGCGCCGAAAATAAAACATTTCCTCTGGAAATTAATGTTTGGAGCTCTTCCTACTGACGAAGCTATGAGAACAAGACATATAAGTCAAGCTTTCCTTTTTCACTGATGTTGTCGCGAAGAAGAATCAACAGAACACTTGTTTTTTTATTGTGATTTTGCCAAAGCAGTATGGCGTGCATCTAATATTCCTATTCTGCTTTTATCAGACTCTACTGTGACAATTGAAGAGAAGTTTAGGGCAATGTTGTTGTTCAACAAACAGGTAAACAATCTAAGTTCTTCTCATTTACCGTTCTGGATTCTGTGGAGGCTTTGGAAGTCGCAGAACTTACTGTGCTATCAGCAAAAATACATTTCCTGGCAAGCAACATTACGCTCTGCAATTTCTGACTCGAATGAATGGTTGGATGTACAAGGTGTTAAATCGAGCTTTATATTGAATAACTCTCATTGTCGACAGCAACTTAATAGAAGGATTTGGCAACCACCTGATAGAGGATGGGTTAAATGTAACTCTGACAGCTCCTACATAAATGATGAATCACCTTCAAAAGCTGGTTGGGTTTTACGCGATAGCAATGGGATATATATTGGGTCAGGACAGACAATGGGTAAGTGTACGATGAGTGTGTTAGAAAGTGAATTTCAAGCCTTGTTAATGGCGATGCAGAATTGTTGGTGCAAGGGTTTTCATAAAGTTTGCTTTGAAGGGGACAATTAAGAGATGATGGCAATTATTCAAGGAACTCAACTCAATTTCGGTGTGTTTAACTAGTTAAGGGATATACGAAAATGGAGTTTGAAGTTCGAGGAAGTGCAATTTAAATGGATCCCTCGGGTTTGTAATGCTCCTGCAGATATCTTAGCAAAAGCTACGATACCAAATAAGCTTTCTTATATGTATTACTCTCTAGTACCAAGTATGATAACTCATGCCCTGCACTGTAACTATTCTTCTTTAATCTAATATATGAAGCAGACGTTTATAAAAAAAAAGAAAAGAGGGAGAAAGTAACTTTCTAACAGTGATAAAAAATTAAGTTATTTTTGGAGGAGAAACAATGCGTTTTTGGGATCTGCGTGCTCCTGCTATTTATTTACAGTTATTTCTGCGGTTTATTTTCCATATTTTGGTGATGTTTCCGCTAAATTTGGCCAGAGAAGTGGTGGTTTCTCATCGATCTACATGTTCTATGACGCTTATATTAACGATCCATATTCTGAATCGTGATGTGTTGGAACAAGGAAAGATCTGTTCATATAAGAAGATGTAGACATCTTTAGAGAATATTGTGAGAATATTAGGATATGAACGTGTATATCATTGAGTTGATTTAGAGAGTGAGTCGGTCACTGAGTTGTATAAATATTCTATTGTATCATGTAATACAAGTAACATTTTCCCAAACATTTTCTCTGTTTACATGGTAGTAGTTTCAAGGCACTAGAAGTTTGACATTTGTTAAAGGTCATCCCATGCACCAAATTTTATATTTTTGGAGTCATTAGAAAGATAGAAAAGTCATATTTCACCTCCAAGTGGAATCAGACCAAACTACCAAACCACTAAGAAGATACATCCATCCCTTTAAAACCCCTTCTGGGTGGAGCCCTAGAAGCCATCCCACAAGCCTCTTCCAGCGCTGACAGAGAGCCCGCAGAAGTGTTGGCATCCCCTCAACTGATTCTGAATTCAAAACAATCACACTTCTATTAGTTCATACTGAGAAACCCTAAACCTAATTCCACCGCCTATAACACTATATCTACGAGTCCTTAAAAAAACTAGAGAAAAAATGAAAAAAAAAACTAGAGAAAGAGAGAGCGGATAAGGAGCAGCAGAACCGCCCCATCCATTGATGACACCTTTGAGATCATCCGCTTCCGCCGAGTTGTCTCTTTGCTTTGTTTCTCAACTATTTTCATCTTGATTTCTGTTTCTACTTGTCTAAGGGAGAAGATCAATTACTATACAGAGAAGATCCCTAAAACCCTTTGTAACTTATATTTGATTATGTTTTCCATCTCATCTACTGCTATGCTTTGTTTGGTCATGTGTGAGTAGTATTTTTGTTAGGTTTAGTTGGGGTTAATTGAAGGGGATTTATGGTTTGAATTGTGAAGGTTGTTAAATTCGTTTTTTCTCATCATCATATGATTAGAATTCTTCATCTATACTTGTTATTAATGCTTATTGTTTGGTTGATCACTTGCTCTCCCCCGAACTAGCATGATAGAGAAGATTTATCCATTGACTGCCAATTGGTTGAGTCATGGAGTGTTTTGAATTAAAACCACTAGGACACAATGCATGCTTGCCAATTGGTTGAGTATCAGACTATTTTTGCTTGTATTTACTTATTTGCATAATGAATTTTTACTTGTATTTTTAGGCAAAAATTCAAATCTTGCTTTTTCTGCTTAATTGTGTAGCAATATGAAACATTTAGTGAGTGATAAAATGTTTTCATAATTGCATTAGAAAAAACCATAACGCTATTATACAAGGAACCAATCGAAGCCTTAAAGTCATGCTCATATTAGTGCATAAGCAAAATGCTTTGTTTGTTATCTTCACTAAAACCCACGATAATAATAAAGAAAACAGGCAAGCAACATGAGTGACTTAAAATGAATGACACATGATGTTATTTAAATACATGCGTCACACAGTAACAATGCTTTAAAGGGACGAATAAAAAAGCACATACCAACGTACAAGAGGTGAAGACAAAAGCCAAGAAAAAGAAGAAGATACATTTTATGTTTGTCGTTGTATCATATTAGGGTAATGAAAGAAAAATCAAAGGATTAAAAGGCAAATAATTCTGGCAAGGAAAAACATATGTTAGAGTTTTAGTCAGTTACTGGATAAGTGAATATTAAATATAGGCAGGTGTATTATGTGAATAATATTTAAGAAATGACTGACCGATAATATCCCGGAAGCGACGACATTAGACACTGACCGATGAATGAAAAAAGTGCTCTACAGATTCTAAACAAAAAGTTGAAGAGTAGGGGACAAGTTGTTGGGTTAAATAAATCTACTACGCGATCATTGCTAAAATCCGGTCCATAAATTGGAAGATAAGACGGTTATTGACTTATTTAAATGGTCATGTTAAATCCTCAATATCCAGAAGGTCTTAAGAGATGGTAATTGTTTATATCTAGGGGCTGTTAACAGTGAAGATAAAATGGTTAATCCGCCTCTTCAAGTTGAATGTCAAGCACTCCTTATGGCTATGCAACACATGGGCGAAAGGTTTTACAAGAGTAGGTTTCGAAGGAGATATTAATTAAGTCGATTATGGAGTTGATCAATGTAACTCTAACCATACAAATCTTTCATTCCCATCATAATCGCTAATCTTACCATTGTTAGGTAAAACGAAAGTTAATCTTTTGTTGTTCCTGATATTCTTAAGATTTTTAAAATTATAGCATTCTCAACAAAAGATCTCACTCATCAATCAATCAAGGGTTTCAAAGAAATGGTTCAGGTAGAAGGTAAGGGAACCATTCGAAAGATGAGAATGACCATTCGGGTTAGCATAAGGATTGTAAAATGGATAAGAAAACACGAATGCGTCTTATAGACAACCTTGAGAATGCATTAAAAAACCCTAAGCGAGAAAATTAGATTTAAATTAAGCCCAAATTCAAAGAGCTGCTTCAAAGATAATGTGAACCTCATAAAAGTGAGAGTTGTTTTCCGAAAGATGCAAAGGTCCGAACATCGATTTCTATTTTTTTCTGAGATGTTAAAGCAATAACTAACTATGACTAAGGGCTTTCAATTTAATCCTATGTTTGAATTTCTACAAGGAAATCTAATCATCATCCCCTATGCATATGCAAACTATATCCCTCTAAACTCGATCCTATTACGCAAATGAAACTACATGCTTCTTTTTGTGTTTTTTTTTTTATTTTTGGCTTTTTCAATGCATAGGTTTATGTACAATGCAAGACTCAAGAGAAATGAAAACAAAAATGAGCACATGATTAGTAGACAGGATTCTCCCCCAAACTTACTTACACTGTCTCGGTGTGAAATAGAATTCAAGAAAGAGACCAAAACACACAAAATGCAAAAGGAAAAAGAGAAATGAGCAAAAGAGAATAGTATATACAAGGGAGTGAGAGAGTCATACCTTGGCCCTAGTCGTGTATATTAGGGAAAGGGTTGAGAGGAGGAATTGTGGAACTCCTTTTTGTATCCTTGAATGCGAGTGTGAGGACCTCATTCATTATCCTTTGAAGACCCTTTGAACCCTTTTCCTTTACCTCCGGTGTGAGGATTGCTTTAACTATTGCAAAAGGATTTGAAATTTCCTTGCACTTCACTTTATACTTAATTGCTCCTTCAACAAATCTCCAAGGTGGTAAGGTCATAGTGGGAGACAACTCTTTGAAGTCATTCACAAAGGTGGGAGGGTGGGTTGGTTTTGGTGGATTCACCATGACCTTTTTCTCCATTGGTTCTTCAAATAGAAGCCCTAGACATTCACCATCCAAAACCTCAACATTTTTAGTTTGTTTCACAAGAGGAATCCTCACATTCTTAAAAATTTCTATTTTAGCTCTCTCATTTTCAATGGTACCATAAAATATGGTAGTGGATGGCTCAATTGGGTAGGAAACCTTTTTTGATGTTTTTTAGGACCACTATCTTGTTGGGGAAGTCAAATTTTGCTCCCACGGTGTTGAGAAATGGAGTTTGAAGAATGAGAGGAAGCTTATTGGGTTACACCCTCTCCACAACCATAAAATCCGTTGGGACTATGCAATCACTAATCATGAGTGGATAGACATCAATCAAACAAAGTGGAGGTTTCGAAGAAGCATCTCCAAACATGATAAAAAAGAGGAGTGTTGCTTCATTTATTTGATCCCTAGGCTCTTTACCATTTCAAGTGACATCACATTCCTAAATCACATAGTGCATCATCTATCTCCAAATCACCTAGATAGCAAGTTATAATGAATTTAGCCAAATATCCGACCTTGGAGATTGATTTCGGTTCAAATGGTGATGTGCCTTGATCTTCATATAGCCTCACTACTTCCTCTAGCTTCTCCCGATTATCAAGGATGACTTCGATGAACTTCTTTTGGACAGGTACTTGGTGCAAGTTATTCATAGAAGGCAATGTTACTCCAATCTCATCGAAACTTTCTTTGAACTTCGAGACTACCTTCTTTTGTGCCTTAGTATATACATTCTCAGGAAATCGAAGTTCAGACTCATAAGGAGGCTCAATTCTTTATGCATCTTCCTTTTCAACCCTCTTGGATACCTTATCCTCTTTCTTAGTGATCATCTCCACTTTTTCTTCATTCCCACTAACAAAATCAACAACATTCGAACCGTAGAGAAGTCTACAAATTTTCTCTATTGCTTGTTCTTTCTCATCAAAATGGCATTTTTTATTGCTCTTGGATGGCTCATGGTGTCAACCCTATCCTCATTAATCGAGAGTATATCATTACCAAATTCCTTGGAGTTAGCTTCGGGTTTTCTGGGAAATGATCTCCTAGGTCTTTTAAAGTTTGAAGCCACTTGAGCTACTTGGTTGTCAAGGCTCTTGACATGAGATTTTATGTTGTCAATCTTGGCTTTGTAGGACAATATATATCCCATCAGATTTGTTATGAATCTCCACCATTTATTTGTTGATGTCTATTTGCCCTTTGGCTTGACCCACTATCAATTGTATAGATGACTTAACTTTAACTCTCGTTGGCTAAGGATACTATGTTATATGACTGGAAATATGGTTCTCTGGGAGATAACTCTAGGAATAGCCTACGTTTTGTGGCTGAGACAAACCTATAGGCTTAGTCCGAATCATCCCAAAATCCGATAATTTCTTCATCGGTGACTGGAAATATGATGGCATAAAGCTCAATGTGTGGGCATAAGGATCGTACCTATCACCTCTGTCATCAGGATCGCCATGGTGTCTGTCACCAGGATCCCCATGGCGTCTGTCACCATCTGTTGTAAGTGGAGCAGTGCAACAAGAATAAATCCAAGAAAGTGCTCCCAAAATCCTTTGCAGCAGGATGTTGTTCTTCCTGGTAGTCTCCACCATCCACCTATAATACTCAGACCGACGCTCATGTGTAAACTCAGTGGCGACATAAGCACTGAATTCTGGTGGCAGCAAAGGGGACATATGTGTATGTGGCTAGGAAGATGTAGAGGCCCAAGGTGGAGCTTGTTGAGCCTCTGCATCATATTCCTCCAGATCAGCTCTAGGGGTAAAGGCTGTCGTCTGGTCTAACGAATTGGTGCATGGCTAACTTGTATTGGACGCTCACAGAGGGCATCAACGGGAGGCATAAAATCAACATTTTCCTGAGAGTGCAATGATATGTGAACAACCTGTAGTAACCGAAGGAACCGGTAGGTGGAAGCGTGATCCGAAAAGCAATATACTAGAAAGTTTGGTGCCAAGATACAATAGTTGCCCAAATATGTCTTTTCCATGGTAACACATCTCTCATATGGGGTCAGGCGTGGAACCTCGATGCCGAGGAACTAGAGAATCAGAGTCACTAGAATCCTGATCAAAATGCCCATTCTTGGATGAAATGGCTGGACCTTTCTTAATCTCTACATTAGTAGAAGCAATAAAGTACCCAATGTTGATCATGTGTGATCGATTCCCGTCATTGATGGGAGCATGGTCAATTGTAAATTGTTGTAAGCCTCTATGCAACAGCCATAACTCCTGCTTGTCTACCGCTGCTACCTTAGACTAGTGACCCAAGGTGACACTAAAAAACTGAGTTGTAATACGAATAATCGGTTTTGTTATTAACGATTGTTTTGCCTTCTGCGAAACATAACATCTAAACCAATTAAATCTCAAAAGTCGGCTATGTGATGGTTCTCAAACATACCCACACTTGTATGGTGCACAAAACTGAACACATCACAAAGCTGAAACAGGGTCATTGTATACAGCTCTTTGTGGGTAAAGAAGCTAGTATTTACCTCATCTGCACTCGGGCGCTGCAGACCCTTAAATGCATGGTCATTGTGGTGAAAAAATTCTTTGCTAGCTTAGTGCTTAGATATGGCTGCATCCTCGTGAGTTTTCATAGCCCCATTGATCAGTGTGTACACATTAGTGAGATGAGTGAGAACCAAAGTGCTGAGGCCCAACATCTTTGCAAACGAAGACCATACATGTCTTTGCCAATCTCTGCACTAGTAGCAAAGACCTTGCCCTACTTCACTCTGTTTATACTTCCATTTCATGCAAAAGCGACAAATTCATGAAGGCACGAAAGTGAGAACAACGCATAAACAAGTATAAAATACTCAATTGATCACAACTAAATCTACATAAGCTTAATATCATCAATTTAATCTTCTGAAGCAGGCCAATTAAGCAATAAATTTAACCCAATTCCCAATTCGAACAGATTACGCCGAAAATTGCGACAAAATATCAAATCATGAAATTGGGAAAATTTAATCAAACCAATGCTTAATAAACAACATATGAGCATGAATAACCATAATCAAGCATCGAAATTCATCAATCAACACCCAAACATTCCCAATTTCAGAATGGAAATTTCATGAACCTGAATTTGAAACTAACCAGAATTAAGCCGAGTTTATAGCAATTCGAGTTCTCTTTCATTTCTAACAAACAATCTAACCTCGATCTAACAAGAACTAGTGGAATTAAGAGAGGAAAGAGAGAAATCCAAAATTCACAATATTAACCAAAAATCTGACTGAAAATCACAAAAATCGGACCCATACCTTTTTGCAGATCGACAAAATGATTATTGAAATGGATAGAGGGTTATGGAGGTTGGAAGGTATGTATTTTGTGATGAATAAGATAAAGTGTGGTGATTTGATCGTCTAGTGTTTTAAAACTCGAACCATGTTATAGAGGCTTACATCGAATAAGCCTTAGAAGATATATCAACATTCATAACAGGTTTGATATGTTTATTTAGACGACTTAATTTCAATTCTCGTTGGATAAAGATACTAAGTTCATCAATTGTTGATTACGATAACGTAACCTACTCTTGTAATGCTAAGTTAACCTAAAGATCTGATGTTTGGTGATCAAGCTAAAAAAACATTGAGAACACAAAAGATAAGGAACAATAAAAATAAATCCCTAATCTAATAACTTAAACCTAATCGATCATCGAATCCATTCAAACAAACCCTAAATCCAACTGGTGTATTACTCAGATATGGATGCAAAAATCAAAAATGAATTCAATATAAACATATATATTAAAAGTAACATTAAAAAGGAGTTCAGAAAGCACTTCTGGAGGAAATGAAATTTTGTCTCTCTTAGCAATGAAAACAGTAAGCGAAGGTTAAACACCATTCAATCCATGACACATCACATGCTCTTCATGTATAAATCTTGTGTGGCTTGAGTATAATCACCCACTTTCCCGTGGAAGTTGTTGTTACGAGGTCGGTTCCCTTGTTGGAAGTTAGGCATGAATGTAGGCCTTCTTTGAAATCAACCTTGGTTACCTTGAGTTTGACCTTGTTGAAAGTTAACAAACGACCTTGGCTAGTATCCTTGACAGTAAGATTATTGTGGAGGATAGACTTGGTCTTGAGGATTCTCCACATTAGTGCTCCAGTAAGAGAGATTTGGGTGATTCCTATACTTTTTGGTTGAATATATTCCCTTAGAACCCTCCTTGGTTATCCAAATAGTTGAACTCTTCATGATACCCTTGTTGATACTCATCAAACACTCCTACATAGTTAACTGGCTTTTGATTAATGAGAAATTCCTTTCTCATCTTCTCTAGTTTCTCATTTAGCTCTTTAAACCTTTAGTCCCAAACATTAGGGTCTTTCAAATTCCTATCATAGTCACCACCATAACAAGCATCACTTTGAGCTAGGTTCTCAATTAATTTCTCCCCTTGGTTTGCATATAAGTTAGAAAAACTTCCATAGCTTGTAGTGTCTAGAGCTCTCTCATATTTCTAAAGCTCTCCTTTATGGAATATACCGAAAAGGTTCTCATTGGAGATCCATGATGAGGGCAAACCCCTGATGTACCCTTTTAAGTGCTCCCATGCATCATAGAGACTCTCTTGGCTTTCTTGCTTGAAGCTAGTGATGTCATTTCTAATCTTGGCGGTCTTTTGCTTGGGGAAGAACTTAGTTAGAAAATCCTTCTTGCATTGATACCAAGTAGACACAAGCTCCGAAGTAATTTTCTTCTCCTATTGATAAGCCTTGTTCCCCAAAGGAAAAGAAACAATATCATCTTGATGGATTATTCGGGCACACCATTCATCTTCACGGTTCTACAAAGTCGCTCAAATTGATCAAGATGATCTAAGGGGTCTTCCATTGCCAACCCATTGTAAATTTTATTTTTTACCATGTTAATCAAGCATGAGTTAATCTCAAAGTTGTTTGAAACAATGGAAAGTGTCAGGATTCCCGTAGATATCCCCCTAGTGTTTGGCTCATCAAAAGCTCCTATTGTCCTAAGCTCCGGTTGTCCATTAACCGGTGCTTGTGGATGTATACCAATGTCGTGCAAACTACCAAGTGGAGCTTAAACACCCAAAATGGCCGGATTTGGTCTTTGGTTATCCATACCCAAACGCTTCAAATGTTCCTCACACTCTCTAGCTCTTCTCTATTTTGCTTCCCTTCTATTCTCTCTCTCAAGTTGACTTAAATCCACAACACAATCAAGAACTTCTCCTTGTTTTCTTCTTCGTTGCATACACCTTGAAATCTCAAGAGAGAAAACAAAGAGAAATGGTTAGTATTAAAATAAAGAAAGTAAAGCCTTAGGCTCAAATTGAATCCAAATCATAATGTCTAATTGCTAATTTTACCGGTAACTATGCCAAATTGATCACATGTTTCATTACACATCAATTAAAACCTAATTTGCATATTACCACAATCAAATGGTATGTCGATGTAGCACTTTTAGGATCGATTCACAGATAAAGAAGAATTACCAGTAAAATGAATTTTGTTAAGATCCAACATCCACCAATATTCATAGGAATGTTCTCAAGAAGTCCTTTTAGATATCGAACAAATGGATCCTCTAATACCAGTGAGATCATTTATGGATTGAATGTAAATAATTCAAGTCTTTTTGAAATAGATAACGACATCAAACTGACACTAAATCACAAATCACACAAGCAGCGATTGAATTTGAGATCCAAATAGTGCTGGAAAACGTGAAACTTCACAGATCCTCCTGCTTTTCTGGCATTCTATTATGTAAGATAGCACTACACTCTTGCATAAGAATTATCACACATTTCTCTAATGTGATATTGTCTGTATGTATGTTCTTCATATAATTTTTTAAGGTTAGGACCATCTTACAACATCAACAAACAGTAATTTCACTTGTAACTCTCCTACAATGCTCTTCATCTTCTTGTATCCCTTTTCTTGAATCTTGTTCTTTCTTCTTGGTCGGTAAGGTAACTTATGCACATATGATGGTGGAGGCAAATAGGTACCCTGATTCCATGAATTTAACATAATTTCCTTTCCAATGTATTCCTTATTATTGGTCTCTGAGTTTCTTGGAAGGGTCTCTGGAGGTGCCTAAACAATAAAAAAGTATGAGAAACTTGAGTTTTCAAAATTCTCATGTCAGTATTTAAGGATCCAAACTTCCCATGAAGATCATTGTATATTCCATCCACTTTGGCATTGATGACATTCACAGTCTTCTTCTGTGCATTTCCAAACTATTGCTTTGGTTGAAAAACTGTATTACCATAACCAGCTATCTTGTTCTTTAATCCTTGTGTAAAGGTGTTTTTCACTTAAGCTACGACGAAAGGATTTGCTTGGAATTCAAAGGCTTTGCCTGGAATTGCTTGCCATGTTGGTTGTTGCGTGGTGGATATAACTGATCACCAAGATTCTCAACATTGTTGCTTATGTAGGAAAGATTCAGATGGTTCCCATAATTCTAATTGAACGCTCTGTTTTGGAATTTTCCTAGTCCTCCGACATGGTTAACCTCCTATGATCCCTCAGCTCCTTCATCAACATCACACTCCTAATATGTCTGATCCTCGCACATGTTCACCTTTCCCTGTTGAACTTTCAAGATCAAATCCATCTTAGCATTCAACTCATCAATTGCCTTATTGCTTGCAGTCCCTCTTTTGTTTCCTATCATAATCAGGGCAATGATTCACGTTACTTACTGCTAGGTTCACAACAATCTGAGCAAATAAAAGAGTTTGTGGTAGTAAAAAAAAAAGTCGAATCTAAATGAAAGCGGAAAAAGAGTAAAATTGGTTTATAAAATCAAATAGATAAAACAATCAAATATCCCCTTAAAATCAAATAAAGTTTGAAAATGGATTCAAGGCGAGGTCCTCGAACATAGTTAAACAATGCACAACCCAACACTTTACTCTTTCGTACTTTGCCATAATCATACCTATCCAACTTTCTAATAATACCCAAAATCAAAATGAACTTGCAGTCAATTCCAAGACAACTATTCATATTCAATTAGCTTTTAAATTCGGTCTCGCAAAGGGAAATTAAATCGGTCTCAATCAGTTTTGGGTGAAGGCTTTTTGAGGTAGCTATCAAATAAATTTATTGGTGGATTACTCTACAAGCATAGGAATGCTAGTCAACATGCAAATTTTATCTAAGAAGGGGAAAAATTGATGTGTACAAAGGGTTTCTTCTCGTTACTCTACCCCATCTTATGATTTGATCCTAGTTTTTACCCTTTTCACATTCTCTTTATTCTCTTTTCACCCCCAAAACCAATAGACTCTCTGGTCTCTTTTGATTCTCAACACCATGATCAATCTCTTTTCGTAGTCTCCTAAGGAAAATTTTTTTGTTCAACACGTAAACCTTTTCTAATATCTTTTCTTTGCTTTCTTTGTTCCCAACCCTTATTTCTTTGTACATTCTTAGGGAGAAAACATTTTTTTTTCTTATTCATACTTTGAGATTTAGAGCTTTTTGGCTTATCACTTTGTTTTCCTAGGGACTCGTTTCATAACATTGATCAAGCTTTCATTTCAACCTTTTCTTTTCCAACACCCAAACCAACTACTCAATCTAACTATCCAAGTCTTTCATTTCCATCCCAATCGCTAGTCTTAACATTTCTAGTTAAAACAATAGTTACCCTTTGTCATTCCCGACATTCCTAAGATTTTGCAAAATCATACCACTATCAACAAAATGCTTCACTCATCAAATTAATCAAAGGGTTTGAAAGAAATCAGTAAGGTAAAGGTAGGAGAACCACTCTAATGGTGAGATTGACCATTTTGGTTATCAAAAGGGGTGGTGAAGTGGATATGAAAACCTAAATGTGACTTATAGTCAACCATGAAAATATTAAGCTCGTAACTGTCGGGATTTTTGAAAGAGAAAAGGGTCCAATGATGGATTTTCTGGCTTCAAGGTTGAAATCATGCAATAGGTAACTATCATTGAGGGCTTTGATCTGAATCAAAATTTGTAACTTCTACAAGGAAAATATCTTCAATGCATATGCAAACGTATATGCTTCTAGACTCAATCCTAGTATGCAAATGAAGCTACATGCTTCTTCTTTTTTATTTTTCAAATTTTTTGATTTTTTTTGGTTTTTAATGCATAGGTTCATGCACAATGCAAGACTTAAGAGAAATAAAATTAAAAAAAACACATGATTAGTAGACGAGTCTTTCCCCCAAACTTACTTCACACTGTATTGGTGTGAAATAAAATTAAAAAAAGAGACCAATACACGCATAATGCAAAAGGAAAAATATATATGAAGTAAAGAAAATGGTATATACAAGGGAAAGAAAGAATATACCTTGGCCCTAGTCGGGAATGTTGGGAAATGGTGGAGATGAGATGTTTTGGAACTCCTTGGTGGGTCCTTGAATGTGAGTGTGAGGATAGCTTTTACCATTTCAAAAACGTTGGATCAATAATTAATCGTGAATCTATACTCAACCATGCTATCAATATACCTCCAAGGTGTTAAGGTCATTGAAACTGTAGGCATGGTGAATTGAAAAGGATGGGAGGGTGGGTTGCTTTCTTCTTCCTCTTGTAGTTTTCAATCATTTTCTTAGGTTTACCCAAAATGTCCTCTTTAGCACATCCTTTATGCTCGTCAAATAAGGAGTATAAGATTTCACTATCCAAAATATCCTCATCAATCTTTAGAGTGTCTTGTTTCTTAACATTCACAACCTTGGTCTCTTCATCTTGATCCTTCATATTTCTAAGCCCCTCCTTAGTTTTAACTTGGTCATGAGTGATTGTTCCACAAAATATTGGAGAATAAGGCTTGAGTTGTCAAGATACTTTGGCATTGACGTGAAGAAGAATCACTCTATTGTTTAGGAAGTCGATGCTTTCTCCCATGGTGTTGAGGAATGGGGTTCCTAGAATGAGAGGAAGCTTAATTGGTTGCACCCTTTTCACAACCATGAATTCCGTTGGGATTAAGAAATATCCAATCTTAAGAGGATAGTCCTCGATCAAAACCAAGTGGAGGTTTCGAAGAAGCATCTCCAAACATGATGGAAGAGGAGTATTGCTTCATATCTTTTATCCCTATGCTCTCTATAACTTCAAGCGACATCACATTCACACTTACTTCGGAATCATATAAGGCATTATCTATCTCCAAATAACCAAGAGAGCAAGTGATGAAGAATGTACCAGGATCTTTAAGCTTTGGAAGTGACTTGGGTTCAAGCTGTGTTTCGCTTGGTGGTTTAAAAACTCCTTTCACCTCTTTCACTTTTTCATGACTTGCTAATATGGCTTAAAAGAACTCTAAATGGAGAGAAACTTGGTGCAAGCTAATCATGGGAGGCAATGGTACTCCAATCTCATCCATGCTTGCCTTGAAGCTCGAGAAAGCTTTCTTGTGAGCCTTAGTAAGAACTCATATGGAGGAGGCCCAACTGTTGAAGTATATTTCTTTTCAATCCTTTTCGACATCGTATCTTCTTCTTTAGTAATTATATCCACTCCCACTTCACTCTCACTAACCATCAACACTGGAACCATAGAGAAGTCTTGAGATTTCCTCTATGGCTTGTTCATTCTCATCAATCTTATCATCCCTTCTTGATAGTGCACTACTTTCATTCTCAACCATATTCGAATCACTTGTGAAGATAACATTTTAAAACTCCTTGGTGTTGATCAGGTTACCCGGTAATGCTCCACTTGGATTCTTTGAACAAGAAGAGGCTTGAGCGACCTTAAGATCAATGGGTTTCACGTGAGAAGCCAAACTGTTGATCTTACCATCTAGATCATTGTATATCTCATACATCTTGTTGTTCATCTAAACAAACATGTTACCAAAATCTGCATAACCCTTAGTTTGCCCCTCTAGAAATTGCTTCAACATTAATTAACCTTATTTTCTTGAGGCAGAGGTTGAATAGAGTTTCATTGGTTAGAAAATTGATAATAGGGTTGGTTGGATGGGAATCAAGGGTTTTGTTTGAAATTCCCTTGTTGGTTGTTGTCTTGAAAGCTTCCTTGTTGGTTGATGGGTTACAAGTTTCCTTTGGGGTTTCATAGGTGGGTAGGTTTGATCTTGGGGATTCTCCACATTTGGATTCCTATAGGAGAAGTTGGGATGATTCCTATCGTTTAAGTTAAATCCCTGGTTGTAACCTTGGCGTTGGCCACCTATATAGTTCATCTCTTCTTGTCGCTCAACAACACCTTCTCTTCAAACATCTTGATAGCATTAAAATCCATCATTGTCACCAACATAGTTGACCGAATTTTGATTAGCTTGGAGAAACTTCTCTATTTTTTCTGTAATTGCCTTAATCTCCTTATGGTGACGATTATTAATTTTAGTATTATCTTTGGATGTGCGATTGTTAGCCTCTTATTAGTTACCATCACTTTGAGCTAAGTTCTCTACCAACAACATTCCATCATCCACATTTTGTCCCAAGAAGTTACCATTGCTCGCGGTATCAAATAGCATCTGATATTTTGGTAAAACCCTACGGTAGAGTCTACTTAAGAGAGACTCTTTTGAGAAACCGTGGTGTTGGCATTGAGAAGTGTAACCTTAAAAAAACTCTCATTATCTTGTTACTAAAACTTGAGATCTCGTTCTTTAGCCTAATCGTGCGTGAATTAGAGAAAAAATTAGCCAAGAACACCCTTTTGCATTTGTCCCATGAGTGATAGCATTTAGAGGCAAGTTCTTCTCCAACACATGAGCTTTGTCTCCAAGTGAGAATGGGAAAATTATAAGCTTGAATGCATTTTCTTAGATCCCATTTATCTTCACCGTACCAAAAAACATTAAATTGATCCAAATGATCAAGCGGATCCTCCATAGCAAATCCATGAAACTTCGAGCTTTGTACTCTATTAATTAGACTTGCTTTGATCTCAAAGTTGTTGTTCTCTACTGGAGGAGGCCTAATCCAGGTTCTATGACTATGAATATTTGGTTCATCATATGCTCCAATCACTAATGCGGTCTTGGTGCATGATGAGGCGGATTTCTTTGGTTTCTACCAATATTTCCTTGACAAACATTGCCTTGACCAATCCCATGGTCCTCATTCTCCACATTACCTGGTGGTGCTTTAAGTTCTATGTTCAAACCCAACCGCTCTTCATGAACTAATCTTTCTTGTTCTCTTCTTGCCCTAGCAAGTTCACATTACAAACAACGAAAATACAGAATCCCCTCAACTCGATGTGTTGTACCGTGGCTTCTAAGGTTCATACACCTTTTGTAAGAGAAGATAAAAACATAAACTAAAGGTTAGATAACAGATTAAATGTAACACTTAGTCTTGAAACAAAATCAAATCCTAATGGCTAATTGCTTGTTTCCCTGGCAAATACACCAAAATGATAATCGCAATAAAGGTCTATCAATTAAACCTATCATGCATAGAAATTTAGGATAGAATCCACATGGAACAAGAACAACTCACTAGGAATACAATCTCAATTCAATCTAAGCAAATAAAAGACTTTGTGGTTTTCAATCAAAATTCGAATCTAAATAAAAGCGGGAAAATAGTAAAATCGATTATAAAATTAAAGAGAAAATGAACTTTCGGGATAGAGGTAGGTGACTAGGGTGATTAATTGTTAACTAATGGAGCTTAATCTACTTTACATAACTAATCCTTAGGTTTAAGATCACTAATCTTAACTAAGACATTCCATGGCACTAATCTCTTTCTAAATTACCTAATCATCAATAACTTTCTTTAGTGATCAAGTAATCATAGAGCATTAATCAAATTCCTAAATAACCACCAAACACCCTAATAAACTATTTCCATAGGCTAGTAATGTAAAGCACTTGATATTTTTGTTCCGGTAATTTATTGAACACCTTGCGGGCATGAAATTTCCTAAGTCCTAAACTGACATTTTCAAGGCTAATCTAGCATTAATACCACCTATCAAGCAAATATCTATGTTTTGAAAAGCCTAAAGTTCACTAATCTACTCCTAATCACCCTAGATCTACCATTCCCAAGAGCTTTAAAATGATTACTCAATAGAGATCACGTTTACACTAAGCAACAAGGTTAATTTTAGGTTAATCATGATTATTAGAATAGTAGATGAGGATTTAAAGATGTAAAGATTAAAAGAGATTTGAAAATTTAAAATATTCAAAATCATAAAATTTTGAGAGACATCCAAAAGAGGCAAAAGAAATCTCTAAAACAAAAGCATCCCCCTAGCAATTAGGGTAAAACGTATTTATAGCAGGAAGCAAAAGAGATTTGTCAACACATAACCAATTGGGTCAAACTCAGTTTAGAAACATAATCAAATTGATTCGATCTGGTTATCGGAGCTAGTTTTTTTATTGTGGCCGCTTAACTTGGCCACTAGGTTGTAGCGGTGACATCTCTCCATTAAGAAAAACCGCTAAAACCTCCTGACATCGTCATCCCGCGCACATGTGCCCGCCAGATCTCCATGTAAGTTTCTCCAACCTCCTGATATTGTCATCCCGTGCACACATGCCCGCCAAATCTCTATATCTCCAAGTAAGTTTCTCATCGGGGTCACCAAGTCGTGGAGGCATGCTACTGAGCCTTCTCGGTGTCATTTTGCTGCTAGACTCCACCATTGCGACTCTTTTTCTTCACCAAGTCCACTCTTTTGATTCCTTTTCCTTCATTTGAGCACTTCTTTTGCTTACTTCACTTACATACCTAAAAAAAGAGAATTATATGCAAACAATGCAACTAAAGTCTTGGATATGCAATGCAAATGAGACAAGTCTATGGAAAATGCAATAAAAAAGAGGACAAAACTCAATATATCAAAATTACCGCTATGTGTTGTACTAAGATCCATCACAAACTTCCACTCAATCCCATTGTAGAAGAAACTCATCCTCTCCGAATCAGTGTAACTGTAGTGTGGACAATCCCTGAGATACTCCTTAAATTGTTCCCATGCCTCATAGAACGATTCACTAGAATCTTGTTAGAAAGTCGATATTTTGTTCTTGAGTTCAGATGATCAATCCTTGGGAAGAATTGATTCAAGAAAGCAGCTTTGCACTCTCCCTAACTAGTAATAGATCCTGGTGGTAGTGACTTCTACCACCTATGCGCTTTGTCACTAAAAGAGAAATGGAAGAGCTTACAACACAAGTACTCAGGTGGAACCCCATTCGAGAAAGTCGTACTATAAATCTCATTGAACGTACCAATATGCTCCATTGGATTTTTTTGTAGACAGCCCATGGAATTGAATCTACTAGACAAGAGCATTGATCTGAGCTTTGATTTCATAGATTTGCCTCTGAAAGGGTGGTGAAACAATAGATACGCGATTATTATAGTTCTTGTGAGGCATGTCTTGCTCTCGTAAAGTAACTCTGAGCTGAGGCTGATTATGAACCCCAGCTAAAGGAAAAAAATGGAGCCAGAAGAGGTGGAATACGAGCAACAACATCAACTTTATCATCATCAAATTACGAATCCCATGCTCCAAATCAAAGCGGTCAAAATCATCTGCCATCTTTGCTTGTTTCTTGTGTTTCGAACCAGATCATCCAAGGAGGTCATTTGATGTATTCCTCCAGCCATTATTCCTCCAGTCATTGATCTATGAGTTACAAATGCTATGGAAGCATGGGGTTGAAGCATTTGATGTTTCATTGTAGCAGAATTTCAAGATGTGTGTGATTCTTATGTGGACCATAAGCAATTTCCAGCATATTTTATGTTATCTGGATTGAAAACTCATGGAAGATTATCATGCCCGTATTTCCAAGACAACACTGATGCATTCCAATTACAACATAGAAGAAAGACATGTTCGTTTGATTGCCACAGAAGGTTTCTACCAAGTGACCATCCTTGTCGTTGGTCTTGAACATTTTTTACAAAGAACAAACAAGTGGTTTAATGTGAACCTCCGGAGATTGATGGAGGTTGTATATTAGAGCCGATAATAGATTTTGGCGCTGAGAAAACTCCATATTGTGGGGGTAATAGGTATGATCCTTTTGACGATGTCGGTGAAGTTCATAATTAGCATAAAAATAGTATTTCTGGGATTTACCTTATTGGAAAGATCATTTATTGAGGTAAAAATCTAGATGTTATGCACGTTGAGAAAATCCTTTTTGACAACATCATGAATACTGTTTTAAACGTCCAAGGAAAAATAAAGTGCTGCTTCTCGTGGGAGGTGGATTGAAACTGATTTTTTCTCATGATTTTCTTCATGTTATGCCTAATGGTAAATGTCCTATGTCTGCCTACCTGTTAGACGCAACTAAGATTCGTGACGACGTAAAATTCATAGATGGATGCACATCTAATCTGTGTAATTGTGTGGTTTCTGCCAAAGGGAAGTTTATTGGAATGAAGAATCATGATTGTCATGTTGTGATGCAGCGTCTTCTTCCATTGGCCTTTGCCTATCTTCTTAAAAAACATCCACGAAACAATTGCAGGTATATATTGTTACTTCAATAATGTTAATTAACAATTTCTGTAACATATATATCTATATTAAAATGTTAATTGTTTATTATGTTTTTGTAGGAATTGGTGTTTTTTTAGATTTATGCACGAGAACACTTATAGTAGAGGGTATCCACAATTTGCAAGACAATATACCGATTATCCTCTGTAATCTTGAGAAGATATTTTCACCGTCTTTCTTTGATGTTATGGAACATCTTCCAATCCACCTCTCATGAAAAGCAGCACTTGGAGGCCCTGTTCAATACTGTTGGATGTATCCTTTTGAACGTTACATGTTCCACCTCAAGAAAAAGGTTAAAATTTAAGAAATGTTGAGGGGTCTATTGTTGCACAGAGCCTCAACGAAGAAGTCTCACATTTTGCTGAATATTACTTTCCATCGGAAGTGCATACTAAGAGTAGATGCTGGCACACCATGATGATAGAAGTAAGAGAGCGATTTATCCCATGTATGTTCCTTTGTTGTTTGTCCAAGTTGGTCGAGTAAGTGGAAAATGAAAAAGATAAAAACTATAAGAGCAGGAGTTTGCACACTTGCAAATGTATATCCTCACAAATTGTGAGGATATTGTGGAGTATAAGAGGTAATGATTCATTTTTGTCAATTACCAAGTATTTAAAATTAATTAATATGTAATTATTAAGTTTTGGTTATCTTACATGATTTACATGGCGCTAGTATGCGGCTATTATCCGAAAAAGACATAACCCAAACTTGAAATCCTAAAAGAACAAGAATTTGCGCCTTGGTTGCGATTTGACGTAAGTGTTTAAATACTTTTACTAATTGGGAATTGTAACATTTATCTTATAAAAATGTTCATTCTTTATTTTATATTTTCCTAGGTAACTGAGGGCATAGAAATCATTTACGATATGGTTAATGGAGTTTGTTAACGGTCCAATCAACATTGGAACTTCATACCTTATGTATTGCACTATGGGATATGCGTTTAGGATTCATTAGGAGGGAAGAATAAGACCAACTTCAGTCTATGGTGTTTCAGCTCAATCAGGTGATGTAGTTTACTATGACATCCTAAATGAAATATTGGAAGTTCGATATCCAGGAATGATGGACTTGAGGTGCATTCTGTTTAAGTGTGATTGGTATGATCCATTCATTGGTCGTGGTATTCAAATTGACCAATTCGTCATGATATCCATACATTCAAGACAAAGACTTCTCAAGTACGATCCATTAATCCTTGTGTCACAAGTAGACCATGTCTGATTCAATTAAAAATACTATTCTATTTTAACTTACTAATATTTATGATTTTTTAAGAAATTATTTTCATTTCATTTAGGTTTGCTACATTCGTTAACCTCGGATTACTTATCTGAACCTTGGATTACAATGACTGCTATTAACCCAAGAGGAAGAATAGATGGAGTTTCAAAACACGATGCTCTGCAGCCAACTAGAATTTGTCAAATGGATCATGTTGAGCATTTGTCTGAGATTGAGCTAGTTGTTGATTTCAGACTAAGCGGTGATTATATAGTTCATTCAAACTAAGAGGAATCATGTGGAAAATTCGATGATGATTCAAACTTAATTCTTATGAAAGGATCACCTCAAGATTCAGAGTAATTAGAAACTTTTTAGTTTTAATTTATTGAATACTATATTGCAATTTTAGTTTGTAATTCTAATGTTTTTTTTTACATTTTCCAATGACTAATTAAATATTTATTTTTTAGCAAAAACCCAAATTCTGTCAGAAATCCCTAAATCCGTCGGAAATTTCCAACGGGTTTGGGAATACACGTGTAAATGTTTAAGGTGGACTAACCAATGACGTGACACACATGTTTCGAGAATCTATCGGAATTTTTGACGTGACATGCATGTTCCAAAAATGACTTTTGGCTGACCAATGACGTGACATGCATGTTCCGAGAAATGATTTTTGGCTTCCCGCGCAACCTAAAATTTTCCAAATTCGTTGGAATTCCGTCAGAATTTCTGATGGATTTACGAAATTTAAAGTGTGATTTCATCTCAAAAACAACCAGAGACACGGTGAATTAATTATCTAACTGTTTATGATAGATTTCAGACGGAATTTTTTTATATATATCTAGTTTTCTACTTCACGAAACCATTTGCAAATTCCTTAGAAAATTCACTCAAATCACCAAAACTCCATCATATCTTCCAATTTTTCGTCACAGTATTCATCAATCTACGTATCAATGGATCCAAACCGATCAAACATGTAAGTTTCTTAACTTTTTTGGTTGATTCATATCTTTTGAATTTTGATTTAGGATTTGGAGCTAATTTTTAGTGAATTGGAATGTAGATTTAGGGTTTTTGAATGAAAATTTAGGGTTTTGGATTGAAGATTTAGGGAGTTTGATTGTTAATATGGTTTTTTATTTTAATTATAATATTGAAATATTTTATTTGATAATTGAATTAGTTAAAGTATTTTAAAGGTTTATAATTATTTTCCACAAGTATTAAAATTTTATTATAAATAATTTAAATTTTTTAGAATGTTTTTGTAAAAAATTATAATGATACTAAATTTATACATGTTTTTAAAATTTTTATAATTATTTTTATAATTTTATAATTGTTTTTGAATTTTTATTCTTTTTACCAAAATTTTATCATTTTTTATAAATTTAAAATTTTTTTATCCAATTTTAGAGTTGGTTTTAAGATTTTAGAACCGTTTTATAAAGTTTTATGATTTTTGTAAAAAAATTCTAATTTTTAGATTTTTTTATATATGTTTTAATTAAAAAAATTTCTATGGATTATGGTTTCATAAATTTACTTCCGAGGCGGATGGGTCAAGACGGGACGAGGAGCAAGTCTAAACCGCTCGAGTCCTGTTCCAGAGAAACAATCTCCTTCATCTACTCATCCAACGACTCCTGCTCCGACCCAAATGAGCATCAGAGACTTTGTTTCTCAACATGGACGGGAAAGATTGCATATTCTTCATCCGGATTGTGACAGAATGCACACTTGGTAATTTATTTTCTAAATTTTTATTTAATTTTTTTATTCTTTAACAGTTTACAAATATTTTTTTTATAGGTTCCATATATCGCATTGGGATAATGAAGTCGATCAACCGTATGCTCAATGGAATGCTACAGAGTCTGTATGCGACATACTCAACAATGTCAATGCCTGAGCATGATCTTTGGTTTCGCCAATTTGCGATTATATTTAATGATCTTTTTTAAATTACAATTTCAAGTTTTTAGTTTTGTTTTAATAGAATTTTTGGCAAGTTCTAATGCTTAACCATTTTGTTTTGCAGTAAGATTCTACTTGAGATAGAGACCTCATGCCTCGGGTTACACGTGAGTTCGATGTTAAGTCATCAAATGTGTACTCTAGGAAGCTTAATGAGTGGAAGGAAAAGTGGACTCGGAATGACGTTCTTAGGGAGTTGATTGGAAACCCGGAGCTATGGAACGGGTTGATTGAGTATTGGAGGATCGAGGAAACCAAGACTACATCGGCTACCCAATCAACCAAGCGGAAGAGTGACTAAAAGGGCAAAGGAGTTGCCACTTACAATTTGGGAGCAATGAGCAAGACCTTCCGGGAACAACAACTCGTAAGATTCTTTAAATCTTAACTTTTATTTCACTTCATTAACTTTTTTTTTAATTATTAATTTTTTTCAATTTCGTCAAAAATGTATCCGACCTTTGCATCTTGTTTTGGTACAAGATGCGCACACCAACCGCAAGACGGGACAAATACAAAATCAAGTTGCTCGAGAGATAGTGGAGAACGTGACAAGGCTAGGAGAGGATTTTCTCCAATCACAACCGATTGTTGAAAGAACTCCTCCGTGCACCAAAGGTTCTGATCGATAAGATCAATGAATTTGTCTATGAAGTAAGTAACCTTCGATTTTTTTCTCTTTTTTATGGATTTTATATTTTTGTAATTATTTACTTTCGTTTATTTCATAAGTCACTCCAGAGTCCAAAAACCGAATTTTTGGACTTCTAGAGAAGTACTCGAATCTTCGACAACTTCAAGGTATTACGAAGATCCTCAGCTTAGAGCGCAACTCAATGAAAAATCAGGTGAGATCGAAGCTCTAACCAACAAGATTGAGACCATCGAAGAAAATACGGTTGCATAGCGCAAAGCATTACAGGATCAGATGGATGCCTTCTTTTGTTCATTGCAACAGCTCCCTTAGAATTTGGATTTTAAGTTTAATATTTTTTTTAATTGTGAATAATTTTAATTTTTTGGATAATTTATATTTTTTTCTGGATAATTTTAAATTAATTTTTCATTTAATAAAATTTTATTTTAGTTAATTTTAATTACAAAATTATTTAATATTTTTTTAAAAAAATTATTTTGAATCTGTCGGGAATAAATCCGTCGGTACTCTATCGGAACTCAATCCATCGGAAAACTGTCTGATATTGGTAATCCATCAGAAATCTGATGTCGGGGATCCGTCAGAAATCCAGATATCGAAAATCCCTTGGAAGGCTGTCAGAACTAAGCCCATCATACATCCGTCGGTTGCGCCATCGGAAAAAAAACACATAAATTTCCATCGAACAACCGACAGTTTAATTCTGATGGATTTTCGACGGAATTCAGATATCGGATTTGATGGATTGAAGATGTCAAAACGCCATCGGAAATCTGTTAGAAATATCAATGGATTTCCGACGATTATTTCATTTTCGACCATTTAAAATAAATGGACTTATCCGTCAGAAAGGACCATTTCTGATGGATATCCGACAGATATGGCGGCCATTTTTACATTGTTTTCTTGTAGTATCAGGCGGCGCTGCTCTTTAAGGTTTGAGGTTTTTTCCCCCTTGCGGCACAAATCCACGAAGACGGCGGTATATATATATATATATTTATTTATACATACAAGTGCACACATACATCAAAAAAACCTTAATCGTTTCATGAATGGCTCATTTGAGCCTCAATAAATTTTTAATGGGCCATGGTTTATATCAACAAAGGAAATGTGGGAGCGGGATGTTATATCTTGACCCTCAATCTGAACTGAAATCTCCTTTGAAGTAAAGATATCTTGGTCCAATGAAATATTTTCGATTTGGAGATATCATAGTTTGTCAACCACATGAATTGCTTGGTAAAGCATGTTTACTGGGCTGTAAACGATCATCTGTTCCCATGGAACCTCATCAGATGCTTTCTAAATATGATGGAGATCTTTATCCTGAACCTGAAGTTTTCAGAAGTTTTATTGGCAAATTGATCTACTTGATTATTAGTAGTTCTGATCTTTGATCCATAGTCCAGAAATCGGTTCAGTTTAATTCTGCTCATCGCATTCCTCACTATAAAGCAATAGTCAAGTTCTAGCAATACATCAAAGGAACATTGGAAGAACGGTACACTACAAGAAAACATGGTAGAATTCACGGCCGTTTTTGTCAAAAATCTGTTGGAAAATGGATTTTTGACAGAAGCGGCCATCAATTCTAGAGCGTCAATAATCAAAAAATTTTAACGGATTGCCGAGGGACATATTTTTGACAGAGTTCCGACAGATCCAATGGTCGGTAATTTCGTTAGAAAGCTATTGAAAAACATAATTTATGTATTTCTGACAGCAGTCCGACGGTATTTATTTCGACGGATATAATAATTTATTAGTTTTATTGAATAATAATTAATATATATATATATATATATATATATATTTATTTATTTATTTAAAAATAAAATTCAAGTATTGAAATCCAAAAAACATAAAAATGAAAATGAAAAAAAGAATCTCAAAAATATAAATCATCGAGAGGCTCGGAACTCGGCAATAAAATCTTCCATTGCTTTCTTCTTTGCTTCCATTTCATCTTTGTCACTGCCATCTCAACCTTCGATACTGCATTGTTCTGAGTCTATTCTTCATAGCAAAGGTCGTGATCTGCATTGGCTTCTCTTATTTTTTGGATCTTGCTCCTCAATCCCTCAATCTATGTTATCTTCGGCAAATTCTGCCCTAAGCTTGGCATCTTCGGAAAATAGAGAAATGGCAGAAGATCGAGTGTGGTACTGCTTTCGAAGCCCAAAAAGTTGATCTTTGCTTTTCAGAGTTACCTGAGATTTTAGATAATTTAAATGTAAAAATTATAAAATAAATTAACAAATCGATAATATAAATAAATAAAATAATTAAGTTACATACTTCAATTACGAGGTCGTTCTACATTTCGAGAGGAACCTTGTTGGAAGAGCCTCCTTCCGGATGAGATATAAGATATTCCTATCCTTGTTTCCTCACATTCTCGATGAGGTTCCGAGTAACTGGATCTTTATTTTTTTTGGTCTTTTTGATAGTAAAGCATTTGCCGACTATTCAACCTTTTTCTCAAATGTCCTTGTTTACTTTTTTTTTTTTGAATAACCAGAAGGTTCAGAGCCGGTGGCCCCTAATCCCCCTTGGACAGGATCCATACCAATGTTAAATTAACTGTCCTTCGGAGAGCAGACCCCTCCAATCGGGAATCGAAATCATAACCTACTTGGCCTTGACCCACAAGGAGTTACCACTAGACCAACACCACGTTGGTATCCTTGTTTACTTTTGAAAGATGAAGTAAAGAAAAGGCGAAGAAACTTCATCTCTCTTTCTAAAATTGCAAGTGAATATGTGTTTCCCCATTTTTACTACCATAAAATTTTGAATCTGTGATTTTGAACGCCTCACAATCCTCTCTCTTG
Source organism: Cardamine chenopodiifolia (assembly GCA_963922655.1). Taxonomy (NCBI): domain Eukaryota; kingdom Viridiplantae; phylum Streptophyta; class Magnoliopsida; order Brassicales; family Brassicaceae; genus Cardamine; species Cardamine chenopodiifolia. The sequence continues at coordinate 4,266,884 of OZ000487.1, read as the reverse complement.
AATCATGGCTTCTTCTTCTTCTTTGGCTCGCACATGGAGATAATGCATCTTCACGATCTTCCATGGACCAGATGTTCGTAAGACATTTCTCAGTTATTTACGAAAACAGTTTAACTACAACAGGATTACGATGTTTGATGATCAAGAGATTGAGAGAAAGTAAAACCATTGCACTTGCTCTTACCAAAGGAATCAGAGAATCAAGGATCTCGATCATAGTACTCTCTAAGAACTATGCTTCTTCTAGCTGGTGTTTGGATGAGCTATTGGAGATTTTGAAGTGCAAAGAAGATATGGGACAAATAGTGATGACTATCTTTTATTGAGTAGATCCATCTGATGTGCGCAAACAGACAAGAGAATTTGGGATCACTTTCAATGAAACTTGTGCTCGTAAAACAGAGGGAAAAAGGCGAAAATGGAGCCAAGCTTTGACTGAGGTGGGCAACATAGCCGGAGAACACTTCATAAACTGGTATGTGTTTAATTAATATAGTTTTTTTTGTGGTAACCCAAATGAAGAAGAAAAAAAGACAACTCATGGTATTTTATAATGAATAACAGGAGGAATTATGGTGAATGTAATGGAATTTGAGAATGTTTTTGTTGAATGAGTGTTATAATATTTTGTTGATACATGAATTTTAGATATACATGTCATAAACTATTGGGAACAGAGTAATGGTATTTTTATGGGTTTTCTCTCATAACTATTTGATGCGAAACAATGTTTTGTTTTCCTTTCTCTTTTGTTAGGAACAATGAAGCGAAAATGATCAAGAAGATTGGGAAAGATGTTTCAAACAAACTAAATGCTACACCATCTAGGGATTTTGATGGCCTGGTGGGAATTGAAGCTCATTTGAGAGAAATGCTGTCCTTGCTAGATTTAGATTATGATGGAGTTAGGATGGTTGGAATCACTGGTCATGCGGGGATTAGTAAGACAACCATTGCTAGAGCTTTACAAGGCATACTCTCTAATAGGTTTTAGCTTACTTGTTTTGTTGACAACCTTAGGGGAAGCTATCATAGTTTTCTTGATGAGTATGAATTGAAGTTGCCATTACAAGAGAAGCTCCTTTCAATGGTTCTCAACCAAAATGATATCAAGATACACCATCTTGGTGCAGTATAAGAAAGGTTATGCAATATGAAAGTGCTCATTATTCTTGATGATGTGGAAAATCTAAGGCAATTAGATGCTTTGGCTGGAGATATTTCTTGGTTTGGTCCTGGAAGTAGGATTATTGTGACAACAGAAAATAAAGAGATTCTGAAGCAACATGATATCAACAGTACGTACCATGTGGATTTTCCAATTAGAGAAGATGCTCTTGAGATCTTATGTAGATATGCTTTTGGAAAAAACTCTCCGCATGATGGCTTTGAAAAGATTGCAAAAAGGGCAGTAAAACTTGGTTTTAATTGATATCCTACCAAAACATAAAAATAATATACAAAAATTACAAGATTTTTTGTTAATTACCCAAAAAGGGAAAATATCTATACCATTATTTGAGCAATGTTGATAGTAAATTAACCAAATGTGATGTGACATATTACAGAAAATACCAATAGAAAATAATATATGATTGGTTGAAAAAAACATGTGGGTCCCACTCAATTTATTTTCTTCATCAAATTAGAATATTACCATAATTCACATTAAAATTCAATTAATAGTATAAGATTCACACAATTAAAAAAAAATGTTTCCTTAATTTAAGGATTACGATTAATATTTTCTCTATATTAATTATAATAATCTTTATGAAATATGCAAATTAAAAACACTTTGCCATATTTAAAAGTTTTATGGACATGTGCATATAAAGTTTTAGATTAAAAAAGTGATATGCAAGTAAAATTATTAAAATATTTTCATTATATTTGTGTGGTTAATTATTTAATATAGTAAAATCAAATATAATATTTTAAATACAAGAAATAAATAAATAATTATATACAAATTAACAATTTTATAATTCATTGCCAATAATTTAAGTTTATATTTTTAATATCTTTGTAATTTAAATTTTCCCATTTGATATCACATTCACCTAATGTATTATAAAGTTATATGTTTCATCTTAAAAATGATGAAACAAAAATATAAAAATATAAAAAAATATTATATCAATGAAATTACTATGATTAATTCATATTTCTAATTTGAAAACTTAAAATGTCATTAACCAAATGTCACATTTATATTTATACACATCAACTACATAAAATTGTGATACATACATGATCTGAATATAAGTTTATTTTATATATACTTAATCACCAATTAAATTGGTTTTAATCCTTAATTATTGTACATTAATACTCCTTATGTTTTAATATAAGTGTTGTTTTAGATGTTATCACACATTATAAGAAAACAATTAAATTTTATGTTTTATCCCTCATTAATATTATCTATCAAATTTTAATTGGTCAATACATTAATACATGAGAGAGAAAACTGTAACTATCATCAAACATTTGTCTTAAAAATCTAAAATGACACTTAATATAAAACTAAAAACCAATCCTAAAATGAAATTTCTTTTATAACTGAGGGAGTATACATAAGTACTAATATAGTATACATATACATAAGTACCATATAGTATATAAAGGTTATTATAATATTTAATAACATGTTTAATGATAAAAATAATAATTAACATGTATAATATAAGAAAAAATAATAAAAATTCTCCATGCAAAGTGTAGTATCCTAGTTGATTCATCTCTAACATATGTTCCCTTGACATTTCGTTGTTTTTCTCTTCTCCACCAAGAGCATACATCAAAAAGATTTTTAGAAACAAGAGTATAAGTAATTTTTATCGGTAGACAAAATAGCATAACCACATGAAAGAAAAATTGGTATCACTAGAAAAAGAAGAGTCTGGTGATGTTGATCGAGATAAAAAAATATTTGATAATGGTGAAAACACAGAGAGAGGGAGATGGAAATTCCGTATCGAGATAAAAGAGTGTAATTTTTAAATAAAAAATGTTATATATATATATATATATATTTAATGGATAGTCTTCTAAATTTCATGTATAAATATATAATTTTTGTGATCCATAGTTTTGATGGAAACCTCTCAGATAAATGACATTTTTGAAAAAAAATTGTGAAATTTTGAACAAATATCTCTTCTGTATATTACATGTTTGTACATTAGTATTATTTTTCTAATATGTTATAACATGTAAAATATAACAAAGATGCATGTTATGTTCTACGTTTGTTAGAAGATGATCAAGAATACATAGATGATTTAGTTGGTAGTGTCATAATTTTTAATGATTTCATAATTTGTATCATATTACCGTTAATACAAAATATAATATATATACTATTATTCGAGCAATTTCGAAAGAAAATAATCAATTTTCATGTGGTATTTGCATAAAATACCATTAGAATAAATTAATTTAAAGATCAAATAAGAAAAACAATTAAAGGATAAAACAGTCAAAAAATATGAAGTAATCGGAAAAACACGCTGATTTAAAAAAAATCGATTTGGTGATTTTTTTAACCCGGTTGAAAGCTCCCGCGCGGGTCTTTAAAATTTGGTCAATATTTTACCACATCTCAATATCTTTCTTTTTCAACCGGATTCTTAAATATTATTTTAATGTAATCAATAAATTTAGAATAAAAAACAACAATTTTCTTATATTTTTTTATAATCATAAAAACAAACTATAATTACTCTATAAATAGGAGATAGTCCTATGCAAACTGCACAATGCAGGAGACGCAATGAGGTATTTCATCACTCATTTTATTTAATGGATACACAAATTTAATAGTATATGCCACATGAGTGTCGAGGGTGCGTGTAGAGACAAAATAATCTGTAAACGCAGATAAATATTTTCGTTGCCAGTGTCAGCAAAGTCAGATTGCTGATTTAGTGATTAACGCTTATTCTTTACCCAATTTCTCCATTTGGCCGATGATATGAAAAAATATTTTTAACTTTAAAAATCATGTTTATCTATGTATTAATCATTAATTTTTTGGAGTTAATTAGGTGACTAAACCACCATATGACAAAAAATAAAAAATATATATATATATATATAATTTTTAAATATATCAAACATGTCAAAACGCGTGGATTCTAGGGAGCCAGATTCTGCAAAAAAATGTTGACCCAAAATAATGTAACATGCCAATATTAATTAACACAACACAAACGGTATGTAAAAATAATAGATAAGATAAATAAGATGGTAAAAACATAAAATAAATATAATATAAAACACTAATAATAATCTATGATTATATATACTACAAAGTATGAAACAGACATTTTACTGTGTTGCACAGTGTGAATTACTATATAGTATAGATATATATTAATTATTCTTTGACCTGAAATCAAATATCAAGTTGTCCCCACAATGAAATTTAATTTGTTTGAAATTTATTAATTAAACTTTGACGCAAATCAAATATAGAGGCGTTCTCAGAAAAAAATTAAAGTTTTACACATCCTCAAATTTTGGTATATGTTAAATTTTATTTGACTATATGTTGAAGAATTTTACCTATAAATATATATTTGAGAATGTGTTTTATTCATATCTTAGTTACATAATTTAAAAATATTTTGTTCTGAATAAAAAATACTTTGGTGGAAGTTCTTGGAACCAAAGAATGTCCTTGTGCCGTTGGCAAGGAAAAAAATGCGACATAGAATTAAAAATTGCACTATACTTTATAATTGAAATTGTATTTACTTTCTTATATTTTCCCTAAATGTTTTTTATGACATGTTTTATATAAGAACGATTATGGATACTAGTTTATATTTGCTGTTGTTTTCCTAATATGCAAATCAAGTATAAAAGTATCAATGAACGGATTGGAATGCATAACAAAAATGATGAAACTTGTCCATACAGCACAACATATGCTAGCAACTTCGATAACTAGAAAATATTAATGTTCATACGTTGGACTGTTAATTTTTAGAGGATCTGTGAGAGGCTGTTTCTCTCCTCCACCTCTGTCTTGGTAGAGTATATATACCTATACATATATATACACCGAATACCAATATTTTATAGCCATAATCAAACTCAATTAGTGTAACATCTTAATTTCTGGTATATGGTGGTGCATGTGAAGAGGTTTTAAAAAAACGATTTGGCTACCTATGTTAGCAAAGTGGACTTATCTTTTCTGATACTTGTCCAGAGAGAACTTCACAGTTAAGCATGTTTAAACTGAAGCAATCTAAAGATGTGTGATCTATCGAGAAGTGATTTCCTATACCGTGCGAATAAGACCAAAACACGGAGAAAGATCATGTGGTCATTTGTAGGGATAATAACAAGTCATTCAAACATCTTGGGATAGCGCACCGACCATCGTACGAGGGTGGAGTCTATAGGCTAAGAGAGGACATGAGGGCCACAAATGGCGGTCGTCGGAATGTTACTATTAGATACACGTTTTTTTTAAGTTAGTTAATTCTTCGCATAACAAACAAGTAACTTAGAATGTATTATGCCTATTTTGTCTTAAATTACATAATATTTTTTTTAAAATGTTTTAATATAAAACTATCACTCTACAATTGGGTGTGATAGCTAAATTATTTGTATATATAATGTTTTGAACTTTAGCAACTCTAATAGGCAACAATGATATTGATAACAAGTGTTGGTCTTAAAACTTTCAGTAGTTAAAACAACTATTTATAAATTATGCAAGATTTATCATCTTCTTGTAGTTGTAAGATTTATTGAAGGAAGAAAGAACCTGATGATATTAGGAGAAAGAATGTAAAAGAAATTTGCATGGATACATAGAATGAAAGAAAAATACATTTGTCCCCACAGCCACAACAGTATTGTAACAGTCAAAAAGACAAATATTATTTGGTTTTAATTGATATCCTACCAAAAGAGAAAAACTTAATGTACAAACATTATAAGATTTCTTGTTAATTACCCAAAAACGAAGGGAAAATAATAGTGTATTTTAAAAAGTTTATTAAATATGGACTTGGTGCAATTAAGCCATATATTCCTTATTACCTGGTGACGATTCTCGAGATTTGGAAGGAAATTGTAGAGTTGGAGGGGAGGGAGAGGGAGAGCTAAAGATGAACAGACGGTTCACCAGGCTCGGTATTTACCCGCACCGTAACCCTCACTCATCTATTGTTTGTGTCAGACTTTTGCGAGAAATCACTATTTTTTTGCTGATACTCCACTATTGATACTCTTTTGTTGTTTAAATTTTTATGTAATTTAATGATTATCATTGATAATTCATAACCTAGTGAGGACTATTATCAATTTAAAAGTAAGTTATGAGAGGCTTAACTTTTTATAAACAAGATAATAATAATAAAAATTCACTTTTCTAGGATAATGAATACTAGATTAAGACCTGCCAGATTTGTGGGGTTTTAATTTTATTTTTTAAAACAAATTGAAGTTAACGAAAGAAAGATTAAACAAAAAAATTGTTATAGGTAAAAAAATATCTAGAAATCTTTCTAGGAAATAAATTATATTTAAAATTAGAGAAAGCAGTTATTTGTGTATTCTTATTCAGCCTTAAAAAAACTAATTCCCCTATCTAAATTTTTAATTTATTATTTTTATTAAAATAATCTAGTAATGTTAAATTGTTAATCACCTAGACTTTCACCAAAGTATTCATTATTATCAATATTATGGTTAGATCTCCAAAATGTGATTCCATAGTTTTTCTAAAAATTATATCTTGTAATTTCTTTCAAAAAATGTAATTTGATTCTACAGGATCCAAACTTTTTATTTCTTGTACTTTTTGGTTACGCTGGTCATTCACAATTTTAGGTTAATTATAAACATACAAATTTAAATTAGTATATGGAAATATATATTTTTTACTTTTCTTTTTGGCATAGGACATAGCGTTTTATGTTTGAAACTTTGAATAATATTATCCATGTTCAATCCAAATTTTGGTTCAAATTTTTTATTTTGTAGGAATTAAAATCTATGAATAATAATATAAAAATATTAATCTAATTTAGAGGGTACCAAAGTATAATAATTTAAAGGAAATAAAAATAGAGATTTAAATTATTAAAAGGAAAATAGTTTAGATATATTTTTGTTTTAAATTTAAATGAAATGAAATTGATATATTATATAAGATATATAAGAAATATAATAAATTAATGAAAATGATATATTATAAGGAAATGATATATTATAATGAAAATAATATATTATATAAAAACAAATTTCAAATTTTTTTGGTGATAACATGATCCATGTAATTTAGATTTAATCTACATATATATATTTAATGTAATTAACACTTCTCAAATCCTAAAAAATTTCAATTTAAGAAAAATAATAATATTAATTAGATTTTTTCAACAAGAAATGTAATCATGAGTGTGGATAGCTTTCAGTCATTAATACAATATAATTCCTATTAAACAGGCTAAATCTACTTTAATTAAAAAAACTACAAAAATGAGTTTATATAAGTAAGAAAAATATATTTAAAAATATTTAAATCTTCTATTAAACATATAGAAAACCCAGAAAATTATTTAAAATACGATAAATTTATTATCGTTTTATGATTTTATATTCCTATGATCATTCATAAATTTTTATTATCTTTTTTATAAATGAAAATTAAATTTTTATATCATCTACGCATTTTGTGTGCAACTAAATACATAAATAAATATGCATATTAACTATAAATTTTTTCGAATATAAAAACTGTTTTTATTCATTCAATCAGTTAGTTCCAAATATGATCTAATCGGAATATTCTAAATTTGGATTTATGCATATATAGTATTGTTTTAAAAATTTGAAAAGCATTAATTTTTTACTAACTAAAATGTTTCCAAATAAATTTCTAACAATCAAAGTAATCTGTACTAAAATTTTAAATCATAGACGATTTTGAAAATTTTTCCTTGATTCCTAAGTCCATACTTCTCTATAAATAGAATTGACAGTTTCATCTCCCATCTCCCATCCTCATAGCCTCCATCACATATTTTGTTAAAATTTTATTTTTTGCATATTCTTCGTTGAAGTATTTTAATATTTATTGTTGATAAAAACTAGGCATGGACAAAAAAACCATATTCGTGTATCCGAACCGAACCCGATCCGAAAAATCGTACCTAAACCCGTTCCAAACTCGAAAAAATTATTTCATTGGATATGAAATCTTTAAACCCAAAAACCCGTACCCGAACCCTTTCTGAACCCGAAACCCGAAATAAAAACCCAAAATACATAATTACCCATAAAAAATATCCTAATTCAAGAATCCTATCTTATAAATGTGAAAAGTTTTATGTGTAATATACACAAAGCGATCCGAATTAAAAAATCCAAAAAACCCGAAACCCCAAAAAAAAAACCTGAAAACCCCCAAAAACCCTAAAAATCCAGAATCCGACCCGAAAACCTGAAAAACCCCAAAAAACCCAAATTCGAACCCGAACCGGATCAATACCCGAATTTTCTGGGTTTTTTCTGGGTTTCAACTCTCATACCCGAATCCTACCCGAATCCAAAAAATTTTACTCGAACCGAACCCGAACCCAGAAAATTATTCCATTGGATATTAAATTCCCAAACCCGGAAACCAAAACCCGATAGGGTTTTACCCAAACCCGATCGGATTACCCGATTGCCCACCCCTAATAAAAACTAATGCTGACTAATGTTTTTGTACAGTTATACAAGCGACATAATAGACAATGATGATGGATGATTTTCTCTCGAATTCAATCAATTTCGTAAAAGAAGAAAACTTTCCTCTCGAATTCGTCGTTTTAGATTTGGTGTTCTGCTTGAAGACATCTATCTGATTATCAAGGTAATATTTCTTCATCGAATCTGTTGTAAATTTTCTGCCGAACAAAAATCAATTAGTCTCTCAATTGGGTTGCGGTGGCTTTGAATGATCATTGGAGTTCATGCTGAATTCATTATTTTCTAGCATCTGTTTTTGAAAATTCAATATGTGGAATGTTCAAAATGTTACTTTGGACTCAGTTCCACTCTTTAATTAACTAAAACTGTTAAATTTTTAGCTTGGAAGAACTTTGGGAGAAGGAACCTTCGTTAAGGTCAAATTCACTAGAAATATTGAGAATGGAGAGAATATGACAATTAAGGTTATTGATAAAGAGAAAGTTCTGAAAAAGATGATCGCTCATGTATTTATATATTATATATATATGTATAAATCCCATGCTCTTTGTTCGAATTTGCGATAACTGTTATAACCTTGGATTTTATTTATTTTATGTTTGTGTAGATCAAACGTGAGATTTCGAATATGAAATTGATCAAGCATCCGAATGTGATCCGTATGTTTGAGGTTTGATTCTGAATTTTGCATTTTTAGAAGAATCTAAAAGCTTATGTGTTGCACGTTTTTGTTTGTTCTATAGATTTTTACAATAATCTGATATTCTTTTGAAGCTATGGAACATATGTGGTCCCTGGCTAATTGTATGTATATAATATTAAGGATTTTTCTATGTATTCTTGTGGTATCTTTTGTAGTTATATATTCTCTTCTTCTTCTGGTGTTAAGCTAGCAAAACTAAGATCCACTTTGTAGTTATAGATTCTCTTCTTCTTCAGGGAAATCATCTTTCACTGTGAGCAAATCTCATTTAAATAAAAGGTTAATTAGGTCATGTGTTTTAAGCTTACATAATTCAACATGTTGGAGAGTTTTGAGAAGCTTTGATTTTGATGCTTAATATGTGAGACTTATATTTATGTTAGGAAAAGTCTCCCTTATGAATGTGGTGGAGACAATAGTGCAAGAGATGAAGAAGCTCCTGCAGGTGCACTCACTGTTAGTACTTGCTACTAAGGCTACGATTTATGAAGAAAAGTATCCAGCAAATGAGAATAATTGGTTAGTTGGTTAATCATACTCTTTGTATGTGGCTTCTTTAGTGTTCTTATAGTTGCTTCATCTCTAACTTACTGCAAATTTCAGGAATTTTTCCTCAAACAATGATTTGTCAGGGAATGCTTCAAGTAAAGCTCAGCAACCTCCAATTCGTGAATTTATGCCTTCTTCTTGGCAGGTTAGTTTCTGATGGGAACTCTTAAACCTTCTTCATAGAACTTTTTGTAGATCATTTTTGACACAATCATTTTAAGATCTTCCATGTTTTTATTTTATTTTTTTGGGTAAAAGATCTTCCATATTTCATCGATTGTTTGAAAGGATGTTTCTTTCATACTACTCTCTTTATGTTTATTGCAGGAATTTGTGACAGTGACACATAAGATAATCATACAAAACAAACATGATTTGGACATCCAAGTTACAAAGAAGCAGAAGAAAGAGTTGATTGTTGTTGTCAAGGTTGGTGTGTGCGTCAGCTCCAGATATACCCATCATTGCAGATGCTGGTAAAGTTATCAAAATTATTAGTGAAACAAAGAAATTTTGAAGAATGCAAGAATGCAAGAAACTTAATAAAAAAAATTTGAGTTATTATTTGTTGATTCGTTGATTAGAAAGCATTGCTGAAATGAAATTATTAATCTTTATCGGCTAGAACCACTTGTTATCTTATTATATTCATAGCTTATTGATAAATTGAAAAAGGGGATTTGCTTGATTATAGTGTCCACATAGCTCTTATCTTAAAGTGTATTATTCACTAGATCTTATCTAACGAGATTCAATCTTTTTCGTTTGATCTGTTTGCAGATATCGGTAGAGGAAATGCGCTAAATGTTCAAAGAACCGTAAAGAACTTGGTCGCTGCAGGTGTTGTTGGTTGCTTCCTTGACGTAAATTGCCTCTGCTTCTTTTATGAATTGCTTTGTTTTCAGAATTGATATTTCATTTTACTTGCTCATATTAACATTTTGAATGTTATTTGCAGGACCAAGTGTGGCCTAAGAAGTGCAGTAAGTGGACATGTTCATTTTCTAAGTCACTGTTCAAATGTCACTCAATGGACATTGATCTCAATGTGTTTTGTTTGTGTGTAAATCATATGCATGGTAAACATGTGATGATACCATGAGAAGAACATATTAGATTACAGTTGAGATAACCACTAGTGTAAATTGATTGTAAACCGGTATAATATAAATTTGATTGGTTTTATCTTGACTATATAAACTGATATAAAACGTTGACTTCATCCAACAGAGAAATAACAGAATTTTCTTCAAATCGATTCTAACTGAACCTTTCTATCATGGTACCAGAGCGTTGAATCTTGAAATTCAACTTCTCTTCTTCGTTCTTCCGCTTTGTATAAGCTTTAATTGCAGACGAATCATGTCGATTGAGCTGAGATTTATCGAGAATCATGATAATGCAGTGTTCTTGTTGATAATAAAAACTTCTGATGGTGTATACTCGAAAAATGAAACGTCGCACGGTCCGAGCAGCTACACCAGCGTGAAGATCAGAAAATCACAAAGATTCTTCCTCCGAAGATACATCGGAGCCACCGCAAGCTCATCAAGCATTTGCTTCATCAATTGAGTTACCAGATAACATTCATTCTCGATATTATCTCACAAATGGCGACAATCCAGGTCTTTCTCTTATCCCTAAGGTCTTAGATGGTACGAATTATGATGATTGGTGTATTGCTATGAAAATCTCTTTAGATGCAAACAACAAAATAGCCCTCATTGATGGATCAGTACCGAGAACGAGTGAATCAGAACGAGTGAATCAGATCAGTACCGAGAACGAGTTTTCATGATTTGGTCTCGCTGTAATAGTATGGTGAATTCATGGCTCTTGAACTCAGTTTCAAAACATATTTACAAAAGCATCTTGCGATTTGATGATGCTTCTGAAATATGGAGAGATCTATTAACTCGTTTTCATATCACGAATCTTCCACGCTCATACCAATTGTCTCAACAAATTTGGTCTTTGCAACAAGGATCAATGGATCTTGCAACCTATTATACTAATTTGAAGACTCTCTGGAATAAATTGGATAGTGCCAACTGTGTGAAGATTTGTAAGAACTGTGGTTGTTGCAAGGCTATGAATAAACTGATGGATCATGCTCAAGTGATAAGGCTTTTATCTGGATTGAATGATTCATAGAGAATCATTAGGAGTCAAATCATTATGAAGAACATCTTCTAGAGTTAGCTGAGATTTACAACCTACTGGATCAGGATCATAGCCAACAGAATATTGCTCATGTTCATAATGTTGTTGCATTCAATGGTTCTACATCAAATGTTTTGCAAGCTATAGTCAATGTTACTTATACTAAGCTGCATAAACTAATTTGTACTCATTGTTGTTATACAGAGCACTTAATAGACAAATTCTATAAAATCCATGGTTATCCAGTGGGTTTCAAACACAAAAACAAGAGTCAACTGGAGAAAAACACTTCAGAGAAGCAGATTACTAATATCAAGCATGTAGTTGCTCAGTTTGCTTTGGCTGATTCGGCACCTAATATATGTTCACTGGCATGACAAAAACTCTTACTAAAGACCAGATTAAAGGAGTGATTGCTTTTTTCAATAAATAACTTCAAATAGATACAAATGCCTCTGCTTCATGTACTTCAATCTCAGGTGCTTCTACCACAACATTACCTGGTATGTCTTTTTCTTCTTCCACATTGTGTTTTGTTGGAATATTGAAGGCCACATAGAAGGTTTTGTCATCTATTAAAGGAGTGTTGTTTCACTGTTCTGTTTTCCCTCTTGCAAAGCAAAAGAAACTATTTATAATTCCAAAAATAATATATGTGATTATGCTTTTGATCTTCTTCATATAGACATAAGGGGCCATTTTCGGTTTCGACAATAGAAGGATATAGATATTTTTGACTATTGTCGATGATCATATTAGAATGACTTGGTTGTATATTTTGAGAAACAAGTCTAAAGTATTGCAGGTTTTTCCTAAATTCATCAAAATGATTGAGACTCAATATAAGGTTGTAGTGAAAGAAGTACAGTCTGATAATGCTCATGAGCTCAAGTTCACTGATTTATTCAATACCAAAGGTATATTATCTTATCTTTCTTGTCTTGAGACTCCAGAGATAAACTCAGTGGTTGAGCGTAAACATCAACACGTATTGAATGTGGCGAGATCTTTGTAGTTTCAAGCAAAAGTTCCAATGAAGCATTGGGGAGACTGTGTACTCACTTCTGTGTTCTTGATTAACAGGTTACCTACTGCTCTTCTCAAGGATAAGTATCCCTATGAACTTTTGACTTCTAAGCAACCTGCATGTAATGATCTTCGTTTTTTTGGAAGTCTCTGCTATAGTTCAACATCATCCAAAAACAGGAATAAGTTTCAACCACGAGTAAAGCCATGTGTTTTTCTTGGTTATCTGGCTGGATACAAAATATATAAGCTTCTGGACTTGGAGACATGTGACATACACATTTCAAGAAATGTTGTTTTCCATGAGACTATCTTCCCTTTTTGACACAGGTGCTAATGATTACTCTTTACCAATTTCGTTTGATGGCATTAATGATTTTATCGATTATGTATTAATCAATATTCGATTGATTGGTCTGAGGTTATTGATAAAAAAGATTTGACAATGATATTATCACCGATGTTCCTGTAGTTGTGAGAGATTCTCCTTCATTAGGTAATCCTCCTACAGTTGTGACTGATAATATTAATCCAATGGTTTCATATTCTGTAAAATCAGCTTTGGATAATGGAATAAAAACGCATGCTTATTTAGAAGATTATTTCTGCAATATGGCAACCTCATGTGTTGAATATCCACTGTCTAAATATATGAGTTATGACAACTTATCTACATCTTATAGAGCCTATATTTGTTCTGTCAAGCTAAGAAGTTAGATGAATGATGAGTTGCAGGTTCTTGAAGGTACTGCCACATGGGAAGTCTATTCTCTTCCTCCAGATAAAAAGGCTATAGGATGTTGATGGGTTTACAAAGTGAAGCTCAATGCAGATGGCAGTTTAGGAGGCCTGCTTAGTCGCTAAAAGTTATACGCAACAAGAGGGGGTTGATTTTGTTGACACATTATCTCTTGTGGCAAAGATGACAACAATCAAGAATTTATTGGCAATAGCAGCTGCAAAGAAGTGGAACTTACATCAACTCGATATCTCCAATGCATTTCTCAATGGTGATGTTGAAGAAGAGATTTTCATGCACTTACCTCCTAGTTATACTCCAAAAACCGGTGATATTCTTCCCTCTAATGCAGTATGTAAGTTGCACAAATCTCTTTATGGCTTGAAACAACTTCTAGACAGTGGTTTCTCAAGTTTAGCACCACATTGATGTCTTTAGGCTTTCAATAATATCAAGCTGATCATACCATTTTTGTGAGAAATGTTAATGGGAAATATATTGTAGTGCTTGTGTATGTTGACGACATAGTTATTACCAGCAATGATGATAATGTAGTTACATAACTGAAAGAAGAATTGAAAAAAGCTTTCAAACTCCGTGATTTAGGTACACTGTAGTATTTTCTTGGTTTAGAAATTGCACGCTTTGCTTCTGGTATCTCTGTTTGCCAGCGTAAATATGCATTGGAATTGTTAGAAGAAACGGGATTGTTGGCTTGTAAACCATCTAGTATCCCAATGGAACCTAGCATCAAGTTGACTCAAGTTGAAGATGAACCATTACTTGATGATCCTGCTTCATATAGAAGATTAGTAGGAAAGCTCATGTACCTATCACTCGTCCTGACATCACTTTTTCAATTAACAAACTATGTCAGTTTACTTCTGCACCGAAAGTTTCTCATTTACATGTAGCACACAAAGTGATGCGTTATATCAAGGGAACGGTTGGTGATGGCTTCTTCTATTCTGCTGATTGTCATCTGGTGTTAAAGAGTTTCACAGATGCTGATTAGGGGTCATGCCTAGACACTAGAAGATCCTGCTTCATATAGACGATTGGTAGGAAAGCTCATGTACTTCACTATCACTCGTCCTGACATCACTTTTGCAATTACCAAACTATGTTAGTTTACTTCTGCTCCAAAAGTTTCTCATTTACATGTAGCACACAAAGTGATGCGTTATATCAAGGGATCGGCTGGTGATGGCTTCTTCTATTCTGCTGATTATAATCTGGTGTTAAAGAGTTTCACAGATGCTGATTGGGGGTCATGTCTAGACACGAGAAGATCAACCTCTAGTTACTGCATGTTTCTTGGCAACTCCCTTATATCTTGGAAGTCTAAGAAGCAACACACTGTCTCTTATTCTTCTACATAATATGAAGACAGAGCAATGTAGTTTGTTGTCAGAGAGATTGCTTGGCTAGTTAATATACTTAGTGAGTTTGGAGTACCTCAAGAGAAGCCTTTAGCTCTCTTTTGTGATTCAACGGCTGCGATTCATATTGCTAACAACCCTGTTTTTTATAAACGCACCAAACATGTGGAGATGGATTGCCATATGGTTTGTGATCGCATTGTGAGTGGTTTAATAAAGACGTTACATGTTAAGAATGATCATCAGCTTGCAGATGTTTTTACAAAACCTTTATTTCCCGCTCATTTTAAGTCTCTTCTTGCCAAGATGGCTATTCGATCAATCTTCTTGCCATCTTAAGCGAGGCTATTAGATTGGTTCTATCTTAACTATATAAACTGATGTAAAATGTTATCTTCATTCAACAGAGAAATAACAAAATTTTCTTCAAATCTTTCTATCAGAACATGCTGCCAAAATAGCATCAGCTCAAGACGCTATTGGAGATTCTGACTTCTTCCTTGTTGCAAGATCAGATGCACATGCTACTTCTACAAATTAGGGCTTGAAGATGCCATTTCACGTGTTAATCTCTGCATGGAGGTAGCAAAATCAGTCATTACAAAGAAGAAAACACATACAAATGGTGTCAAACAGATTTTGTTGTAATTTTTGCAGGCAGGAGCTGATGCTTCTTTTGTAGAGGTACCGAGACGATGATGAGCTCAAGGAAATTGGAAAACGTACAAAAGGTTATAGAGTACATGTTTTGTCGATGGTACGTAATGGTTGTAATGTGAATATCTCGTGATTTTTCACTCCCGATTGTTAATTGTTATTACCAAACTTGATATTTAATATTTTTATAGCTCCAAAAAAAAAAAAGTTTTTGTTAGTGCTTACTTAAAGAAATCAAATTACATCTTATCATGTTATCGGAAAATAATTATATAAATAAGTATGATTCAGTTATACTATATATCTACTTACCCAAATTAAAATAAATACATTACTAACATTAACTACATTATCATATGTAGTACTCATCTCGAATACAAATTATAAATACATTAAACCCATTAATACAATCAGAAGATTAGTAAATTCAATAAAAGTATATTCATTATAAAAAAACAAAAAAAATTTACAAAAAAAATTTATTAAATAATTTCAAAATTTAAAGTAAAAATAAAATAAACAACATCTATCCGTGCTGTTGGAGCATTGCTTTTTGCATGGAGACGTCAAAAAGATGACAGAGCCTCCGGTGAATGTGAAGACTTAGAATCCAAGGGAAATTGCATCGAAATTGGAGAAGCCCTCGACGATTACAAATATCTCAGAAAGACCTAGGAATTGAAGATCATCAAGGAGCAGCCGAGACCCAATTTGGTTACTGAAAAATCAGACCAAATAATGGCATGAAGGATTTATAAAAACTTTAGTATCATGATAATTATACATTTGTATAAGCAGCTCTGTCAAAAGAAAATCCACGCGACCGCCTGGACAGTGCCCGCTGGGACCGCCTTCTCCTCCGGCCGCGCAGATCGGCCCGTTTTGGACTGCGGACACCAGATTTCATGTCCATACCCGCTCCTGCAATAGTAGCAGATATGCGGGTAGACCCGTGGGTGTCGTCTTCATCGGTAATTCATTTGTTATTTGACTTTTCTTCATCGGCGGTTCATCTGCACCCTAGATCTAATCTTCAAGGGTCTTCATCGGCAAATCTCCATCGTCTTCAACAGTATGTGAGGTCATAATCATTGAACCCTAAATCGAATCCACTTCAAATCATCAATCTCGTGTTTGATTTTCTATGATTAAAAGCTTTGATTCGTTAAATTGTTGGTCTTAATTTACTTTTCATGACTATGGCTTAGTGGAACGACAATGCAAACCTCAGAGTTAGGAAAAATGAAGATGACAAGCTTTGGAGCGAATTGAAGTCTAAATTTGCTAAATCATTTCCATTAGAGTCTCTTGATCAGTCTGATATCCTTTGAAATGAGCAAGTTAACTAGAGAAATAATTCCAGAAAGGTACAGAAGAATAGAAACTCATAAAGGGTCATATGATGTTACTGAATGGGCTTACTGTTCTTGAAGAAACAAATGAGTCTTATGCTTACTATGTTGTATGTATCCTTGCGTATGAATTCAGGTACCCTGTCCTTGAAGTCATTCTTCAAGCTATTGAAGCCCTTTCTGCTTCAGATAGCCATTGTAAAGAGATTTGCTCTAGCAAAGAACTTTTTCAACTAGTCTGTGATCTTATGAAACTTCAGGACAAAGCTGAGGTAGTTTTAGGTTGATATGAAGCTTTTCAAGTAGATCTAAAGTTATAATTTAATAAACTAGACTTCACTGTAGGTGGCAACATCTTGTGTTACTGCTGGAGTTTTGATAGAAAATATGCTGTCAGAAACACTCGATTTATTCCAGAAGTATTGCAAGGTAAACTAATTACTTTATTTCATGACATATCTAGTCAGATTTTTCCGTTTTGAATTTTCCATGACTCTACTTTTCAAAGTTTTTAATTTTGGAATTGGGGTCTTATGAAAACGTTTGTAATCAACTTTGTTTACCTATTTTTGTATATTGATCAAAGCATTCTCAAGACGGTTTCTTGTAATACACAATGAGGGCTCGTACTTGAAAAATTAGGATAAGCAGACTAAATACTTGCGTAGCGTTGTTGGTTGCTCTGATAGTTATTAGAATTTACTTTGAGTTTAGCTCTGTTAGTAATAGAGCTAAACTTAAATAATGACCACTGCAGACATCTTAAAGCTGTAACATAGATCACTTAAATCACATGTCTAGATTGATCACTTAATTCAGTTTACTTTACTCGACACTTCATACTTAAACATTAAAGGTGTAACATATAAAATAGAAAATAGACTGTTTGAAGCAATGAAAGAATGATTAATGAAGATGATTGAATGATATGATTTATGTTTCAAATATTTTGATTTTTGCAGGATGTTATCAACAAAAGTCAGAGATGGCAGAAGTTTGGATGTTATTCTTATTCGCCAGAAACTTATGTAGAATTTTCAATCAAACACTCTATTGCAAAGTGAAGGTTCAAATCTCAAAGACATTATGACAAACAGAAGTTTCAAAGAATTTATCGGAGACAGAGGTTTCAACTACATCTAAATCTCTATTGCAAACAAAAGCTTTAACTGGCGGACTGCTACGCCCGTCTTCCTCCTGGACGAAGCCCGCTACGCTTGCTGTTTCTTGGACATCTTCTTTGGTGGCCAGACCCGCCCCACCATGGTACTTAATGGGCAATGCCCGCGGGCGTAGCGCCCGATTGACACCTCTATGTATAAGGGTTCACAATTTAATCGTCATATAAATTCATTTAGTTTTAGGTAAATTAGAAACTAAAAACATGACAAAAACTATCACTAGTCATTTAAAAATTCGTTAGATATACTTATTTAAATATGAAAATATCATATATGAAATATTTCTTTGATATTTATATACAAGAAATCATCTTCAGAAAAAATACTTTCATATTTGTTTGTTGGAAGATATGCTAACATAACAAGATATGAAATTCCTGTAATTTAGGTTTAAAATATAGATATTATTTTAAAATTTAATTAATATTTTAAAATTTTTGGTTGATTAGAATTTAAACCAAAATTATGAAGATTTTAATTTTGTATATGAAAATTTTCTAAAATTCAAAATTTTATAATTAATAAACAAACCTTAATTTGATATTCACTTAATTACATATTATATCAATAAGAAGATTTTTTAAGAATATTATCAATTTGATGCACTTGATTGCTCTGCAAGTTATAAAAAATCATTACAAGATTAAAATCGATATATTGTTAGATTTATGATAGTCATTTCTATTCAAAAAAATAAATTAGATCAAATAAATAAATTTAGAAGGTTTAATTGTTGGAATATTCAATGTATTCTTACAAAAGATACTGTTTTTTAATAACTAAAGATTTAATCATTCACATAAATATGGAAACAACTTAATTTTAGGATGATTATAGAAAATTATTACAAATAATTAAAATTAAGAAATGATTACTAAATCAAATTGATAATTTGATTTCCTTTTTGAAAATAATGAATATGAAGATTTTAATATATTATCTTAGAGTTTTTAACGAATATGAGAAGTAATCATTAATTATTTTTATATTTTTAATAAAATGTAAGGTTATGAAATAAAGAAGTTTTCAAAACTAGGGTGATTATTTTTTGTAATCACGAGTAATTTAAATAGTCACGGGTTATATTAATAAAACCACGTGTTATTTAAATTTTGCCTAATAATATCATTTGTTATAATAATACATGATAATAGGTTAAATTGTTTCATTCATACAAAATTGAAACATACAGTTAATAAATAATTATTTCATATGCAACATCAATCCTGTAATATTTTTTTAATACAATTGTATCATTTTTTTTTTCACAGGCAACTCCGAATACCAAATATCGCTTTTTTGGACTTCCACAAGATTACTATTCTTCCGCATCTTCTGCTTCTTCATGGTTTTACAGCGATCTCGATCTTAGACCGGAATTCATGGAAAAAACGGCCGAATTTGAAGGTTTGTTGACGAAGATTCAAACCATAAAAGAAAAATGAGTATCGGATCAGGAACGGGTCAAATCTATAGAAGATGAGCGACTATCATATAAGGAAGAATTCAAGGCAATGCGAACGCAGATGGATGCATTCTTCTGATCATTTTAGCAACTGCCACCGCAAAATTAATTATCTTTAATTATTTGGTTTAAATAATTTTTATGTTTTATTGTTTTGAATAATTTTTATTTTTATTTGGTTTCATTTTCTGAATTTTTAATTAATTTAATTTAATTCTAATTTTAATTTTCATATTAGTTTTTAATCAGCATTAATATTTTATTTGTATTTGAAATTTTTAATTTTTAAAAATTAAATAAAATATGTATTCGTCGCAAATTTGTCTGTCGGAAATCAGTCGGAAACACTTCTGTCAAAATCCATTGGAAACAGATCTTGGGTATAGAGCCATCGGTAATCCGTCAGTTCATCCTTCTTGATAATCTATTAGAAATCTATCTGAAACATAACAGTCTGATATTCGTCGGAAAGCCATAAGAAATTCGTTGGAATTACCAATGGATTTCCAACATGTTTTTCATTTTTGATGCTCTAGATCAGACGGTCAGATCTGTCGAAATGACCATTTTCGACGGCTTTTTCCGTCTGATTCCACTTGTCTTCTTGTAGTGACAGTCTCGTGTACCTCATAAAGAAGAGTATAATACTATTCATTCATGGCTGCATGTGGAACCACCATTTATGGCTCTCCATTATCGTAGACATTCCATAAATCTCTTTGTACAGATCTTCTTCAGCTTGATGAGTTTGATCATCATCCACCGCAAAAAGACTCTCGTTGTAGATGAGGTTTCTCATATTGATTAGATTCCTCATCATCAACAATGCTCTCATACCACCGATAGATCCCATTTGTCGAATTGGTCTAACGTTGATCAGCAAATAAAAAACACATAAGACTCAAGCTTCAGCAATTTTTTCTTTTTTCCCGTCATTTAGTAATCGATGATGTTTAAATAGACAAAAATAAAAGAAAGAAACTAACCACTAAGACCTTGAATGGTAGTAGTTTTTAGATGGTTTTTGTTTTTTTTTATTTTCCAAAGAACATTTAATTAGCCAATCAAGATTATGAGAAAAATGGTTTCCTCCCCCCCCCCTCACCCCACCCGCACCAAATCTATAGTTCGGAAACGTGAAAAAGTGGAGATGAAATCACACTAGTTTAGGATAAACAAAGACAATATCTTAACTCTTCCTTCGACATTGTTTATGTTGGTTTAGTCTGGTTAACCTGTTATGTTCTCATCAGTTTGTCCTTCAACGGGTCCTAAATACTCAAAATGGTAGTAAATTGGGTGGAACACGACCTAAAATTTCTTGGGGTTAAGTCCCAACGCATCATCATTAGATCAATCAAAAACAGAGGTAAAGACATCAATTGATCAATCTCTTCATAGAGAGCAACTTTTTCTTCCAAATTCACTTCTCTATTTCAAATGAAGGAAACATAAAACCATTACCTCAAGGTTAAACTTTTGGCGAATGGAAAAACAGCTGGAATAAGAGAACCATGGAGAAAGGCAGTTCCAACCAAACAAAGAACTGCCAACAAAGTGTAATCCTAGTGGTTTGAAAATGTCCCTGTAGCACACATGGAGCCACATTTATAAGGAATCCTACAAAGAAAAAGCCTTTATCACATCACAAAGAGTTTTATCAAGCCAAAAAGCATCACATAAAAAAGTGTAACTTTCAGAGCTGCAAAAAGAGGCGATTGAAAGGAGGATTCTAGGGTTTCTACATGGAGGCGCTGCCACCAGGCAGGGGGTCTATATCGCTGGCGGTTCTAATACATCATGGGGAGAAGAGAGACGACAACAGTGCACCGAGCGTAGGTGTCGTGACAAACAAGGATCTGCAGAGTAGAGCAGTTGGGGGGAAGAACGAAGTGGTGAAGGAGATCACCGCCATTGATAGTCAAGAGGAGGAAGTTCCGCCACGGCTTTTACTGGTAACAACAGCGACAGGAAGTCCAAAGCACAAGGAAGACGATCACGGGGTGATGTGGGTTTCTTCAGAGACAGAAGGATCTGATCCTATTGATCGCGATGAAGTTTCAGGAGATGTTGACTCTGAGGGTGGTCAAATTCTTTCTCGGAAAGCTGGTCCATTAAAATTCTGGGCAACCATCATTCGTCGACCATCGCTCTCGCATTTTGACTATACGGTATCGGAGATTGAGGGAAGAAAGGTCGTGACTGTGCCGGATGAAGTCTTGGACAATGCACCTCCTCTTTGGGAAGAGTTTGTAATTGAGAATTTCGCATCTTCGGCACCACATGTGGCGAAAGTCTACGTCATAGTAAACAAAATCTGGAATTTGGGAGATAAAAATATCAAGATTGACGCTTATGTAGTGAGTGAGACACCAATAAAGTTTCGAATTCGAAACACGAATGCGCGAACTCGAGTTCTCCGGAGGGGTATGTGGAATATCTGTGATATACCCATGCTAGTTTCCAAGTGGTCCCCGTTTAAGGAGGAGGAACAGCCGGCATTGACTTCTATGCCGATGTGGGTTACTATCAAGAACGTTCCGCTGGTTCTCTTCTCTTGGAAAGGCCTCAGTTTTGTCGCAAGCCCGGTGGGGCTCCCCCTAAGAATGCATCAGGAAACGGAGCTTGTTTCAAATTTTGAAGAGGCAAAAATTTTCATTGATGTAAATCTTCGACGGGATATGCCATCAACATATTGCTACAACGTAAAAGGAGAGGAGTTTGAAGTGAAGTTTGAGTACCCATGGCTTCCTATGAGGTGTGAAACTTGTCGTAAATGGGGTCATTCGGAGGCTGGGTGTTTGGAGAAATTAAGAAAAAACAATCTGGAAACGGTGCCAAAGCGGGTGGAGGAGCCGGAAGCTCCTGAGCTTAACTCAAAGCCTACGGAGAACAGTTCAGAGGGGGACTCTTGTCAGAGTGAGCAGATAGAGATACCTAAAGCTCTGATGCCGGCAAAGGCAGGTAATGATTGGCAAATGGCCTCACAAAATCAGAGTAAGAAGGTTGGAAAGCGAAGTTTAGTGTATGGTGAGGTGAGGATAGCAACCCCATCAAGGTTTGAAATTCTCATGGATTTGGAAGGGAAGGAGGAAACCCCGGGCAAGGATGCGGAAGCAAGGACTCAGTCAACTGGCTCCCCAGCGCAAATATCACAAAACAGAGGTTTGAAGTCACGATCAGAGGGTTTGGATAAGGCTTCTTTGGGAAAAAAATAAGTCTGAAACACAAAAAGCTGCTGAGGTTGAAGAAGCACCGGAATGCTGGGAGGAGGAGGACGATCTAAGGTTGGCTAGGTCGGGGCTGAGTTCGGGGAAAAAAAACCAAAAAAGTCAAAGTTAAAGTTACTCTTAGCGTCAAGTGTGGCAGAAGCAGAGAAGATTTCGGCTGGGGATGCAGAGGTAGTGTCTGTCAGTGAAAACAAAAATAAGAATACAACGGTTCTAGGTAGTCGAGTCTGTCTGCGAGAATTGTTCTGAGTAATTCACCAGAGAAGAATGAAGAGGCAACTGATTGGGGGAGGAAGAAGACTCTAACGTCGGGGAAAAACTTGGCAGAGTTGATTACAGGAACTGACTCTGAAGTTGAAGTTAGGGGGGGAAGCGAACTTCAGGTGGAAAGAGATAAGATGGATAAAAATGCTTGGATTGTGCAGAAAATCTCGAACTCTGCTCATATCCCCATTCCTGGAAATATTTCGAGTGGCAGCACATTTGAGAAAATAGAGGAAGGAAGCGAACAGGACAAGATGTTGTCAGAATCTACTGACACGAGAATCCCTCTTCTCAGGTCAGCGAAGATGCAGAAGCAAACTCCTCAACAAACGGGGGGAAAATCAGAGTATAGTAGGAAGAAGGAATCAAAGAAAAAAAGATTTAATGTCGGTCTTCTTTTGGAATATCCGCGGGTTTAACAAGTTAAGAAAACAACAGGCAGTAAAAGATTTGATAAAGGAGAAATCTTTGATTCTTGGAGCTATCTTGGAAACAAGAGTCGCAGAAAGTAAGTCGGAACAAATAATTAGATCAACATTCCCGGCTGGTCGGGAACCTCAAATTACGAAAACAGTCCATTAGGAAGAATATGGTTGGTTTGGAGTGACTCAGTTACCTTGGTAGTGGTGAAGAAGACTGCTCAGCTGATCTCTTGCAGGGTTAAGATTAGAGGAAATGAGGAGGAACTTCTATGTTCTTTTATCTATGCATCGAATTCACAAGATGAGAGGAGAGAGCTTTGGAATGACTTGAAAGAAACGGCTATTTTAAGCCGAGTGCTGCCTTGGCTTTGTGCAGGTGACTTCAATGAAATACGCTATCGAACAGAACACTCAGTCCCAACAAATATCCCAGCTTCGAACCAGGGAATGGCTGAGTTAAATGGCATGGTAAGTGACTGTTCTCTGGAAGATATGGTCTCACATGGACCTTTATTCACGTGGTGGAATAAGCGAGAAGACGGTTTGATATGTAAGAAGCTTGATCGTGCTCTGGTGAACCATCTTTGGCTTCAGCGTGCGTTTAATTCTTACTGCGTTTTTGATGCTAGAGGCTGCTCAGATCACCTTTGTGGTGTTATTACGATGTACGAACAGCCACACAAGCCGAAGATCCCGTTTAAGGTAGTAAATGCGACTGTCAAAACGCCAGAGTTTAAAAATCTTGTCGCAACATATTGGAACCAGACAGAACCAATCTTCTCGTCTACCTCTGCGCTGTTCAAATTCTCAAAGAAGCTCCAGAACCTTAAGCCAATCATTAGGGGGTTTGGTCGCAGAAAGCTACACCACCTGACAAAGTGAAAAGAGGAATTATACAAGGTGTTGTGTGAGAAGCAGCTAATGAATCTGTCAAACCCAGATGAAAACACAATGGCTGAAGAGGCGGAAGCTCATAGTGCCTGGGAGAGTGTAGCATTATTAGAAGAAAAATATCTCAGACAAAAAGCAAAGCTACATTGGGTAAAAGAAGGGGACCAAAACAATAGGTTTTTCCACAATGCGATAAATGATAGACAGCAACGTAACATGATACATGAGATTAGAGGACATGATGGCAGTATATTCTCTTCTCTGGAGGACATAAAGGCTGAAGGAGTTCGATTTTTTTCAGAGCTATTTAAGGTCCAGCCATCAGCCGAGAGAGGTAACACTTCGATATTGGACATGAAACAGATGTTGGCGACTCAATGTGATGATGATGAGTGTCGTGAGCTAGTTATGGCTGTAACGGATTTGGAGATAAAGAGTGTGTTGTTTTCAATGCCGTCAAATAAGTCACCGGGGCCAGACGGATTCATGGTGGAATTCTGTAGAGAGATGTGGCCGATCCTGGGGAACGACTTCATGGTGGCGGTAAGGTCATTCTTCTCTTACAGTTTTCTACCTAAGGGGATAAATACCACCATCCTTACCTTAATCCCTAAGAAGACGAGGTGATAGGGATGAAAGATTATAGACCAATATCATGCTGCAACGTGATCTACAAAGTCATTTTCAAGATACTAGCAAACCGGCTGAAGAAGTTGCTCCCGGGATTCATTAAAAATAACCAATCTGCGTTCATTGAGGATAGATATCTTATGGAAAATCTTCTATTAGCGTCAGAATTGGTTAAGGATTATCACAAGGCTGATGTTACCTCTAGATGTGCAATGAAGATTGACATTACTAAAGCTTTCGACTCAGTTAATTGGGTATTCCTCGAGCAGTTAGTAACGGCGATGAACCTGCCAGAGATATTCATCAAATGGGTCATACTATGTGTAACGACACCATCCTTCTCAGTTCAGATAAATGGGGAATTAGTGGGATTTTTCCAGAGTGGGAGAGGCCTCCGTCAAGGCTGCCTGCTCTCACTGTACCTCTTTGTAATCTTCATGAATTATTTATCGAAGATGTTGAATAAGGCAGCAAGTATGGGTGAGTTCGGTTACCATCCAAGATGCAAAAGTTTGGGAATTGCACATCTTTGCTTTGCGGACGATATAATGGTCTTCGCGGACGGAAAAGAGCGCTCTATTCAAGGTATTCTCAAGGTTTTTGATAGGTTTGCTTCAGCCTCGGGGTTAAACATAAGCATGGTAAAAACTACTCTATTCATCACCAGAGTAACACCGGAAGTCAGGGAATCTTTAATTACTTACTCGTTTGAGAAAGGGTGTTTACCGGTAAGATATCTCGGTCTTCCACTCCTATCAAAAAGGATGACAAAACCAGACTATCAGCCTTTAATAGACAAGATCCGAAAGCGCATATCTACCTGGAAAAACCGGTTCCTAAGTTTTGCGGGTAGGCTACAGCTCCTATCCTCTGCAATTTCTAGTCTCACGAATTTTTGGCTTGCAGCGTTTAGGTTACCAAAGGCATGTATAAAGGAGATCGAGCAAATCAGTGTGGATTTCCTATGGTCTGGCCCGAACCTGAATGTAAGAAAAGCTAAGGTAGCCTGGAGGACGTCTGCAAGCCAAAATCTGAGGGAGGACTTGACCTAAAATCGTTGGTAGATGCGAACAAGGTAAGCTGCTATAAGCTAATATGGTGGATCCTGTCTTCACGGAACTCGCTGTTGGTCCAATGGATCAAGAAACATTTATTCCGGCTGGGATCATTCTGGTCAACGAAGGATATGAAGACGAGAGGATCCTGGATGTGGAGGAAACACCTTAAGTACCGCGACACCGCAAAAACCTTCCATAAGGTTGAGGTATGCAATGGTTCAAATACTTCTTTTTGGTATGATGATTGGTGTTCAATGGGCAGATTGATTGAAGTGCTGGGGGAAAGAGGCTTCATTGATATGGGTATTAAAGCGGGAGATACATTGGAAAATGTGTTTGATAACCATAGAACAAGGAGAAGAAGGCCACAGGTGTTGGCGCAGGTTGTAATGGAGATAAGTAGGTTGCGGAATCAGAGAAGGGATGAAGAGGATGTCGCAGTGTGGAAATATAAGGAAGCTAAGTTTAAACCGTCTTTCACAACAAGGGAAACATGGAACTAGGTAAGAACGCAAGGCGACCGAAAGTCTTGGCACAAGGTAGTATGGTTTTCACACGCCACTCCGAAATACTCTTTTATCTTCTGGTTAGCGATCCTAAACAGACTGACGACGGGAGATAGATTACTCTCATGGGCGCCAAACATATCGCCAAAATGTTTTTTTGCCCAAACCTGCTGGAGACGCGCGACCATTTGTTTTTCACGTGCCCATACTCGGCGAAAATTTAGTATACTTTAGTCCATGGTCTGATGGGTGTGCACTACACATGAGAGTTTGCTGAGCTACTAAACTTCCTCGTGTCAAGACGGAGTGGGATAGTGGACTACATGATAAGGTACATTTTCCAAGCTACAACTTATGCGTTATGGAGAGAACGAAATATGAGAAGGCATGGTAGTGTTCCGCAAGAGGAGGATAGAATAATTTATGAAGTGGAAAGGGCTGTCCGGAATCGTCTAGCTACACTTCAAGAGCAGAGAATTATGACGGAGTGGTTACAAGTGTGGTTCGCTACAAGGGTATGAAGGTTTTTTTAAGTTTATTTTTCAGCTCATTCATTTATGGTGGGTACTCTTTTTTCCGTAAGAGGTTTTGTCCCAATTGGGTTTTTTTTCTTTCGGATTTTAACGAGACCCCCATAAAACGATACATTAGAGCACAAAAATTCTATAGATTATTTAAGAAAAGGTAGCACTTGTTGTAACAATGGGTTTTCTTTGAATATATTTTTACATTTATTCAAAAAAAAAAAAAGCATCACATAACAAACATTTTTCATTAAAATTATGTTAAAATATAAGCTTACGGCTCTGTTGATCTGCTTGGAGCCTACATACGATATGATCCTCTTATTCTGCGTGGAGTCCGCTTTGTGTCTGCCCATTGTTCTCTCTTCTGCCAATCGCTCGATGTCTCAAATTTTAAACCCAACTAAATTCATGCAATTGCACAGAACACGTAGTAGTATAGAATGAGGTCAAATCCATAGAGACCAAAGTTACTCTACGAATTCTCATGTATCAAGTAGAACTAGGACAGAAGATAAGATGTAGTGATTGTCACGATTGTTGAGAGTAAGTAGCAGCAGTAAATAAAATGGTGTAAACTTATGAGACAAAGCGTTGGGCGCAGGAAAATTCACATGTATCCGAATCACATATGATAGATAAGCTATCTAACTAGTTAGGGATTTGTTAACATACCCTTCTAGAACCCGAATCACTAATGTAAAGCTAACCTAGTGCTAATTATCTAAGCATGAATTCTAGAACACTAAACTCTCGAACGAGACCTATGAGGCATGGCAGCATTCTTTTCAACTTTCATATGTTCACTTAGACGACTTAACTTGAACTCTCGTTGGCTAAAGATACTAACCTCATCAATTGTTGATTCCGGTAACCTACCTTACTCTCGTAACGTATAAGTTAAACCTAAAGATCTGATGCTAGGTGATCTAGCTAACAAAAGTATTGAAAATACAAAAGATGACGAACACTAAAGATAAATCTCTAATCTAATAACTTAAACCTAATCGATCATCAAATCCCTTTGAACAACTCCTAAACCAAACAGGTGTATTACATAGGAATGAATGAGATCATTAAAAATAAATTTAATAATTGCATAACTATCACAGTAATGATATCGGGGTTTGAAATTAACTTCTAGAAGAGTAAGAGATTTCGTCTCCCAAAACTATGAAAACAGAAAGAAAAATGCTGAAAAGGCAATAAGAACAAGTTGGAATAGCTCTTGGACGAGCAACCCTGTTTATAATAAATCCTCGGTCTTAAGTCGGTTGGGAAAAGAAATCTTTGTCTCGTGGATTGATCGATCGATGCAACTTCAAAACGCTCAACTTCATTAATTTCTGAGGATCGATCGATCTGTTGTAAATCGATCCAGCTTCTCTTCTTTTAATTCTTGAAGTCTTGAAACCCCTAAAGTTGGTCCAAACCATCCTTTAATTCTATCGACTTGTAAAACTTGTAAATACTCTAAACAAAACCAAAAAGGGACAAAACGTAATCCTACACTCGATAAATGACTCAATAAACATATGAAATCAAAGGTAGAAAAGCCCTTAAAAACTATGACACATCAATACACCAAAGATAAATGCTTGATTCTCCTTTTTGAAGCCAACAAAGATGAATGAGACTACGAAGGCGAAGGCAATGTCTGCATCAGTGGCAGGTCAACCAACACATGCAAGCTCCATCCATTTTCATGAGAATATGGGGGAAAGGATCCTCAAATACCTCAAAGGAACTTCGGGCAGAGGCATAGGGGAATTTGGGGTGAAACATGGCTTTAACTAACACAATTTAAATAGACTACTAAACGAGAAACACTCAAATAAATTAGTGATGGATCCTGAATACATACATTGATAAACATACACAATAATAGTCATACCATAAACCATTAGTGAAAAAGCATTATAAAAACAAGTTTTAGATAACAGAGCCTGTTTGAGGCCCAATAAGCCCTCGAACCTCATCCCAAAGACCATGACTTTGAACAGCTGAACCAAGCTCAACAAAACTAGAACTACAAGCAGCCACAGTCCAATACCCTCCCAAGATCTCTGCTTTCAACTGTTCTTTTTCCCAACCACAATACCCATCAAAGAATCTAATCTCACTTCTTCCCACCAAATTCCTCTTCACCATTTCTGCAGCCAATCCTACACTCTCTCTCGTTCCATAGTACAATCCTTTCATTACTTGTCTAAACACTCGACTCTTACCAACCTCGTTGTCACCACTACTCCTTGGACTCACCAAGAACAACCCTTCTTCCAAAGGTCCACCAAAGAAGAGTCTTTTGTCTGAAAACGTTCCCGCCATGTCTAAAACCGTCGATTTAGTCTCCTTAATCGACATCAGCGATGGACGGTTTAGGATCACTCCTATAGGACCTGAAGGTCCAACAGAGAGGAGAAGGATCACCGTCTTTTCGAAGATGTGAACACCATCTAGCTTCTCTGTAGCGATTAGGAGGCAGCCTGTTTCTGGCTCATGGATCTTGTGTGCCCATTTGTTACCAACTGTGATCAGTGAAGACGATGATGACGATGGATAGTCAACTACCATGTCCGGGTTAGACCATGAGGACGTGTCTTTCTCGGACGTTGCAGCTTGTTCCCCTACTACAAGCCTTGCCCTAAATTCTCTCCAATCAGCATCTGCTGTAGAATTGTTGACACAATCCTTGAAGAGATCAGCATCATCATCCAGTGGCTTCCATGAATCCGAAAGTGAACCTACTCAACCAATATGCTCTCATCAGGCTAGAAACAGAGCAATTTCAAAAACCAAGACATGTAATTGTGATACTTCAGACCGTTCTAATAGATGAATATGACCATAAAAGAGATCTTACTTACAATTTACAGAGATCGGGGAAGCAACCTTCCTGGTGAGAAATTGACCGGAGTTTCTCTGGGGACAAGTAAAGATTCTAGCTTTGATGAACGGAGCAAGCTCTTTGTTACAAGAGATTGATCTTGAGGTAAGAAAACAAGCATCCATGTTATACTCTCTTTTTCTCTGACTCAATTCACTTTAGTTTCCTCTGTAGAGAAGACAGAACATAAACGTAACATCTATATAAGATAGTAAACAATTGTGAACCACAGGCTGAACGTGTTTGGTTTGCAAAGGTCGTAATCAGAAGAATGGGAAAGAGATATACTTTACCCTTTAAGTTGTTGATGTATTTAAAGATAGACATTTGTATTGCCTTTGGATGTTGGATAAGAGACAGTGATGTGTATGCCTAATGGCCACTCATGTTTTGTCTCTGTAGTAACTTACTTACCCTACTACTTACTTACCCACTCCTGTGGAGATAAAAGAACATTCAATTGTTATAACCACCGACTTGATCAACTCCATCCTTACAATCTCTCATCCTCTTGGAAAAAAAACAGCTAGGAAGAGTGATTTTTATATGTAACAGTAAAATTTTGGATCTTTCATAAAAGGGTCATCAGAAGAAGTAAAATACGACAAGTCTAATGAGTTTTTAGACTTTTTTTCTGGTATGATAAAAAAGTCATCTATTGTGGATTAGAACAAATTAAAGGGGCACGAGTTGTGGTCCTCTTTTGTTGCATTATTTTATTATTATTTAAATCGAAATCATTTTAAAAAGATCAACTCAAAATCAATTAGACATTGATCACTGTAATAGAATAAGCCCCACGAGATTGTTGTAATTTGACCATCTACACATCAATTATATTACTATTTCAATGGAAATCATTTAAAAGAAGGAAATTAAAATCAACTCAAAATCAATTAGACATTGATAATTGTAATAAAATAAACCCCACGAGATAGTTGTAATTTGACCATCTACACATCAACTCCAACAATTAATTAGTTCGTCCAAAGGTATAATACATCATCATCAATACGTCATCCTACTAACGTCTAAACGTAATACATCACCAACAAAACATCATCAGTATAATTATCTTTAAACTTTTACAATTCAAGTTCTATATTTTTTTTGAATAATATGTAAAAATATATTCAAAGAAAATCTGTTTTTACATCAAGTGTGTCTGTTTTTCGAGAAAAGTAATTTGAAAATAAAGCTGAATGTATTCATAAGTGGCGGCTTCGTTAAAATCCACAAGTGGAAAACTCAATTGGGACAAAACCACTTTTCAGGAAAAAGAGTACGTACAACTTATGAATTAGCTGAAAACTCATCAAAACCGTCATATTCTTGAGGCAGGCAAACCAAACCTGCAGGCCATCTATCATAATTCCTTGAGCTTGTAACGTTGATAGTCTATTCCTCACTATCCCTCCTACCTCACGAACCAGTCTGTCCATATTCTTTGGGACGCTGCCATGTTTTTTTTGGTTTCATTCTCTCCATAATGTGTTTATTGTGGCTTGGAACGTATATTTAGCCACATAAGCTTTCGTTGACCTCCTATCTAATGTTTGAAAGTAGTTCATTAGGGTGTCAAAATGATAAGTGTAGTCTTGTTGCATCATCCCATGAGCCAGCTTGTACCATATATGTGACGTATAAGAACAAATGAAAAAAATATGATCACAAGTCTCAATAGCATGTGGAAAAAAGCACAGTTTGTCGGAGCCGTAGTAGACCACACACTCATTCTGCCCCCCGTCGCCAATCGATTAAGAGCTACTAGCCACAATATAAATGAAAACTTTGGTGTAGCGTGAGAAAACCAAACAGCCTTATACCATAACTTTCGATTTCCCGGATCTCTGAGCTGATTCCATGTTTCCTTTGACGAAAAATGGGATTTGAATCTGTTTTCTTTGTGTCTCCAAACTGCAACATCCTCATGCTCATTAGCACACATCCGGATTTTGTCGATTTCAGCCTCAATCTGAGCCAGGACTTCTGGCCTCCTCCGCCTAGGTCTATGCTGAATAAAGACCTCCGCCAATGTGTCATTCGCTTTTATACCCATGTCGATAAAGCCTCTATCCCCCAAGACTTCTATTAATCTGCCAAGTGAGCACCAATCATCATGGCAAAAAGAGGTGTTAGAACCACTACGTACCTCAACCTTCTCAAAAATTTTCACAGAGTCTCAATACTTAAAATTTTTTTGCCACATCCAAGAACCTCCCGTCTTGGTATCTTTTTTGGACCAGAAAGAGCCCTTATGGATCATGTTATTTTTTATCCAATGCACCCATAACGAGTCCTTTGCGGATACTATATGCCAGATCAATTTATAGCAACTCACCCTATTCACTTCCACCAAAGATTTCAAGCTAAGTCCTCCTTCTGATTTCGGTTTGCATACATCACTCTAAGCCACCTTGGCTTTTCTTGTGTTCAAATCCGGACCAGACCATAAGAAAGCGCACCAATTTTCTCAATCTCCCTTATACATGCTCTCGGTAATCTAAATGTTACAATCCAAAAATTTGTTAAGCTTGCAATTACAGAAAAGAGAAGTTGTAGTCTACATGCGAAAGATAGAAATCAATTTTTCCAAGAGTTGATCCGGTTCTGAATTTTGTCAATAAGTGGCTGATAGTCCGCTTTTATCATCCTTTTTGTTTATAGGAGTAGTCCTAAATACTTCACCGGCAGACTACCAATCTCAAAAGGAAATTCACTCAAGGATGTCTGAGCTTCCGACGATATTCCGGTGATAAACATGGTTGTTTTCTCTAAGCTTATATTTAGTTCTGAGATAGATGTGAACCTTTCAAATACAGCAAAGATACCCCTTATTGACCAAGCTTTCCCATCCGCAAATACCATGATATCATCCACAAAATACAAGTGAGTGACCCCCAAAGTTCTACAGCTCGGATGGTACCTAAACTCCCCATTTCTTGCAGCCTTGTCCAACATTAGAGATAAAAAAATCATGTAAATGACAAAGAGGTATGGGGAGAAGGAACATCCTTTCCGCAGCCCCCTCTCACTCTGAAAATACCCCGCCAGCTCCCTGTTAACCTGAACTGAAAAAGAAGGGGTAGTTACGCATAGTTCGATCCACTTAACGAAAGTTTTCGGCAGCTTCATTGCTCTCAACAAGCTTATGAGGAAACACCAATTTACTGAATCAAAAGTTTTGGTGAGATCAATCTTCATGGCACATCTTGAAGCTATCTCTGGTTTGTGATAGTCTTTTACCAATTCGGACATGTGAAGAAGGTTTTCTATCAAGTATCTGTCTTTTATAAAAGCTGTCTGGTTGTTTGTGATAAAATCCAGAAGGATATTCTTTAAGAGATTTGCTAGTACCTTTGATATTACCTTAAATCACGTTGCAGCAAGATATTAGCCTATAATCTTTCATCCCTATAGTTCCTGTCTTCTTTGGTATTAGAGCCAGAATAGTAGAATTTATCCCCTTCGGCAAAAAACCATAAGTGAAGAACGACTTCACTGCCGCAATGAAATCATTCCCTATGATAGTCCACATCTCCTTATAGAATTCCACTATATATCTGTCTGGTCCCGGTGACTTATCTCCATTGCGACACTTCCCCTGTTAAACCCCTCCTCTGATCCTCCGAGCATTGATGAACCAATACTTGGGACAGCTCCGAAACTGAGTTATTAACACCATCATGTCCTTGCAGGTCCTTAAATAGATCAGTAAAGTAACTCACCGCTTCAGCCTTTATATCCTCCTGTGATGAGAAAATTCTCCCCTCTGGAGCTTTAATCTCATGTATCGAGTTTCGCACTTCCTTCTCTTTTATCGCATTGTAGAAGTAGCGATTATTTTGGTCTCCTACCTTTATCCAATGGAGCTTTACCTTTTGACGTAGATATTTCTCCTCCAAACCAGCTATATTTTCCCATGAATCATAGGCCGGAGCTTCTTCGATCATGTTTTGGATGCCCGGGTCCATAAAATTGATAGCTTGTTTCTCTCACATAAATTGATCAGCTTCTCTTCTTTCTGTCAAGTGGTGCAACTTC
This sequence comes from Cardamine chenopodiifolia, assembly GCA_963922655.1. Classification (NCBI taxonomy): domain Eukaryota; kingdom Viridiplantae; phylum Streptophyta; class Magnoliopsida; order Brassicales; family Brassicaceae; genus Cardamine; species Cardamine chenopodiifolia. The sequence continues at coordinate 4,232,484 of OZ000487.1, read as the reverse complement.
TGCTTACCAAATGCTCGAATACTTGGTTTTAATTGCTTGAGTTTCTTCGAGAATCTAAAGAGAATCATTTGGCTTGTCTTTCTCACCACTTTCACTGAAACTGATTTGTTCCACACCACCCATATTCTCCCTAGCGGGCTGAATTCATAATTTGATATCATTGACCAATCTGGAAAAGTCGTTCTTACTATCTGCTCAGCCTTGTTCTCTGCTACCTCGTTTCCATCAAAGCTCCAAACACCAGAGATTTCCTCATTATTAAATCCTTAACCATGGACTGTTTTCTTTGCTTGTTGAGTCCTCGAATATTCCAGTAAACACGACATTTATTGTTTTTTTCGTTGGTTCCGACGTACTATCCCCTTCGGGTTTGAATCCGCCTGTTGCGGCAATTTAAGTAAGCTCTTTTGTGCCGACTTTGCTGATCTTAGAAGAGGAACTCTAGTTACTTGTTCCTCTTTGCTCTGAACTTTTCAAGATTCATCGATATTGCCCGGCTTGATTATTTCCTACGTTACGACAACCTGATTCCCGCCTGCATCCCCTGTTTGAGTCATATTTTCAACCCCTCTTTTCTCTGTTATCACAACTGACTGCTCATGGGTTTGAATCTTTGCCAAGTCCATTTCTAGGACAGAGCTCCTCAACTGCAGATCATAACTATTACTCAGCTTTAATCATCCCGATACCGTGGCTTCCAAACTAAGTGTTCCCAAATTTTCGGAAACCATCGAGACCCTTCTGTCCAAACCAATGTGTTTCTCTCTGTTTGATACTATGTCCCCCAAATCACTTACTTCCTTTTCTATATGAGTGTTTATTTTCTGCAGCTGCATTTTTTCCATCTTCGGCTCTGAAACAGAGTATCCTTGGATATTTCTCCCCCCTGCCTTTGTCTTCTTCACCTCTGTTTCCGGTCCAGAGCCAACTTCCTGAACCATCAGATCCAACGATCCCTCCAATAGATTTGCAACTCCACCGGTCAACTCCTTTGCTACTGAATGCTTCCTCAGCTTCAGTGTTCCCCCTACTGCCAAATTTTCCTGCTGCTTCAGCTCTACTCGACTTTGGGCCTACGTTGATACTTCAGCCTGAGAATGTGATACATCAATGCTTCATCCCTCGCACCATCCAATTGTGACCTTAGAACTTCAAATCTTGATGGAGTAGCTATCTTAACTTCTCCATATACTAGGCTTTTTTTACCCGATCGTCTGTTCTGCGAATGTGGGACCGTCCGCCATTCATCGGGTTTTCCCGGAGAGCTCTCCAGCCTCCCTCTCTCGAGTTCCCCAACAGCTATTTCTAACTCGTCCATGGAAGCCTTACCCAACTGCACTGGCTCCTGTTCCACATTCCCTTCTGTAGCTTCATGTCCCCGTTATTTTTGCTGTTGAAACTTTGCCAGACATCCAGCTTCTAAGTGTCCCCACTTCCAACAGCTCTCACAGCGCATAGGAAGCCAGGGATATTCTAACTGCACCTCCACTTCCTCATCTTTAACATTGAAACGGAAGCTCGATGGAATTTCTTCTTTGAGATTAACGTCTATGAATAGCTTTGCTTCATCAAAGCTTGAGACAAGTTTTGTATCCTGATGCATTCTTAGCGGAATGCCCACCGGGCTCGCAACAAAGCTCAGTCATTTCCAAGAGAACTGGTATGGGGGAACATTCTTTAGCTTAACCCACATTGGCATTGAGGATAACGCAGGTTGCACCTCCGGACATTTGGATTATGGATTCTGAACTTTATTGATGTTTCGTTAACCACATAAGCATCGATTTTTATATTTTTGTCCCCCAACGTCTAGATTTTATTGACTATCACGTGGACCTTGGCTACATGAGGGGTTGTTGAAGCAAAATTTTCAATCACAAAATCTTCCCAGAGTGGAGGCACATCTTCAAAGACTTCCTCTGGAATTGTAACTACCGATCTCCTCTCCTTCTCCGAGACCGTAAAATCAAACTATGTTAGAGCTGGCCTGCTAACCACTTTAGCCCAAGATTTTTTTGATGATATTTTCCTAGATACATCTTCCACTCCACCAGAGACCTCCTCCCTTGATCCTTTGATGGCCCTAGCTGCTTCCCCTTCCACTTCCCCACAAGGGTTACGACCCTCACTCCCTACTACTGCACTCCTGATCTCCTCTCCCTCCATTGTTCCTCTCGACGACACAGAATTTTCTGGAGCTGAGTCCCTCTCTTGACTAACCTCTGCTTCCTTCTGACCCTGCTCATCACCCTCTCGATCCGCTACAGGAGCCGAGACTCCCTCTTGCCAAACCTCCGTTTCCTCTTGTCTCTGAATCTCTCTCTTGACCCCCAGAGCCTCCACCGCATCTCCAGAGACCGACGGCGGCGCCACCATACTCCAGAAAATTCTGAATCGCCTTTGCTATCGCTTTAGAAATCACCTCCTAGATTTTCGAAGCTAACTCTCTCAGATTTACAATTCAAGTTCTAAAGGATCACTTAACCATACATTTTGTTTAATATTGTTTCACAAAGTTAAAGACTATTACTCGTAGTAACGTTCTAAGGGACTTTGAAGGTCTCTTGTCCTGGATGATCTTCTCTTGTTACTATCATAACAGAACCTATTGTGGGACTAAAAAGCAGAACCTCCATCTCTTGAGTTAGTATTGCAAAATCAAGATGAATAAATAATGTTGTATATACAATACCCGAACTCGTCCAATTTTGTGAATTACAAGGATAAAAAATCCATCTTTGTGTTCCTTTGGAAACTGAGCTACAAATTACTGGCCTAGACCATACTGCTTTGTTCACAGCCTATTTTAGAAATATTACTGAATGATCTAGACGAAATTTGTGCATCGCGATAATCAACAAAGCAGTTTATCCAACAACAACTAGCTCACCGGTATCTGGAGGTTCAATTAGACTACCCAGCATATGATATATTTGATCAGATTTTGGGTGTGATTTATCAAACACTGTAAATTCGTGTATCCCATCGTTCAATTCAATCGAACTAGCTCCATATGGATTTAAAATTATGTGTTTTGGTGTGAGGGGGCGACTTGGCGATCGTAGAGGAGATACACTTTTTGTAGTGTGAGAGTCAAGATGGCTTTCCCGCCAGGCATGGTGGCTAGGTCTCTAGGGAGAGTTGGGGCTTCGTTGGGTTCTAGTGTTGAGCTGCAGAGCAGAGTTGGAGCAGAGGTTGGTGGTTCCGTCGGGAAGGAGGGAGTTTCAAGTCTGCCATCAGAGCATCTTTCGTAGTGCAAAGTTGATGTTGAGAGGATTTCAGAGGCAGCTAAAGGTTCGGCGAGGGAGTCAGAGTTAGAGTTAGCATCGGTAGTTACCGATTACTGCAATGTTCAAAAAGGTTTCAGAGGTGGTATCAGGGCCTGAGTTATAGTTTATTTCAGAGGGTGGGAAGGATTTTGCGGTTGCAATAGAGCCAGAGACTGGGCTTGGTTTAGTGGTTGCGGTGGTTTCATATGGCTCAATGGTTTTAGAGGTTGTGATAGCGTCTGCGGCTGAGTCTGTTTAAGAGGTGGAGAATGTTTTAGAAAATGTGAGAGTTACAGAGGTTGTTTCGGTTGAAGCAAGGGAGAAGGGTTCAAAGGATGCAGTTGAAGCAGTTTCCATTAGGAGTTCTCCGGTGGTTTAGTCGGAGGAACAACGAAAGTCTTACTTGTCCTTTGTTCAAAAGCTCACATCATTGTCTAAGCATGATTTGTGGATTTCATCTTAAGAGGGTGATTTTTTTTTATAATCGTACCTGATGATATTATTAATGATCAAGTACCTTTATATGACAACTTGAAAGTTGGTAAATTCCCGGAAGCTGTACCAAATGTCGTTACGATTCATATGATAATGAATAATATTTTGTGCTATGGGAATAAGGCTATACGGATTGATGCTTTTGTAGTAAATTCAACTACAATTAAGTTATGTATACATGGTAAAGTGATCAGAGATAAATTATTATGCAGAGGTATGTGAAATATTACGGATAAACCTATGATGGTCTCAAACTATGCTCCAGTAGTTGAAGAGGACCAATCAGCTCTTCGGAAAATGCCACGTTGGGTTACTATAAACCAAGTTCCAACGTCTTTCTTCTATTGGAAGGGGCTAAGCTTTCTATCAAGTGTTGTGGGTGAGCTAAAGCTTCTTCATCTGGAAACAGAGCTTTGCAAAAAATTCGACAAGGCAAGGGTTTTTATCGACATTATTTTGACAAAAACTTTACTAAATTCATTTTTTTTAAAGACAAAGTAGGGGTATTGTCAGAAGTGCTCTATTCATATCCTTGGCTCCCTCATAAGTGTAATGCATGTTTCAAGTGGGGACATCAAATGTAGGCTTTTTGAGCTATATCTATGTCGGAGATTGTGATTCCTAGAATTCTTAAGCGGGGAGTAATGTTGAATTCTAGCTCTGAAGCGCCACATATAGTTCCAGTTCCATTAGTTAAGGCTTGCGCTTTGATTTTGAAATCTACAGAAGGTAGGAAGGTGAATCAGTCTCAACAAGATCCGTCACATCCTATATGTGAAGATACAGATGTGGGTGGCTGATACATTTGACCATTGGGTGTTTCTTTTATTGAAAGTTCTCCACAACAAGATCTGTCACAACCTATATGTGAAAATACAGATGTGGATGGCATATATGTTGCACCATGTTGTCACAGTTGGTTTAGCAAATATCGCGAAGCCTTTAGTTCACAATAAAAACACTAAAGTGAGTTCTCATGACCAGGATGTTCAAGGTAAATCATTGGAGAATTTGGGTTTAGGAAAGGATGGATGGTCTTTTGTTTCCCCAAGCAAAGGAAGTCATCTTGGAGGAAAAAAATCTTCCAACACAAATTTCGGTTGGTTCTCCTTCTCGTTTTTCAGTGCTTGCATTAGAGGATGAGAACTTGGAGGTTCATTTTTTTGAGAAAGTTTCTCAGCGTACAGTACAAGCTAAACACTTGGAAGATAAAGGGGTAGAAGTTCAGCGGAATGACGACAAAGAAGAAGGGGAAATATGTCACCAAGTGTCAAGTGTTCGTCCATCTCTTCCTCATGCTTCAAAAATCATGCATAAGAGTAGCTCTGATTTGAACGTCCAAGTCCCTAAGGATGTGAATCCAAGTGTCGGGAGAAAAAGAATCCAAAAGAAAAAACTTAGATGTCGGGTTTCTTCTGGAATGTGTGTGGTTTCAATAAAAGTACTAAGCATTTTGTCATTTGAAATTGGGTAAATAATCAGTCTATGCAGTTTGGGTGTTTGTTGGAGACAAGAGTAAAGGAGAATAAGGTTGCTAATATCGGTAACTCAGTGTTTCAGAACTGGTCATTTATGTCGAATTACGAATAAAATCGATTGGGACTTATTTGGGTGTTATGGAAGGCGAACACTCGGCTAACACCAGTTTTTAAGAGTAGCCAAATGATTACTTGTTGGCTTCTATTAGAAGGTGAGACACAAGAATTTTTATGCTCTTTTGTATATATTTCTAATTTTTGGAGGAAATAAATGAGCTATGGGAAGATATTCGACTCCATAAAAATTCTCCATTTTTTAGAAATAAACCGTCGTTGATATGTGGAGATTTCAGGGAGATTCTAGATGGGGAAGAGTATTCAAGGTTCATGGACTCACCAACGGTCTGCAAGGTATGTGAGACTTTTAGGACTTTGAAAGGTACTACTCATTAATTGATCTACTCAGTTCACACGTTTTAACAAGAGAGAAGAGGGAGTAATATGCAAGAAACTGGATAGAGGTTTGGTGAACAATAGCTGGTTGCAGAAATTCCCATCCTCTTATGTGTTTTTTTTTACTTGGGAGGGTGTTATGATCATGCTCGAGGAAGAACTTCATTGGACACAACAAGTTTTTGGGGTAAGAAGTCTTTCAAGTTCACAAATGTTTTGGTTAATCTCCCACAATTTCAGGAATCAGTTGGTGAATTTTGGTTCACAAATGACGCCTCTGTTTGTCTCCACATCTGCTTTATTTAGGTTTCCAAAAACACTTAAAGCTCTGAAGCCATTGTTATGAGACTTAGGTAAAGAGAAGTTGACAGGTATAGTTCTACCAACTAAGGAAGCTCATGAGGATCTCTGTAACAAACAAGCTGCGACTCTTGTAGATCCATCGCCCCAAAAGGTAGAAGAGGATGGATTGGCTTTTACAAAGTGGAGCTTGCTATCGGGGCTGGAAGAGGGCTATCTTAAAAAAAAAAGTATAAGTTGCATTGGTTGAATGTGGGAGATGAAAATAACTCATATTTTCATAAGATCGCAGAGATTCGGAGAATGCAGAAATCTATCCGAGAAATCATAGACCGGAATGGATAGACTTTGAAAATAGCAAAGATATTAAAGGGGAAGGAGAGAGACATTTCATAGATTTTTAACGGAGAAGCCATCTGAATTTCAAGGAGCATCGGTGGATTATTTGCAAAAGCCTCTTGTTTTTAGAGGTTCTGCTTCGGATAAAAATATATTGTCGAAAGAAGTCTCAGACGAGGAAATCAAACATGTCCTATTCTCGATACCGAATAATAAGTGAATTTTAAAAAAAAACATGGTCGATTGTTGGAAAATATTTCACTATTGCTATCAAGTCATTTTTTAAAAAAGGGTTTCTTTCCATGGGACTCAATGCCAGCATCCTAACACTAATACTGAAGAAGGAATAAGCTAGGACAATGAGAGATTATTGTCCTATTTCCTGCTGCAAGATTATATATTAGGTGATATCTAAGATTATTGCAAATAGACTCAAGGGTATTTTGCCTAAGTTCATTAATTCAAACCAATATGCGTTTGTTAAGGAATGGTTATTGATGGAAAACATCTTTCTAGCTACTGAGATGGTAAAAGACTATCAAAAAGAGTCGATCTCGCCTCAATGTATAATGAAAATTGATATTTCTAAGACATTTGATTCAGTCAAATGAGAGTTTTTATTGAATGTTCTTGGGGGTTTGAATTTTTTGGAGGAATTTATTCATTGGATTAAGCTTTGCATCTCGACAGTATCTTTTTCAGTCCACATAAATGGGGAGTTGGCGGGGGGGGGGGGGGGGAGGGGGGTTTAGAAGAGAAAAGAGTCTTCGTCAAGGTTGTGCGCTCTCTCCTTACTTTTTTTGTTATATGTATGAATGTTTTATCAATGCTCTTGGATAAAGCAACGGTGGAGAGAAGAGTTGGTTTTCAACCTAAGTGTAAGAGTATTCAATTAACTCACCTATGCTTTGTTGATGATTCGATGATATTTGTGGATGGACACAAAAAATATATTGAAGGAATCCTTAGAATTTTTGATGAGTTCACTGAAATTTTCGAGCTGAAAATTAATGTGGAAAATCAACAATATACATAGCGGGATTGTCGGAGAATAAGTCTGCTGAAATTATGCAACATTTTTCTTTCGCACAATGTCATTTACCAGTAAAATACTTGGGCTTGCCTCTTCTCTCTAAAAAAAATGACCATGTCTGATTACTCACTGCTTTTGGAGAAGCTGAGGACTAGACTAACCTCTTGGACAACGCATCACCTTTTGTATGATGGTGGATTACATCTTCTAAGCTCAGTGATTACGAGCATAGTTAATTTTTGGATTACAGCATGTGGAGTTCCCAATGGCTTTATTAAAAAGATAGATCAGTTATGCTTTGCTTTCCTTTTGTCTGGCCCTGAGTTAAGTGTAAAGAAAGCAAATATCAGGTGGCTGGATGTTTATCATCATAAGAGAGAATGATGGTTGGGACTTCAATAATTGAAAATAGGCAAAAAAAGATTGGTTGTTTAAAGTTTTTATGGAGGATATTGTCTGGGAGTGATTCCCTTTGGGTAAAGTGGATCTCACGTACTATTTTTAGGGAGCAGTCACTTTGGACGCTAAAAGAAAACACAAGTATGGGATATTGGATATGGAGAAAAATTTTGAAGTACAGAGATTTAGCTAAACATTTCTTCAAGGTCGAAGTTCGCAATGGAGGTAGGGTCTCGTTTTGATTTGATAAGTGGAGTGAACTAGGCTATCTATATGATATCATTGGGATCAAAAGATACATTGATATGGGAATCTCAGCTCAAGCAACGGTTGCCTTAGCTAAGAGTGCTCATCGTCGCCTGAGACATCGCATCGATTCCTATACTTGGATTGAAGAAGAATTCGACAAGATTTCCATCATGGAAGGAGAAGATATTCCTTTATGGAGAGGTCTCAATGAAAAATTCAAGAATAAATTCAGCACTAAAGTGACGAAAAGTCTGGTACATATCTCAAATCCTTGCAAAGAATGGTATAATGAAGTTTGGTTCACCAACGGGTCTGGAACTCAAGCCAAAGAACATCATGCATATTCTATGGAGAATTGAATGAGACCCGTAGCCATTTATTTTTCATATGCAGATACTCCACATATGTTTGGCATCCACTCGTAAGAAGGCTTCTTGGCAATGAATTCTCTCTTGAATGGAGTCAGCTGATTAACTTATTAAGCAATCAAAACCATAATTGAACACATCTCTTCACATTCAGGTATACTTTCCAAGCTACCATTTATCATATTTGGAAAGAGCGCAACAGAAGACGTCTTCACCTCCGATTCATCTAGTAAGAGTCATTGATAAAAATGTAAGAGTCATTTCAATTCTATCCGCAATAAAAGTGACTATTCTTATAATGATGGTATTCTATCCGCAATAAAAGTGACTATTCTTATAATGATGGTCTCATTTTGTTGTTCACCACTCGACCACTTTGAACTCTTTCCAAGAAATTTTTGATTTAGTGTTTTAAAATAATTGTCGATAATGTCTAATATCTATCGGTCATTATAATGACATTCATTGTCAAAAAAAAAAGATTTTGGTGTGAATAAATTTAACATTCATTAAAAAGAAGAGAACTAGCTCATATGGTTTCTCTACTCTCATACTGTTCATCTTTGACCTTATTTCCGCAACCCCTTCCCAATCATTTGCTGTTGCATAAATATTTCACGGCAATATCTACCTCATTATACATCCTGCACGCTCCAAGAAGAGCACTCCAAATAACAACATTAGGTTCTATAGAAATTGTTTGAAGAACCTTAATCGCTTCCTTTAACCGCCCTTCTCGGCCTAATAAGTCAACAAGCCAACCATAGTGTTCAACTTGTGGAACAAGATCATACACTTTCTCCACTCGGTAGAAGTAATCTATGCTATAACCCATAACTTATCGTCGACCAAGATACAGTGTTTCTCTCAGGCATCTTCTCAAACAGTTCAAAGGCTTTACTCATCTCTCTACACCTAGCATAACCATCCAACATTGTATTCCAACTAATCAAATCCTTTTGAGGCATTTCATCGAACAATTGGCGTGCATCTTTCAACTCCCCTGCTTTAACCAATCCACCTAACGTCGAGTTCCAAGACAGTATCTCTCTCACCCATCTTCTCAAACAACTTCATAGCTTCTTTAACACCCAAACCACCACATCTTGAATAACAATCAATGAGAGAATTAGGAACATAAATATCAGACAAAAAGCCCTAATTTTTCAATATGATTATGCATCATTTTCACCACAGGTAACCATGATTGACCTGAACAAGCTTCAAGAAGAAACGGTTAAGTGAAATTATCAGCCAAATCTTTGCATCTCAGAGAAAACGAAGAAAGCTTGATACGGCTGTGAGTTATACACTTGAGCTCTAATCAGAGAATTGCAAAGATGAACGTTTGGTTCTTGAACTTGATTAAAAACCCTAATTGCAAAATTGGATTGACGGCAAAGAGAAAGAGCCGAGATTAGCTTTGGTGCTATGTGTAGTTCTTGATGAAGGTTTCGTCGAATTATCTGAGCGTGAAGCTGTTTTAACTTGACTTAAATTGGCGCATTTGGGAAGATCTTGGAGTCTCTCTTCGAAGATTCTCCGAGAAGAAACCCATGACGGTGCTCGGACCGGTAGTGATGACGTCATCAATGTCGGATCCCGTGTAGTAGTAGAGATCGTGAGTGTTTTAAGCGTTGAAGAAGGGAATTAGGGTTTGTATTATGAAAATTCAAAGATTGGTTTTGAGAAATCGAGAAACTTGATAAAGGGAGATAAGTAACTTCTGGATATTATCTGAATTAGAACTTCGGACACTAACACTATTGGAGACCTTTTTTCACCGGTGAATGATTATGAATTTTAGATTTAGCAATAACAAGTTTGGCGTTTATTGACATAAAAGAGGAGTATACGTATTTTATTTAACCGAAAACTGTTAAATATGTATTGTTTTCTTTTTTAATATGTATTGTTTGTAGTTTTTTATAAAAAAGTGTTTTTAATCATTATATCTATACAATCATGAAATAATTTACAAAAATTGAATTCAATTAATTACGGTTAAAAATTCAATTTCATTCGGTTTCTAAATTGTTTAAGTTTTTATAAAACTGAAAACTGTTAATGTATTATTTTCTTTCTGAATATGTATTATTTATATTTTTTATAAAAGAGTGTCTTTAATCATTATATCTATACAATTATGAAATAATTTACATAAATCGAATCTAATTAATTACGGTTAAAACTATTAAAACCATAAACCAAATAAAATAAAACGTAGGCAACAAAAATTGATGATTTAAATGGCTTACAACAACTTCATGTTTTTAATGGCTTACAACAATTTCATGTTTTAAATGGCCTAAATTTGAAAGTTTGTGATTTTATTGACATTTTTCCCTTTTTCAAAACGACGTCGTTTTGTTACTAACAAAGAGTGGTTAACGACAGATTAACGTCTGTTAGTTGATCTATTATCAGATTTATGTCTCAAAACATTAGTCAACGCAAATTTATGATTTAAATGGCTTACAACAAAGTTCGTGTTTTAAATGTCCTAAATATGTAAGTTTGTGATTTTTTTAACATTTTTCCCATTTATCAAATAATAAAAACTGTTTTTAACCACCAGTCAAGTAATAAAAAAATATTTAGGCATAAGTACTTAGACCACTCCATTGTTGGCTGTTTTTCTCTAATTCATCTCCATGTTGTTTAAGAGCTAAAATTTAGTTTGAAGTTGGCTGCACTATGTTGCCACAAAACCACATCCACTTCATCTGATGGACCTTGTTGGCATTGTGAGGTAATGGCATCTTCGATCTCCACCAAGCAATCAACTCTGTGATTCCGACATCTATGCACTATCAACACATTTTCCATTGTTGCATGAATAGGAATTCACATGTCTATGCAACCCCGAGGTCCTGCAATATAAAAGATTCTCCCTACCAGAGATCATTTATCAAACCAAAACAAAGTTGTGACTCCTTTATGAACTTCCACTTTGCATAAAGAAGCCGCTAGGTTTCAAAATTTTCTTCCATGTCCATGAGCCAAGAGATGTGGTTTCCGTAACCGACCAAATAGAACCTTTACAAATGAGATACCTTGGCACCTAATTAACCCAAAGTGAAGATTGAGTTGATTGTATTCGCCATACAAATTTCAAACAACTCACTGTGTTTGCTTCAGTGATTGACTTTAGCCCCAAACCTCTTTCCTCTTTCGGTTGGCACACATCTTTCCAAGCAACCTTAGTCTTCTTTGTATTTAATTCTTTTTCGGACCATAAGAACGCCACACAAATCTTATCAATCTCTTATATACAAGCTTTTGGCAATCGAAAAGTTGAAATCCAAAAGTTTGTCAATATATGGATAACTGATCTAATTAGTTGAAGACGCTATGGAAATGAAAGATACCTCGCAGTCCGACAGCTTATTCGTGACCAAATCTTCTCTATCATTGGTGTGTAGTCTTGTAGTGTCATGCGCATAGTCAATAGTGGTAAATCCGTGTACCTAAACGGTAAAGAACCACTATTAAACTGAAATTGCTGAAAGATCTCTTCCCTTATTCTCGGTGACACTCCAGTCATGTACAATGTTGATTTTTCAAGACTAATCCTCAAGCCCGACACAACCTCAAAATCTTGAAACACATGGAGAATACATGCTATTGACTGCTTTTTCCCATCAGAGAACACCAACAAATCATCCGCAAAACATAAGTGAATTAATGTGATGTTGTGACAATATGAGTGGTACCCAAAACATCTCTCTCTCTCATTGTTGTATCCAACAGATTCGATAAAACATGCATACAGATTACAAAGAGATAAGGCGATAAGAAGCATCCTTGACGAAGACCTCGAGAGGTTTGAAAAAATCCTGTTAATTCGCCATTTATAGTACTTAGAAGGAGGCTGTTATGATGCATACTTTTAACCAATGAATAAATATTTCCGGTATCTCCAATGCCTTTAGAGTGGAAAAAATAAATGACCATTGAACATATCGAAACCTTTTAGATATCTATTTTTACTAAACATCTAGGCAAAACCGAGTCTTTCACAGGCTCCGATGCTAGTAAAACTTTCTCCATCAAAAGGCGATCTTTAACAAACACTGATTGGTTATGAGAGATGAATTTCGGCAATACATGCTTCAAACAATTCGCCAATATCTTTGAGATAATTTTGTAAATAACGTTGCAACATGATATCAGAAGATAATATTTCATCTCTTTTTCTTGTAGTTTCTTCGGAATAAGGGCCAATATTGTGGTGTTTAAACCCTTGGGGAGAAAACCTGTCAAAAAATGATTGTATCGACACTATTACATCCTTTTCTACAATGGTCCAAGCTGCCTTAAAAAAATCAAACGTGAACCCATCTGGTCCCGAAGACATATTAACTGGCATAGGAAACAAGAATTTTCTCACCTCATCCTCTGACACTTCTCTCGTTAGCATTATCATGTCTTCCTCCGCACAATCAAATCCCAAAAGATTATGAACTCATCTGCACCCATTTCCCTAAATTCTGGGGCAGCTTGTGCCAAAAAAGAATGGAAATAATTTTTCGCTTTAATTTTTATCTCACTATGTGCTTCAGCCCTAGTACCATCAGATCTATTCACTAACTTAATTGAGTTCCTAATCAATCTTTTATTTGCAGTTTGGTGAAAGTATTGATTGTTACCATCACCTACTTGTAACTAATGCATTTTTGACTTTTGACTCAAGTAACGCTCCTCCAAGTCTGACAAGAATTTCTACTTGTTAAAAGCATGTGACTCCGCCTCCATTACCTCTGAACTTGGATCTGAAAAAGTTTGTGTTTGACGTTTACATGGTACCTCATCTGCGATATTTGTTCTGTTTTGCAAATCTCCAAGCTTTTCTTTACTAAGCTCTCGAATTTTCTGTTTCAGCGCCTTTAGGTTCTTTGAAAGTCGAAACAAAGCTGGTGTTGAATGAATAAACTCTTCTGAATCAGTCCAAAATCTTTGAATCAGTGGCAGGAACCCCGGTAGTGTTGTTAATGCATTCAAAAAATTAAAAGGTCCTCTAGGCTTAACTAGTGGAGCTGTGATCCTAATATAGCAGTGCATATGATCCGAGCATTCTCCAGCCTCGAAAATACAATGCAACTATGGGTAAGCTTGAAACCAAGAACCATTAACCATAACACTATCCAGTTTCTTGCATATTAAGCCTTCTTCTCTTTTGTTACACCATGTATAACATGGACCATGTGTTGTCATATCCGAGAGCGAACAATATCAAATTTCATCTTGAAAATCTCTCATTCCCAATGAAACTGATGGAAAAGTCACAAAATTTGAATGTTCTTCAATGTCTAAAATCTCATTGAACTCACCAAAGATCATCCAAGGCTTATTCCTAAATAATGGTGATTGTTGGTGATTTCTAAATCCTCCCATATCAACTTTTTTTCAACAAAATTTGAAGCATATATAAAATAGCAAAAAAAATCCTCCTCAGCACCGTTCAAAAGCATCAAACAAGTAATCATTTGTCCGCTTGTGAAACATGGTGTGATTCTCACCTGTGGACTCCACACAATCCATATCCTTCCTAATCAATTAAAATCATAATTCGATAGAACTGACTAGTCTTAAACACCTTCGAAACAATCCGGTCTGCTTTATTTTCCTTCACTCGAGTTTCCATTAATTCTCCAAACTGCATCTTACCCTTATTAATCCATTCCCGAACTACATAATAGTTTGTTGATTTGTTGAATCCACAAACATTCCAAAACAAACTCGTCATTAATTATTTATGCTTGGAAGTCTTTTTACTGCCACACTAGAAAGAGTGCTTTGAGCTAACTTATAGATTGATCTTGTTGTTCTTGGCAAAACGATTCGCGAAGGTTTCATGTCTACCTTTAATAAACCACCTTCCTTGCCTTCAGCACTTTCATTTCCAGAACACGCCATTCCCTACTGTTGCGTCTCCTCATATTCATCACTACTATTATGATCTGAGAGGACATCAAAACGTGATGGGGAGACCATTATAGTTGATGCCTTCATTTCTTAATGTTGTCCACCCTTTCTCAATTTTATTGATTTTTTTGGTGATACCCTTTCCCAGACTTCTTTAGAGCTTTCATTAACTCTTATATGCTCTCCTACAACACCCTCATCTTCATCTTCATATGAAGGATGTGATGTACCTTGTAGCCTTTCTTTTTTTGCGACTACTTTTTTTACTTCTCTTTTTTCGTGATAATAGCTGGCTTCTTAAAGCTTAGCGATTTTCCTTTCGAAATTTTGCTTGAATGATGTGTGATAGTCTCTGGTTCTTGTATCTGAATTTGCTGATTTGTTTCTAATACTTTGTCAGCTTTAACTAGGCCATCAATAATAGCCAAAGCAGCTGGTTGAGCACTCGAAAGTGTAACATATCCGCCACTAACGTATGTATCTTCAAATACAGGATGTGACAGATCTTGTTGTGACTTATTCGAAATCATGATTTTTTTTGAATTCTTTATCGTAGCACATGCTTGAATCACGAAACTTAAGCTACTGGTCTAGAGTGAGAACTAGAGGGCAGCACATCACCTCTTTTGAGTAGTCTAGGAACTTCTATATCTCCCCTTGGTTGAACTCTACATATAGGAGGAAACCATGGGTACAAGTAAAATACTTCTGAGATGACACCTTGGTTTGTCTTGAAACGGAAGGAATTTGAGAGTGGTTTTGTGAGATAAACTTCAACAAAAACCTTAACTTCATCAAAATATTTGCAAAGTTCTCTCTTGATGAAGGCATTTTGGTTCTCCCACCGCACTGGATAGGAAACTTAGACCTTTCCACGAGAAGAACAAATGAGGTATTTGTTTGCTCTCAGCCAAGATTGGCATCTGATGAAAAGCTTGTTGATCTTCCTCACTAGCTAGATCGTAATTAGAGACCATCATTGGCTTATCCGCAATGTTCCATATTCCACGAGGCATCACTCTGTCTTTTATTACTCGATCCCAAATTCTGAATTTGATCGTAGTTGAATTCACTACGTAGGAATCAATTTTTACTGATTTATTGCCATAGCTCCAAATCTTGTTGATTTTTACATGGACCTTTGCTATGTGAGGAGAAGCTTCTGGAAATTTCTCGATAATCCAATCCTCCCACAAGGGGACGAAATCATTGATGATCTCGTCTGGCACTTGAATTATTGGGTCTCTCTCTTCCATTAGAAGAATCAGATCATGCTTTGTTAGAGAAGGCTTATGTTGAACTACTGATGAATAAGAACGAGTTTCCACTAGGTCCTTAACCGTGCTTCAATCGATACCCCACCTCTGTTTTGATTAGTTTATTCTTCGGGTAAAATCTCTTAAACCGATAATTCACCAACTATGTTCCCTCTGTCGTGATCAGTCTTTGGATTAAACCCTAAACCATCCTCCAACTGAACAACCCCAGATGAAATTTTCGAAAGATCAAAAATCTTTGAAGCCTCTGAAATCGACACAACCTCTAAAATATTTGTCTCCGACGCGACCTCTACGACCTTCTCAACATCTAAAACAGACCCCGCCTCTGAACCCGTCACAACAACAGCTCTGATTTGCGAAGCATGATTCAAAATTGTTAGACCTAAATCTCCCTCTGTTCCAACAGAGAAACCATCCTCTTCAACCGAAGTCAAAGCCAAATCGTCGTTAGCCACACTTACTCTGCTTTGCGATACCTCTCTGGAACCGACAAACCCTCACCATCAGAAACAGACCAAACCACACCCACCTCGACACCGATCCTTGAAACCCCACCAGCCACTATGTTTGGCGGCAAAGCCATCTTGACACTCACAGAACAACCTTATCACCTCTACTATCGACAAAACCGCCTCTCTTCTAAATGCATCATTTCGCTTACTTATGAATGATTTTTAATTATATATTTTAGATAAATGGCGTAGTTTCATATGTGATATCCACATCGACATATGCATCATTTAACAGTGGTTTTAGATACATTAATATTTTTTGATGATGATGCAACTACTAGAACTTTTTGTTTTCGGATGAGATTTACGGCTTAAGTAGAGACAAAGAAAGAGAATGAGAGTTTAAGAGAATTCATCAAAAATATATACTATTTGAAAAATTGTATATATGCGTAAATCTACAAAACTTAATTTTATTATACTTTTATTAAAAATTAAATTAAGAGAAATAGAAAAGATTTTTTAAAATAAAAAATAAGTTCACCGTGACGTGACATCTACATCATCATAATTTTTGGCGTGGCATTCACATAGTATCGTACATGGAATCCACGTAGACAATATTTTAGGTGTAGAGATGATTTCGCAAAAAAAATGATCTGGAGGTTTGAAATTCAAACTAATAGTTATTCAGAGTATGTTTTTGACTATTTAAAAATGAATATATAAATTCAACATAATCATAATGTGGGGTATGTAAAAGCCTACTTCCCCAAGTTGTAGAATTCAAAACTAATTTGTAGTGAATTCTTTTTTTGGTCAAAGTCATGATATTCATAATTCATTGAATCTAAACATGAGAGAGGAGAGAATCCTCAAAGTTACACATATTTTTTTCTGCGCTAAGGATCAGCTAAAACATTGGTTGTCCTTGAAATAAAAACAAAGAAAATGCTGAAAAATAAGATAGGAGGTTGCCTATTTCCGCTAAAACTCCTTGGAGTTCTACGTGGGATCCCTTCGAGTTTAGCACACGAACTACTGTTAAAGTCCGAGAGGATCATCACCTGTAGTCTTTCAAGATACAGTGCCCGAGACATAGCTAGTTTTACTCACCATGCTTCCGCTGTGAACGTGAATGAGTGTTTACATCCATTGACCGAAACAGGCTCTTGAGATGTCCAATAAACTTTCCAAAGCCTGGCCTCGATGTCTGAGCTTTCCAAGCCACATCGATGTAGCAGTAGTAACCAGAGTTCAAATCCAGAAATACTAGCATGCTCGTGTTAACAATAATTTTATCGAAGTTTTCGGGATTAGAAGTTTGGTTCGTATCGGTTGGAGTCTAAAAGTTCGGTTTGGATTTGGTTAAATAAATCATCGTCTAATTGAAACAATAATTCTTTTATAACATGTTTATTAAGTAAAATCCTAAAATAAAAAATAATATAAAATTATTAAAAATAAATTAAAAAGTAAATTAAAAATAATATCATATAGAATATTTCAAATTAATTTTTATAAAAAGTTTATAACATGTTTACTATGTAAATTTTTATAAATACACAAATTTTCAAATAAATTTTATTTATCTGATAATTTACATAAATTTCTATATTATATATATATAGATATTATGCATATATTTTAAATAAAAACTATATATAAAAAAGAATCCGGATCAGAATATCTTAATTTTAAAATAAAATATTTGGATCCGGGTTCGGACACTTCAGATATCCGGTTTTCAGATCGGATCATAGTGGATCCCAAATCTAATCTTGGATCCTGGATATTTTGTCCGCCTTTAACTATTACAATAGGCGGATATATCACTATTATTGGTTAGTTTTTCCTCCAAGGCCGACTCTAGGAAAATTTGGGTATGACACTTCCATGGGTCGAGTTACTCGACGGGTGAGAAACCTACCACTTCCACTCTTAGAAATTGAAAATGTGGACCTTGCTATCTATGTGTTACATAGCCCTTATTCATCTGCGAAAGTATGTCGGCACAAGAAATATTTGTATGGTATGAAACTCCTCAATGTTGGTCTCTAAGTTCTTGACAGCTCTATGCAAGGTTGGCTTTTTCTCAATTGAAATTAAGAGAAAAAAGTGTCGAACCTAGGGCCCCAAAAAATATGCTAACAAAGTCCAAAATATTGAGCAATCCGTTGGATATATAGTTATCTTCAATAAGTCATGCAATATGTCTGAAAAGAAATGGTAATCTCTTGGAGTATCAACAAGTACTCTACTGCCCAAGTCAAAGTTCTAGCTCCATGTCAAAGGGGAACTATTTCGATATTATCCCTTAGCTCCAGGTAAGAATATTTCTCCATTTATATTCGTGCAAAACTAGCCCAACATTTCTTTTTTTTTGAATATTATGTAAAATTATATTCAAGAAAAAAATAACCTTTTTATAACAATTGTAGCTGAAAGTTTAGAATATATAATAGAAATAGCTCGGAATAAATGGAAGTGGTTGCCTCGTTAAAACTCCTCTCCGAAAAACCCAATTGGGACAAAACCGAAGAGTGGAAAAAAGAGTACAAACCAACTTCCAAGATAGCTAAAAAGATGAATCCTCAATGAACTGAACTAAGGCCGAAGAACTTAGAATCTGGTAGCGAACCAAGCTTGGAGGCCATCTAGGAGGATCCCCTTCGCTTGGAGTGGCGATAGACGGTTTCTGATCGCTTGATCCATGCTTCTGAGCAGTCCATCCGTGGATAATGCAGTCTCTCCATGGCACATACAGTTGCGCTCCCTCCAAAGGTAGTAAATAGCCACATGGAAAGCATATTTGACTAGGAAGGAGGATACATTCCTGTCTCCTGAGATCAAAGTGTTAGTGAATAAGGTGTGAAGACAAGTGGTATACCTGTGGAGAAGTAATTTGTTGACCAATCGATGCCAAATATGAGTTGTGAAAGGGCATGAGAAAAATAGGTGGTCCACCGACTCTAGTTCTGATGAGCAGAAGGTACAGTCCGAATTAGCGGTTGAACTCCAAAGGCGCATCCAATCACCTATACAAACGATTAAGAGCAACCAGCCAAACGATAAAAGAGAATTTCAGAGTTGCATTAGCGAACCAAACACCCTTAGTCCAACTCACACTCGGGGATGAATCCCTAATTTGGTTCCAGGTCTCCTTAGACAAGAACCGTGGCCTGAACTTACCCTCCTTACCTCTCCAAAGGTGGATGTCCGGATCCAAGGAAGACTGGTTTTTCCGTTGAAGGATTTCAGCGTCAATCAGATTAAGGATATGAGATCGCCTTTGCCGAGGCCTATAGCTGACAAAAATGTCAGCTAATGTAGCTGAGGATAATATTCCTAGATCAATACTTCCACGGACCCCTAGAGTATCAAAGAGCCGACCCAAAGAGCACCAATCATCTAACCAGAAAGAAGTATGAGAACCATTCCTAACCTCTACCTTGTGAAACTCCTTAGCTTGGCCTCGATATTTAAGTAACTTTCGCCATATCCACGAGCCAGCACCCGTTGGAATATTTAACGACCAGAACGAACCTTCTCTAATTAAGTGCTTGTGAATCCAATTTATCCAAGGAGACTGGCGTGCTGAAAGGATACGCCAAATCAACTTGAAACAACACACTTTATTCACATCTCCCATATCCCTTAAACCAAGACCTCCTTCTGCCTTGGGTTTTGCAAACCACCTGCCAAGAAACTTTAGCTTTATGTGGGTTTAGAGCTGTACCTGACCAAAGGAAAGCAGAGCAAAGCTTTTCCACTTCTTTAATACACGCCTTTGGAAGGCGGAAGGCGGACATCCAAAAATTAGTTAAGCTACCAATAACCGATGCTATGAGCTGTAGCCGCCCCGCAAAGGATAGGAATCTATTCTTCCAAGAGCCAATGCGCACACAAATCCTCTCTAAAAGGGGCTGGAAATCTGAGGCTGTCATTCTTTTTGTCAACAGAGGGAGACCGACGTACTTAACCGGTAAAGCGCCAATAGTGAAGGGGTAAGTATCCAATAAAGCTCGAGAATCTTGCGAAATACCCGTGACGAAGAGCGTAGTTTTCTCCAAGCTGATAGTGAGGCCTTAAAGAGAAGCAAAGCAATCGAAAACATCCAAAATTCCCTGAATAGATCTTATTCTCCCATCCGAAAAGACCAAAATATCGTCAGCAAAGCAAAGGTGAGTAATATTCAAGTTCTTACAACCCGGATGATGGCCAAAGCTACCCAGCCTCGCAGCCTTGTCAAGCATGCAAGATAAAACATTCATGCATATAACAAATAATAAGGAGAAAGGGAACAACCTTGCCGTAGACCTCGTTGGCTCCCAAAAAAACCTACCTGTTCACCGTTGATCTGAATAGAAAAAGAGGGGGAGGTTACACATACCTGAATCCATCGAATGAAGATTAAGGGCTGTGACGATATTGAGGAGCAAAATCCCAGTTAACCGAGTCAAATGCCTTGGTAAGGTCGATCTTCATTGTGCAACGGGACGAGAGATTAGGCTTGTGATAGTCTTTGACTATCTCGGAAGCGAGAAGGAGATTCTCCAGTATATAACGATCTTTAATGAAAGCCAATTGGTTCTGCGAGATGAATCCCGGAAGGATGTGCTTCAACCTGTTTGCCACTAGCTTGGAAATAATCTTATAGATCACATTACATCAAGAGATAGGTCTATAATCTTTCATACCAATCAAACCTGTTTTTTTCGTAATCAAGACCAAGATTGTGGCATTCATGCCTTTCGGTAAGAAGCCATATATGAAGAATGATTGGATGCCGCTCGGAAAAACTCCACCGTGAATCCATCTGGACCTGGGGATTTATTCAAGGGCATAGAAAATAGAGTAGTTTTAATTTCCAATTTTGTTACCTCTCGTAAGACAACTTCCTTATCCTCCTCTGAACATGAGAAGTTGAGAACTCCAGCCAGCTCCTCCACTAAACTCCTTGTTCCGCCATGATCCTGCAAGGAAAACAGGAAAGACTAATACCTGATAGCTTCTTGTGCACCTTTGGTCGTGAACTGCCTCCCGTCTGGGGATTGAACAGAATTTATTGTGTTGCGCACTTCTCGCTCCTTGACTGCGTTATAAAACACCTTATTTTTCTTATCTCCAACATTCAGCCAATGCAACTTAGCCTTTTGACTCAAGAACCGCTCCTCCAATGTCGAAACTGAATCTCAAATCGCATAGGCCTGAGACTCCTCATGGATTCGAATAGCATCTGGTGCCGCTAAAGTGGCGAGCTGCTTAGCACAAAGATTATGAAAAGCAGTGGCTGGCCGGGTAGATAGGTGATGAAACCGGTGACACCCTAACTCATGGATACGAGGCTTAAGAAGCTTCAGCTTTTTGGAGAAACGGTATAAGGCTGAGGTGGAATGGTAGAGCGGAGTCGAAGCTGGCCAAAAAGCTTCAAGCATTGGGGTAAAATCAGCCATAGTGAGGAGAGCATTGACAACTTTGAATGGGACCTTAGGCTTGGGGAGAACCCCAGCAAGGAAGACAACCGCACAGAGGTGGTCAGAGCAGCCATGAGCTTCGAAAAGGCAGAAAGAGTTTGTTGCGCATTGAAGCCAAAGAGAGTTAATCATCACCCTATCTAACTTCTAGCAGACCAAACCTTTATCTCATTTATTACACCATGTGTAAAGAGGACCATGATAATTTATGTCACTAAAGGAGCAGTATCTAACCAGATTCTGAAAATCCCGCATCCCAGGGAGATCCACATGAATAGACGTCGATAAAGAATGCTCAGAAATATGAAGAACCTCATTGAAATCTCCAAGACACATCCAAGCCTTATCCTGGAATCTCGTGTTGTTATGAACTGATTGGAGATCACACCATAGCTCTATGCGTTCCTCTAAACTATTTGATGCATAGACAAAGGTGCACAAGAAGTCTGTGGATCCATCCCCAAGCTGAATCAGACACGTTATATGTTGAGAAGTAGAAACAATTACCTCAAGATGCACTGATGGAGCCCAAACTACCCAAATCCGTCCATGAGGACTAAATTCGTAATTAGTTGCCAACGACCAGTTACCAAATGCTGAAGAGGCTAGACGAGGCGCCTTAGATTCTGCGACCCGAGTTTCCAGCAAGCACCCAAAACACAAAGATTTAGACTGAATTAGCTTACGGACTATACGGACTATAGAATGCTTTCTTGGTTGATTTGAACCCTCTTATATTCCAAGAAAAACCAGACATTAATTTTTTTTATTGGGATTCCGTTTGCCGATACCCACAGGGTGAGAAGAATCAGACTTTTGTGTAGATTTTGCAAAATACTTGTGAGCCACTTTCGAAGATCTCGGAAGGGTTTGACGAGGTGGTAACCCCTCAGATTTTTGAATGCTTTGATCAAGAGACAGACTGTGTTTGATGTTTGGTTGTTCACTCAGGTTCGACTTCTCTGAAGCTTCCGAAGCCCCCGAAGTGTCAGCCGTTGAAGTTAACCGCGAGACAGCTGATACATGAGTTGTATCCTCATCCACTTGATCCTGCAAAATCGAAAATCTAGATGGTGATACTATGCTTACCTGACTATAGATGAGTGTAGGTGATTTTGGCAAAGCTTCAGGTCTAGGTGCGATGGTTGATCGTTTCCCAGCCACAACAAGCCTACTCATCATTAGACGGCTTAAGTACCGGAGAGTGCAGACTAAACTCTCCCTCCTCCACTTCTTTTAACCAGCCCAATATTTCCGCCATCACATATGTCTTTTGGAGGGCAAGTGAAACCTTCGGAGTGGAGGAAACATTGTGTTAGCCGGGTCTTTTTATTGACTTTAGAGATTTAGGTTACTTTAGGATTTGATTGTAGGTTTTTGGTTTTAGAGATTTTTAGTTTATAAACTATTACTGTAAATACTGTGAATTTAAATAATATTTTTAAAATTTTGATTGGTAACAAAAATGTAAAAATTATCATATAAATAAATTATATTATACCATATTATAACCAAACTAATGATATAAAGATATAAATAATTTTTATTAATAACAAAAATGTAGGGAATAAAATACAAAAAAATCATAAATAACTGATTTTGTAACTGAAAAATTTCATCAAAAATGGGAGAAATTGAATATAATTTGGACGAATGCGTTTTGCATCAAAAGATTCCGGATTATGAAAATAAATATTATAATAAATGTGGAACATATTCTTCATATAATCTAAACGTTGTTTTACGTGTATTTAATTTAAATTAGCTCCAATTGATCACTAAAATTCTGAAAGATATTTTGTTTCTGCATATCATTAAAACGACCACCTCTATTGCCATGATTATGTTGCTCCATAATCTCATATTTAAGAAATAAAATTAAAGATAAAACTAGTTTTGTTTTTAAACATAATCTAAAATTTACTCATTACTTTATGTATTAACAAATGTCACAAAATTCTGTATGTAAAGCATTACAAATTACAAAGATAACATAGTATATGAAAATAGTTTGTAAGATTTGTTTGTCTTAAGATGCAGATGTTAGATTTGCATTTATAAGGTTTTTATTTGTTGAAATCGCTTTAAAAATTTTATTTAATATGCAAAATATCTTTTGTAATGAAAAAATTAATATATATATATATATATATATATATATATTCAATTGATTTCAATGATGAAATAAACCTATTGCTAAAAATTTTACAACAAAATCTAATTTAAATTAGTCACCTAGAATTTATTTAACTGTGTCAAATAAAAGTTTTTAATTTCCGATGGGAAAGAGAATTCAGGTGAAAAATATTTGAAATAAAGTAATCCCACAACAATTGAAAAATGTTAAGATAAAAGAAACTAATCCTACAACCATTTAAAATTCTCGTTTATGGGGTTCTAAAAGAAACAAAAATTTTAAAAGCAAATAAAAACAGTAAGCAGTCAGAGACAGTAGAGAATCTAGAAAAAAAGAAAAAAAAAGTCTGATGGGTTATGATTTAAATGTTAGAACTTTAAAAATTAAAACCCAATAAAAATCTTAATAGTCTAACACTAATCTGCCCCCTTAATCACAATATTATAAGAGTTTTTTGCCATCTGTCTTTTTTTTTTAATAATGCATGAAAAATACATAGTCGAGATACACTAAACATCTCCAAAGACTAAAAGTCGAAAGAGGGAAGAAAACCCTAAGTTACAGGGAAACTAACTAAAAATGTAATACAAACCACAAATAACGAAACAAAAGTCAAAAACTTAAAAAAGCTCGAATGAAAACGAACTTGCCAAACTTACTCCCACACCAATGTGAACCAAAGCTAGCAATAAAGGACAACACTCATCCATCTTGCAACTAACGAAACCTCCTATTACGAAACCAGAGTACCTCTCAAATAAGATGAACCTAGCTACAATCACAATTAGGTTCGGCTCGGATTTTATTGTTACCTAAAGCAAAAAAATATGAACCCAATTAGAAACACCTTAAAAACAAAATTACAAAAATTAACAAAAGATGGGCATTGAACTTGCCACCCTGAGAGGAATAAATGATAAGCTTAACCACTCCACTATCACTTCTAAATTATTAATAAACCTTATGCTGCCTAAAACTCTTGCTTCATGGGGTTTAATGTAGTGTCAGACCTAAAACCTTTATTTAAATATGTTTTTAAAAATCAAACAGACTACGGAAATGCTAATGAGATATTTAGGATAACAAATATAATGAAAATGATGACTTGCCCATGCTGTACAAATAAAGTATACGTTGACATCTTCCATAACATTGGAAGATGTCGCTTGGAATGAAGATCATGTTTCAGGTGCACCTAAAAGTCTACCAAAGCTTATGTGGCAAATTAAGTTGTTGGACAACGAATATCTCAAACAAAAGAATAAGAAAAATTAAAGAGTAAACACTTTATTTTCTCATTTACTTCTTTTTTCTTTTTTTGGTAACATGTGAAATATTTATACAGAATTTCAAAATTGTGACAGCGGTTATAGACTAAGCGAAGAAGACATAAAAACCGAAAATCTACAAATATAATGAAATAAGAAACGGACAAAACAACAGCAAGATAAAACACGAGCGAGAACAAACAGAAGCACCATGTTGTAGAAACTTGGACATTAGCGTGATTGCCGCAACTCCAATGGACTCGAGCCGTCATCGTTGTTGCTACGAGAAACCTTATCCGAAGCCAAACCTCAAAACTTCAAAAATATTGGCGCTTACCAGCTTCTCCAATAGCTAACGCAAACGGAGACGCTCAAGAGGATTTCATTGAATTCGGTGGAAGGAGAGCTCCTTGCGGCAGTCAGAGAAGCCGCCTCTGACCATCAATCACAAGCTTGTGAAAACAGAGGAACCAGCTCCCACGAGCGTGAACCCGCCGCCTCTACTCAACACCGAGTCACCACCAAAGCTTCACATGGAACTGTCCCCCACCGCATCAAAGAACCGCTTCAAATCCACCGAAACGAAGTCGAGAGCAAACGGTGGTGCCACCACGGAAAAGAAGCCACACTTGAACCCATCTGTCACAGAGGCGCAAACCCAACTCAAACCCAAACCAACAGCACAAAATAATTTAGGTGAAACGAAGGAGCCACATGGAACTGGATTGTGCCACTCTTGGGCCATACCACCACCAAGGCCATATCCCAAAACACTCCCACCCAATCCGCACAACCAAACGGCACACCGAAGCTACTACCACAAAGTCGCCGGCGAGACAAAAACTTTCCTACCACCAAAGCTTCTGTCAGTCGAAGCTACCCTACCACTGAAACTTCGACACTGAAGGGAGCCACCCATGCTGAAGAGGAACACACCGAAGAAGCTCGCGACAGAATTGCAACCAGATCGGAAGGACAAAGCCATCGAAGTCACCAGATATGCGATGAACCAAGACCCACGACGCCCACGAAAGATCCAATGTCGTCCTCAAACACCGGATGCCTTACGGAGACGCCGTCGCATGCCACAGGACGAAAGAGAAGACGAGGAGAGACGGTGGAGAGCCCCGTCGAGCACTGCAATGGACCAATTTCGAAAGCCTCCGACAAACCGAGACCACCAGAACATTGTTGGACCCATAATGGTTGTCAATATTGTTGGACCCATATTAAATGGGTATCACATGATATGGGTCCTTTGTTAATAAAAATGAAGCCAAATGTAAGTAATACGATGTGAGGCCCAATGTGTTGTCAGTGACAAAACATGCATTTGTCCCACATTGGAAATTGAAATTTTTTTTCTCAAATATAAATATAGGATTGTCTCCAAGATGGTTAATATGCTATGGAGACACAAAGGAGGTCATGCAAAATACCACACATACGCGCGTCTTGGGTCAAGTTTTGGATCCAATAAGTCCACCTCGGAATAACCGAGTCAAAACCGCCCAGATTTTTCGCCGGAAATCTCGCCACGCGTGGGTCATTCGAAACCGCTCTCTTCTTCCTTTATTTTCTCCGCCTCGTTTTCTTTGAGATTATCGAATTCATTCGCGCGAAATCTCTCTGAAAACGTCACAAAAAAAACTAACAAAAAATCTCTCGTCTTTCTCATCGTCAAAACGTAAGTGTCTCGAGAGTATACCGTAGATTCGTTGTTCGCATACTCCGTTTATTGAGTGTCGCGATTTCAGTTTCGCTGTGATTGTATCCTGGGATTCTTAATCGTTGAAAATCGTCACACTACGGGCGATTATAAGAATTAAGAAAAGAGATCAAATTTCGTCTTCACGTTTTTCCGGTTTCTAAAAAACGTTTTTCGTCTTGTTATCTTTCCGTAATTCTAAGTTTCATTCGCAGTTTTCACAATCCGGATTTTCGCGTCCTACAATCTTTCCATAGAAGAAAGATAAGCTATGGAGAACAACGTGGGTGAAGGCGGAAGCCAGAGCCACCGCGCTTCGGCCTCAGACGATGTATAGATCGAGTTTTTGCTTGGTGTACGAACGAGAGAGAATATCTCAAGCGCGTGCTACCCACATGCTGGTTTTTAACTCTTTTTGCATTCACCTCTTTGAGGTAGCGTAGTGTAACTCAATCCGCCACATGTTAAGCTTTTTAGAATTCCAATCTACCTCTAACCGGATCTCCATTTCACACAAAATGCCAATAGGCAAGTTTTGTCATTTATATTTATATTTGTCGTACTAAATAGATCACTAGCACTTTCTTATACCTTCCTTATAGAAAAACTAATTTAGATACGAATTCGAATCTAACACATAAGTTTAAGAATTGTGATTACACTAAACAGTTTTCAGACGGAAACAGTTAAAAAATTACTACTACTTTTTTTGAACTTACAAAATGCCCAAAGACCATGTTCATTGGCTCGAGGACTTCTATCAAAATGTTTTTTTTTTCTTTTAAAACGAGATATCTGTAAATTTAGTATTTAAAAGTTGAATAATACATGTTATTGAAGCGCTATATATAGAGTAATTTTCTAAAATACGGTCAAAGAAATTTACAATATACCATAATCTGAGATGTGCAAAAAATACTTTTTTTTTCCGATTTTGGTGATAAATCGAATATCATTTGACTTTAAACCTTAATTTGGACATTACCATAAATACAAATGTTGATAGGCATGCACATTTCGGAAGGGATAACCCGACTTGAATTTCGGATATGGGCAGTAATTTTTTATTTTATAAACTCAGTTTAATTTAAAATTACTTAATTTATTATAAAATATTAAAATTAATCAATTCTGAAAACTGCTAAAAATTATCCAATATTCCACAAAAATTTCCAAAAAATTACCGGTAACTATTTGATGCGATATATATTTTAATATTTATGTTATCTGAATTCTACTTTTAGATAATGATTTAAACTTCTCGACCCCATCTTTAATCCGTATTACCCAACCACATTGTCTAAGATTACACTTCAAATAGTTATTTTTTAATGTTTTAAATACTCTTATCCGACCCTTACCCAAAATGTGGAGGATTCAGACGGACAAAACATATGTCTGATGCCAAGCGGACGAGTTTCTCACTCTATGCTTTTCAACCATTCATAAAAGAATTTTTTTTTGCCCATAGACAAATTCAACCGTTTAAAAAACCTGAATTCTTACCAAAACATATTATTTGAATTAGTTGACAATTAATAATTTATTTTCTCACTTCTTTTACAACATTAAAATCTCAAATACTTTTTTTTTCTATATAAGAAATAATATATAATTTTTATCTGTAAAAGTTTTTTTTAGTATATTACCCTAACTTTAGTTAAGCTGTAAGTTATAAACCAACTAAACATAAAAATAACCTTTTCCCAAAAACAACTTAGCATAAAATAATGCTTGAAATCAATGAGAACACAATAAAAAGGTACTGAGAACAGTTTAGGTGTGTGTTGGGTGGCTTTTGTGGGCTAACGACCTGCACGCAGACATAACCCTACTTCTCTGTCTCTCTTCTATCTCCTGCCCTCTTCCTCACCTAATCTCCCTCTGCTTACCTACCCCCAAAATTCCAATAAACATCTCTCATTCCTCTGCAGATGGTTCTCTGTCTCATCCTCTGATTTCTAAATTCTCTGTTTTCTCCCTCTCTTCTCTGTTTTCATCAATGGAGGCTTCATTGTTAATGAGATCGTCTTGTTGTTCCCCTGCAATTGGGTTTCTTGATCATCGTCGTGAATTATCAACCTCCAAATTCATTTGTACTCTTCTTCCATCTTCATCATCAAAACCGTCATTCTCTCTTCGTAATTCTCTTCCTCCGCTATCGAAACCACGCTCTGGAACCAGTTCTGTTCATGCTGTTATGACACTTGCTGGGTATAAATAAGAACCAGAAAATTTTCAATTTTTAGATTCTAATTGAGAAATTAACATAACCCTCTTGTGATTTTGTAACTTAAATTAGGAATCTTGTTGCTCTCTTTCATTCTCTATTCTGAATTTTTAGATTCCCGTTTTGAAATTAACATAACCCTTTGTGTTACTTTGTGATTTTGTAGCTTACCTTACCTCTCTCACTTAACACCTATGAATAAAAACCATGAAAGTCTGAATGTATAGATTCCAGTTGAGTAATTAAGATGACCGTTATGTGATTTTGTAGCTTAACTTAGAAACCTTTTTTGTTCTCTTTTATTCTCAATTCTGAATTTTTAGATTCTCACTGTGAAATTAACGTAACTCTTTGTGTAACTTTGTGATTTTGTAGGTTAAATTAGAAACCTTTTTGTTTTTTTCATCCTCAATTCTGAAGTTTTATTTTTTAGTCTCATTGTGAAATTAACCTTCGTCTGATTTTGTGATTTTCCAGGTTAAATTATAAACCTTTTTGGTTCTTTTTGTGTGAATTTTGAAGGAAAATTTTGTTTTTGTTGTCGTTGTTGTTGTTTGATGTAGATCATTGACAGGGAAGAAACGAGTGGATGAAAGTGAGAGTTTGACTCTTGAAGGTATCAGAAACTCGTTGATTCGTCAAGAGGATAGTATTATATTTGGGTTGTTGGAGAGAGCCAAGTACTGTTACAATGCAGATACTTATGATCCTACTGCTTTTGACATGGATGGTTTCAATGGTTCTTTGGTTGAGTACATGGTCCAAGGCACTGAGAAGCTTCACGCTAAGGTTTGCCAAATTACGGTACTTCAATTGATTTTCACATGCCCTCAAGTTTGAAACTTGATTTTGTTTTTGAATCTTGATTAGGTTGGTAGGTTCAAAAGCCCTGATGAACATCCATTCTTCCCAGATGATCTCCCAGAGCCTATGTTGCCTCCTCTGCAGTACCCAAAGGTAATCAATTCACATGTTTCACTTGGATTACATGAAAAGAATTGAGTCTTTTGTGTTTTTGTTGCATCTTACTGATACTGTTACTCGATGTTTAGTGAAGCAACGCATTATCTGGTTTTGAGCTGTGTTTTTAACTTCTGTACTTGGTGCTAAGGCTTTTGATTTTGTTTCTTATCAAATAGGTGTTGCATTTTGCTGCTGATTCTATCAACATAAACAAGAAGATATGGAACATGTACTTCAGAGACCTTGTTCCTAGACTAGTGAATAAAGGTCATGATGGTAACTACGGATCAACAGCTGTCTGTGATGCCATCTGCCTTCAGGTTTGTGTTTTTTCGTGTTGTTTGGTATCGAAAACAAAGTTCGATCTTTTTAAACGTGTTACCACTTTTATAAGTCAATTAACGTCAACATATAGTTTTTTTAATGTCAATTGCAGTCTCTCTCAAAGAGGATACACTACGGTAAATTTGTTGCAGAAGCCAAATTCCAAGCCTCACCCGAGGCATATGAGTCCGCAATCAAAGCACAAGTATTTATTCACTTCGCCACCCAAAGTTTATGAATTTTTCTTGTTGTAGTCTCTATTTGCATTTCTTACCTTGGAATTGCAATATTCGCGTTGCAGGATAAGGATGCACTGATGGATATGCTAACATTCCCAAGTGTGGAAGAGGCGATAAAAAAGAGAGTGGAAATGAAAACTCGAACATACGGGCAAGAAATGAAAGTAGGGATAGAGGAGAAAGACGATGAAGAAGGGAATGGATCTCATGTTTACAAAATCAGTCCCTTCTTGGTTGGGGACTTGTATGGAGATTGGATCATGCCATTGACAAAAGAGGTTCAAGTGGAGTATTTGCTCAGAAGACTAGACTGAGAAGTAAAAATGGGCTCTTGGTAGTAAAAGTAGAACGGGCTTTTAGAATAATGTTTTTTGGTTTTTTTAAGTTTACAAATCTCTCAACTTTTATTACAGTATTGTTCATTCCACTGTACAGAGCTTGCCAGTGGTTTCGAAAGAAGGTTAATTGCAACGTTGTCGTTTTAATGTACATACTCTTAATTGTGGAATCAAGCATATGAGTTAGTCGCTCATATTTGTATTGGTAATGTATTGTTTGTGTATTAGAGGCTTGGTGCTACATGTAGAGTGATGATTGGTTGTTAAGTGGATTTGCCGCAATCCTCTAACGTCTAGCAAGCACGGAGTTGTGCATCACGTCTCTTCTGAAAAGGATAAGCTTAGTATGGAAAAAGAAATCGAACCAAACTCAAATTCATTACTCCAAAATTGAACAAAATATTTTATTAATTACCCGAACGTAACTTGACGACAAAAAAAAAATTACCTGAATGTAACCAAATTTTTTCTTACCGAATTATCTGTATCGAACATAGACTGAATTTGAAATTATGTAATTGAATCGAATTAATCACAATTCATGAAAATAATATATTTTAGTTAAATTAAAACAAATACATTTAAATATATAACACTTTTTTGTTTATCAAACCAATAGTTTTTCTTTTTGATTCACAATAATAAAGGAGCCAACATCATCAATAGATGAGCTAATGCAATATGTAAGCAAAAAACACAACAATTGATAGATGAGGCAACAAAACATTTAAGTAGTTAAATGTGTGAAAAGTTCTCTTGACCCGACCTTGATAGAAGTAAATAATAGTAAGACGAAGCTTTGGAGATAAGAAAACACTTTGAGTAATCTAAATCTTGCGATTGAAACAACTAATGCACAATAAAATATTTATTAAAACATTATTAAATAGTAAAATAACTCAATTTTGACTTTTGAGTACTTGCAGGAATTAGTTTGTGATTTGATATACTTCACATAAAAGCATAAATCTAATATATATGGGGCATTCTATAAATGAGCAACAAATCGAGAAATATTACCTGAGGAGCAGCTCGTTTATCTAAAATTTCTTACCTTTTATCTCTTTCCTTTTTTCTTCCACCTTCCCCTCTTTCATTTTCTTCTCTGTCACTCTTCATCTTTTTTTTAATAACATGTAAAATTATATTAAAACAAAAACCTTACCTAGCTTTTATAAACAAAATAGAAAGAAAATTGAAGAAGCTAAGAAAAAAATCAATAATGGTGGATTCGTTAAAACCCAAATTCAGAAAACCCATTTGGGACAAAATTAGGTTTTGAAAAAAAGAGTACACATCATTAATAATAGAACTGAGAATAATACAAGCAAGAAAAACAAAAATGAAATTCAAGAGATTAAATATTCCTAACTCCAAACTAGTCACGTAAAATGCCGCTGTAACATCCTTTTCTTTGGATGGTGGAAAGACAATTTTGCACTATTCTGTCAATGTCTTTGATAAGACAAGCTTGGCCTTTTGATTGCTCCCTATGTCACGCCGATTACGCTCTTGCCATAAAATATAGACTGTCGCTTGTAATACATACCTCATTGTGAACCAGCGATTACCAACAAACACAGAGCCATATATAATAGCAATGATCTCTCCAAATTGAGCTACATACCTTGTCTGAAGAAGAGCAGATGTAAGCTTGGCTCATATGAGTGACGAAAACCTGCACTAAAAAAAGAGATGATCTTGAGTTTCCAAAGCTCCGTGGCACAACACACAATCCGAGTTGGCCTCATGAGCCCAAGCCATCATCCTATCTCCCGTTGATAACCTATTGTGAACTGCAAGCCAAACCAAAAAAGAGTATTTTGGAGTTGTAAGAGAGAACCACACACCTTTGTACCAATCAATCATCTCATGAGCAATCCTTAACTGATTCCAGTTTGGGTTCTATAGGAGGTTAGTCAAGGATTTTTTGAAGATAACAAGACCACTTACAAGACTTCTATGTAAAGAGGTTTCTTTCATATTTGATGAGGAGTGTCTTGAGGCCTTTGAGAAGATTAAACGTGAATTAGTAACTGCTCCTATTGTTCAAGCTCCACATTGGGACATACCATTTGAGATAATGTGCGATGATAGTGACTATGCGGTTGGAGTATTACTTTTTTAAATGAAGGATTAGAAGTTTCATGCGATATACTGTGCAAATAGAACCCTCGATGATGTGCAAGTTAAGTACGATACGACAGAAAAGTAACTACTTGCTATAGTGTTTGAAGTTGAGAAGTTTTAGGTCATATTTGGTTGGTTCAAAGGTGATTGTTCATACGGATCATGGGGCATTGAGACATCTATTGGCAAAGAAGGATGCCAAATCAAAGATTTTGAGATGGATTTTGCTATTCCAAGAGTTTGACTTGGAGATTAAGGACAAAAAATGTATTGACAATGGAGTAGCGGATTATCTCTCTTGGTTGAGGATTATCACCAATTGACGATTCTCTTGCCGAGGAGTAACTTATGGCGATCCGACTACTAAAATCCACTTATGAGACTCACAAGAAGTTTGAGGAAGCATTGACATTGAAAAAAAATAATACATTGGTATACATATTTTGTTAACTATTTACCTTGCAAAAAAGAGCCACCAAACTTGAGCGGGTATGATAAGAAGAAGTTTCCTAAGGATGTCAACCAGTTTTATTGGGATGAGCCATTTTTCTACACTCTTTGCAAAGAGAATTTGTACCGGAGATGCATATCCGAAGAAGAGGTTGAAGGGATCTTGAAAAATTGCCATGGTTCGGCCTAATAAGGTCACTTTGGAACATTCAAGATTGTTCAAAAAGCTCTTCAAGCGGGATTTTGGTGGCCAACAATGTTTAAAGATGCTCACGAGTTCCTTATGAGTTGTGATCTGTATCAAAGGAAAGGGAAAATAAATGAATGAATGAGATGCCACAAACCTGGTTCTTGAGGTGGAGATCTTTGATGTTTGTGGAATAGATTTTATGGGACCATTTCCCTCATCTTATGGGAATAGTTACATTTCCCGACTAATGATGCTAAGGTTGTTTTAAAGATGTTTAAGTAAAAAAAGAGAAATTTTTCCAAATACCTGTAAATGTGACAGCTAGAACCCGTGGCCAGGAGAGGCCAAGCTACTTCGCTGCCAAAAATTGTGGCCTGACATGACCGATGGAAGCCGACGGTTCTTCCTCATGGACATACGAGGCTGTTCGTCTCCAGCGGCCGGACCTCATGGCCACAACTCCCCCGTGCGGTTCCAGATAATTTTTATTAACCCACAAAACCGGTTTAAACCAGAAAACTTGAATCAAACCATACCGGTTTTCTTCTCTTCCTCTCTTCTTCCTCCCCACGAGAGTTTCTTCTCTTTCTCTTCTCCATTTTTACATTTTCTTCAATTTTGGAAACAAGAGAACTCTCTCGTTTATTCACCAAACTTGCTGATTTTTGAAGCTATGCTCGTGATTTTCAAGTGTCTTTTGAGTAATCCCTGCCTTTTCCTCTAATTTTGTCGATTCCCATTCGATTTTAAGGTATAATTCCCCTTCGATTTTAAGGTATAAACATGTTACGTTTTTGGTTATGCTTCAACTTTCATTCTTGCTTAAATTAATTAATTAATTGAGTTTTAGTTATGAGTTAATAGATGTTTATTGATAGATGATAAATATGACTTTTTAGAGTCTAGGTATATCAATTACCCTAAGCACGTTATGTACTTTAGAATCAAATCCACAAGAGGATTTCAATTTAATCTACGACAACAAAGTGTTTTTAGGTTTTAAATGAAATTTGAAAGTAAATGAAAGCAGAAAAAGAAAATGAAACTAAGATGATAAAAGTGATGGATCATGGGCATGAAAATGATTTAGATGAGATAATGAATCTTTGATGATCATATGAACAATTATAACTTTCATGGTAATCCTTGGTTAAAAGATTACTAATAAAGACTAATCCACTTTCATGGTAGTAATCCCTTCACTAATCATCTAAATATCATCAACTTTTGTTTACAATTAAATGATCAATTAACACTCGTAATCAAGTATAATCCAACCACTAATCATCTTAATTAACTATTACCATAGGCTAAGGAAGTGAAGCTCATTTAGGTTCTCTCAAAAATTTCATCGAACACGTTCCGAACATGAAATCCTATTAATCTAGCCTGAAAGTTACATGCTTAAATCTAGCATTACTACCAACCTAACTGAAGGATAACCTAAAATCTAGTCCTAAACATCACCATTAACTCATC
Organism: Cardamine chenopodiifolia; assembly: GCA_963922655.1. Lineage (NCBI taxonomy): Eukaryota > Viridiplantae > Streptophyta > Magnoliopsida > Brassicales > Brassicaceae > Cardamine > Cardamine chenopodiifolia. The sequence continues at coordinate 4,197,508 of OZ000487.1, read as the reverse complement.
AAATCATCATGATCAACCAAATCTTTACTCATCTAAATGACTACTCACTAATATCCATGAATACACAAAGCAATGAACTTGATCTTTGCATAATCATGATTATAGAATAAGTAGATGAAAGATTCAAAGATTAAAAGAGACTTGAAAGATTAAAAACTAAAATCATACAATGTTCTGAGAAATATCCAAACGAGGCTAAGATAGATCCATAAAACAAAGCATAAGAGTTTCTAATTAGGTTTATTGGTATTTATAGGTGAAGCAAATGATCTTGGTCAACTCAAAATAAAACAGCTTTGACCCGGCTCAGCAACAAAAGAAGAAAAATTGGAGGTGTTTCCACGGTGTGGCTTGGCCGCTGGAGGAGCTCGATGCATTCCACCGGTTACACGAAGCCTGCTAAAACACACCACTAGATCTCAATGTAAGTTTTTTCAAGTCTTAAATGGGTGTGTGATCCCGGTAAGCCTCCCTGCTGCTTCCCAACAGTGTGGCCAAGCTGTTGAGGTTGGCCGCTGGAACTCGGTGATGACATAATCTCGATGGACCAGACCACTACATGCTTTGTTTCTTCACAAATCTTTTTTCTTGATCCTTTTCTCACTTCATTGGAACCAATTTACTTCAAAACCTACAAAAACAAGAATGCATATGCAAAATTACAAATAATGCACCAAAATGTCTAAGAATAAGATGTCAATACAAGATATTGATGATGAAATGCAATAAAAAAAGATACTAAAAAGTCAAACTATCAAATCCTCCAAACTTATCTCTTGCTTGTCCCCAAGCAAACAACAAGAGAAAGAGGTGTAATAATGGGTTTTGAAAACCACAAACAGTAAAACGAAGGATTAAACGCATTCACCTCAAAGATAGTTATATGGTGCCGAAACAAACATCTTACTCTTTTGTACTTCTCCATGTTCATCTCAATGAAAATTTCTAATGAAACCCCTAAACTTAAGAAAAGACTCACAATAAAGTTGAAAATATCTCTTTAACATTAATTAAGGTGTTTGATGCGGTCTTGCTAAGGGAAATCAAATCTTTCTCAATCGGTTTTGGGTGAAAGCTTTTTGAGGTGGTTTCAAAAGAGTGTTTCTTTGGGTGGTAGCTCTCAAAACATAGGAATGCTAGTCAAATGCAAAATCCATCTAAGAAAAAGAAAAAAATTATGCATACAAAGTTCAAATCTCGTCATCTGACCCCATCTCATGAGATGCATCAGACTTTCTACTTTTTTTACATTTTTATTCCTTTTCCAACCCCATATCAATACTATTTTATCCTTTTAATATTCAATCTCATGATTAATATCTTATCTTAGTCTCCTAGAGAAAATATTTTAGTTCAACAGTTAACTCTTTTCTTTGCTTTCTTTTGTTCCCAACACTTATTTCATTGTACAATCTTAGGGTAACTACATTTTTTATTTTTGCATTTGAGACTTAAGAGTTTTTTGGTTTATCACTTAATTTTCTTGTGGACTCTTTTTCATAACACTGATCAAGTTTTTTTCACCCTTTTATTTTCCATCACCTAAACCAACTACCCAATCTAACCATCCAAGTCTTTCATTCCAATCCTAATCGATAGACTTACCATAGCTAGCTAAAACAAGAGCTAATCTTTTGTTGTTTCCAATACTCTCAAGTTTTTTTCAAAATCATAGCATAATCAACAAAATGTCTCACTAATCAAGTCTTCAAAGGGTTTGAAAGAAACGGTTAAGGTTAAAGGTATATAACCAATTTAAAGGTGAGAATGGTCATTCGGGTTAGCACAAGGGTGGTAAAGTGGATAAAAAAACACGAATGTGAATTATAACCGACCATGAAAACGTATTCAAATCACTGTAAGCGAGAATATTATATTCAAAATAAGTTCAAGTACATAGAGATGCTTAAAAAGTCAAGTGAGCCTTTACAAAAGTAGAAGTTATATTTCGAAAGATGCAAATGTCCAAACATGGATTTTTTACTTTTTCAAAGATGTTCAAGTAACAAATAACCATGACTAAGGGCAACAATCTTAATACTAAGCATGAAATTCTACATGGCAAATATCCCATATAAATATGAAAATCTATATGTTTTTAGACTCAATCGTACTATGCAAATGAGACAACATGCTTTTTTTTGTGCTTTTCAAAATTTCCATTTTTAGCTTTTCAATGCATAGGTTTATGCACAATGCAAGACTCAAGAGGAATTAAAAACAAAAACGAATACATGATTAGTAGATGAGTCTTTCCTCCAAACTTACTTCACACCATCTTGGTGTGAAAGAAAATTCAAGAGACCAAAAATATAAATGTAAAAGGAAAGATATAAAGAAGTAGGGAAAATGGTATATACAAGGGATTTAGAGGGCCATACCTTGGCCTTAGTCAGGAACCTTAGGGGGCGGGTTGAGTGGAGTTGTAGGACTCCTAGGACCATCTTCATCAACTCTTCAACATCTTTTGAGTTTTTTTCTTTGAACTCCGGTGAGAGGATCTCTTTAACCGATGCAAAAGGGTTGGACCGACCTTTGAACTTGAATTTATACCCTACCATTCCATCAATATGCCTCCAAGATGTTAAGTTCATTGAAGCGGTATCCAATGGTAATTGAAAAGGGTGGGAGGGTGGGATTCTTTCATCTCTCTCTTGTTTTTTCAAGAACCTTCTTAACTTTCCCCATCCTTTTGTCTTAACCACTTCCTTCATACTCATCGAAGAAGGAGTGTAGACATACACCATCCAAGATTTTCTCATCAAGTTTTACAGTCTCTTGGTTTTCCACATTCAAGACCTTGAGCTCTTCCTTCCTTTCTAGTTTTTTTACTGGTGATTTTTCCACAAAATTTTTTAGAGGAAGGCTTTATTGAGGAAGCCGATGGAGGAGAGTCATTCTCCTGTTTGGGAAGCCGATGCTCGCTTCAACGGTGTGAAGAAATGACGTTCCAATAATGAGAGGTAGCTTTTGGGTTGTCACCTCTCCACAACCATGAAGTCTGTTGGGACTAAGCAATTTTCAACCTTTAAAGGATAGTCCTCAATGAAACCAAGTGGAGGTTTTGAAGAAGCATCCGCATACATGATTGAAGAAGAGTATTTATTCATCTCTTTGATCCCACTCTTCAACATTTCAAGGGACATCGCATACACATTTGCTCCGGAGTCACACAAGGAATCATTAAGCTCCAAATCTCCTAGAGAGCAAGTTATGATGAATGTACCAGAATCTTCAAGTTTTGGAATTATCTTCGGTTCAAACGGTGTTGCACTTGGTGGTTCATATAACCTCATTACTTATTCTACATTCACCCAGTTATCTAGGGTGGCTTGAATGAACTTCTTCTAGCTAGGTACTTGGTATGAGTTATCCATTGAAGGCAATGGGACTCCAGTATCATTTATATTCGGCTTACACTTTGAAAGCACCTTATTTTGCGTCTTTGTATAAAATCTTCCAGGAAATGGAAGTGGAGGTTCGTAGGGTGGAGACACAACTCTTGATGTTTCTTTCTTTCCAAACTTCGTTGACACTTAATCGTTTCTCTAGTGTCTTTCTCGATTACTCTCCATATCTTCATCATTCTCACCATAGAGTAGTATAGAGAGTTCTTCCACATTTTTTTTCGTGTTCATATAATCATACAATTTCCTCTTGATAGTGTGTATATCTCATTCTCCACTACATTCGAATCACTTGCGAAGATTGCATTGCAAAATTTTTTAGGATTCACTCGGTTTTAACGAGAAGTGAGTCCACGGGCCTCTTGGAAGATGAAGATACTTGAAAAACTCATTTATCAAAGCTCTTGACATAAGAGTTGATGTTATAATTCTCAGCTTGTAGATCATTATACTCCCCATTAACCTTGTTCTGAATCTTTGTTGTTTGTTTGTTGATGTCTACTTGCCCCTTGGCTTGTCCCACTAAAAGTTTTTGAAGCATGTTATTCATGTCAAAATCTTGTGTGCCTTGAGTAAAATCATTCGCTTGTCCTTGGAAGTTGTTGTTTTGAGGTTGATAACCTTATTGGAAGTTAGGTACAAATGTAGGCTTTACTAGGAATCCTACTTGATTGCCTTGAAATTTCCCTTGTTGAGAGTTGAAAAATGGCTAGGTTGGTATCCTTGGTCTTGAGATTGTTGTGGAGGATCGATTTGGTCTTGAGGATTCTCCACATTAGTGCTTCAGTAAGAGAGATTTGGGTAGTTTCTATAGTTTTGGTTGACAAAATTCCCTTGCGGGCCCTCCTTGGTTACCTAAATAGTGAACCTCTTCTTGACCCACTTCAATACCATCAACACCAACACACACCTCTTGATGCCTTTGTTGATACCCATCAAACTCTCCCACATAGTTAACCAGCCTTGGATTTATGAGAAATGTCTTGTTCATCTTGTTTAGCTTCTCATTAAGCTCTTTAAACCTTTGATCTTGAACATTAGGATCTATCCAGTCCCTATCATAATCACCACCATAGCAAGCCTCACTTTTAGCTAGGTTCTCAATCAATTTCTCCTCTTGGTTTACATTCAAATTAGCAAAACTTTCATATCTTGTCGTGTCTAGAGCTCTTTGGTACTTCTCAAGCACTCTCCTATGAAAAATTCCAAATAGGTTCTCTTTGGAGACTCCATGATGAAGATAACTCCTTGTGTAACCCTTAAAATGCTCTCATACACCATATAAACTCCCTTGGCTTTCTTGCTTGAACCTAGTGATATCATTTCTAAGCTTGACGGCCTTTTACTTAGGGAAAATTTTAGTGAGAAAATCCTTACATTCATCCCAAGAATACACAAGCTCCAAAGCAATATTCTTCTCCCATTTAGAGGCCTTGTTCCCTAGAGAGAAAGGAAACGAGATCATCTTTATGGATTCGTCGGGCACACAATTCATCTTCATGGTTCTACAAAGCCACTTGAATTGATCAAGATGATCTAGAGGGTCTTCCATTGTTATCCCATTGTACCTTTGGTTTTGTACCATGTTTATCAAGCTTGACTTAATCTCAAAGTTGCTGGCGACAATGGAAGATATAGGGATTCCCGTTGCTATCTCTCTAGTATTGGACTCATCAAAAGCATTATTAGCCTAATCTATGGTTTTCCATTACCCGGTACTTGTAGGTGAACACCAATGCCTTGCATCCCACCAAGTGGAGCTTGAAAACCAAAACCCGGTGGATTGGCTCTTTAGTTATCCATACCCAAACACCTTAAATGTCCTCACAATCTCCAGCTTTCCTTCTATTCACTCTTTTAAGTTGACTCAAATCCTCAACACAATCAAGAAGTTCACCTTGTTGAGTTTTCCATTGCATACACCTTAAATGTACAAAATAAACACTAGAAGATACAGTTAGTATCAAAATAAAGAAAATAAATCTTTAGCTCAAATTGAATCTAAATCTTAATGGGCAATTGCTAGTATTCCCAACACGACACCAAATTGATAGTTATGGTTTTTAGGGTCTAGGTCTATCAAGTAGACTAAGCACATTATGTATTTTAGGATCGAATCCACAAAAGACACACTATGATTGAGAGGATCTAAACTTAATCTAAAGCAAAAAAGTGTGTTTTAAATGAAATTTGAAAGTAAATAAACGCTGGAAAGAAAATGAAACTATGATGATAAAAGCGATGGGTCAAGGGCATGACAATGATTTAGATGAGATGATGAATCTTTGATGATGCTAAAAACATATTATGAACATTATCATTGGTTATAAATCACTGATCAAAACTTATTTCATCGAGCACCTTCCCGAGCATGAAACTCTATTGATCTAGATTGCAAGTTACATGCTTAAATCAAGGATTACTATTAACCAAAATGAAGGATAACATAAGATCTAGTTCTGAACATCACCTTTAACTCGTCAAATCAGCATAATCAACCAACCCTTAACTCATCTGAATGACTACTCACTAATATCAATGAATACACAAAGGTATGAACTTGATCTTTGCATAATCATGATTATAGAGTAAGTAGATAAAATATTTAAAGAATAAAATAAATTTGAAAGATTAAAAATCAAAATCATATAATGTTCTTAAATATCCAAAAGAGGCTAATATAGATCCCTAAAAACAAAGCATAAGTGTTTATAATTAGTTTTATTGTTATTTAAAGGGGGAAGCAAATGAGGTTGGTCAACTAAGTATAGGCGTTTCCTTGGTGTGGCTTGGCCTCTAGAGGAGCCCGCTGATGTTTCTTGGCCACTGGAGGAGCCTGTTGCAAGCCACCGGTCACATGAGGCCGGCTACAACACATCGGCAGATCTCCTAGCAAGTTTTTTCAAGTCTTCAATGGGTGCGTGAACCCCGTACGCCTCCATGCTGTTTTCCATCGGTGTGGCCAAGCTGTTAAGGCTGACCGCTGAAGCTCGACTACGACTTTATCCCGGTGGACCAGACCAATACATGCTTTGTTTCTTCACCAAACTTCTTTCTTTGATCTCTTTCTTACTTCATTAGATCCAATTTACTTCAAAACATACAAAAGCAAGAATGCATATGCAAACTACAAAAAATGCACCTAAAATCTAAGAATGATAGATAAATGCAAGATATTGATGATGAAATCCAATTAAAAAGATTCTAAGAAGTCAACCTAAATAACCATAACCAAAACATGCTTATATTTATGGTTAATTGAAGAAATGTTGAAAATCAAAGTTTAGGGTTCTTGAAAAGGGGAAAAACGAAACATTTGGGGAAAATGGAGGATTTTGGTTTCATTAGATAGTACATGGTGTAATGAGAGAGTTCCTAGAAGACTATAAAAAATTGAAAACGTTTTGGTGATGATTTATGGAGTTTTTGATGAGAAAAATTGCTTAATTGGCGATTAAAGATCTTGAACATTGCTAAATGTGTGTGTTAATGCTTAATGTTATTTCCATTGTGGTAAAAATGCATGATTCGATTGATGCTTTAAGAATTTCGTTATACTTTGTGGCTTCATATGAATCTTACTAATTTCTTTCAAAGTGATATAATTGTTTTGTAGATCATCAATGGCAAAAAATGATGCAATTGAAGCGGCAAATAAGGCAAAGGGAAAAGAAAGAGCTCAAGTATCTAAGCCCTCTAAGCCAGCAACTCAAGCTAAACCGACTAAGCGCAAGGATATGTGTGTGTTTGAAGAGTACAGCTAGACAAAGCATAGTGATGAGGAGCATAGTGAGCGGGAGCAGTGGAACCGAGAGTGATGAGGAAATAGCTCCAAGTGCCAAAGAAAATGCCATAGCAAAGGGAAAAAAGGGTAAGACACAAGAGCAAGAACCCAAAAAGATCACATATGCTTAATACATGTCGTTACCCTGACCCCGTATTTCTTAGTGAGGCAGGACTTCTAGAGGGTGTTGAAGCTATCTTCGATAATATGAGACTTGGAAATTTTCTAAGCTTAGCTTATGATACATATGAAGCCCTCACTAAAGAGTCCTCACTTTCTTCATGGTCTTGGTAAACAAACCAAGAAATTATGAGTAGGACGATGTAGTATGCATTGATTTCAGGATTGAAGGAAAAACGTACTCAGTAGATATTGCGGAGTTGAGTGAGGTTTACGGGCTAGAGAGAGGGTTACATGAATGCTTCAACGAGTGTAATTGATGACCAGAAGCGAGTGCAGTGACCAAGGCATTCCAAGAAAGTGCCAGATGGTGCTCGGTGGTGTTCAATGACCAGTCTTCGCAGCTAGATGGTGCCCGGTGGTGTCTAGCGGCCAGTCCGTGCAGCAAGATGGTACCCGGTTGTGTTCTGTGGCCGTTCTCAAGGGTCAGACGATAGCCCTAAGCTGCCGATTCTTGCGGTTTTTTGTGCCCACTAGCTCTCTGATTTATCTTGATTTGTTAGTAAACAGAGTTTGACCCAAATGGTTAAATGTTAACCAAACATTTTTATCTCTTACTATAAATACTTTAAAACCTAGTTTTGGAAGAGTTTATGCAAATTTTAAAGGATTTTTCTTAGTTGATGTCATATTTTAAACCTTCTCAGTCACTACAAGTGCACATTTATGCATTGTAATAAATATTAGGGTTGAATCCCACAAAAACCTATGTCAGACTACAAGTTCTGATGCAACAAATAGAGATAGAACATAATATTGGTGTGTGAAGTCACAATTGTAGAATATATTGTAATAAATGAAATGCATTAAACTTATATGGAGAAAGACGCTGGGCACATGGAATGTCACATGTATCAACTGTCGACTAAGTATCAATTGATGCGTTTCAGAGACACGATGTAGAACAAGCTCTCCGATCAGTTATTTTTAGCTGCAAAACCCTGCTCAGCATACCATCCACAACTTCTTGGCATTTCTTCTGAAACTCTAGAGTAATTACGGATTTTGACTTTAGAGAAAGGTCTTGACATTCGTTTGCATTTCAGCTTATACTCAATTATGTCTCCAACAAATCTCTGCAGTATCAAGGTTATAATGTGAGAATCTCCCACCATTTTCTCAGTCTTTGGTTTGTCCCCATTACTGATCTTATTGGACTTCCTTTCATAAGAGTAAGTGTCTTCATGCAGGACTTCATTAACCTCATTCTTATTGCCAAGTGTTGTTGTTGGCATAACATCCAACTTCTTCACATCGTCTATGGCAACACAAGAGCCATGTTTGATGCCAACTTTGTCTGAAATGGTGTTGTAGAATATCTTTTTGTCAATGTTAGAGAAAGCGATCTTTTTTGGTAAATAAAAAATTGTGCCTGCTGTTGAAAGGAAAGGTCTCCCAAGAATCAACGGCATATATAAACCATTGCTTATCTCCACAACTTGAAAATTAGTGGGAATCAAGCATTTCCCAATCTGAATATGTAAATCTTCAATGTATCCTTGTGGAGTTGTTGAAGCATCTGCAAATCTGATGGACATCTGAGAGGTCTTAATATAATCAATTTCCAAACCTTGTGCAATATCCTCTGACATGAGGTTCACACTAGATCCAAAATCATGGAGAGTCTTCAAAATCAACTCCGAAAATGGAGCATGGAACAACAAACTTCCATGGATCTTCTAGTTTACGTAATTGTCTTAATGATGAAGCCCAAAAATTCCTCTCATGACTTGGAAATGAGACTTTAGGAACATCAATTAGTGGTTCTTCATAAGTAAATTCCTCTTCTTCAACCCTTGCAACTGGTTGATCATCAAACGAATAAGAGAATACCTCAAAAACTCCATTTTTGACATGAGAATCTAAAGATTGTACAGGGATCAATCGATTTTAGAGATGATTGATCGAGTTGTATGGTGGATCGATTGATCCGGCGTGTCTATAGAAGATGATGAATTTTTGATCCCGCTCCTAATTTCCAGTGCATTGCAGGGCACCTTATTCTTAGACGTGGAAGCAACATGAAATACTTATATCAAGAGAATTAACAATACAAGTCAAACTCGCAAGTTCCAATTGCTCGTTGTACATGTTATCCATATTTTTGTTAAGATCAAATATCTTGTTATTCACTTCTTGTGCACTCATGTTCTTCCCATCTAATATGTGCTGCAACATGAGCTCAAGCCTATTATCTTGGAGAGGTGATACTTGATATCCTTTGTTCTGATTGGTTCCTAGGTTTCTAATATAGTTAAAATCTACACACAAGCCACTAGATCCTTCTCCATACACTCTTTGATCATTCTTAAGAATTCGATATATCTTAGCATTCAGTCATATGTGATTTGACACTTTTGATGTGATGTGACCTATCATGTTCAGAGAAACTATTACTGTTTCTAGCTGCTAGATTGTTCATCAAATTAGTGGCCTCTTCTGCAGTGTTAGTAAAAAAATCGCTTATACTAGTTGTATCTAGAGCCATCTCAAACGTCCACTCAATTCCACTATAAAATATATTTTGTGAGGTTGAAATCTAAATAGATGTGGTGTGGACATCTTTGAGATCTTCCCTGAATTGCTCCCAAGCCTCATTAAAATATTATGATTCTCCTTGATGGCATGTAGTAATCCTAGTTCTAAGCTCAATTGTTTTAGATCTGGTGTAGAGTGATTCAAGAACATCGCTTTACACTCTAGTAATCAATCTTGATGGCAATGACTTCAGCCTCCTATGTTCTTTATCATTCAAGAAAAATGAAAAGAGCTTGCACCTTAGGTAGTCTAGAGGAATGCCAATAGAGCTGTTAGCTACAAAGATCCTCAAAAGTCTCAATGTGCTCCATAGAACTCTCTGAAGCCAAACAACAAAACTGATTCTCATAGTTTGCAAAAGAAGTATGTTGCTCTCCTAGTGTGACTCTGCGATGAGGCTATTCCTGGTAGGCCATTGCTGCTTGTACCTGAAAAGAAAAACTCAGAAGAAATATTAAATACGAAAATTATATAAAAAGGATCGACTGATCTCAAAGCGAATTGATCGATCTCTTATGCACAAATAAAAAAACATCCTATACTAGACTCGAAACAAAAACTCATAGGCAACGTTCTAGTCCTTGACAACGGCGCCAAAACTTGATGTTTCAGGTTTTAAACTTTTTCAATCACTGCAAGTGCGCAATTTTGCGCTGTTGTAAAGATTATGATCAAATCCCATAGAGACCAGTGCCACACTACAAGCTGAGATGCAACAAATATAGCTAGAATGTAATATGGTTGTATGAAGTCATGATTGCAAAATATAATTTAAAGTAAATTAAATGCGTTAAACTTCTATGGAGAAAGACGCCGGACACATGCAATGTCGCATGTATCAATGATCGATTAAGCTATCCAACTAATTTAGGGATTTGTTAACGAATCGTTCCAGAACTTGAAACACTATTGTAAAGCTAACATACTCTCACAAAGCTAGCTATCTAAATATGAATAATCAGGATTCCCTAGTAGTAATTGTATGTTGATCCTAAATAATTATGCCATCAATCTAAACAAGTCTGATATGTTCATTAAGACGGCATAACTTTAACTCTCATTGGCTATTCTCGTCAAATATTATCAATTGTTTATTCCGGTAGCACAATTATCGCTTTTGACGCATAGATTAAACCTACAAATCATAAGGTAGGTGATCAAGATAACTTAAGCATTGAGAACACAAAGATGAAGAATCATGATGGTAAATTCATAATCTAATAACTTAACCTAATCAATCATTGAATCTCTTTGAACAAACCCTAAACCAAACTAGTGGATTAATCAGACATAGATACATACATTAAAACCAATTCAATATATGCATAAATATCAAAATAATAATAAACGAGAGTTCAGAAAGCACTTCTTGAAGAGATAGATAATTCTTGTCCATTGGCTAAGAATAAAATAAAAAAAGAAATAAAGGCAAGTTGTAACTACATAAAACTCGTGCAACACTATTTATATAAGATTCCTAAGTTCTAAGGTTGGATGGAGTTGTCCAAAGTCGGTTGGAATAGGAAAAATGAAAATATGATCATTGGGATCAATCAATCCAGAGAGTGGATCAGTCGATCCCTGCTTCAAAATGCACCACTTCATTTATGCATCAATCTGGTTGATCTCATTTGTTCTTGTTGATCCATCTTGTTTCGTTCGATCCATCTTGTTCTTGTCGATCTCTGATGCATCTCTTTTGACACTTGAAATCTTGAAACGTCTAAACCAGGTCCAAATGTTCCTTTCAACTCTAGTGACTTGTAAAACCTGTAAAAGTATAAATAACATCAAAAGGACATAAAACCTAACATAAACTTGATTAATGACACTAACATTGTATGGAATCAATGGATGAAAAACATTAAAACTATGACACATCATTAGCCACCTAAAAGATTCTCACAACAAACTTTGTATGAATACAACTCTTTTAAGTATTAATTATTTTTTTTCTTCTTAAATCCTTTAACTATTCATCAAAGAATCATGATTAACCAATGATCAATCTCGTTGCTTTGTGTTATCAAGAGGATTAGTGAGTAGTCTCTTTAGAACTCTGGGGAAATGGTAGATCTAGGGTGATTAAAAGTTGATTACTGAATTTTACACTTGTTATTAGTACATGTTATTAAGGCTATATTAGCAGTGATCATTTCTTAGTACATGTTATTAAGTATAGATTAGCGTTGATCTTGTTGATTTAAGACTTATGCAATTTTATGGCCGAAAGGTGTTTGATAAAATATCAGAATCAAAATTACTAAGAGCTTTACATTTCTAACCTATGGAAATAGTTTATTAGGATGTTTAGTGATTATTTAGACTTTATAATCATTTTCATTGATCATTTATTAGCTAACGGAAGTTATTGATTATTGGATATTTAGTAAAGAGATTAGTTCGATGGAAGTGGGTTGGTCTAGATTAGTGACTTAAGACCAAAGGTTTAGCCAATGAAAGTAGATTTAGCTCCACTAATTAACATTTGATTACCTTATTCAACTACTATTCGCCCAAGGTTTTGATTTTCTGTATTCGAATTTAAACGGATTTTACTCTTTTTCTTCTTTTATTTACTTTGAATTTGGTTCTTTTGAAACACAAACATTATTTGCTTAAACTGAAATGGGATTTGTATTCTTAGTGACTTGATCTTTTTTCTCCGTGGTTCGACCCTAAAGTGCTATGCACGATAGATTTATTTGATAGACTGGTTGAAAAACCATTTATCACACGGTAAATATTTTATTTTATTATAACTCATTTTATCATCATTATTTTACTTTCTAGCGTACTAAATATTTAGATCACCGGTTATGTTTCATTGTAGCGCGTTAAATATATATGTACTAATATGATATTTAACATCTAATAACTTATTACAACGTTAAGAAGAAATTTATAAGTATATTTCTATATTTATATAATACCAAAGAAGTTTAACATGTTATAAAAATTATATATAACTTGTTATTTAACTATATTTACATGTATTTACCATCATTTAAGAGAATGATTTGATATTTATTATTTTAGACATTTACATTTTTAGGTAGTGTTAATTTATAATATAAATATCTATTACATAAATATTAATATTCTAGACATTTACATTTTAGGTAGAATGTTAATTTATAGTATAAAGAACAATTGTATTGTAAAGACTGAAATTTATCATACATTTTGAAAACATGTTTTATACAAATACAAATAATGTGTTATTTAATTATGTACATGTATATTTTAGAATGAAAATATTTTGAACTTGTTTTATTTACTTGTAATTTGTTATAATTACTTGTAACTTGTTAAGTAGATTATTATAAGTATATCTTTATATTTATTGACTTTTTGATGTATAACCAATATCAAGTAGGAAAAGAAAACAAAAACAGTTGAAGAGCAAGAAGAATCGATTTTTGAGTAGCACGAAGTAAGATTTAGTCGAAAAAGGGAATTGATATCTCTTGAGATGGAGAGGGAGAGAAGAAGAAATTAGCAAAGCCAATAGCAGAAAGAGAAGAGAGATTGGGGCATGTGGGACCATAAAATTAATGAAAGGTGATAATGCGAGTGGGGTTAAATTGATCTAAAATGGTGCAAATATGTTTCTTGTTATAATCAATGGAAATAAATTATCGATTTCTTAATTTAGCATCTTTGATTGCTTTTGACCCAATTACCTCAATATATAACGAGAAAGGACTATATTCAAACTTGAAACGACAAGCTGCCATTTATACAACTGAATATTTTGTGAGAACTTTCGCTAAGCGACGCGTTCGCAAAAGAGAATGTTACAAATGTCTCACTAAAAAATGTTAATTAATACTCTTTCAAATTTTTTTTTGAATATTATATAATATTTAAAAATCTTTTTATTACAAGTGTCACTGTTTTTTTAAATTTTTAGAAAAAAATATAGCTCTATTTTTTAATATTGATAAGTAGATGGTTCACTAAAATCCAAACGTGAAAAATCTATGTGGAACAAAACCATTTATTAGAAAAAAGTATACACCACTTTCGATTGACCTAAAATTCAGAAAAAAATTAAAATAAAAGAAAGGTGAAACCAAAATTTAAACTCTCGAGGCAAACGAGTGTTGCAACCCTTCCCTCGTAATTCCACGACTCTGCAAAGTTAAAAACGATTCTGGATTATCCTTTTAGAAGTTTCAACCAGCTTGCCCATGAGTATAGGATTTCTCCATGTCTCTGATAATTTCGTTCCCGCTATAAAAGATAAACATAAACTTGGAAAACAAACTTCATGATGAAAATTTGTGAACCCCGACCCTACTTTCCGAAGGCAACACTACTGAAATAATGTCTTGAAATTGATTTGTATACCCCTGTTGGAGCAGACTAAGAGTGAGTTTGTATCTACCTTACTACGCCATAAAGATATGTCCTCATCCGAGAAAGCACCATCCTTTAGCCTTTTAATTTCATATTTGATCTGAGAAAGAACATCATAACGTCTACGTCTCAGTCTATGGTTCCCAAAAACATCAGCCAAAGTATCATATAGTTTGATTCACATATTAATACATCACGTCCCCCCAACAAATTAAACAGTCTTCCTAGCGAACTCCAATTGTCGAACCAAAAAGACTTTTGGGAACCACTCTTCACCTCAATTTTATGGAACTCCTTTGCTGAGTCACAATACTTGTTAATTTTCCTCCACATCCACGATCCAACACTCGTATTCACCTTTACTGACCAAAACGAACCCCTCCTTATCAAGTTCTTCTTAATCCAATTTACCATAGAGAATACTTAGAAGAAACCAATCTCCATATCATCTTAAAACAGCTCACCTTGTTAGCCTCAACTAAACATTTTTGACCAAGATCCTCTTCTAATTTTGGTGTACAGATATCTATCCAAGCCACATTAGCTTTCTTTGGATTTAAATCTCGACCAGAGTATAAAAGCCAAACGTATCCTCTCTATGTCTTTAAAGAAAGCTCGTGGGAATCTAAATGCAGCTATCCAAAAGTTCTTCAAGCTAGCAATCAGCAAAGAAAGTATTGAAGTTTACCTGCAAAAGATAAAAATTGATTTTCCCAAGAGCCAATCCAAGTGCAAATTTTCTCTATAAGAGGTTGAAAATCAGAAGTAGACATTCTTCTTGTTAACAGAGGCAACCCCAAGTGTTTTACCGGAAGTGTTCCAATATTAAAGGAAACGCAGAGAGATATACCCGCGTAGCAATGGATATTCTAGTGATAAAAATGAGGTATTCTCCAACCTAATATTCAAACCCGAGATACGAGCAAAATCATCAAAGACAACAAGGATACCTTCATTGGAGCGAGTTCTTCTAAAAAATATAGGGAGAAAGGGAACAACCTTGACGCAGTCCCTTCTCACTCCTAAAAAAGCCAGCGAGTTCTCCATTGACCTGATCCGAGAAGGATAGGGTGGTAACATACAACTCAATCCATTATATAAACTCTGTTGGTAGTTCCATAGCCTTCAAAACCGTGAAAAGAAAATCCCACTTTACCGAGTCAAAAGCTTTGAAGATGTCTATCTTCATAGCACATCGTAAAACTATATTTGGCTTATAATAATCCTTTACAAGCTCAGACGCGAGAAGAAGATATTCCATCAAGTAGCGGTCTTTTATAAACACCGACTAATTTGGCGTTATAAAATCATCGAGAATTATCTTTAAGCGGTTGGCTAAAATTTTAGAAATAACCTTACAGAGCATGTTGCAGCATGATATTGGATGGTTATCCTTTATTCCGATGGTACTCGTCCTCTTCGGGATCAAAGCAAGAATCGTTGTATTAGCGCCTTTAGGTAGGAAACCGTATGTGAAGAAAGCTTTTCTAGCAACGATGAAATCCTTTTCAACAATGGGCCAAACCTCTTTAAAAACTCCACTGTATAACCACCCGCGTCTAGAGATTTATTTGAAGACATCGAGAACAACACCCATTTAATCCGGTGCAGAAACATCCCACATTAACCTCACCCTATCCTCCTTAGAACACCTGTAATTTAGCAGCTGTCTAATTCCCTCCGATGTTACAACAGAATTATCACCAGGCTGCATAGAAAACAGATCAAAATAAAACCTCAGCGCCTCCGATTTGATATCATCCTTACTCGTAAACAATGTCCCATACGGAGCTTTCACCACATTAATCGAATTTCGAGGCTCTCTCTTTTACTGCATTATAGAAGAATCTGTTACTTTTATCACCAACCTCAAAACTCTCTTTTGGTTTATATCAAAACCTTATCGTCTTATTTTATACATTTGAAGAATTCAGATACGTTGGTCAACTCATAGATTTCAAATGGATGCAACATCTCAACGCATAGTATGTTTATTTTGGTGCTCATGATTTGTGTGCCAATTATTTTAAAGTTTGGAGAAATAAACTTTTTACTAGGTTTCATTTGCATCCTTCAATTGTTTGATTTCCACGAATTTCGCAATGCTTGTTGATGTGATCAAAGTTTTAAAACCTGATAGATTTATTTAAGTGCACGGAACTTGAAGCAACCAAAATGTGTAACTGATCCATAAACAATTAGAAGTACACACTAGAATGTATGAAACGTGTTAAATTAAGCAACAAAAATGGTTTTTTTTTGTTGGAAAGGTGATTTACGCTTTAGACGTGATATCATCAATGGCTGCCTCCAAGTAATAGGCGATACGTTTTTTGTATTTCTATGAGAAGCTGTACAGCACCCACGATGCCCAGTAGTAAGTCTGGGTCAAAGATTTGGAACTCGTATGGTTTCTAAAAAAAACAAAACGTAAATTGCAAGAACAAAGAAACAATAGCAGATAAGCAACAACAGCAAATAAACAAAAGACTAACATGCTTCGAATTTAAACAAAACGGGAAAATGAAACTGGAATAAAGAAACACAATCTAGATAAACAAGCGAACAATTGGGCAAAGGTAATTGACTTTGGAGATCTTTGGTTAACTAATTATACTTATGCTATCTAACAATGTTAGTCCTTTGATCTTAGATCACTAGTTTACTTTCATGACACTAATCATATACTTATAATCCCCATTAACAATAAACTTTCATTCATGATAAGTGATAAGCATGCAGTAATCTCAAGTCTTAATAGTCATTAAGCACCTTAAATATCAACTTCCATTGGTTAAGCCTGCAAAACTCTATATTAAACTCAATCGAGAATTTCATCAAACACTTTTCGAGCATAAAATATCCTAACATATTGAACAACTTGACATAGGCTAATCTATCATTAAGTTCATCTTAATTCTAAGAATTGATTGATAGAAATGTAAGCCATAAGCATCATCAATCAACCTTAAATCACCCTAATTTACCAAACTCAAATTCTCTAATGACAATACTCACTATTCATTATGAATAAACAAAGACAATGAAGGAAAATTTTATAATCATGATAGATAACTGAAAAAATCTAAATCTAAAAGAAAGATGAAGTAAATTGCATAAAATGAGAATCAAGATCATACAAAGATTTAATAACCTCAATGTGGAAAAGGTTTAGAGATAAATTAGAAAATCATGTAAAATAGGTGTAAAAAATTATATAGTAAGATAAAAGCGAGTTGGGTCAACCCGAGATGAAACAGATCAGATGTTGGAGTAAGATAAAAGCGAGTTGGGTCAACCCGAGATGAAACAGATCAGATGTTGGAGTTCTCGGGAACTGCGGCTAGCTCCTCTAATCGCTACATCTGGTGGCTACACATGGTCACTGCAATTTCCATGAGGTTTTCTAAAAATCATACTGACCCCTCCTTGTCGCTAGACCTCGTCTCGAATTCTTCTTTCATCTTCGTACTCACTTTTGATCAGTATTGCCATTATTTAGTCCAAACACTTGATCTTCATAATTCCACTCTGAAAACCTAAACAAAACACTTGCATATGCAATATGAAACTAAAATTTCCTAGATGTTCATGAATATACACAAAAATGAGAAGGAATAAGGCTCGAAAAGAGACAAAATCACAAGATACCAACTCCCCTGAGCTAACATTTTGCTTGCCAGCAAGCAAATAAAAAAGATTTGAAGACAAGGATTCATGACAACAAAAATCAACCAAGCTATTAAAATAATTTTTGAGATAATACTTCAAGCAATGAAATAATAAATCCCTAATCAGTCATCCTCTTTACACTTATCGGAACTTCAATCTTTGACTACGGAAGACCAAGTATCCACAAGATTTCACTTCAACCAACTCACTACATATATTTAGTTTCAAAGGTAAAATCTTACAAAGGGGAAATAGATCTAATCTTACAGGCATGGTAGAAAAGGATTTTGAGGAACGAAGAGGCAGTTTAATCATTTAGATGACTTACTCTCGAAAAGGAATGAGAATGCATAACATCACACAAAATCAGGGAAGACATGGAACAATTAATGCATACAAAGATTAAATTCCTTGTTGTATTCAACCCTTAGCTTAGGCTTCTAAATTTTATCCCAAGTCGAACTTCCCTTTTCCTTTTAATGATAAATCCTTATGCTCTTCTAGCACAATCAATCAACCTCAAAGCCAATCCATTTATGATTACAAACACTTAGGAGACACTATTTTCTTCAAGCTATATCTTTCCTTTAGGCTCTTTTCTTAATCCACTACTTTTCATTCTTTCATATTTTTAGTGGATTCTATAATCTATTCTCAAACATAGAGCCATGCCATTTTTTTCTTTTTTCACCTAGTGTGTTCTCCTTGTTGGGTGTGATTTGGTCTTTGGTCAATTGCAGAGTGGGAATAAGCTCCGATGAATCAGGGGTCAATTAATTGTCCTACTATTTCACTTTTTTTTAGTTTCCTATAATCTCTTTTTCAATTAGTTGTAGAAGACCGAGTCTTCATATTTGGGTATATAAAATCCAAGCAAGCTATCATAATGAAGTATCAAAGTTTCTAGCTTTTGTTTGGGTGTTCTTTGAGATAAACAAATTTGGTATCAGAGTTTGATACGAGTGAGTGAAGGGAAACACAAGTGAGAGAGTGACAATTACGATTGAGTGAAATAGGAGAATCAAGTAACTTTTTGCAACTGAGCATACCTAGGTTTGACGGCGACTATTATCATTTGAGTCTTCTCATGGAGAATCTCTTGAGATCAAAGGAATATTTGGGTGTGGTGAAATATGGAGTTGTTTAGCCAGAAAGTGCGGAAATGATGTCCAAAGCACAAAAGAAGACCCTTGCTGAAGCAAGACTGAATGATCTAAAAGCAAAGAATTATCTTTTTAGTGCAATTGAAAAATCCATTCTCAAGACGATCTTTGAAAGAGAAAAACAAAATATCATGGGAATTCAAGAGTAAAGTGTGCTCAGTTATAGATGATATGGAGAAACTTTGAGCTGTTGGAGATGAAGAATAGAGAATCTATCTTTGATTACTTCACAAGAGTAATGGAGTGGTGGCGAAAGATATGAGAAATTGTGAAGATGACATGTAAGATGACATGTAAGATGTCAAGATTGTGGAGAAAATTCCGCACACATTAACTGAGAATTTTAACTAAATTGTTTGCTTAAACGAAGAGTCTAAAGATATCGACAATCTCTCAATGGATGCATTGTTGATTTCATTTTAGTACATGAGAAAAAGATGAGAAAACCAAACAGTATGGTAGAAAAGAATTTGTTGAAAGATAACTATGAAGATCGGGGTGATAGAGGCAAATTAAGAGGAATGGTATAAGGAAGAGGAAGATGCAGATGAAGGTTCTTCAAAGCAACAATAGAGTGTTTCAAGTGCCACAAACTTAGAAATGTTCAAATACGAATGCCCAGGCTGGGATGGTAAAGCTAACTATGCTGAGGTAGATGGTGCAGAGGATGATGTATTGTTGATGGCTTTCATGAGAGACAATGAAGGAAAGGAAGAAGTCTAGTTCCCTGATTCAGGTTGCAGCAATTATATGTGTGGAGACAAATCCTGGCTTTCAAAACTTTATGAAGGATTTCGTCATCAGTGAAGCTAAGGAACAATTCTTCATTTTCAGTTACAGGAAAATGAAGCATGAGTCTACGAGTCGATGGAAGATCACACACAATCACCGATGTGTATTTGTACCTAAAATGACGAGTAATCTGGTCATTATAGGTCAGCTTCTCGAGAAAAGATGTGAACTCTTGATGAAGCATGGAGTATGCAAACCTTATCATCCTGAATTAGGCCTCATTATGCTTTCAAGGATGGTGACAAACAAACTGTTCAAAATCATGGCAACCAAAAATTTTGTGAATGTCGTGTCTAAATGCCTATAGACCACATCAACCAATGAGTTTCAACTTTGGCACAACAGGTATGAGCATCTCAACTATAAGGGCTTGAGAATGTTAAAATATCAGAATATGGTAAAAGGGATGCCACATCTAAATACAATAGAGGAATCTGCAACATGTGTCAGTTGTTTGGTGGTAAAACAAAATCAAGAAAGCATCCCAAAGAAGAGTGTGTGACGGTCATCACAAAGATTACAACTGATACATTCATATCTCTGCAGTCCAATCTCTCCGGCATCAAACAATGATAAGAAATACATCCTTACCTTTATCGATGACTAGAACAGAAAAGTTTGGATCTATTTCTTATCAAACATATCTGAAACTGTGTGTTGTTTACAAGATTTAAGAGTAAAGTGGAGAGAGAAATTAGAGAGACAGTAGTTTGTCTAAGAACAGACAGATGAGGAAAGTACATGTTCAATGAGTTTAAGAAATTATGTGAAGAGATATGGATAAGTAGACAGCTCATAATCGCATTCATTACACCACAACATAATGGAGTGGTTGAGCATAAGAATCGTACCCTTATGAACATGGTGAGGTGCATTCTAAATGATAGTTTGAAGGTTATTAGTTAAACTTATCATGCATATTACTTTACGATCGAATGCTCAAGAGAAAATAACATTAACACACTGAGAGGATGTCAACTTAATCTAAGGCTATCATTTTTTTTTGGGTATTAAATCAAAATTCATATAAACAAAGGCATGAAATAATTAAAATCAGTTTTTAAATTCACCAGCTAAAATCGGGAATAAATCTCCAATATTTTTAGAGAGAATACATTGTGACATATGTGGTCATATCCACCCATCATGCAGACCGTTTTGATATTTTGTTTTATTGATTGATGCATCCAATAGATACTCACATGTGTGTCTATTGACTACACAAAATACGTCTTTCACAAGATTCATTGCTCAGATAATCAGGTTGAAAGCACAATTCCCTGATTATACAATAAAGAAAGTAAGACTTGATAACGCTGGTGAATTCACTTCACAAAATTTTAATGACTATTTTATGTCATTAGTAATTGATGTTGAGCATCCGGTTCCTCATGTCCATACTCATAATATCATGGTTGAATCTTTGATTAAACGGCATTAAATCATTGCTACAACATTAATACTGAGAACAAAGATCCCAATTTAGATATGGAGTCATGCAACTTTGCATGTAGCGGCAATCATTCAAATACAGCCAAGTGCATATCATAAATATTCTCCTTTTCAATTAACATCAGGTCAAGAGCCAAATGTATATCATCTTCGTGTTTTGGATTTGCGGTTTATGTTCTTATAGTCCCACTGTAAAGAACAAAAATGGGACCACAAAAGAGATTGGGAATATACGTCGGTTAGGCATCACCAAGTATAATTTGATATTTTGAACTGCAAACTGGATATATTACATGGTGCACTCCGTCTTTACATGATTACTATTTTAATGAAGATGAATTTCCAGCGTTAGGGGAGGAAATTAAAGAAGTTCCAAAAGATATTACATGGTGCCCTCCGTTTTTATTGTACCTTGATCCCCCTATGAAACAACCTGAACTAGAAATTCAGAAAATTGTAGATTTACAAAATATAGCAAATCAGCTACCAGATGCGTTCACTGATACAAAAAAGGTGACAAAATCATATGTACCCGCTATGAATATTCTATCAAGAATTAATGTTTCGGAAGAACAAAATGATGGAAAAATAGCAAATGAGCCCAAAGTTCAGTTGTAAAGGGGATGCCAAATGAGCCCAAAAAAATCTGGACGCATGTGGTATAATCGCTTAAGTGAAATTTTTTTTGAGAAAATAATATACCAACAATGCGATATGCCCTTGCATATTTATTAAGAAATCGTTATCTGGATTTGTGATCATTGATGTATATTATGACGACCTTAACATAATTAAAACTCAAAAGAAGATTAATGATGCAAGAACTCATAATGAAAGAAGAGTTCGAAATGAAAGATATTGGAAAAACAAAATTTTGTCTTGCACTCTAGATCGAGCACATTCGAGATGAAATTTTTATACTTATAAAATTATACGAAAAATGATCTTGAAATGCTTTTATATGGATAAAGTAACTCCTTTAAGTATCCCAATTGTCAATAGATTGCTTGATGTTGACAAATATCCATTTCGACCTTGTGAAGATAACGAAGAAGGATTAGGTTCTGAAAGTACTTATATGAGCGCTATTGGTGGACTTATGTATCTTGAAAATTGTACCTGACTGGATATAGCATTCACTACAAATCTACTTGCAAGATACTGTTCGTCTCTTAAGACTCCTAAGAGCAGACACTGGAATTGAATAAAACATATTTTCGTTATCTTCCGGGAACAATTGACTTGGGATTATTTTACCCTAGTAACTCCAATTTTGATTTGGAAAAAATGTCGTTTCAGACATGAACTTTCAAAAAGTGGATGTTTAAATCATAAACTTTCAAAATATCATTTAAATGCTAAAGTTTTTGTTGACATTCAAATTAAATAGTGAAGTTTCGTTGACTTGGGTAAAGAGGCATGCCGTTACAGAACACGATGACGGGGTTAACTAGTTGTTAATGGTAAGTTAACGTAATGCCTTTTTGGCCTAGTCGACGAAAGTTTGCTATTTAATTTGAAAATCAACAAAAAATTTGGTATTTAAATGGTATTTCGAAAGTGTGTGCTTAAAAACATCCACTTTTTTAAAGTTCATGCTTTTTTGTTGACATTTGCCCTTCTGTTTTTATCATAAACTTAAGTGTTAGTGAAAACATATTGAATTTACAACATTTCTAACAAATAAAATAATAGTCTAAGAACATGTTATTAAGTGTGGTTTATTTTTACTATTTTAAAATTAAACATTTAGTTGCTTTTCAATATAGTTAATTTAATATGTTATAGAGGTTCTAATTAAATCATATAAATACAAAATATTTTTCTAATTTTCATTACCATTTTCTTTTTTTTTTTGTTTTTAGTAAAAACAATATTACAAATTCTATTTAAGGTTTACTAAAAAAAGTTTTTAAAATAAAATAAAAGATGGAAACAATTGTAAACTATAATTTTGAACTGATTCAACATGTGAGAAGGAAATATCAAATTGTTTTTTTGCTCTTAAGATTGTCTAAGGTTAAAAACTTATCATAAATTATGAAATAATTATTTCAAACCACTCGAATGTATAAAAATTTAGATTTCACCAATTAATCTTCAAAATCTTTTTACCAAAAAAGAAACAAAAGATGAATTTTGATCGATGTAGAGATTGAGATGAAACTTTCTGAATCTGCAGGCACCTTACCCGGTGAGTGTTGAGGACGAATCAGATGGAAACAATTGTAAACTTTGTAAAAATTTGTAAACAGTTTTTAAAATAAAATAAAAGATGGAAACAATTGTAAATTTCAAATATGAAATGCATTATCTAGAAAAATAAAATTTAACTTGAAAAAGGGGGAATTAAATTGATTACCAAATGTTAGTGACACCTTAAAATTTTAAATTTTATTTAACATGTATTCAATTATGGAAAATATGTTTTAATGACCGAATTAAAAAGTTTGAAAGAAAAATTTTGTTATTAACTTAGAAAAAAAATATTTGACACGGATTTATCACATAATGGTTTGTGTAAAGATAATTAATATCTACTATTGGATTAAAAATATAATTATTTTTACTTATATTATCTCAAAAAGATAAAAAATATTAATTTTGATAAACAATAAAAAATGACTTATACAAAATGTCATTTTAATACCAAACTTTTTGTTAACTTTCAAATTAAATAGCAAACTTTTGTTGACTCGTCAGCAGGTTAACCCCGTCATCGTGTTCTGTAATGACATGCCTTTTTTGGCCGAATCAATGAAACTTCACTATTTAATTTGAACGTCAACAAAAACTTTAGCATTTAAATAACATTTTGAAAGTTTGTGATTTAAACGTCTGTTTTTTGAAAGTTCATGTCTCAAACAACATTTTCCCATTTTGGATTAAACCAGCGTACGAAAGAGTTGGGGCGGAAGAGGGGGGAAATCTCTCCGTTCCTGGTTGAGTGGATTTTGCAAATGCAGATTATTTATCAGATTCACATAAAGTCCGATTACAAACCAGATAATTTTTCACAGTTGGAGGTACTGTAATCTTTTGGTGTTCCCAAAGCAGATTTAGTTGCAACTTCCTCAAATCATGCAGAGACTATTGCACAAAGAATATGTGTGGCTTAGATCTATGACTCAACACATACAAGAAACAAGTGGATAGTCATTAATATAAAGCCAAGAAAGTTGTTTGAATACAATGCTGCATGTGTCGCCCAATTAAAACAAGGTTATATCAAGAGCGACAGAACGAAGCATATCCCCCCAAGAATTTTTTCTTACACATAAAAACTCGAGAAAAATCAAGAAGTGGATATCTGATATATCCGTCCAACTGACAATGCAACTGATATATTCATAAAGGCGCTTCCCATTACAACATTAAGAAAAAACGTTCATAATATGTTGATGCGTCTTCTACGAATTTATGAAGAGAAGATTATATCTATCATTTCAGGAGAAGTTGCATTACTGTACTCTTTTTTCTTTGTCATGGTTCTTATTTTTTCATGATAAAATTTTTAACGAGATAATATATAATATATCATTAATGATAGATAATAATAAAAAAATATTATAAAATTATTATCATTATTTAATATTTTATCAATTCTTTTAGCGACTTATTTTTCTACCTGTCTTACCAACTTATGACAACTATATATATATATGACTTACTCATGTATAGAATTAATAAAAAAGAAAGCAAAACTAAACAAGATGAATAATAAAAACTAGATTCTCTTTAAAACACACCTTACATCTCTTTACCTTTCAAATAATAGAATACTATATTCTACAACATACATTCCTATATATATTACACACATATCATATATATATTATAACAATACCGACTTAATAACATGTATTATTCATCTTTCAAATACTAAAATTTACACATGTCTCTCTTTCAAAAAAGACAAAAAAAACATTATGATGGAAGACCTCAAAGTCAATGGATGCGGTTGCGACTTTTTAAATTTTTTTTGTCCTTTGTGCACTTTGTGAGTTCAAAAAGACAAAATGCGGTAGAAATTTTGTGCAATTGCTCTGTACTTTTCAACTAAATTCTATTTACTATTTTATAATTTTTTATAGATAACCTTTTGAGATAAATGATCTATTTCTCCATAAATTACTTTATCAGATATATACACTAAATTTTCAATATAAAATTACATAAACTTATACCAAATATGAATTCCATACATCGTTTATCTAACTACGGTTAAAACCAACAAATCATATTATAGTATTAAGGTTCCAACAATTACTGATTAGGAT
This sequence comes from Cardamine chenopodiifolia, assembly GCA_963922655.1. Classification (NCBI taxonomy): domain Eukaryota; kingdom Viridiplantae; phylum Streptophyta; class Magnoliopsida; order Brassicales; family Brassicaceae; genus Cardamine; species Cardamine chenopodiifolia. The sequence goes on along the minus strand of OZ000487.1, from coordinate 4,171,875 downwards.
GATACACAATCGATAAAACAATATTGTTTTGATGTTTTTTTGCTGCAATTAAAATTTACCTATAGTTATATATATCTAAATTTATTTATAATAAACATGCAGTACTCTAGTGGCAAGATGAGTCTTCGGTATCCAACAAGTCGTGGGTTTGAAGGCCGAGTTATTCAATATTTTTTTTTTACTTTTACTATTTTGATAATAATTTAATAGGAAATCCCAATTGGATCCGGTTAAGGATACATATCGGAATTGATAAACTACAAAACGGGCATAAACCGGAATAGACCACACTTCCATCTCAACTTTCATCCGTCGTCTCTCTCTTTCATCCACCGTCTCTTTCCATCTCAACTTAAACACTTAATCAAGCGTAAGCCAGCAAAGAGAATCCAAGACCATTGCCGGAACCTGAACCAGAAGATCCTCCTCCACCGTACTCCACCTCATCAGCACTACTAGCCCACTCCTCGACGCATGCTACGTCACATACAACATCATATCTTCCGTCAAAAAACACAAATTATTTTTCCGAGATACCCCACATACCCCATCCACCGGAATTGCTAGATCTTCGTCGAATCAGGCCGTTAACAGAACTAAGTCGCCGGATCTAGCCACCTAGCCAACGAAACCACAAGGAAATCGTCACAAACCGCCGCTCGAATGTCACTGGAGAAGAAGAGGCCTCAACCCGAACTAGACTGCAACCCACCAAAGTCGCCATCCTTGAGCAGCCGGAGGAGCAACAGGCCCAGATCCACGAGAAAGGCAATACTCCTCAGTCTCGTCGCACCTACTCTCCGGCTACGCAGCTGATGGTCCGGAGATGAGAAGAAGGTTTGCTTTGCGCCATATGAAATGATGAAATCAAAGGATATCTAGGGGTTTTCGTAAATTTTCTCAGATTGAGAGATGTTCCGATGAATTGGTGTTTGTGAAATGGAATTTGGAAAGTCAGGAATAAAGGTTACTGAGACAGTGCCATCTCCGTCAAGTGCACACCTCAGGCTTTGAACCCACGAGATGCTGCTTACAGAAGACTCAGTTTGCCACTGGACTACTGCATGTTTTTTATAAATGATATCAGTTTTATATAAATATAGCTAAAATTTCATTATACCCAAAACATCAAAATAACGTTGTCGTTTACGTGTCATCCTTAATCAGCGATCGTTAACGGAATCTTAACATCGTAATCCGATTTGTTGGTTTTAACCGTATTTAGATAATTGATGTATGAAATTCAAATTTGGTATAAATTTATATAGGTTTATGCATGATAAAATAACAAAGTTCATGGGAGAATAAGCCATTTACCCTATTTCTTTGGTAAACTTTATACTAGAAACATGACTATTAAAATTATATTTTGATATGAATTCATATTTAAAATAGTATTTTTAGGTAAAGCGAGTGTGAAAGTGTCAATGATCAGTTTGACACGTCGAATTCATCCCAAAATGATGAAACTTGCCCTTGCACAGAACAAAAAATATGTTAGCTTCACCTCCGCTCTGGGCTCAGATAGCTTCTCATCAGAGCTTATCAAAATATTCATGTAATATAGTTTCTCTTGAAGGTCGGGAGACTGTTGCTGTCCCAGATGAGATTTTGGAGGACGCACCTCCGCTCTAGGAGGAGTTTTTGGTTGGTCAGGTTGCTTCAGCAGCTCCTCATATAGCCAAAGTCCACGTTATTGTCAACAAGATATGGAACCTAGACGATAAATCGATCAAACTTGACACTTTTGTGGTAAATGAAACTACCATAAAATTCAGAATTCGAAACCCAGCAGCACGATGTCGAGTTCTCCATCGAAGTTGTGGAACATTTGTGAGGTTCCAATGATAGTCTCTCATTGGTCCCCAATAGAAGAAGACGCCCAGCCGGAGATTACTTCAATGCCAATGTGGGTGGAGATGAAAAATGTTCCACACTCCCAATTCTCGTGGAAAAGGCTTAGCTTCCTTGCTATTCCTCTTGGTACTCCCATCCGTCTCCACCATGATACGGAGCTCGAGTCTAGTTTTGAGGAGGAAAAGATTTTTGTTGATGTTGATTTATCTTGTAAATTGCCTCAACACTATTTTTTCCGAAGAAAGGATGAAGAGATATGTGTCTCGTATATGTTCCCATGGTTACCTCCTCACTGTGCTTCTTGTAGATGATGGGGACATGCTGAAGCTGGATGCATGTTGAAGTCTAATGTGAATCATTCAGCTCTTCATAAGGACTCTGGTCCTGTTCCAGCCTCCGCGACCCAATGTTCAGATTCTCAAGGGGTCGGGGATCTTAAAGTGGCTGTTGAAAATCCGGTTTCGCACATAGGTGAGTCAAATGTGGCTGGTAACAGTTTTTGAATGTTGATTCAGAGAGTTTGGTTTTATCTGTTATGAGTATTGATATGGTGGTTGATGATTTGATCAGTCCGGATTTGGTAGGGGATGTAGTGTCGGGGGTTGTCTCGTACATGGAGGAGGGAAAATAAGTTTACTCTCTTCTGTTCTAAAATCAGCGGTTAATGAATTGTCAATGATCTCTCACTCTGGGGAAAAACATGTTAACAAAGCTGGAGGTCTGGTCTACCAGGTGAAGATTGCGACGCCATCTTGTTATGTAGTGCTAAGGGACTATGATGAGGAATCTGGAATGATAGAGCAGGCGGGTGAACCTCCAGAGGTCTGATCTCTGCTAGTTCCAGCATGGGAAACTCTGCCAGCTGCTGATACAGCATCTCCGAAGTCGATCGCAGAAGAAACTCCTAAGGCTGGTACTTCAAATCCTAAGAAGCTACCAAAATGAGGACAACTCTAGAGTAGATAAAGCTACTCTTTCTAAGGCTGGGCCGAGTAAAGAGGTAATAGGAATCCGAGCCCCCTTGCTTCGATCTTCAAAGAAAGCGCATAAATATAATTCTAAGCAAACTCCGATAGTTGGGACAGCTCAACCAACGGGTATTGGCAAAAGGAATTATAGGAAAAAAAATTAATGTCATTCTTTTCCTGAAATGTTTGCGGACTTAATAAATCCAAGAAGCACAGTGTGGTAAGAAATCTGATTCATTCAAACTCTATCTTATTTGGTGGACTCTTGGAAACAAGGGTAAGGGAAACTAAGGGTGTGAGAAGATTTTTCGAGACTGGTCTATGGCCTCTAATTATGAGTTTGATCCTCTAGGGAAAATTTGGGTTGTTTGGAGCAAAGGAGTGGATCTTACAGTGGTTTTCAAGATGCGTCAGTTTATCTCATGTCGAGTTACAATTCCAGGCCTTTTAGAGGAATTTATGTGTACTTTTGTCTACGCTTCAAACTCTATGGAGGACCGTTGAACTTTTTGGTATGACTTGAAAAATCGTCATACTTTACCACATTTTAGGGGAATGAAATGAATATGTGTAAGGGATTTCAAAGAGATTCTGGACTTGGTGGAGCAATCTTGGTCACCGAGCTCCCATGTCTCGGCACCGAGAATTGCTGATTTTCAGGAGGCAGTCCGGGCTTGCTCTTTGGTTGATATGACATTCCATGGCCCGATGTTCACTTGCAGTAATAAGCGTGAAGAGGGTTTAATCTGCAAGAAGTTAGACAGAGTCCTAGTAAACGACATTTGGTTGCAACATCAAAGTAGCTCTTATTGTGTCTTTGCGGCTAAGGGCTGCTCTGATCATCTTTGTGGACTTATTTCTCTTGGGGGAGTCACCTTTAAAGTGGTTAATGGGCTTGTTAAGACTGTAGAGTTTAAGTCTGCGGTTGAGAATTTTTGGAAAGATTCTGTGCCACTATTTTCATCCACCTCTTCTCTTTTCAAGTCATCTAAGAAGCTGAAATGTCTTAAACCAATCATTCGAGAGTTAAGTCGTCGGAAATTACACCACATGTCTAAGCGTGCAGAGGAGGCTTTTGGCTGATCTTTGTGAGAAGCGACAAGCCTTGTTGAACTCACCTTCAGAGCAACAAAAGATGCTTGAATCACGGGCGTTCGAGAGTTGGGAAAGAGTGGCAGGGTTGGAGGAGGAGTATTTGAGGTAGAATGCCAAGCTCCATTGGGTTGAAGTGGTACATAAAGAATACCAAATTTTTCTATAATGTTGTGAAAGAGAGAGAAATAAAGACGACATTAAAGCAAAAGCGGTGAGATTTTACACGATATTATTCTCGGACCAGTTGGCTGAAACTTTGGAGGCTAGTTATGAAAATATAAGCGCATTACTGGACTATTCGTGCTCGGAGCTTGATAGGGCGAGGCTGGTGGTTAGAGTTATAGCGACTGAGATCAAGCAGGTTATTTTCTCGATGCCTTTGAATAAGTCGCCTCGTCCCGATGGGTTCACAGTGGAGTTTTTCAAAGAGGTCTGGAATATTGTTGAGAAGGATTTCACGGTTGCAATTTAGGCCTTCTTTACTTACAGTTTTCTGCCAAAAGGAGTTAATGCTACGATTCTTGCTCTAATACCGAAGAGCCTTGGGACTGTAGGGATTAAGGAATACCGGCACATCTCTTGCTGCAATGTGATTTATAAGATCATCTCTAAAATTCTTGCTAACCGTTTAAAACTTATTCTCCCAGGTTTCATAATGCAGAACCAGTCGGCTTTCATCAAAGATCGTTATATGTTGGAGAATCTCCTCCTCGCGTCGGAGCTGGTCAAGAATTACCATAAACCGAATATAGCCTCTCGTTGTGCGTTGAAAATTGATATCTCCAAGGCGTTTGATTTGGTAGACTGGAGTTTTGTTCACGGTTTTAAGGGCTATGAATCTCCCACAAATTTTTATCCATTGGATTGAGCTGTGTGTATCCACTGCATCTTTTTCGGTATAGGTTAATGGTTAGCTTGCAGGGTTCTTTAGGAGTGAGCGGACTCCGTCAAGGTTGTTCTCTTTTGCCCTACTTTTTTATCATTTGTATGAATCTCCTTTCACGTATGTTGGATAGGACGACCAAGGAGGAGAAAATAGGCTATCATCTAGGTTGTTAAAGTTTGAATATAACCCATCTTGGTTTTGCGGATGATATAATGGTTTGTGCAGACGGTCGACCTCACTCAATCGAAGGTATTCTTTCTGTGTTTGATGCCTATGCTTGTATGTCAGGGTTGAAGATTAGTTTGGAGAAGACTTCTCTCTTTATCACTGGAATTTCTATGGTAACCCGAGAGAGTATCCTGAATTTTCATTTTACTATGGGAACTTTTAAGATTTGGCTTTCGGTTTTAGATTTTCAATTTTATGTTTTATGTTTTCTATTTTATGAATATTGAATATTTTTACAATATATATTGAATATTCTATTTTATGAAATTTGAAATTTAATTATAATATTTTTAGTATAAAAAAATTAAAATTAATAATAAATAAATATAAAACTCATTAATATTAAAACCAAAAAAATCTTAAATTCGTCGAAAAACTGTCGGAAAGCCGTCGGAAATTCGTCACTATTCTGACGGATTTCCAACGCTTTTACCAACGATAATATCCGTCGGAATTGTGACTGTCATAAATCCTTCTTCTGACAAATTTTAGATTTCCGACGCTCTAAAACTAACGGGTCATATCCGTCAGCAATCCGTCGAAAAAGACTTTTTCTAATGGATTTCCGACGGATATGTATGTTACTTCTAACGTTATTTCTTATAATAATATTATATCAATATATTAGTTTTAATAGGCAAATTAAATGAGAAAGGGCCAATAAACAATCTCAAAAGTCAACTATAACGAAAATGATGACTTGCCCATACTAACATAAAAATATGTTGATAACATCTTCTATAATATGGGAATGTGATGCAAGAAAGGAAGATCACATTAGATGAGAATTCCGAATGCTACGAAAACTTAAATGGCAGATTAAATTAAAACAAAGCATATCTCAGACAGTGAATGAAACTTCATGGAAATAGACGTTGTATAGTTCAATCGGTCACATAAGCTTTCACAGAATTTCAGATCTACCTTTTATGGGTCATCGTTTTACGCAACATCCTCTCCAATTATGAAAGATAGATGCCAACGTATGTTTTTTTTTTTTTGAATAATATGTAAAATTATATTCAAGAAAAACCACTTTACAATAAGTACAACCGTTTGTTAAATCGAACTTAAAAACTCATTAAAAGAATTCGAATAATAAGTGTTTCGTTAAAACTCAAAATTGGAAAAATCATTTGGGACAAAACCAATTTCGAGAAAAGAGAACACGCCACCATCAAAAGAGCTGAAAATAAAATAATACATAATGAAATATAAATACTCCATGGAGAGCTGTCAATGCTGACTCCGAGAAGCAAATTACAGCTGCAGAGCCTCCACCATAACACTACGGGTTTGTAAAATGGAAAGTCGGTTTCTTACTGCCTTATCCACATTGTGAATCAAGCTTTCCTTTGGTATAGGAACCTTCCCCATGCCGTCGCTAATTATGCTGTCGCCATAAAAGATATTTCGCCGCTTGAAAAATATACCTCAGAATGAAAAGGTTGGCTCCCTCCCCCCCTGACTAGAACCGCCGATATAATATTCTCAAACTGTGTCGTATACCTACTCCGGAGTAGCCCAAAATTTAGAGCATACTTAACCTGCATAGTTAAAGGGAAAGAGAAAAAAAAGTGGTCTCGAGTCTCTATGGCGGCCAAACAAAATACACGAGCCGAAGAAAAATTAGCATTCAAAGACAGCATTTGGTCACCCGTGGATAATCTGTCCTGAGTAGCCAACCACACTATGGAAGAAAATCTTGGCATGACATGATTAAACCAAACAGCCTTACTCCAAAAACATTTTGCAGAAACTTGCCGAACCTGATTCCATGTGTCTTTAGTGGAAAACCTATGAGTAATCTGTCCTCCTTACTCTTCCAAAGAGCGACATCATCCTCCAAAGAGATACCAGTCCGCAACCGCTATATTTCCTCTTCATCCCGGGCAAGAATTTGAAACCATCTTTGCCTTGCCCGATGGTTCTGAAAAACATCATACAAAGTGTCTATAATCTTTAACCCCATGTCGATACATCCACGATCTCCCAATAAATCATAGAGGCAGCCAAGAGTACACCAATCGTCAAACCAAAAGGAAGTTTGGGAACCGCTCTTCACTGCAGTCTTATGGAACCTTTTTCCTAGTTCCCGGTACTTGATAAGCTTCCTCCAGATCCACGAGGCAGCACTCGTGTTAGACTTCACCGACCAAAAGGATCCTTTTCTTATCAGGTTCTTCTTAATCTAGTTCACCCATAGAGATGTTTTAGAAGAGACCAATCTCCAAATCAGTTTGAAACAACTAACCTTATTAGCTTCAGCTAGAGATTTTAGCCTAAGACCCCCTTCTGACTTAGGCTTGCAGACATTGGTCCATGCCACTTTAGCCTTCCTAGGATTTAAACCTGGTCCGGACCATATGAAAGGGGAGCTGATTTTCTCAATCTCTTGAATACAAGCTCGTGGTAGCCTTAACACAGCTATCCAGAAATTGGTTAAACTTGCTCACTAAAGAGAGAAGCTGCAAACAGCCTGCAATAGATAAAAATCGATTCTTCTAGGAGCCAATACGGCCACGAACTTTATCTATAAGAGGTTGGTATCTATAAAATTCATATTAAAATATAAATAATCTATTAAAATCATAATACAATTCAATTAAAATCCTTTATACTCTTTGCAAAAATTCTTTTAAAATCATAACAACAATTAAATATGTTTCTAATGTTTTCATAATTTTCAATAAAAATATATATAAATATTTTAAAATAGCAATAAAAATCAAAATAAATCTTATAAATTCCAAATTACATATTTTCATCAAATTCAAGTAAAAATATAATAATACCAAAATAAAATTGTAAAAATTAAAAATTCATAAAAAATTAAAGCAATATCGAAAACCATAAATCTAACCATAGAAAACCTAAATCTAAGTTTCATAGTTCTAAATCTATCATCCAAAAACCTAAATCTAACTTACAAAACCTAAATCTAAAGCTACATATATCAAAAATTTTAAATCATAAAATCAAAAGGAAAACTTATATATTTAATGGATTGTTATCCATTGGAGTGATTTGGGAATAGATTTAGAGGTTATGGAGAGTGAAAAGGTGAGAATCGAAGAGATTTGAGGTTTTGACGATTTAGATTTTATAAGTTTTACGTTTTTGTGTTAAGTCGCGAATTCATTAAAATATTTAGGCGGTTAAATCAAACCAATTGGTAAAACATAACCGCGCCAAAAATTTTGCGTGACCGTCTTTAATCCGTTGAAATTTTTTTACTGATTTCCGACGGTCACGCGATTTTTTATGCGTGACACGTGCAAACTTTATATCCGTCGAAAATTTCCGACGAATTTAGGTTTCGAGTACCAATTGACTTTGTTTCACTTTGAATTTTTTCTTAATATCTTTTTAAGGGTTTTAAAGTATGCATTAGTTAAATTGATATACACTTATATCATAAAATGTCAAATTTACATTTTTGAATGATCGAAGTTATAAGGTTGTAGTTAATGTATATGTAATGTTATAACTCGATGTACTCGTAATGTTCAAATACGTCAATCATAAAAACTATTGGTTTATTTTCTTGATTTGGGTTCTGTCTTTTGAATAAGTTATAAAATATAGTATAGCAATGGTTAGTATCGATAATTGAATTTCACCATGATACCCCAAACACGTCATAAATATAGGGAATATACGTGTCATATGTTCACAACATGTTTAATGTGGCATAAATATTATAAAACTATATATATTTATATAAGCCGTCGAAAATCCATCAAAAATTTGCCGAAAATCCGTCAAAAATTTGTCAAAAATTTCTGACAGACATAAATCCATCAGAAATTTTCGACGGATTTCCAACGTTTATCCAAAAATTGAAAATCTGTCAGTTTTCCGTCGGAAGTTTCCAAAGGCAGCCACACTCGTCGGAAATTTTGTCCGTTTGCCAAAGGATTTTCTTGTAGTGTAATGTAATTCAACAATATTATGTTGGAAGCCCTTAAAACCAATGAACGTGAAGCTTGTGTAGTTTGTTAGCTAAAACAAATTACAGCGTAAATTAAATTACACAGTTGCATTATACTTTTAACCTTAATTGTATTTACTTTCTTGCAATTTTCCTAGTCATTTTCCTCAACAAATTATTTATCATAAGCATGATTATTAAATTTATTTTTTGATACGAATTCATATCAAAATTGGTTTGATCTTTTAACATATGTTACCTCTTTTATAAGTCTTATCAATTCCTCATGTAGATTTTTATGTCCAGTGCAATCTCTCTCAAATAAGGTCTATTACAATAAATTTGTTGAAGATGCCAAATTCCTAGCCCTATCCGAGTCATATGAATCCACCATCAAAGCCCAAGTAAACTATTCACTTCTCCATAGTTTTTACATACACACAGAATCAAAAGTTTTTGAACTTTTTGTTGTTGTTTTCATATGCGTTTCTTGCCTTTGAATTGCTTCCAACTGTGGAAGCCGCTTCAGAATGAAATTATTTTTGAGTCCTTTAAATTTAATTCTTTATCGCCTCTTCCATAGGCTTTGAACAGGTACTAGTAACGTGTTGCATAAAAGTTGTCGTTTTCCTATGAACATACTCTCAATCGTGGGATCAAAGATTTGAGTTAGTCACTCATTTGTTTCGGTAACGTATTGTTTGGGTCTTACTGCTACAAGCTACGTGTAGAATGATCATTGGCTGATAAGGGTATTTGTCGCAATCCTCTAACGGCTAGCAACCACAATGGAGAGCATCACTCCTCTTGCGATAATGATTTATCTCTGTAATAAAGTATCATGTTATCTCTGTTTAACATAACATTACCAGTGTTGGTCCAATCATTTTGGTGGTCGGAGACAAAAAAAATTAATTATGCTTTAAGTTTTAATTTAAATTTTTTGAAAATATTATAATTAAGAAAACATCAAACCATCAAAAATTATTTTATAAACCAACAAATCGTTTTAAGAAACTTTAAATAACACTCATTAACAAATTATTCAAAATGATTGTAGTTATTTGAGTTTACAAAGAAATAAAAATGAAAATTTTTAATACTTAAAAAAATTCACTTCATCAAGAAAGTAAAAGTGCAAGTCTTTTTTTTAGAACATTACTAGAGAAATCTAAAATTTATTTATGATTATTTATTTCAAATTTTTAAATCAGATAGAAGTAAAAAAGAAAAATAAAGAAACAAGAAATAGACAAAACTTTAAAACATTAAAAGAAACTTTAAAAGTTTAAAAGTTAAAGATATTATAGAACACAAAACTTTAAAACATATGAAAGAAATATAATCAATAAAGTAGAATAAGAATCTTCTAAGTGACCCCCCAAAACTTCGCATGTATTGAGTTGTTTGGGTGGCTTGTCCTCCGAACCGGACCTACGTAACAATTATGTTTTGGAGAAAATATTAGAAAGGAAACTTGAAATACGGCTTACAATGCTACTGTAGAAACGTTTCTTGATAATACTGTCGATATATATATATATATATATGTATTAGGGTCAATTAGTTGGATGACTTAAACTTCTCTATCAATTGAGAAAATAACCTAAAAATAACCTAAAAATAACCTCGGCTTGTTTTTGTTTTGGAACTTCGACTAGCTAGATGAAGAAAAAAAAACAGAAATGCTTTCATACGAAAAGAAGAGTTTGTAAGAGCATAACTAATACGATATGGACAAATTGATAATTATAAAAAATAATATAAAAATAAATATTACCGATAAAAGAATTAAGAAAAAATTTGCATAGTCGAGACGAATTTCTTTCCTTAATTTTGTAAATGTCTCGTATTGAAATGGTTTACATGACATTTCAGAATTTCAGGATACAACTGCAATATCTTTGATTTGCATCACCCAAACTCGAACCCCGACGAACTTTTTTTTGTGTTGTACTTTTAAAGAAAAAACAAGAAAAAAACTAAGAGGAATTTCTACCATGGGTGGAAGAGAATGAGATTATACATTTTTGTGTCTTTTTCATCATTTATCATCTATTCACTATCATATTTTTATGTGTATAAAGAGTCTTTCTTTTATATCACAAAAAATCATAGATAATAATGCACAAAATTAATCACCATTAATTTGTGCATTTACACCAAAAAATGGAGGTTACTCAATATGTATTAAGCATGGTATTAACCATAGAATTAATCATAATATTGACCACTTGTTGACCAAGGTTAGTCATGTGTAGTGACTATTAGACAAACTAAAATTAAATAGGTCCAAAGTGTTGGTTATTAGACATGCATGTCTATAAACCTGCACACGAGTCTCAGCCTAATCTTGACTCACAATCTCCACTTTTTCAATTCTCATTCAAATGAACTCCATATAACAACGAGTTCCAACAATCCCCCACATGAATTGAAATGAATTTATACACTTGACGACTCGATAAACTTGACTCGATAGACACGACTCGACAAGACTCAAAAAATGACTTTTGAGAGTACAAATAAAAAAACCACTGCATTTGAGATGATAGCGTTGACAGCCTTGAACCATTCATAGTGAATAACTATCGGATTTACTCGACCAAGAGGTCACTTGATGTCTTGAACCACCCAGACTTTTATGTAAATCTAAACAACAATTATCACATAGTTTCATTTTCTCACAAAACTTGGTTCTCTATTGTGTTCATTTTGGCCTTGAACATGCCTGGTTTCATGAGTGAACTTGGAGAATATAGCCTTTATTGTTCATTCTCCTAGAAACGGCCCTATTTCACACTCACATCGGCGATTTCCCATATGCTTATCCGTTTTGTTGAAAGCATTATGTTGTATTTCATGAGAATAAAAGTATGAAATCATTAAAAGCTCAACACTTAACCTCATAAAAATAGCACTGTCTAATCATCTTAGGAATAGAGACATTAGTCTCACTGTGCTTTCAGCAGAATCAGTTCAGTTTAGTTATCCCTTTGAACCTCATTCTTGGGATCTACAGTCATTGAGGTTGGGTTTCCATCAAATTTCATCATTAATTCATAGGATGTAAACCTATTCCTCTTGATGATTTCATAACTTGATCTTGTGACCAACCTTTAATAAAAAGATCCTAGGTTGTCAACCAAACTAGTATAATTTATTGAGATTATACTATTTGAGATCAATTGTTTTATGGTTTTATATCATCTCCTTAGAAGACATGTTTTACCATTACAAAGAAAAACTTAGCACTCATAGTATAGTCAGATGAATATTAGAACGTACTTACAACGTTGGCATAAATTTTTCACATCAAATATCTTTCGATCCTTTATGAAAACCGCTCAACTTAGTTTAACTATTTTAAGCTATTTACTCAGATTCCATTTTGGATCTTATCTTTATAAGTTGTTTGAAAGATTTTTGATTGATATTTGTATGACGTGGTACTGTGATATTCGTCAACTATCCCCACACTTTAAGTATTTAGTATTTACACAAGAGTACTAATTTTCATTGACATATTATCAACAACTTTATATGGTATTTGTTAAGAATTTATTTGTGGTAAACAACGCTTTCTCCCACATTACCTGAAATTACTCAGTTTTTCCACAACAAATCATGCAAAAGTCTCAATAAATTTTTCAATTTTCTTTCTATAACATTATGAGATTCAAGTGACTAGAGAATTTGTCTTAAAATATTATCCTCCTCTATCACTTAAAGTAAATATGATTGGTTTCACCAAAATCATATTACCACTATAGAAAATACATTATACATATATATTTCAGTTTATTTGCTCTAACACTTATCATTGTCTCTGGTTGAGTCAAACTTGGTATCACATTCGTCATATTTGTGATTCAACTTATACATGATCTTTATACAAGTAATGATTCTTTTACGAGTCATGATCTTTTTATAAGGTCATAAGTCCATTTTGCATACTCAGTCACAAGTGGCAGACCTTCGCAAATTAGGATATCGGCTCACCACACTCGTTGCAAATATTAGAAACCTCCGTTTCATTTATAAAAAATTTAGTCATACTTCACAATTCGAGTTACAACATGTAAACCTAAATTTTTATACTAAATTGTATATAAATTCAATGTAAAAGAATTTTTCAAATTAAATTCATTATTTTTGCTGGAATATGCAATTAAACATAGTAATTTATTCAAAACAAATCACAAAATATATTAATTATTTCTAAAATTTTGTTGAAATAATCAACAAGTATCAAACCTAATAATTAATAAATTGTATAATCCATTTATAAGATTTTATAGATCATGTTATAAGATCTTATAATTTTCTTTTATAAGTCTTCATAAATTCACTTTATAAGACCTTATAAAATACAATTGCTATTATTAGCGTTTACAGCGTTTCACAAATTTGTTTATAAAACGTTCGTGGAAATCGCTCTACTCAAACACAAATGTGTTTTGCAAACTTGCGTACAAAGCATTAGCAAAAACCATTATTGTTGTGTTTTTAACCATTTAAATCATTTTGCAAACTTTCTTGCAAAACATTCGTGAAAACATTTGAAACTAATAGAAATCTAGTTTCCAAAAGAACTCGTTTATTTTTGGCTGTCTCATTACAGACTCAATATCTCTCTTTTTACTAACTTAAAGTATGCGATCTATATATCATTAGAAAGATAATTTTGATCGCTCAATTCCAATAACATATCAGAAAGTTATGAGCTATACACTATTTGATCATATAATATCACAATATTCGATCAAATATTAATATTTGGACATTATGATAAACATCATAATTCCAATGCATATCTCATATAGAAAAACATGTGGCAGATCCCTCTCAAGCTGGGACATAAACTCACATGATCTATTATGCATTTTTTGGATTTAATTCATATGAATCCATCACAATAATATTTCAAAATAACACAAACTCGGTTTACATCCGATAGCCTAAAGAAACACTTTTTGTGTATTTATCTTTTATATTATTTGAATTTCAACTTGGTAAAAATTAATTGAAGTAAACTCATATATGAGCATTTTAATCTGAATAAATTCATAAGAATTATTAGATTAACTACTCAAGTTAAACAAAAAAATTCGAAATCAATTAGCCGATGACCCAATAACGGTACTTTCTTTTGTCTTAACTTTTAATTGCCAAAAAAAATTAGAATTCAACTTGGTCACCTACCAGAGAATTCAGTTTTTGTTTTTCTTGTCAAGTTTTAACTTTTCCGATTTAAATCACAATGAAGTATCTAAATCGAAAAAGTGATGTGCAGAAATTATATTTCAGAATTTAAATACATTAAACGGCTGAAATTTAAAGACACAATTTGAATAAATAAATTAAGCTAAACATGGTTAGTTTCCACCATTACCGATCTGCACAAAAATTGTTAGATTTCGGTAAAGTCCATAACGTTTGAACAACTCTTGTTCTTTTATCAAGACTCACAAAATATCAGTTTTTTCCGTTAGTGCATCAAACCAAAAACAAAAAAATTACAGAATTAAGAATGTAAGAGCATAACTCCTACGATATGGGAAACTGATAATTGTGAAGAAATAATATAAAAATATATATTACTGATAAAAGAATTAGGAAAAAATTTGTAGAGTCGAGACGAATCTCTTTCCTTAATTCTGTAAATACCTCGTATTGAGATGATTTACATGACATTTTTTCAGAATCCCAGGATAAAACTGCAATATCTTCGATTTGCATCACCCAAACTCAAAGCCCGACGAAGTTTGTTTTGTGTTGTACTGTTAAAGAAAAAACAAGACAAAAGCTAAAAGAGATTTCTACCATGGGTGGAGGAGAATGAGATCATACATTTTTATGTTTTTTCATAATTTATCATCTATCCTCTATCATATTTTATGTGTATAAAGAGTCTTTCTTTTATAGCACAAAAAATCATAGATAATAATGCACAAAATTAATTACCATTAATTTGTGTTTTTACACAAAAAATAGAGGTTACTCAATATGTATTAATCATGGTATTAACCATAGAGTTAATCACAAAATTGACAACTTGTTGACCAAAGTTAGTCATATGTAGTGACTATTAAACAAAATAAAATTAAATAAGTTCAACAAGTGTTGGTTATTAGACCTGCACGTATATAAATCCGCATACGAGTCTCAGCCTTAACTTGATTTACAATCTCCACTTTTTCATTTCTCATTCAAATGAACTCCATATAACAACGAGTTCCAACAGGATTTGGACATATTATTAAGAAAACAATGTGTATTAGAAAACATAACATGTTTTAAATAGAAGAAACGTGCAATGAAAAAACAAGAACTAATTTTGGCGGAAAAAACACATCATAGAAAAATAGCATGACATTACAGAATATAACATGTAATAGATGACACTATACTTATTTAATATACTGTGTATTTTTATGTTTAATGGAGATAATAACATGTTGTCAAGAGAAATAACATGTAATGGAAATCAATGGTTGCAATTTTGGAGAAAAACATATCATCTGTAAAACAACTTTGTACATCATATAGTAATCTGATATCAGGAAACATTACATGTAATTTATAAAAAAAAACAATTTAGTTGGAGATAAATACATTCAAAATTTGAGTGGAAAAGGGAAAATTCCTAAGAGAGTAAGTGAGAAAGTGATTTCGTGACGGATTTTAGATCTATCCAAGTGAGAAAAAGAGAAAAGAGAATGAGGCAGGAGACGAAGGAGAGAGAGGGGAAAGGAGGAAGAGAGGGAGAGAGAAATTTCAGAGTAATGAAGGTGTGGAATGAGGGAGGGAAAAGAAAGGAGTGAAGGAGGGAGAGGGAGCATCAGTGACTTAGAAAGAACGAAAGAGAGAGAAAGAAAAAAAATTGTAAATGGAAAATGGAAAATAAACAAAAAAAATTGGTAGAAAACCAAATCGAGAAAGAGATATAGAGAAAAGGGTAAAATATAGATTAATGATTTTGGAGGCGATACTATTCACAAAATGTTATTTTAGTAATAAGCTTTTGGCCATGAAGTGCAAATACCTTGTATATTAACGGAAAAAATGTGTTTGAGTCATGAACTTTAAAAAAATGGACGTTTAAGATATGAACTTTTGAAATGTCATTTAAATGCTAAATTTTTGTTGACATTCAAATTAAATAGCAAAGTTTCGTTGATTCGACCCAAAAAGACATGTCGTTACAGAATACGATGACGGAGTTAACTTGTTGTTTACGGTAAGTTAACGTCATGTCTTTTTTGGCCGAGTCAACAAAAGTTTGCTATTTAATTTGAAAATCAACAAAAAATTTGATATTTAAATGACATTTCAAAAGTTCGTGATTAAAACGTCCACTTTTAAAAAAATCATGTTTTTTTGACATTTTCCCTTCTGATTTTATCATAAATTTAAGTGTTAGTGGAAACATATTGAATTTACTACATTTTGAACAAATAAAAAAAAAGTCTAAGGACATATTATTAAGTGTGGTTTACTTTCACTCTTTTAAAATTAAACATTTAGTTGCTTTTAAATATAGTTAATTTAATATGTTATCGATATTCTAATTAAATCATATAAATACAAAATATATTTTTCTAATATTCATTACCATTTTCTTTTTTCGTTTTTAGTAAAAAAAATATTACAAATTCTATTTAAGTTTTATTTAAAAAAGTTTTTAAAGTAAAATAAAATATGGAAACAATTGTAAACTTTAATTTTAAACTTATTCGACAAGTGAGAAGAAAGTATCAAATTTTTAGTTTTGATCTTAAGATTTTCTAAGCTAAAAAACTTATCTTAAATTCTGAAATTATTGTTTCAAACCACTCGAATGTATAAAATTTTAGATTTCACCAATTAATGTTCAAAAGTTTTTCAACATAAAAGAACAAAAGATGAATCTTGATCGATGTAGAGATTGCGCTGGAATTTTCTGAATCTGCAGACACCTTACTCGGTGAATGTTAAGGATGAATCAGATGGAAATAATTATAAAATAATTTTAAAATAAAATAAAAGATGAAAACAATTGTAAATTTTAAAATATGAAATGCATTAATAGAAAAAGAAACTTTAACTTGAAAAAAGAGAAATTTAATTGATATTTTTACCAAATGTTAGTGACACCTATAAAATTTTAAATTTTATTTAACAAGTATTGTATTATGGGAAAATATATTTTAATGACCGAATTAAAAAGTTATATGAAAGAAGATTTTTGTTATTAACTTAGAAAAATAATATTTGACATGGATTTATCACATATTGGTTTATGTAAAGATAATTAATATTTACTATTGGACCAAAAATATAATTATTTTCATTTATATTATCTTAAAAAGATAAAAAAAATAATTTTGATAAATAAGAAAAAATGACTTATACAAAATGTCATTGTAATACCAAACTTTTTGTTGACTTTCAAATTAACTACCATACTTCCGTTGACTCAGCCAAAAAAGGCATGACGTTAACTTACCGTTAACAGCAAGTTAACCCCGTCATCGTGTTTTGTAACGGCATGCCTTTTTTTGCTTAGTCAACGAAACTTCGCTATTTAATTTGAATATCATCAAAAAATTTAGTATTTAAATGGCAATTCGAAAGTTCATGCCTTAAACGTCCACTTTTAAAAATTTCATGCCTTAAACGACATTTTCCCATAATGTTAATGAGGTTTGAGCAATCCGTGACAAAAATAACGTCAAACAAATGGATGGCTACCAAGCTCTGCATCTCCCAAACAAGAGCCCTATATGAATAGGAGAAAGGCATCATCGAGACCCTTTCAGACCAACATGTAAAATCTCGTCGCCAATGGTAACGACCCAACCTTGTATGCTCCTACTATCCAAGTCGTGCCATGAACTATCCGTGTAACAGAGAAAGGTGTCTTGGGGTAGCCTCCTCTCCGTTACATCACCAATCATCTGTTCAGGCGGATCCTCCTTCTAATTTGCTTTTTTCCATGCATCCTCTTCTTGTATGGCGATGTCAAGTGTTTTACGCGAGTGCTCATTAAGGTTCTCAAAGATCTTTTGGTTTCTCGCCTTCTAGATATACCATATAACCCAAGGAAAAATCCTTCAACTTTCCTCATTTGCTCTGTACCTTCCCTCACCAATAAGGTAATCCACATTGTAAAAACAGGATTGCAAATATTTGGAGCTGAGGCAGTAAAAAAGAAGATGATTAGTCGTTTCTTCTTCTGCACCACACCGTGGGCAAACCTTATCTATCCTAATATGTCAATAAAAAGGCTTTGGCATGAAGCTGAACAACCTGAGATGCATTGCCATATAAAATGCTTAAGCCTCCATGTAGTTTTTAGATTCATGCTTGCGCTTGAAGTATCGTAGCACTCGGTCCCTAAATGGGTGATCGCATGCAGGATGAGAGAGAGCTCTCGCGGCCAAATTCCAAGACTTTACGGTATCGTTGCCAGATTTTGTGCAGGTCCAACTATATTCGTCCCTTGATGCTTGCCATCTTGGATTGATCCCTAATATCAGAGTAATATCTTCCGGGGGAAAAGTTCCTAGAGATGATCCATCTTCTATTTCTATGTCTTGGAATCTATTAAAGTATGAAAAAATGGACCTCTATCTTCATTAAGGCTCTTAGGAGGGTGTGATGGCTCATCCAGGATTATATGCTCGTTCCGAACCCTGAGCCAATCTTCTTTCTAAGATCCAACCTCATAAGAGGATTTGCTGCCATCATACTTTTCCATCCATAAGATGGTCGGTTTGACACTTGTATGTCCAAGGGGTTGTAGTACTTATAGTATCTCCTTTCAATACTTGAAAAAGTATAGAATCAAGAAATCTGAGTAATCTCCAAAATTGTTTTGCCAGTAGAGCTAGATTAAAATTTTCTAAGGATCAGAAGCCCAATCCTCCTTCAGCTTGCGCCAAACAAACTTAGTCTAAAGAAAGCCAATGGATTCCTCTACTATCTTCTTTCTTACTCCACCAAAAATTGGCAATCGCACTACTCAGTTTAGACTCTATAGCTTTTGGTAAGAGGTAACACGACATTACATAAATTGGAAGAGCTTGCGCTTGAGAATTAATCAGTATTTCTTTTCCACCTTGGGAAAGAAATTTAGCTGACCAAGAGTTACTGACTTTGGAGTCGATCCCGCACTAATGTAAAAACTTTGGCTTTAGAGCCATGTATCTTCTCCGGGAGGCCTAGGTAAGTGCCCATTCCTGACGGGCGGGAGAAGGTACATGTGCTCCAAATATAAAAGAAGATTTGGAGAAATTTATCTCTTGACCCGAAGCCTCGCCATATGAGCGGATAATATCTATCACCTCCTTCTGATGAACATCTGATTTACAGAAGAGTAGACAACAATCTGCAAAGAGAAGATGAGAAACTCTCGGACTTGCACAAGAGATGTGCATCCCCTGGATGTTCCCTTCCTCTTCTGACTTACACAATTAAGCTATGAGGGCTTGCGTACATAGAATAAACATATATGGAGATAAGGGATCCCATTAAAGGATCCCTCTCGAGGGTATTATTCTACCTCTTGGCGTGCCATTTATCAGAACCTGATACGACACAGATGTAATGCACTGCATAATCCACTCCACCCATTTCGGATCAAATCATATTTTCCATCACCTCTCTTAGGAAGGCTCAATCTACTATTTTATATGCCTTACTCATATCCGTTTTAAGTGCCATGATCATTTTTCTATTAGCCGGATTAGATCGTAAAGCATGAAGGTTTTCCTGAGTGATGAGAATGTTATCTGTATTTAATCTTCTTGCCACAAAATCAGATTGAGTCTCGGAGATTAGCTCCAGAAAGAATTTCTTCAACCTTAGTCTTAGAATCTTTGAGATCACATTGTAACTTACGTTACTGATGGTTCTAAAGCCTAACATGGCTAGAGGTCTATTCTCTTTGGGGATTAAGAAAATGTTTGTCTCATTAATATTTCCATCAAAATGATCATTCTGATGAGATATGGGGTTATAAAGATCCAAAATCTTTGAAAGAAGAGATTCGTCATCCCGTTGGAACCCAAAGTTTTCTCGGGATTCAAATAGAAGAGAGCTTTTTTAACTTCCTCATACCTGGAGTGAGTGACGTATATATATATATATATATATATATATATATATATATATATATTCTGAATCACTTGAGTTGGATCTCTCGATGTCGAAAAATTAAAAAGTTTATCAAAATATTCCACCGCAAATTTCTCAATACCTTCTTCATTGTATATCCAAACGTTGTCTTTTTCTAGTAGCCTAAGTATCCTATTACACACTCTTTTCTGCTTGGTAGATGCATTGAAGAATTTGGTAATCTTATCACCCTCCTCAAGCCATTTCTCCCTACTTTTAGTCTCCAATAGATGTCTTCTTCTCTATAAGCTTCACACAATCTTCCCTTCAGTATTTGAAGACCTTCCGGCTCTACAAGATCATAATCATGAGCTTCATCAATCTTATCTCGGAGTTCTTTTATCAACTTCTCAGAATTTATTTGGGTGGTATTCTTCCAAGTAGAGATCATTCTCTTGCAATTTCTAATTTTTTTTTGTATAAATGGTTGATTTCCACAGCTTCTTGGAATCCTAGTTTGCTTATCCATCATTTGTCAAACATAAAACTTCACTTAAACCTTTGCGGCATCTTTAAGTACTCCACATTAGTGTGAAAAAAATAATTATGCCAATCTTCGTTCCCCATGGCTCTATCCAAACGACAACTTACCCTACCCCTTTGTTTGTTCCCAATCCATGAGAATTGATTGCCTTGGAATGGAAAATCAATAAACCCACAAGAATGGATCATCTCACGAAAAGGTAGAAAGCAGGCTTATGTTCTTTTTCTACTACCTCGTTTCACATGATTCCTTGTAATCTCGTTAAAATCGTTGATTATAAACCAAGCCTCGCTACTAGAAATGCCAATACGAGTTAATCTCTCCCAAACATAATCGTGATCTTTAACAACATGATCTCCATAGACAAAAGTCATAAATACTCGATTACCGTTAATAATAGTTTCTATGTCGATCAATCGATCATCTAACAACAAAAACTTAATCGGATAGTCTTTATAATAGAAGAGCGCTAAACCTTCACTAGTGCTATCATGCTCAACAGTTTGGAGATTGTCAAATCCTAGATCATATATTATATCTTGACAACTTACAAACATTTAAAAATTCTTTAAACATTAAAACTAAGATTTTTTTAAATGACTACTTTGACAAATCTTTACGACATCAAACATTGCTAAACGACTTGGATCATTTAAGTTAAAATCGTACATTCCTGGATTCAACAAACAGCCAACGGTTGAAAGACTTTGGACATAATTTTGCATGATGCATCTTTAAGTATAGATTAGAATTAATATTTTATGTTTATAAATATCAAAAATTTTGTTTATAAAAATATAACACTTACCTTAACTTTTTTAAGGCACTCTTATTCATGTTACGGTTAAAAAGCAAAAAATTAACAATTTTCTTAGATTGATCAAATATGGACAGTGGAGAATTATTGAAATTTTCACTCTCTCCAAATCGATGGGAAAGTTCACGGCAAAAAACATACCTATAAAATGTCCTTGATGAACACGAGTATTATCACCAGATGTGCTTCAATTTCTGATTATATGTTTTTCGATTTTGCTAACTTTCAAGATGTTTCAAATAAATCTTTAATTAATCAGAATTAAATGAAAGTCGTCACTACATTTTTTCCAGACATATTGGGACAGTTGGTGAATGTTGGTGAAATAAAAAAAATCATGAGATCAATAACAAGCCTACAAAGAAATTTGAATTTGAACTTAGAAACAAAAATTATATTTACAACCCTAATATCGGTTATATATTTATTACTGGATTAATTGTACATAATAATTCATCTATACTAATAATTTGACTGTTTAATAGTAATGAAACATTACCATGTACTCTTTGGGAAAGATTTGATGTTACCATGTGGAATGCATGTCATAATGTAGGCGATAAGATGATGATATGTTTGATTCGATTTGCTAAGAAGGTACTTTTCTATTTTATATGGCCATATATGATTTCATACAACTTTTAATATCATAAATTTCATAAAATGTTTAATGGTCATTATTAATTAACCATAAATTTCATAAAAAAATTTTGTTATTATATGAATACAAACTAATTATACTGTTGTCTTTTCTAATAAATATATTTAAAATTATTGTAGACTATATATTTATAATTAAAAATAGGTGAGAGATGAATTTTGAATGCTATGACATATCTTTGTTGGAGATCAATGCCAACTACCTAGCCGTGGAAGAGTTTATGGCCAAGTATGTAGACCTAACTTAGTTTAATCATATTTTCATGGTAATCTTAGCTATTATTAATGTTTTAATACATGCTTTTCATTTTAGTTTACCAAATGATCAAGTAGCGTTAACTGTGTAAGAAAGTAAGCCAAAAGGGTGCAAAATTTTGAAAGAGAGAATATTTTGATCGGTTTTCTCAAAAAATCATTTCATAACTTTTTGATGCCACTAAGATAACCATTAGTATTCAAAAAAAATTCATATTCTATGTTTTTCCAGTGATTTACTAACATGGCCTAAACGTATTGCTTATTTATAGATTGGCAAATGTAAGATCATGTGTACCAAGACAGCATATTTGGTACCTAAAAAGGAAATGAGGTTGTCAAAAAGGTACAATACCTTTGTTCTGGTGTGGTACATGTAGAGAAGATATACCTAAGGTTGTACCAAGGTAACTATTTATCACTATTTGTATTACTTAGAATTTTAATTGATTTGTTACACATGTTAATTGATATAGTTACTCACGTACCGAAATGGATTCTTTCAAAATATAGGTAAAAATTTATTGTTGAAGTGATGGATAGTACTGGTAAGACTAAGTGTATGTTGCGGAACAATAATTCATATAAGATTATTGGCAATCTGTCAATGATCTCTTGGAAGGTCATTGGAATGAGGTAAACTAAAATATTTTACATATTAGTTTTTTTCATTTAGTTTACTTTAACTTAACCTTATTTATAGATTCAAGATCCAACTATACTCCTCAAGCTTTGCGATACTTAATTGGTAAAACATTCCAGTTAGTGGTGAACATTGAAAAAGATAACATCAATGATGGGAATGACACTTACAAAGTTTATCATGTTTGGTTGGACCAGGATGCATCATGTGGATAATATTGAAGATTCGGATGTTTAGGATTTAGTTACTACTATGAGCTTTCTATTCATCAGGTAAAATATCATCTATATTTTTATGATTTTCTACAATCAATATTTTGATTTCATAATGAACCATTTGCCTTGACTAATAGCAGTGAGATATCTGATTCTTTGGTTGTTGCTTCAACTACTTCTTCGTCCAAATATAGTAAAGAGGACAACTCTGATTCTACATCAGAGCAGTCATCAACTTCCAAGAAACCATATGTTTATTCAATCAAAGGTGATACTGAAAAGGAAGAGATTAAAGGTGACAAGAAAAAAGTGGATATTGCATGAAAGTTATTCCACAAACAACAAATTTGGAGATTTTATGTGTTTTATTTATTAAGGAGGTTCATGTTAGTTTTTAATTTTTAGTACTTTTTAGGAACACCAATAACGCCTATATTGGAAGTTTTTAATTTTGGATTTTCATATGAATTATGTTCTCCTTAGAGGAAAAAGTATTAAAAAAGCTTTGATTCATATATAACTCTAGCCTAACCTTCAATCCAAAAATATCAATTCTATACCACTACAGCTTTGATTCATATATAACTCTAACCTAACCTTCAATCCAAAAAATGTCAATTATATCACTACCATTAGGAAAAGAATGATACCTGAATATCTTCATTGAAAACAAGATGATTGGAACTGTAGTTAGACAAAATGATTGAAGGTTTAACACTTTGTGGTTAGCAAAATCTGTTAAAATGAAAATAGGAGTGTGTATCATATTATTCTGTCACATCTTTTTAATAATATATTTAAGATAATTTTAATATTAATCAGAGTTAGTAAGATAGTTTAGGCTATGGCTCTCGTGTACCAACTTTCCTCTCCATACTTCTCTGAATGAGATTTATAGATCTCCAACATCAATTTATATTATCTTTAGAAAATTAATTGGATACACAATTTATAGTACATATACTTAATACTAAAAACCCAAAATATATTGAAAAACATAGAAATATATATATATATATATATATATATATATATATCTAAGATCTAAGCAAAAGATTTTTCAGTTATATATATTATTGTCAAAATTCCGAGGGAAAGATTTGGTGAATATCTAAATCATTCATATACGAGAACATTCTCATTGTATTTCTTATCATAATTTTATACAACAGAACATGATTTCTTTGCATACATCTATAAGGTAATTCAATTTTATATAATTTCTTCCATCACCATTCTATATAAACGAATTAATGATTGTAACTAAAAATTAGTTTGAGGTAGTATTTTTTATTTGAAGAATGAAAAAGAGGAAAACTGACTGTGGTAATGGAAAGAACAAGAATACTAATCAAGATCACACAAATAGTTTTAGAACAGATGAAAATAATAAATCATAATCCAAATATATCTCTCAATCATGGCAGTAGTGATGTTCACCTAAAATCAATTTTTAATCGATTATTAGTTGGTATAAATAACATACTTGACAAGGAAAATATAGTTTATGATCTTGATGAGAATACTCCTTCTGCTAAGAGGAAAAATGATGTTTGTGGTAAGTAATTCACAATATGTCACTATTTTGTATTATTTTGACATTTTAAAACTAATCAATATTATCAAACTTTATTAGATGAATATACTATTACTTCTACGAATTCTCAATGATGAACTAAGAAGACTGTTAGAACTATTGCATTTTCTACAATATCAGATAAAGGATCTGATATGAATACAAGAAGAGTACCATTGCAAGTATTAGAGAATGTTACAAACAGACATGATAATTCATGGACCATGTGGAGCTATAAACAAGAATTCACCGTGTATGGTGAAAGGAAAATTTTCAAATTCTTACCCAAAGAAACATATAGAACATACTAGACTTGATAAGGAGGGTTTTCCAGTTTACAGAAGAAGGGAAACAAATCGCTTTGTGGAGAAGAATGGTTTTAAGTGTGACAATCGATATGTTATACCATATAACAAAAAGTTGTTGCTTCACTACAGAGCTCACATTAATGTTGAGTGTTACAACCAAACATGTTCTATTAAATACTTATTCAAGTATATCACTAAATGGCATTACCGTTTTTCTGTGGTTGTTGAGCCAACACTAAAGTTTACATAGACTGAAAATACAAAGGGAAAGTTTAAGGATACTAATAGAGGCGGAAAGACTTCTTCGAATACAGGTTAGTACATATTTACGATGTTTTTGTTAATGTATTTTAAAAATATAATCAGTCATCATATTTAACAAATTTATCTGTGTTCGCCATATATGTATATGCTAGTGAAGCAGGAAGGACGATTTTGAAAAAGCCTATTCACTTAAGAGATGAAAACATGGTAGATGAAAACATCTTTAAAAAAAAACTTTGCTTCTTGGAGGGCAAATTTATTTTTATCATTACCAGAGATTGATTAGTTCTACAAAATAAGAAAAAACACTCAGAACCAATAACAATCAATGCCATATAATTGATTACATAAAGTTGGTGTTTATAATAATGGAAATTTTTTTACCTGAATGGTTTAAGTATTTTCTCCTTACTTTTTAATGGCTTCTGAAAATAGTTTCCACGTTTTTTTCCAAAAAAATTTTGGTTGAGATAAACTAGGAGATTGGAGAATGACAACAAACAAACGATGTATGAATTTTCCAGTACTCCAAAAACTTGTTCTTGCTATATCATCTATATACTCATGGTCGTTGTCAAGCAAACATAGACCATAACATGCTTCTTTGAATTTTTTTATAAACCACTCCATTAAAAGTTTTGAAATCATCAAAACTTGTGGGAACTTTTTGAATGTTAAGAAGTACTATTTCATAATATCCTTTTCCAATCTAATAGGAAAATAGTTTTTCCTCCCAATAGTAGACCATGGTCTTTTATGCAAATTAAATTGTCTTGCTTTCCATCCCAATTAATATTTATGAATTTCAGCATATGTTAGCTCTCTTGATATAGAACTAACCTTATTCAATTCAAACCAAGGTAGAAACATAGAGTTCTGTAACTCCGACCGAACCTCCGATGATGAGAAAACATTGCTTTAATCTTTGGATGGAATTTTGTCTGATATTATTAGAGGTGAATGGAAAAAAAGGTTTGGTGGAAATGTTGTTGTATTAGGTGGTGATTTTAGAGAGGTACTACATGTGATAAATGGTGCTGTTAGGGCATAAATTTTTATGGCTGCACTAAATTCATCTTATCTTTGGAATGAGTGTAGTTTTGAGGCTGACAAAATATATGGGTCTACTTTCAAATAATTTTGAGTCCCACTGATGCCAAGGATCTCAAAGAAATTTCAGAATGGATTCTAGCTATTGGTGATGGAAAGATATCACAACCTAATGATGGGAAAGTGATGATAGATATTCCCTAAGGTGTTTCTAATTATAGAGGTAAAAAATCCAATTGAAACAATAATTATGGAGATCCTAAATAGTTAAAACTTAAAAAGATCCAAAAAAATTTAAGGATAGAGCAATTTTATGTCCAACCAATGAGGATGTCAATATGATCAACAAGCATATGCTTAAGAAGGTTAGTACACTTTCATGATTAAATGATTAATTTTTTACCATGAAGATCTTTCTTTAGCCGATTTTATATTCTCTATAGGTGAGGAAAGAATATATCTAAGTTCAGATTCTATTGATCCAACTGACATTGGTTCTAAGAAGAATCCAGTGTTGACTCTAGAATTGCTAAATAGCCTCAAAATTAATGGATTGCCAAATCACAGTATAAGGTTGAAGAAACTTAGATTCTAAAGGAGGCCTAATGAATGGTACAAGGTTACATATTACAAAATGGTTGAGTTTATTTTAGAAGTTAAAGTGATAACATGGGATAAGGTTGGCGATATAGTCCTCATTCAAAGGATCTTGATAACCTCATCAGACACAAAGCTACCTTTTAAATTGTGTCGAAGACATTTGCCATTAGTTGTTGCTTTTGCAATGACCATCAATAAAATTCAGGGAAAATCTTTGGAGAATGTTGACATGTATTTACCTAAGCCATGTTTTTCACATGGACAACTCTATGTTGCAGTCTCTAGAGTGACTTCTAAGAAAGGACTAAAGGTTTGATAGTGGACAAAGACGGAAAACCATAAAAAGAAACGATGAATGTGGTGTTCAAAGAAGCGTTTCAAACCTTTTATAGGTATGGTTTTGACAAAACCCATCTCTGCTAAAGGTAACAATTCATATTATATTATTATATCCAGTCCTTTTACCTATTATTCACAAGTTTCTGTCTTCTAGTGTAACCTTGAACATTTTATGCTTTTAATTAAATTTAAATCTGAATTGCTTTAAGTCTGTTCTATAATATCTGAATTTCGTGAAACGCTGATGTTGGTTTCAGTGTCTTTATGTGGAATTGGTTTGTGATGCTATGATCACAAGTTTAACCCCATAATACATGTTTCATATTTTACAAGTTTCAGGTTTCAAATTTTCAAGCTATATTAAAGTAATCTCTGTTAAAGTTAACAATTCATATTACTCGAATATCAAATCTCTTTATCAGAGATTCTCTTTATGGATTACTTCATGTTTCTTATTTCCAGGTTTCTTATTTGAAGATTTGTCTTGACATGGCTGCGAAGACAAAGCTGAACTATTGATGTTATTCAAACAATTTCAAAATTTATCATCCATACCTTATTATTTCCTGAATTTCCTACAATTTCTTTTATCTTATCAAACTATTTGTTTCAGTTACATGATTAATAAGCATGGAGCTTTATGGAGAACCTTAATTTTTAGTATAATAAGTAGTATAAATTGTTATACAATCAACTACTCAAGAACATAACCTATAAATGCAAATCTAATCAAGAAAATTATAGATAACAGGATGGAACTAACCATCTCTATATGAAGGCCACATCATTATTCTGATTTTTTATCAATAATTGGTTAAGAAAAATCTTACCTGGGAAAACAAAACCCCCCATTAAATATTATAACCTTTGCTCTTAGAGATTAATTTGAAAGAATCTACAAAAAATTTTTTATCTTTTTTGTTCTTTCCTTTCTGTAAAAGAATTAAATCTCTTCACATTTATATTAATTGAAAGAAACAAAAATCATCAGTTATGATTAGGTATCAATGTAACAATAAAAATTTAGAGGTTTCATAAACAAACTGATATAGGTTTTCCTTGGATAAATAGACTGACTGAAAAAAATTTGTTTGTTTAGTTTTGCATACTAAAAAAGCTTCATCAAAATACAAAATAGAGTAAGTATGATACAATCGATGAACTAAAAGAACAATGAGAAAAATGAGAAAACTTAATGGAAAGAAGAAGAAGAAATACTATGCTTACTTTCTTGTAATTTTGAAAGCAATGATCACCTTCAGTAGTTGGCAAATTCTAATATAGGTTATGATCCAAATTCTCAAGTTTCTCAAGCACTCAATTGATTGAAACTCAATCAGTGATGGTGTGATTGTTCGTGCATCTCTCTGAAACAACCAAATCAAACAGTGTGTATAAATTAAAATCAAACTAAAATCAAATCTAATTAAAATCAAACTGTATAATTGTTTTAATAATTCGCATACAGTAAAATTGATTCAACAATATGTTCATATTTCTCATTTCAAATTCGATAATACTGAAACATACATCATGGATATAATCTTTTGAAATCATTGATGTTATCTTAAACATATCTGGTTCAACAAATAGATCGATGAAACCAGAAAAATCCAATAAAAATAAATCTATCACATGTCAGAATGAGGTTGAAAATTTTGGGTTCAGTCAATTTAAAATTTTCAAAATTACGATTTTCAGATTAAAAATTCAAGTCTAATCTGATAGGATAGGAGTAATTAGGTCGTAAGAGTTTCTATTATGGAGAGATAAATAAGAAAACTTACCGTCGGATGTGGAGACAAAGAGATAATTTGTGAAGTTCCTTTACAAATTTACTCATGTCTTGATGAAATCACAGTAGTAATTTAGTAAGGTTTGGGAAAAACAAACATTTTACAATTGGAAAAAAAATGATGAATAGGTTGTGAATTGAACAAAAGATTGTTCAAAGAAATGTTTCTCAAAGGTAAGAGAAAACACTCTATCTGTTTGGAGTGTTTTCAGACAACAAATTTTCAGGGTTACTTGTGTTATTCTGAATTGTGCAATAAAATGGATTAAATTAAATAGGTCGGTAATGTTATTTTTTCCATTAATATGTTTATATTATTTGGGCTTTAGTAATAAAAATAATTGGCATATAAAAAACAATTAAAAGATAACAATTTTATTTAATTTAATTATTAATCAATATTTAAAATTTCATAGAAAATATATACTCAATAACTAAATTATTAAACTATGATTACTAATTATTTAAATAATAACTATTTATTTATCAAAAAGCAAAGAATAATTAAACCTAATACATAATACATAAAGTTAAGCTTACTATAATTTTTACAAAAGTCGTATGTTTAGTAACCTAAGTACTCTACTTTCTATAACAATCAACTATTCTTGTTTCATATCTATATTAGAACATAACGTCTAAATGAAAATCTCATCAACAACAGTACAGAAACCGGAATGGAACAAACCTTTGACCTTAGGCTTAGAATTCTAGGTAGCTTAGGGTTCAAGGATTCCAGATCGAGGATTATCTGGAGAAAGAAAACACATTGTGAGCTTAAATACACAGACAAATAAGTAACCAGAAAAATGAGATGATCAAATAAGTCCTCATTCTCTTTTTTTAACTCCTTGACATAGCTATAGGTCATTGTTGCGCTCAAAAATACTCCTTTAGGGAGGCTTCTAAGAGATGTGAACCTATGCAAAAGTATATTTGTTATATATCTAAGTTAACCTCAAACAATTTTTGAACAAAACATCACAGTATAATAACTAAAAGGGTAAGTAAAAACTATTACATATCTTTTACGAATGAATTTTGGATGATGTTCCTCATACATCAATTCATATATACGCTTTATCATGACGTATTGGAATAGATTACAAATAAGCATTATTTGGCTAAAATCTAAAATCACTTCATATTTGAAGTACTTTCTCCTCTACAAATCAGACAAAGAACATCATTATTCGCTTTCATAAATATATCGATACAAGGTCTTCTTCCATACAACGATTGAATACAAATAGAATGCTATTTGACTAAATTGACTTACCTCAATTGTGAAGATGAATACTCATACACTCATAAATTCCCTTACCTCACTGGCCCATTTTAATTGTCATAGTTTATAAATTGTAGTTTATATTAAGACTAATAGGATATATCTAATTAGTCTCGTCGAGGCTTTTTCTAGACAACCGAGGGTAATCGTAGAAAATATCTTAAAGCTCCATAGTTTAAGCTTCGATCCCCTAACTTTGAGTTATGATTTTACTCTCTTCATGAGCGTGTAAGGTTTAGTTATTACCATATATTGGGTACTTAAACGTCATTACTTTGGCACCATAGTTTGTAATACTTTGTACTTACTTATTTATCAATTAGTTTGAGCTAGTTAGGGAAATGAAAAAGTGGAAAATGACGATTAAAAAAATAATTTTCAAATAATTTTGGTATTTCATTGCTTATTTTTGTATGTGAGTGGTAATAACAACATTAATATTTGAAGGAATCTAATATATTTTCAAAGTTTTTTCAAGGTACTGCTTCTCCATCTAACTATGTTATTCAGAAAAAAGTATAACATGATTATTATTTAATTGAGGTATCCCACATATTCAAAGTAAAAAAAAAATTTTGTAGCAAGAAAAGAAACATGTCCGAAAATATGTTAACGTTCGTTTGGAGTTCTACAATCCAAATTTTTTATCATAATCGAATCGTAACTCTATTAGTGTACAAGACAATGTGCATTGTAATGTCGACAATTCATAACATGATAATTGATGATGAAAGTGATATTAACACATCAATTAGAGATATAAGGTTTGTGCTACATACAACCGTTAAAACAATAATACATTAAATGGATTGGTATGTTAAATATTCAGTGGATGATATTCTCTTTCAAGGCTCAGCAAACCGGTCTTTGGTCGCCTTTTCTCTTGTAGCTGTTTCTC
Source organism: Cardamine chenopodiifolia (assembly GCA_963922655.1). Lineage (NCBI taxonomy): Eukaryota > Viridiplantae > Streptophyta > Magnoliopsida > Brassicales > Brassicaceae > Cardamine > Cardamine chenopodiifolia. The sequence continues at coordinate 4,140,552 of OZ000487.1, read as the reverse complement.
TTGTTTCAAATGTGCACTAGTTGTTGCATCATTCACGGATATTAAATCACAAAATGTCTCAAGGTCTCATCTCACTTTTTAGCTCTAATGAAGTCTTTATCGACATTTGATGTTTAAGTGTTATGTTTGTTTCTAAATAATGATCCATAAGATCCTCAAGATCATAAAGACATATGTGAATATTTCCTTTTTATTTGTATTTATGTTATATTAGGAAACTAGGAAAATTTGGTATATTAGGCTTTTCCCTATATAAACATATGTAGTGATATTTTTATAATTATGAGAGTCAATATATGTCAAAGCAGGTTCACTATGAAGTTTTGGTCTAGCGATCAAAATTCTTATTATTTTGATTTTTTCTTAAAGTCATTCAGCTTCTTTTATTTTTGTTTTCTATTAAGCCAAATGCTTCTGCAGTTTATTGTTCATCATGAACCTCTTAATCCAAGCCATCGAGCTTCTCGTTATTCAAATATATCATAGACCTATGAATCTAAGCCATGTGATTCTTCAATTCAAGCATATATTATGCCTTTGAATCTAAATATATAAACTTCCAAATTGGGTTTCAAAAGAAAAAAAAACAAAAATCCTACGGGCTGCTAAATCTTCCTCTCCATAATCAATTTTGTTTATCAAAATCTCCGTATTTATTTTTTGTTTGTTTTCTACACTTTTGAAAGAAAGAAAGAAAAATAAACAAACGAGAAGTCTAGCTTCTTTAAACCTTAACGCATCTCATAGGCCGCACTAACTAAGATCCTTGATCTCCATCGTGTCGTCCTTGCTAACAAACAACAATCGAGTCACCATCCTCATGACTTTTGATGTCACCTTTGATTCCAAGCAATCCCACCACAGATTTATTGTGTGATATCGCATCTAATACTTCAAGAGCAAGTCTCTTCCGTGCATATTTGTTGTGTTACCAACCTCTCCTCTTTACTCGATCCGCGGTAAAGTCATCACGGCTTTATTAAGCTTTATGCTTTTCAAATGACTAAAGTCATGTTGATCATTTGCCTCCACAAACATGTGTTGGCTTAGGTGTCTTACTTTAAATCCGTCTAACAATATATTGTTTAGGCGCAATCCTTCTCGATAGTCAATCTAAGGTGTCACTTCTGCATTGTTTCATAATCCCTTGAGATTGAGGGGGGCGTATAAAAGGATCCAGAATATCCTCAAGATAATAAAGATATATGTGAATGATTCCTTTATATTTTTATCTTATATTAGGAAACTTGGTTAGTTGTGTATATTATCAGGTTTCTCCCTATATAAACATATGCAACGATACTTTTATAATTATGAGAGTCAATATACAACTCTTCTGATCTCTATCTCTCATCAATCTAACAGTTTCATATGTTTCTTTTATGTTTTTTGCTTTACTATTGTAAATGCTTTTAGTATGTAATCCCTTTTGAGGTTAAGCCATATATCTATAAAATAAGTTTGACCTAAAAAAAATGAGGATCCTCACTGAACATAAGAGGGAAAAAGTCAACAAACAATGTTTGGAATAAACATTACAACCAATTATGATCGTCTCTAGAACTTTCATTTGTTACAAGTTTGACTCGTTTTCCATCTACTTATTCATCTTCCTTGTGCTTTTTTTTACCCTCAACATATCTCACTTTCATTAACCCAAAGCAATTGTAGCATTACAAACAAGTTTCTCAGCCTAAACAAATGGCTGTAACCAAATTGGGTACATTACTATTTAACCACAAATCAGAAACTTGCAATGCAATGAAATGGTGAGCAACTTTGTATGCAGCTCTATTGCACCCCTAGATCTTCTCTTCCTCTTCTGCCTTACGAAATTGAGCTATGAAGACTTGCGTACATAGAATAAACATATACGGAGATATAGGATGCACTTGAAGGATCCCTCTCAAGGGTTTGATTCTACCTCTTGGCGTGCCATTAATTAGAACATGATATGACAAAGATGTAATGCACTGCATAATCCACTCCACCCATTTTGGGCCAATTCCCATTTTTTCCATCACCACTCTTAGGAAGGCTCAATCCACTATTTCATATGCCTTACTCATATCCGTTTTAAGTGCCATGCACATTTTTCTATTATCCGGATTAGATCGTAAAGCATGAAGGTTTTCCTAAGGGATGATAATGTTATATGTAATTAATCTTCCTGCCACAAAAATAGATAGAGTCTCGGAGATTAGCTCCAGAAAGAATTTTTTCAACCTTAGGCTTAGAATCTTCGAGATCACCTTGTAACTTACGTTACATAAATTGATGGTTTTAAACTCTGACATGGCCTGAAATATCCCCTTTGGTATTCTTATCGTCCTCCTCAAGCCATTGCTTCATATTCTCCAATAAACTCTTCTTCTCTATAGGCTTCGAAGAATCTTTCCTTCAGTATTTGAAGACCTTCGGGCTCTACAGGATTATCATCAAGAGCTTCATCAATCTTATCTTGGAGTGCTTTTATCAATTTCTCAGAATTAATGAATTATGAGATTACTCTCCTACAGTTTCTGATTTTTTTGTATTAATGGTTGATTTCCACTGCTTCTTAGAATCTCATTTTGTCTATCCATCGTTTATCAAACATAAAAACTTCGCTTAAACCTTTGTAGTTTATAATGTATGGATGCTACAAGGGGTCTATGATCCGATCCCGACATCTTTAAGTACTCCACGTTAGTGTGGAAAAAAATAGTATGCCAATCTTTGTTCCCCATGGCTTTATCCAAATGGCAACTTACCCTACCATTAGATTGCATATACATCCTAACGTTCTTGGTCTCAGATAAAAATATGAAACCTGGAGAATACGTACGACACATCTCTACTAGTCGTCGAGAGGTAATTTTAGCTCTCACTCCTTGACAATTCCACACTAAAGTGCTCATATGTTAGTTATGGAGGAAGATTGCGACCCCACCGTACTAATGTAGATTTGAGTGATTTTAAACTTTGAAACCGAAAACACCTTCGTTAAAAGGAAGATTTGAAACTGCCAGACCGTCCTTGGATGTAGGTATCTTCGTATCCTTCTTCTCTTTGGTTATGGTCATGGTCTCCTCACTTCGAGGGAAGTTGCTTGAGCTAAAGTTATCCCTTGTGTCCATCCGCTTCTTTGGAGAAGTTTTCCTAAGGTAGAGGTTCTGATGAGTCGATAAAACCGCTCGCAAATCGGTAAGTTGAACAATGATCACCTTTGAATGTGACGTTTAAAAGCAATTCACACAGCCAAAATTCCCAGGTTCCGATGAGTCGATAAAACCGCTCGCAAGTCGGTAAGTTGAACAATGATCACCTTTGAACGTGTCGTTGAAAAGCAATTCACACCGCCAAAATTCCTTCAAGTGAGTCCCGATGCCTTTTCAGGCCCCGTATACAAGATGACATAGGGTGGAGAGATGCAAAATTTTCTCGGTTTTGAAACCAGATGCTCAGTGACATCAACTGACACCTTAACCCAAGCCTCATTGACATCCACTGCCCCTACTTGGCCCAGAGCTTCACCAATCTCTTTGAAAGCCTCGTACATCCATCAATTCAAAAATAAGTCACATATCTTTATCCAAAAGCTAACCTGACACATGAACGAATCTTGGAAATTAAGTTCCCATCTATGGAGGGAAAATGTCCACTTGAAGAAATGGCGCAGTCTCTTCTTCAACACCTTCTAGAAGACTTCTTCGGATCCAAATTTGAAATGAAACCGTCGACTGCCTAGGTCGTATCCTTTACCATGTCCTCTCTATGACTACGAAATAGTCAATAACCACGAGGACGAGCTGTGATCGCCAATAAAGTCCAAACCAGTCTCTTCTAAAGCTAAATGTTAATTACTTGGTTAATGACTTTCAAGAGAATTTATGAGCAATGATCATATTTAATTTGGCAAAATGTTGCATTCATGTGATTTTCTGGAGTTTGAATTGGTCATGAATTTCTGGAGTTTGAATTGTTTGTGATCTTAACTATATTATCGGGACCGTTGATTTTTAAATCAGTTTTAGATCGATGAGGCTGTTGCAAAGGATTGAACGTTTAATATCAGAACAGTAATTAACAGAACTTTAACCGGAAATAACAAAATCGTTCATAATTTCACAGATTTTGTCCTCAACAATACGAATGGCGAACCGGTAAATCATTTTCCTTTATTAATTAAACCGAATCGGATATCTGTGATTTACACAGATGGATTAGGGTTACAAAAACTGGTTTAAACAAAATCCAATCGGACGAAATCGAGAAGCAGCTTACCGACGACAGAGGTGTCACTTGGCTCCGTCGCTGGGGAAAAACACATATTGACGAACAGGTACCACTATTTCGAAAATCAATGATTATTTTGATCTATCATTGTTACCAAATTATAAGCTAAATAATTTATTAAAAAAAGCTAATCGCAGATCCAAACAACATTTTGAGAAATAGATTGTCATTATAGTTGTACCTTATGATAAACTTCAAAGACTCTTAAAAAAAGAACAGAAAATAAATCTTTAAGATTCAAGAATCCAAAATCAAAAACAAAATGAAGATGGAAAAATGTAGGGCAAAACCAATCTGCTTTGACAGCCTAGAGCTTAAGGAAACAGCAAAGCAAAGATGGCAAAAGGGCCCGACTGTATGATATGCGCCTACGTACCCTTAGGGTACGCCACAAAATAATCCCTTCTCGTGGTATACCACGCCACCCCTCACTCACGAGGGAAGCGCTCGGCCTCAGGCGCTGTTTATTTGCCTCTCCTTCTAGGGTTCTTACGTTTATATACTACACTCTTTTTCTCTCGCTCCCCCTTTATTTTTCTCTTTTTCAATTTTTACCCCTATATTTAGTTCTTCTTTCAGTATTGATCCCTATACTTAACCCTATAAAGTTTGATGGAATGGAATAAGGCACAATCAACGTTTTAAGGGAAAAAACTACTCAACGTGTAAGTTTGATCAGTAAACCGGGACCCAATTATTATTGTTTATCGGCTTTTTTTTATTAAAACTCATGATTTATCTTTATTTTATTTTTGTTATAATTTCAAAAAAAAAAAAATTATCAGCAAAGGATGTTAATTACAAACAAAATTAGAAAACTATTCTTGAATTTAAAAGAAGGAAAATGTGGCTAATAAAAACCTATAATCTTCTCATATGGTTGGAATGTTCTACAAGTTTTAAACCATTGTCAATAAGATTCTCTAGCTTATGAGCGCCAGAGTATTTGAGTGAGACAATCATGTTTTTATAGTCTTTTCGACAAGTGTCGACGCTAGAAACAAACAAATTTAAGCAACACAAATAATTGGACTGATTAAGAAATAATTGTATTAAAAAAAAGGTAAAGAAATAGTATCAGATAGTTCGAACCATTTACCTAAAGTTGAGGAGAGATGCAAATAATAGTTGTTTAAATATTTATACTCTTATTTGGAAAGCACATTTTTTAAAAAAGATATTAAATTATAAGAAATTACATGAAATGTTATTGGGTTAAAACCTATATAACAGGATAAAAACAGCTTTTGTCAATCTGGAAAAGCAAAAATATTAGAGGACGTGGATTTTGGTATAAGTTGGGCGCCGGATCTTGGTTAGTGGATCTTAGTGTCGGATTTTCTTTACGCTGTTAACTATTTTTATTACAAAGATTTATAAGAAGGCCCAATAGCCATCACTCAAAATGTCGAATAGAAAGGATTTAGAAAATATTTTGATCCCACGTGGATCTTGGTGGTTTTCTTCTTCGGAGATTGGGCTCCATCTATTACTAAAAAATATATACAAAACCAAATTAAAAAACATCAATATTCAAAGATTACCTTAACAAACACTATATAAAAACTAACCAAATTAATAAATTATATCATATATACTAAGAATCAGAATTTAAATTCAAAATCAGAATATACTACAAATTATACTACGAATCTAGGATTAAATTCCAAATTTTCAATTTTTATGTAATATATTAGTTGATAAGACAAAATCAAGAATAAAAATGAATAAAATCAAGAATAATGTACTTTCAAAATATCCTCAATCTTACAACATAATAAAAATAAATATTTGGAAACAACCTTCGCCGACTTTCTTATTAGTATAAATATATCTACGACTTCCATCTTCATAACTTACAAACATTTAAAAGTTCTTTCAACATTAAAACTTAGATTTTTTTAACAATGAATGCTTTGACAAATCTTTGCGACATCAAACATTACAAAACGAATATATCTACGATTTCCATCTTCATAACTTACAAACATTAAAAGTTCTTTCAACATTAAAATTAAGATTTTTTTAACAATGAATGCTTTGACAAATCTTTGCGACATCAAACATTACAAAACGAATTGGATCATTCAAGTTAAAATCGTACATTTGTGGACTCAACTAACAACCTACGGTTGAAAGACTTTGGACATAATTTTGCCTGATGCATCTATAAGTATAGATTAGAATTAATATTTTATGTTTATAAATATCAAATTATTTTTAAATAAATATATATCACTGACCTTCCCTTTTTGAGGCAAGCTGATTCATGTTACGGTGAAAAAGGCACAAATTAACAAGTTTCAAAAATTGATCAAATCTGGAAAATAGATAGTTATTGAAAATTTTACTCTCTCCAAATCGGTGAGAAAGTTCGAGAAAACAAAACATACCTACAAAATATACTTGATGAACACGACTATTATCACCAGATGTGTTTCAATTTATGATTAAATATTTTTCGATTTTGCTAACTTTCAAGATGTTTCAAATGAATCAGGATTAATTGGAAATATATTGATCTTATTTTCGTGAATGTTTAATAATATTGATATTTATAATTATTAATTAATCAGAATTAAATGAAAATCTTCACTCTATTTTTTCAGACATATTGGGAAATATGGTGAATGTTGGTGAAATAAAAACTCATGAGATCAGTAACAAGCCTACAAAAGAAACTTGAATTTGAACTTAAAAACACAAAATATATTTACAAACCTAATATCAGTTATTTTTTATTATTGGATTAATCCTATGTAATAATTCATCTATACTATTTTTTTTTAATTTTTTATAGTGATGAAAAATTACCATGTACTCTCTGGAAAAAAATTGATGTTACGATGTGGAATGCATGTCAGAATGTAGGCGATAAGATGGTGATATGTTTGATTCGATTTACTAAGATCAATGCATGTCAGAATATATTGATCGGTTTCCTCAAAATACCATTTCAAAACTTTCTGATGCCACATAGGTAACCACTATTATTCAAAAAAAAATCATATACTATGTTTCTCCAGTGATTTACTAACATTGTCTAAACGTATTCACAATCATGTGTACTATCTTCACAATTGATACAAAAGATTCTTGGTATTACTTTTTCTGCCTAAAGTGTACCAAGACAACATACTTAGTACTTAAAAAGGAAAATGAGGTTGTCAAAAAGGTAACAAATCTTTTGTTCTGGTATGGTACATGTAGAGAAGAAACACCTAAGGTTGTACCAAGGTAATTACTTATCACTATTTGTATTACTCAAAATTTTAATTGATTTGTTACACATATTAATTGATATAGTTACTCAAGTACCTAAATGGATTCTTTAAAAAAATAGGTACAAATTTATTGTCGGGGTGATGAATAACACTGGTGAGACTAAGTTTATGTTGTGGGACAATAATTCATTTGAGATTATTAGGCAATATGCCTTGATCTCTTGAAAGGTCACTGCAATGAGGTAAACTAACTATTCCTTAGTTTTTCTCATTTAGTTTACTTTAACTTAACCTTATTTACAGATTCAAGATCCAACTAATACTCCTCAAACTTTGCGATGCTTAATTGGTAAAATTTTCCACTTACTGTTGAACATTGAAAAAGATAACATCAACGATGAGAATGACACTTACAAAGTTTATCATGTTTGGTTAGGTCATGATGCATTAATTGTTGATAATATTGAAAATTCAGATGTTCATGATTTAATTACTACTAATGAGCTTTCCATTCATTTGGTAAAATATCATCTATTTTTATATGATTTTCTGTAATCAATATGTTGATTTATCGAGATTATTGACTAAAATTTAATACATAAAGCACTTGCCTTGACTAGTAGCAGTGAGAGGACGGTTCTGATTATACATCAGAGCAATCATCAACTTCCAAGAAACCCTGTGTTTCTTCAATCAAAGGTGATATTGAAAAGGAAGAGATTAAAGATGAAAAGAAGTCGATCAAAGCTGATACTGAAAAGAAAGAGGTTGAAGGTGACAAGAATATTGTGGATGGTGCATGAAAGTGATTCCACAAGCAAAAAATTTGGAGATTTTATGTGTTTTATTTTTCACTTTTTTAGAAACACCAATAATGCCTACATTTACAAGTTTTTAATTTGGATTTTCAAATGAATTATGTTCTCCTTTGTTCTTATTTTCTAAAGAGAACAAAATATTAATAAAGCTTTGATTCATATATAACTTTACCCTAACCTTCAATCCAAAAATGTCAATTCTATACCACTAAATCTTTGATTCATTTATAACTCTAACCTTCAATTCGAAAATGTCAATTATATATCACTACCATTAAGGAAAGAATGATACCTGAATATCTCCATTGGAAACAAGATGACTGGAACTGTAGTTAGAATAAAGAATTGAAGGTGTAACACTGTGTGGTTTGCCAAATCTATCATAATGAAAATATGAGTGTGTATCATATTATTCTATCACATCTTTTTAATAATATATTTACGATAATTCTAACATTAATCAGAGTTAGTAAGATAGTTTAGGCTATGGCGTCTGTGTACCAACATTTCTCTCCATACTTCTTTGGATGAGTTAAAGGTTTTTTTAGATCCGCAGCATCGATTTATATTATCTTTAGAAAATTAATTGGACACACAATTTATAATACATATATTTAATACTAAAAACCAAAATATATTGAAAAACATAGAAAGATATATATCTACAAAAGATTTTTCATTTATATAAATCATTGTCAAAATTCGGAGGATATAAATCTGAGGAAAGATTTGGTGAATATCTAAATCATTCATATACCAGAACGTTCTTATCGTAGTGCTTATCATAGTATTATAAAACAGAACAAGATTTCTTTCCATACATCTATAAGGTAATTCAATTTTATATCATTTTTCCATTACCATTTTATATAAACGAATTAATGACAGTAACTAGAATAGTTTGGGGTAGTGTTTCAGAATGAAAAGGAAGAAAAAAAATTGTGGTAATGGAAGATTACCAATCAAGATGAAACAAAACATTTCAGAGCAGATGAGAATGATGGAAACCAGAATCCAAATATACCTCTAAATCATGGCAGCAATGATGTTCAACTAAAATCGATTATTAGTAATACCGAGGTAGTTGTTTCGATAAATCGACGATAACAAAGATCTTTGCTTCCTCAAAATTGGAATGGGAATGCCTAGAGGACTGGCAAGGAAGCTGAACCCCTTCTATGAGAACAAAGTGTGTGGAACGTTTTTCATCTCAACCTACATAGGCATTGACATGATCTCCGGTTGAGCTTCTTCTTTAATTGGTGTCTACCAGGAGACGATCATTGGAATTTCACAAATATTCCACATTCCTCTGCGGAGGACTCTAAGCCATGTAGCTGGATTTCGAATATGAAATTTTATGGGCAATCGTTAACCACAAAGCATCTTTTTGATAGTTTATCACCCAAATTCCATATCTTGTTAACAATAACATGGACTTTGGCCACATGAGGAGCAGTTGAAGCAAACCGGCTAACCAAGAACTCCTCCCATAGCGGTGGCGCGTCCATCATAATCTCATCTGGAACTGTGACTACATCCCGGCCCTTGATAGAAACCACATAGCAATTGAATGTTGACAGAATTTGTCTAGCAGCAATTTGATCCCAAGACTTATGTTCCAAAGAATTAACAATCTTCTAGCCTGAAACCTGCTGAGAAGCCGAGAGATTTTCCTGAGCTGAAATCTTCCCAGCCTTAACAGAATCACCAACCCTTTCAGAATCGATAACCACTAAACCAACTCGACGAACCTCTGCCTCTGAAACCAAAACTGCCCTCGCAACCTCTGCTTCTAAAACCAAAACAGTCCTCACAGCCTCTGCCTCTAAAACCAAAACAGTCTTTGCAACCTCTGCCTCTGAAACTGTAACCGCCTTTGCAACCCCAGAGACCTCCTCTAATTCTGACGCAGCCTCTGAGGCCTCCACCGAACCCCCACTAATTCGCAGACTCCCTGAAACAACCTCTGCTACTAAACCAAACATCACTCTTGCATAACCATCATGTGGCGAAACCTCTAAACTCGACCAAAGCTTCACGACATCTAAATCCGACGCAGCTCCTAAGCCTGCAAACCCTAACTTCTAAACACCACTAAACACTGCAACCATTGAAATATTCCCCGTACTGCACCCAACCACCGTCCATGCGATCACCATGATGGGCGGCAACACCTATGTGGTGTCAAAGGAAGAAGAAACCAAGTCGCCCTAGAAATCGCCAAACTCACTAAAATACTCCTAGATTAGATTTATTTCATTTTGCTTTATTTTTCTCATCCATTTTTCTACACTCATAATCCATGGAAGCACCTAACATTTTTCTATATCAGTCCATTTTCTAGAAAGTTATTGTCCTTCAATTCAAATTTCTGTTGATATTAATTATATAAACAAATATTATCATATTAAATATTTTCTAAGATTATTTTAAATATGTTTAGTTAGATATAATTTTTTACTATAACTATATTGATACATTATAACTATTAAAATATCAAATAAAAATAAAACAAATTGACATGAAAAATAAACAAACAATTCGAAAGAACTAAGCAAAATATAAGAAACAGAAGTTTAAAAATTATAGGTTCAAATTTGATACATTAAAGAAGTAGATGTTTAACAAATTAGTTAACAACTACACCAGAAAAATTATAATACAAAAAAATTCATTAAAAGCATGAACTATGCGATATTTTAAGATAGATTTGCAATGGATTCTGGTATTCTACTCGTAGTTCTATTTTCCAGATAGTAAATGCAGGGAAGAAATGTTAACTTTTCACAAATCACAGTTTCTATGTAGCCTCTTATAGAGTTTTGAAGTTTTCAAGGTTCATACTCCAGAAGACCTTGTTCCTGACGAGAAGTTCATGTAAAACAAGGTTAAGCAAATCACAACCATATAGCAAATCCTCTCTCAACTTATAATTAAACATGAGTTTTGACCAATTTTGCTTAAATGTACAAATTCATTGATCAATTGATACATCGACAAGATGTATAAATTCATTGATCAATTTTCTCCGAGGCTGGCCGGGTCAGGCTTAAAACAACCATTGGCACAATTGAAATATTAGCACATTCACATATGATAGCACATAACAACACAATATAATTGAGGTAACAGAGTGCAAGTTACAACGAGCAAACTCGACTTCAAGTGTTTTGCATTATGACAGTTATATAGTAAAATATATATATAGATGTACATATTAATATATAATAAATATACAACATTTTTGATGAATAATGGGCATGTTGGAAATTTTTTGGTTTCTTCATCCAACGGTTGAGGATTACCCGAGATTTGTTTCCCCATTCTCTGGGATTGTAAGCATAGGGATTTGACCATGGTCAACGAAATCAATCTTGCTCAGCCTTAGACAGCACAAGACTTGTTCCGGCAGCTCTTCTGGTTTTTGAGCCTGTGTCCATGTTCCAATCAAAAGAAAACAACACAGTTTGAATCTTTATCAATCTATAGCAAAATGATCAATCTATAACAAAGTTTGCTAATTACCTGGATGGTTAAGCCAAGATCAAGAGTTCCATTCTTCAGTCGATCTCTGAATGCTTCGAGTCCTTTTCGTGATATGTAGCTGAATCGATGTACATCCAAATCAATCTCGAAGTAGTTTGGACCCTGTGGAGAGGTAAAAGGAATCTTCATTAGGTGCGAAAGACGAAATCTTTTGTGTTAAGAGAGACCTAGTGGTGTTAGAACCTTGTAGAAGTTGTGTTGAGGACGAGAGAGGACAGGTTTTTCATTATAAGCTTGTACAAGCTTCTTTTCAGTCGAGCTTAGAGTAAGATCTTCCGGGTTAACAAGTCCAGCAACGATCTTAAGCCTTTCACGGAAAGCAACATTGCTGTCTTTAGCAAACCCTTTCACCTTCTCCATCTCATCACTGACAAGTTTCTGTTTAAAAAACCGGAAAACAAAAGATACCGGTAACCATTCAGATCAATCACTGGATGTGAGAAGTGTAAAGTAATGGCTTATAAAGCTACCTTGATGCTCTCCTGATATTGCTGAGAGGTTTCTTTTTCGTAATTGTCTCTTAATTTAAAGTAAAGTACAATACTCATGCCTTCTCCATCACTGTCGCCCAGGAACATTGCAGCTGGATAGGTTGGTAACTGCCAGTGAGGCACAAAGGTCAGGATCATTTACATATATCTGCATATCAAACGCTATCTACAGAATCTGCACGGCTCTTATGTACATCACACGAGTAAAAGCTAGTGACAAACCAAAAAGATGAAGAAGCTGTTGATGTTGAGAGGTGGTTACCTGAATGTTGACAACAAGAAGAGTAGGAAGATTTGCTTCGGCTTTGATGTTTGGAAGCTCCATGTGTTGGGTGATATGATCAATCTTCCTTGGACAGATAAACAAGTCAACGCCAATAGGACTGTATGGACACTGATTTGGAGCTGGGGATTTCTTTTTGTCTCTGCAAACATCATTCTTCAATAGTTACATACAAAGCGGTTTCTAGTAAAAAAATACATTAAACAGAGAGGTGAAAGGTGTACTTGAAATAGGTTTCTCCACGGAGTTTAAAGGTTGAAGGCGGTATCTCACACCAACTTCCACTGGACTGCTTCTCTCTTGCTGAGCTAGGAATGGTGAATCCCGCTTTTGGACGGTACAACAACTTACGATGCTCAGGAACTTCCTCACCATCGCACGATCTCCTCTTGAAAGAAAGGCGATAAACAGCGGATTTTCGTTTCTGAGATGTTGGTGAGTTTAGAGTCTTGTCACTGAAACTAACGGTTGGAATCAATCGGCTCAGGCTGGTTCTCAAGGTTTTCTCGTGCGAGTTCCGTTTCTGATCCTTCAAGCCTTTAAAGCTTGCATGGTCCATTAGTTTCTTCTTGTTGTTTCCAGTGAGAACAGAGAGACCACTAGGATCCTTATACATCCCTTTACTCAGAAACTTATCGCTTTTACTCCCGTCAATTTTCAAGTAAGTCTCATGGTATTCTTCGTACTTCCCTTTCCCATCCACAATGCACGAAGAAGATTCAAATTGAACTACTTGACCATTTGGATTATTAGCTGTCCCACCACTCGCTGATGATACATTATCCGCTGGAAAAGATATGGTAAAAGAAAAAAATATATCCATATCCACATAACCAAGAACTGAAAAACTTTTAAACTCTAACTGAAAAAGAATGTTGTAGATAGACATTTACCTTCAGGTACGCTAATGAAGTCCTCATCCTCATCCGAATCAAGCACACTCACAGAATCAAACCACGCATCATCTTCCGAGATAGCTACAACAAGAATGAATTCTACATTGTAAAAATCTATACTTTTCTAGTTACTATAGTTTCTAATTTATATGATCTAGCCACTCACCAAAAGAAACTCCGCTTCTAATATTAGCATGAGGAACAATATCAGATACTTTCGAAAAATGTTTTGAAGATCTGCGACGGCCTTTATATCGAGGCCTAATTCCTCTTGAATGGGTTGATACACATCCACCCATTTTTTATATAAGTTTTATTTAGATCCTGTGGAAAAAAAATCAAATGATAACTCCCAATGCTTCTAACATATTTGCAACAGAAAAAACACAATTTTTAGAGTTAAGACAAATTCATCCCTACAAACAGAAACTGGTTGTTACTTTCTGGATTATTAGTAACATTGGGACCAAGTGAAGCTGTCCATTTTAGTTTGAAGAATCCAAAACCAAGTCAATACAAAATCTCTCAATTATATAAATATTTTAGTCAGCTAAAAAAGTGTATTCAACAAAACCAATTAAAAGAGGAAGTGGGACACATGAACATGTATACATACAACAAACAAGAAAAATCTAGAACTTTATTTTGTTATGGATCCTCCAAATTGTATGTTCAAATTAGCCAAAACAGATTATAACCTAACAGAAGATTCTCAATGAACAAAACCTAACATTGTCTATGTCCTAAACCAATTTTGAGCTCTTAATATATTCAGAGCAATACATTGATTAGTAAAAATAAAAAATTAGGGATTTTAATCAGAGAGTTGAACATATACAAATATGACTTAGAACGTCAACATCAATTATATAAAAACGTTGAATTTGAAGATTACAGAAACAGGAAATAGAATTTTCAAATAAAAATACAAACTTTATTCGCATGCAGAGCGTCGCTGAAAAAAACAGACTTAAACTTTACGACTGAACAAAAACTGTAAAGATCATAATCGGATCTGTAGCTGAATCAGAACAGATCCGAATGAAAAAATTAAGAAAATTGGATCATGCATGATCAATTTGCTGAAAATTGGATCATGCATGATCAATTTGCTGAAAATTGGATCATGCATGATCAATTTGCTGAAAATTGATGAATCAAATTTGCTGATTTTGATACCTGAAAATACGAGGCATTGATAAAGGGCAATGCCCTTTTTATGAATTTGTTTTTTTTTTAAATGTCTGAATCTTCTTATTGTAGTAGAAGAACCTCAGGAAGATGGTAGGCAGAATTAGATTTGGAACCCGAAAATATCGGATCCGGGCAAGGATACTAATTCTCTCTTTCTCTAAAGGAAGAGGAAGAGGAAGAGGAAGAGGAAGAGAAAACGAGAGCGCAAGGAGAGGGAGAGTTTTCTTTGGCTTTAATTGTAAATTACTAAAAGCTTTTGCAATCTTTAATTATAATTGGGTAATGGATTTATTGCCTAATTAGAGCCGTATCAATAAGGTTAGTAGTGAGCTGCTCATCATCTGTATATTATTATTTATATTATTATTTGAACAATATTGAAAAAAATAATAAATTTTTATATATTATATTATATAAAATATCACTAGATTTTTTAAATAAAGTTATTAGGAGTATAACAGTAATCATAAAATTAATATAATTAAATTAAAAAAATTTACTAATATTTTAAAAAATTATTAGTTTCCCAAAATTTAAATTTATTTTCTGTTTCTAATTAAATATGAACGAAAATCAAAAGTCATTTAAAAAAAATTAAACCAATAAAAACTGAAAAAGTAAAATTTGATATCTAATTATATTATATTATTTATTTTAAATTATTATATCTGAAAGATTAAGTTAAGATTTAAAATTATGATTCTTCTATCATTTTTAGTTGATTTTATTTTTAAATTATTTTGAATTATCATATAATACATATAATTGCTAAAAATGCAGATTTTTTTGCAGATAATGTGAATCGATATTTTAGAAACAAGGATATATTATTCAATCTATAAAGAAAAAAGTCCGTTCAACGCCGTACATCGGTTAAAAAATTTGAGCGATGATTTTTCAATAAAATCATTAAGCAAACAATAGTAATCATCAAACTAATATAATTAAATTAAAAATCATAAATAATATTTTAAATAATTATTAGTTTCCAAAAAATTAAAATCATTTTCACTCTCTTATTAATTATGGACGAAAATTAATTTTTTCTAAATTGTTAATCAATCAAAATTGAAAAACTAAGATTTGGTATCTAAGTATACCATATTATTTATTTTAAGTTATTATATTTGAAATATTTTGTTAAGAAATAAAAGTATGATTCATCTATTGTCTTTGTTTGATCTTACTTTCAAATTAGTTTGAATTATCATACAGTTAATAAAAATGTAGATTTTTCTGCAAATTTTGTGAGTTGAATTTTTAGAAGCTAAGATATATTACTCAATTGATGAATAAAAAATGTGTGTTCAACATCACACATCAGTTAAAAATTGAGTTTATGGTTCTAAGTCATATTACAAAAATATCAAAATAATTTCAAATCTGAATGATAAATAAACTTGACTCATTAGGCGTCTAAAATTTTAAAACTATAAAAATGAAATTTTTTGATTAATTTGGTAAATTCGATTTTTTCTATAAAATTTTAGTTAGGTACATATTTGATTTGAGAAATTCATGGTACAAGTTTATGTATGGTCCATTTTATTATAAATTTTGATTCAAAATGATAATTTGTATATGATTTTATTTGGATTTATTTAGTTATATGAAATTGTTTTGAATCATGATGGTAATACGAGTGAAATGGTTCTGCCAAAAAATATGAGTTGTATGGTTTGCAGAGTAAGTACAACAATTTATTAGAGATAAATTGAAGAGTAAGATATGTATATTGTAGATTAAATATTATGTGCTATCAAAAATCAATTATGAAGTGTAACTCATGAAACATAAAACTAAATATTTTAAAATTTTTTTGTCATAAGGATTAAGTTTTTTGATATGTAACATAAGATCTACATAATTCATATCTTTATTTTTGGTTTTAATGTTAATCAATTAATATAACCGAAGAATTACATATTATAACTACCTATATATTAGAATTTTAAATAGACAGAAATTAATTAAATAGAAAAATATAAAACCAAAAAAAAATTGAAGGAAGGAAGGCGAATGGTGATCCTCAACCGAAAATGAGAGCAAAGGGTCTTGTAATGCGCAATCCACAAATGCTCGGATGGTAGAGGATGAGGTATAGTGACATTGGTCAAGGTGCGAGTATTCTTCTCTTTCCACACCAAATAAGTTAACACTTGCATGAGAAGCTTCAAGATTACCAACAAGGTAGAGATTCATCAGGTCGGCGCATACAAAACACGTGAAGAAAATACTGGAAAGTCCAACGGCGGCGATCACATTATACGAGTTGTAAAAAAGTTCTCAAATTTGTTTGAGAAGTTGCACTCGAAGAAGAGATGCTAATGCATCTCCATTTTATTCGAACATATAACATAATTTGGAGAGACATACATACTTCAATTTTGCAATATGTCTCTATCAGGCAAACAACCCAAAAATACCAACCAATGATTAAATGCATAACGTGGCACATATTCATTGAACCAAATCATCCTAGTCCATAGATTGTGTGTTGAGGAATGTTTGAGCAACTCCTTAATTTCCTTGGACGAGAAAGATGTAGAGTTATTAACGTTTGACTTACGCCAAAGAAATATGTCATACCCTTTATCCATATCAAGGGGAGAAATATTCATGATACGTATCCGAATATTATGCACCTCCTCTGATCTCGTTAAAGGTAAATTCCAATGCCCATTCATCAATATTACAATAATGAGCATTTCTTTCTTTCCATACCAAGTAAGCCAACACTAGCATTCGAAGAAGAATATGCATCTTAATTTCATTCGAACAAATAAGATAATTTGGAAAGACATACATACTCCAATTTTGCAATATGTCTCTATTAGGCAAATGACCCAAAAATACTAACACGAGACTGAATGCATAACATGACACATATTCTTTGGACCAATCCATCATACTCCAAAGAATGTGTGTTGAGGAATGTATGAAATGCTCCCTAGTATCCTTGGACGAGAAAGATGTAAAAAGATGACATACCCTTTATCCATATAAGGGGGAGAAATATTCATGAGAGCTATCCGAAAATTATACGCTTTCAATGATCTTGTTGAAGATAAATTTCAATGCCTATTCCTCAGTGTTGCAACAATGAGCATTTTTCTCTTTCCACACCAAATATACTAACACTAGCATGAGAAGCTTCAAGATTATCAATAAGGCAAAGCTTCCTTGGGTCAGGGCATACGGAACAAGTGAAAAAGTGGTGGAAAGTCCAACGACGAAAACCACATGATAAGAGTTGCAAAAGGTTCTCAAATTTGTTTATAGAAGTTACACTCGTAAAAGAGATGCTAATGCATCTCAATTTCATTCAAAAAATTCATAATTTGGAGAGACATACATACTCCAATTTGCAATATATCCCTATTAGGTAAACGACACAAAAATACCAACAAGAAATTGAATGCATAGCATGTCATCTATTCTTTGAACCAAGCAATTCAAGTCTACAGAATATGTGTTGAGGAATGGCTGAGCAGCTCCCAAATTTCCTTGGACGAGAAAGATGTAGAAGTATTAACATTTGACTTACGCCAAAGAAAGATGTCATACTTTTTATCTGTATCAGGGGAGAAATATTCATGAGAGCTATCATAAGATTATGCGCCTCCTCTGATCTCATTGAAGGTAAATTCCAATGTCAATTCCTCAATGTTGCAACAATGGGCATTCCTCTCTTTCCACGCCAAAAATACTAACACTTGCATTAGAAGTTTCAAGATTACCAACAAGCAAATGAACACATAAAGATTAACGTTTGAATTACGACTAAAAAAATGTTATACCTTTTATCCATATCAGGGTAGAAATATTCATGAGAGCTATCAGAAGATTATGAGGCTCCTCTGTTCTTGTTGAAGGTAAATTTCAATGCCCATTCCTCAAGGTTGCAACAATGGCATTCCTTTCTTTCCACACAAATATACTAACACTTTCATGAGAAGCTTCAAGATTACCAACAAAGCAAAACTTCCTTATGTCAGCACATAAAGAACACGTGAAAAAGTGTTGGAATGTCCAACGATGGTGACCACATGATACAAGTTGCAAAACATTCCCAAATTTTTTTATAGAAGTTACACTTGTAAAAGAGATGCTAATGCATCTCAATTTCATTCAAACAAATTCATAATTTGGAGAGACATACATACTCTAATTTCAAAATATATCCCTATTAGGTAAAAGACACAAAAATACCAATAGGAGATTGAATGCATAACATGTCACATATTCTTTGAACCAAGCAATCCAAGTCCACAGAATACGTGTTGAGGAATGGCTAAGCAACTCTCTAATTTCCTTGGATGAGAAAGATGTAGAAGTATTACGTGTGACTTACGCCAAAGAAAGATGTCATACCTTTTATCAATATGAAGGGAAGAAATATTCATGAGAGCTATCGAAATATTATGCGCATCCTCTGATCTCTTTGAATGTAAATTCCAATGCCTATTCCTCAGTATTGCAACAATGGGCAATCCTCTCTTTCCACACCAAATATACTAACACTTGTATGAGAAGCTTCAAGATTACCAACAAAGCAAAGGTTCCTCTGGTCAGCAAATACAGAACACGTGAAAAAATGCTGGAAAGTCCAACAAAGGGGACCACATGATACAAGTTGCAAAAAGTTCCCAAATTTGTTTAGAGAAGTTACACTCGAAAAAGAGATGCTAAGGCATCTCAATTTCATCAAACAAAAAACATAATTTGGAGAAACATATATACTTCAATTTCGCAATATGTCCTTATTTGGGAAACGATCCAAAAATACCAACGAAATATTAAATGCATAATATGCACATATTCTTTGGACCAAGCTATCCTAGTACACAAAATATGTGTTGAGGAAAGTCTGAACAACTTCCTAATTTCCTTGGATGAGAAAGATGTAGAATTATTAACGTTTGACTTACACCAAAAAAATATGTCATACCTTTTTACCATATCAGTGGGAGAAATATTCATGAGAGCTATCCAAAGATTATGCGCCTCATCTGATCTCGATGAAGGTAAATTCCAATACCCATTATCTAGTATTACAACAATGAGCATTCCTCGCTTTCCACACCAAGTAAGTAAACACTTGCATTTGAAGCTTCAAGATTACCAACAAGGCAGAGGTTCCTCGGGCAAGCGCATACAGAACATGTAAAGAAAATATTGGAAAGTCCAACGGTGGCGACCACATGATGCTAGTTGAAAAAGATTCCTAAATTTTTTTAGAGAAGTTTCACTCGAAGAAGAGATGCTAATGCATCTTAATTTCATTCGAACAAATAACATAATTTGAAGAGACATACATACTCCAATTTCGCAATATGTCCATATTAGGAAAACGATTGAAAAATACCAACACGAGATTGAATGCATAACATGACACATATTCTTTGAACCAAACCATCCTAGTCCAAAGAATGTGTGTTGAGAAATGTCTGAAATGCTCCCTAATTTCCTTGGAGGAGAAAGATGTAGAAATATTAACGTTTGACTTACGCCAAAGAAAGATGTAGAAATATTAACGTTTGACTTACGCCAAAAAGATGGCATCCCTTTATCCATATAAGGGAGAGAAATATTCATGAGAGCTATCCGAAAATTATACACTTTCAATGATCTCGTTGAAGATAAATTTCAATGCCTATTCCTTAGTATTGCAACAATGGGCATTCTTCTCTTTCCACACCAAATATACTAACACTAGCATGAGAAGCTTCAAGATTATCAACAAGGCAAAGCTTCCTTGGGTCAGGGCATACGAAACAAGTGAAAAAGTGGTGGAAAGTCCAACGACGGAGACCACATGATAAGAGTTGCAAAAGGTTCCCAAATTTGTTTATAGAAGTTACACTCGTAAAAGAGATGCTAATGCATCTCAATTTCATTCAAAAAATTCATAATTTGGAGAGACATACATACTCCAATTTGCAATATATCCCTATTAGGTAAACGACACAAAAATACCAACAAGAAATTGAATGCATAGCATGTCATCTATTCTTTGAACCAAGCAATCCAAGTCTACAGAATATGTGTTGAGGAATGGCTGAGCAGCTCCCAAATTTCCTTGGACGAGAAAGATGTAGAAGTATTAACATTTGACTTACGCCAAAGAAAGATGTCATACTTTTTATCTGTATCAGGGGAGAAATATTCATGAGAGCTATCATAAGATTATGCGCCTCCTCTGATCTCATTGAAGGTAAATTCCAATGTCAATTCCTCAATGTTGCAACAATGGGCATTCCTCTCTTTCCACGCCAAAAATACTAACACTTGCATTAGAAGTTTCAAGATTACCAACAAGCAAATGAATACATGAAGAAAGTGTTGGGAAGTCCAACGGTACTGACCACATGATACGAGCTGCAAAAGGTTCCCAAATTTATTTGGAGAAGATGGACTTGAAGAAGAGATGCTAATGCATTTTAAGTTCATTCAAATAAATAACATAATTTGGAGAAATACACATATTCCAATTTTGCAATATGACCCTATTAGACAAACAACCGAAAAATACCAACAAGAGATTGAATGCATAACTTGCACATATTCCTTGCACCAAGCCATCCTAGTCCACATAATGTGTGTTGAGGAATGTTTGAGCAGCTCCCAAATTTTCTTGGACGAGAAAGATATAGATATATTAACGTTTGACTTACACCAAAGAAATACGGCATACCCTTTATCCATATACAAGGCGAGAAATAATCATGAGGGCTATCCGAAGATTATGTGCCTCCTTTGATCTCGCTGAAGGTAAATTACAATGCCCATTCTTCAGTATTGTAACAATGAGCATTCTTTTCTTTCCACACCAAATATAGTAACACTTGTATGAAAAGCTTCAAGATTACCAACAAGGCAGAGCTTTGGGACGGTGCATACAAAAGACAATAAAAAACTAATGGAAAGTTCAACAATGGTGACTACATGATACTAGTTGCAAAAGGTTCCCAAATTTGTGTGGAAAATTTGCACTCGAAGAAGAGATGCTAATGCATCTCAATTTCATTCGAACAAATAATATAATTTGGAGAGACATATATACTCCAATTTTGCAATATGTCCCTAGTACGCAAACGACCCAAAAATATCAACCAGAGATTGAATGTATAACATGGAAAATATTCTTTGAACCAAGACATCCAAGTCGACGGAATGTGTGAGAATCTATCTCATTGAACGTAAATTCCAATGCCCATTCCTCAGTGTTGCAACAATGAGCATTCCTCTCTTTACACACCAAATATGCTAACACTTGCATGAGAAGCTTCAAGATTACCAACAAAGCAGATCTTCCTCGGGCAAGCGCATATAGAACATGTGAAGAAAGTGTTGGAAAGTCAAACGTCGGCGACCACAAAATACGAGTTGCAAAAGGTTCCCAAATTTGTTTGAGGAAGTTCTACTCGAAGAAGAGATGTTAATGCATCTCAATTTCATTCGAACAAATAATATAATTTTAGAGAGATATACATACTAAAATTTCGCAATGTCCTTATTAGGTAAACGACCCAACAATATCAACAAGAGATTGAATGCATAACGTGCACATATTCATTGAACCAAGTTATCTTAGTCCACATAATGTATGTTGAGGAATGTTTGAGCAACTCCCAAATTTTCTTGGACGAGAAAGATGTAGAAGTATTAACGTTTCACTTGCGCTAAAGAAAGATGCCATACCTTTTATCCATATTAGGAGGGGAAATATTCTTGAGAGCTATCCAAATATTATGCACCGCCTCTTATCTCGTTGAAGTTAAATTCCAATGCATATTTCTTAGTGTTGTGGCAATGAGCATTCCTCACTTTCCACACCAAATAAGCTAAAACTTGAATGAGAAGCTTCAAGATTACAGAGTAGAGATTCCTTAGGCCATTGCATACAGAACACGTGAAAAAGTGATGGAAAGTCCAACGACGGCGACCACATGATACAAGTTGCAAAAGGTTCCCAAATTTGTTTATAAAAGTTACACTCGTAAAAGAGATGCTAATAAATCTCAATTTCATTCAAACAAATAACATAATTTGGAGAGACATACATACTTCAATTTTGCAATATGTCCCTATTAGGTAAACGAGCCAAAATACCAACAACAGATTAAATGCATAACATGTCACATATTTTTTGAACCAATCAATCCAAGTCCACAGAATGTGTGTTGAGGAATGACTGAGCATCTCCCTAATTTCCTTCCACGAGAAGGATATAGAAGTATTGACGTTTGACTTACGCCAAAGAAAAATGTCATACCGTGTATCCATATCAGGGGGAGAAATATTCATGAGAGCTACTGGAAGATTATACGCCTCCTCTGTTCTCGTTGAAGGTAAATTCCAATGCCCATTCCTCAGTGTTGCAACAATGGGCATTCATCTCTTTCACACCAAATAAACTAACACTTATATGAGAAGCTTCAAGATTACTAACAAGACAGAGCTTTGTCGGGCTGGCGGATATAGAATACATGAAGAACGTGCTGGAAAGTGAAACGGCGGTGACCACATGATACGAGTTACAAAAGGATACAATATCATTTAAGCCATTGAACCTGATAATGCCGCTCAGCTGTTCAAATAGTTCAAATGATAGTTCAGATTTGACACCAAGCTTCGATAGTGGCGATGGAAGAGCGAATGGTGATTATGGTGTTCCGACATGTTGTTCCTGTGATAAATTTCTTCGAATTAAATTCGCTACAACTGTCAAAAATTAATGAAAAAAAAACTACAAATGCTCATTGAGTGAGGATGGTGGAGAACACCTATCTAAGTGGTGGGATGTCGCAGTTGATGAGGAACTTAAAAAGCTAAAGTTTAGACTAAGGGAGCAGAAATAATCGCAGATCGTTTTCCGATACGGAGGTGGTGCTAACCCTGCTTTGGAGTAAATTCGTGAGTCAATGCGTCAACTACATGTTGAAGTATTTGAACTTAAGGAGCAATTACTCCCGAAAGATGACGAGATTGGTAGGCTAAGGGAGGAACTTGCTAATAGAGATATGATTTAGTTTATGGTTTGCCAACTGTTGTATATCTTTTGTTTGTTTGTAAGACAC
This sequence comes from Cardamine chenopodiifolia, assembly GCA_963922655.1. Lineage (NCBI taxonomy): Eukaryota > Viridiplantae > Streptophyta > Magnoliopsida > Brassicales > Brassicaceae > Cardamine > Cardamine chenopodiifolia. Next base: position 4,116,736 of record OZ000487.1, on the reverse strand, counting down.
TAAAATGTTATGTTTCATTGTGAAATTTTGATGTTGTACTAAAAATTTGGACCAAATACTAAAAGTAGATGTACGTAGTTGTACCAGTTGTACCAAATACTGAAAGCAGTTGTACCTAATAAACCTAGTTGTACCAAATATTGAAAGTAGTTGTACCTAATAAACTAGTTGTACAAAATACTGAAATACGATGTAGTTAAATACATAATAAGCAACACATTGTTCTCTTCAACGACACTACTACTTTCTCGGTCGCTTCTTCTTGGCTACATATGGTGTCCTTAGCAACCTTGATGATTGTCTTGTTTGCTTCTACCCAGTTTCAACTACAGGTCCATTGTCTTTATTTTTCTCTTTCTTTCCTTTCTTTTCTTTCTTGGCCCCAACCTTCTCACTTGCATCAAAGTTCCAAAAAGATGTAAAGACAACAAAAAAACATTAAGTCCATCAAATTTAATCATTCACTCAATCAAAATTGAGACATCCACGAATTTCTCCTGAACAAATCAATACAAGATTACAAGAAGACAAATTGAAGAGTGGATTATAGTTGACTAAAGAAGAGAGAAATCAAAGGAAGAGAGGCGGACACCTGGATGAACAAGATGAGTTCAGGAGAAACGTTTGTTACGACAATTAAATATGAAATCAGAAGGATTGATTCATCCATGTATTGATTTGTGAATTTGTCTTCTTGTAATCTTGAAATCTCTGTAATTGAGACATCCACTATTGTTAAAGCTATTTCAAGCTAGGCATTAGTGAGTAGTTTAGTTGTTTTCTATGACTATTCGAATTGATTTGTAATAAAGTGAGTTCGTTCATTTGAAATTGAATTGGAGTTTCTAGTTATCAAAATCATCAGAACAAAGACAAACCTCAGAGCTGTTAAAAGTGGAGGAAACAAGAGCCCAAATATTGTTGAAAGAGGCAGTAAATCACGAAGTGGAGGAAGTGGTGAGTTTGAAGTTTGAAGATTTTCTTACCGCGAAAACTCAAGAACTGGAAGAAAAAATGGATATGAACATGGCAGATATATTGGAAACCATTAAATCGATGGCTCCAAACAACGTTCGGGTAGCGGAAATTAAAATCAAAATCGAGGCTCAGCAACGATTTTGGCTACACCAGATTTGGCTTTCAATAATCAGGATCAGATGCGTAACGGAAGATCAAATAATCAATCAGCATATTCAGGTCTTACACGACTCGGTAAGATCAATTTTCCGTGATTTAAAGGAGAAAATTACAAAGAATGGTTGTTTAAGGCATAAGAGTTCTTTGTGGTTGATTTCGAAACTAATGGGATTATGGATTATCATGAGAAGTTTGAGTTGATTAAAATGAGAGTGAAGCTTTCTAAAGAGTATTTGGTGAGTGCTTATCTAGCAGGACTGAGGCTCGATACACAAATGCATATCTGCATGTTTCAACCTTGTTCTACTAGACAATGCTTGATGTTGGGAAGATTATATGAAAAAACTCATCCCAAAGTAAGTTCGAATTCCAATTGGTCATGTATGAAGAGTAGTAATACCGGTTATCAGAACAGAGGAATTAACTCGTATAAGAAAGAGATGGATAACATGACTAGGGATCAACATTTTAAGGCTGCAAAGAAGGACAATGTTACAACACCTCAAAAGTTTTTATCCAAGAGCAAAAGGATTATGTTACCATTGTGATGAGAAATTTACTCTAGATCATTATCTCAAGAACGAGAATAAACAATTGTTCATGATGGAAGCAAATGAGGAAGAGGAAGAATGGTGTGAGGAAGAAAATAAAGAAGATGAGAAATTGGAGAGGATGCCACAAGTATATGTTAACGCAGTGGCAGGAACCTCAAATTACAAGACTATGAAGGTGAAAGGTGTGCATGGGAAGAAGTTTGTGTTCATCTTGATAGATTCTGGTTCTACACACAACTTTATGGATCCACAAATAGCAGATAAGTTGGGGTGTAAAGTGAGGCCTACCGGATTAAGGAGAGTGGCTGTAGTAGATGGGAGGAAGTTGGGAGTAAGTGGAAATATTGATCAGTTCCAATGTAAATTTCAAGCCACTAAATTCCAAGTGGATTTTATGATAATTCCTTTAGGTAACTGTGACATGGCTCTTGGTGTGCAATGGATGGAAACCTTAGGACCTATTACATAGAATTTTAAGACGCTGGAAATGAGGTTTATGATGTGTAAACAAATGGTAGTACTCAATGGTATTCAACAGGGATCAGTGAGGGAGGTTAAGGTTTCTAAACTGATTAAACGCCACAAAGAACAAGCTCAGATTTCAATGATCTGTGTCCAAGTGAAATCCACAGAAGAGGAAGTGAAGTTGTATTCACTGGAGGTGGATACAAAAGAGTTGAAAACTGAACCTGCAACTGAGGATTTGGTATTGCAGTTTGCTGATATTTTTGAAGAACCAACTGCATTGCCACCTTTCAGGGAAAATCACAATAATAAGATCCCTTTGTTGGCAGGTTCAAATCCGATCAATCAGAGGCCTTACGTGAATGCCTTATATAAAAAAATGAGATTGATAGGATTGTTGAAGATATGCTGTCTAGTGGTACCATTCAAGCTAGTTATAGTTCTTATGCTTCACCAGTGGTGTTAGTAAAGAAAAATGATGGTACATGGAGACTTTGTGCCGACTATAGGGGTCTGAATGGTATGACAATAAAGGACATGTTTCCCATTCCATTAATCAAAGATTTATTGGATGAACTGGGAGGTTCTAAGGTGTATTCTAAAATTGATCTCCGAGCTGGTTATCATAAAGTGTGGATGGATCCAATTAATATTCATAAGACTACTTTCAAGACTCACAGTGGTCATTATTAGTCTCTAGTAATGCCATTCGGCCTTACTAATGCACCAACTACATTTCAAAGTTTGATAAACTTGGTATTCAAAAATTTTCTGAGACAATTCGTGTTGATATTTTTTGATGACATCCTGGTTTATAATGAGACAGTGGAAGCACATTTTGAACGTTTGCAAATGGTATTTGGAGTAATGAGAGAAAACAATTTGAAGGCTAAAAGAAGTAAATGTGCCTTTGCAACAGATATAGTGGAATATTTGGATCATTAGATTGAAGCTAAAGGAGTTTCCACATATCCAAGTAAAACAAAAGCAATAGCAGATTGGCCAAAACCGGGTAATGTGAAGCAGTTGAGAGGTTTTTGGGGCTAGCTGGTTACTACCAAAAATCCGTCAAGAATTTTGGCACAATGGCCACTGACAGTATTAATAAAGAAGGATGCATTTAACTGGACTGAAGAAGCACATGCGGTATTTGAAACTCTTAATTTTGCATGTTTAGCAGAAAGACAAATATTCTTTGCTCATGATCAGACCATCACTTATTCACAAACATCTATGTAAAACCCCAGTGTTGGCACTGCCTTTATTAGATAAACCTTTTATGGTGGAGACTAATGCTTGTGGACGGGAAATTGGGGCTGTAGTGATTCAAGAAGGGCACCCTCTGGCTTATATTAGCAGACATCTAAAAGGTATACATCTTCACTTGCCATTTATGAGAAGGAGCTATTGGCAGTCGTCTTTGCAATGTAGAAGTGGAGATATTACTTACTTCCCATTCACTTCATCATCAAGACTGACCAAAGAAGTCTTCAGTATCTCTTGGAGTAGCGTTTGAATAAACCTATTCAGCAAAATGGCTACCAAAATTATTGGAATTTGATTATAAAATTTAGTATAGGTAGTGGAAGGAAATATATAGTTACGGATGCTTTGTCTCGTGTGGAAGGTGCAGAAGTTTTACATATGGCAATGTCAGTTTTGGAGTGTGATCTGATTAAAGAGATACATGCGAGTTATGAATTGGATGCAACAGTTAAGGATATCACTGAAGAGTTAAAGCACAAATCGAATGATAAAAAGTTTATTCTTGGATTCAGTATATTTTGCGGCAAAAGAGTAAGATAGTAGTGCCAATGAACGAAGGTGTGAAGAATACGATTTTGCAATGGCTGCATTGTTCGGTTAGCGGTGGTCATTCGGATCGAGATGCTACTCATCAACGTGTAAAAGGGTAGTTATATTGGAAAGGCATGTCTAAAGAGATTCATGCCTTTATCAAAAGATGTAATGTTTGCTAGTGATGTAAGTATGATATTGCAGCTTATCCTTGTTTGCTACAGCCCTTATCAATACTTGATACTATTTGGTCTGAGTTATCCATGGACTTTATTGATGGTTTACCTTCATCTTTAGTTAAAACTGTAATTTTTTGTTGTCGATAGATTAAGTAAATCTGCTCATTTCATTGCTTTGCAACATCCTTATACGGCAATTACAGTGGCTCAAGTTTTCGTGGATAACGTTTTCAAACTTCATGGCTGTCCTAAGTTTACTGTAAGTGATAGAGATTCAGATTTCCTTAGTGATTTTTGGAAGGAATTGTTTTCATTACAGGAAGTGTCATTGCAATTGAAAATTGCATATCACCCCCAAAGTGACGGTCATACTGAAGTTATCAACAGATGTTTAGAGATCTATTTATGGTGTATATTCAGCTATAAACCCCACTTATGGAGTAATTGTTGCCACTAGCAGAGTATTGGTATAACACTTCATTTCAACTTCAATACAATTAACTCCATTTGAGGCTGTATATGGTCATGCACCTTCTATTCATTACTTGCCTGGTGAGTCAAAAGTGGCTTTAGTAGCTAAATGCTTACAATAAACGGAATAGATGATTATGGTTTTGAAATTTCATATGTTAAAGGTACAATATCAAATGAAACAAATTGCAACAAGCATAGAAACGCGAATTTAGAATTGGTGATAAGTGGTTATGCGGTTAAATCAGAAGTTTGCTCTGAATATTATGGTCCCCATAAGATCTTGGATATTTGTTGTGAAGTTGCTTACAAGTTGGAGTTACCTCAGGGATCACTTTCATGTTTTACAATTGAAGGTTTTGGTTGGTAAGGTTGAGACTTCTACTCGTTTACCATCCTTCTTGGCCGATGTTTTAGTGAAAGAGCATGAACTGGTGTTGGTCAGAAAGATGGTTAAAATACAGGCACGTGCAGCCACAATGGTGTTGATTAAGTGGTTGCATGAACCTGAAGAAGAAACTATGTGTGAATTCTTGTTTGACATTCAGCAAAAGTATTCTCAACTCGAACCTTGCGGTCAAAGTTCTTTGAAGGAGGGAGATTTGATATAGGAAGATGTGTAATAAGGGTAAAATTCTAACTGAAACAGAGGTTTAAAGAGTGGGCTAGAGTTGACTAAAGAAGAGAGAAATCAAAGAAGGAGAGACAGACACGTGGACGAGCAAGATGAGTTTAGGAAAAAAGTTTGTTACAACAATTAAATACGAAATCAGAAGGACTGATTCATTCATGTATTGATTTGTGATTTTTTCTTCTTGTAATATCAAACTCTCTGTAACTAAGACATCCACCATTGTTAAAGCTATTACAAGCTTTGAATCGGTGAGTCGTTTAGTTGTTTTCTTATGAACATCTATTTGAATTTATTCGTAATAAAGTTAATTCGTTCATTGGAAATTGAACTGGAGTTTCTCGCTATCATTTTGTGATTAGCAATGGTGTAAAGATGAAGTGTACTGTATGCACAGCTTCCAAGAGATGAAGATTATGAAGATTATGCAAATGATGGTGTTAGTGGTAGAAGGAGAAATTTTGATCCACGATGCGATTATACACCAAAAGGATTTGATAGAGTTCCATGGAAATTAATAGCTATAGCCGTGTTTCTTTTGTTTCTTGGTTGTTTGCTTTGCTTTTAGCATTTTTCATCTTCACTGGTCATATAGAAGGAGATAGCTCTCAAGGTTATGCTTTTCTTGTTCTTGGGATCCTGACCTTTCTCCCTGGTAAGAATTTGAATTCTTAGTCTATTTGTTTCACTTAAATGCATGACGTCTGATTTGAAAGGCCTTATGGAATCTGTTGTTTGATTGAGTTGGATCAACTTGATACATATTATGTTCTTTGAATGTTAAAAAGTATGTTCTCTTTAGCCATATATTCTCCTTAGTTCCTCCATGTTACTGTTCTGAGTGTATGAAGTTTGATTCAAAAACCCGAGCGGAATATGTTGTTTGGTATGGAAATTGAGTAAGTATGATCAATTAGACACATATTGTGTGTTCTTTGTTATAAGAATTGATGCAAACACTCATTTTCTCATTAAGATTAATGGAATTATTTACAAAGGTTTATATAGAAGTTAACGTTAGTTACCGAATTTTAACTATACAAACTAATTTCTAACTGAATGAACAAAATCTATTACATCAGCATTAACTCTGTTAATGAAGACTGACATCAATTGTTTTTCCATCAAGTTACAGCTGCTTCTGCATCATTTTTGCTCTGCATCAATCTCTGCTTCAGCCTCTGCTTCATTTCTTCATATACACGGACCTTGCTATCTCTAAGCCAAGAAAATAACAAAGTACTCCCAAATCTCTTAGTTTAAAAAAAGATTTCATCTGAGTCTTCAAGGTTGCGAATTCTTTATCATTATTGATTGCTATAACAATATCATAAACATACACTAAGACAATGAGTATCACGGAAGCTGTAACTTTTATGAATAAAGTGTGATTTGAATGATTTTTGTTAAAACCAAGATTCTGCAAAGTCTCTGAAAAATTCAAATACCATTGTCGTGATGTTTGTTTTAACCCATAAAGAGATTTGTTGAGTTTGTAAACAGGATTTACAGGCAATGGTCACCCTGTTGACTATCATAACCTTTTGGTAATGTCATATATATCTCCTCATCAAGATCCCCATTCAGAAAAGCATTGGATAGATCCAACTGAGCTAACAACCATCCCAATTTTGCGGCAACATCAAGAAGCATTTTCACAAAAGTGAGTTTAGCAATAGGAGAATATGTGTCAACATAATCCAAACCCTCTTGTTGCGTATAACCTTTGGCGACAATACGAGCTTTGTGACGTTCCAAAGTGCCATCAGAATTATATATCACTTTAAAACCCCATTTACATCCAATGACATGTTTTTCCTGAGGTAATGAACAAATAAAACAAGTATTTGTTCCTTCTAATGCATTAAATTCTTCTCCAATTGCATTAGCCCATACCATATGTTTCTTTGCTTCAACATAAGTTGCAGGTTCAAATTCTTTAGTGATAGCAGTGAAAAAGAAATGATATGGCCATGAAATCTTGTCATAGCACAAATAGAAAGATAAGAGGATAAGGTATATCAGCACTCACATGATAATAATGATAATCTTGGAGATAAGCTGATTGTTTTGATTTTTTTGATGTATCAATAATCACCAAGGTATCATCATTGTGTCGTGATGCAGAGATAATATCTGAATCTTCAACAAATATTGTAATGTCTGCATGCACTGTATTTGAATCTTCGATGATTGTAGAATCATGAACTACTACAGAATCATTCACAAGATTATCTACATCAATCTGTTCGGCTTCAGTGTCTACTTCAGCAGTCTCCTTATTCAAAGAAATATGCTAATGCTCTTCTCTGATAAACGCACAATATTTACCTACTGCAGAACTATTAGGCTGTGTGAATACATGAGGAAATAAATCCTGAATTTTCTTAGATGTGTCATCATTTGTCAATGGAAACAGTTTTTCACGGAACACTACATGACTAGAAATGAAAACATCATGAGTTTCAATGTCCAAAAGTTTATAGCCTTTGTAACATGTGGGATATCCCAAAAACACGCAAACTTTGGCTCTTGGAGCAAATTTGTGACGCTTTTGAGGTGATGTAGAAGCATATGCTAAACAACCAAAGACCTTTAATGCTTTATAATCAGGTTTATTGGGTGTCAAGACCTTAAAAGGGGATTGGTTCACTACTTGATGTGTAGGGAGTCGATTGATGAGAAAAAACTAAAGTTAATACAGAATCAATCCAGTATTCAATAAGTATTTTAGACTAAAACATCAGATAACCCGCCACATTCAAAAGATTTTGATGCTTCCTCTCAACGAGTGAGTTCTGCTGAGGAGTTTCAGGGCAGTTGTGATATGCCAAGATACCTTTTTCCTTGTAAAATGTTGTAAAATTAAACTCAGGAGCATTCTTTGAACGAACACATTTGATTATTGTATCAAACTGATTCTCAATCATTGAAACAAAAACAGGAATCACAGTAATAGCCTCTGCTTTGTTTCTTAGAAGATAAATCCATGTGGCTCGTTAATGATCATCCACAATGGTAAAAAAATATATGTAACCATCATAGGTACAGTAAAAGGAGACAATGTATCAATATGGATAAACTCAAAAGCTTTATATGTTTTATTTTTTCGAGATACAAATGGTAAACACTTTTGCTTTGCCATATGACAAACTTTACAGTGCATTGTATCTGAATTTATGTTTGTGATATTTAACAAATCATACATAGATTGTAGCCTTTGTTAAAATGGATGACCCAATCTATGATGCCACGCATTTGAATCATTCTTCATGGTGATACAGATTATAGACATGATGTTTTCAGTTGGTTGTAAGAGTAAGTCAAGGAAGTACAGATTATTGACCAATCTACCTTTCTCAATCATCGATGCCCTTGTACGATCCTGAATTTCACAACCATATGAGTCAAACCAAAACCACATTGAATTTGCTTGGTTAGTGAACTCACACTCAGTAAATGGAACTTAAACTGAGGTATATACGGAACATTGTGAAGCACAAGTTTGTTACTGAGTTTAACTATTCCTAAATCTTCAATCTTCATACCTAAACCATTAGGTAATTTTACTTTTGTATCATGAATAGGATTCATATGTTTAAAAAAATCCATATCGTAAGCAACATGATACATAGCTCCAGTATCAATCACCCATGTATTCATGTTCATAACATTATCAGAAAGAGAATAGTAATATGAATGATTCTCTCTGGATAATGAAAAAAATATAGAAGGAAAAAATGTACCAGAGATTTGACATATTGTAGATTTAGTGCTCGGACCAGCTCCATCTGTAGACAATTAAGTAACATTCTCTGTCAGGAGCAGATTGGCTGATGGAGTTTGAATGAACCATTGATTCTGATTCTGTCTTTGGCTTTTCCAACCAGGTGGGTAGCCATGCAATTTATAACATTTGTCAATTGTTTGACCGGAAACACCACAATGACAACAAACATATTTTTATTTTGAAAAACCATGTTGTTGATAAGAGTTGTTAATCTGAGTCTGATGGATTTGGATTGAAAATAGTTTGGTGTCTTTAAGAGTCATCTGATTCCAGCATATTGTACATATCAGAAAGATTTAGTCTAGGTTTTGTATTGAGAATCTGGCCTCTGATATTTGTGAAATCACCATTGAGTCCCATAAAAAATTGAGTAATTCTTGTTGTTTCATAATCATCCAAAACTTTCATGACTTGAGAACAACGACATCCACCATTTTCCATCAAGTTTTTAGTGCAAGCTAACTGTTCCCATAGAGTAACTTTCTTAGTGTAATATTCCGAGAGAGACAATACCTTGTAGAAGAATATTTATCTCTTGTTTAAGATTATATATCATAGGAAGATTTCTCTTATGAAAACGTTTGTGAAGATCTTGCCAAATACCTGTAGCATCTTGTATATAAAGAATACTTGCATAAAATTTTTTTGAAACAACATTAAGAATCCATGCTTTGACCATACTATTGCAGCAAGTCCATATCTTGTACATAGGATCAATTTCGGAAGGTCTAGGAAGAGATCCATCAACAAAACTGATCTTATTTATAACTTCTAGACTTGTTTGCATAATAATGATCCATGAATTTTAACTTTCACCATTAAGAGTTTCAGAAACTATCGCCATACCAGGATGATTTCTAGAGTGAAGATGAAATGGATTGTGATGACTATCCATTGAATCAGATCATAGTGGATTGTGATTCATAGTCATCGGAACAAATGTGGAACGATGTTGATTCATCAGAGATTTCTCAGAGTGATCTGCGGAATGATGATGATTGATTGGAGGTTCTTCATCGATTTTACGAGAAACTGATATGTTCCAGAGCTTAGCTCCTTTCTTTGCCATGAAGATGATAAGAAAGATGAACTTAGCAAGCTGAAATGGAAGAAGATCAAAGAGATTTCTCGGATAATTGGAAGATTTCCTCGGGAAAACTAACGAATGAGAAAACAAACTTGCTCTGATACCATATAAGAATTGTTGTAAACACTGATTTTCTCATTAAGATTAATGGAATGATTTATAGAGGTTAACGTTAGTAACTGGCTTCTAATTGTACAAACTAACGTCTAACCGAATGAACAAACTCTGTTACAGCAGCATTAACTCTGTTACAGCAGCATTAACTCTGTTAATGAAGACTGACATCGATTGCTTCTCCGTCATGTTACAGTTGCTTCTGCGTCATTTCTGCTCTGCATCAATCTCTGCTTCAGTCTCTGCTTCATTTCTTCATATACACTAATATTTGTCTCCTGAAATTATGTTCTCTTTAGCCATTTATGCTTCTGAGTTCTACCATGTTTCTGGTTTGAGTGTATGATGTTTGATTTGAAAATCCTCATGGACTCTGTTGTTTGTATGTGGAGATTGAGTGAGTTGGATCAACTAGACACAATTTGTGTTTTTTGTCTCTTGAGATTATGTTCTCTTTAGCCATTGTGCTTCCAATTTCCTCGTTACTGTTCTGAGTGCTTGATGTTTGATTTGAAAACCCTCGTGGAATATATTTTTTTGATCTGGAGATTAAGTGAGTTGGATCAAGTAAACACAGCTTGTGTTTGTTGAAATTATCTTCTCTCTGTTTGATACTTAATGAATGATGATTGGTTTGAAAGCCATTGTGGAATATGCTGATTATATGTGGAGTGACATGGATCAAGTAGACACGGCTTGTGTTCTTTTTCTGTTCAAATGATCTTCTTTTTGTTTGATACTTAAAGTGCATGATCTTTGATTTGAAAGCCTTTTTGGAATCTGCTGTTTAATGTGGAGATTGAGTGAGTTGGATAAAGTAGACACATCATGTGTTCTTTGTCTGTTGAAATTATCTTCTTTGTTTGTTCTCTTTTCCCATGTGTATGCTTATGAATAAAACAGTGATGTTCATGGCATTGACACATTTCACAATTGTGACTACAGGTTTCTACAATACTCGGATTGCTTACTATTCATGGAGAGGAGCTGAAGGCTACCGTTTCGCAGCCATTCCCGCCTACTGAATCACGTACAAATCAAAGTAGCTGGAAAACTAAAGACATTGTGTATAGAAAAGTTTTAGAAAATTGTAATCCGAAATTAACGCACTTGAGCTATTTCATGAATCTACTGTGTAGCATCTCCTCTAACTGAGTTCTGACAGACGAAAGCTTTGTTTATAGACACAGATTGTTATGCTTTGTCGATCCATTATGTGAACCTCGTTTCTTATCAAAATAGTGTATGTCTTTTACGTTTTTATGTGTTTCCGAGAAGAAGACAAAGATGTTTTCAGATTATAACTAAGACATTTGTGGTGATATAAAAGGTTGAGTTAGTATACCGTATACGGATGTCGAATCCAGAAAACCGAACTATATCTGAACATGGTTTAAATGGATTAACTACTTGTATATATAAAAAACTGAATCTAAATTCAAGTCGAACAGACAGAAAATAAAAACCGAGTATAAAACCAAATTTTCTTTAAAAACTAAGAAAATGATATATTTGACAAAAATCGGAATCCCGGCCAAAACCGAAATCGTACCACACCAACCATTATAGATGATGTTTTAGTTTTAATACCATTATTCATAAATAAAAAACTGAAAAAGCAGAACATAAATGAACAAGTATTTTTTTACTGACAAACAAACAATTTCATTTATAACAAATCAGAATTATAAAATTAATATACATAAACTTTCAGAAAAACAAATTGTTACATAAGCAAATTTATGTTCAATATATTGAAGAGTATCGTGAAATTAACGATGCTTCCCAACGTAAAGATTTATTTTCGAAATAAAAGAAAATAAACAAATACATTTTAACTAAAATTTGATTAGTTATTTCGCAACTACCCGTAAACGTAAAGATATATGAAAACGCAGGAGGGTAATTTAAGATTAACTTCTTCACTTCCTAGTAACAACAAAATATATAAAACGCAGGAGGAAAATAAAGATAAATATAATAAAAAACTAAAAATTTATACCTGTGAAAAGGGATATCAGATGTTTGGAGAGAGAAGAGAATATTGAATATTGTTTTGTGTTATTGATGTTTTAAAATCGAACGAATTCAATCATTTATATAGAAGAGAAAAAGTAAGTTACTATGCATGCATAGTGACGGTGGGCTCCACTGAATTATATAATTCAAAAGTTACGGCCGTCACCTCCGTTTCTTTTGACATTTTTATAACACTCCCCCTTGGAGACCATTGTCACTATCGTTCCTTGCGTTATATGTTTTGTTGCCTCATTAAAAACCTTTCTAGGAAAACCCGTTGGGAAAAACCATAGTAGGTAAAAAGAGTACAACCCCGCAAGCTCCCCCTCGAATGATCAGGAACATATCTTACAAGTCTTGTTGATGACGCATTCCAATATTATGGACATGTTTCCTGAACATAGTGGTAGGTAATGATTTCGTGACGAGGTCTGTAGAATTCTAAGATGATCGGACATATTTTACTTCAATGTCTTTATTCTTCACGAGTTCTTGGGTGTATGAAAAGAACTTTGAAGGGATATGTTTGGTCCGGTCACTTTTGATATATCCATCTTTCGTCTGAGCAATGCATGCAGCATTATCTTCATATAAGATAGTTGGTTCTGTGTTTACATGGATTCCACTGCTTGATCGGATATGTCGGTTTATTGATCTCAACCATATACACTCTCTACTTGCTTCATGTAGCGCAATGATTTCAGCATGATGTGAAGAAGTAGCCACAAGTGTTTGCTTCTGAGAGCGCCATAATATAGCAGTGTCTCCAATTGTAAACACATATCCCATTTGTGATCGAGCTTTATGTGGATCTGATAAGTATCCTGCATCTGCAAAACCAATCATTTTATTAAATTCTTAGGATAAAATAATCCTAAATCAATAGTCCCTTGAAGATAACGAAAGACATGTTTAATTCCATTCCAATATCTTCGTGTAGGAGACGAACTAAATCTAGCCAAATGATTGATAGAAAATGAGATATCAGGTCGAGTGCAATTTGCGAGATATAGAAGTGCTCCGATTGCACTTAGATATGGTACTTCAGGACCAAGTATCTCTTTATTTTCTTCAGGTGGTCGGAATGGGTCACTTCAACATTAAGTGATCTAACGACCATTGGAGTACTCAGAGGGGTTGCCTTATCTATATTAAAACATTTTAATACTCTTTTGGTGTATGTGGATTGATGTACAAATATACCCTTTTGAGTATGTTCAATTTGTAGGCCAAGACAAAACTTTGTCTGCCTGAGATCTTTCATCTCAAATTCCCTTTTTAAATACTTTGTTGCTTTCTGTATTTCTTCTTGAGTCCCGATTATATTTAGATCATCAACATATACCGCGATTATAACAAATCCGGATACTGTTTTCTTCATGAAAACACATAGGCATATAGGATCATTCACATATCCTTCTTTAGTTAAATGTTCACTGAGACGATTATACCACATTTTCCAGATTGTTTTAACCCATATAAATGATCTTTGCAACTTTATTGCACATAACTCTTTTGGTTTAGATTTTAATGCTTCTTGCATCGTAAACCCATCTGGAACTCTCATATAGATATCAGTATCTAATGATCCGTACAAGTATGCTGTAACAACATCCATGAGACGCATCTCCAGATTTTCATTTACCGCTAGATTCATCAAGAATCTAAACGTGATTGCATCCATAACTGGGAAATATGTTTCCTTGTAATCAATTTCAGGTCTCTGAGAGAATCCTTGAGCCACAAGGCGAGCTTTATATCTCATATTCTCATTTTTCTCATTTTGTTTCCGAATGAATACCCACTTGTATCCAACGGGTTTCACATCTTTGGGTGTGAGTGTAATTGGTCCAAATACATTTCGCTTATTAAGCGAATCAAGTTCAACTTGTATTGCACCTTTCCATTCCATTAAGTCGTGTCTGTTTTCACATTCATATACAGACTTTGGTTCTAGATCTTCGTTTTCCTCATATATTTCTTTTGATACAAGGTATGAGAAAACTTTATCATCACTATCAATTTCCTTTCGTTTCCATATCTTTCTATTATGGATATAATTGATAGATGTTTCATGATGCTCTTCAAGTTCATGATGTTCTACATCATCACCAGCCTCATGATTTGTTTCCTCCAAAATATTTTCTACTGTATTGAGAATATTGGGTTTTTTATCTTCCTTTCGCTTTCTAGGATTTTTATCCTTAGAACCAACAGGTCTTGCATGCTTCAGGCATGTTTTAGACTCATGTGTATCATCCGCTCTTTTATGTTCTTGTGGAATTTCAATTCGGGCGGGAACATTTGCAGCTGGAATATGTGATTTGGTTACCGTTTTAGTATCTGCAAAATCATTAGGTAACTGATTTGCTATACTCTACAAATGCATAATTCGTCGAACTTCTAGTTCCGATTTTTTCGTAGGAGGATCAAGATGTAAAAGAGATGGTACACACCACTCTATATCTTTTCCTACTTGTTTTTTTTCTCCCCCTAGAACCGGGAATACTTTTTCATCGAAATGACAATCGGCAAAACTTGCCGTAAATATATCTCCAGTCTGCGGTTCTAGGTATCGTATAATTGATGGAGAATCACAACCAACATATATTTCCAACCTTTTTTGTGGTCCCATCTTTGTATGCTATGGTGGTGCTATAGGTATGTACACCGCACAACAAAAAATTCTTAGATGAGAAATATTTGGTTTCTGACCAAATGCTAATTGTAATGGGGAATACTTATGATATGCACTTGGTCTAATCCGAATAAGTGCTTCTGCATGCAAAATGGCATGTCGCCATATGGAAATTGGAAGTTTTGATCTCATGATCAATGGTCTTGCAATCAATTGCAAACGTTTAATTAGTGATTCAGCCAAACCATTTTGTGTATGAACATGAGCTACAGAATGTTCAACTTTGATTCCCGTTACCATACAATAATCATTGAAGGCTTGGGATGTGAATTCACCACCGTTGTCTACTCTAACTCTCTTAATGGGATAATCAGATAACTGAGCTCTTAATTTGATTATCTGAGTTAGAAATCTCGCAAATGCCATATTTCGAGATGGTAAAAGACAAACGTGTGACCATCTGCTGGATGCGTCAATTAATACCATAAAGTAGTGGAATGGTCCACATGGTGGATGTATTGGTCCACAAATATCTCCTTGAATTATTTCAAGGAACTTTGGTGATTCTTTATCAATTTTGGTAGGCGATGGTCTTACGATCAATTTTCCAAGAGAACATGCAGTGCATGTCATTGTATTTCCATGATATATCTTTTGAATTATAAAAAGAATCATAAATTATCATAAAGATAAATATAATAAAAGACTAAAAATTTATACCCGTGAAAAGGGATATCAGATGTTTGGAGAGAGAAGAGAATATTGAATGTTGTTTTGTGTCATTGATGTTTTGAAATCGAACGAATTCAATCGTTTATATAGAAGAGAAAAAGTAAGTTACTATGCATGCATAGTGACGGTGGGCTCCACTGAATTATATAATTCAAAAGTTACGGCCATCACCTCCATTTTTCTTGACATTTTTATAACAGTTACCTATTTAATTTTTCTGTCGTAAAATGTAAAGTTAACTTTTTAGGAAAGAGTATGTGACTATTGTTGGGCATGGACTCAGCACCATGGAGCCCAATAAAAGCCCATATCATAAATAGGCTCGGGTGTAGGAAAAACACATGTCAAAGTCATATGGGCCAGCGACGAAGTAAGTGACCTAAACTTGAGAATCCAATACGGCTCGAAGACAGACGCAACGTGTTGGAAAAATGGATCAAAACGAGATAAGAGAGAATCAGAGAAAATCCAGAAGTGGCACCAGATCGCCACATCAATATATTCAGGAGAAGAGCCAATTTGAGGAGACGAGTCAGGACAAGACGGGACACAAAATTTTTTCTCTAAAACCTTAACTATGAACTCTTGCATAAGCTCACTATTGTATTTCATTCTTCAGTACATCTCTGAATCCTCACTTATCAACTAACTAAGTTCCACCCGACAACTTTTTTGAGATTTGGAAATGCTACAGGTTTCCCTCATCTAAATAGGATTCGTCTCCGAATGCATGTCTAGTTGGTTTTTTCCCATCTCCTTAAACCACTCAGGAAGATCAACATTCATCTTGTTTTCGGTTTCCAAAGTAGCCTCTTCGTTGTCGTTATAATCCCAAATGACCTTGATCATTTGTATTTTCTTTCTTCTTCTAGTACATTTATCTATCTAATCAATGATTCTAGTTAATTTGGCTTCCACCGTTAAGTTCTCCTTTAATTCCATAGGAATTTAGCAACTTGGTCTTGGTTACTTACACATTTCTTTAGTTGCGATACATGAAATACCTTGTGAAAGACTTCAAGTTCTGGTGGTAAAAGCACTTTGTGCGCGACTGCTCATACCCGTTCAATCACTCTATATGGTCTAATGTATCTTGGACTTAAATGTGTTCCCTTGGTAAATTTCCCCTTCCTCTTGTATGTCCACCGCCTTATGATATACCAAGTCTCCTACTTCAAACTCCAACTCCTTTCGGCGTTTTTTGGCATAACTTTTCTGCCAGTTCTGAGCTTCTTTTAACTTCACCTTTAGAAACTTGATATTTTCCTTGGTTTTGTCAATAATATCCGGACCAAGTATACTCCTGTTCGCCTACTTGTATCCAACATACATGTGTGTGGAATGGTCGACCATATAGTTCTTCATATGGGAACATTCTGAGGCATGGTTGATAACTGTTATTGTATGAAAACTCGGCTAGCCTTAGGTATTTTTCCCCATTACTGCCCCAATCAAAGATGCAAGCTTGTAACATGTCTTCTTTCATCTGAATGGTTTGTTTCGATTGTCCATAGTTCTGCTGATGATAAGAAATGTTCATGTTTACTCTTGTTCCTAAGTTTTTTTTGGAAAACCTTAAAAAAAAGAGAAGTAAATGGCATATCCCGATCGGAGACAATGCTTACTGGAACCCCATATAATGTGACTATCTCATCGATGTGGCATCAATATATTTGCCTCCATCTATATCCATATTCGCCATGAAGTGTGCAGTTTTTTAGTTTATCCACGACAACCTAAACCGCATTCCGTATTGACCTTCCTCTTGGCACTCCGGTCACAAAATCCATCATTACATGATCACATTTCCATTATGGCACTGGCAAGTTCTTTACTAACCCACTTGGATTTTCATGTTCTGCTTGAACTTGTTGGCACGTCGGGCACTTAGTAACCCACTTAGTCACATCTTTCTTCATTCTAACCCAATGGTAGTACCTTTTTAAGTCATGGCGCATCTTATTTATTTTGTGTGAATTGAGAAATTCGACTTATGTGACTAACACTTGGTTTGACTTTCAGGGATGGTAGGCAATGTCTAAATCATAGTCAGCGACTAACTCCATCCATATCCTTTTCCATAGGTTTAACTACAGCTGGATAAATATGTACTTTAAACTCTTGTGATCGGTAAAGATTTGAAATTTGGCACCATATAAGTATGATTGCCAAATAATTAACTTGAACACTACCGCAACCATTTCAAGATCATGCGTAGGATAATTTCCTTTGTGTTTCTCAAATTTCCTTGAGGCATATACAATCACACTGCCATTTTGCAACATAACACATCCTAAGCCCATGATGGAGACATCCGTGTAAACCACATAAGGCTTGTCTTGTTCCGGTAGTATTAACATTGGTTCATTTCTAACCATTGCTTTAAATCTTGAGAAAATTGTCTCACAATACTCCTAACCAATTAAACTTGGTATCTTTCCCAGTTAAGCGAGTCAACGACTGTGTCATACTGGCAAATCCCTTCATGAATCTTCTATAGTATCTGACCAAGCCAAGAAAACTTCTTATCTCAGTGGCATTCTTTGTCCACGACCATTCTTTTATTGAGTTGAGTTTCTCCGGATCCATGTACACACCCTGTTCCGACACGATGTGCTTGAGAAATCTAATACTTCTTTGCCAAAATTTTGTACTTTCTCAATTTGGCAAAAAATTTGTGTTCCCGAAGTGGTTCCAACATCATCTTTAAATGACCTTGATGTGATTCCTAATCCTTGGAGAAAACAAGTATGCATCAATGAAGATGATCAAGAATTCATCTAACCATTTCCGAAAAATGCTATTCATCATCTTCATGAACGTTGCCGATGCATTGGTTAATCCAAATGGTATGACCATAAACTCATAATGGCCATACATATTCGAGAAAGCCGTTTTCAATATATCCATTGTATATATCGAAATCTGGTGGTACCCTGAAGCTGTTTTTCATATATCCATAAAGCCGTTTTCCATATATCCATTGCTGATTCAGAGAGCATGTTACCACCATCTAAACTAGCCCCATCGCATTCCACTTTGATCAATTACTTGTCAAGAAGATAATATCTTACCAGCAGCTGCTTGGCACCATCATTATCCCTTGCTCAGCACGGTTTCGTGTCGGCACCAAGTGGTGATCCCTACCCTTAATAATAGTCCTAGGAACAAGCATGAACTAATGTATATGAAGAATATAAATGATTAACCCATTTACGCATTCCAACCCCAAAACCCTTTGTCATTTTTGACTATCAGCAAGTTACAAGTCCGAGCACGAAGCCACGGTCTCGTACTTACCTTGATCATGCAGATCAATTTGGGCATTTATCTTGTTCTTCCTTTTAATCACTGATCTTTTCGCTTGGTACCGATTCTTCACCGATTTTTGCTATTCAATTCACCACTCATTAGTGTTTTCTCTCAGAGATTTTCTTTGGGATTTTTCTAGGTTTTTCATGTGTATTTTTATGTCTGAAATCATGTTTGGGACAATCCCTTTATAGGTTTTTTGGGTTAAAATAACCTAGAAACCGTCTTTGGAACTGCCCGAGCAAATTCATTGAATCTTGATACTGTCCAGTAGTTACCCCTCACGTTCTTACTCATACATGTTTGGTCATACGAGTAACTGCCACCAATAACTGAGTGATCACCCAAGCTACCCAGCTAGTCACCTATCTAGTCAAACTGCCACTTAGTCTTCCCAGCTAGCCGAGCTACCCAAACATTGGTTGAGCTACCGAGTAACCTATTGAGCAACGAAGTAGCTAACTGAGCTACCGAGCGGCTAGTTGAGCTACATAGCTTGATACTCCAACTCGATTCTTGGTGCTAGCTTGGATATCCTTATAGTTTTCCCATCTTGTCATCATTTTTCTCGATCTATGTATTGAATCCCCACTTGATCCATATTTCTTTAAATTAGTCCAATATTTCCAACTAATCACTTGACTAAGTTTCACCCGGTGATCCTATTGAGGATCTTAGATGATACACAACTCTTGCATCCAAGATCCTCGAAAAAGACCGTGTGCTCTAAGTATGCATCAACGACGATCACATAGAAATATGCATTTGTGTTAGCGCAAACCTAGATCTCGTAATCCGAACCAAGCTGGTGACCTTCCTAAAAGGAAACATCACCACATTTGCATGGTTGACTTCATATATGAAAGGAATATACATTACTTTTAAATTTCCTAAACTGAATTTCGATCCCACACACAAAGTATAAAACCAAAACACTACAAGCTCGAACACGACCAGTGTAACATCATTATCCCGAGAAAGTAGAGCCTTTGCATTTGGTGGTAAACATCTCCGGTAAGGGGATGATTACATGTGATAATCTAAGTAAACAATGGTAAATGATAGACTAATTGATATTAAACTAGTGATCTCGGGGAAGGATCACAAAAAGGTTAAGGGAGGCTTAGTCATGGCCGCAAAACTGATGGAATGACTTAACCAAGTGAAAGTATAGCTAAATGATTGAGCAAGGAAACTAGATAAGCTAAGACAGCTGGATGAGCTGGAACACTAGCTAGCTAGCTAGAAGTACTAGCTGGCTGAGATGACCGACAGCTCAATAAGTTCGGTAGACTGATCAAGTACTGACACAACTAGATGGACTAATCAGCTAGGTACCGAGATATGTGACGTACAACAGCTGGTACAAGGCCAGTTACTCAACAAAATAAGTAACCGTAATTGCCTTGTAACCGACCAAGGCAATTTCCACTTGAAAAGATGCGAGATAAGGAAGTTACACGACTAATATTCGTATAAAAGGAAAGCATTTTTGTGTGTAACCACCATTTAGAACCTGACACGCCAAAGGATGATCTCGTTCCATGGGTGGAATCTCACCGGGAAAATTAGAAAACCCATCGGAAGAAAAGGCGAGATCATAGAACATGGTCGGAGTAAGAACCAAAAGTTGTAGAAAAGCAAAGATATGAATTAGATCAAGGAATAATCTGTAAGGAACTCGGGATCATGAAGAAAAATGATCCTCGAAGAATCCCTACGAATATGGTACCAGGTAGAGACAAGGATAAAGAATCGGACAGTCGGGTACGATGATGACTCGTCTTGCCGATCGGTACAAATTGTCGGGTACAACGATCAGTCAACCGACACCAGTATGAACCATGTAGATGGGTGAGTCGATGGATCATCAAAATAGTATATTGGGTAAAGAATTATGTAACCATTTATGATATGCGAGAACTACCAGAATTGAGCAGTTACTCAGCCGATTGATCGACACGGACTACAAAATAATGGGATTAGTAGCCGTTCAATGAATTGGGTGTAATTGTCAGGTAGAGTAGTAACTCACCGACATAATGAGATAAACTATCGAGGTGGGCTAAATTGATTAGGTATTGGTTAGAAAAACGAGGGGTGATCCTATAGAGAGAATTTTGTGAAAATGGAAAATTGATCCCAATATCTACCATAAACAAATCCTAAAGGTATGGTTGGTTGTATGACTAAGTAACAGAGGAATTGGTCAATACGAATGGGCAAGTACTTGGTTAGAATTAAACCAAGGAAAAGAAAGGAATCTGTTGCGCCAAGATAAGGAGAAAGAGTAACCTAAGATAGGCATTTCAAAAGGAATAAGGAAAAATTCAAAGAGTTTTAGTGATATATTGTGTATTTGTCACATTCCATGTATGATTTTAGAGTCTTTTAGGTGCTTTTAGAGTTTTTTTCTGGTATATACGTGTAGGAGAAGTTTAATGCATATGGAACAAGATTTGGAGCAAAGAAGCAAAAAGTAGGCAATTCACGTGCTCAGATCGATTGATCCACACTTGGATCGATCGATATGTCATACTAAGATTATACCGTGAAGTTTCAGATCGTTCTGACAACCTAATATTGATTGATCCTCATTTGGACCGATCGATCCATCATACAAAGACTTTGCCGTGAATTTTTAGATGGAACAGACAAGCTCAGATCGATCGATCCACCATTAGAATGACCGACCTAGTTTAACGTCAGATTTTAGATTGTTCCATCCATCCTTGGATCGATCGATCCAACCTAGAACGACCTGCCCGAGAAAAAAGGAAATCTTGCATATTGTTCTATTGTGATTAGAACTTTGACCTAGACGCGTTTTAAGGTATAAATACTAGTTTTACCCCATTGTTTAGGCTACATATTATTTTCATTCAGCCTTTTGGCTTTTGGCAAACCTTGTAAGCTTTGGGGAGAAGAATCTCTCACTCTACATATCTTGAGAAGATTTCTCAACCCCTTTGGATTTCTTATTATTATGATTATGAGTTTTTATTCATCTCTATATTGTTTCTCTGTTTCCATGACTGAGTAATCATGAATCATTGAATCATATATAACTAAGGTTTTTATCTTCTCTTATCTTCATCTACATTTGTTCTTATTGCTTTGGATGAACTGATCACTTAGTCTCTGATTTAGAGTTTAATCTATTCATCAAAAGTGTTATAGGCTGTTGGATAAAACATAGGTGAGTGGATTGTCCTTAACCAACGAAAGCTGATGCTAAGGTGATCAATGAAAAAATCAAAGCAACTTGATACCGTATTTTGTGACAAAGCAACTTGGTCTCACCCAATTCAAGACAACCAAGATCTCCTTGGTGTTTGCTGATCGTTCTGTGATGTTACTGGTTGGAATTCTAGAGAATCTCTATATGAGGTTTGACAATGTGCTTGTACCTGCAGACTTTGTGGTTCTAGAGCTGGAGGAAGAGCCAAAGGATCCTCTCATTTTGGGAAGACTATTCTTATGCATTGCATGGGCCATGATTGATGTCCGGCATGGATTGTATTGATCTCCACCTGGGAGATATTATCATAAATTTTGAGTGAAAAAGCTGCTGAAGAAACCAATGTTAAATGGGCATACATTCTTGATCGATGAATCACTAGAGGTCTCTGACGAAGTGGCTGAAGAGATCTTGATGGAAGACCCAGTAGAGATTGCTTTAACGAAGGCTCAAGGTGAATATTGTTTTCTGAGTGAGGATAAAACTGGGTATGCGGAGATGCTGCATTCTATTCAAGTCATGGGAAAACTGGTGGCTTGGATGAAGCTTTAGAGAAACCCCCAACACAAAGCTTCTATGTGCCTTCTTGCACCTTTAGCAGCTGAAGCGAGCTGAAAGCTCCAAAGGTTAATCTCAAAACACTCCCAGCCGGGCTAAGGTACGCGTTTCTTGGTCCTATCTCTACTTAAACAATGATCATCAATGCTGCATTGAACAATGCTGAGACTACTTTACTTCTATTGGAACTTAGAAAGTATCGTAGGGCCTTAGGCTATTTGCTTGATGATATCACGAGAATTTTACATGATCTTTGTATGCATAGGATAGATTTAGAACATGAATCAATGACTTATATAGAACAATATAGGCGGTTAAACCCAAATCTAAAAGATGTTGTAAAGAAAAATATAATGAAACTTTTAGAAGCAGACATCATATATGTTATCTCTGATAGTACTTGGGTGAGCCCTGCCCATGTTGTTCCAACGAACGGTGGTGTAACAGTTGTTAAGAATGATAGGAATGAGTTGATTCAACCTAGAACTGTTACAGGGTATAGGATGTCCATTGATTATAGGAAATTAAACGTTGCTACTCGCAAATATCACTTTCTTTTGCTCTTTTATTAATCAGATGCTTGAGAGATTAGCTAACCATCTTTACTATTGTTTTCTAGATGTTATTCTGGTTTCTTTCAGATTCTCATTCATCCAGATGACCAGGAGAATACCACATTCACATGTCCCTATGGCACATTTGCTTATCATAGAATGCCATTCGGTTTGTGTAATGGTCCAACGACATTTCAGCGTTGCACGATGTCGATTTTCACTGACCTAATTGAGGACATAATGAAAGTTTTCATGGATGACTTTTCTGACAATAGATCCTCTTTCTCTGTTTGTCTTTCTAATTTGTGCAGGGTGTTACAACGCTGCAAAGAAAATATCTTGTGATGAACTAGGAAAAATGTCAATTCATGGTCAGAGACGAGATTGTTCTGGGACACAAGGTTTCGGAGCAGAGAATTAAAGTGGACAAGGCTTACAGCCACCTAATTTGGTCAAAGGGATTAGAAGTTTTCTAGGATGTGGTGGTTTTTATAGGAGGTTCATCAAGGACTTCTCTAATATTGCTAGACCTTTGATTTAGTTGTTGTGCAAAGATGTGAAGTTTGACTTTGACAGCGCCTATCTTGAGGCCTTTCACACGATAAAGGAGCACTTGTCAGTGCTCCAATTGTTCAACAATCAGATTGGGAACTCCCTTTTGAGGTGATGACTTATGCTAGTGACTATGCAGTGGGGGCTTTTTTGGAAAAAAGAAGAGACAAGAAGCTTCATGTCATCTATTACGCAAGCCTGTCCCTTTACGATGTGCAATGTAAGTATGTTACTATTGAGGAAGAGCTTCTTACCATCGTGTTTGCTTTTGAGAAGTTTAAGTCTTATCTTGTGGGGTCCAAACTGATTTTGCACACTGACCTTGCTGCTTTGAGGTATTTTCTCACCAAGAAGGATGCCAAACCTAGATTTTTCGTTGGATACTCTAGTTGCAGGAGTATGATCTTGAAATCAAAGATAAGAAAAGAATTGAGAATGGTGTTGCTTATCATTTGTCTTGATTGCCTATAGAAGAAGAGTTCCCTTTGGATGACAGCCTCCCTGAGGAGAGTGTGTATGCCATCAGTATTGGCAACACATATGGCCATCACACACCACTGCACGACTGATTTACAAACAGATCTCACGCTAAGAATAACAAAGAAAAGTTGTACTCAACAAGAAGTATTAAGTGTCAAAGACATACATCGATCATAAACCAACCCGCTCACGAGTTTAAAAAATTAAACTTTGTTAAAAACTTCTTCGAAGACATGTTTTTACAAAAGCCTGATTCAGGTATACCAAAGCATCACAGTCCAAATTAGCACTAACTAATGCAAATTGAGTATCCGTTGAAACATTTAGTCATATCTTTGAACACCGTTCGAAGGTGTTACAAATTTTTACTAAGTAACACAATGCCGCTTTTCGTTAGTGACTTATTTGAAATTCCTCAGAGATAAACCAAGAACCGGAAAATACGTTAGGAAACTGCTGTAGCCAGCTTACCGTTACACAAAAAATAGAGGAGCTACTGCAGCCCGCTTTCTATTGCACAGAAAATGACGTAGAAATTAAAACTCAAAGTTGTTTGACGAGTTCATAAAATAGAAAAAGGACTTAAGGATTGCTTTTTTATTCGTAAAGTCGGAGTACAAAAATCCTAACTTATCCCAAATGGATAAAAACCCTTTTTGGCAACTAAAAAAAAAGGTTCAAAAAACAAACCAAAGGATTAAAACCCTCCCAGGAACCATGTTCATGCTAAAATAAAAGGGAGAGAAATGAAACATTCACGCATGCTCAGCACCTTCATTCTCCCCTCCTGCAACTTCATTAGTCCCAAATTGGTTCAAACCCAGCGGCATGCCACTCCTCACATTGACTTCCATCAAAACCGAATCCTTTGAGATCGAAGGCAGTTCAAGCTGAAAATCTGATTCAATCAAATTATTATATTCAGATTCAAGACCAGGGTAAAGAGTATCAAGTTCAGCTTTTTCCACCAAGATTTCCTTGTCTTTCTCCATGATTTCTTCGATCCGGAGCAGGTTAGAATCCAAATCGTTTGTGTCTAGCCTTGCAGCCGGCCTTGTTCTTCTTTTTCTCAAATCTGACCTTGATTGCCTCAAATACCTGTCCATAAGATGCTGCGAGTTCTCTTCTCCAGTACGAGCATCACGCCGGAAATGCTCTTTCTGTGCGCAAATTTTTGTAACCGTACGAGACGACGCTACAGCCTCCTCTGTCTTAGCTACCTACTACCGTTCCGTGGCGTGAAGCTTGTATAGCAGCTCGAGTCCTTCATCCTCAAGCTTGAAAACTTGAGTCTTAAGTAGCGGGATTTTAGAGGAAAGCCGCAGTTTTAGATCAGCCTCACAGCTCGAGAGGCTTGGAAAGCTGCAATACGATCAGCAAAACCTTTCTTTACTTCCTCCATTTCCTCTCTTTTGGCACATCATTAAGCCTCTTCTTAATGGTAATAATCTGGTTTGATGTTGTTACCACCTGAAGGACACGAATAGCAAGGATTAAACAAAAACTTAAATATGGTACAATTTAGTGACGAGGTTAATTTTACCTGTCCAAAAGCCACAGTAATATTAAGGTAGATTTCGCGTTCCAATACGTTCTGGATTGCTGGGAGCTAACAGCCAACGGTTTTGAGGTGGCGAAAGAGGTTAACCATCCTTAGGTGATCCTCGATCCCTGGAGAGTCACACCCGTGGGTAAACTTCTAGTGAACGAGATGAGGGACGATGAGCTGTTTGAATGAGAAGTAGACTTCACTTTGTTGCCACGCTCACTGTAGGGGCATTCTTCTTTGTCTGGCCTAGTTTCTCAATGCTGGCATCGATACTGCTTCCAAAACTTAGAGCGCATCAGTCCTTTCGATCACGTGGAATTCCTCAAAGCTAGGTCTTGCTATAGTTCTTGCCCTTTTCCCCATGGAATTAGATTTGTCTGAGGTGACGATCATAATATCGCCAGCAGAGGTTACGGCAGTAGGTATCGCAACAACATGAGTCTCGGTGGCGGTTGTGGCGACTGCCTAGTTTTTGTTCACCTTGGCGTTGCTTGCTGGGTTGAGTGTATATTTGGATGTAGCACGACTGAGAGAGCTCTAGTCAAGTCACCAAAATGGACCCTCTGGTTCGCATTCTGGGCAGCACTCCATTTTTCTCGTAGAGTCGTGTGGTGATTCATCGTAGGGTACTAGTCGGTATTACTAGAGGAGCTAGGGTCAACAAGAAGGCGCCACGCGGGACCTACGAAATTACCATAAAACTTTGTCAACAAAATTACACCAGTGAGATAACTATATAAAAATGATATCTTTGCTCACAAGGTTAAGCCGGTACTACATAGAGAGCTTGGGCTGTGGGCTGAACTTGAGTTTCTAGCCGACGAACAACTGTTGGACCTGGTGGTTATTGTAGCACTCTTTGGATCTGATCATGAGTAGGCTGTGATATGATCCTCCAAGATCTTTCACTCAAAGTTGGTCGGATAATTCTTGGCTCAATGGAATGGAGACTCTAAAGAACAAGGCGATGAAAATCTTAGAAGATGATGCATGTAGCTCCAACAATGATTATATTAAACTAACCACCTAATACTAACTTATACCACAATCAAATACTTTGGTCGATAGAATGGCCACATAAGTGGGATGAAGAACACTTGATAAACAGGTTTGATCCCTTGGATATAATACACCAAGACATATCGAAAAAATCACAAGAAACAAAGGAGTATCACTCTCAGATTTTATAAAAGAAAAATGTTGTATTTTCTCAAATGAGATTACATGAAAATAAAGAAAAAGAAGCTTGGAAATAAAGCCAAGTAATTAAATTGTCTTGAAACTAAAAGAGATAAAATAAATAAAAGAGAGGGTTGAATAAGAATTCAACTCTTAAACTTCAAATGTGACACTTGGATTTATTTTCGTCACTCTCTTTGACCTGAAAATTAAGTCACTTCTTTTGGGCTTCCTTGGACTTCTATTAGCAACAAACCGGGCTGGACTTGATTAACAGCATGCCCAATGGATTATTGAAAGTCTTCCATGGCTAGATTAGGTTGAATCAATCCAATCAGTGCTTCATGAAAATTCTTAACTCTGGCCCAAGTCATTGGTCCTCCAGGTACAAGTATTGCATCCTCTGGTTCAAGCATAGCTTCCTCAGGTTCAAGTTCACGCGTTCCATCCTCTAGTACAAGCATAGCATCCTCTGCTTCAAGCTCAACTTCCATTTAATCATTTTTTTTCCTTAGCATGATCACACCATCCCCCTCCTCTTGAAAAGGATTTTACCTCAAATCAGGTTCATCTGCATCAAAAGAAATCAAGTCAGAAATATTGAAAGAATTGCTCTATTAATACTTAGCTTGCAAGAATTTCTTGTAAGAAATGTTTTTGATCTGCTCTAGGACTTGAAATGACTATATGCTCTTGGCATTAGTTTGGACTCCTTTTGGGCTGGAAAAGTTTATTTTTCATATAAACCACAATCCAGTCACCACACTTAAATATCAATTTAGGTTGCCCTCTGTCTGCTTGCTTTTGGTACTTCTCATTTCTTAAGTGTTCCCGCGGATTATGATCAACTTAAAAATATATTTTTTCAGCCACAAGTAGCACAACCACATTTTTGGTGCATGAGCTATCATTTCTCCATCATGTATACCCTGTATTTTCACAACAAAGACCAGAAACACAAAAACATATGTGCGAAACGTCATTTCTTTAAACTAGCAAACAACTTCTCTTTTAGAACTGTAAAACAATTTTCAAATGCTCGCAATATAATCAATGATTTTTTATATACCAGAATGTTATTAAAGTAGACAACAACGAAATCTAATGAATGATCTCAAAACATGCAAAGCTTCTTAAGTTTTATGAGATGGAAGGAAGTGTGTCATATTAGAGAATCTATCAACAACCACAAGATTGTAAAACATTTTTAAAATCAACATCTGAAATATAAAACTCCTTAATGTGTTTAAAACCAAGTAACTTAGCATCAAGAGTAGAAAGTAAAGCATGCCTTCTAGACAATGCACCAACCATAACATTTTTCTTACTTTGCTTGTAACGAGTGCATAAGGAAATGTATTAATAAATGCTTCGGTTTCAAAATCAATATGATGCTTAATTTCACAAACTGTAGGTAGCCACAAGGGTTATCTTCAGAGAAAATATCTCCAAAATCCTGTAAAAGAGAAGCTTACGTGAAAAAAAACAAGAACAGAGTTTTTTAGAGAAAAAAATTGCTTAACCTCACAAGATCTCACAAATAAGTTAGAATTCCTCATGGGTTTGCTCCCAAAGGTCTCTGTCATAGTTTTTCTCAAACTCCCACTCTCTTTTTTGGTGTGTGGTGTTTGGGTCGCTCCAGCTTTCCTTTTCTTTCTTTTTACTTAAGTATTTGTTATATTGGTGTACTTCAAATGGTGATAATGGAACTTGAGTGATCTTCCTTCCCTGAAACTCGAAAGTGTGCTTGTTGGTGAATCTATGGTGTGTAACCTTGCGGTCAAATTGCAATGGTCTCCACAAAAGAATGTGACCGACTTCCATAGGTAAAACATCACATAGGATCTCATCTTTCCATTGTCCAATAGATAAAGGAACTTTTACTTGCTTGGTCACCGTTATTTCTCCAATGTCATTCAACCATTGAAGTTTGTAGGGTCTTGGATGCTTCTTATTTTGTAGACCTAACTTCTGCATCATAGTCTGACTTGCAATTTGTACAACCTCCTCCATCAATAATGAGGCTGCACACGTTCTCTCTCATGTAACACCTTGTGTGGAATAAGTTCTCTCTTTGCTCAGTTTATTCAGGCTTGGTTTTAACTGTCAATGATCTTCTAGCGATTAGCAATTTGCCTTTACTTGGAAATACTTCATGCTCATCCGATGAGGGTATTTTTATCAAAAAATAACTCTTCTTCTTTAGTAACAATATCTCCATTTTCTAGAAGCAACATGGTTCTTTTGTAAAGCACTCATTGGCATAGTGTCCCTTTCCATGACACTTGTTTTTGTAGGCTCAACTCTTCCTTTAATATCTTGACAAGTAGGGGTTGGCTTAAAGTTTATTCTTGGCTATGAGACTACATTTCCTCCCTGGAATAGCTTGGTATTATGTTGGACGATACAATACCATAAGACTGACGAGTTTTTCCTTTCCTCTTGAGTTGTTGCTCCATCAAGATAGCTTTCTACAACATTTTCTCCAATTCTACATATTGTTGCAGCTCCAAGCGATCTTGAATGTCTCTGTTCAATCTACTTAAGAACTTTGCCTTGGTGGCTTCTCGGTCCTCATCAATATTTGTTTTTATCATAAGAGTCTCTATCTCTTGAAAGTAATCCTCCATATTTCTTCTGCCTTGAGTAAGTCTTCTTATCTTTGGGTACATCTCTATGTGGTAGTGACTAGGTAAAAATTGCTTCATCATTATTTTTTTCATCTTATTCCATGTCTCAATGGGATGTTCTCTATTTTGTCTCTTGTGTTGTCACCAATTGATCCCACCAATTAATAGCATAATCACAAAATTCAGTGGCTGCAACTCGAACCTTCTTCATTTCCGAGTAGTTTTGAAAATCAAAGACTAGCTGAATCTTCTTCTCCCACTCCAAGTAGGCATCCAGATCATTTTATCATGAAATGATGGAATTCTAAGCTTAATACCACCCAAATTGTTATCTTGTTGAACCCTTTCTTCTCCAACTCTCCTATGTATCCTTTGGCTCCTCGAGATGAGTGATCACCACGGCTTCAGTAGTCAACTTCATCATTACTCTTGGCTTGTCTATGTTACCTTTCATAGACACAATTCATCTCAATTCTCATCATCCGCTGCATTACTCCCAACAATGCTTACACTTGGAGGTTTGGAATCGTTGGTTCTTCTTCTACATTGTTAGTGTTTCCACCATTGTTAGAGATGATTGTTTCATGAACAATTAGCAAACAGATTAGAAGGAAAAGTCCTCAAAAGTGTTTCTCTCAGTTACTTCCCCTCAAGTGTTTCTCTCAAGATTTGTTTTCTCTCAATGATCCTCTTGAGTTTGTATAGAACTAATCAATCAATCTCAATATCCGTTTTCACAAGCGATCAATCGGCCAGACCAAGTGTTCATAAAGATGAAAAACAACCGTACTATGATGGAATAGAAGCCAAGCGTTTTTAGAGATGAACAAAAACTTAACAACAAGATAGATAGGTAAAGAAATGATGAGGTAGAAATAGTTTGGAACAACTAGACTTCTTTTGATCTTTTTTTCTCTTCTTTTTTATGTTTTTTTTTTCTTTTCTTTTCTTTATTGTTTTTGTAGATCTTGTTTTATATATATAAAAAACAAATGGATAGCAAGGAGAGAAGATGGTTCGGATGGAAAGGTGAAAAGATGAAGTAAATGAGAATGTAAAGAAGATAAAGGGATGAAACTTTTTTTTCTTATGAAACAAGAAAAAATAGAAAGAAGAGGAGATGGAACGGACATGAGATGAATTAGATGTAGAGATGAAACGGTGAAGAGTTGATACGATGGAGATGAGAAGATGAAAAGATGAGAAAATAATTGAGTTATCAAAGTTGTGAGTGTATTCTCTGATACCACTTGATACGATCCTCCAATATTTTTCACTCAAAGTTGGTTGGATAATCCTTGGCTCAATGGAATGGAGACTCTAAAGAACAAGGCGGTGAAAATCTTAGAAGATGATGCATGTAGCTCCAACAATGATTATATTAAACTAACCACCTAATACTAACTTATACCACAATCAAATATTTTGGTCGGTAGAATGGCCACATAAGTGGGATGAAGAACACTTGATAAACCGGTTTGATCCCTTGGATATAATACACCAAGACAGATCATAAAGTTCACAAGGAACAAAAGAGAATCACTCTCAGATTTTATAAAAGAAAAAGGTTATCTTTTCTCAAATGAGATTACATGAAGATAAATGAAAACAAGCTTGGAAATAAAGCCAAGTTGGAGATGGTCTTAGAAAAATCTATAGAATACGGAGCTCAAGAGAGAATATTGGTGAGGCTTTCCTTTTTCGTCTCTAGGGCGATTCCCAAGGCGATTCTGTAATCTTCTCCTGTTCGCCGCTGTTTCCCGCCATGGAGACCTCCGCCGGTATGGTGGGGGTATCCCCTGCTCTGTCTACTCCTCCTTCACCATTTCAAGACAACATGGTTCACGTTTTGTCTCCTCTGGAAATTGCACCTGCTCTGTCTTCTCCTCCTTCGCCTTTGAAAGAAAGTTTGGCTCCAGACCTGTCTCCATCGGAAGCTGCACCAGTTAAGTCTTCGTGGGCTGACGTTACTCAGATGGGAAGCTTCTCTGTTCACGTGGAAGGGGTTGAGTTACCTTTCAAGCCCCCTAAGCTCTCCAATTCGGCTCCATCGTGATACTAAATTGGTAACTAGCTTCGATGAGGCAAAGGTGTTCGTTGATGTGGATTTATCGACTACATTCAAAGATCACATCTACTTTAATATAAATGGAGAAGAACTGCGCGTCACCTATGAATTCCCTTGGTTACCTCCTCGATGTTCTGGGTGTGGGAAATGGGGACACACCGTAAACTGGTGTTTATCTCCATCCAAACACTCTTCACCAGCTGAGTTTCCTGAGTATATCTCTGAAACGATGGCATCAAACGTAAATGGTGAAGGCAGTGGAGCTCTGCACCGGAGTATCCCGGCAGCTGTGGCTAATCAAACATTATCTAAGATAGTTCAGGCTCAGATCCTCATGTCACGTCGGATATTTCCTTGCCTCAAACTCTATTAGAAGACCCTAGCCAAGCTCTGCTTCATGTTCCGTTGAGTCCAAACCAAAGGCATTTGAAAATGTCTTTGCAGCAAAATGATGCAGCTGTTACTTCAACGTCAGCTGGTGGAAAAATGCAATCTTCATCAGAGAATCTGCAGGCTCACCAGTCAGTATCTGCTCCGAGTCGGAAGATTTTGATTCACTCAGGGGAGGGTTTTCCATTAAAACAGGATCAGCGAAGCTCTGTTTCTTCTGCAACAGGCTGGAATCAATACCACGTCTGTGACCAGCTACACCTAGGGGAAATTCAGAATCCACCAGTGTCTACCCAGTTGCAAGTGGCTCCCAGTCCATTAAACGTGTTGAAAAAGCATTCCACCTACCTGCTTTCTCCGAAACTTCATGCTGTTTCGGATATATCGACCACCAAGAACAGATTGGTGAAGCAGATTTTGCTTAGTCCAGTCAGAAACTCGCGTTCTGGTGTAGAGATCGAAGAGGGTGAAATCAGCATCTCCTCTCCTGTTATTACTTCAACAGAAGCGGATTGGTCTACGGTTAATCACTCTGGGGGAAAAAAATCAAAATCCCCTAATCTGGTTTTTGGAAAAGTTTCGATCATATCACCTACGCGATTTGATCTGCTTCGTGAGTCAGAAGATGCCGTTGACAAAGATTTGATGGGGTCCTCAGCAGTGACAAACTCGGACCTTCATACTTCCGGAACAGACCATGCCGTCTCTATCCCTGATCATCAACCAGTTCGAACTGCAATAGTGACATCCTCAGCTTCTCCGGAACCTCATAAGCGGCCACAGCTACCTCGCTCATCCAAGGTAGCCCATAAATATTTTGCGAAAAATTCTCACAAGGCTGGAGCTTCTCAACCTGTGGGCATCGGGAAAAGGTCTTCAAACAAGAAACATTAATGTCGTGCTTCTCTTGGAATATTAGAAGTTTTAATCAACCAAGAAACCACACCATAGTCAAACAGTTAATCAGTCTAAGTCTTTGAGCTTTGGATGTTTGTTGGAAACGAGAGTTGCAGAAAATAAGGCACATCGGTTAGCATTTTCAGCTTTTGGGGGCTGGTCTATGGCATCCAATTATGAGTACAACCCTCTTGGACGTATTTGGGATGTGTGGAGTCCGATGGTGAAGCTTGAGGTAGTTTTTACCTCTTCTCAACATATAACTTGTCTGATTCAACTCATGGATGGCTCAGAGGATTTTTTGTGCACTTTTGTTTATGCGTTGAACGCTCTGGAAGAGCGCCGAGAGCTTTGGCGAGATCTCCAAAACATTCAAAATCACACTCGATTCCGGGATAAAGCCTGGATGTGTTTGGGTGATTTTAATGAGGTACTATCTACTTCCGAGCAATCCTTATCGTCGTCTATCCATGTGGATTTGCCGGGTATGGGGAACTTTCAAGCTCTTGTTAGGTACTGCTCTTTCAGCGATTTGAACTATCATGGACCGCTTTACACTTGATGTAATAAGCGGGAAGAAATTTTGGTTTGTAAGAAGTTAGATAGGGTGATGGTTAATTCTCCTTGGTTCCACCGCCCTATGAACTCGTATTGTCAGTTTGAAGCACATGGCTGTTCTGATCACCTATGCGCAATTGTTTCGCTTTCTGGAGCTCACCAAAGGCCTAAGGGCCCGTTTAAAGTTGTTAATGCTCTTCTAACGATGGCTGAATTCAAGTCTATGCTAAAAAATTATTGGGCTGCCATGACTCCTCTTTTCCATTCAACATCCGCATTATATAGGCTGTCTAAGAAGCTGAAGCTTTTAAAGCCAAAAATTCGAGAGCTAGGTCGCCAGAATCTCCATCACTTGACTATCCGTACAGCGGCTGCCTTCTAGGATCTTTGTACCAAGCAAACTGCCACGTTAGAAGCGCCGAATGTGATTAAAATGTAGGAGGAAACTCAGGCTTTTGCGGCTTGGGATGCTATTTCGAGTTTGGAAGAGAGTTTCTTGAGACAAAAGGCCAAGCTCCATTGGCTGAATGTGAGTGATAAGAACAACAAGGTTTTCTTTAATGCAATCAAGGAGCGGGAAGCACGTAATGTGATTAACATTATTCAGTCCCCGGAGGGGAGACAGCTCACGGCTAAGGAGGACATTCATGCGGAGGCAATAAGGTAATTCTCTAATCTTTTTTTGCTGCAGGCACACAAAACAACAAGAAGCTCGTGGAGGAAGTGGCAGCGGTTCTTAACTACACCTGCTCGGAGGAGGACAAGACAGCCGTCTTACAAGAGGTAACGGAACTTGAAATTAAGCATACTCTTTTCTCTGTGCCTTTGAATAAATCTCCAGGTCCAGACGGTTTTACGGTGGAGTTTTTTCGGGCAGCTTGGCCAATCATTGGTAAGGACCTAGTGGTGGCTATTCAATCTTTTTTTATCTATGGTTTCTTGCCAAAAGGTATGAATACTACAATTCTGGCTTTGATCCCGAAAAAGACTGGACTGATTGGTATGAAGGATTATAGGCCTATATCGTGTTGTAATGTGATTTATATGTTGATTTCTAAGATTGTAGCAAACAGGTTAAAGACCATCCTTCCAAGTTTTATCAAACAAAATCAATCGGCTTTTATCAAAGACCGTTACATGATGGAGAATCTCCTCCTTGCCTCCGAACTAGTCAAGGATTACCATAAGCCAAATATCTCCTCACGCTGCGCAATGAAGATTGACCTCTCAAAGGCTTTCGACTCGGTGAATTGGGACTTCATGATTAACATCCTCACAGTACTTCAGCTCCCACCCGCATTCATTCATTGGATTAAGGTTTGTGTCACTACTCCGTCATTCTTAATTCAGCTCAATGGTGAGTTAGTCGGGTTCTTTGGAAGTCAACAAGTTCTTCGACAAGGTTGCTCTCTTTCTCCATACCTATTTGTTATTTGTATGAACGTTTTATCTTGTATGCTTGACAAGGCTGTGGCGACGGGTCTCGTAGGATACCATCCGGGTTGTAAGAGCTTGGATATCACTCACCTTTGTTTTGCTGATGATATAATGATTTTTTCGGATGGGAGAGTTCGATCTATTCAGGAAATCTTGCAGGTTTTCGATTGTTTTACATCCTTTTCATGTCTCACCATTAGCTTGGAGAAATCGACCCTCATCATTACGGGTATTTCTAAGGCAACTCGCGCTTCTTTGGATGTTTTTCCTTTTAGCATTGGGGCTTTGCCGGTCAAGTACTTAGGTCTTCCCCTTTTGACTAAGCGGATGACAGCCTCATACTTCCAGCCTCTCATTGAGAAGATACGTGTGCGCATTGGTTCTTGGAAAAATAGATTCTTATCCTTTGTGGGCCGACTCCAGCTTCTTTCTTCAGTAATTGCTAGCTTGACTAATTTCTGGATGTCGGCTTTTAGATTACCTAGTGCGTGTATTAAAGAGTTGGAGAATCTTTGCTCTGCTTTCTTGTGGTCAGGTACCTCCCTAAATCCGAACAAGGCAAAGGTTTCTTGGAAGGAGGTTTGTAAACCCAAGTCTGAAGGTGGGCTTGGTCTGAGAGCTTTGGGGGATGTGAACAAAGTGTGTTGTTTTAAGTTAATCTGGCGTATCCTTTCAGCTCGTCAGTCTCTTTGGGTTAACTGGATTTATAAGCATTTAATTAGAGAGAGCTCGTTCTGGTCTCTTCAAATCTCACCGAGTGCTGGCTTGTGGATTTGGCGTAAGCTCCTTAAATATCGTCCTCAAGCTAAGGAGTTCCACAAGCTAGAGGTAAGAAGTGGTACTCATGTATCTTTCTGGTATGATGTTTGGAGTCCTTTAGGGCGGTTGTTTGATCTCCTAGGGGTTCGAGGCAGCATTGACTTAGGAATCCCTTCATCTGCAACCTTGTCCGACGTTTTCACTAGGCATAGACCCAGGCACTGGCGATCTCCCATCCTCACGCAGATTGATGCTGAGAATTTGCGACTCAAGAATCAGCTTTCCCTAGCCCCGGACATTCATCTTTGGCGAGAAAGTTTAAGTCAAGGTTTGTGTCTAAGGACACCTGAAACCAAGTTCGAGAGCCGTCTCCGAGATTGTTATGGTACAAGGGTATTTGGTTTACTCATGGAACGCCGAAATTCTCTTTCATTGTTTGGTTGGTTGCTCTTAATCGTTTTTCTACAAGAGCTAGGATGAGCCTTTGGAACTTGAACACAAACTTTGATCGCATGTTCTGCTTGGTGCCTCTAGAATCGGTGGAACACCTATTTTTTCATGTCCGTTCAGCTCGTCCATATAGCATCGTTTGGTCCATGGGTTACTTCACCACAGGTATACCACTTGTTTGCACTCTCTCTTTGCTAATATTTTGATTTCAGGAGCTAGAGACACACCTACCTTCCTAGTCAAATATACATTCCAAGTGGCGGTTTATTACTTATGGAGGGAGCGAAATCAAAGGCACCATGGTGAGGTCCCTCTATCGGCGGACAGATTGTTGCGAAATATGGATCAAATGGTGCGAAACCAACTTTCAACCTTACAAGCAAAGGGAATACAATTAGATGGCCTCCAAACTTGGTTCTCCACCAGAACTTAGCTTTCTTAGATTTAGTTTTGTTTTATATACCATGTCAGCTCTGTTGAAAGTTGGTTTGTACTCTTTTTTCTATCTCCCGTTTTTGTCCCAATCAGGTTTTCTGGAGATGGGTTTTAATGAGGCAACCACTTTCAAATTTCTATCTTGAGTTTTATCATTTTTCATTAAACACATTCAGCTACACTTTTTGTAAAAAGGTTATATTTCTTGAGTATAATTTAACATAATATTCAAAAAAAATAATAATAGAGCCAAGTAATTTAATTGTCTTGAAACTAAAAGAGATAAAATAAATAAAAGAGAGGGTTGAATAAATAAGAATTAAACTTTTAAACTTCAAATGTTACTCTTGAATTTATTTTTGTCACTCTCTGAGAATTAAATCACTTCTTTTGGGCCTCGTTGGACTTCTATTAGCAACAAAATGGGCTGGACTTGATCAACATCATGCCAAATGGATTTTGAAAGTCTTCATTGTCCAGAATGGGTTAAATCAATCCAACAAGTGCTTCATGAAAATTATTAACTCTGGCCCGAGTCATTAGTCCTCCAAGTACAGGCATGCATCCTCTCATTCAAGCATAGCTTCCTCATATTCAAATTCATGCATGCCATTCTCTAGTACAAGCATAACTTGGAAATTGAATGATTGTTTATTGTGGTGTAAAAAGGTGTAACATTTTTAACTACTCTGAACAGACTTCGAGAGTGTTCTACTGAATAACTATATTGGACTGTGTTTTCCTACTCGACAGTTTTTCTACTGAATAACCGACTATATTCATCCATTGGATTAAGCTGTGTATTACGACTCCATCATTCTCGGTCCAAGTAAATGGCAAACTTGCAGGGTTTTTCAGAGTACAAGAGGTTTGAGACATGGTTGTTCCATCTCTAACAGATTTTAAATTCATGTATGTTAGGTATAGAAGCTACAAATCCATTCATCGAGGCAGATACATACGCAAGAATACATTAAAAAGAAACACTGACCTTTGGAGAACTACACATGTTTTTAATAAATTCCAATGAATAGGTAACTCAAACTTCGAAGAAATTTTTTTTATCAATCCACAACCAATGTACCTTTTACAGTGTATTACACAGCTTAATCCAGTGGTATCTTCATCCACTAGATTAAGCTATGTATTATGACTCCATCATTCTCGGTCCAAGTAAATGATGAACTTGTAGGTTTTTTTCAGAGTACAAGAGGGTTGAGACATGTTTGTTCCTTATTTTTTTGTTATTTGTATGAATGTGCTTTCGATGATTTTAAATAAGGCAGCTGATGCGGGGAAGTTTGGTTATCGTCCAGGCTGTCGTGGTTTGGACATTACTCACATCTGTTTTGCAGATGATATAGTGGTTTTTTTTTGTATGAGAAACCTTGATCTATTGAGGGTATCCTGGAAGTCTTTAAGGAATTTGGTCGGTTTTCTTGGTTACAAATAAGTCTCGAGAAGTCTACCTTTTTGGTGGCCGGTGTCTCTGAAGTGAGAAGATCTGTTATTGCCTCCCGGTTTCCTTTGGATATGGGGACTCTTCCGATAAAGTATTTGGGGCTGCCGCTGATCACAAAGCGAATGTCAAAGTCTGATTTCCAGCCTCTTATTGATAAGATCCAGGCTCGAATTCAGTCATGGAAGCATCGTTTTCTCTCCTTTGAGGGTAGTCTTCAACTTCTTACTTTGGTTATTTCTAATCTAATGAATTTCTGGATTG
Source organism: Cardamine chenopodiifolia (assembly GCA_963922655.1). Taxonomy (NCBI): domain Eukaryota; kingdom Viridiplantae; phylum Streptophyta; class Magnoliopsida; order Brassicales; family Brassicaceae; genus Cardamine; species Cardamine chenopodiifolia. The sequence goes on along the minus strand of OZ000487.1, from coordinate 4,078,350 downwards.
CTACGTTTCGTTTACCTATTGCTTGTATTAGAGAAATTGAGAAGATTAGTTCTGCTTTTCTTTGGTTGGGGCCAGACTTAAATCCAAGAAAGGTGAAGATGGCTTGCAAAGATATTTGTCGGCCTAAGAAAGAGGGAGGATTAGGAATAAAATCAATCGAGGATGCAAACAAATGTAAGTTGTTACAAGCTTATTTGGCAGTTAGGTTCAGCTCGGTCTTCCTTGTGGCTTAATTGGGTGAAGAAAAATTTGATCCGGGCAAGTTCGTGTAGGTTGGTTAAAATGAGTTTTTCCATAAGACTTGGCTTACGTACAGGGAGGGACCAAGCCAAGTTTTTCCATAAGATGGAGGTGAGAAACGATAGGGATAGATCGTTTTGGTTTGATGATTGGTCATCTATGGGTGGATGAAGATAGTCGGTTATTCAACAAACCAAACAAAGTATCCTCACCGTTTCTCACCTCCATTTTATGGAACAACTTGGCTTGGTCCCTGTACTTAATAAACTTCCTCCATATCATTTTAACTCATATTAACCAACCAAAACGAACTTGCCCGGATCAAGTTTTTCTTCACCCATTTAACCCACAAGGAAGAGTGAGCTGAAACTAACCACCAAATAAGCTTGTAACAACTTACTTTGTTTGCATCCTCGATTGATTTTATTCCTAACCCTCACAATTTTATTAGGCTGACAAACATCTTTCTAAGCCATCTTTGCCTTTCTTGGATTTAAGTCTGGCTCTGACCAAAGAAAAGCAGAACTAATCTCCTCGATTTCCCTAATACAAGCACTAGGAAAATGAAACACAGCAATCCTGAAATTCGTTAGACTAAAAATAACCGAAGTAAGGAGTTGAAACCTACCCGCAAAGGAGAGAAAACGATGCTTCCATGATTGAATTCGAGTCCAAATTTTATCAATAAGGGGCTGGAAATCAGACTTTGACATTCGCTTTGTGATCAGCGGAAGCCCCAAATACTTTACCAGAAGAGTTCCAATATCCAAAGGAAGCGGGGTGGCAATAACAGATCTTCTCACTTCAGAGACAGGGGCCATAAAAAGGGTCGACTTCTCGAGACTTATTTGTAACCAAGAAAACCAACCAAATTCCTTAAAGACCTCCAGGATACCCTCAATAGATTGAGCTTCTCCATCCCAGAAAACCATTATATCATCTGCAAAACAGAGGTGAGTAACGTCCAAACACCGATAGTCAAGATGATAACCGAACATCCCCACATCAACTGCCTTATTTAACATCATCGAAAACACATTCATACAAATATCAAAAAGATAAGGAGATAAGTTAAATAGATGTGAGTAAAACAGAGGTAACTAAACTTCCCCATCCCAGAAAACCATTAAATCATCTGCAAAACAGAGGTGAGTAACGTCCAAACCATGACAGCCAAGATGATAACCAAACTTCCCCACATCAGCTGCCTTATTTAACATCATTGAAAGCACATTCATATAAATATCAAAAAGATAAGGAGATAAGGAATAACCCTGTCTCAAACCTTTCGTACTATTAAAAAGTTTACAAATTCGCTATTTACTTACAATGAGAATGATGGAGTCATAATACACAGCTTAATCCAATGGATGAAGATACCACTCGATTAAGCTGTGTAATACACTGTAAAAGGTACATCGGTTGTGGATTGATAACTTTTTTCTTTGAATTTGAGTTACCTGTTCATTGGAGTTTATTAAAAACTTGTGTAGTTCTCCAATGGTCGTTGTTTCCTTTTTATGTATTCTTGCTGATGTCTCTCCCTCGATGAATGGATTTGTAGCTTCTATACCTAACATACGTGAATTTAAAATCTGTTAGAGATGGAGGAAGAATTTGGATGTTTTAATCATTTGACAACTGGGGAAGCCGTCATATTAGATCATAGAGCATTACCTCTTTGTTACTTGTTTGATGGCTTGAATTGTAGGGTAAAAATAGAAGCGAATTATTATTGTTGAGTTCAAGTACAATTTTCATATTTACCACAAAAGTAACTGTTTCACTACAACAAAACAGATTAGGTGTGATGGCTATTTCTATCAAAATATCATCGGAACTGGCTTTTTCCGACATATTTTTAACAGATTTTCGATGAAAGTTACCATCAGTTTTAAAGCATTGGAAATCCGTTGGAAATTTTAACAGATTTCTGATGGGTAGTATTCCAACGGATTTCCGACAGTCTCCGTCTTCGGTAAAATCGTCAGAAATCCATCGGAATATTATCCATCACAAACCAATTTTTGACGGATTTTCGACGGGTAGTATTATGACAGATTAATATTTTTTGTTTTAATTAATATTAATTATTTTTATATTTATTTATTAAATTTATTAAAAATATATAATTAAATTTAAATTTAAAATAAATATTAAATTAAAATTTAAATTAAATATTAATAAGAAAACAAAATATTAAAAATATATTCATAAAAGCAAAAAAAAACATAAAACCAAAAACTTAAAAATCATCCACGATGATCTTGCATCTCGGCCATGAAAGCTTCCATCAAAACCTTCGTTGATTCCATCTCTGCCTTCATCGCTTCCATCTAGGCTTTCAAATCCGTAATAATCAAAATAGTCATAATATAATTAATCAAAATTTAAAAGAAAAAAATATAAACAATTTCATATTAACAAATATAATTTGATATTAAAAACAAAAATTATTAAAAATTCAAAATTTCCAATTATCAAATTTAAAAAATTTTAATCACACAAATTCTCATAAAATTCACATAAACTTCAAAAACCCCAAATATAATTCCAAATTATTCTTATTCATTAGATTATTAATTATATTCATAAACTTAAATTAAAATTCAAAAATCCAAATAAAAAGAAAAACCAATCTTATTCATAAAACCATTATAAGATTATTAATAAAATTCAAATAAAAACAAATAAAATTAAAAAATCTAAATTTAATTCAAAATTAATCTTATAAAATACAAATTAATCTTATTCATAAAACTCAAATAAAATTCAAATAAAAAACAAATCAAATTCAAATAAAATCAAAAACCAAAATAAAATTCAAATTTATCAAAAACCCAAATAAAATCAAAATTTTCTAAACCTAAATCAAAATAAAAAATAAAAACCCTAAACGTAACTATAGAAAACCTAAATATAATTTTTAAAACCTTAAATCTAACTTCCAACAACCTAAATCTAACCCTAAATCCATTATCTCAAAATCTATTAATCTCAAAATAAATATAAACTTACAAATTGAGAGGGTTTGATGGATTCTTATCCATTTGTGAGAGATCTTCGAGAGATATTGATGAGATTCAGACCTATTTGGTGGAAAATCGTTAAGGTTTTAGGTTTATTTCGTTAATAAAGGTTTTGAAGTTTTGCGATTTTCATCATAAGAAAGAAAAATTAGTTTTATATAAACATTTTCAGATGGATATACCCTTTGGAATCTGTCAAAAATTTATTAAAAATGATCTGGCACAGTGCTTAAAACATTTGGCAAAATTTAACCGCGCGTAAATTTGTGACCGTCGGAAATCCGTCACAAATTTGTGACGGATTTGTGACGGACCATATAAATATATATACATCTATATATATATATATATATTAACATCGTACTCCACATTAAACATGTGTTGAACTTGAGACACGTATATATATATGGTCTGTTGAAAATTTCTGTTAACATAGTATATATATATTTATACTATCTTAAACATATATATATATATATATATATGTTTAACATAGTATGCAGATATCAAAATCCATCACAAATCCATTCACAAAATTCATCGTAAATCCATCACAAATCCATCACAAATTTCAGTTATATTAAAGTATATATTTTTCGATGGATTTTCAATGATGTTTAGTCGGAATCCCTTAAAAAAATTTTGACAGCCATTACACCCGTCGGAAATTCCGTCAGTTTTTGATTGATTTTTTGGTTGTGTTTAGAGTTGTTTATCATATAGTGGTAATTCAAATGAGGGCCTTCTGATATATTTGACAGAGCATTTTTTGTATTTACCTTCAAAGATCTTTGGATTTGTTTATATATGTGATAGTAGTAACCAGTATCGCAAATTTATTTATATCTCCAGAGGTGCGACCAGCTCTAAAGGTTGCAGTTGCATCATCCCATAATGTTAAGTAAACAATATTAGACCTACAAGTTTTTGGAAACCAAGTATATCTTTGTAAATAATGGGTATACAAAATAACTATAGTACGAATTGAGATTTGTGCATACGTATTAACCATGAATCATATAACCAAACAATGTGTGGATGTTGGGCCATGTAGGTTTGGTCCTTGGACATGGGCCATGTATGTTTGGTCCTTGGACATATCTAATTTAATGTACGACATCTAGGAAAAAATATAGTTAGTTTCTTATTTATTAAACTGTTATGTTTTATTGATGAATATTTACGATTAATTTGGACCTGGTAGTTCAAGGTTGGTGTTTTCCTGAGCTTGGAGGTAATCCACTTTGAACATGATGAATTTCTTGGTCTCTATTGTAGACCCAACATGAGAAACTTTCACAATTGTTGTTGAATGTAAGAATCGGATGGCAAATGGATGCTCTGTAATTTTGTAGAGGTTCATACATCTAGCAACTTCAAACCCTTAAACAGAATCATTGTTCCTTCATGTAAAACATTTTTGAACTGGCTTGCAAGAAGTTGGGAAATAAAACATTGGATTACTGAGCACTGCAAGGGAAGAGAAGGTAAAATGAGTGTTTTGTATATATATGTGGTAAGGTAAAAATGGGACACATAGAAGTAGGTGATTGTAGATGTTACCTTCTCATCTAGCAAGAGAAGCACCATGTCCGTGAATTTAACTTCTTTTTGGACATTCATAGCATTTCATAATCGCAATAGACTATTGAAATATTAATGAAAGGATTAATATTAATTTAGTCAAAGAGGAGCTATTGCCTTATTCCACGAAGGAGCCATGTGGATTTAATGTTCAACATGTACAACATTTTCTCTCTCCTTCATGCATCAAGTGATGATTCTCTATGCTGTTCATACAAGCTATTTTGTGTTTATTGTATCTCTATATATATGGAATGTATTTGTACACTAAATTAATTAAAAGCATTATTATCTTCTCTATTCTCTCTATTTTGTATGTTCTCTTTTTTCTCTCTATTCTCTATTTTTTTCTGCAAATATTCTAACATGGTATCAGAGCTCAAATTTGATTCTCTTATTTTTTTCAACCTTTGTCTACATCTCTCATTCTCTTTTTTTTACTATGGAAAACTCCAAACCTATGGTAATTCCTATTATCTTCAAAAGAGGAAATTATTTGTTATGGTATAGGACCAAAAAGACTGCGCTTTGTGCCCGTAGACTTTGGAATCATGTTGAAGTTTGTCAAGCTCCAAAGAAAGTCACCAAAAGAGATGAAAAAGAAACCATCATAGAAGGAGAAGAGGAGGCGGCTCTTGTAAAGAAAGCCAAGTGATTTCAAGAAGATCAAACAGTCCTCGGACTTCTCCAAAACTCTCTTGAAGCATCAATCTTTGAAGCTTACTCCTATTGTGAAACTTTGAAGGAGCTATGGGATACTCTCAAGAGCGTGTATGGTAATGTGTCAAACCCCACACGTGTGTTTGAGGTGAAGAAGGCCATCAACAACTTAAACCAAGAAGATATGGTGTTCACCAAGCATTTTGGAAAGTTTAGATCCTTGTGGGCTGAACTTGAAATGTTAAGGCCGAGTATTTTGGATCCGGCTGTTCTCGATGAAAAAAGAAAGCAAGCCAAGGTTTTTGGTCTCTTACATACCTTGAACCCTATCTTCAATGATCTCATCAAGCATCTCCTGAGGGCGGACAAGTTTCCAAGCCTTGAAGACGTGTGTTCTCAAGTCCAAATGGAACGAGGTTCTCTTGGTCTTTTTGGTGGAAGAACCGAATCTCTCATGTAAAACAAGGGAGAGTACAAGTATGAGGAAAGGAAGAAAGGGTTTTGTGACCATTGCAAAAAGAGTGGTGACCACAAGAATAAATGTTGACTACTTCATCCTCATCTTACAACAAGGATGCTAAAAGACCCAAAAACCAATCTTTCGAATGGAGCCATGGGTAATCAAGAACAAGCCGGTTCATCAAATTAAAAGGTAGAGGTATCTAGTGATGTTGCAAGGAAGTCGATGTAGAGGCTCTCATCCGGTTCATTGCCTCCTTAACTGAATCCGGTACCACTTTCATTGCTAGTAAACCAAGTAAATTTCATTCATTGTCTTTAAATTCTTATCTTGCTGTTAGTTTTAGTGATGTGTGGCATGCTAGATTAAGACATCCTCATTCTTGTGCTCCTGAATTGAAGTTGCCTAATGTTTTTTTGATCATTCTAGTTGTGAGGCTTGTATTCTTAGTAAACATTGTAGAATTATTTTACTACATTCTTCTACTATTTATGAAAATTGCTTTGACTTGGCTCATTTAGATGTTTGGACATTACCATACGTTTCTAGAGACAATAACAATTATTTTGTGACTTTCATAGATGAAAGATCAAAATATAATTAGATTACTTTGTTTCCGTCTAAAGATCATGTGTTTGATGCATTCATTAATTTTTAGAATTATATGATTAACCAATTTCAGGTGTTAAGGTCGGACAATGGAGGAGAATACATAAGTCAAAGATTCAAAGAACATCTAGTAAAACATGGCATCATGCACCAAACAAGTTGTCCTTACAAACCACAATAAAATGGAGTAGCAGAAAAAGAAGAATCTATACCTTATGGAGATTGCAAGATCGATGATGTTCCATGCCAATGTATGAAAATGATTTTGGGGTGATGCGGTTATGGCCGCATGCTACCTCATAAATATGATTTTAACCAAAGTTCTGAAGGACGTGTCACCTTTTGAGGTACTTAACAAAACTAAACCATCTATTCTCACTTACGGGTATTTGGGTGTGTTTGTTTTATGCTAGTACCAGGTGAACAAAGAACCAAGTTGGATGCCAAAAGCACTAAGTGTATGTTCCTCGGCTATTCAACAACTCAAAAAGGCTACAAATGTTATGATCTTGTTCAGAACCGCACCTTGTGTCTCGGGATGTGAAGTTCATTGAAAAACAAGGATATCATGATAAGAAGGATTGGGAAGACATGAAAGATCTATCTCAATTTCCATCAGATCTAGCCACAAATTTAAAATTCCTCCTGTACCACCTCAAAATCAAGTTCAACAAAGAAAAGTGGATGCAAGTGGGGCAGTAGAAATGGGATGTACACAAACGTTCCATTGCAAAAAGGGCGTACACCAAGCATTGAGGAAGAGGAAAGTGGGCGTACACCAAATGTTCCTTTGGAAAGGGGGCATACACCAAACATTCATTCGGAGAAAGAGCGTACACCAAATGTTCCTCTGGAAAGAGAGCGTGCACCAAATGTTCCTCTGGAAAGAGAGCGTACACCAAATGTTCCTTTGGAACATCAAGACTATGATAAAGATCAAAGTGTTCAATTAAATAATCAAGACCAAGACCAGACTGATCCATAGTATATCGTAGAACAAGTATAAGAGGAAGATGAGGATGATGCAGACTTTCCTCTCGTACTTAGAAAAAGCACAAGGATTTGCAATCCTTCCAAGTAGGTGAACTCACGAGTTTACTATAACAATCAAGTTGTGGCTTATCCTATTCAATCGGTATGTTCGCTTAACCTTTTGCCGACTGATCATTAAGCTTTTCTTGGAAAGATGGAATTAGACAGAATACCTCAAAGCTAGAGGAAACTAAGGAAAGAAACGAATGGATGGATGCAGTTGGTGATGAAGTTGTAGCTATGAGCCGGAATCACACATGGGATGAAGTGGATCTTCCTCCGGAAAAAGAGCAGTTAGTTCCAAATGGGTCTTTACTATCAAATACTTGAGCAATGGAGAAACTAAAAAAGGTACAAAGCTCGGTTAGTAGCACGAGGTTTTACACAGACCTATGGAGAGGACTACATGGATATCTTTGCTCATGTTGCCAAACTCCATACGGTCAGGGTTGTCCTTTCTTTGGCTACAAATCTGTCTTGGGAGTTGTGGCAGATGGATGTCAAGAATACTTTTCTACAAGGTGAGCTTAAGGAAGAAGTCTACATGACACCTCCACCCGGTCTTGAAGATTTCATTGCTCCCGCTAAATTTTTAAAGCTCCAGAAGGCTATCTATGGGCTGAAGCAATCACGAAGAGCTTGGTACCACAAGTTAAGATCCACACTAAAAAACTGAGGCTTCGAGAAATCTGAAGCAGATCACACCTTATTCACACTTCAAAGTTCTCAAGGTATCATTGTGGTTTTCATTTATGTGGATGATCTCATAATCTCTGGTGATGATAAGGAAGGTATCCATACCACCAAAACCTAACTTAACTCTGTTTTTTGATATTAAAGATCTTGGGGAACTAAAAGTACTTCCTAGGCATTGAAGTTTTTCGTTCTCTAGAAGGCTTATTTCTTTCTCAAAGGAACTACACACTTGATATTTTGGATGAGACATGTAAACTTGGATCAAAGCCGGCTAGGACTCCCCTCATCAATGGCTACAAGGTCAAATGAAAGGGAGAGAAAGCCGAATAAGAGAAAGAAAGATAAACCATATGAAGATCCGATACAATACTTCCGACTTGTTGGTAAGTTATTTTATCTAACCATCACTAGACCTGACATTTGCTTTGTTGTTAATAAGGTCAGTCAACACATGCAAACTCCCACAAAATATCATTGGAACATGGTAGAGCGGATCTTTAGATATCTCAAAGGGAGCCCGAGCCAAGGAATTTGGATGGGAAGAAATGGTAGCACCGAGATAGTGCAGTATTGTGATGCAGACTATGTCGAGGATACATTAGATAGGAAATCAACAACCGGCTACTACACCTTCATTGGAGGAAACTTGGTAACTTGGAATTAAAATAAGCAAAAGATGGTGTCTTGTTCAAGTGCGGAAGCGTAATACCGAGCGATGAGGAAGTTAACAAATGAGCTTACTTGGCTCAAAGCTCTCCTTAAAGTCTTTAACATTGAGTCTTCCAGCCTTATCACTTTTCATTGCAACAATAAAGCGGCCATTCACATCGCAACCAACTCAGTCTTCATGAATGAACCAAACATGTCGAAGTGGATTTTCATAAAGTCCGAGAAAAGACTGAAGAAGGCATGATTCTACCATGCTACACTCGGAGTAAAGATCAATTAGCATACATGTTTAGCAAGGCTGCAAGTCTTAAAGTTTGCTCCCATATCCATAAAAAATTGGGGTTTGTAGATTTTTCATAACCTTGATCTCATATCCTCTCTCCGTGTACATTATACTCTTTTTCTCTGATCAAAATTTTCTCCCAATGAGTTTTCCTTGTTAAGATTTTTAATGAAGAGATGTTTCGCGGGGTTCCAACTTTAGCCTTGGATGTTTGGCGGCTAAGTTTGAGGGAGAATATTAAAATATTAATGAAAATATTAATATTAGCCTAGTTAAAGAGGAGCTATTATCTTGATCCAAAAAAGTACCATGTGGTTTTAATGCTCAACATGCACAACATTTTCTCTCCCTTTTATGCATAAAGTGACGATTCTCTATGCGTTTTATGCAAGGTATCTTGTGTTTATTGTAAATATATATATAGAATGTATCCGTACACTAAATTAATAAGAAGAATTATTTTTTTTCTCTATTCTTTCTGTTTTTTCTATTCTATCTATTTTTTTTTTCTTTCTATTCTCTATTCTTATTCCACAAATATTCTAACACGACCTATGACATGTTGAGAAGAAGAGCATATGCGTAAGTCATCAAAATTAGAGTACTTAGTTTCAGACAGAATTGAAACTACATCAAGTGTAGCCATTCTATATTCTAGAAAATATTTGTGCCAAGTTTAGCTTATTTGGTAGTGGTGAGGTACGAATGTTGAAGAGAGTCTACTACGCTAGGGTTGAAGAAATATAGGATATATATATATATATATATATATATAAATAAAAGATGTGGAGTACTTATTTATATAGTTTATGGTGAGTTAAGAGAGAAATGATATATACGGTATATATTTATGCCGTTTAAAATTTAACGGTAAGATGAAGTATGTTTTTATAACTCTTATTCTTAGTTTAATTTATATTCAGTTAGGTAATAGATTCTAAAGTTAAATTTTTTATTTAAAATAAAATTAATATAAAAGGTCTGCATTGGTATTTGGCTAGGGGAAATGAATTTAGTATAAAATTAGTTACTTCGTCGGCTTTCCCTGGTTGGTCTATAGTTTCAAACTATGATCACCATCACCTCGGGAGGATTTGGGTTGTTTGGGATAAGAGAGTGAACCAATTTCCAATGTTTCTCTGCACATTTAAAATAAAATTAGTATAAAAGGTCTGCATTGGTATTTGGGTAGGGGAAATGAATTTATGTGTTAGTGGATTTAGTGTAGGTCATCAACTTCTAAGTAAACTTCTTTGGATTTTTGGAATGTAATGGAAAAAAATAGGAAATACATTTTGGTTCGGTTTGGTTTTTAATTATGTGTTTTTGAAGGGGGAAAGGACGTAAAATGAGAAATATAAAATTAGACAACAAAGTCGTTTTTAAATTGATAAGGATAATTTTCTTTCCTCCAAAAAAATTTGAATTATTTTTTTAATAATGTAGAATGGTAAATAATCCCACCATAACTATTTTGATCAAATAAATGTAATATTTTGTTTTTGAAGTTTTTTTTTTAATTCTTAACATGTTGTATTTTCAAGAAATTGTTTAGAAAAATGATAATATAATTAGCTAATTTTTTATGTTTTGGGATTATATGTATTTGAGAGGACTATATTTAAATTTTTTTTATAAATTACTCACATTGTTTATTCATGTATTACTTATTGATTTGACCAAGAGAAGCACCAAAGACAAAGGTATTAGAAGAAGCATTGGAGAATCGAAGCGTGATAAAGACAAGCAAAAGTGCCAAAATAGTCAAGGAAGCACTAGTGAGATTTATTCAATACGAGAAGGGATTCAAGCTTAAGAAAGACAATCATCAAGACACTTGATCTCTACAAACAACGACTAGTTTAAATTGCTATATGTTTTTGAGATCAAGGCCTTGTATTCTTTTTCCTTAACATTGGTTTTGTTCTATTGAGTTTTTCAACGAAATGTTTTAATGAGCCAACCCTTGTTTCTCATCGCCTAACCCATTGAAAATTTGTTCAAGTCCATCTCGGCCCATGTAAATGAGGATACAAGTCCACCGAGAGCCCAATTCAAAAGAGGACAAATCCAACAAAGAGGAGATTCATCAACTAATCAAGAGGGGATGAATCTACTTGGTCTCTTGAAGAAATAGGTGTGCTCTTATATAAATGTCTACATTCGTCTTATTTGAATCAACATCTTAGATTCATTTTTTAAGTAATTGAATTCTTCAAATGTACTATATATCATCACCCCTTAGGCTGCCTAGAATCTCTATATAAACTCGATCAAGTGATGAATCAAATCAACAATTGTTTAATCAATAAACCCTTTAGCATTCGCAATTTCTTTTCGTTCCTTATGGAACTCTTTTGTTTCCGTGTTGGTGTGTCATATCCAAGGGAATTTAAACCGGTATATCAAACATAGTCCATAACATTTGTGTGGCCATTCTATCGTCTGAGATTCTAGAGAAGATCAAGGAAGGGGGATGGTTTTTGGTTTCTACACATACATATTGGTTCATACGTATTCTCTTTTGTCAAAGACTCCACCGCCTAGTTCGTTGAAGATTTTAAGCAAGGGGCTTAGGAATCAGTTTGTCACCGTCTTCTTGACTAATACACGCTTTCTTTGTACCAAGGATGATCCGATCGACTTTGAGTGGTATTTCCTTGGGAGGAGTCATATCATTTGGTCTCAGAGCTACGCTCAGAGGCTCACGGATCAAACTGTTACTATTACCACCATCTTTACCATCGTCGATCATTCGATCTTTATCACCACCATCATCGGATCGTTTGATCTCCACCACCATCACTACGCTTCATATCCATCACCATTTTGACCACTTCATCATCATCACTACCATCACGATGCTTCATCACCAACACCATCACACCGCTTCATCATCATCATCAAATCATTCCATCACTACCACCACCGATCCGATTCTTCATCCTCACCACCACCGCCAACCATTTTCCGCATCACACCCTTTCACTTCATCAACACGATCAAAACCCCTAGATCGTCCATTTCAACACCACCATAACTGTTTGCTTGATAATCACGCCATCAAAAATCCTTCACACCCATTCATAACCCATCTTTTGATAGCTCCAAAACCGATCAAAACCGTCATTTTTGAACCATCACCCGCTTAAATCCTAAACCATCGTCCCTAAGGTATATAGGTTGGAAACATGAACGGAGAGACCCTAAGGCACTATTCCTACGAGGAAAAGGATTTTGATATGTGTCGTCCCATTCTTGGATAACACACCACGAACCTTAAAAACCTTATCTTTGACCATCAATGGCTCTTCGCCAAAGAAGCTGCTCGATCATTACTTGTAACCACTTGATCATCGCACCTGTTCACTTCTCATTGGATACCCGTCATCACGGACCACCCAAAACTATCTTCCAACTCTGAAACAACCGGTCAACGCTCGTACCTCTTCATTCATCATTGGCGGTACATCATGTCAAGAAATGAGACGTTCAAAAGAGATCTATTGATCGTTAGGAGAATTTTACAAGTTTAAACCACTGTTGAGCCTGAAGAACAACAAAAGAAGTTGTTCCACATAAGGTGTCACGTTAAAGAGAAATTATGTAGTCTATCATCGACGGAGGAAGTTGCACCAACGTCGCTAGCACAACTATGGTGGAAAAGCTAGGGTTATCCACAAAAGGCATCCAACGCCTAACACTTTGAAGTGGCTTAACAACAACGGAAACGTGAGAGTTCACCGGCAATTTGTGATTCCTCTTTGTCCGTAGGAAAGTTACAAGAGGAGGAACGTTTTATCAGTGGAGGAAGGTCATATACTTTTGGGGAAACAATGAAAATACGATCGAAGAGTTACTCATGAAGGCTTCACAAAAAACAGTCATTTGAGTTCAATGGAAAGAAGATCATGTTGCACGAGATGTCGCTACAAGAGGTTTTTTTGGATCAAGTGCATCTTGAGAGAACTAACAAGAAGAAAAGTGATCCGCTAATCACAAATCAAGACAACAAGGATGAGAGCTCGAGTAAAGCTCATTCAAAGGATCGAGAAAGCTAACCAGGGAGAAAATGGTCAACATTTATTGTAAGGTCAGAAAAACTCATTCTTCCTTACTCAATGGTACTAGTGATGCTCAACACAACTCTGAAGTTGTCATTGAAGAATTTTGTCAATCTAGTTAAAGAGGAATATGACAAAATATGGAATGCTTTTGTGATGTTACATAAGAAGACAATGAAGATGCTAGGTAGATCACATGTGGAGGAACAAAATCAATGAAATTTTGTGAGTATGGACTTCTTCATCAACTATAACTTGTGTTTAGTTCCTTTGTTGAGAAGCTTGTGAAACCGTCATTTGATCCAACAAAGAAAAATATCTCTTACTCGCCGCTTGTTGAAGTAGTTCAACATATTGTTGTACCATGATTGGAGATATGCAAGGGTGAAGTTCAGAGAAGACACCTTGGAGAATCCAACAAGCCTTACGAAGTGCAAGGGGTTAGATTTAACCCCACGACATCTTGGAGTTTCAAACAAGACAAACTCAGCAAGAATAAAAGCAATAGTCCACGTTGAGATATTCACAAAAGAAGTTGTCAGAAGTGACAAAGTCAAAACGAGACAAGACGACTGTGTCGAGAAGAAGATACGAGATCTCAAGAAGCTTGATTCTTCTCTTGGAAACTGGTTTTTCATCTTTGGAGCCGATATTTGAATAGATAGTAGTGAGGAAAATTCGACTAAAAAGGGGGAACAATGGGAGCCTATTCACATCTACTTTACAAGACTTAAGCATTTGGAGCCAATCCAACATACCTTAAACAATACTTTAGGATGTTTGGATATAGAGGTTTTTCTTTTCAACACGCCAACAAGAGGAAGATAAGATTGAACTTTGAGGTTTTAGTGAGGAAAGAAAGGCTATCAACCGCATCGAAATACAAGTTCTAGCCTAGGAAAGATGGTCCTCTTAAAACTTTGGAGTGCCACAACAACAATGCTTACAAACTCGAACTTCCATGTAAGTGCCATCTTAGCTCCATTTCCAACGTTTCTAACTTGTTCCCTTTTGTTGAAGATGATCCGGATTTGAGGACAAATCCTTTTCAAGAAGGAGGGTATGATACGATCCTGAGAAGCACTAATGACAAGGAGACATTAGAAGAAGCATTGGAGGACCCAAGCGTGCCGAAAACAAGCGAGAATACCAAGATAGTCAATAAAGCACTCATGGGATTTAATCAAGACGAGAAGAGATTCAAGCCTAAGGAAGACAATCATCAAGACATTTGATCTCTAGAACCAACGACTAGTTCAAATTGCTATATGGGCTTGAGGTCAAGGTCTTGTACTCTTTTTTCTTAACTTTGGTTTTGTCCCATTAGGTTTTTCAAAGAAAGGTTTTAATAAGGCAAGCCTTGTTTCTCATCGCCTAGCCCATTAAGCATTTGTTCAAGTCCATCTCAGCCCATTTAAATGAGGTGAAAAGTCCATCACGAGCCCAATTCAAGAGAGGAAGAATCTAACAAAGAGGAGATGCATCAACTAATCAAGATGGGATGAATATACTTGCTCTCTTGAAGAAGTCGGTGTGTTCTTATTTAAATGTCTACATTCGTCTTATTTTGTCAAACTCTTAGATTCATTGTTTAAGTCATTGAAGTATTTAAATGTACTTAACTCATCACCCCTTAGACCGCCTAGAGTCTCTATATAAACTCGGCCTAGTGAAGAATCAAAACAACAACTTTGTAATCAATAAACCCTTTTGCATTCACAATTTCTTTTTGTTCCTTTTGAATATCTTTTAATTCCGTCTTGTGTGTCATATCCAAGGGAATTCAAACTGGTATATCAAACGTAGTGCATAACGTTTGTATGGTCATTTTATCGTCCAAGATTCTAGAGAAGTTCAACCAAGGGGGCTGGTTTTCGATTTCTACAACGTCGTATTGGTTCATACATGTTCTCTTTTGTCAAAGACTCCACCACTTATTTTGTTGAAAAGTTCAAGCAAGCGGCTTAGAAATCGATTTATTACCATCTTCTTGATTCATACATGCTTTCTTCGTGCTAAAGATTATCCGTCGACTTTGAATAATTTTTTTCTTGGAAGAAATCTTATCACTTACCCTATTCAGTTTCTTTTTGGTATTCGTTTTTCTTAGGTTTTAATTAGTTATATATTTTCCATTTTTGCCAATTTTATGGAGTTTTTGTATTATAGGTTTGTTGATTTTTATTGTGCAAAGTTTTCTTGAACTTATGTTTAATTTTTGTGGTTGTAATTGAAATGCTTTCGTTAAAAATGTTAGAAGAAATATATATCTTATCAATTGAAATGCTTTCGTTAATTTTTGTGGTTGTAATTGAAATGCTTTCGTTTGGTTATGTAATTCTCGTTTAAAAGTCTTCTTTACCTACACGCACTCATACAGTTTTATTAGGCATTTGGTCGTTCTGTTTTTTCCCTTACTCGAATCCGTTTTTTAAAAACTTTGTACTCTTTTCGTTTAAGGATTTAAGAGAAGTTAATATATATTTCAATTACCATTTTTCTTTCGTGTGGGTGATTAAGAGGTAGATTAATACTATATTTGACTTACATGTCATGGAGATAAACAAAAACGCTCTCTCGTTCTGTTAGGGCGACGAGGGTTTTGTTTTTTCTGCTCTCCATGACGGCTACGACACCGCCTGAAAGGGCTCCTGGTGTGGCAGTCGGTCGGCGAGAAGGAGAGGAAAGCTACTCAGAATCTTCTTCGACTATGAGGGACTATGATTTGGAGGGGAAAGTCGATGCAGGGGAAGTAGTCTTTCCAAGTCGGACACCTCCTGAGGTATCAGAGCTTCAGGGACAGTTCTTGTAGTGACCCTCTCTTTAAACCAGAAAGAGAACGAGAATTGCCCGGGAACATAAGGAAGTTATGGACGGGAAAGTGGGAATTTGGAGTAAGTGGTGACCCAACGAAGTAAGGTAGCCTCGGAAAGAAGGAATCCATTGTAAGGGAATTGATTGTGATCGGTGGACTAGTCGGAATGAGAAAAACTAAGCGGGAGAAAGAGTTAGACCGGTTAAGAGGAATCGAGGTGCTTCTGTAAAGTAGCCTAGCAGGTAGGTGGTGGCGAGGTGCTTCTGTGAAGTAGTCTAGCAGGTAGGTGGTGGCGAGGTGCTTTTGTGAAGTAGCCTAGCAGATAGGTGGTGGCTAGGTGCTTATGGGAAGCAACCTAGGAGGAAGGTGGTGGCAAGCAGCTTGGCTTACCCTCCAATGAAGTCTTCTTGATGACTCATGGAGGAGGTGTCACCAAGTTTGGAGCTGAGATTTCCTTCACCTTAAATCTTCTAATCCTATAAATATTAGTCCACTTCCTTTCTCATTAAGTTTGCAAAAATCTCTAAGAAATTCTAAGTGTGGAGAAGAATCCGCGGAGAGGAAAAGAATAGGATTTCGTGAGAAAAGACAAGGAAAAGACTGATTTTCGAAGGAATTTCTGTTCCGCAGACAAGTTTATTCGGTCGGCAGAACAGTATTGCCTAAACCTAGACTGTGAGTTCGGTTTTTCTTTGTTTATTTCGTGGTGAATGATGCATATACATGAATAAGATGTAAGATGCATGAATACTAAATGGTTAGTATGTTAAGTTCTCGGTGGAATTATTTGGTGGTTTACTTGATGATGTTCTTGATGCCGAGACTTGAATTGATTTGATTCACCACTGGAAATTTGTTGAGTAGCCAAGTAAAGTGGCTTGATATGGATTGAAACATGCATAATTTTGTGTGGGATGATGCATGTGTTTAAGTGTGGTCAGCGCAGTACGCAGTGAGGCGTGCGCGGTTATGATTCTGAGGCGCGGTGAGGCGTGCTCGGTGAGACAGATCTATATGTCCTTAGTCCGATGAGAGCGGTACGCTGTGGGCGTGGCTCGCTCTATCGTGATACATACGGGGGATTGGGTCGCAACCACTAGCCGTATGTCGCATAACGATGCGTTGTTCGGATCACTCGGCATGTTCAGCCTTAGTGGTTGCATGTCGGATGAGGTAAGATGATGAACGAGATTCAGGATCGTTAGCACGTTCAGTCTGAGTGACTGTGTGTTGGCGAGGTAAAAGGATGAACGAACTAAGGAATATGGATGCTGTGGATGGTGATTGAGAACGAGAATCGACGAGAAAATGTTCTATGTATTGTTCATATTTTTGTATCTCATTTTTGGTGAATGATCCATGTGATGTAATTTTGTTTGGGGTTTGGTGGGATCATTTTATGCATGATAGGCACCCGAATTCACTAAGCAAATTAGTTGCTTATTCATTCTCCTTCCTTGTAGGAAAGCTGTAGAGAAAGCGGAGTTAAAGAAGGAACGAAGTAAAGTCGGTGTAGAGTTGGCCTTTTTGTAAAAATGTATGTTGTAAATGACTTAATGTTTTATGGATTTTGTTGTGCGCACATATACTTATGAAAGTTTGAAAATGTGGTTTTGGAACTTAAGTAAATAAAGTTAAAGGTTTTGTATATTACGACTTAAGTTCCGGTATGATATTTGGCTTTGTCCGAGCTAAACTAACTACGAATTCTTGTTCCGGTTGAAAAGCTAGGAATGAGGATAAGTAGGAATGGTGCTAAGGATGTTTCATCTGAGGCATTGGATTCGTTCTGAAGCTTTGGATGAGATATTCTAAGTGTCATTGTAGCGCCTTTGATTAGAAATGATCGGGGGTGTTACAAGAGGTGGTATCATAGCATGGTTATGATGCTCATTCGGGACTTAAATTGTTGAGTTTTATCGAGTCAAAATGTGTCTCAAAAAGGCTTATAGGAAACCGGCTTGTTCCTCTTTGTCTTCGTTGATTAAGTTTTTACCGTAGTATTTCCTTGCAGATGTCTCCACGTAGAGCCTTTCGAGGGGTGCTCACCTCCGTGAAGCATTAGTCCGACATGACAGGACTATATTCGACTCAGATACTTCTGAGGATTCATTACCTCAAGAACCTGAAGGATCCTCACCTAGAGAATCGGTGGGGGAGACATTAGGCAACACTGAGCATCTGGAAGGGAACAATCCTGGATATTGGGAATCAAATGTGAATGAACGAGGAGAAGTCTCATTGTCAAGCAATAGAGAAAGTCTACGAGATCAAATACAAAGGGATTCAGCGAGAAGGAGGGATCCTTTGATGACCCTCGTACATGATTTGATTGATCGTCTAGACCGCCAAAACCCTCATGCAAGTTCAAGTCGTTCTGCTCCGCCCCCAGATTACTTAAAAGTGGTAACAATGATGAGAAACCTGGGAACAGAACATTTTGAAGGAGGAACAAATCCCTTTGAGGCCGATGCTTGGCTGAGGAATATCGAGAAGAATTTTAGTGCTACTCGATGTCCAGAGGAATTCAAGAAGGATGTGGCCGTGCACTACCTAAACCGAGATGCATTTAATTGGTGGTGTGCCTTGGAAAAACGATACGGACGATACTCGTCATCATATTCATGGTCTGAATTTCGTGGAGAATTCCTGAGGAAATATTTTCCTGTCGAAGCCCAGGACCGATTGGAAAGACAATATTTGGGATTGGAACAAGGGAATAGAACGGTACGAGATTATGGAGTTGAGTTTACGCGCCTTCGACAATATGCGCGTTATGGACCAAACGATGAGCGGGCTGTTGCCCGTAAGTTCATGCAAGGACTTCGACCAGAACTATGGAGTCGCTTGCAAGTAGTAGAGTTTGATAGCCAGCCCACTCTGGTAGAAAGGGCTATGAATGTAAAGGAAGGGTTAGCAGCGGAGAGAGCTCAAGCTGCAAGACCCAGTTTGGTAAGAGATTCCGGACAACACAGGCCAAGTCCAGGGAATCAAGAAAACCGAAGCAGAGGGCGTCCGAGTAGGGGCGCGCGAATGTCTGTAAGACCGGTAGAAAGACTACCGAGATGTTATCGTTGCGGACAACAGGGGCATTTGCAAAGAGCATGCCCAAACCCGGTAGCCAGAGTGTTGCCGGAGAGTATTATATGTTTTGTATGCAACGAGAGGAGGCATTATGCCACATCTTGTCCACGAAGACAACTAGCACCAATAGTGCAACCCTTAGCTATGGATGCTCCAGGAAACCGTCCCATTATAGGACAAGCCCCTAAGAGACATGCGATTGCCGGTAGAGTATATGCTTTAGACGCAGAGAAACCCGGACCGTCTTGTCCTCCTAAAGGACCCATTACAGGTATGTTGGGTTCTTACTTAGATTTGACTTGATGCATTTGTTTACATGATGATTACATGCATAATAATAATGTGAGTAAAAGTAAGAAATGATTGGATGGTAGGAACGTTACGTGTAGGAGGTATTTTGACGCACGTATTGTTTGATTCGGGTGCTACGCATAGTTTTGTGTCACCCGAAGTGGTAAAGGGTTTTGAGGAAACTTTTACGAATGTAAAAGTAAGTGTGCCAATTAGAACACCTAGTGACCAAATACTCCATGCCACGAACTGTGTAATGGGAATTCCGGTAAAGATTGGCGAGATGATCTTCTCAGCAAATCTGTTCGTTGTCCCGCTAGTCCATCATGAGGTAATATTGGGAATGGATTGGCTATCCACTTATCAGGTCCTATTGGATTGTGGAAAGGGTTTAGTTACATGGAAAAAAGATGGACGACCGTTTGTTTCTTTCGAAGGAATTTGTCCAAGTGTTGGAGCAACCATAATATCGGCTATAAGAGCTGAAAAGGAATTGAGAAAAGGAGAAGTATACATAGTCACCTTGATTATAACTAAAGACGATACAAAGGAAGAACTGAAGTTAGAAGAAATTTCAATTGTCAAGGAATTTCAGGATGTATTCCAACCTTTGGAAGGAGTACCACCATCACGCGCAAACCCCTTTACAATTACTCTAGAACCAGGTGCAGTACCGATAGTGAAAGCACCATACCGTATGGCCCCAGCGGAATTGGCGGAACTTAATAATCAATTGGAAGACCTTTCGAATAAAGGCTTCATTCGACCAAGTTCATCACCTTGGGGAGCCCCGGTTCTATTTGTGAAAAAGAAGGATGGGAGTATGCGGTTATGTATTGATTATAGAGGAATCAATAACGTAACCATTAAGGATAAGTATCCATTGCCAAGAATTGATGAATTATTGGATCAGTTACAAGGAGCCAAAGTATTTTCTAAGATTGATCTTGCTTCTGGCTATCATCAAATTCCGATTGCAGAAGGTGACATTCAGAGAACCGCCTTCAGAACTCGGTATGGACATTATGAGTTTGTCGTAATGCCTTTTGGCTTAACTAATGCCCCAGCAGCTTTTATGAGATTAATGAATGAAGTCTTTCGAGACTACTTAGATGAGTTCGTAATCATCTTTATTGATGATATTCTTATATATTCTCGAAGTACCGAAGATCATGAAAGGCATTTAAGGCTGGTGTTGGACCGTTTAAGAGAACAAAAATTGTTTGCTAAGCTGGGCAAGTGCAGCTTTTGGAAAAACGAAATTGGGTTCCTAGGCCACCGAGTATCGGAACATGGTGTGTCTGCTGACCCCGAGAAGATTGCTGCAATCAAGGACTGGCCCCAGCCAACCAATGTCTTTGAAGTCTGAAGCTTCTTGGGTTTAGCTGGGTATTATCGTAAGTTTGTCAAGAACTTTGCTACTAAAGCTAAGCCGTTAAATCGATTAACGGGAAAGGGAGTTAAGTTCCAGTGGGATGAAAAGACATCAGAAGCATTTGAACAATTGAAAGAAGCCTTGACGACAGCACCTATCTTAACATTACCTGAACGTGGTCAACCTTACTTGGTGTACACTGATGCATCTCGAGTAGGTTTGGGTTGTGTACTGATGCAAAATGATAAAGTTATTGCTTATGCATCACGTTAGTTAAGAAAGCATGAAGAGAACTATCCCACTCATGACTTAGAGATGGCCGCAGTGGTGTTTGCACTGAAAATATGGAGATCATATCTCTATGGAGAAACTGTCCAAGTTTTCACAGATCATCAAAGCCTCAAGTATCTATTCACTCAACCCGATCTTAACTTCAGACAACGGAGATGGATGGAATTTATCGCGGACTATGACTTGAAAATCATGTACCATCCCGGGAAAGCAAACGTGGTAGCAGATGCTCTAAGTCGCAGACAGGTCAATGTAAACATTGAAAAGGACTTAGACGTTTTACAAGACGAATTTAAAAAGATAAGTCTAGCGACTCTTGAAGGAGAAAGTAGTGAACCGTTAGGACTCCAAGCGGTGAATCAAGCTGGACTGATTCAAAGAATCCGTGAGGAACAACAAGAAGATTCGAACTTAAAGAAAATTATTGAAGAGCTGGAAAGTACTAATGGACGAAATGAGAAGGGGTGTCACATAGCTAGTGATGGTACACTCCTATTAAATGGAAGAATGACAGTCCCTGCTGGACGGGAATTAAGGAACGAAATTCTAAAGATGGCGCATCAATCCTTACTTAGTATCCATCCTGGAAGTACTAAGATGTACCGAGATATAAAACGGTACTATCATTGGCCAGGAATGAAAAGATCAGTAGCTCAGTGGGTGGCTCAGTGCCAGACTTGCCAACAAGTCAAGGTCGAACACCAATTACCCGGAGGATTATTACAAAGCCTGCCAATCCCGGAGTGGAAATGGGAAGCTGTTGCAATGGATTTTATAACAGGATTACCGACCGCACCGGGAAGAGGCAATGATGCAATATGGGTGGTAGTAGACCGTTTGACTAAGTCTACACATTTACTACCGATCAAAGTGACAGATCGGGTAGCGACACTAGCAGAGTTATACTTAAAGGAAATTGTTCGACTCCATGGAGTACCGGCTAATATTGTATCGGATCGAGATCCTCGATTCACTGCTCAGTTTTGGCGAGCTTTCCAAAATGCCTTAGGATCTCAACTGCATATTAGTACGACCTTTCACCCCGAAACCGATGGTCAGACGGAAAGGACTATAAGGACCATCGAAGACATGCTCAGAATGTGCATATTGGATTGGGCCGGATCTTGGGAACAACACTTACCATTAGTAGAATTCTCCTATAATAACAGTTATCACTCGAGTATCGGTGTGTCTCCTTACGAAGCATTATATGGGCGACCATGCCGAATGCCGTTGTGTTGGACTGAAATTGGGGAAAGAGGACTGTGTGGACCAAGTATCGTAGATGAAACCACGGAGAAAATAAAAATGGTACAGATAAATATGAAGAAAGCCCAGGATCGTCAAAAGAAGTATGCGGATCAAAATCGGAGAGAACTAGTCTTTGCGGTGGGAGATTGGGTGTACTTGAAAGTAGCAGCCCAAAAAGGTAAATACCGTTTTGGAAAAGTTGGGAAATTGGCTACTAGGTTTATAGGGCCTTATAAAATTGTGGGAAGAGTTGGAGAACTAGCTTACTGGCTAGAACTTCCCTCGGATATGGCCTTACATCCAGTGTTCCATGTATCTATGCTTAGAAAGTACATAAGGGATCTAACTGCGGTAGAACCATAGCGAATAGAGGAGCTCCGCACTAATCTTACTTACCCGGAAGGACCAATTCGGGTGGGAGAAAGAAGGATTAAACGACTAAAGAATCGAGAGCTCCGACAAATCCAAGTCTTTTGGGGAAAGCGAAACCGAATAATTGTGACTTGGGAAAATGAGGAAAATTTCCGGAGAGATTATCCGGAAATGTTTACAGATGAAGCATAAATACAAAACTTAAGCATTCGGGACGAATTCTAATAAGGGGGGGGAGAATGTAGTGACCCTCTCTTTAAACCAGAAAGAGAACGAGAATTGCCCGGGAACATAAGGAAGTTATGGACGGGAAAGTGGGAATTTGGAGTAAGTGGTGACCCAACGAAGTAAGGTAGCCTCGGAAAGAAGGAATCCATTGTAAGGGAATTGATTGTGATCGGTGGACTAGTCGGAATGAGAAAAACTAAGCGGGAGAAAGAGTTAGATCGGTTAAGAGGAATCGAGGTGCTTCTGTAAAGTAGCCTAGCAGGTAGGTGGTGGCGAGGTGCTTCTGTGAAGTAGTCTAGCAGGTAGGTGGTGGCGAGGTGCTTTTGTGAAGTAGCCTAGCAGATAGGTGGTGGCTAGGTGCTTATGGGAAGCAACCTAGGAGGAAGGTGGTGGCAAGCAGCTTGGCTTACCCTCCAATGAAGTCTTCTTGATGACTCATGGAGGAGGTGTCACCAAGTTTGGAACTGAGATTTCCTTCACCTTAAGTCTTCTAATCCTATAAATATTAGTCCACTTCCTTTCTCATTAAGTTTGCAAAAATCTCTAAGAAATTCTAAGTGTGGAGAAGAATCCGCGGAGAGGAAAAGAATAGGATTTCGTGAGAAAAGACAAGGAAAAGACTGATTTTCGGAGGAATTTCTGTTCCGCAGACAAGTTTATTCGGTCGGCAGAACAGTATTGGCTAAACCTAGACTGTGAGTTCGGTTTTTCTTTGTTTATTTCGTGGTGAATGATGCATATACATGAATAAGATGTAAGATGCATGAATACTAAATGGTTAGTATGTTAAGTTCTCGGTGGAATTATTTGGTGGTTTACTTGATGATGTTCTTGATGCCGAGACTTGAATTGATTTGATTCACCACTGGAAATTTGTTGAGTAGCCAAGTAAAGTGGCTTGATATGGATTGAAACATGCATAATTTTGTGTGGGATGATGCATGTGTTTAAGTGTGGTCAGCGCAGTACGCAGTGAGGCGTGCGCGGTTATGATTCTGAGGCGCGGTGAGGCGTGCTCGGTGAGACAGATCTATATGTCCTTAGTCCGATGAGAGCGGTACGCTGTGGGCGTAGCTCGCTCTATCGTGATACATACGGGGGATTGGGTCGCAACCACCAGCCGTATGTCGCATGACGATGCGTTGTTCGGATCACTCGGCATGTTCAGCCTTAGTGGTTGCATGTTGGATGAGGTAAGATGATAAACGAGATTCAGGATTGTTAGCACGTTCAGTCTGAGTGACTGTGTGTTGGCGAGGTAAAAGGATGAACAAACTAAGGAATATGGATGCTGTGGATGGTGATTGAGAACGAGAATCGACGAGAAAATGTTCTATGTATTGTTCATATTTTTGTATCTCATTTTTGGTGAATGATCCATGTGATGTAATTTTTTTTGGGGTTTGGTGGGATCATTTTATGCATGATAGGCACCCGAATTCACTAAGCAAATTAGTTGCTTATTCATTCTCCTTCCTTGTAGGAAAGCTGTAGAGAAAGCGGAGTTAAAGAAGGAACGAAGTAAAGTCGGTGTAGAGTTGGCCTTTTTGTAAAAATGTATGTTGTAAATGACTTAATGTTTTATGGATTTTGTTGTGCGCACATATACTTATGAAAGTTTGAAAATGTGGTTTTGGAACTTAAGTAAATAAAGTTAAAGGTTTTGTATATTACGACTTAAGTTCCGGTATGATATTTGGCTTTGTCCGAGCTAAACTAACTACGAATTCTTGTTCCGGTTGAAAAGCTAGGAATGAGGATAAGTAGGAATGGTGCTAAGGATGTTTCATCTGAGGCATTGGATTCGTTCTGAAGCTTTGGATGAGATATTCTAAGTGTCATTGTAGCGCCTTTGATTAGAAATGATCGGGGGTGTTACAGTTATGGCTGTCACTCTTTTCCGCCGGTGATAGTTGAAGTTTCTCTGTTTTGGTTCCAGGTGGTGGTCCAGGCTCGGGTTTGACGATGGGATCAAAACAACAAATCGATGTTGCTATGACAAAGCAAAAGTCTTGGGCATAGGTCGCGGGGCGTCTATCAAAGTTTGATGTAGAAGCTAACGTCATTGACAACGACAGGTTGTAACGGTACTACCGGAGATCCTTGAGGAAGCTCCACCACTTTGGGAAGACTTTCTAGTGGTTTGATTCGCTTCCGCCCCTTCTCATATAGCTAAAGTCCACATTATCGTAAACAAAATTTGGAATCTAAGAGATAAAACGATAAAGATCGATGTGTTTGTAGTGAATGAGACAACGATTAAATTCAGAATTCACAACTCAAAGATGCGAACACGAGTCTTGCATTGAGGCATGTGGAACATCTGTGAGATTCCGATGATTGTCTCGAAATGGACACAAGTTCTGGAAGATGCGCAGCCGGAACTAACTTCAATGCCAATGTTGGGTTAAGTTGGTGAATGTCCCGCCGGCTCTCTTTTCATGGAAAGGACTAAGATTTATTGTGTAATGTGGGGATACCCATTCGTCAACACACTAACATAGAACTTGTCACAGCTTTTGACGAAGCTAAAGTCTTCATCGATGTTTCTCTTACTAAGGAGTTGTCTAAGAGTTTCTGTTTTCAGATTCGTGATGAGGAGATCACAGTCTCTTTCGAGTACCCATGGCTGCCATTGAGATGTTCTAGATGCAGAAAATGGGGGCACACTATGGAAGGGTGTCTTCTGAGATTCAGCACTAATCCATCCTCGACGACAACCCCCTCCAAGAATGGCCCTGTAAATGTCTGCGGGGAAAAAACACAGAGGAAGATCAAGGGAATGTTGTTCAGATTCAAGTGTGTATCATTCCGAAACAGTTGTAGGACCGAGAAAAAGGGGAAATAATAACCTCAAGCCGAAAATGATTGGTAAAAAGTTTGTCCATCAACTGGAAGACGCTCCAGTTCTGTCACTTCTTCGGAACACAAACTTGTAGAAGAAAAAGGTGTGAAGTCTGTCTCTGCTTCAGATCTGCGCCCACCTCTGTCACAGCTACGGTATCCAAACATGTAGAAGCACGAGTTGCGAACAATGCCTTTTGTCTTCGAGTCAGCATCCCAACATTGGTACAGCTTCGACAATCACAGATGTAGATGGACATATTGAGCAGGAAAACTCTGGTTCTGGATCAGGTACACGTCAACTCAAAGATAATGGTCTGATTTTTCTTCCCATTAGAGACCCTAGGTACATCCTACGCAGAGGGACTGTCAGCAAGACGACCCTGGCACCAGAGCGTACCTCCTCCCAACATCTAAGCTTCAAAAAACAGGGACTTCAAATAAAACAGAGTGATTAGTGGAGGCTGCTCCAGGTGGCTTAGGAAGAAGGAAACACAATAAAAACAATAATGTCTGCATTTTTCTGGAACATTAGAGGTTTGAATATGAAACAGAAGCAAGCTACAATCTGTAAGTGGATTGAATCAAAGCACATGTTATTTGGCGGGTTGTTGGAAACACGGGTTACGGAGGCCAGAGCTCCAATAGTTGCTTCGTCGGCTTTTTCTGGTTGGTCTATAGCTTGGAACTATGATCACCATCACCTCGGGAGGATTTTGGTTATTTGGGATAAGAGAGTGAACCAATCATCATCATCAAATGATCTCTTGCTCCGTTCAAGTGGACCAATCTCCAATGTTTCTCTGCACCTTTGTTTATGCATCAAACTTGGCAGAGGAGAGGCAACGGTTGTGGAGTCAACTCAAGAATCTTCAAAGTAACTTACAGCTGCGTGGAGTGCTGTGGCTTTTTCTCGGTGATTTTAATGACATCTTGGCTTCCGCGGAGCATTTAGGCAACGTTTTCACTCCAACTATTACTAGTATGTTGGCTTTTCAAGAGACCGTCAGGCTCTTTTCTCTAATGGACATGGCATTTACGTGTCCACTGTTCACCTGGTGTAACAAGCGGGACTCTAACCTTATATGCAAAAAACTTGATCGAGTAATGATAAATGATTCTTGGTTGCACTCTTATCCAAAATTTTATACTAAGTTCAAGGTTGGTGGTTTTTCCGCCCATTTACGTGGCCATGTTCTCCTGTTTGGTACATCTATTACACCCAAGAAATCATTTAAATTCTCTAATGCTATTAGTAAAGTGCAGGAGTTTAAGTCTATGGTCGAGAAGTATTGGACTTCTACAATTCCCCTTTTTCTCTCTACTTCTTCATTATACAGGTTCTCAAAAAAGCTAAAACATCTCAACCTGTTAATTCAAAATCATAGTCGGACAAAGCTCCATCATCTATCCAGACAGGCGGATGAAGCTTATGAGGAACTATGCGCCTGCCAAAGTACAACCCTCTCTCAGCCATCTATTGCTACTAGCGCCGCTGAATCCCTAGCCTTTACTAGATGGGACCATGTGACGCACCTTGAGGAGAGCTTCCTTAGGCAGAAAGCTAAGCTACATTGGTTAGACGTGGGTGACAAAAATAACCGTTTTTCCATAACGCGGTGAAAGAGCTGCAAGTGCAGAATATGATACGGGAAATTGTCAACCAAGAGGGGATAACCTTAACTACAGCGGAGGACATAAAATCTGAGGTGGTCAGGTACTTTAGTACTATATTTACTCACTATCTTATGGATTTTACAGGGGCTATGGTAACGGAGTTGGAAAGCCTACTTACGTTTTGCGGCTCTATTGAGGATAAAGAGATGCTGGTTTCTGACGTTACGGATGAAGATATCTCTGGGGTTTTATTCTAAATGCCTTCAAACAAGTCTCCAGGTCCGGACGACTATACAATGGAGTTTTATAAAGAAACATGGCCTATTGTCGGAAAAGATTTTATCATAGCGGTAAAGTCTTTTTTTCCTCATGGCTTTCTTCCAAAGGGTATTAACACCACCATTCTAGCGCTCATTCCAAAAAAGACGAACTCTACAACAATGAAGAATTACCGCCCCATCTCCTACTGCAATGTTCTCTATAAGGTTATATCGAAGATGCTGGCTAATCGCCTCAAGAGGATTATGGACGGGTTTATTTCTCCGAACCAATCTGCATTTATTAAAGACCAATCTCTTATGGAAAATATCCTTCCGGCCTCAGAACTGGTTTGGTACTATCAAAAAGATAACATAGTCGTGCTGTAAATATTGATATTTTCAAGGCTTTCAACTCGGTCCAGTGGTCTTTCTTGTTGAAAGTTCTCACTGTCCTCGATATTCCTCCTGTCTTTATCCATTGGCTCAAGCTTTGCGTTACGACTCCATCCTTCTCGGTACAAGTCAATGGGGAGCTTGCTGGGTTCTTCCAGAGCACAAGAGACTTACGACAGAGATGTTCTCTTTCCCCTTATATTTTTTTCATATGTATGAATGTTCTTTCTTTGATGTTAAATAACTCTAGAAAATGCAGGAAAGTTTGGCTATCACCCAGGATGTCGTTCTTTGAATGTTACTCACCTCTGTTTTGTAGATGATATTCTGATTTTTGCGGACAGGAAGCCGCGTTCAGTTGCTGAAATCTTTGATGTTTTTCATGTCTTTGGCAGGTACTTAGAATTGCAGATAAGCCCCGAGAAGTCTACCCTATTTCTTGCAGGTGTTTCACAACAGCAGCGTTCCACTATACCTTCTCAATTTACACTGCACTTTGGAACTCTCCCGGTCAAATACTTAGGGCTTCCTCTCATCACCAAGCGAATGTCAAAGTTAGACTTCCAGCCCCTAATTGACCAAATTCAAACCTGGATACAATCATGGAAACACCACTTCCTCTCCTTTGCGGGTAGACTTCAGCTCCTCACTTCAGTTATTGCTAGTTTAACGAATTTTTAGATTGTTGTTTTCCGGTTGCCTAGTGCTTGTATCAGGGAAATTGAGAAGATATGCTTGGCGTTCCTCTAGTCGGGGCCTGACCTAAACCCTCGCAGCATTTCACAACAGCAGCGTTCCACTATACCTTCTCAATTTACACTGCACTTTGGAACTCTCCCGGTCAAATACTTAGGCTTCCTCTCATCACCAAGCGAATGTCAAAGTTAGACTTCCTGCCCCTAATTGACCAAATTCAAACCAGGATACATTCATGGAAACACCGCTTCCTCTCCTTTGCAGGAAGACTTCAGCTCCTCACTTCAGTTATTGCTAGTTTAACGAATTTTTAGATTGCTATTTTCCGGTTGTCTAGTGCTTGTATCAGAGAAATTGAGAAGATATGCTTGGTGTTCCTCTAGTCGGGGCCTGACCTAAATCCTCGCAAATCTAAAATGGCTTGGATGGATGTTTGTAGGCCATATAAAGAGGGAGGTCTGGGGATAAACTCTCTTGCAGAATCAAACAAAGTTAGTTGTTATAAGCTCATTTGGCCGATTGTTTCATCGAGATCTTCATTGTGGGTAAATTGGATAAAGAAGAATTTGATCCGAGCTGGTTCATTCTAGTCCGTAAATATGAATTCAACGGGAAGTTCTTGGATTTGGCGGAAGATAATTAAGTATAGAGATCAGGCAAAGAGCTATCACAAAGTAATGGTGACAAATGGTACTGATTTTCCTTTTGGTTTGACGACTGGTCTTCTTTGGGTCGGCTCCATGAGCAGTTGGGAGATAAGGGCTGTATTGATATGGGGATCAAGCTCATAGCTACATTGGTGGAGGTCTTTGAAACTCATAGGAGGCGTAGAAGGCGAGGCTTGGTTCTTAATAGTATTGAGGAGGAAATTGAAAAGCTTAGGTCTACTCGGAGCACTGATCACGACATTCAGCTTTGGTGTTACAAGCCTGATGTTTTCAAGCAAGAGTTCTCTTCAAAAAACACTTGGAATCAGCTTTGGACACAAGAAACACTTAAGAGTTGGTATCGAGGAGTATGCTTCCCTTCGGCGACTCCAAAACCCTCCTTTATAGTTTGGCTAGAAATTCAAAACCAACTGTCAACGGGTGATCGAATGTTTCTTTGGAATCAAGGGGGGAACTTAAGCTGCGGATTTTGTAAACAGGATTTAGAATCTCGTGATCATTTCTTCTTTGATTGTAGGTTTACTTCTTTAATCTGAGATAAGATATCATCGGGGATTCTACAACAGCGTTCTACATCTCACTTTGACCACATTGTTAATCTTATCACTGGCTCGACTTTAGGAGGCACACATCGTTTTTTCTTGAGATACGTCTTTCAAGCTACAATTATGTTGTCTGGCAGGAGCGCAACAGGAGCCGTCACGGTGAACAACCAAAAGATCAGAGCATCCTCCACAAATACATTGACAGACTTATGCGAAATAGGCTATTAACTCTCAAAATGCAAGGAAAGTATTTGAACAGACTGAAAATTTGGTTTAGTGTCATGAGGCTTTGAAGCTTTTTATTTTTTCAGACAGCTTATGATTGTATCATTGTTTAATTTTTGATTCAGCTCTTTGGGAAATGATGGTACTCTTTTTCCCAATTCTGGTTTTGTCCCAATTGGGTTTTCCGGAGTTGGGTTTTAACGAGGCCATCATCATCAATTATTTTGAATAACTTTTAGACTTCGAATCACATTTGTTGTACAAATGGTTTTTCTTGAATATAATTTTACATAATATTAAAAAAAAAGATAATCGTTTCATATTTAAATTAGGCTATGTACGTAAGCATATTTAAATGAGAAGTATTACTGAATATGGGTACGTCTTATATTATTACCCGTATCAAATACTGGTGTAAGCTTGGATTGCAGAATGTGCCTTTGATCAGAGGCATCAAATGAGGACATTAGTAGGTTATGAGAAATTTTCATTTCACATCACATCCTTTTTCCAATTCAGTATATTAAACCCATCAAATTTATTGTGTTACTAATATTATTATCCGATAGTTCTATGTATCACGGTTGAGTAGTATGTAAATTATAAATGAACAGAGTAATATATATTTTTTGAATAAATGTAAAAATATGTACAAAATTTTTTTGTTACAATTTGTGTTACATTTTTTGAGAATGATAGAAGAGTGAAACAAAAACTAGCTCGGATAAATCAAAGTTGAAAAGGGGGATGCCTCGTTAAAACCCCAACCCGGAAAATTCAATTGGGACAAAATCGAGTTGTGGGAAGAAGAGTACATCCTCCTTTTGAATGAGCTGAAAAATATAGACGGGAGACTAAATCGAAAAAAGAATGATAACTGAACAAAAAATAAAAGGGGGATTCTCAACAAGAGTGAAACCGAAGTAGTCTGCTCCGCTAGACCCTTGTGGCAAACCAAACTTGCAAAGTATCTTTGAGAATACCCTTTCGTTGAAGCGTAGTGAGTTTATTTCGGACTGTTTTATCCATTTCATGGACTAAGCTGTCCAAAGTATTGGGAATTTTCCCATGATGCCTCTTGTTTCTCTCCCACCATAAGATATAAATGGTCATCTGAAAAATATACTAAGCAAGAAACGAGAGCGTGCCCTTTAAACACATAAGAAAACCTGATTCGGTGATGTCCGAGAATGATGTAGTAAATCAATGGAGCTGCAAACCGGATGATAAACGGTACCAGATTTGAGCAATGACCGGGCAGGAAAAGAATAGATGGTCACGAGATTCCTCCGGAGCTAAGCAAAAAACACATCTTGATGCCACATTATGATTCCAAATGCAAAGTCTATCTCCCGTTGCTAACCGATTATGAGCTGCGAGCCACACTATGAATGAGTACTTTGTAGTAGCATTAGAAAACAATACCCCCTTAGACCACGGTTTGAGTGGATAGCCTTCCCACACTTGGTTCCATGTATACTGAGTCGAACACCGACTTAAAACTATCAGCCTTACAAAGCCAAAGTGGTATATCTGGGTCCAGGAATGTTGAGACCTGAAGATGATTAATCTCATCATCTATCCTAGAAAGAATTAGTGCCCGTCTGCAATGCGGTCTGTGCTGCGCAATAACCTCTGCCATAGTAGCTGTAGATTTAATCCCCATATCAATCCAGCCCTGCTCACCCAACAAATCAATCAATCTTCCTAAAGAATTCCAATTGTCAAACCAAAACAAAGTATTATAGCCATTTCTCACGTCCACTTTATGGAACCCCTTTGCCTCTTCCCTATTTTTTAACAATTTCCTCCAAATACACAAGCCAACACTCGTATTCAACCTTATAGACCAAAAAGAGCTCTTCCGAATAAGCTTTTTTTGTAACCCAGTTTACCCATAATGAATGTCTAGCGGACACTAGTCTCCAAATTAACTTATAACAGCTAACTTTATTAGCCTCAGTGAGGGATTTCAGCCCCACCCCTCCATTCAGTCTTTGGTTTACTTACCTCTCACCAAGCCATTTTTGATATTTTAGAGTTTAAATCCGATCTTGGCCATAGAAAAGCTGAGCTGATCCGTTTAATATCCTTGATGCAAGCACTTGGTAGTTGAAAAGCTGAAATCCATAAGTTAGTCAAACTCGTTATTACCGATGCCAACAACTGAAGCCTTCCTTCAAAAGATAAGACACAATTTTTCCAAGACCCTATGCGACTGTGTATCTTCTCAATTAAAGGCTGAAAATCATAGCTTGTCATACATCTAGTCATCAGAGACAAACCAATATATTTAACAGGCAAAGAACCAATAGGAAAGGGGACAATGTGGAGAGAAGCCCGAGTTACCAGAGATATTCCAACAATGAATAATAAATTCTTAGGCAGACTAATATTCAGACCCGAGATCGCTGCAAAATCAGTAAATACATCAAGAATACCTTGAATGGATCTAATTCTCCCATCAGCAAAAACCATGATAT
The DNA here is from genome assembly GCA_963922655.1 of Cardamine chenopodiifolia. Taxonomy (NCBI): domain Eukaryota; kingdom Viridiplantae; phylum Streptophyta; class Magnoliopsida; order Brassicales; family Brassicaceae; genus Cardamine; species Cardamine chenopodiifolia. Next base: position 4,045,586 of record OZ000487.1, on the reverse strand, counting down.
CGTCCACGAAGCACAAATGAGTAAGGCTGAGTCTCTTATAACCCAAATGAAAACCAAAACGCCCTACCATCGCTGAAGTATCTAACATATGAGATAATACATTCATGCACTTAACAAACAGATAAGGGATAAGGAACAACCTTGACGCAGCCTTTTCTGACTTTGGAAAAAACTCGTAAGCTCACCATTGACTTGGACCGAGAACAAAGGGGTTGTAACACAGAGCTCTATCCAACGAACAAACTTAGGCAGTAACTTCAAAACTGTCAAGAGATTAAGAAGAAAACCTCAATGGACGGAGTCAAAAGCTTTTCAAATATTGATCTTCATAGCACACCGGGGAGAGATAATCGGCTTGTGCTAATCTTTTACAAGCTCCGACGCCAAGAGAAGTTTCCCCATCATATAGCGGTCTTTTATGAATGTTGATTGGTTAGGAGAAATAAAACCATGCAGAATAAGCTGAAGATGGTTTGCTAGGAGTTTCGAGATAACCTTATAAAGGACATTGCAGCAGGAGATTGGTCTATAATCCTTCATGCCAATAGTACCAGTCTGATTAGGGATTAAAGCCAGAATTGTTGTATTAATACCTTTTGGAAGAAACCCATAGGAGAAAAACGACTTTACCGCCTCTGTAAAATCCTTTCCGATATTAGATCACACCTCCTTATAAAATTCCACTGTAAAACCATCTGGACTGGAACTCTCATTAAGAGGTATAGAAATAAAACTTGTCTGATTTCCACCTCTGAAACTTCAGCTACTACACTTGGCTGCTCAGCCTCGGAACAGCTGTAATTTAGAATATTCTCCATATCAAAAACAGACATATATACATAGCCTTGAGGTTGCAACATGAACAGGTCTGAATAATATCTTATGGCCTCAACTGGAATATCCTCTCAACCCGTAAGGAGGGCCCCATCAAGAGTTGTAACTGCATTAATTGAATTACGCATTTGTCTCTCTTTGATAGCATTATAGAAAAACTTACTATTCCGGTCACCCACCTCAACCCAATGAAGCTTTGCTTTTTGTCTCAAATATTTTTCCTTTAAAATCGAGACTGACTCCCAAGCTTCAAATGCCATTGATTCCTCACGCATAGCCATTTCAATAGGATTAGCTAGATTTTTCGATTACTTTTCACATAAAACAGCGAGCACCTCCTCTGTTCTTCTCGTTAGGTGATGCATTATCTTTCGACTGAGCTCATGAATTATCGGCTTAAGAGATTTGAGCTTCTTAGAGAACCTGTGAAGAGCTGAGGTAGACTGAAAAAGGGCCACTGTTTGTCGCCAATAAGCCTCCAGTATAGCCTTGAAATCTTCCATTTATACAATTGCATTTAAAATCTTAAAAGGAGCATGAGACTTTTGCGGAACTACATCAAGAGTTATATTCGCACAAAGATGATCCGAGCATCCCTTAGCCTCAAAACGACAATAAGAAGTATATGGACGCTGCAGCCAATGAGAATTAACCAGAACCCTATCGAGCTTCTTATAGACCAGCCTTCTTCACGCTTATTGCACCAAGTAAACGAGGGACCATGAAAAGCCATATTCACAAATGAACAATAACAAACAACATCCTGAAACAACTACATACCTGGTAAGAAGACTGACATTTGGGAAGAGAGTGAATGTTCCGCCAAATCCAGAATTTCGTTAAAATCACCCATACAAATCCATGGCTTCCCACGAAAAATCAACATGTCTTGAATAGAACTGAGATCAGACCAGAGCTCACGACGCTCCTCCAACATATTTGACGCATAGAAAAATGAACAAAGAAAATCCTCCAGAGAATTATCAAGCTTAAGTAGACAAATAATCTGATGCCCCGTCTTCGAGATCACCTTAAGCTCCACTTTTTTACTCCTAATCACCCAAATGCGACCTAGAGGATTATGCTCATAATTTGAAATCATTGACCAATCCCCGAAACAAGAACGCACAATGAGCTAGGTTTTGCTTTCAACCACAGGAGTTTCAAACAAACCCCCTAAGACCATAGATTCCGATCGAATAAAATTCTTTACGACCGAGTGCTTCCTTGCTTTGTTAAAACCACAGATATTCCAAGAATAACATGACATTACTAATTATTTTTTTGTGAATTCCTCTTACCTATGCCACCGGGATTTGGATCCCCTGCTTTGTCTGAATTTTTAATAAAATATTTTGATGCCACTTTTGATGAACGTGGGAGAGGAACTCAAGCCTTAACCTCCTCATGTCCTTTTTTAGAGAGATTTCAGTACCTTGATCTTGATCTTGTGCGTGGACATCGATATCAGATTTCACTTCATTCAAAGCAACATTTGAAGCTGTCCACCCATGCCCCTCCAGAACAGTGGCATCAGCCACCAAACCACCGTCCGCTAGCCTCAAACCAGCTGCCACTAGTCCTGTTTGGTGCTGTGTTGGAGACCCATTGATCATTACACCACTCCCTATCTCATTTTTCTCCTGATGATCCCGTAGAATTTTGAACCATAAACAAGATCCACTGAATTTATTTTTGATTCCCCCACCCCCCCCCCCCCCCCCGAATGGGAGACCGTACACCATTTCTCATGTGTTGGTTTGAAAACCAGAGTAGAAGACTAATCTCCCCCTCCTCCACTTCTGAAATGTCCGAGCTCAAAGGCGCCAGGCCTGTACCCTCAACCGAAACAAATACATTATCGTCCTGAGCAAGCGTCAGTTTTGTTGATTAAGGGAGCTTCAACGATTTCTGGTGCTAGCATTTCTGGTGCTAGCATACTAACCCCTCCACCCTGAACCTCTGCTCTGACCGGCTCCAACGACACATAAAAACCCACACCCTTCTCAAAACCTTTTGGAATCGAAACCATTACCGGTGCTAGCAGATTAACACCTGCACCATGAACCTCTGTTCTGACCGGCTCCGACGTCAACCCCTGAACCTCTGATCTGACCGGCTTAGACGACATAGATATACTCACATCCTTTGCTGCAACTCCTGACCTCCCTGAAACCTCCAACAACCCCGACATTTCCGACAATGAAGATACCGTGTGAAGATCTGTTGCATGTTGTTCCGCGCTGCCTTGATCGGCTCCTCCGGCACGCTGCCTTGATCGGCTCCTCCGTCACGCTTCCCTGACGACGGGGATGCCATCTCGCGATGTTAAACCTAATCTCCCAAGAGATCCCCCACTTTCCTTAAATGACATGAGAGCCCAAAACCAAACTAACTAAATTTTAAGATGTTCATTACAGACGTCTCTCTTAGAGAACAGAGTAATATATTAAAGGCCTGAGTGAGGGAATTTTAAAAACAATAATATTGGAGAATGTGTTTTTGTTTTACATTTTGACAACAGATGTATAGTTTTTTTACTATTAAAAAAATATAGGCAACACATCTCATTTTTTTTTCTATTATCACAAAGGTGAACAACTAATATTTAAGTGAAAAAACGCTAGAGACATGGTTTTAAAGGGTTGTTTCCCTAAAATTCAGACAACTTTTGATGATTTGGATCCATTGGATAATACAAAGATGGTGAAACTTGATGTTGCAAGCTATTGTGTTCAAATCTCCTATTCCCATGAAATTTTGTAGACATATTGTGGGTTCCTCATTCTCCTTTTCATGGTTTGGTGCCCTAACTTATGTTTGTAAATATTCTATGAGTATGTTCTGATTCTAGAGCAGGTTATGATTCTCTGAACACTCCTCGCCATTTGTCGAGATGACCTCATCCTCTACATGTTATGATTCTCTATGAGATGACCTCATGTTCTTTTTTACAGTTGCACATGAGAAATGAATCAATTGATATACTGAATCAAATTGCAAATTAAATTACCTACAACAACCACTTTTCATAACTTCAAAACACAGAGTGTTGGTGTCTCCCAATGAGAAACCTTAAACTTCTTAAACACTTCGTTATGTATTTTAGTAGCCACACAAGTCATATCAACACCACTATCCATTAAAAATAAATCAAGCTTTCATAACACAAACCAGAAATAATAATTAACTCAATTTATGTGAAGCATAAACAAGCTTATTTTTCCTTCCTAAGCAGAAATACTATATATATATTCTTCAAAACCCACCTATCATTAGTGTATGCATCAACCCAACACCTTATTTCATGGACCTTCAGAACTCTTTGCATTACTTCTACTAGAGAAAAAAACAAATGATTATTAAATGTTCAACTACTGTGATTAAAATGATAATGTTGATTGAGATAAGAGGATTAAATATAAATATTAAATCAAATTAGTCTCTACAATAATAATTTCCAAATGGGAATGGAGGGTTTGCAACACCCTTGAAGATTTCTTTAAAAAGCACAAAATCAAAAAAAAAAACTGATTCTCACTAATGGGAGCAATTTTACTTATCTTTTTCTTTGTCATGAAGGTAATCTTCAAATCTTCTCATGTTTTCATCATATCACGCTCAGCTCGCTTATTTTAAAATGGTTTATCATGTAGTTTTCGCCTTCCTGATATACATACTAGAATTTTTCAACCACCGCTTTAGGAATGGACGCCTCAATTTTCTCTCTCTAAAATAATACTACAAGAAAACTACCAAAAAACCGACGGAATTTTCGACGGACTCCCACTTTGTCGGAAATTTCCGATGGTTTTGAGATGGCTTTGCGACTACCACAAACTGTCGAAAATCTGTCAGAATATCCAACGGAAACACATAAATCCGTTGGATAATAGGAACGTTAAATTTCGATGGATTTATGAAAGGTATGCGTAAGAAATCCGTCAAAAATCTATCGGACGTTAATATAGCTATTGTTATACCGATTGAATTTGGTACTTACCGACAGATTTTTGATGGCATAGATTTCTATATATATGTTTCCAGACTACTTCATTCATTTACACCACTTATTCATTCAATCAAATAATAAAAACCGCAAAATTGAAAAGATTTTTCTTCTAGTAAATATTATCCGTCATGGGTGGACAAACCTATAATGGATTCGAAGTCAAACTTACAGAAAGATGTGTATGCACGAGAAATATGTGAGTTAATGGGATTGACCAGAAATTAACGGGGAGCTTAAAAAATGGTAAGATGAAATGTCCTTGTTGTATTTATCAAAATTCTTGTAATGTTAAGGTTGAGTTAGTTTGGCATCACTTGTACATCAATAAGTTTATGCCAGGTTATAAAATTTGGTATTTACATGGAGAAACAAATTATGATATGTGAACCATATGTTGCGGATAGCTTAAAAGATAGAACGTAAGTAGATGTAGATGTAGGGACGGTTGAGATGGTAAATGAAGTGTTTAGAGAGAATATGCAGTCGGTCGGTTTTGATGGATATAGGGTTTGAAGAACCTAATACAGAAGTGCAAAAGTTTGTTAATATGTTTGATGCAGCGAAGCAGCCACTATAGAGTGGTTGTAGAGAAGATCATTTGCCATTATCAACTTCTAGTAGAATGATTACTATTAAGACGGACTACAATTTGGCGGGGAAATGTGTTGATGAAATAATAGATTTTGTGAAAGATATTTTGTGTGAAGATAATCTTTCACCAACATCATACTACGAGGTACGAAAACTTGTAGTTGTTCTTGGTTTCTAGTATCATATGATTCATGTGTGCATTGACAATTGTATGATATATTGGAGAGACAACGAAAACCGCGGTTTCAGGAAATGAGTGGCAGAGTTTCAGTTCCATTTAAACGGATGTGCTATTTACCATTAACGGAGAGGGTGAAGAGACTATATCAATCTCAGCACACAACAGAGACAATGAGATGGCATACAGAGCATCGTCAAGACAGTGAGATTACGCATTCTTCTGATCCGGAAGCGTGGAAATATTTCCAATTACTGTCTCCAGAGTTTTTGTATGAGCGAGGAAAAGTATACCTCGGGTTATGCATAGATGTTTTCAACCCATTTGAAAAGCATCAAAGAAAATAATTGTTTTGGCCAATAATTGTAACACCTAACAATTTTTCTCCATCTTTGTGCATGCATAGATAGGTTTTGTTCTTCTCCGTTCTAGTTCCAGGCCCAGAGCATCCAAGTAGGTCACTCGATGTATTCCTCCAGCCATTAATCTATGAGTTACAAATGCTATGGAAGCATGGTGTTGAAGCATTTGATGTTTTATTTCACCAGAATTTTAAGATGCATGTGATTCTTATATGGACCATAAGCATTTTCCCAGCATATTGTATGTTATCTGGATGGACAACTATGGACGATTATTGTGCCCATATTTCCATGACAACATTTATGCATTCCAATTACAATACGGAAGAACATTTTTTACGAAGAACAAACAAGTGTTTAACTATGCATCTCTTGATATTGATGTAAGTTGTATATTGGAGCAGTTAAGAGATTTTGATGCTGAAAAAACTCCTTATGTGGAGTAATGGGCATGATTCTATTGACGGTGTCGATAAAGTTCATTGACACAAAAAAGAATTTTCTGGGATTTACCTTATTGGAAGTACTATTTATTGAGACATAATCTAGATGTTTTGCACGTTGAGAATATCATGAACACTTTTCTAAATGTGTAAGAAAAGACAAAACAATATGAAGTCTAGATTAGACTTGCCACTACTTTTTTCTCAGAATTTTCTTGAAGTTTTGCCAAATGGTATATGTCCTATGCATGCCTACTAGTTAGACGCAACTAAGAAAGAACCATTTTTGATTGGGTCCGCGATGAAAAGTTAATTGGAATGAAGAGTCATGCTTGTCATGTTGTGATTCAGCGGCTTCTTCCATTTGCCTTCTCCCATCTTCTTCAAAAAGACATCATCCAAGCAATTGCAAGTATATATCATTACTTCCATAATGCTAACCATTTCTTATTTGTTTGTAGGATTTTGTGCTTTCTTTCGAGATTTATGCACGAAAACATTTACAGTTAATGGTATCCGCAATTTAGAAAATAATATACTGGTTATTCTTTGTAATCTTGAGAAGATATTTCTGTCGTCTTTCTTTGATGTTATGAAACATCTTCCAATACACCTCCCACGAAAAGCATCACTTGATAGAATTCATTTAGACTCACAAGAATCACGTGGAGAATTCGATGACGATTCATGCTCATCCTTCTCAAGGATCCTACGAAGATTCGGAGTAGTTAGTGAATTTTTTGTTTTAATTTCTTGAATACTAATTATGTTATTCCATTTAAAAAGAAATTCTGTATTTATTTTTAAAATAAAATTTCTAAAACAAATTTTATTTTAAAAAACCCAAAACCGTCAGAAATTTCTGACGAGTATGGGGTTTTATGTGTTTAAAATTTTATAAATAAGTTAAAAAATTATAAATAAATTTTTTTAGGTTTTATTTATCCCACAATGGGATCACGAAGTTGATCAACTATATGCTTAATGGAATGCTACAACATTCGTATGCGACGTACTTAACCATGCTGATGGCAGACCGTGATATGTGGTTTCGCTAATTTGGGAGTAATGAGCAAGGTTTTCTTGGAACAACAACTAGTAAGTTAATTTTTCTTAAATTTTATTTCAATTTATTAACATTTTTATGACTTTTTCATTTTTTAATCAAATTCAATATAAGTCCATAAAATGCAAATAAAGAAAAAATTAGAGGAGGGTCGAACTTCAAACCGAATGACTCTATGAAATTAGGTCGATACTTCCACATATTATGGGTAACGTAGGAGACATCTCTATTTTTCCCCGGGGGAATATTTAGAATTATCACTACTTAGCTTTCAATTCACCTCTGACCATCAAATGAAATGTGAATAATCCCTCCTTCTTTTATGTTTTTGAAAGATGGTAGTCGTCCTTCACATTTTGTGCTGCTACAAGATGCACACACCAACCAAAAAAAGGTCAAATACAAGATCCAATTGCTTGGATATCGTCGAGAACGTGATGAGACTTGGTGAGGATTTTCACCAATCCCGACCGGTTGTTGTAGGAACTTCTTCGTGCACCGAAGTTCCTTTCAGGAATATCAATGGATTCATATTTGAAATAAGTAACGTTTACTGTTTTTTACTTATTATCTATTTCTATTTTGAATTTATATAATTGTTTTATTTAATTTGTTTCACAATCAACTCCAAAGTCCAAATGTCACATTTTTAGAATTCCAGATGAGTATCATTTGTCGCCATCTTCGACTATTTCAAGGTTTTACGGCGATTCTAAGCTTAGGACAAAACTCGAGGAAAATATGGTTGAAAGCGAAGTTTGGAATAACAAGATTGAAACCATCGATGAAAAGACAGTTGAACGGCTCCAAAAATTTGAAGCAGAGCGACGAGAAGGTAAGGAAGAACTCCAAACAATGCAAGGGCGGGTGGATGCATTCTTCCGTTTGTTTCCGCAACTGCCACCGTATAATTAAGATTTTGTGTGTCTACTTAATACTTTTATGTTTTTTGAATACATTTTATTTTAATTTGGTAATTTCAATTTTAATTTTAATTTACTCTAATTAAAATATTAAATTTTTTAAAATAAATAATATACGAATTCGTCGAAAATCCATCGGTAATACGTCTGTCGAAAATCCATCGGTAATACGTCTGTCGAAAATTCGTCCATTGGAAATACAACAGAAATCCCTTAGAAACAGGTATGGCGTACATCCGTCTGTTCACTAGTTGGAAATAACAACAACAGATTTCCGTGGAATATCTGATGGACAGATTTCTGATGGATTTCCAACGGATTTTCGTCGAATATCTGATGGATTTCTTTCAAATATCCGATGGACGAATTTCTAACGGATATTAGATGCTGGATTTTGATGTATTTCTGACAGATTTCAGATGTCAGAACACCGTCGGAAATCCGTCAGACTTACCAACGAATTTCTTACGTGTGTTTCATTTATAACCATCTAGATCAGATGGCCAAATCAGTCAGAATAAACCATTTTCATTGGAATTCTGACGGATTTGACCATCTGTTTCCCGGTGCTTTCTTGTAGTGTAAGATAAATTTCGATAATTTCACCAAAAATTTTCAAGTATTCATACTACAAAGATGATGATCAAAGTTAATACCACCACCAAAGAAAATTCAATAACTCTTCCAAGTTAATTTAAACAAACAATGGTGAACCCAAAAACAAACTATTAAATCAGTCAAATTATATAAATCATTCAAACGTAAGATGTTGATATACTACTACTCTGTTTCTGAAAATTAAATCTTTAAAAAACTATCCAAAATTACTCCTAACATGTGGTGAAAGAGATTAATATTTTTAACTAAAATACTGGAAAAATACAAAGTGAAACAGAAATGAATTAAGTAACTTAATTCGGTCATTTGTTACAATCATTTCTACAAAAAAATATCACACGCTTAATTTCTTATTAAAAATTCAAAATCTTGATCATATAGTCGTTTTCTCAAATAACCATTTAATATGACTTTCAATTTTAAGTCATCAAATTTACAAATAGACAGACAGCAGTACATGCAACCACAATTTCAAACAAAACCCTAAAATAGTAAACTTGTAGAGGAAACAATCAAAATACAAGCAACCACATCACATATGCGTAACCTAAAAAGTCAAAACATGAATCTTAACTATGGAAATCAACAGTTAAGTTAGTGACTTTTACGATCAAGAAAATGATTGATAAACTTTATCTTTAAATGGAGATCTTTTTAACATACACAGATCTAAAAACATGTCTCCAAAATGTATCATTACACGACAATATGAAAGAGCTTATGATGCACGTAAAACATGATTAACATATTTTTTTAAAAACACAACAAATTTTGGAAACAAAACTCACATTTTCAGCATTGATTAGGTATATTGCATCATCAGAAACATTACGATCAAGAAAATGATAGATAAACTTTATATTTAAATGGAGATGTTTTTGAACATATACATATCTAAAAAACATGTCTCTAAAATGTATCATTACACGATAATATGCAAGAGCTTATGATGTACGTAAAACATGATTAACATATTTAAAAAAAAAAAACAGAATTTTTTTTTTGGAAAAAACTCACATTTTCAGCATTGATTAGGTAAATTGCATCATCAGAAACAACTACATTTTCCTTAAGTCTGACAACTTTGACAGCAACAAGACAATAAGAGGAAGTTTTTTCTAGTAGCAAAACAAGATATATTTATGTGGTCTGTGAGACAAAACCATGTTTACTATGTGTATAATATATATAATAATAGAAACCTGAATAAATGCCAATGTTGTTTCATTGGTTTATTTTCATTGAAAAGTTGTGAATGTTTAAAGTTGCAACTCTTTATTTGATGTCTTTTCACTTTTATATATTCAGGTGTTCTATATAAATAAATGATAATGGTGTTTCACTAGCGTATTTCATTGAAAAGTTGTGAATGTTTAAAGTTGCAACTCTCTACTTTATGTCTTTTCACTTCTATATATTCATTGTTCTTTCAATAAATTTAATCAGATAAAAAATTTTGAGCATTGATCGGTAAACAGTTTAAACAAAAAAAACTGTGAGGTTTAATTGGATCATATATAACAATATTAATATCGCAGTGAGAAAAATAAATAAATTGGGATCACGAAATCGAAAGAGAGTCAATGACAGAAACATAAAGAGATGGAAAAATAAAAAACAGTCCGGCGGAGAAAAGAAACAACGACGGAGATTAAGAAGCTTTATGCAATTCTCCGGCTTTTGTCTGTCATCTTTTTCCTTTCTTTTTACTCTCAATCCAACGGTCAAGATGATTTTGCTTTTCCATCTAACTGATAAGATTTTTGTTGATGTCATTCACTAACTAAATGAAAAATCACTGTAAAAGAAAAAAATCAATGGTTCAGATGAAAAAAAAATCGATCTGATGGTTGAGATTACTCACCAGAATTGGTTCACAACTTTTTTTTAATATTATGTGAAATTATATTAATGAAAACCGTATTTTACAACAAATGTAATTTTAAGGCAGAAAAAAAAATAACAAAGTTAAAAGAGAAAGCTCGTAGAATGATTAGTAGTGATGGCCTCGTTAAAATTTAAATCTGGAAAATTTAATTGGAACAAAACCGGTTTTGGGAAACACAGTACCACCATTACCAATAGAGTTTGAAAAGATCAATAAATCTAAAGCAGAAGAAGAAAGTTAAAACCAATATCAACGACCCATGAAGCTAAACCAATCCCTCAAACCCTCCGTATACTTCCCTTGCGACTGGAGAGAAGAAAATCGAGTACGCACAATTCTATCGATGCCTTTGAGTACGGTTTCGATTCTTGGGCTGTTCAGTATGTCTTCGCCTATTTCGCTCTTGCCAAATGGTATAAACCGTCACCTGAAAAACATAGCTCAAAATAAAACGATGAGTACCTAATTGCTGAGCCGGATATAAGAGTAAGTATATGTCCAAAGTGAACCATATACAGCTGATGAAGAATCCCTTTTGAGAGCTCATCCCAGAGCGAAGAAGTAAAGGTGCAAGTAAAGAAAAGATGATCACACGATTCCAATACATGATTACAAAAACCACAACACACGTTCCCACAGTTATTCCAATTTAACATTTAGTCACCCGTTGATAACCGGTTCTGGACTGCAAGCCAAACTATTTAGAGGGGAGTGAATAAAACTATTAGTGAAATACCTGACGACCTCTGATTTTATCTCCTCCGTAGTAGTGAGAGTAACTCCATCATAATTAACGATTTCCCGATTTGCGTTCCTACCTTTCTGTTCTTTTACCGCATTATGGAAAACCGATTATTTTTATCACCCAAATTCAACCACTGTAACTCAGCCCTCTGTATAAGGAAACTCTCCTCCAAATGA